>CM029522.1:5046965-7446965 GCA_017140615.1 Eucalyptus cladocalyx
CTCTCATCTTATTTATAGATTGTCTTAAACAATTAGACTCGTATAAATGAATTCATCGTGAGGGGGTATGAGCCTTAAGAAATGATTCACAATTGTGATTTAGCATACTTTATGGTGAACTGGAGCAAAGATGAAGTGATACCATATTTGGTGGATGCACATTTCAAGGGCTATCATGTTGTTAAAATTACCTTTAAACTCACATTTATGTCCCATTCCTATTGATCTTAAAACTATCATTGGGACATATTGTGATGTCAAGGGAGGGTCACGACACCTTCCGCTATCATGTGGGATACGAGCTTGGGAGAGTTCACGATCACAATTAAGTGAACTCACATGAAATTTGTCTGAGGGGTGAGATGATGACATCCTTATGGTTGAGAACTGTGAGGGAACTTTCGTGGTCAAGTATCTCTAAACCGACCTTTCCCCTTCCTTCCTCATGAAAGGATTGACGACGAGATTAGGTAAATAATTTTGAGGGTTAAAATTGTGTAAGCTATTGAGTCTAATTGGGAGTCAAAAAAGACTAAGAGTGCATGAGTAACTTGAGTGCGATTGTAATATTTGCTTGTATTGTTTGATCTATAGTGAAATTCTATGTTCGATTGAACCACATAAATTCGTGTTTAATTTATTTCCTTATTTTGTTTATTATTGTGTTTGATCATTTTTTTTTTTTTTTTTGCAATAGAAAATGAATAATGGATTTTGCAACTTTGTATGATGTTTGCAAGTATGCATATATCTAAATAATGATATTTGGTTGCTTCGCATGATTTAAGAACTTAATTGTATTGGAATTGGAATTGCATGCTTCTCCCATTGTGAGTTGTTTGTATGCTTTATTGGATCTATAGAAATCCATGTCTTCTTGATAGTTGATGATGCACTTAATTTATATTTGCTTTAGTCTCGTGATGGATCGCCATCCCTTGTGCTTTTGATGTGAGAAGCATGACTAAAAAAGTAGCCATTAGAAAGAGAGGGATGAGCCAAGTTAAATCTTACCAATCATTGAGCAAATGTTTAGCCAAATAAGAAAATGAATAGATAAAATTATCACCCAACCATTTAATTAAATGGTTCAATGGTTACACATGGCCCTTGGTTAATCAAGTCTGACAAATCTGCATTTAAATTCTCAAATTTACTATATAAAACTTATTAGCCAATAAAAAAATGAAGTCAAACTAATTGATGTTTAAAAGAATATAGTTTTAATTATGATATTACAATTTTCACATAGTATCCTTACTTGAAATTTTATTTATCTAACTCCATTTGCGAGGCGAGATGATGATCTAGATGAAGATCCACAATATTGAATTAAATAGACTAAATCTTGCATAATGTACCTCAAATAAATTATATCTTATAGATTGATATAATTATACAAGTATATTCTTGAGAAAAATGTGACATCTTGAAATTTCAATTCATCGTTTCAAGCCTTTCATCGACGTGCCTATAGTGTTATTCTTTGAGTTGATCACTCATAAGATAACTAGTTTATCCGGGAAAGCCGTTAAGGGATTTTAATGCATAGACTTGAGAATTCGACCAGAATCAACTACTCAACCGAACTAGTCTACAAGACCATTACGATACGATTAAAAATCGACTAGAGATTTGAAATAGGTCGGTTCGATTGAGATATGTGATTAAGTGTGAGTGATGCCACCAAATCGCAAAATTCTCGTCGATTGACGCTAGACGATTTTTCCGTCGTTTTAATACCCCGTGTCCGTATTTGAAACCTCAATATTTTCATGACAATCGAGTGTCGCCAATGTGTCAAATATGTGCATTGTGACTCGAAATAAATTGATCACGGGTCAATTGCATCAAAAAATTCTAAAAGCTATTCGGTAAGCTAGGTCACGCTGAAATCGTACCAGATTGAAATTAATTGCGAATTTGAATCTAATTTCAGAAATTGAAACTCTTGTCATGTCATGATTTATTTTAAGACTGTCAATTCATCTTCCGAAGATTTTTCTGCAAATCGAGATTTTGGCGAAAATTTAATTTAGGAGCTGTTTTCAATCGGAAAATTCAGGTGCCATTTTTTATCGCATTTTGGGATGCAAGTTGGTTCTATAGGTGAGGAAAAATGTTAATTTGATCAAGGACTTGATGGTGGAATTTATGGGGATCAATTTTATTAATTCAATAAGGAATTGAAGGAGATTTGGTTCAAATTAAAGAGGGATGCTTCAAAATTCGTAGCCCCCCTTGGTCCTTAACCTGGACCCTTAAAAAGCTTGCCAAGGAAGCCTTGGCAAATTTAAATGGATGAGGAAGCCAGTCGACTATGGTGGGGCCTTGGTCAAGGGGACAAAGGGATAGGAGAGTGACTTGAGGGACCCTGCAAGCTTGGCTGTCCCTTTCTTCTCCTTCCTTCAGCTTGCTTTCTCCATTTCCAACCCCTAAAAGCTCTAAAAGTTGTAGAGAAGCCAAGCCCCAAGCCCTCTTGCCGTCGAGCAGTTCGCTAAGCCGTCAGACCACCATTTCTTGCCTGTCGCGCCCAGTAGTGAGCCTGCTTGCTCGTCGCGCGTCATTTTGCCGTCCCACCCGTGTTCAAGCCTCTTGCTCATGTTCCCTGCCATCCCGAGCCTCCTTAGGCCACCGTTGAAGCTATACCGCGTCCAACCGCCGCTCGGAGTCACTCGCCTAGGCCATAGCGACTTCATCGGTCCTTTGTCTTGTCGAACCAGCCACTCACTTACGTTTCCTCGGCCCACCGTCCAAAATTCGAAACCTAGTAAGTCCCATGGGCTTTGAGGCCCATTTTCAAGCCTTTCCCGACCTCTCTTGGTGTCGCCGCTTTGGAGTTTGTTGCTCATCCTCGCCTTGCCGTCGCCGTGAACTCATCGAATTTCAAAACCGGTGAGTTTACTCACTAAACTTTGCTTAGGGAGTTAATTATGCTTAAGAGTTGATTAATTTAGGCTAATTAGGGATTATGTGGTTAGTTAGAATGGATTAGCAATTTAATTATTCGTTTATGCATGTTAGGTGGTTAGATTGGCTTAATTAGCAACTAGATAGATTGTATTATTTATTTAAATAGGTTCAAAAATCTTCCAGGCCCATTTCAGTACTTAATTAGGCTTTTCCGACCTAAGTATGTATTTTTGGCATTTATTGGTATTTATTTAATTAATTTTGGTAATTATTTAATTATTTATTATTTTCGAAAATTATGCCAAGATAGCCGATGACCGGAATTTTGTGCTGATTGCAATGGTGTGTTTGGTTTATTTATCTGGATGCCAATTTATACTATTTGAATGATATTTATAATTTTGGGAATTTATTCCAAAATTAGGTAATTAATACCGGGTGTTGGTTTACGTGAGCCAAAATGTGTTTATGGGCAATTATATTTAGTGGGATTTTATTAAAGGGAAATTATTATATTTTGGTTAAGGCCGATTGTATACCCACACACGATTATTTTATCGAGTATAATAGAAATTAAGTATTGATTTACGTGAGTATTTGGTGCATTAGTATTATTAGTATACTATATCACCTGCATTGAGCCTTGATAGATAGTATTGAATGGGTGACCGAGGAGGCGAAAAATTCGATGGTATGGAATCGATTGGATCGATTGATCGATGACTCGATTTGATTTGATGATTTTATTCGGATTGAAGTGATTCGTTGAATATATGAATCGTACTGACTTGCAAGAAGGGCTGAGGCAAAGGTAAGTCACCTAGCTCTTGTGTGCATAGGTAGCTTTTAAGCGTATTTCCTTCCCAGTCGGAGTTTAGGAGGTGAACTTATTGAGACGTCGTCTCACTCTGTTGTGGGATAACATCTACAGGTCTTTAGATGGTTGTACCTCTTAAACGTTTTGGCCAACCCAAGAAGGTTACCGAACAACACTCTCAAATTCCCTTCCCTAGGAGCCAAGGAGTCTGGGTCTACGAACTCGTGAGATCCATTGTCTGGGTTGATGTGGGTCTATCCCATAAGGTACCCCATCAATTTAGATCATGGTATTGTTACAAGCGAAATGGACCTAAAGAAGGCCCCCTTCCAAAGTCTGAGATTCCTAGGTGGAGATCGCTTAGCGATGGTAGACTCCCGGTGGTTCGATGGTTCGAGGAACCTGTGGTTTCGGAGTATTCAGTTGAAGACTCAAATGCTCATTGTAGACTTGTATATATCGACTAGTATTGTATATGACTTAGTCTTATATGTATATAAGTGTGTTGTAGTTTTGAAAAATATGTGGCATTGCTTTTTCTGTCACATCTTTTTGTTATCGGGATTTATTTATTCGCTTCCGCACGCGCATAAAAATGAATGGGTCAGTGATGCATCTTGGGACGTCGCAACTTAACTGACCACTATTGACACCTAAATTTTGGTAACCCGTTTAGTCATTTATCACATTAAAAATTATGGGTTAATTGTATCCCTGAAAAAATATTAATTACATAGCATATAAATTTATGTGCATTTAATTTTTAATTTTAATTTTTTGCATTTATTTATTGGACCGGTGGTGGATGGGTTCGAATTTGTGGTTTTGAGCTAGCGAGGCCAGACTAAGCCCACGAAGTGAGCAAATTGGCCCAAGTCCTTTTTTATTTTATTTTATTTTATTATGATTGAAAATTATTTCGTGAAAAATAAGGATTTCAAATCTTTCCAAAATATGATGGAATTTTCTAGATAAGACAGATGTGACAAAAAATATTGCATTTGGAAAAAATCTTTATGGATATGGATTTTGAAAAATTAAAACCCTAACTCGTGGCTTATAAAAAGAAAAAAACGAATAGGGTTTGGGGCTTCTTTTTGGGTGAAAAAAACTAACAAAAAAGTGAAGGAAAGTGAAAAGGGAAACGTAAAAGCATAAGCGAGAGAGGGGTGGAAGTGATTCATTGTTTATTGTCTTCCCCACGTTCGTTGCCCCACATTCGTTGCCCCGATCGCTGGCTCCTCTTCACCTATGCTGCGCTCGCACCGTCGGTCTCCACCAACCATCATTGTGCTGACCCACGACGACCCAAGTGTCGACCAGTAGCCTGCTGCGCCCATCGTCGGTCCCTACCTACACCTTAGCCTACCTGCTCCACCGCGCCAACGCCAGCACCGCGCCTACACTAGCAATCACTGTTTGACTCCTCTTGACAACCCAAGCCCGAGTCGGGCTGCTCTACCACCACCGTTCCAGGGCGCCGCTCACCTTCCGCCATGAGATCTGTGACATGCATCGCTGCTGCTCTCGATTGCTGCCATTCCGAGCTCGCCTCTACCATCCGCCACCGATCCCACCAACAACTGCGACACCTAATGCCGTTGCCCCGAAAACTAGCGATCAACATCCCTCGCTCAACCCGACTCCCTCTCTTCGCCCGACGAATCGCTCCTCTGTTGTTGCGACGTCAATCCTTTGTTGTTGCTACCGAGTCGCTCCCACCACCGAAGAAGCTGCTATGCCAATTCGAGTCTTTGCCCAAGTGTTAGTCACGTGTTGCTGCCCGAGCACTTCGAGTGTTAACACCCACGCCTCTTCTTTTTGCCTCAACGTTGCCCGTAGGCCGAACCACCTTGCACGGCACCTTCTATTTGCCATTGGCGTGACCCGTGAGTCCCCACACTCGGAGATCCAACGACGCGGATCGGGTGCCCGACGGCGACCAGCCACCACCACACACAAGCCTTACGTGGAAAGAGAAAAAAAAGGAAAATCAAATAGGTGGTTTTTATTTTATTGATTTTAATTTATTTTGTTTATATTTTTAGTTTAGTTATTTAAATTGGGAAATTGGATCCCAATGTTCATTTTACGAATCTTGTAGGCATTAACCACAGGGGTTTTGTCCAAAATTATCATAATTATTAATTTGATCCGTAAGACGTCGGATCATTTTTTTTAATTATGTTAATTTTAGGGTATTTTGATGATATTTAAATTGTTAAATCATTATACTTATTAATTTGATCCGTAAGATTTCGGATTAGATTTTTAATTATTTTGAACTTTTTGTCATGATGTTTAGGTTTAGAGTAATTGTTAATTTAACTTGTGAGACAACAAGTTCTTTTTTCAATTATTTTAATCCTTTATTTAGTGGATATCTCGATTGTTTATATATAGTTGATTGCCTTGGAAAAACAATAAAAAACATAAAAAAAATAAAAAATCAAATCTTGTATTAGAGTGTGTTGGTTTAGTAAATTAGGATTACACTTTTAGGATTGCATTTTAAGATGATTTTTGGAATAGGTTAGGATTGATTTAGATAATGTTTGCACATTTAAATAATCTTATTTTCTAAAAAAAAAAAAGTTTTCTAAGATAGGATAGGGTCTAAGTCAAATTAACCCCTAAAATAAATTAGAAAATTATTCATTTTAGATAGTTTAATTAGGTTTTTTTATTAATTCCGAATTTTAATAAAAAAATATAAAAATATTAAGTGCATGTCAATTAGTTTGCATGTTAGGTTCATCTAATTAGAATTTGCTTGTTAATAAAATGCTTTGTGTGTTTATTTCTTTTAATGGAACTCTTTTGATTGTTTAATAGTGATTGAGCATCTGTGTGATCGCCCTATTGCATGATAGTAATTTAGGCTAAAATAAATCCAGGTTACCTACAAAAGCAACTTTGAAATTAAAAAGAAATAGTACCGAAAGGGCATTAGAGAAATTTAGTGTAACCAAGTCCTCGTACCCTTAGTCTCTGGTTCGTAGGAGTAAAATAACTCTCTCGTTATTTTATTTAGGTGTTTAATCGACCTATCCATAAAGCTGATTAGTGGCGACTTCTAAATAAAATCCATTTTGCATGTTAAAAAACATAAACATAAGTCGTGAATTGGTATAGGCTTGGGAGAGCCCGAGCTAAGTTTAAAGACTTAGTAGTCCATTAACCTAAACTTAGGTGGTGCACTCGAAATTTAGGTCGTGACAACCATTGAGGGATGTGCACGTGCTCAGAGGATCGAGGTGTGACATCCCCCCCGGAGTGGTATCAGAGCTAGTTGATGGTTTGAGTGATAAGGTGCGATAAGTTTTATGGGACAGTTAGTAGAATTGGCTTTTATTTCATACTGATGCATGTTTGTGATAGTTTTTTGGTAAATTGTTTGTTTGGGATCACTCAGCTTCTAATTCTACGAGATGAGTGATCAGGAGCAAAGGAGTCCTAGAAAGTGGACCATAGGACTCGCAACTCGGGGACGCCGATGAGGGTCCGTCACCCAAGGAGGTCATGGTCGAGCACCGAATAGGCTAGCGTTAGTGGAGTAGCACCGCCTCTTATTGGTGTTGGGGTAGCAGCTCTTTGTGATCCAAGGTTCGAAGGGATCATGCAAGCGCTTGAAGCAATGAGAGATCCGATAGGCGATAGGCCCAAATCAAGCGCCTCCACTACCATCACCGCTCGCTGTCGCTATTGCTACCATTTCTACCGCCGTTGAAGGCGCCGTTGCTGTACCCACCAAAGTGTCGAAATTTGGGAACATAGTTGTGGAGAGGGAGAGACCAATTCATAAGTTGGTAAAGTAGTTTTTGAAGCTGAACCTGCCAAGGTTCACCAATGCCTAAGATCCAGAGACCACATTGCTTTGGATTTAGGATCTGGAAAAGGCCTTTGCACTGCTGATGTGCATTAAGGTAGAAAAAGTTGTCCTGGCAGTATACCAATTGTAGGGTAATGCAAATACCTGGTGGAGGGCTGCCAGAGGTATAGTATTTTTGAAAGGCGTAGTCCTGATATGGAATGCTTTCCTTAGAGCCTTCAATGACAAGTACTTTCTGGGTAGCGCCCGAGAATAGAAGATGGAAGAATTTCAACACCTTCGCCAAGGGATGATGGATGTTGACTAGTATGAGGTCAAGTTTGTGGAGCTTTCTCAGTATGCTCCGAGATTGATAGAGGATCCAGAAGATAAAGCTCAAAGATTCAGGAATGGCCTTCGACTAGGGCTGAAGAATCCCCGGGTGCATTTGGATCTAAAAGACTATCGTGAAGTGTACCATCAAGCCCAAATGATAGAAAGAAGTTTGAATGAACAAGCCACCTTGTTTGGATTGAGGTTTAATTTGAACAAAAATAGGAATTGATATGGGAAGAAGCCCAGGATCGAAGGAAGATTCTAGGTTCCGCCCAATAGGAAATGTGAGATTGGCAAGCCGATGCCAAATTAGAATGGTGTATGTCGCTTCTGTGGAAGGCAACACGGTACGACTTCGTGCCCTCGGAGAATGGGTGCTTGGTTTAAATGTGGCCAACAAGGTCATATGGCTAGACATTGTTTCAAAAGACCGAGGGGACAGTAGCAGTTACCACCGTCGTAGAGCGCCACAGATTGCATTGCAAGGTGGATATAATAGACCCCTAGCTCAAGAGATAATATATGCCATCATAAGAGGTCAAGCAAATGACTCGCTTGATGTAATTATAGGTATGGTTTCACTAAACGACCATACTACTTATGCTTTATTCGACCCTTGGGCAACTCATTCTTTTATTACTGAGCAATATGTTAAGCTGATAGGATTAAGTCCTGAGTTTTTGGAGTTAGTGGTTAGCATATCTACATCATTAAAGAATAAGGTGTTAGCAGCATTATGATGTTATGGTTGCAAGTTAGTGATTGTGAAAGAGAGGGGAAAATAGACTTGTTAGTCCTAGCCATGTATGACTTTAATTTGATAATTGGCATGGACTGGCTCACCAAGTAACAAGCTAAGATGGACTACTATCATAAAGCGATTAGGTTTGACCTGTTAGAAAGTGAAAGTTTCGAGTTTGTTGGGAATCGAGGAGGACCCTCGGGCGTCGCTTGAGGCAACCTGTTTGTTAGACGGGGGTTGTCAAGGTTACTTGACAATTGTCATGGACACAATAGTTGAGGAGCTGAAGATTGAAGATATTGTAGTAGTTCAAGAATTTCCAGACGTGTTCCCGAAAGAATTGCCAAGCCTACCGCCAGAGAGAGAGATTGAGTTCGTGATCGACTTAGCACTCGGGATAGAGCCAATCTCTAAGGCTCCTTACCGGATGGCGTTATTTGAGTTGAAGGAACTGAATGTGTAGATGCAAGAATTGTTGGGTAAGGGATTCATACGTCCCGGTGCATCACTTTAGGGAGCACTAGTTATATTCATGAAGAAGAAAGATGGTTCGTTGCGTCTGTGCATCAACTATCATCAACTCAATCAAGTGACGATCAAGAACAAATATCCACTCTCGAGGATCGATGAATAGTTTGACTAGATGCAAGGAGCATCGATATTTTCAAAGTTTGACTTGAGGACTAGGTATCATTAGTTAAAGATCGAAATAAGGATATATCGAAGTCAGGCGTTTCATACTCGATACGACCATTATGAATTCACTCTAATGTCGTTTGGCTTGATAAACACTCTAGCTGCTTTTATGGATTTGATGAACTGAGTGTTTAAAGAATACCTAGATTAGTTTGTGATTGTGTTCATCGATGATATTCTGGTATATTCGAGAAGTGTTAAGGAGCGTGAAAGTTATCTGAGAATGGTACTTCAGACCCTAAGAATTCATCAGATGTACGCTAAGTTTAGCAAGTGTGAGTTTTGGTTGACTAGTGTTGCGTTCCTAGGTCATGTGATTTCAGGCGAAGGAATCTCGTGGACCCGTCTAAGATTGAAGCAGTTATCAGTTGGTCGAGACCAACTACAGTGACAGAGGTCAAAAGCTTTTTGGGTTTAACAAGCTACTACAGAAGGTTTGTGGAAGGATTTCCGGCGTTGGCATCGCCGTTGACTCGACTTTGAAGTTTGTGTGGATAGACAAGTGCGAACATAGTTTCTAAGAGCTTAAGCAAAAGCTAACTACCACACTTGTGCTGACCATTCCGTTTGGTGTTGGAGGATATGAGATCTATAGTGATGCTTCGTTCAGAGGATTGTGTTGCGTGCTGATGCAACATGGTACGGTTGTTGCATACGCCTCTCGCCAGTTGAGACTTCAAGAGCTGAATTACCAAACGCGTGACTTGGAACTCGCAGCAATCATTTTTGCTCTAGAGATTTGGAGACATTATTTGTGTAGAGAAAGATTTCAGATCTTCACTGACCATTAAAGTCTCGAGTATCTATTATCTTAGAAGGAGTTGAATATGAGACAGCGTCGCTGGATGGAACTTCTGAAAGACTATTATTATGATATTCTATATCATCCAAGAAAAGCGAATAAGGTCGCATACGCTTTGAGTCGGAAGTCTTCCATTACATAATTGATAGTTAAGGAATGGATGTTACTCAAGAGAGCTCGAGATTCGGTGTTCAAATTTGAGATAAATCACCTTTCAAATCTTATGGCCATCCTCAGAATTGAGCCGAGTGTGTAGATCAAGATCAAAATACTTCAATCAATAGACCCAGATGTTCAGAAGATTCTACAAGAGGATACCAATAAGAGAAAGGCTGATTTTCAGATATTTAAGGATGGAAAACTGAGATTCCGATGACGATTATGTGTACTTGACGATGTAGAGCTTAGAGAGGAGATCTTATTAGAAACTCATCGTAGCAATTACAGCATCCATCTTGGCAGTACGAAGATGTATTAGAATCCAAGTTAACACTATTGGTGGTCTGATATGAAGGCAGACATTACCAAGCATGTCACCAACTGAAGGCACAACATTGTAAGCCAGGAGGAGTTCTGCAACCTCTCGAGATTCTCAAGTGGAAATGGGAGCACATCATGATGGACTTTGTGACAGGCCTACTGAGGAGTTACAGGTGTAATGATTCCATTTGGGTAGTGGTCGACAGATTGATAAAGTCGGCTCATTTCATCGCAGTACGGAAGGACCTTGATTTGGATAGGCACACTGAGTTATACGTGCATCAAATTGTTCGTCTGCATAGAGTTCCGGTAACGATTACATTAGACCGAGACCTAAGATTCACAGCTGCTTTTTGGAAAAGTTTGCAGGCTGCCTTAAGAACGAAGCTGCGGCACAATATGACATATCATCCTCAAATGGATGGCCAGTCTGAGAGGATGATTCAAACCCTCGAAGATATGCTGCGAGCTTTCGTGTTGGATTTCAAGGGGAGTTGGGAGGAACAACTCTATCTTGTCGAGTTTGCCTACAACAACAGCTACCAGCAGAGTAGTACAAGCCCAAAGTTAGTTCAGCAGTCAGTGGATGCAGTTATAGTCATCAGAGGCAGATTAAAGACCGTTTAAAGCTGCCAGAAAAGCTACGTAGATAAGAGTTGAAGACTTTTGGAATTCCAAGTTGGTGATCATGTTTTTCTGAAAGTGTCATCAATTAGGGGCACTTCGGGCTTTGGCAAGAAAAGAAAACTGATCTGAGGTAAATAAGTCCCTTTGAGATTCTTGAAAGAATTGGGTTCCTAACGTATCAACTTGCATTACTGCCGAGATTAGTGCAAGTGCATGACGTCTTTCACGTGTCTATGTTGAGGAAGTATGAACCCGACTTGACCCACGTGTTTAATTTTGAGGAATTCAACGTGGACGATGAAGTGTCATACGTGAAAAGCCTGGTTTAAATTGTGGATCGGAAAGAACATATTATGCGTACCAAGACGATCCCGTTGGTTAAAGTGGTTTGGCAACACCATGACACTGAAGGAGCAACTTGGGAAAGTGAGGATTTGATGAAACGATTGTACCCCCACATTTTTTTCTAAAGAATTGTAATAGTTTAAATTTCAAGGAAAATTTTTTTATAAGATGGGAAGAGTTGTGACATATTGAAATTTCAGTCATGTTTTCAATTAAATAAATCGGGTCTTTCATCGACTCACCTATAGTGCTATTCTCTGTTGTTTTGGTACCCTGTATCCGTATTTGAAATATCGAGATTTTCATGACAAACCAAGGGTTGTCAATGTGTTGAAGATGTACATTGTGACTCGAAATAAATCAATCATGGGTCAATTGCACCAAAATTTTTAAAAGTTACTTGATAGGCTAGGTCACACTAAAATCGTACCAGATTGATATTAATTGTGAATTTAAATCCGATTTCAAAAATTGAAACTTATGTTATGTCATGATTTATTTTAGGACCGTCGATTCATCCTCCGAAGATTTTTTTTGTAAACTGAGATTTTTGACGGAAATTCAATTTAAGGCCGTTTTCGATTGGAAAATTCAGGAGACCATTTTTTATCACGTTTTTGGGATGCAAGTTGGTTTTATGGGTGAGGAAAAATGTCAATTTGATCAAGGACTCAATGGTGGAATTTATGGGGATCAAATTGGATTAATTTAAGAAGGAATTGAAGGAGATTTGGTTCAAATTGGAGAGGGATGCTTCAAAATTCGTAGCCCCCTTGGTCCTCAACCTTTGGACCCTTAGGAAGCTTGCCAAGGAAGCCTTGGCAATGGCAAAAGGCTGAGGAAGCTAGCTAGCCATGGTGGGGCCTTGGCCAAGGGGACAAAGGGATAGGAGTGTGACTTGAGAGACCCTCTAAGCTTGGTTGTCCCTTTCTTCTCCTTTCTTTAGCTTGCATTCTCCATTTCCAACCCCTAGAAGCTTTGAAAGTTGTAGTAGAGAAGCTGAGCCCCAAGCCCCCTTGCCATCGAGCAGTTCGCCAAGCCACCGAACCATCGTTTCTCACCCATCACGACCAATCACAAGCCCTCCTGCTCGTCGTGTGTCATTTCTCCATCCCATCTACGTTCGAGCCTCCTGCTCGTGTCCCTTGCCATCCCGAGCCTCCTCAGGCCACCGTCGGAGCCGTACCACCACTGTCCAGTTACTAGAGTCACCCGCCTAGGCCGTAGTGGCTTCGCCGGTCCTATCTTGCCGAACCAGCTGCTCGATTATGTCCCTTAGCCTACCGTTCAGAATCCGAAACCCAGCAAGTCACGTGGGCTTCGAGACCTGTTTCTAAGCCTTTCCTGGCCTCGCTCGGTGTCACTGCTTTGGAGTTTGTTGCTCATATTTGCCTTGCCATCGTTGTGAACTCATTGGATTTCAAAACTAGTGAGTTTACTCACTAAACTATGCTTAGAGAGTTAATTATGCTTAAGGGTTTATTAGTTTAGGCTCATTAGGGATTAGGTGGTTAGTTATAACGGATTAGTAATTTAATTATTCGTTTATGCTTGTTAGGTGGTTAGATCGGCTTAATTAGCAAGTAGATAGGTCGTATTATTTATCTAGATAGGTTTGGAAATTTTCTGAGCGCGTTTCAGTACTTAATTAGGCTTTTCCGGCCTAAGTTTGTATTTTTGGCATTTATTAGTATTTATTTAATTAATTTTGGTAATTATTTAATTATTTATTATTTTTCGAAAATTATGTCGAGATAGCTAGTGATCGAAATTTTGTGCTTATTGCAATGGTGTGTTTGGTTTATTTATCCGGATGCTAATTTGTGCTATTTGAATTATATTTGTAATTTTGGGAATTTATTCCAAAATTGAGTAATTTCAATATTTAATTAGAAAATACCAGGCGTCGGTTTACAGTGCCAAAAATGTGTTTGTGTGCTATTATATTTAGTGGGATTTTATTAAAGGGAAATTATTGTATTTTAGTTAAGGCCGACTGTGTGTACCCACATACGATTATTTTATCAAGTATAATAAAAATTAAGTATCGCACGGTTTGGTGAGCATATTAAGTATCGCACAGTTTTGATGAGTATTATCAGTATATTATATCAACCTGCGGGCCTTGATATATTAGCTTAGGGTGAGTAGTATACTTTATCATATTTTGGTGAGCTATACTATCTATCTTCAGCTTAAGGTGAGTAGTCATTGATGTGATTGAATTTGATAAATAGTATCGAATGGGTGGACTGAGAGGTGAAATTGATGGTATTGAATCGATTGGATGGATTGATCGATGACTTGATTTGAATTGAAGTGATTCATTGAATATATGAATCGTACTAACTTGCAGGAAGGGACAGAGGCAAAGGTAAGTCACCTATCTCTTGGTTGCATAGGTAGCATTTAAGCGTATTTTCTTCTTAGCCAGAGTTTAGAGAGTGAACTTGCTGGGATGTTGTCTCACCCGTTGTGGGATAACATTTGCAGGTCCTTAGATGGTTGTACCTCCCGAACTCTTGGCCAACCAAAGAAGGTTACCGAACAACACTTTCATATTCCCCTCATTGGGAGCCAAGTAGCTTGGGTTTACAAACTTGCAAGATCCATTGTCTGGGTTGATGCGAGTCTATCCCATAATGTACCCCATCAATTCAGATCGTGGTATCGTTACGAGCGAAATGGACCTAGAGAAGGCCCCATTCTAGAGTCTGAGATTCCTAGGTTAGTGCTGGAGATCGCTTTTGGCGAGGGCACGACTAACCCTCGTGGTGGTTCATTGGTAGACCCGAGTCTTTCGGACCTAGGGTCTCTGGAGTATTCAATTGAAGACTCGAATGCTTAGAGGATTTGTACCCCTCTACCCTTTTTGTAGACTTGTATATATCGGCTAGTTTTGTATATAACTTAGTATGATATGTATATAAGTGTGTTGTAGTTTGAAAATTTTGTGGTCCTGCTTTTCTATCCCATCTTTCTATTGTTTGGGGATTTATTTATTCGCTTCTATATGCGCATAAAAATGAATAGGTCGGCGACGTGTCCTGGGACGTTGCAACTTAATCGACCACCGAAGAATGGACACGTGCTCGGAGGATCGGAGCGTAACAAAAAAAAAAAAAAAGAGTAAAGAACAAGGAGCAATATATCTATAGTTGGTAGTATTCCTTAAGGGAGAGATATTTCTTTTGGTCTCTCCACGTAATTTACCTGAAAATTTATGATAATAGCTTAATGAATCCGCCGGCTATCGTGGTTTAGCAGTTGAAAGCGAAAACAATAATTGATTACCACTCTCCACTACTCTTTCATTATCTAATGTAGTAAGTCAACTGCCAAATAAAAAATAAAATAAAATAAGAGATTGCATCTTTTGACGAGGAAACTGTTTACCAAATGAAAATTTTTAGCAGGCATCATCTGCCCAATCTAATGTACATGGTGCTTGTTATGCGCTTCTGATCTATATTCACTAAAAAAGTCCTATTAGTCAGTTATTTTATTTATCTTGTGGCATATCTAAAAATAGGATTGCGTTGACTAGTATGTTTGGTTGTTTTAAAAATTAAAAGAAAAAAATTATAATGCAGTTACCATCGTCTTGCAATGAAGAAGACAAAACAAACTTGGAGCACAACAATGTCGAAAATGATCTAATTATGTAGCTGCACTTAAAATATAGGGGAAATTATGAGTGAGTACTTTTGGAAAACATTATTTAAATAAGTACTATCACAACCCTTCCGAAGTAGTCCGAAGATATGGGGTTAGAGGCAATGTTAAAGGTGGAGTAACAGTTGTTGATTGGCATGAGTTTTTCCAAATCATTATCTTGCGCAGCATTGGTATTTTCAATTTAATTGTATTAACCTTCGACAATTCTATGTGAATGAGTCGCCATTAGCTTATTGGACTCAAACTAGAAACCAATTGAAATATGAGAGAATAGTTCGCTTCCTAATCAATTAGAGAATCTAAATATGCGGACTTGATTACATTAGTTATTTCAACTATTGCCCTTCCGATGCCCTAAATTGATTGGTTTGTTATCTAAGTGTTGATGCGGGCTTTATCCAATTATAATTTACTCAGGTTCTTTGTCCATTAAGTGACCATACCATGGTCCTGTGTGATCATTGGGGTCCTAATATTTACCCTAACCATTTCACTGAACTACAAAAAGGCACAATCAAGAACTTGAAGGAAATTAAGAGCCCAAAAAAATTATTGACGTGATAAGATGTTACAGTGCCATAGTTTACTTGAAAAGAAGAAAGGGCTAGTTAAAGATCACGAGTATTCTCCAAGCTCGTATAATTTTTTTTTCACTATGGCAAAATAAAAGTTGTCAAGTTGCCGTCATGTTCATTTTTTTTTTTTTAATTCAAGTATCATAAAAAAATCAATGATTAGTGGTATGTGATATTTAAATGTACTTTGTTCATTCTATAAGTATTAATGATATCATGTTCTTAGAAGAGCATGATTTATGAACCGCCATTAGGAGAATACGATTTACGAACCGCCTTCAAGTATAAAAACAGAATAACTAATGAAAATTCCTTGAGGACCGTTGGGTAAGAAACTTCAACTTACCAAAAACATCATTACAGAGTGTCTCCAAGTGTCATATTTTGTCTTGGAAAAAGTACAAATTGATTCCATAAGCAAAGTCATTAACACCGGTGAATAAAGCGCGAAAAAAAGAGAGTTTGAATCCTATTACGATTTGCCCCACATTTATTCTGTCTTCTTCTTTGAGGATGAATCCGATGGTGATTTAGTCCCTTATGATGCATCACTAATCTACTAGTGTGATTGCATAAAACAATAACATTTGTCAAGTTTCGGATAAAATCATGTGGAATTACTTTTTGCTTCTCAAACAATGAGGAAATCCATCTTAACTAGGGAAAGTGTTAGTCAAAATAGGATTGTTTGTATTTGGTGGTAATGGAAGCAAAACCAATTGCTATGCTTCTATATCCATACAGAAATTTTTTTCCCTGAACCGCTAATTTGACCATGGTTAGACTAGGTTTGACTTTCGCCATCTGAATAGTGGATATGCCACCAAGGCATCCAGTTGGTTCGAGATTCCCACGATTCCCTCTCCGTGTCTCTTTCCCCTTGCAGAATACTCGCTTTTTGTCTTGTTAAGAAAGTGATGCTAGATTTGCCGAAGTTTTAAATGCAAAGGTCGGCAATATCAAGAAGTGGAATATGTGCATGGCCATGTGTGATCTGACAGGGGCGTGTAATGAAAGGCTGGACGCAAGGTGGTGGGAGTAGTTACACGGAAAATTGAGCCGAATTTCAATTAAATATGAGTAACTTACCCCGCGCATACAGGAAGGCCACGGGATTGAACCGGGACACGCACGCTTCAACCAAGACTCAAACTTTTCATTTCCTTCGCATTTCACTTTCGCGTAATTTTTAGTTCCTATCATAAATTTTCATTTCGATATACTGCGATCCCAGATTATTGCAGTTCCAGTCAATTAACATATCCTTACACCTAGTTCGATGGAGGATTCACGTTCCATCCAAGCCCCATTTGATCGGTTTGTGCTTGAGTATGAAATAATGGAATGATCTTCATTGCTTTTCATTCGCTTCAAGTCGGATCACCTTGGCGCCTCATTGTTTCATTGTCAAAACCTCTTTTGGCACACCCAAACGGATTGATTTTCTTCAACACGCAAACAAATTTTGATATACAACATTAGAGATAATTAAAGGATTCTTCATATTTTCCTTGATTTGGCATGTCCTTGATTTATGTAACTCCTTTTTTATTTATTTTGGTCATAGTAATAGTTCATTCATTTCCATGAAATAAAAGAGAAAAACATCGCCATCCAATTCAAAACCAAGACAAATTTCAGACAACTTCAAAACAAAAGCAGCTCTTGATAACTAAAGGAGTCATCCAAACAAGGTTAAGAGTCACATTCAAAGAGCAGATTTATGATTTCTTCAAACTAAAATCGGTGGCCGATTACCAAATTCATCTTTAGTAATAATCATATACCAAGATCCTCATTTATTGAGACGGCTTTAGCTTTTAGTGGTGCATGCCTAGATTCATTGTTCCCAACATCATTGTTGTTTAGAAAAACAACATTGAATGAGGATAGATTTGACATTTGTGAGAGCTAAATACTTACAAAACTCCTCTATTTTTCTTCAAAATTGGACTTGTATACTAATGAAACCTGAGAAAAGCGAAACCCCAAAATCATACATGCAAAAATCCCAAAATCTAGATTAGATTGGGATAGAAACCTCTTGAAATGGGAGAAAAGCTCCTGAATCTAGACTAAATAAAAAGAGAAAAACTCCACAAAATGAGAAGAAAGCAAGAAAAAGAGAGTGGAGAACCAAATTAGCCAAAAAAAAAAAAAAAAAAAATGGAAAAAGGGAGGGTAGGAGAGATTTGGCTCAAACCCTTCCCCCATGGAGATTGAAACAAAAAGCTGTGTAAAAATTAAATCGAAAAGAGAAAACCCTAGAGTTCCATAACGAAGGAACTAGAGCATTTTAATTTTTGGATTTATGATAATTGATTATCATCAATATTTCAATATATCTTGTTAGAAATAATTAGGGGATTGTCCTTATGTCCTTGAGTATCTCTAACATACAAATATAGAGATTGGTAGATTCCATTGATTATGACTTATCTACTTATTTGAATACTCGTTAGTAAATGCAATGAATTAGCCTACGCAGTCTTCTTTTATATGAATATAAAAAGAACATCATTCTCCATAATGCATCCATAGGTGCACACACTTGATGTATTTGGACGGGGGGATTTTCTTATCCTATTCATCGGGGGTCGTTGAGCTAAAAGATTTGACTAACCCTTTACTCTGAAAAATGAAATTAAGAGCGCAAAATGATTACTGACAGTGACGTTATATAATGTGAAAACTCTATAGTTTACTTGAAAAGAGAAAAAGAGGGTAGGTAATGATCACCGAGGAATCTCCAAGCTCGTATAATTTTCTTCCTTTCCGCGTGCCTCGCAAAAAAGACATTGTCAAGTCACCTCCATGTTCATATTTTTTTAATGCCTGAAGAGCGAAAGATCCACAACTAGCGGAATGTGATAATTAATTGTACATAATTTAGTCAATATATATTAATCATATCATGTTGTTAGTAGAGTATGATTTACGAACCGCCATCAAATATTTTTGTTTGTTTGTTTGTTTGTTTGTTTGTTTTTATATAAATAACTAATGCAACTTCCTCAACGAAAACTTCAACTTACCAAAAACCATTTCAGAGTGTCTCCAAGTGTCAGATTTTGCCTTGGTTAAGGCCCGGCAAATGAAGTGAAAAAAAGAAGAAGTTTGAATCCTATTACGATTGATAAGATATAATTTCCTTATCTTTGATTCTTTATTTTGGGATATGTTATTCACAACAATTCCATGGTAAGTAGCTCAAGTGTGTTTGTTTCAATTTTTGAGAGATAATCTTAGTGAGAGATTGGAAGATTAATGCTATATCTATGGTATAAGGTTTCAAGGAAACACTCCCAGTGATGGTGTAGTTCAATCACTCAATGACGCCATAGGGGATGGCGGATTTGCACCCTATGACACGCAATTGAATCGAGACAGCGACTTCCTAGTTTAATTTAGGTCATCATCTAGATTTATGCAGTTTCCTATTTTAGTTTCCAAAATCTAAGAAATATTGTATGTATATCTCATCTAAAATTAATTAGTTTCATAAATTCCATTTACACGTTACTTAGTAGTCATATGCTTTAGGATCATGTCATAATTGCATCTCATGCATTGCGTACAGTTTAATTTCTAAAAAAAGAAAACACACAAATAAAAAATAATCTCACATAGTTGAAAAATTGGATTAATTCATAAATTTAACCATATTTTATGTCATTAGAATGGCATAGAGGTTGCATTCAATCCAATTTAATTGACATAGCATACATGTCACTTAGATTTCATTTTAGTTCACAAATGCATGTTAATTAGGACATATAAATCAAATTGCATGTCATCTTAGATTAGTTCATAATTCTTCTATCCATAATTAGGATTTGTTTACATATAAGGTGCGTTTGTTTTAAAGAAAATGATGATTTGGAAAACATTTTCCTAAAATGATCGCTTATATCACTTACAAAAATGAATAGATAAATTTTTTTATTGTCCAAGAAAATGTTTAGACATAAACTTTTTTTTCATTAATGAAAACATTTTTATTGACTAATTATTTCAAAAGATGCAAGTAATCATTTTTAAGAAAATATTTTTCTAAATTATTTATTTTCCGCAAAATAAATAGAGCAAGATGGAATTTAAATTCATGTCACATATCAATCGTTTAAATTAAAAAATTTACAATGTACTTCTATCAGATAGTAATAGATAAGAGCAAAGACATAAGAACGATATATGTAGAGCTTTATAGTGGTTTGGCCCTTACATTAACTCATTAAGACTAATAGTTTGTTGGTTGGATTTCATTAGCAATCTTAGAAATTACAATAGTATGTGCCGCTTATGGTCAAGCACTTCTTCATGAAGGAGGTTCTACTTATACCCAAGTAGATAGATCTCACTATCACACACCTAAGCACAAGATATAATACCAATATACTTCTCAACTAGATTACACTTTCAATATGATCAATGAAAATATTCTTTCTCTTGGTTCTCTTTTTTCAGGATATGTTTAAATTGCTAAACCTCTATCAAGTATTGACTTAAGCCAATGATATTTATTTGTACAACTATAGTCTCAATTGTAGGGGGGAAGATTATTTCGCAGTAACATGAACTATATACTTGTACCAACTGCCGAAAAAAAGTATTTGTTAAGGGCACGAAATCCAGTTATAACTTAACCGAACCTGGAAAAAAATTCCAAAAAATCAACTTGGCTATCTATCATCCCAAAAGATCAATTTAAATCTTCCACAAAGTAAAACAAACATCCTTTATGCAGACCGGTGTCTCCAACAAAGGATCACATCCCCACAAAGCATACTAAGCAAAATAGAAATGAAACATATCATTAAGTAGAAATCAAGTCCACAAGGGTCTTGAAATCAGCTTGAACACTTCCTCCGGGTCCGGAAGCATCCACCAATCTCTCTCTAAGCTCACCAGCCTTCTTCCTCATCTCCCTTCCGTCCTCACTTCTCAACACCACCTCCAATGCCTTCATCATCCCACTCTTTGTAATGGTCCCTCCCTCCACTCCCACTCCAATTTTCCACCATTCCTTCACCAACCTTCCGTTCATCATGTTGTCCGTCCAAAATGGCTTGCATATCATCGGCACGCCCCCCGCCACACTCTCAAACACCGAGTTGTACCCACAGTGTGTCACGTACACCCCGCACGCTGGGTGGCTCAACACCCAGCTCTGCGGGGCCCACGGCACTATCTTCCCACGCTGCCCCGTTCTCTCTAAGAACCCTTCGGGCAAGTGGACCATCATGTGCTCCTTCATAGACCATAGGAATAAGGTCCCGGTGGATTCCAGGGCCTCGGCAAGAGAGGTAGCTCAGTAGGCGACGGTACGGCTACCGTCCCAAAACTAACATATGCCACGGTCCGAGGGTCTCTGGTGTCTAGCCACATTAAGCAACCGGTAGGGTCTAAGTCTGAGCTTGTTAGCACCGGTGGTGGTGAGAAAGACACCGTGGGGCACCCTACGTGGAGGAGAATCTTGAACTTGGACTTGAGGTCTGCTATTAGAGTTGCCGGATTCGCTTCCACGTAGGAGTTCATGATGACGGCCGCGGCACTTGGCAGCATGCGCCCCAACTGGTTAACGAAGTTTGACACTGGCGACGTGGTCGGGTCTTGTATAATATTGTTCGGGATATCTGACATTCGAAACAATGATAACTCTGGAACCATTTCCAGGGCCTTGTCGTCGGTCTCGGCCTCTGCCACTGCCATGCCAGCACAGGAGGTTTTGTGGCAGAGTTGACGAAGGACCTCGGCGTGGACGTAAGCGGACAGAAAGCACGGAGACGGGACCCAGAACGTCACCCACGGAACGTGCATTTCCTCGGCGATTTCGCCTGCGGGAAGTAATAAAGCATCACTAAATAGACAAGTCACCTTCTTCTTTGCATCTCGCTCCGCGGCATCAATGGCAGCTTGATAACTCTTCTGAGCTTGCATGAGGAACATACCCATTTGCTCTTCCAGTTCCTCCTTCGTCACTCCGTGATGACCAGCCGGCAGTCCATTGTCGATGTCATAGACCTTGATGTTGGGCGGCAGCTCGGCTCTCGACGAAGTGGGGAATAGATCCCGGTTGGACGTGGCCGTGCTTAAAAAAGAGAAGTGGACGTTCGTAACAGTTTCCGCCAACTTATGGAGGAGGTTGGCTAGGGGCAGGGGGTGGCAACCGAATGGAAAAGCAAGGACGCGCGACGTGCTTTTCCAAGGACATTTTGAACCCAATCCAATCAAAATCTTCAAGATCATGGATATCTATGGAAAAGAATCGTCAAAAACAGGTTGAGCTCAATTTGGACGATCATTTTTACCAAAATACTTCCACAAAAGCTACTGAATATAAATGTATTTCGAACCTAATATATAAACACGAGAACGACTTCACTTACTATCAACAAACTTCGAGCCCAAAGTCACTTCCACAAACTTCTTTTTCCCGTGTTTTTCTTCCGGTTTCTTCTTTGCCTCCTCTCAGTCAATGTTTTCTCTCTTCTTCGGTCCTGCTTCTCTCTTCTTTTATATTTGGCCGTGACCGTCTGTTCTTTTTCTAGGACTTCTTTTTAAAACCCAATGCTGCCATAGAAAGACCAGAGACACCACCCCTTTACTGTAAAATTAAAAGTCCAACCACGTCAACAAAACTATATTCGACGTTCGTAAATTTACTTAAGAATGTGCACCAGTGCTTGACTGATGCATATTATGTAAAGAATGGCTCTTTATTACTACATAATCTGTGGGGTTCTTTGTTTACACAAGCCATCTCCATTACTTCTGATGGATAATTGTAAGTATGGTAATTTTAACTAATTGTTTTGATCAACATGACAAACATGGCTTGTATTAAATGAAAAAGGGGAAAAAGATCACAGAGCCCGCTTAGCCTATAAAAGTCCAAAAAGAAACATAAAGTTTCACTTCCAACAAGCAATTTCTTGTCCTCCAATTTAGGCCAACGTATAACTCCGTTGATTTATATATTCTTTATGAAGGATCATCCGTATGTATTAGCATCGTGCGATTTGATTTGATTCAAAATGCTAGTATTCGATATCTCTTAGGCAAATCTCTTATTACCAGAATCACAAGCAAATCTATCAATTTACTAACCAATCTATGATTCGATATGTATTTGTTGATTCAAGCTATTCAGTTTCTTTTTATGTTTACCTATTAAAAAAAATGTAACTTTGTCATATTTTATGATATATGTTATGTTTCGATTGCTATAGCAATTTAAAAATAATTTTTGAACTATATAATGCAATGTAAAATGAAATGACATATAAAGATCTTGCGATTATATTTGGATGTAATCTTTTCTTTCAAAAAAAAAAAAAAAAAAAAAAACAATGAGAAATCACATCTTCTTATAGATAGGGATCATTTGATGCAGTTGAAATTAAGATTTCTTTTTTCCAATATTATAATTCCCACTAAAAATTTTATATCTTACAATATTATTGATAAAATTTGATTAAAAGCCAGAGAATATTTGATTTTCAAAATATAGGTTATGTATATCACCAGAACAATCATTGGAATGAAAATAACAATATGTCCTTATTTGATGGCTTAGGTAGCGCTCCAAAAGGTAAGTTTTTTTTTTTTTTTTTTTTTTTTTTTTTTTTTTTTTTTAAAAAAAATTATATGATACCACACATTTAATTTTTTCTATTGTAATTATTGAAATTGCCACGTCTACTTGTCATTAAATCATTTGGTGGCTTCTTACAAAACAATAAATTGACGGAGGGCAGAACGAGTTGTAATACAAAGTCTGTATTTTTTCGACGCTTTTTTCAAAAGCGAAGGCTAAGGTTGAAAAGTCAATCAAAGACGGGATTTTTAATTGAATGAAGTCATTAGATAATAACGACAGTTAGCTCATTATCGTGACACATGTAAAATGATCCCCTCTATAGCTTTCGAAGTCAGCACTTTCATGGACGACTAGGGCTTATAATATCAAAATGGTGTGTTCCATATCTTTCTAGATCTTGATATTTAATAGGAAAAATATGGTTAAGTTGCAGAGTTACATAAAAAGATAGAAAACAAGGGTGAGCTTAAAAGTGTTGGATCTGACGAAATGCATATAAAGGTTTCGAGTAGTTCAACGTTGAATAGAAGCACATCCTTCAAGTTCATGGGACCTGACAACAAGAAAAGGGAGGGAGTTTCACTTCAATTTCCTACTCCTATAAATTGGTGCCGCCAATTATTAAGAAATTTATGTTAAGAATGCAATGTTGATTTACAAAATTAATATGATAATTAACAAAGGGCCCATACCAACGAAAATCTAAATTTAGTATGCACGAGCCATATTTATCCTAAATTAATAATCATGTAAGAAAAAAATCTCAGATTAGTACATTCATATTGCATTTCTCCAAACTAGTTTTTACTCAAAAAAACCAAAACTAATGACATATATCAAATTCATATATTGAGAAATTTGTTAAAATCCTTATGAGCTGCTGCTAAAATCCCTAATCTTTATGATGCAAAAGATAGATTGGGGTGAATGTGAATGAGTATATCAATTTAGGGTTTTTTTGTGATAGGAAAATTAGTTTGGGGTATACATGGCTAGTGTACTAGTTTGAGATTTTTTGTGACATAAAAATTAATTTAGGGTAAATATGGTATAAATGTATTAATTTGAAATGATAATATTAACTCATTAATAAATGATGTGATAGACTCTTATAAGCATGTTGACCATGACGTATTGGAACGTATCAATCAGACAATCTATGAATTTTTTATGTTGTTCAATCTTTTTAAATTCCGAAGAAATCATGTGAGATCACGAATGACAAAAGTCAAACTTCCTATTTGTTTTTCCTGTCCGACTTTAACTGCCTACTAAATTGCCTATGTTCCTGTTATCCACGTCTCCTTGATGAGACACCGTGACTTGGGACGCTGATTTTGGCAATCAGATTGAAGTGGTAGCTGTGGGGGAAAGACGTTGGGAGACAACCACATGGCCCGGTCTAGATGCAAGAACATTTGTCTGAGCTTATGAAGAGAGTTGGCCGGAGCTTCTTCCTCAAGTCTTGTCATGATCGCGCACTTGATGAAAAAAGCTTTACAAGCGGCATTGCCTACGCTTCAACTTTTTTTCAATCCTGAACATTTGAAATTTGATGACATATATATCATGACGTGTAATGTCAGACATGATATTTCCATTTTTTTTTTCAAATTTTGGATGCTTTTTAAATTTTGAAGGAAACACATAAAAGTATTTTGTACGTATGTTTAATGCAAGAACAAACTAGTTCTTTGTAATGGTAGTTAACTATAAACTCAAACCAAATACATTCCTAGGATTAGTCAACACTTACTACGTGTTTTATTCCCATCGTCTATTAATGGGTTGTTTAGCAAATTTAAAAACAAGAAAAAGAAAAAAACTTTAGCTCAAAGACAATCATTCGAATATTCTTTTTAATAACCACTGGGGATTGTTTTAGTGACTATCATTTTCACGTTGGAAGAAGGAGGTGGGGAGTTTGACTCTCACCGTCTTAGTGGGCCGGGGGTTAGAACATTTAGTTTCACATGTGGGGTTTGACTTTCACGTTTTGCAAAAAGGCATAACAAAAATCTAAGAGTAAGTTGAGGAATATAGTAGGATAAAAAAATAAAATAAAAATAAAATACTCCTTTTAGTAAGCTGTTTCTTCTACTTTAGAATTTTATCTATCATGTATGTATTGAAGAAGTGCTAGATGATATCTAAGAATGTGCGTAAACGTTTGACTAATGCATATTATGTAAAGAAAGGTTTACTAAACAATCTGCGGGGCTCTTTTTTTGCACAAGCCATCTCCATTACAGCTGATGGATAAGTGTAAATATGGGAATTTTAGCTAATTGTTATCAACAATGATAAAATGGCTTGTATTTAAATGAAAAAGGGGACAAGATCACAGAGCCCGCGTAGCCTATAAAAGTCCAAAAAGAAACAAAGTTTCACTTCCAACAGGCATTTTCTTGTCCTCCAATTTAGGCCAACGTATGACTTCGTTAATTTATCTATTATTTATGAGGGATCATCCGTATGTATAGCATTGTAAGATTTGATATGATTCAAAACGCTAGTGGCATCTTTTAGCTGAATCACTTATTTTCGGAATCACAAGCGAATCTTTCCGGTATACTAACCAATCCACAATGCGATATGTATCTGTTGATTGAAGAAATTCAGTTTCTTTATGTTACCTATCAAAAAGGGTAACTTTGTCATATTTATGGATATGCATTGTGTTTGGATTGTTACAGAAATTTAAAAATAACTTTTGCACTTTATAATGCAACGAAAAATGGAATGATATATACGGATTTTGTGATTATATTTGGATGTAATTTTCTTTCAATATAACAATTAGATCATATTTTCTTACACACACCAATCATCTGATGCACGTGAAATTAAGATTTCTTATTCCAAGATTATAATTCCCACTAAAAATTTTACATCTTATAATATCAAATCTTATTATTCAATCCAATTCTCGATTCATAAATTTGAGATTTGGACTTATCTCAGTTTAACGACTTACGGGATCATCTAAAACATATTCATGGGTATTTAACCACCTTAGGAAAGTTCATCGTTTCCTTCTCTATTTTGACTTTCAACTTTTATTGGTAAGCGAAACATGCTTGGTCTACAACTTAAGGAAGCAATTATAACGTCATTTTCACTTTGTGTTTATGCTTGAGTTTCCCACATCATGTCACATGTGAATATTTCCATGTCATGTCATCTTCTATTCAACTTTGCATGTTGCATCTAAATTGACAATCTTGCATGTGCACGTGCACACATGAATCTAGTAGTGCCACCGTGCATGACGAACAATTTGGTTGATCAATAGCGAAAATGATTAAGTGTTTTAGCAACAATTTTTTTTTTTTTTTTTTTTAATTTTAAAACCAAATATCAAGCGTACTAGATATCTAAAACTTTGAAGTAAAAGTATGCTATCTACACTCTACGGCCCTAAATTTCATTGACTCTAAATTCATCCAGCAATAATTGCACTTAGCACGGATTACCTTAATCGCTGCAGCGCGCAGAAACCTGTGTTGGTCATATCTTATATGCTTGTTTTCTAAAATCACTTGGTGTACGTAATGAGCTGTGATTCTGCTTGGCGATATGTGCAAAGAAACGCCTCTCAAACATGTACGTCCTTATAAAAGTGCTTTCTTTCGACAAAAAAAAAAAAAAAAAATCGTGTACGTCCGTCTGAATAGATATATAATTAAGCTGATATGACTTGCGCCGACCTCCTTCGTGGGAATACATATAGAAAATTAGCACGGCGTTAGATAATTAATTGGGTAAGGAGAACTCTTATCTAACACATATGTTCGTCTATAGAACAGGGTCATCTACAAATAAGCAACCTCTTTCACAACCTTTCCCTTTGACCAGACAACATTTTTTATTTTGAAGTCCCCGTCTAGTCCATGTGAATTATCCCGGACCTTCACAAGTGTGTATCAAGAGCTTTGCACCGACCGACGTTAAATGGTGCGATAATAAGTTTGTACTGTGTTTCAATTTGGTAAGCTTGAAGTAGGGCTCGTTTGGGATGGACCAAGGTTATTCCCAACCCTCTCTAGTGGCTTGGGATAAAATCTAAAAATATTACTCAAATTAAATAAAAAAAGATTAGGAAAAAGTAATTGCATATGAATCTGCATATGTCAGTTTGCATGAATTTCAAGTGTTGCAAGTTAAAAAAGAAAACCAAATGTGTGCATGTAAGACTTAGATAAAATTAAAAGTATTAGATAAAAATTAACCTAGATGGGTGCTATGTTTAAGCACTTACACATAATCATTAAGGTTGAACATCAGTCTAGGGTTGATCTTGGATTGGCCCAATCTGGCTAGTCTTGATCTGATTCCCTGGTCTTGAGGCCTTTGGAACTTGCATTATGCGGGTTGGTCTTTCATCCTGAGACTTAAGGGTAGATCTAATCCAGACCAGTCCTATAGATATATTCCAAACCCTAATATGTAACTTAAAATGTCCAATGTCTCCACCTTTTTCAATGTATTTATAGCCCATTCAACTCGGACCAGCTATGTGCACATAATATATATATATATATATATATATATATATATATATGTGTGTGTGTGTGTGTGTGTGTGTGTGTGTGTGTGTGTGTGTGTGTGTGTAATTCATTGTTTATATTATGCATTTTGAACATTTGATTGTTTAATTTTATTTCACATATTCATCTTTTGTGGTTTATTATTTTTGGCAAGTGGAGATTTTCGATGTTGCCATATCTTAGATTTTGATTTGATTGTACTAGTGGCTCAATATCACATTGTTGATTGATATATTATTTTAAAGAATACATTCGTCTTTACAATGAATACAACTTTGTGCGGATTGGTGCCTGAGTTAGTCTCTAGGTTAACTCCTAATAGTCATGACAAAACTATCTCTCTCTCTCTCTCCAATAAGATCTACCAGGGCCGGGTGGGAGCTTCCATCGCCGGTGCAGCAAACATTTCTCCGGGGCCTGAGACAGTCACCCACTTCCACTATATTTATTTTTTAAATTTGGGTTCACTGGTTAACTGAATTCATTTGACCAACTTATTTTCTCGCACGGAAAAAAATGCTTGTTTCTTTGGTAAAATAGTTTTCTCTAAACAAATCAAGTCTAAGTGAACAACTTCAAACTTAGGTACTTTCTCTACCTTGTGTTTAGCGACTTCCAACAATCCCAGGGGATAACACTCTCAATACCCAATTGAATTCTTGTGATCCAGATGCAAATTAGATTGAACCTTGTAATCTCCTTATGGTTTCAGAGTATGAGGTTCAATCTCGAACTCCAAGCTAAAACAAATCACAGACTGCGACTAATTTTATGGGCTATCAATGGGTAACTGTCTGTCTCTTAAGTAATTATCTTTGCATTTACAAGAGTAATTTAATTAAGATCGCAATGTGCCATAGGTTGCAGTACAAGACAAGAAATTCGGAAAGTAATTAGGTCCTTTTAGTAGATTCCTCTCTAAATTAAGAATGGCGATTAAAATCAATCAAAACACCGAGCAATAAATCTAGGCGATTTCCCAACAAATCTCCCAGTTTGGTATTACTGGGCAGATGTCCTTTATTTTGAAATTTATATTTGTAATCTCCTCCTAAAAAATCCAAATCCATGCCGTGCAAAGAAACTCGTCAATCAAAAATTAAAAGCTAAATAGATGGTTACCACATACATCGAGAAGTGTCCCTAAATAATGATTGCATGGATCACACTTGAAGGGTCCTTTGTGATCAAAGGTGGAGAAGGCCCTCACTCGAATACTTTTTTATCTGAGAATACTGCACCAGCTCTGAAGTAGATTCTTCTTATCAATCAACACTCCTTCCCAAACTGGACAAGCTCCTTTCCACCTGGCTTTGACATCAAAATCTTCATATTGAGGAGGAGAAAAAAAAAATAATATCAAGAAAGTTCAAAAATCTGGTTGGATCCACATGGCTCTATTTAAGGAAACGCTAGGTGCATTGGAGCATATCTCGACTTTTTCATCTTCCATGGAGTAATAGTGCATCTTCTTATCTTTGTCATGGAAATAGATACGGTTTGGCTTGATCCCGAGAAGGCAACTCTCGGAATTGAACTCCGCCGAGATTGCAGAGTTGCCATTCAAGAAGAGAGCCGCGTTCCCCAAATTTAAGACCTCTTTCTGAGCTCCCTTCTCCAAATCCACAACAAAAACTCGGATGCTTTCCACGGTTCCATCCTCTTGGCGCCATATCTTCCAAGCCACCAGCAACGTGCCTGAACATTCCACGAGATAGGGATAACCCGCGAAATTGTGCCCAAGAAAGAATCGCAATTGCATTCGGCACTCCCTCTCGTCGAGGGTCAAGATTCGGCCACGCGAATCCAAGGCCACGAATTGCCCGTCGTAATGAATCAGTTGAAGGAAGGTGGACCGAGGCAGGTTCGCGGCCGGGCTCACTCCCGTCCACGCATCTTCTCCTGACCTGTGAAGGGCATACCCGAGTGATCGAAAATCCCGACAGAGGGTGACCATGACAGTGTAGTCCCCGGACGAAGAAGGGCTCGAGGACAACGCGATCCTGTGGATTCTAGTGGAGCCGCTGCACCGGTGCCTCTTGAGCGGACGGAGACGCGACTTGTGGCGAAGCTTCGTCAAGGCGGGGAGTTCGATGCCGACCCGCGAGAGCGGATTGAAGATGCAGTACTGATTACCCCACCTCGACACGCGTTGGTCGAAGCCCCACCTCGACACGAGTATCCATCGTGTTGGATTCACGGCCTGGGGTCGAGATCCTGGCAACCGCACTTGGTGAGTTCTCCCTCTAGAGATGCTGAAGAACTCGGCTACTCCGTTGCCCACATAAATCATGAGCCACGGGGCTTTCGACTTCGCGTTGTACGTGTCTCTGACGGCAGCAGACCGCCATGAGGTGCACACCCCTCGAAAAGCTAAAAACTCTTCTATGGCTAGCCGTCCAGCGATGAGTTCTAGGATCTCTTGCGGGAGCTCTTCCCAACTCGCCATCGTTTTGCCTGGTGAGCAACTTCTTGACGAGTTTATAGCTCGTAACATGAGGGAGGTCCTATATAGGAAAGAGAATTTGTTTCACGAATCTTATAGCTTAGTTTACGAATTTGTTTCACGAATCTTATCGTTATCTACAGGGATTCAGTCTCTTTCAACAAATTTGTTTTATGAATCTTATGGCTTATTTTCTTTATCTTGAATGAATATTCGTTTGTGGTGGCTAACAAGATACACTGCCCTCTCGGATTTGATGTTTTAAGATTTAAATCTTTCTATTGAATATAGAAAATCTTAAAGGTAGTTTCATTTTCAAGCTTTTACAAATAAAATCCCATAGAAAGCCCGTACATATTATATAACTGAACGTTAACTATACCATAGTTTTCCTTAAGAGCAAATATAATGGGATTCCTATTTTAAATAACTCAAGTTTTATTCAATGTTTTCAATCTCTTTCAGTATCCACGTTAAGAATATGAATGACTTATATTAACATATACATGATCTTGATAATATAATACTAAAGTATTTATTGTGGTATCTGTATTGAATTTGTTATAATTTAATTCTTCAGTATCATCTGTGCTTACAATGGTCAAGTTGAAAATAGCTTGTAAGACAACATAATATCAAAAAGTGTACGTAAAATAAGATATGTCAGTTGAATCTCTTCATTAATAAAGTCATTAAATCATATAGACTATTTTAAATATAAAATATAAGCGGTAATTTTAGTTAAAACATTATTGGGCATAAAAAGATCCTTGTTAGAAAAATTCAATATAGCGAATTGAAAAAAATTGGTTCCATAAAAAGATCCTTGTCAGATATCAATTTATAATTAAGATTTAATTTAATTTAATTTAATTTTTTTTTATTTTTTTTTTTTACGGTTACATAACTAATCTTTTATTTTGATTTTGCGCACATATTCTTGAGTTTGAGATGTATATCCGTAATCTCCCTCTAAAAACATCCCAATCCTTGTGGTGCCAAGAAATTAGTCAATCAAAAATTGAAATCTAAACTAACACCCACAACTAACATATGTTCTTCTATTAGCGAAAAAGTTGATCCGTGGGTTGCACGTGTAGGGCCCTTACGATCAAGGGTGGAGATGGGCCATTCCAGTGGACCCAGGTTTGACATCAAAATCTTCATATCAAGGAAACATTAAGTTCAAAAATCAGGTTGCAACCAATCGGCATCAAAGACGCGACGCCTAGTTGCATCAGAGGGACAATTGCTAGTTGCATCAAAGAGACAACTGCTAGTTGCATCAACGTATATCTCGAATTTTCTGTCCTCTACGCTGTAACTCTTGATCTTATCTTCTTTGCCATCATGGCAATAAACGCGGTTTGGCTTGATCCCGGGAAGGCAAGACTTGGCGTTGAACTCCACCGAGAAGGAAGAGCCGCCATTCAAGAAGAGAGACACGTTCAAGCCTTCGACCTCTTCCTCGGTTCCCTTCTCTGAATCAGCCACTAGCAATGAGCCCGAACATTCAACAAGATAAGGAACACCGTCAACATTACGATTTGTCCCTAGAAATAGTCGCGATTCCATGCGACTCTTTCTCTCGTTCAAAGTCATTATTTGACTCTGCTCATCCAAGCCCACAAATAGCCCATTGTAATAAATCAGTTCAAGGACGGTGCACCCGTAAAATATGGGTTTTGACCCAGTCAAAAAAGAAAAGAAAAGAAAAGAAAAAGGTAGAAGTTTTAGCATAGAGAGAGAGGAATCGAGAGTTTTCGGGAGAGGGAAAAGAGAAGAGAGAGAGAGAGAGAGAAAAGACAGAAAAAAGGAAAAAAGAAAAGAAAACTGAGGAGATAAAAAGGAAAGAGAGAGGGAAAGAATGGGACAGAGAGGGACGGCAGAGAGCTCAGACACAGAAAAGAAAGAAGAAGAAGAGGAGAAAAGAAGAAAAGGGGCTTCGCGTGTTCTCGTTATGGGAGCCTCGTCAAGCCACGTTAACTACGTATCGCAACGTCCGGTAAGCCCTTGTGCTCCCCCTTCGATCAATCGGAGTAATTTCATACCTAGGGCTTGAAATTCAGAATTTTGGGAAAATCGAGCGGCGAAGTATGATTTTTGAGTCATTGAGCTGTATATTTTTGTAGAAATGATATTTTAGAATGTTGTGAAGCTATAGCATCTTACGGATCGTGATTTGAGCTTGCGGTTTGTCCGGAACGGAATTTTGAAATTAGGGGCGCATTTTGGTATTGTAGTGAACAGTAGCTTCGAGCTTTTTTTTTTTTTTTCGATATTGTTTTGGGGTGGCTGAGTTGGGGTTATTGTAGTACGTTAACAGAGTTTTCTAAAGACTATAAGACGGCTGGAAACATAATTTTATGGAGGAAGTAATGGCGCGACAAAGTTGGCGCATGGGCTGCGCCTAGCGAGAAATCGACGGGTTTTCTATAAATGCGAGCTTTCGTGGCGCATAGGTGTCGTTTTATCGACAAATAGGCTTAGTATAAATGAGTCGTTATGCGAATATTTTTTTTACTTGGCCTTTTGATAATGATTTTCAGTTAATTATTAGGGATTCGATTGCGTTAGTTCGAGTGAGCGTCATAGATGATTTTCGACTTTCCCAAATGAGTGATGCTATCTCTTCTAAGAGTTTATAAGCTCATGTTTTTAAAATGATAAATGATTGATATTTTATGAGTTATAAATAAGCATATTTGTTGCATAAAATTTGGATCGGGCATTTACTGCGTTTTGGTATTTAAGAATAGTGTGAGAATTTTTGGTGGAAATATATGTTCTGTTTGATGAATTAAGTTGTGAAATATTACATATTTTGAGTTTGTGAAATCTTTTTACGAAGATCTCGGCTTTGAAATGGTTTATGGAAGGCTATATGAATATCAATTTGTGATGAGCTTTTTGAAATGTATTTGATTTGAAATTGATTTATGAGACGAGTCTTGAAAATTATTTAAGAATGTTTTATGAAAGGTATTTTTGGCGGATGAGTTGAGTTGCAAAACCTTTTGGGATATATGAAATGATTTATGAATTTAGTTTGAGAATTATGGATGGTGTTGTTTTGGATTGATGTGGATGCTCAATATCGCTGTGAGCCCAACGAGGGGTTTGTGGGTTCTAGGATATCCTTGTGGGCTGAGCCACCGGCTCATAATAGGTGGAGACTTTGCCAAGGGGGAAATCTTGGTCGCCTCGTCACCAAGCGTTGTATCGTGACCATGGTTTGATATTGAGCAACGAATTGGTCAATGGAGTGGATCGTTGACATGTGATATGAGTTGGGTCAATGGAATAGACCATCGACATGTAATTTGAGATTAGTCGATGGAATGGACCATCGATGTGTAATTTGAGATTAGTCGTTGGAATGGACCATCGACGTGTAATTTCATTTGATTATCAATGTGTGGTTTGATGAGATTAATCAATGGACTAGACCATTGATGCATGTTTTATGAGATTGATCAATGGATTAACCATTAGCATTTGACTATTATTATCTTGAATATTTTTGCTAAGTAAGAAATGTTATATTTTGGCCTTGAAGGTTTGTTATATTTCTGGGTTTGGTGTGGTATGAGATTAATCAATGGAATGGACCATTGGTGTGTGAATTAATGAGATTGATCAGTGGATTAGACCATTAATGTTTATTTCGATGTTATTATGAAATGATTATTTTTGCTATAAATATAGCTATGTTAAATAGTATGTAACTTATTCTTTTTACTGTATGTTTTATTATATCTTAGATATGAGTTAAAAGAGTTGCGGTTTGGTTTTGTAAATATGTATAGTGGGTGCTCGATCCATTTGGAAGAGATGCACTACTCTCGAGCCGTGAGCCGTGGTTGCTCACCCCTCTATTTTCCGATGTTTTTTAGGTCCCTCAATTAATAATAAGTAGGTACGAGAGCAATATGGATGTGGGGACTTTTAAGAATTGGATTTTGAGAGCTTTGAGGCTGCGTCTTTAAGTGAAAGGACGGCCGTGCCATCCCCTATTCATGATGTTTTGGGGTGTGATAGCACCGATGCCGAGGCCTCACATGATTCGCTGCCATCCATGCATCTTCTCCCGATCTGAGAGAGGCAAAGCCTGGTGATGGGCCATAAAAAATCACGATTAAGTAGTTCTTAGACAAAGAAGGGCTTGAGGACAACGCGATCGTGTAAATGAGACGTAACTCGGGTGAAGCTCGTCTAAGGCTGAGAGTTCGATGCTTGATGGACGAAAATGGATTGATGATAAGTTATTCATTGTACCTCTTTGACAAAAGTATCCGTACTGGTATAGACAAGGTCTAGTCGGGAGTTCCCGGCAATGGTATTGGGTAAATTCTCCCTATAGAGGGGTTGGATAACTCAGCTATTCAGCTGTACGTATAAATCACGAACCACAGGGCTTTCGATTTCGCATTATATGTCTCCTTGGCAACAACAGTCCGCCATGAGGTGCACACCTGTCGGATAGCTAAAAAGTTTTCCATGGCTAGTTGTCGAAAGATAAGTTCTAGGATCACTAGCGGGAATTCTTCCCAACCCGCCATCGTAGGTTAAATGATAGATTTGTCTGGTGTGCGACTTCTTGATGAATTTATTTCTCGTAACATGAGGGAGTTCCTAAATAGGAAAGACATTAAGGATTCGATTTCTTTCAACAAGTTGCCTTATGAATGTTATAGCTTATTTTCTTTATCTTGAATGAATATTCCTTTGTTGTGGCTAGCAAGATACACTACCCTTTCGATTTTGATGTATTAAGATTTAAATCTTTCTATAGAATATACAAATTTTTAAAGCTAGTTTCATGGTATATGAACACTAGGAGTGCTAAAACTTTTATAGGACTTTCATTCAAGTGCCAAAACCTTCTTTTTTACTCACTCGAATGCTATCTCGGAGAAAAATTGATCGGTGCCAATTCGCCCAAATGTCCTATATAAAATTTTTTTATTTTTAAATTTTTTGTGAATTTTATATTTTTATTTGTATTTTGCATTTTGTATTTTTAGGGTCGGCAAGGGTCATTGGTGATCCTTGTAGGCGCGGCCGCCTCACCCACAACCATGAAGGCCCTAGGTGAGGTTGCGAAGGCCCTCGTTGGCCGTTGGGCAACCGTGGGCAACGCCGCCTAGAAATAGCAAGGGTTGTTGTGATCTCGCTAGCGATTGGTGAGGCCTCAACGGCCTCGTCCATGACCATTGCAACTAGATCTGGGTGAGGGCCCTGCTACGAAGGCCTTGCCACGACAGCCCTTGCCTGCGCTTTGAGTGGTGTCCAGCTTTAAGTAGCCATGAGTGACGCCACCCAGAGCGGGTGAGGGTTGTCGCGACCAAGGGTGAGGTGGCTGTGGCTGGTGAGGGTCATCAGTGACCTTCACCAACCCTAAAGAAAAAAATAAAATAAAAAGCAAAAAAAAAAATATTTAAAAAAATCTCGGGGTGGTTACTTCAATTTTTCAGGCGGGACAAATTGGAAGTGGCACTCAAATGATTGATTTTTCAAATTTAAGACACTCAAGTAAGTGAAAAAAAATTTCGGAGTGTCATACAAAAGTATGGCATTGACACTTATACCATTCTTTATTTTCAAGCTTTTATGAATAAATCCCATAGAAAGCTTATACATATTATATAAGTGAATGATAACCGAAGTAGTCCGAAGATATTGGGTTAGAGGCAATGTTAAAGGTGGACTAACAATTATTGATTGCCATGAGTTTTTCCAAATCCTTAATCTCGTGCAGCGTTGGTATTTTTGATTTAATTGTATTAACCTTCGACAATTCTATGTGAATGAGTTGTCATTAGTTTATTGGAGTCAATTTAAAAATCAATCGAAATGTGAGAGAATAGCTTGCTTCCTAAGCAATTAGAGAATCTAAATATGTGGACTTTGATTACATTAGTTATTTCAACTAATGCCCTTCTAATGCCCTAAATTGACTAGTTTGTTATCTAAGTGTTTTTGTTTTTGGTAAAGGTTTGTTATCTAAGTGTTGATGTGGACTTTATCCAATTATAATCACTTAGGTTCTTTATCCACTAAGTGATCATGCCATGGTCATGTGTGATCATTGGGGTCCTAATATTTACCCTAACCATTTCACTAAACTAGAAAAAGGCACAATCAAACCTGAAGGAAATTAAGAGCCCAAAAAGATTATTGACGTGATAAGATGTTACAGTGCCATAGTTTACTTGAAAAGAAGAAGGGGCTAGTTAAAGATCACGAGTATTCTCCAAGCTTGTATAATTTTTTTCCTTTTAAAAAATAAAATTAAGTCACCATCATGTTCGAATTTTTTTAATTCAAGTATGATAAAAAAATCAATGATTAGTGGCATGTGATATTTAAATGTACTTAATTCATTCAATATGTATTAATGATATCATGTTGTTAGAAGAGTATGATTTATGAACTGCCATAATGTTGTTAGTAGGGGTGTCAAAAAACCTGATCTGACCGGATCCAAACACGAAACAAATATAATACATGTTTCGGGTCTTGATACCGTTCGAGTAATACATATAAAATAAGTAAAAGAAATATGTTTTGGTTGCGTGAGGTTGGAACATTGTTCAACCCGAAACACGTGAACTCCAACTTCCAAACACAAACAGTAAACACGTACCTTCTTCTTCTCGGCTCCGCCTTCTTCTCCGACGACTGTGCCTTCGCTCACGACTGCCAGTTCGGCCTCTCCTCCGATCGAAGCGCCTCCGCCTCGCCGTTGTCATCGCCGTCGCCACCCCTCGTCTCAACGCCGGAACCCTAGTCACTGCCGAATCGGTCGATCGTTGCCGTCCGTCGCCGAAAATCTCTTAGGTCCGTGCTTCCATCGATTTCTTGATCCACGAGGAGCTTTGGCGTCCTTCTTCTTCGTCACCTTCCGGGTGGAGAACTTGGAGGGCGTTTTGCCCGCCAAGCACTCTCCGAAGTCAGCGGGTATGGTTTATTCGTTTTTTTTTTTTTTTTGGGTTCTTTCGCGAGGGAAAAGGATGGCAAAAGAGGATCCTTTTGATTTCGTTCGGGATTGTGATGGGCGTCAGTGATGGAATTTGGGAATTTTGGAGTGCGGAGTGGTGAAAAATCTTTCGGGTCGCTCGCGGTCGTCCGAGCTGAAGTGGGTCATTCTTTGTAGTTTCAATTTGATGAAGGGGATGAGTGCGGTGGTGAAGTAGTGTCGACTTTTGATTGCGGATTTGAAAAGTGTCGTCGATTGTAGGTAGACGGACTATGTGATCGTGTAAGGAGAGTTATCTCTCTTAAGATGGTGTGAATTTTCAGGGAAAGGCAGAATCTTGATAGTATTAAGGTTCAGTAATTCTGGTTTTCCCCTTTGTATGTTGACATCTATGTTTTCAATTAGTGGCCAAAATTCTGTTTTGATTAGGCTTTCGCTTGTTATATGGCGTCTCTGTTGAATCCTTTCGCATAGATTGATCATACTGCGTGACGAGAGAAAGTCGAGCTGTACGTTGTGTGCTCTCTCGTACATTGATGGTCCCCTTTTGGTCTTCCCACTAGAACAAGGTGCTTTCTTTATTTAAGCCTTGCTAAACTATGGGCTACCTTTTCTAGAAAAATTAAGCACTGCAAAAATCTGTTTCTATTGTGCAGGATGCATTGGCAAAGAGCAACGAAGTCTTTGAAACATTTAAGCGTATGAGTTATATGACACCTAACTAACCTAACTAACGATATTCTTTTATTTCCTATGTACCAGATCAGCATATCTACTACTTGGACTTGATCATAATTCTTTTTCAATCTGCACCACAAACTCAGATGGCAAAATCAATAAAGGATCTCAAGAAGGAAAATGCATTCCCGAAGGACAAGTGTCAGAAATCAGATATTTCCACTTATAGAACTTGTTGATGAGGTAAGTGTAACATCTGTTTCATTTGTTTTTCCTTTTCGTAGTTGTTTTAGATATCTTACTTGTTTCCAAGTTGAAATGCACAGATTTTAAACCATGATGTAAATCGCCATGCCAATTTGTCTGTCATTTTCGAGATCCAATCTTTTGGAAGGACTCTAGTTCATGCTAAACAGCTACTTTCCGATGTGAACAAGGGGCGTGCATGACAACCATTCTGCTTGAAATAGTTTTGAACATGAAATAGATTTTTCTATTTATATTTTTAGAAGAGTTTTAAGCAAAAATAGCCGTTTGATAACGATACAAAATTTCTTCATTCCAAACTACACAAAAAAGTGGACCGATAACCTTTAATATAAAAAATAAAAATAAAAATGATTTAGTAACAAAAAAATAATGAATAAAATAAAATAAAATAAAATAAAATAAATCATAAAAAAAAAAATAAAAGTATCATTTTATTTTAAAATTAAAATATAAAAATAAATTTATTTTAAAATGAATAAAAATAAAAAATAAAAATAATTTTATTTGGCAAAACACTCAAGGCAAATAAAAATAAATTTATTAAATTTATTTTATTTTATTTTACGAATAAATTTATTTTAAAATGAATAAAAATAAAAAAATAATAAAAAATTTATTTGGCAAAACACTTAAGGCAAATAAAAATAAATTTATTTTTAATAAAAATAAATAAATAAATTATTTTTAATAAATTTATTTTTAATAAACTAAAATAAAATGATAAATAAAAATAATTTATTTTTTTAATAAATTTATTTTTTATTTTTAAATGAATATATTTATTTTTATTTTTAATAAAATGAGGAGAGGCGGATGAGGATGAGGAGGCAGAGATGTAGTTGAGATGAGAGAGGACTCACCGTGATTAGGATTTAGTGAGAGAAATTATTCTAGAAATCGAAGTAGAAAATTTTAACTTATGATTTCTTTTCAAATTTATTTATGGAATAGAAATCTATTCTAGAAATAGAAAAACTGAATATCTTTATTAAATGAATTTCTCTTCCAGAAATAGGTCTGGAATAGAGAACTATTTCTGGAACAGAAATTTTGGGTTGTCATACACCTCCTAGATGGTCGACTAGTTTCAAAGTTTATTCCTTCCAGATTCTTGTTGAAGGGTTGAGGAGCATTGATTTTTTTTGGTCAAAGGATATCGACTTTAATAAGCAGTAAATAATGCGCTTTTGCATATCATTAATGGTTAATTTTTTTTTTTGTCGTATAGTGTTACTAAGAGTTCAAGTGGCAAATGTATTTTGGTTGTAACTTTTGAAGAAATAAATCAGGAGGTTCACTTTCTGTACCATGTAGGGCTACAAAAGCAGGAAGAATTTTGTTCCTGTTTGTTTTTTGACTCTTTGTACTTGGGCTAACGTTTTAGTCTGACATTCATTTGTACTCAGTAATTAAAGGATCACATTTGTGTACGACAGAAGAATTTATTGGGGTTTAATATGTTAATGTTGAGTGGCAACAAGGCAGGTTCAAGTAGGCCACGCAAACTGCTTATGATGTTTAATTGACAAATTGACCTTTGTTTTCTTGTAATAGGAAGGAAGATACACGGTTTCTTTTTTATTCCTCTGGATCCATGGCTTTTCCCTATATGATTAAATGGACAAATAGAAAAAAGGGAGGTGAAAAATAAAAATAAAAAGAGGAAAACCCAGAAACCCAACCCGACCCGAATTTCCGATGCGAGTCTAACGTGTTTTGGGTCGGGTCGGGTAACATCAAAACCCAACCCGACCTGACCCATTTACACCCCTAGTTAGTAGAGTACGATTTATGAACTGCCATCAAGTTTAAAAACAAAATAACTAATGAAATTTCCTTGAGGCCGTTGAGTAAGAAACTTCAACTTACCAAAAACATCATTACAGAGTGTCTCCAAGTGTCATATTTTGTCTTGGTTTTGAGTACAAATTGATTCCATAAGAAAAGTCATTAACACCGGTGAATAAAGCGGGAAAAAGAGAGTTTAAATCCTATTACGATTTGCCCCACATTTATTCTGTCTTCTTCTTTGAGGATGAATCCGATGGTGATTTAGTCCCTTATGATGCATCACTAATCTACTAGTGTGATCGCATAAAACAATAACATTTGTCCAGTTTCGGATAAAATCACGTGGAATTACCTTTTTCTTCTCAAACAATGAGAAAATCCATCTTAACTAGGGAAAGCTTTAGTCAAAATAGGATTGTTTGTATTTGGTGGTAATGGAAGCAAAACCAATGCTCCTATATCCACACAGACAAATTTATCCCTGAACCGCTAATTTGACCATGGTTAGACTAGGTTTGACTTTCGCCATCTGAATAGTGGATATGCCACCAAGGAATCCAGTTGGTTCGAGATTCCCACGATTCCCTCTCCGTGTCTCTTTCTCCTGCAGAATACTCGCTTTTCGTCTTGTTAAGAAAGTGATGCTTCATTTGCCGAAGTTTAACATGCAAAGGTCGGCAATATCAAGAAGTGGAATATGTGCATGGCTACGTGTGATCTGACAAAGGCGTGTAATGAAAGACCGGACGCAAGGTGGTGGGAGTAGTTACACGGAAAATTGAGCCGAATTTCAATAAAATATGAGTTAACTTACCCCGCGCATACAGGAAGGCCACGGGATTGAACCGGGACACGCACGCTTCGACCAAGACTCAAAACTTTTCATTTCCTTCGCATTTCACTTCCTATCATAAATTTTCATTTCGATGTACTGCGATTCCAGATTATTGCAGTTCCGGTCAATTAACATATCCTTACACCTAGTTCGATGGAGGATTCACGTTCCATCCAAGCCCCATTTGATCGGTTTGTGCTTGAGTATGAAATAACGGAATGATCTTCATTGCTTTTCATTCGCTTGAAGTCGGATCACCTTGGTGCCTCATTGTTTCATTGTCAAAACCTCTTTTGGCACACCCAAACGGATTGATTTTCTTTAACACAGAAGCAAATTTTGATATACAACATTATAGATAATTAGAGGATTCTTCATATTTTCCTTGATTTGGCATGTCTTGATTTTATGTAACTCCTTTTTTATTTTGGTCAAAGTAATAGTTCATTCATTTCTATAGAAATAAAAGAGAAAAACATTGCCGTCCAATTGAAAACCAAGACAAATTTCAGGCAACTTCAAAACAAAAGCAGCTCTTGATAACTAAAGGGGTCGTCCAAACAAGGTTAAGAGTCACATTCAAAGAGCAGATTTATGATTTCTTCAAACTAAAAATCGTGGCCAATTACCAAATTCGTCTTTAGTAATGAGTATATATTGAGATCCTCATCTATTGAGACGGCTTTATCTTTCAGTGGTGCATGCCAAGATTCATTGTTCCCAACATATTGTCGTTTAGAAAAACAACGTTGAATGAGGACAAATTTGACATTTGTGAGAGCTAAATATTTACAAAACTCCTCTAATTTTCTTCAAAATTGGACTTGTATATTAATGAAACCCGAGAAAAGCGAAACCCCAAAATCATACATGCAAAAATCCCAAAATCTAGATTAGATTGGGATAGCAACCTCTCAAAATGGGAGAAAAGATCCTGAATCTAGACTAAATCAAAAGAGAAAAACTCCACAAAATGAGAAGAAAGCAAGAAAAAGAGAATGGAGAACCAGATTAGCCAAAGAAAAAGGAAAAAAAGGGAGGATAGGAGAGACCTGGCTCAAACCCTCCCCTCATGGAGATTGAAACAAAAAGCTGTGTAAAAATTAAATCGAAAAAGAGAAAACCCTAGAGTTCCATAATGAAGGAACTAGAGCATTTTAATTTTTTGATTTATGATAATTGATTATCATTAATATTTCAATATATCTTGATAAAAATAATTAGGGGATTGTCCTTATGTCCTTGAGTATCTCTAACATACAAATATAGAGATTGCAAGATTCCATTGATTTTGACTTGTTCAATGTATGATCTACTTATTTGAATACTCGTTAGTAAATACAATGAATTAGCCTATGGAGTCTTCTATTATATGAATATGAAAAGATCATCATTCTCCATAATGCATCCATAGGCGCACATTACTTGATGTATTTGGACCGGGGGATTTGCTTATCCTATTCATCGGAGTTCGTTGAGTCAAAAGATTTGACTAACCCCTCACTCTGAAAAATGAAACTAAATGATTACTGACGTTATCTAATGTAAAAAACTCTATAGTTTACTTGACAAGAGAAAAAATATGGTAGGTAATGATCACCGAGAAATCTCCAAGCTCGTATAATTTTCTTCCTTTCCTGGTCCCTCGCAAAATAGACGTGTCAAGTCACCTCCATGTTCATATCTTTTTAATGCCTCAAGAGCGAAAGATCCGCGACTAGCGGAATGTGATAATTAATTGTACATAATTTAGTCAATATATAATAATGTATTAATCATGTCATGTTGTTAGTAGAGTACGATTTATGAACCGCCATCGAGTGTTTTTTTTATAAATAACTAATGCAACTTCCTCGAGGAAAGTTGACTAAGAAACTTAAACTTACCAAACTTACCAAAAAGCATTACAGAGTGTCTCCAAGTGTCAGATTTTGCCTTGGTTAAGTCTCGGTGAATAAAGTGAAAAAAAGAAGAAGTTTGAGTGATAAGATATAATTTCCTTATCTTTGATTATTTATTTTGGGATATGTTATGCACAACAATTCTCTGGCGAGTAGCTCAAGTGTGTTTGTTTCAATTTTTGAGAGATAATCTAAGTGAGAAATTGGAAGATCAATGCTATATCTATGGTATAAGGTTTCAAGGAAACACTCCCAGTGATGGTGTAGTTCAATTACTCTATGACGCCATAGGGGATGGCAGGTCTGCACCCTATGACACCAAGGCAATTGGATGGAGACAGCATTTTCCTAGTTTAATTTAGGTCATTATCTAGATTTATGCAGTTTCCTATTTTAGTTTCCAAAAAAGATCTAAGAAATATTGCATTATATCTCATCTAAAATTAATTAATTTCATAAATTCCATTTACATGTTACTCAGTAGTCATATGCTCTAGGGTCATGTCATAATTGCATCTCATGCATTGCATACAATTTAATTTCTATAAAAAGAAAACACACAAATAAAAAGTAATCTCACATAGTTGAATAATTGGATTAATTCATGATTAACCATATTTCATGTCATTAGAATGTCATATAGGTTGCATTCAATCCAATTTAATTAACAGAGCACACATGTCACTTGGATTTCATTTTAGTTCTCAAATGCACGTTAATTTAGGACATATAAATCACATCGCATGTCATGTTAGATTAGTTCATAATTCTTTTGTCCATCATTAGGATTTGTTTACATCTAAGGTGCATTTGTTTGATTAAGAATGAATGATTTGGAAAACATTTCTCTAAAATTCTCCTTATATCCTTACAAAAATGGATAAACAAATTTTTTTATTGTCCATAAAAATGTTTAGACATAAACTGTTGTCATTAATGAAAATATTTTCATTGACTAATTATTTCAAAAGATGCAAGCAATCATTTTTAGGAAATTAATTTTCCAAATTATTCATTTTTTGCAAAACAAATGAGGCAAATTGGATTTAAATTCATGTCACATGTCAATAGTTTTTAAATTAAAATTCACGTAGATATTGTGATGGCTAACAATATCGCCAAGAGGGGGGGGTGAATTGGTGATTTTAAGAAAAATTCACTAACTTATGAAATTGTAAAAGCCAAGTCTGATGTAAGCAGAATAACTTAATGTAAAAAGAATTAAGTTAATACAAGCAAGAACATGTGATTATATCAAGTGTAGAGCACTTCTATTAGATAATAATAGATAAGAGCAGAGACTTATAAAATGTTGTACATAGAGTTTTATAGTGGTTTGGCTTGATATAAGTTTACATCCATTCATCGAGACTAGTAGCCTACTGGTTGGATTTCATTAGCAATCTTAGGAATTAAAATAGTTTGTGCCGCTTATACTCAAGCACTTCTTCCCGAAGGAGGTTCTGCTTATACCCAAATAGATAGATCTCACTATCTCACACCTAAGCAGAGACTTATAGAATGATGTATAAGAGTTTTATAGTGGTTTGGCTTGATGTAAGTTTACATCCATTCATTGAGACTAGTAGTCTACTGGTTGGATTTCATCAGCAATCTTAGGAATTACAATAGTTTGTGCCGCTTATACTCAAGCACTTCTTCCCGAAGGAGGTTATGCTTATACCCACATAGATAGATCTCACTATCACACACCTAAGCACAAACTATAATACCAACACACTTCTCAACTAGATTACACTTTCAGTACAATCAATGAAAATATTCTTTCTATTGGTTCTCTTTTTCATGACATGTTTAAATTGCTAAACGTCCATCAACTATTGACTTAAGCCAATGATTTTTATTTGTACAATCATAGTCTCAATTAAAAGGGTGAAGATTATTTGGCAGTAACATGAACCAATTGCCGAAAAAGAAGTATTTTTAGGCTACGCATGATAAAATTTATGTTTCTTGATTTCTCTGTTTCTCTGTTCCCGGAACTGGTTTGAAAAAGAAATCCGTTTTAACGCAATTTGATTTCTCTATTTCTGAAACAGATTTCTATTCCAGAAATAGATTTGAAGAAGAAATTATAAGCTAAAATTTTTAGCTTCTCAGTTTCTAAAATAGAAATTTTGTTTCAGAAATCAATTTTTGTTTCAGAAATTTTGTCATGTGCACCCTTAAAGGCAAAACCCATCTTTCTCACTTTACCTGACCATGGAAGAAAAAATTCCAAAGAAATCGACTTGGCTAGCTATCATATCGAAAGATCAATTTAAATCTTCCACAAAGTAAAACAAACATCCTTTATGCAGACCGGTGTCTCCAACAAAGGATCACACATCCCCACAAAGCATACAAAGCGATATAGAAATGAAACATGTCATTAAGTAGAAATCAACTCCACAAGAGTCATGAAATCAGCTTGAACACTTCCTCTAGGTCCGGAAGCATCCACCAATCTCTCTCTAAGCTCACCAGCCTTCTTCCTCATCTCCTTCCCATCCTCACTTCTCAACACCACGTCCAATGCCTTCACCATCCCACTCTTTGTAATGGTCCCTCCCTCTATTCCCACTCCAATTTTCCACCATTCCTTCACCAACCTTCTGTTCATCATGTTGTCTGTCCAAAATGGCTTGCATATCATCGGCAAACCCCCCGCCACACTCTCAAACACTGAGTTGTACCCGCAGTGTGTAACGTGCACCCCGCATGCCGGGTGGCTCAACACCCGGCTCTGTGGAGCCCACGACACTATCTTCCCACGCTGCCCCATCCTCTCCAAGAACCCTTCGGGTAAGTGGACCATCATGTGCTCCTTCATAGACCATAGGAATGGGGTCCCGGTGGATTCCAGGGCCTTGGCAAGAGAGGATAGCTCGGTAGGCGACGGTACAGCTACCGTCCCAAAACAAACATATGCCACGGTCCAAGGGTCTTTGGTGTCTAGCCACATTAAGCAACCAGTAGGGTTTGAGTCTAAGCTTGTTAGCACCGGTGGTGGTGAGAAAGACACCGTGGAGCACCCTACGTGAAGGAGAATCTTGAACTTGGACTTGAGGTCTGCTATTAGAGGTGCCGGATTCGCTTCCACGGAGGAGTTCATGATGACGGCCGTGACACATGGCAGCATGTGCCGGAACTGGTTAACGAAGTTTGGCACTGGCAACGTGGTCGGGTCTTGTTTAATATAGTTTGGGATATCTGACATTCTAAACAATGATAACCCTGGAACCATTTCCAGGGCCTTGTCGTCGGTCTCGGCCTCTGCCACTGCCATGCCAGCACAGGAGGTTTTGTGGTAGACTTCACGAAGGACCTCGGCGTGGACGTAAGCGGACAGAAAGCATGTAGACGGGACCCAGAACGTCACCCACGGAACGTGCATTTCCTCGGCGATTTCACCTGCGGGAAGTAAGAAAGCATCACTAAATAGACAACTCACCTTCTTCCTTGCATCTTGCTCCGCAGCATCAATGGCAGCTTGATAACTCTTCTGAGCTTGCATAAGGAACGCATCCATTTGCTCTTCCAATTTCTCCTTCCTCACTCCGTGATGACCAGCCGGCAATCCATTGTCGATGTCATCCATTTGCTCAACCAGTTTCTCCTTCCTCACTCCGTGATGACCAGGCGGCAATCCATTGTCGATGTCATATACCTTGATGTTGGGCGGCAGCTCGGCTCTTGATGAAGGGGGGAAGAGATCACGGTTGGACGTGGCCGTGCTTAAGAAAGAGAAGTGGACGTTCGTAACAGTTTCTGCCAACTTACGGAGGAGGTTGGCGAGGGGCAAGGGGTGGCAACCGAATGGAAAAGCAAGGACGGCGACGTGCTTTTCCGAGGACATTTTGAACCCAATCCAATCAAAATCTTCAAGATCACGAATATCTATGGAAAAGAATCGTCAAAAACAGGTTGAGCTCAATTTGGACGATCATTTTTATGAAAAATACTTCCACAAAATCTACTGAATATAAATGTATTTTGCAACTTATATATAAACACAAGAACAAGTTCACTTACTATCAACAAATTTCGAGCCCAAAGTCAGTTCCACAAACTTCCTTTTCCCGTGTTTTTCTTCCGGTTTCTTCTTTGCCTCCTTTCAGTCAATGTTTCCTCTTTTCTTTTATATTTGGCCGTGACCGTCTATTCTTTTTCTAGGACTTCTTCTTAAATCCCAATGCTATCATAGAAAGACTAGAGACACCACCCCTTTACTGTAAATTTACAAGTCCAACCACGTCAACAAAACTATATTTGACGTTCGTAAATTTATTAAAATGTTGTTCACATTCTAAGGACACTTGAAAAATTTGACAGATATTTTTATCTTACTACTTAATTTGACATTCGCAAATTTACTATGGTGCGAAAAATTTATTAGCCATACTTGTAAAATGTAGAAGTTGGTACACTATTGATTAATTTTTACTTAAATTGATCACAACTACAGATCACACTTATAAAAATTAAAATATTATTAATTTATATGAAATCAATTATTTTATAGCCGACAAGTAAATTACTGGTCATATTTTCTTTAAACCAAAAATATTTGAAATGGGACGTAGAATTTCAGGTAGCTCATACAGGAGCAATGACAACACAACCACGACACCAAGACCAACCACTCATCGTCCCGCACACCCCAAAAAGAAAAGAAAAAAAAAACTGAACTAAACCGTTAGAAAAATCTTCCAAACCGAACCGAATGAGACCCAAACCGAATATGAACCAAACCGAAATTTTGGTTCGGTTCGGATTTTGGTTTTCAGCTTTTGGTTTTTTTTTGTTCGTTTTTTCTTTATAATTCTCAGTGAGGCATTTTAATCAGCAGGCGTTTTAATCAACCATGGCCATCTAAAGAAGCCAAGAAAGTCAACAATCGAGCCGAGCATTTACCGAAATATTTCTTCATTTTCTCATCAATTTTGCATATCAGCCAAACAGCATAAGACAACAAGAAGCTTAAATCGACATTCCAGCTGCAACAACATCCCCCTCCTCCAATGTTTCCAGAGCTAAAGCAGCACGGGTATCACTTCACTTCCACAGATTGGCAAACTAAATAGATAATCATGTCTAAATAAAACCCGAACTTTGTTGGAAACAAGAACCCAACCTGAAGATTGAACATCTGGCTAAATCTATTTTCAATATTTCCCCCAAAAACCAGATAAAGAATCCATCTTCATTGTGTACCACTCAACACGACAACAAAATTAACACTCGTCACACCAATGGAAGCGAAACAACAATGAGGATCTCACCTAAATCCACAGAAAATCCTTCTGTACAGGAAAAAAGAAAGTGCCGAAGCAGAAAAACAAAAATCCGCAAAAATGGTACATATCAGAGTTACTTCACAGCAGAAAAACAAAACCTTCGCCTCGACAACCACCAAGAAAACATCTCAAAGAACAGAACAAATCGAGCAAAGCAAGAAATAAGGAAAAAAACCCTGATACCCTCTGCATGCGACCCAGCAACAGCACCGAGAAGAAGAGCAAAAGAGACAAAGATGAATGCAGAGCGATCAAAGGAGAATCTTACCGATTTGAACTAGCTCAGCTCACTGAGCAAGCAAGAGGTGTCACAGATATAAAGCCACTGGCGGCCCCTCAGTCGAGATTAGAGCGCGCGCAGGACATACTCGGGCACGTGGCTGCTACAAATTCTTTTCAGTCACCGTCGCCGTTGCAGAAGGAAGAGGGATGAAGGAGAGACTTGCAGAAAAAAGGGGCTTTGTCCCTCAATTGGTTGCCGTTGCAATCACCGACGCGCCATCGCCATTGCACCTCCAAGCCAACCAAGACGAGACAAGAGAGAAGACGGAGTCGGGAGAGAATAAAATCGAATTTTTAATGGTTTGATTTTTAATGAGAACCGAACCTGACACCCTTAGTTAATAATAAAGAAATGAATGAACAGTCATTAATAATTTAATTGCAAGAAAAAGGAAGCATTATTATGTCGGCCAACAGCAGCAATTTTTCTCGTCTAATAAACGAAGCGTTCCAAGCGTTAAAACAGCGAGTTAGATTCTTTCTTTTCTTATTTAACAATTTCATTTGCAAATAATTACTATAATCGTGGCAAAACCATGGGACTGATCAAGTAATAAGTGTGTTTATCTTTCTTGTTCAAAATTTAATGTTGATACACCGCAGTTGCATATCTTTCTAGGCCAATCATAGGAGCACAAGTATGTGTGTCTTCTGCATTTATTCGTGTGTATGTTTAAATTTATAAATATTATAGCACAATTTTATTTAATAGCTTAAATTTTTTGAACAATTAACCGTGATCTCATATAATCTAATATGATAATAGAGCAAACAATCCTCAATTCAAAATAGAAACTACAATATCCTTCAATTGAATCAATTCATTAAGATGATTCTTTTAACACACGGAATTCGTGGAACTTCATAGCCAAATAAACAAAATACAATAAAGATAAATAATTGATTAATTAAAGGAGAGACTGAATTTGACACAACTCATTGTACTTTTGATATTGGTGTTCTCTTATACCCTATTTTTTAATCTGGCTATTCTATAGATAAACAGTTGAAACATCGATTTCAATTAGCTCGATTGAAGTTGCGAGACTTGACGAATAATCGTGCGAAGATTCTTTAGGGGAGATAAGCTCGTATAAAGTACTTTTGTCTCTTTCAATATTTGTTCAATGCTCGCTCCCAAAATTCTAATGAAATCAAATCTCGACTCTTATTGACCTTTTGTGTTGACTGACATTATCTCGTACGTGTTTGCATTTTGGGTTCTGTAGAAGCAACTTTTTCTATGTCTAGATTCCTTTTCCTTTTTTTTTTTTTTTTAAACATTGGAGTTAAAACTTCTACTTATTGTTAATTCATTACTTTCTTGTTTCTGTATGCATTGTCAGCTAAATAAAAGGTATAATAGAAAGAAAAAATAATGACTCAAAAAGTGGATACATCAAATTCGCACGTAATGACTGTTGGAGTCCCGTGAAAAGCAATAGATAAGCTGTAAATAAGCTTTTATCAAAATTATTCACGGTAAGCTCTCACTACCTCCGTTCATCGTTAAGGTTGATATGTTTACATATCAAGTATTAAAAACCAAAAACAAAATATACATGCCATGTTAATAAGAAACTTATTTTCCTTAAGAACACACACACACACACACACACACACACACACACACACACACACACATATTATATCACATTTTGAAAATGCAAGTTTTGGTTGCTGTTCCCAATCTCTTTCAGTTTTCACATCAAACATATGAATGATTTATATTAAAATCTACATGGCTTTAATACATATGATACTAAAATCTTATTATGAAATATGTATTCAATTATTTCTAATTTAATGTCCCAGTTTCATGTGTACATAACAATTGTCAAAATAACATAATTTTACCGACCCAAAAAAAAAATAAGACAATATAAATTTTAGAAAGTGCATTTAAAATAAGACACGCCAGTTTCATCTATTCAATAATTGATTCATTAAATTGTATCAACTAATTTAAATTAATTATAGATGGTAATTTTAGTTTCAATTTTTTTGCCATAAAAGGGAAAAAATTCAAATAAGAGCATAAAGTGAGGTCATTTTTTCATACGAGTTTTAAGTAAACTTTATTTTAAATAAGGGTTTGAAGCTATTACTTTATTTCAAATAAGGATCTGAGCTTGTCGGCTATTGGTTGGCTAAATCTTTACTAGCCAGCGAGCACTTGATATTTCGTGCAACTAAAAAGAGGCATTTTCCTCATAACAAAATTTGGATAAAGACTAAAAAGAAAAAGATCAAAAGAAATATGAGATCGGCACCATCTCCAGCAAACTCTCAAATTGCTTCATTTCCTCATCCTTCCTTCAATGCCACGAAGGTCCAATTAAACAAATTCGCAAAATAAGTTCTTAATATTGGTAGGGTTCTCTTGCTTCTTTTTCCTCTTTTGTACTCATCTTACATGGGATTAGTTCTTGAATTTCTGCAGAAGCATGCCCAAATCAGCTCGGGCAAAAGTGAATTGAGAGACCTAGCTTTGTTTTCGGCACATCCTATCTATCACTCCCTCTCCAACTTAATTGATATATAGATAATAATAAAATAAAATAAAAAAGACACTTGATTGATATCACTGTTAAAGCATATAAGCCAAAGTCGAAAACAAATGCTGGAGATCAAGAGCCAAGCTTGAATGGAAACAAGGAAGATGAAGTAAAGAAGTTCAAATTAAAGTCAAAGATAGATGCGATGTACGAGAGTTAAGTTCTAGTGCAAAAGGGGAAGCAAGACAAGGCAGATCTGGCTTGGGAAGTGCAGTAACAAATGCTGGTGCTAATGATTCGATCAAGGATGGAAACGATAAACTCAACTCTACTTGCGAGGATAAAGAAAAGAAGAACAAAGAAAGCATGAGTTACATCAACAACACGTGCTCATTGAATAATAGATATTCAGTTTTAAGTCAAAACTGAATACTTTCCGTGTTCTGTTATTTTCCCTCTTTCTGTTTTCATTTCTGTTAAAACAATTGTACAAGTTTTGTTTCTCACATATAAATACTGGATGTACAAAGAACGAATATAAGAAGCACTTTATGAAGATTACTCTCTCTCTTTTCTGAAGAACTAGAGAACCAAAATACAGAAGTTCAAGATTGTTCCTTTTCCTTTGAGTCTTCATCTTTGTCAAGCTCGTTTCTTCATCTTCTCTGTTTCTCCTTCCTGTTCATAAAGTCTTCACATGGTATCAGAGCAGTATATCCTGGAGAAATCATCTCGATGCTGCATCAATATGATTGAATCTACAGCAACTTGAAGTCAGGATTCAAAGCTTCATAGATCTGTGAGTAAATGATTCTTATTCTCATCCAGATCTACATCATAAATAGGTGTACTACAACGATACTCCTAAACTAGCTAGAGTCTCGAGTTTACAAACAGAACCGTTTGAAGATCTGGAAACAAAGAATGGCAGCAAGAAGCTTGAAATATCCATTCCCTATTCATGTCAATATCTCGAATTTCGTTACCATCAAGCTAACCGAGGAAAATTTCCTTCTATGGCAAGATCGTTTCATAGATTCTTAAGGAGTCAAGACTTGTTTGGGTTTGTTAATGGAGAAGTTCTATCACCTGCTAGAACACTGCAGGTCGAAGAAGGGAATCAAACAATTGAGATCCCTAATCTTGATTATAATGATTGGATCAAGACAGATCAGTTAGTGTCCTCTTGGATTAGTGGTGCTGTCTCCGAAAACATACTCAGTCTAATAATTGGCCTAAACACAACATATGAACTGTGGCAGACCTTGCTCAATCGGTTTACTCAAAAATCTGTGGCAAAGGAGTTTGAGTTAAGGGGAAAATTACAAGCCTGTCAGAAACGTGATAGATCTTTATCAACATATCTCAGAGAGTTTAAGTCTGTATGTGATCAATTGAATGCAATAGGGAAACCAGTGGATGAGCTAACAAAACTGTTCGGTATTTTGGAAGGTCTAGGGTCTGAGTATGAGAGCTTTAAAACAACAATCTACTGTTTAAAGCCACAACCTGAATATGATGAAGTAATTTCACATTTGGAAAGATTTGAAACAAGGCTACAAAACTACTCCTCGAGTCAGGTCAATCCAAATTTAGCGTACTATGGCCAAAAGAAGAATGAAGCGATACACAAAGAGGAGTTTAACAGAGATTTTGTACAGCAAAATAGTAGTCTTGGAAGTACAAGAGGATATAGTCGAGGAGGAAGAAGTTTTGGAAGAGGAAGATCATTCAATAACATATATAGAAACTATGGTTATCCTGGAAGAAATATGAATTACAGAAACAATACTTCGAACTATGAACAAGGAAGTCGACAGTTTAACCAGCTTAATACCTCCTCTGCTTTGGGGTCTGGTCAGGGTTTTAGACCATATAATGGCTCAGCTCAAAGGTATACGATACCAAAACCTATCCTTCCTCAAACTTCACCCTCCATAAAAATGCTCAGATGGAGAAACCAAAAGAAAACACTCGACTGGAGTGTCAAATCTGCAGAAGACCAGGTCATGATGCACTTCACTGCTGGTATCGCTTCGATAATTCTTACCAAGCAGAGGAAGTTCCAACAGCCTTAGCAGCCCTACACATCGAAGATTCAAGTGGAAATGAGTGGTATCCAGACACGGGTGCAACAGCTCACATTACAGCCAACTCTGGTATTCTTCATAATCCTTCTAGATACCATGGAACTGATATAGTGATGATTGGAAACGGATCATGCTTGCCTATCATCTATACTGGTGATACATTGTTGCATACTAAAGTGGATTCATTACCTCTGAATGATGTGTTAATTGTTCCTGATATAAAGAAGAATCTTCTATCTGTATCGAAACTAACGGATGATTATCCATGTTCCTTTGTTTTTGATAAAACTGGTGTATACATTAAGGATAATTACTCCAACACAACTCTGCTTCTTGGAAGGAAGGTTAAAGGATTGTACCGAGTTGATTCTCACACCACAGAAGCATTTCTAACTCAGAGACACAGAGCTCTAGGAGAAGATCTATGGCATCAGCGTTTAGCTCACACCAATCTGAAAACACTGCAGTACCTGCAAAATCAACAACACATTTACTGTAACACTCGAATACAGAATATATGTCGAAGTTGTCAAATTGCAAAACATACTGCTCTACCATTTCCATTGTCTGAATCTGTAACATCTACACCTTTAGGAAAGGTGCACGCGATATCTCGGGGGACCTTCACCAATCGGTTCATTTCAAAACTTCAAGTATTATGTCATCCTTGTAGATGATTTTTCTCGGTTCAACTGGATTTACCCGATGAGAGCAAAAGTAGACTTCTATGACATCTTTATTCTGTTTCAGAAACAGGTCGAAAAACAACTTGACTGCAAAATCAAGACCTTCCAATGTGATGGTGGAGGTGAATTTGTTAGTCACAAGTTTCAGACACATTTACATAGTCATGGCATTAAACAACAAGTGTCCTGTCCTCATACACCAGAACAGAATGGTGTTTTTGAAAGAAAGCATCGCCATGTTGTTGAGTTAGGTCTAGCTATGCTCTATCATGCTAAAGTTCCTTTAAAATATTGGGTTGATGCTTTCCTAACAGCCATTTATATCATCAATATGCTTCCTACACCAAAGCTACAGATGCAATCACCATATAGTAGACTCTATCAGAAAGAACCGAGCTATGATCATCTCAGAGTCTTCGGCTGTGCTTGTTTTCCTTGTCTCAGACCCTATGCTCAACACAAGCTAGATCCACGGTCTCTTACCTGTATATTCATTGGATATAGCGAACGTCACAAAGGATACAAATGTCTTGTTCCTACTACTGGTCGGATATACATCAGTAGGCATGTTATCTTTGATGAAAGGTTCTTTCCTTTCACTAAGACCCGTATGACAGAGAACACATCCTATACAACACTATATCGACTATGGACAGAAGATGTAAAATTTATGGATCCAGTAAGCCGAAATGATATCTCTTCATCTACACAAGATTCTATACAACAACTACATAATAATGGCATCAATCATTCTACTTCATCTCGTTTGCCTCCTGAAGAACAGGATAACCTTACTTCCATTACAACAACACAGGCTGAAGTTCCTACTCATCAGGATCATTGCTGTTCACAAGATCAGGAAATATCTAGCACTATAACTCATCCTACAGCTGTTCACTTCGGTGAAAACAATAGCAACCATGCTCCTACTACTTCTACTTCTCGCGGTATACCTACATCTCACCATATGCAGACTCGGTCAAAATCTGGAATTATCAAAACTAATCCTAAATATGCTTGTCTTGCTGAATACAAAGTACCAACGAACCTAAATCGCTTAAGTCAAAGCATTAGCTAATCAAGGATGGTACATGCTATGAAAGAAGAGATGGATGCTTTACATCGAATCATACCTGGATTTTAATTCCTCGAACAACTGACATGAATGTGATCGGCTGCAAATGGGTGTTTAAAACCAAATTAGCATCTGATGGAAGTCTTGACAGGTTAAAAGCTCGTCTTGTAGCTAAAGGATTTCATCAAGAAGAAGGTGTAGATTTTACCGAAACCTTTAGCCCAGTTGTTAAACATGCTACAATTCGGTTAGTTCTCTCTATAGCCATGATGAATCAGTGGCCTATGCATCAACTTGACGTCAAGAACGCATTCCTACATGGCACATTGATCAAGCAGTTTACATGGAGCAACCTCCTGGATTCATACAAGTCACAAACACCTAATCATGTATGCCTCCTCAAGAAATCTCTTTATGGTCTTCGACAAGCTCCTCGTGCATGGTTTGATAGGTTTAGTACCTTCTTACTTGAAAATGGTTCTGTCTCATAGTTCCACCGATCCTTCTCTCGTTTATTCTTCGCAATGACAAGACACAATACTTCTCTTATTGTATGTGGATGACATTGTCTTAACAGGGAGTTCACCCTCATTACTTTCAAGTTTAATTCATTCTTTAAGCCTTCAGTTCCACATGAAAGATCTAGGATATCTTCACTACTTCCTTGGCATTGAAGCTAAACACAACTCTACTGATCTGTTTCTCTGTCAAACCAAATATGCAATCGATCTTCTAACTCGAGCTAAATTACTTGATTGTAAACCAATCTCTACTCCACTATCTCAAAGACCATATGTCCTGCAATCTGATTCCATTCCCTTATCTAATCCTCTTGAATATCAAAGTCTTGTTGGTGGTCTTCAATATCTAACATTGACTCGTCCTGATATTGCCTATGCTACAAACATGTTATGCCAGAAAATGCAGCAACCAACTATTGCAGACTTTCATAATCTAAAGAGAGTTTTGCGGTATGTTAAAGGAACTATCAGCTGTGGTATATTTCTTCACTCTCGAAGCTCCAAACAACTTTATGGTTTTTCATATGCCGACTGGGCTGGTTGCACAGAGACTAGAAGATCTACAACTGGCTTCTGTACATTCCTCGGCTCTAATCTCATTTCTTGGACAGCAAAGAAACAGCCTCATCGTTAGTCGATCTTCTATCGAAGCAGAATATCGTGCCCTTGCCTTCAGAATCGCCGAACCGACATGGATCAGCTTTGTTCTTCGAGATATTGGTCTGTCACTTTCTTCACCAACTCGTTTATTCTGTGATAATCAGTCTGCTATTGCTCTTACTGCTAATCCCATTTTACATGCTCGCACTAAACACATCGAAGTTGACTTTCATTTTGTACGAGAGAAGGTTGCTTCTGGCTCTCTCAATGTGTATTATATTCCAAGCCCTCACCAGCTTGCTGATATTTTCACAAAACCTATCTCACGATTTGCTCATTTTGACATTCGTACCAAATTGGGAATTGGTTCTTTACCCCTTCCCAATTTGCGGGGGGATGTTAAAGCATATAAGCCAAAGTCGAAAACAAATGCTGGAGATCAAGAGCCAAGCTTGAATGGAAACAAGGAAGATGAAGTAAAGAAGTTCAAATTAAAGTCAAAGATAGATACCGATGTACGGGAGTTAAGTTCGGTGCAAACAGGGGAAGTAAGACAAGGCAGACTGTTGGCTTGGGAAGTGCAAGAACAAATGCTGGTGCTAGTGATTCGATCAAGGATGGAAACGATAAACTCAACTCTACTTGCGAGGATAAAGAAAAGAAGAACAAAGAAAGCATGAGTTACATCAACAACACGTGCTCATTGAATAATAGATATTCAGTTTTAAGTCAAAACTGAATACTTTCCGTGTTCAGTTATTTTCCCTCTTTCTGTTTTCATTTCTGTTAAAACAGTTGTACAAGTTTTGTTTCTCGCATATAAATACTGGATGTACAAAGAATGAATATAAGAAGCACTTTATGAAGATTACTCTCTCTCTCTTTTCTGAAGAACTAGAGAACCAAAATACAGAAGTTCAAGATTGTTCCTTTTCCTTTGAGTCTTCATCTTTGTCAAGCTCGTTTCTTCATCTTCTCTGTTTCTCCTTCCTGTTCATAAAGTCTTCACAATCACCACAAGGACACACACATACTCATGGATAGACTTTCTGCGAAAGATAAATGAAGAAGGAGTGAAAGCAGAGAGAAAAACGCAATCTCAAGTTCCTCGATCTATCGCTTTTGCTTCCCACGGCCATCCGCCACCCTAGTCACCTCCACACGAGCACGGGTAGTTGCTGGCGTCATCTACGACGACTCAAAGCGAGAAGTTTGCAGCCATCCCCATGACCGCAGATCGGGAACTGAAATTTGCGCTTCATCTTCACATTGATTGAGAAACAAAGAACAAGTGTGATGTTCTACGATCCTTTCCAATAGAGAGAGAGAGAGAGAGAGAGAGAGAGAGAGAGAGAGAGAAAGAGAGAGAGAGACGGAGATCCAATCAAAGCGGAAGCAAGGCAGTGATTTTGTAGCCTTAGTTCGTTAATTAGTGTGGTTTGTCTCCCGGTCGGTGAGCTCAGGCTTTTATTTTTATTTGAGACAAAATGACAACTTTAGACCTTTATTTGAGAGAGAGTCCACATCGAACCCTTTTATGAGAAAATGACCTCACTTTAAGTCTTTATTTGGAATTTTCCTCATAAAAAGTTTTGAGCTATGCTCTTTGCTATTAAAAAAAAAATCACTTTAATGTTTTGAAAGATTTTCTGTTTTTTTTTTTTTTTTTTTTTTTTTTTCACTTTGTCCACTCTCTCACTATCTCCATTAATTTCATTTTGTCTTTCACAACAAACGTCCCATAAGTGGTAGGATGTTCTTTTACTTTGGAATTGTAATTTTTTTGGTCAATTCTACTTTATTACTACTCTAACTTTCACTTTTAAACTTTTGACTTACCTCATTGCAAGACATGGGAGTCCAAACTCAAATATGAAGTTAAATCATTTCCGCCTCGAGCTCTAGAGAATGTGAGAATTCAAACCCTCCACCTCTCCCTTTTTATGTGGGAAGAGTAGTCACTAGGGCAAGTGGTTTAAAATTGTAATTGTTATGTTGTAAATTTGGGAAAAATTGTTAAATTTTTTTTAAACCTAGTGTGTAACCCCCAATTCAATCTTAAACTATTTAATTTGACCAATGTAATCTTAAACGTTTTGACGATTTTCCAATGTAATCTCTTTGAGCAATTTAGTTCGGAAATCACTAACTTGACGATCTAGTTAATATCGGTTGTGCCATGTAGGATGCCCACCACTCACACGGACCATCTTTTATGAAATAATGCTATTTTGCAATTTTTTTAAAAAAAATTATGAATTTTTTCTTTCTTATCCTATTCTTTCCTTCTACTATCCATTATTTTCCTTCGTTGGTTGCGGCCGGCGGCCACAACAAAGCCCTAAAAGCCTAGCCCGGTGTTTTTGAAGTCATCAACGTCCAAATTGAAGGTTTTATTTATTCATTTATTTATTTATTTATTTATTTTTTGTGAAACTCACGTACTCGTCATATCAATTTGGAGCCAAGCTCCATAACTCGAAGAAATCGTTCAGGAACAAGCTCATCAAGTGCCCTAACATGTACTTCGACGCGCATGACTCGTCGCCACATGCTTTCTGATAGCAAGGGTTATGACTCCCTCGCCCAACGTTGCTGATGTCCTCAACTTTGTACTTGACGATGCTCTCTCCGAAGCTCGAATACTTGTTGAACATACTCAAAGCAAGCTCGAATGTCAATAACGTTTCTTCTTGAAAGTGAGGGCTTCAAGCCCTCACCTATGGCTAATGAGGGTCTCGGACCATCACCAAGGCATCCCGCCAGTTCTTTTAGAAAGATGAATAGTGAATAAAAGGAGAAAAGAAAATAAATTAAATTAAAAAAAAAAAGATCACTGCAGGCTTAATATGGGGCACGGTAAGGGGAACGAGCGCAGATTATGTTAATGCCAACCGGTCGGTTCGATTTTTCGGTCTCAATAATCGGAGATGGTACGATTCCCCATTCAACCTTTAACAAAATTCAGGTACTTGTAAGTAGTAATATTATTATTATTCCCGTTTCAAATTAACTATAAAATCATTAGTAATAAGTTCCGTTACTATGATGATAGCTTAATGAATCTGCACCTATCGTGGTTTAGCAATCGAAAAGTGAAAACAATAATTAACCACCACTCTCCACTACTTTTTCATTACCTAATCTAGTAAGTCAATTGCCAAATAAAAAATAAAATAAATAAGCAATTGCATCTTTTGACGAGGAAACTGTTTACCAAATGAAAATTTTTAGCAGGCATCATCTGCCCTATCTAATGTACACGGTGCTTGTTATGCGCTTCTGATCTATATTCACTAAGAAAGTCCTATTAGTCAGTTACTTTATTTATCTTGCGGCATATCTAAAAATAGGATTGCGTTAACTAGTATGTTTGGCTGTTTTAAGAATTAAAAAAGAAAATTTATAATGCAGTTACCATCATCTTGCAATGAAGAAGACAACAACCATAGAGCACAACAATGTTGAAAATGGTCTAATTATGTAGTTGCACTTAAAATATAGGGGAAATTATGAATGAGTACTTTTGGAAAACACTAGTTAAATAAGTACTATCGCAACCCTTCTGAAGTAGTCTGAAGATATGGGGTTAGAGGCAATGTTAAAGGTGGACTAACAGTTGTTGTGACACGCCCCGATCCTCCGAGCGCATGCCCATCCCTCATTGGTCAATTAAATAACGACGTCTCAGGATGCATCGCCGGCCCATTCATTTTAATGTATATGTGGAAGCGAATAATTAATCCCCAGACAACAACAAGATGGAATAGAAAAGCAGGACCATAATTCACAACCAAAACAAGCATTTTATAAACAAACATGTTTATATACAATACCATACTGTTTACAAAAAATATTGGCTCAATAAAAAGGGAATTGTCCTAAGACTCACTAGTCAGACGCGTTTGCCGATTCTTCGGTCTCCACATTCCCAGACTCTGAGGCTTCCTATCCTCCACGACCACCATCTAGGGACCTAAAAATGTTATCCCATAACGGGGTGAGAAGATGTCTCAGCAAGTTCAATCCTTTAAGACCTAACTACGAAGAAATTACACCCCAAGGGTTGCCTAAGCACAAGCACGAGATAGATGACTTACATTTGCCTCAGATTCTTCCTGCACGTCAGTATAATTCAAATATTCACAAATCACATCAACTAATCAAATCAGATCGAATTATCGATCAATCGACTCAGTCGATTCCATGTCATCAAGACCACTTCTCGATCAACCCACTCAATACTATCTATAATGTCCTATGAAATCAGAACTGCTTACCCTAAGTTGAAGATAGATAGTATAGCTCGCCCAAAGTTGATAATAGAGTATATTGCTCGCCCAAAGCTGATGATAAAATATATTGCTCACCCAAAGTTGATAATAAAATATATTGTTCACCCTAAGCTGATATATCATGGCCTTTAGGCTGATATAGTATACTAATAATACTCACCAGAAGCTGTTAAGGTATACTGCTCATCTTAAGCTGATATATCATAGCCCGTAGGCAAATATAGTATACCAGTATACTACTCACCCTAAACTGACATATCAGAGCCCGTAAGTTGATATAGTATACCATCCTGACTATCTAACAAATTTACCATTTTTATCATACCTGATAAAAATAATCGTGTGTGGGTATACGGTCGGCCTTAACCAAAATACAATATTTTCACTCTAGAAAATCCTACTAATTTCCACAGTTCAAAAACACATTTTTGGAGTTGTAAATCAACACCCAGTGATTTTCTAATTAATTATTGAAATTATTAAATTTTGGAATAAATACCCAAAATTGCAAATCACACTCAATCAGTATAAGATAATAGTCAATTAAATAAACAGATCACACCACTGCAATTAGCAGAAAATTTTGATTACGGCTATCCCGGTCTAATTTTTGAAAATAAGTAGATAATTAAATAATTACGAAAATTAATTATTAAATACTAAAAATGCACACTTAGGCCCGTAATGCCTAATTAAAAGCCAAGACGGGTCTGGAAATTTTTTGAATCACTCTAGATAAATATTAGAGCTTATCTAGGCTCTAATTACACTACTCTAATCACCTAACATGCAATTAAATTGCTAATATATTCTAACTATCCACATAATATATACTTAGTCTAAACTAATCAACCCTTAAACATCATTAATTTACTAAGCAATGATTAATAAATTAAACTCACTTGATTAAAGATCCGCTCGGATCAAAACGACGGAGACGCGGAGGAGGTCCACAAACTCCAAAGTGAGACCGCCTTTCAAGGTCCATAAGGCCACAAAATCAGCCAAACAGTGGCTTGGAGACCCACTAATGTTCGGTGCTGAGCTTGGGCTGAGAAGGGCTGCTACGGGGCCAGTTGAGCTAGAAATGGGCTGAGAGGGCTGCAGTGGTCTCGACAGGGCTACACGGCAGTAAGCGGTGGTTAAACGACGGTCGACGGTGGCCTAAGGTGGCCTGGTGAGCCCCTGGACACGTGAGCTAGGTGAGACAGTGGCCGAGGATGCACGGCGATGTGTGACGAGCGAGGCTCGCGGGGCGTTGACGCCAACCGGTGGCGATGCGGCCGCTGCGTGGCTCCGGCAGGGCTACTGGCTTGCTGGTCGGCTTTTTTGGGTTTTGTTGAGCTTCAAGCTTGTTGGAGAAAAGAGAGGGGTCGACGGTAGAGGGAGAAGGAGGGGGGACTAGTTGTCTTGTAGGGGACCACCTTGGTCTCCTCTTTTCTCAATTGGTTTCCTTGACTTGGTCCCACCAAGTGTGCTGTCTTCCATAGCCAAATTCCAGCCACAACACTCCTTCTAGAAGCCATTGAAATGGTCCAAATGTTGTGGGCAATGGGGCATACGAATTCCACAACCTTTTCCCTCAATTCCTCCTCAAATCCTTCTTGAATCAACTCAAACCGGCCTTTATAAATTCCATTATCAAACTCATGGTCAAATCGATATTTTTCCTCACCAAAAGATCCCATTTGCAACCCAACTTCGCAATAAAAAACAGTCATCTGCATTTTCTGGACAAAATGGCCCTAACCCGATTTTTTCCCGAAAATCTCGGTTTGCAGTAAAACTCTTCGGAAGCTGAGTTGACGTTCCAAAAATGACTCGTGACATGACAAAATGTTCAATTTCTGAAATTGGATGTAAATTCACGGTTAATTTCAATCTGGCACAATTTTAGCGTGACTTAGAATATTTGGTAGATTTCAAAAATTTTTAGTGCAAATGACTCATGGTCGATTTTCTTCGAGCCACAATGAACCTCTTTGACACATTGGCAACTCTTGATTATCGTGAAAATATCAAGATTTCAAATACAGACATAAGGTAGCAAAACGACAAAAAAATGAGTATAGTGCCGATCGACGAGAATTTTATAATTTAGTGGAATCACCCACGTTTAGCCACACATCTCAGTTGAACTAACCCATCTTTGATTTCTAATCGATCTTACTATGTCGTAATGATCTCTGTAGATGAGCACGGTCAAGTAACCGATTCATGGTCAAATTCCTAAGTTTATTGCATTAAAATTCCTTAAGGACTTCCCCAGATAGTCTAGTCATCTCATGAGTGGCCATATAAGAGAAAAGCATTGTAGTCGCATCGATGAAATGCCCGATTCATTCAATTGAAAACGGAACTAAATTTTCAGGATGTCACATGTTGATTGGCATGAGTTTTTCCAAATCCTTATCTCGAGTAGCATTAGTATTTTCAATTTAATTGTATTAACCTTCGACAATTCTATGTGAATGAGTCGCCATAAGCTTATTGGAGTCAAACTAGAAACCAATTGAAATATGAGAGAATAGCTTGCTTCCTAATCAATTAGAGAATCTAAATATGTGGACTTGATTACGTTAGTTATTTCAACTAATGCCCTTCCAATGCCTTAAATTGATTGGTTTGTTATCTAAGGGTCCGTTTGTTTCACGAAAAATGGGCCATTTCCGGAAAATATTTTTTAAGTCATTTTCCAAGAAAATGACTATATTTTCTAATGTTCGGCTGAAATCTAAACTTTGAGTGAAAAATATTTTCCACCGTTCGTTAGCTAATTTTATTGTTTGGGAAAATTTATCAAAAAATTAAATTTCAATATTTTTAATAACAAAAAAATTAGTTTTATTTTTTATATTTTTAAAAATGAATTTTTAATTATTTGTATTTTTGAAAGATCAAAATTTTTATTATTTATTATTTATTATTTTCCTTCCTCCTTCCTCCTCCTTCTTCCTCCTTCCTTTGCTGCCACACGCCTAATGATGGCCGGTTGCCCGGCGGCCGACTAAGACCCGATCGCTAGATCCGGCGAGCTTCGGCGTGGCCCGAGCCCCACCCAGCTCGCTGGATCTAGCGAGTTCGCCAAGCTTTGGCGAGGCCAGAGTTTTGCCCAGTGCAAGGCCCAAGCTTGCCGGGTTGGGGCGAGCTCGGCTTCCCGCATTGGGCTAGGCAGAGCCTTGCCGGCCGGGGCGGAGCTCGAGCTAGCTCACGACCACAGCCCGGTCGCCCGCCGTGATGGTCGGGCAACCGGCCAAGTCTAAAGGAAGAAAGATGAAAAGGAAAGAAAATAAAAAAAATAAAAAAGAAAAAGAAAGTATAAAAATAAAACAAAAATGTGTTAGTGAAAAGAAGGGAAGAAGTTATGAAAAGTGGAAAACATTTTTCTCATCTTTGAATGTTGTTTTTTCTAATGATGGAAAACATTTTTCTTGAGTAGTTTATTTTCCGTGAAACAAATACTGGAAAATCCGGAAAACGTTTTTTGAAAGTCATTTTCCGTGAAACGAACGGACCCTAAGTGTTGATGCAGACTTTATCCAATTATAATTACTCAAGTTCTTTCTCCATTAAGTGACCATGCCATGGTCATGTGTAATCATTGGGGTCCTAATATTTTACCCTAACCATTTCATTAAAGTAGAAAAAGGCACAATCAAGAACCTGAAGGAAATTAAAGAGCCCAAAAAGATTATCGATGTAATAAGATGTTACAATGCCATAGTTTACTTGAAAAGAAGAAGGGGCTAGTTAAAGATCACGAGTATTCCCCAACCTCGTATAATTTTTTTTTCACTTTGGCAAAATAAAAGTTGTCAAGTCCCCGTCATGTTCAATTTTTTTTTTTTTTAAATTCAAGTATGATAAAAAAAATCAATGACTAGTGGTATGTGATATTTAAATGTACTTTGTTCATTCTATATGTATTAATGATATCATGTTGTTAGAAGGGCATGATTTATGAACCGCCATCATGTCGTTAGTAGAGTACGATTTACAAACCGCCATCAAGTATAAAAACAAATAACTAATGAAAATTCCTTGAGGACCATTGAGTTAGAAACTTCAGCTTACCAAAAACATCACTGAAGAGTGTCTCCAAGTGTCATATTTTGTCTTGGGTTTGAGTAAAAATTGATTCCATAAGAAAAGTCATTAACACCGGTGTTATCCTGCCTAGAGGGAGGTCACTGCCTTCTCCTACACCCCCAGTGAAAGGTCCTGGAGGAGGACTCCTCCAGGGTGGTGAATAAAGCGGGGGGAAAAAAGTTTGAATCCTATTACGATTTGCCCCACATTTATTCTGTCTTCTTCTTTGAGGATGAATCCGATGGTGATTTAGTCCCTTATGATGCATCACTAATCTACTAGTGTGATCGCATAAAACAATAACATTTGTCCAGTTTCGGATAAAATCACGTGGAATTACCTTTTTCTTCTCAAACAATGAGAAAATCCATCTTAACTAGGGAAAGCGTTAGTCAAAATAGGATTGTTTGTATTTGGTGGTAATGGAAGCAAAACCAACGCTATGCTCCTATATCCACATAGACAAATTTATCCCCGAACCGCTAATTTGACCATGGTTAGACTAGGTTTGACTTTCGCCATCTGAATAGTGGATATGCCACCAAGGAATCGAGTTGGTTCGAGATTCCCACGATTCCCTCTCCGTGTCTCTTTCTCCTGCAGAATACTCGCTTTTCGTCTTGTTAAGAAAGTGATGCTAGATTTGCCGAAGTTTAACATGCAAAGGTCGGCAATATCAAGAAGTGTAATATGTGCATGGCCATGTGTGATCTGACAGGGGCGTGTAATGAAAGACCGGAAGCAAGGTGGTGGGAGTAGTTACACGGAAAATTGAGCCGAATTTCAATTAAATATGAGTAACTTGCCCCGCCCATACAGGAAGGCCACGGGATTGAACGGGACACGCACGCTTCGACCAAGACTCAAACTTGTCATTTCCTTCGCATTTCACTTTCGCGTAATTTTTAGTTCCTATCATAAATTTTCATTTCGATGGACTGCGATTCCAGATTATTGCAGTTCCAGTCAATTAACATATCCTTACACCTAGTTCGGTGGAGGATTCACGTTCCATCCAAGCCCCATTTGATCGGTTTGGGCTTGAGTATGAAATCATGGAATGGTCTTGATCGGTTTTCATTCGTTTGAAGTCGGATCACCTTGGCGCCTCATTAATTCATCGTCAAAACCTCTTTTGGCACACCCAAACGGATTGATTTTCACCGGCACATAAACAAATTTTGATATGCAACATTAGAGATAATTAGAGGATTTTTCATATTTTCCTCGATTGTGCATGTCCTTGATTTATGTAATTTTTTTTTTTTTTTTTTGGTCAAAGTAAAAGTTCATTCATTTCTATAGAAATACAAGAGAAAAACATCGCATTCCAATCGAAAATCAAGACAAATTCTAGACAACTTCAAAACAAAACAAGCTCTTGATAACTAAATGAACCATCAAAACACGGTTAGAGTCACATTCAAAGAGTAGATTTATGACTTCTTGAAACTAAAATTGGTGGCCGATTACCAAATTCATCTTCAGTAATGAGCATATACAGAGATCTCCATTTATTTTTACGGCTTTACCTTTCGGAGGTGCACACCTAGATTCGTCATTTAGAGAAACAAGGTTAAACGAGTACAGATTTGACACTTGTGAGAACCAAATCTTTACAAAACTCCCCTAATTTTCTTTGAAACTAGACTCATACATTAATGAAACATGAGAAAAGCGAAACCCCAAAATCATACACGCAAAAATCCCAAAATCTAGATTAGATTGGGATGGAAACCTCTCAAAATGAGAGAAAAGCTTCTAAATCTAGACTAAATTAGAAGAGAAAAACTCCACAAAATGAGAAGAAAGCAAGGAAAAGAGAATAGAGACCCAAATTAGCCAAAGAAAAAGGAAAGAGGGAGGGGTAGGAGAGATCTAGCTCAAACCCTCCCCCTAGGAATATTGAAACAAAAAGCTGTGTAAAAATTAGAATGAAAAGAGAAAATCCTAGAGTTCCATAATGAAGGAACTAGAGCATTTTAATTTGTGAATTTATGACAATTTAATATCATTAATATTGCAATATATCTTGATAGAAATAATTAGGGATTCTCCATACGTACTTGATCATCTCTAACATACAAACGTAGAGATTGTAAGATTCCATTGATTTTGACTTGTTAAATTATGATCTACTTATTTGAATACTCGTTAGTAAATACAATGAATAAGCCTATGTAGTCTTCTTTTATATGAATATAAAAAGATCATCATTCTCCATAATGCATCCATAGGTGCACATTACTTGATGCATTTGGACCAAGGGATTTGCACATCCCATTGAAGGTCGTTGAGTCACAATATTTGACTAACCCCTTACTCTAAAAAATGAAACTAAGAGCCCAAAATGATTATATAATGTAAAAACTCTATAGTTTACTTGAAAAGAGAAAAAGAGGGTAGGTAATGATCACCGAGGTATCTCCAAGCCCGTATAATTTTCTTCCTTTCCTCGTCACTCGCAAAATAGACGTTGTCAAGTCACCTCCATGTTCATATTTTTCTTTTAATTCCGGTATGAGCAAAAGATCCACGATTAGCGGAATGTGGTAATTTGTTGTACATAATTTAGTCAATATGTATTAGTGATATCATGTTGTTAGTAGAGTACGACTTACAAACTGCCATCAAGTTTTCATTTTTTAAATACCTTATGTAACTTCCTCGAGGAAAGTTGACTAACAAACTTCAACTTACCAAAAATCATTACAGAGTGTCTCCAAGTGTCAGATTTTGCCTTGATAAGCCTTTGTGAATAAAGTGAAAAAAAAGTTTAATCCTATTACGATTGATAAGCTATAATTTCCTTATATTTGATTCTTTATTTTGGGATATGTTATACACAACAATCCTCCGGCAAGTAACTCGAGTGTGTTTGTTTCAATTTTTGAGAGAAAACCTAAGTGAGAAATTGGGAGATTGATGCTATATCTATGGTATAAGATTTCAAGGAAACACTCCCAGTGATGGTGTAGTTCAATCACTCTATGACACCATTGGGGATAGCGGATCTGCACCCTATGACGCCAAGGCAATTGAATGGAGACAGCGATTTCCTAGTTTAATTTAGGTCATTATCTAGATTTACGCAGTTTCCTATTTTAGTTTCCAAAGAAGGTCTAAGAAATATTGCATGTATATCTCATCTAAAATTAATTAGTTTCATAAATTCCATTTACATGTTACTTAGTAGTCATATGCTTTAGGGTCATGTCATAATTGCATCTCATGCATTGCACGCAATTTAATTTCTATAAAAAGAAAACACACAAATAAAAAATAATCTCACATGGTTGAATAATTGGATTAAGTCATGATTAACCATATATCATGTTATTAGAATGACATATAGGTTGCATTCAATCCAATTTAATTAACATAGCGTACATATCATTTAGATTTCATTTTAGTTCACAAATGCATATTAATTTTGGACATATCAGTCAAATTGCATCTCATGTTAGAGCCGTTTTGTAATTCTTTTGTCCATCATTAGGATTAGTTTACATATAAGGTGCATTTGTTTTATAGAAAATGAATGATTTGGAAAACATTTTTCTAAAACGATCACTTGTATCCTTACAAAAATGAATAAACAATTTCTTTTTTATTGTCCATGAAAATGTTTAGACATAAACCGTTATCATTAATGAAAACATTTTAAGTAATTATTTTGAAAGATGTAAGTAATCATTTTTAGGAAAATATTTTTCTAAATTATTCATTTTCCGCAAAACAAAAGAAACTAGATTAAATTTAAAGTCATGTCACATGTCGATAGTTTAAATTAAAATTCACATAGATATTGTGGTGGCTAAAAATATCATTGAGAGGAGGGTGAATTGGTGATTTTAAGAAAGCTCGACTAACTTATGGAATTGTAAAAGCCAAGTTTGATATAAGCGGAATAACTTGATGTAAAAAGAATTAAGTTAACATTAGCAAGAACAGGTGATTATATCAAGTGCAGTGCAAGTTCTATCAAATAATAATAGGTAAAAGGACAGACATATAGAATGATGTGTGCAGAGCTTTATAGTGGTTTTGCTTAGTGTAAGCTTACATTCATTCATTGAGACCAACGGCCTGGTGGTTGGATTTCATTGGCAATCTTAGGAATTACAATAGTATGTGCCGCTTATACTTAAGCATTTCTTCTCAAAGGAGGTTTTGCTTATACCCAAACAGATAGATTTCACTATCACACACCTAAGCACAAATTGTAATACCGATACACTGCTCAACTAGATTACACTTTCAATACGATCAAAGGAAATATTCTCTCTATCGGCTCTCCTTTTCATGATATGTTTAAATTCCTAAACGTCCATCAAATATTGACTTAAGTCAATGATATTTATTTTTACAATCATAGTCTCAAGTAAAAGGGTGAAGATTATTTCGCAGTAACATGAACTATACTTGTACCAATTGCCGAAAAAAAAGTATTTGCTAAAGGCACAAAATCCATCTTTCTAACTTACCCGACCATGGAAGAAAAGATTCCAAAGAAATCAACTTGGCTATCTATCATAGCGAAAGATCAGTATAAATCTTCCACAAAGTAAAACAAACATACTTTTTACAGATCGGTGTCTCAAACAATGGATCACATCCCGACAAAGCATACAGAGCAATATAGAATTGAAAAATGTCATTAAGTAGAAATCAACTTCACAAGGGTCTGGAAATCAGCTTGAACACTTCCTCCAGGCCCAGAAGCATCCACCAATCTCTCTCTAAGCTCACCAACCTTCTTCCTCATCTCCTCCCCGGCATCACTCCTCAACACCACCTCCAATGCCTTCACCATCCCATCCTTTGTAATGGTCCCTCCCCCCACTCCCACTCCAATTTTCCACCATTCTTTCACCAACCTTCCGTTCATCATGTTGTCTGCCCAGAGCGGCTTGCATATCATCGGCACTCCCCCCGCCACACTCTCAAACACCGAGTTGTACCCACAGTGTGTCACGCGCACCCCGCACGCCGGGTGGCTCAACACCCTGCTCTGCGGGGCCCACGACACTATCTTCCCACGCTGCCCCGTCCTCTCCAGGAACCCTTCGGGCAAGTGGACCATCATGTGCTCCTTGATAGACCATAGGAATGGGGTCCCGGTGGATTCGAGGGCCTCGGCAAGAGTGGATAGTTCAGTAGGTGACAGTACAGCTACCGTCCCAAAGCACACATATGCCAACGGTCCGAGGGTCTTTGGTGTCTAGCCACGTTAAGCAACCGGAAGGGTCTGAGTCTGAGCTTGTTAGCACCGGTAGCGGTGAGAAAGAGACTGTGGGGCACCCTGCATGGAGAAGAATCTTGAATTTGGACTTGAGGTCTGCCATTAGAGTTGATGGGATCGCTTCCACGTAGGAGTTCATGATGACGGCCGTAGCACAAGACAGCATGCGCACCAACTGGTGGACAAAGTTTGACACTGGCGACGTGGTCGGGTCTTGTAGAATATTGTCCGGGATATCTGAAATGTGAAACAATGATAATGCTGGAACCATTTCCAGGGCCTTGTGGTCCGCCTCTTCCATCGCCATGCCAGCGCAGGAGTTTCTAAGGCACAGCTGACGAAGGGCCTCGATGTGGATGTAAGCGGACAGAAAGCACGGAGACGGGATCCAGAAGGTCACCCACGGAACGTGCATCTGCTCGGCCATTTCACCTGCGGGAAGTAAGAAAGCATCACTAAATAGACAACTCACCTTCTTCCTTGCATCTCGCTCCGCAGCATCAATAGCAGCTCGAAAACTCTTTGGAGCTTGTTTGAGGAACATAGTTATTTGCTCTCTCAGTTCCTCCGTTGTCACTCCGTGATGACCAGCCGGCACTCCATTGTTGATGTCATAGACCACGATGTTGGGTGGCAGCTCAGCTCTCGACGAAGGGGGGAAGAGATCGTGGTTGGACATGGCCGTGCTCAAGAAAGAGAAATGGACGTCCGTGACAGTTTCCGCTAACTTACGGACAAGGTTGGCGAGAGGCAGAGGGTGGCAAGCGAATGGAAACACAAGCAAGGCGACATGCTTTTCCGAGGACATTTTGAACCCGATCCAATCAAAATCTTCAAGACTGCGAATATATATGGAAAAGAATCGTCAAAAACAGTTTGAGCTCAATTGGACGACCATTTTAATGCATTTAGTAACTAATAATATTTAAACACAAGAACAAGTTCACTTACTATCAACAAATTTCCAGCACAAAAGTCACTTCCACAAACTTCTCTTTTCCGTGTTTTTCTTCCGGATTTCTTCTCGGCCTCCTTGCAGTCAATGTTTTCTCTCTTCTTCGGTCCCGCTTCTCTCTTCTTATATATTTGGCCGTGATCGTCAATTTTTTTCTAGGACTTCTTTTTAAGTCCCAACGCTGCCATAAAAAGACCAGAGACACCATTCCTTTACTGTAAAATTACAAGTCCAACCACTTCAACAAAACTATGTTTGACGTTCGTAAATTTATTAAAATGTTGTTAACATTCTAAGGACACTTGAGAAATTTGACAGATATTTCTATCTTACTATTTAATTTAACATTTGCAAATTTACGATAGTGCGAGAAATTTATTAGCCATACTTGTAAAATTTAGAAGTTGGTGCACTATTGATTAATTTTTACCTTGGTAAATCCATTAAATTGTTGGCAACTTACGGATCACACTTATAGAAATTAAAAAATTATTAATTTATATAAAATCGATAATAATATTACAGAGTTGATAACTTGCTAATTAATTATTTGACAAGTAAATTACTAGTCATATTTCCTTTAAATAAAAAGGGTTAATATTCTGAAAAACTCCAAATTAGTACACGTGTGACAAATTTACCAAAAACTAATTTTTTGACTATGAAAAACCCCAAATTGGTACACCTATAACAAATTTACCTCAATTGATCATAAAAAAATCTCAAACCGGTATACTTGTGACAAATTTATCTTAAACTAATTTATTCAACCGTAAAAAATCCTAAATTTGTATATTTGTGACAAATACACCCTCCGTTAAATTGGATTAATATCACAAAAAAATTACAAAAATTGTATAATTATGACAAATGGAAATTAAATACCAAATCGGTACACCAATCAATTGTCATGTGTCATTTAACTTAGTAATTTAATAATAAAATTTGACGGAAATTAATAGAAAGTAAATTTATCATAATTATATCAGTTTGAGATAAATTTGTCGAATGTGTATCAGTTTAGAGTTTTTTGTGATTAAAAATTAGTTTGAAGTAAATTTGTAGTAGGTGTATTAGTTTGGAATTTTTCAGGGCATTAATCCAAATGAAAAATACTTGAAATGGGTCGTAGAATTTTAGGCAGTTCATACAGGAACAGGACAGCACAATTACGCCACCAAGACCAACCAATCATTGTCCCGCCCACCCAAAAATGAAATGATAGTAAATAATAAAGAAATGAACAAACAGTGAGGAACAGCACAACCGCGCCACCAAGACCAACCAATCATTGTCCCGCCCACCCAAAAAGGAAAGGAAACATTATTATGTCCGCCAACAGCACCATTTTTCTCGTCCAATGAATGAAGCGTTCCAAGTGCGGAAATTGCGAGTTAGACTCTTTCTTTTCTTATTTAACAATTTCATTTGCAAATAATTACTATAATCCTAGCAAAACCAAGGGACTGATCAAGTAATAAGTGTGTTTATCTTCCTCGTTTAAAATTTATAGTTGATACACTGCAGTTGCATATCTTTCTAGGGCCAATAGTAGGAGCACAAATATGTGCATCTTCCACATTTATTCGATATGTATGCTTAAATATATAAATATTATAGTATGATTTCATTTAATAGTTTAAATTTTTTTAATAATTGACAATGATCTTATAAAATCTCATATGATAACATAGTAAGAGGTTCTCAGCTCAAAATAGAAACCACACTATTATTCAATTGAATCAATTCATTAAGGTGATTCTTTTAATAAATGACATTCTTTGAACTTCATAGCGAAATATACAAAATATAATAAAGAAAAATAATTGATTAATTAAAGAAGAGATTGAATTTGACACTACTTATTGTACTTTTAATATTGGTGTTGTCTTATACCCTATTTTTTAATCTGGTTATTATATAGATAAACAACTAAAACATTGATTTCAATTAGCTCGATTGAAGTTGCGAGACTTTAAGAATAATTCTGAAAAGATTTTTTAAGGGAGATAAGCTCGTATAAAGTACTTTTGTCTCTTTCAATGTTTGATCAATACTAGCTCCGAAAATTCTAATGAAATCAAATCTCGATTCTTATTGACCTTTTGTATTGACTGACATTATGTTGCACATGTTTGCATTTTGGGTCCGTAGAAGCGACTTTATCTATGGGTGTGTTTTTTTCACGAATATTAGTTTGGGATATACATAGCATAGTGTACCGATTTAAGATTTTTTGTGACATAAAAAATAATTTAAGATAAATATGGTATAAACGTATTAATTTGGAATTTTTGATAATATTAACTTATTAATAAATGATGTGATAGATTCTTATAAGCATGTTGAACACGACGTATTGGAACGTATCAATCTGACAATCTATGAATTTTTTATGTTGTTCAATCTTTTTAAATTCCGAAGGAATCATGTAAGATCAGGAATGAGAAAAGTCAAACTTTCAATTTGTTTTTCCTGTCCGACTTTAACTGCCTACTAAATTGCCTATGTTCCTATTATCCACGTCTCCTTGACGACACCGTGACTTGGGACGCATGATTGTGGCAATCAGATTGAAGTAGTAGTTGTGGGGAAAAGTAGCTGGGAGACAATCACATGGCCCGGTGTAGATGCAAGAACATATGTCTTAGATATAAAGGAAGCCCGTCTTATTAAGATTAATCTCGAGCGCATGAAATGCCCCACGGGCCATATCAATATTAATTCGTTGGTCCGGTCTGCCTGAGCTTATGCATGATGAACCACTGGTTAGTGACCCCATATCCTGTATATTAAACAGATGTCCATGCATTGCATGGATCAAAGAGAAATAATATTTATCTTTTGAAAAATCAATCAAAATATACTCAAAATATACATCGTTCGAAAATTCAACTAAATTCACAAAAAAATCCCCCATCTTAGAAAATTATTTGTTAACCTAAATTTACATCTACCTTTCTCTCATAAATTGAGCGTGATAGGGATTCAGTTATATCTACCTATCGCTTTGTGTGATTTGCATGTATAATGTAATGACTAACATCTTTCTCCTAAAAAATAATTACACTTGATCGGCACCAAGATAGAGAACTCATTAATCACTGCAATCACGAATAAATTTTTGCTTTGCTCATATGTTTCTTCTTGATAATATATTAAAAGAGAAGCCTCTTAAAAATTTATTGTCTATATGGCGATCGATGAACAATTTAATCATAAGCTAATATCACTAGTGCAAACTTTCGTGGTGTGAACACACAAGAATATTATTACGATAACTGATAATAATTAACTGGAGAAACTTAACAATGTCTATCGAATTTCCTAGAAAAGTGCAGTGAATAATACTCTTGTCAATCGGTTAGTCAACTTCAAAATGCCATATCTTATTTTATTGTTGGTGCTAGGTCAACTTGACCCCGGTGATGCTGATTTATGCTATTTGTTCATTAAAATAGTTAAAATTATCTAATTATATCTCAATCATGCACCAATCAAATCTAGATGGTCAGATTTGATCGAGCTCAATGAGTTGCCCCCATGAAACCTATCATTTGTAATTGTCTAGAGTCAACTTTTCCAGTAATATTGGGTAGAAACAAACCTCTTCGCAGAGCATGTTCATATGTACCTTAAGCCTGACGTAGTTATTTGAAATGAGAATAAGTTTTTGAGCTTCTTTATATTGACTTTTACTTTTGACATTTGTCCTTCACTGAAATCTTACAGCGCCTTCGTAGATCTCTGGATTTCACCCCAATACACGAATGTCTCACTCAAGTGAATTGATTTTGAGTGCATTCTACCACCTTTTAGCGACTTTTACTTTCAACCTGATTCACCGCCTACTTGCCCCTTATGCCCAGGCATTCCGAAGAATACTTCTCCTCTAAGCTGGTACGGAGTTAGCCGGAGCTTCTTTCTCAAGTCCTGTCATGATTGCACACTTGACGAAAAGAGCTTTAAAAGCCGCGTTGCCCACACTTCAACTTTTTTTCTACCCTGAACATTTGAAATTTTGATGACATATATATCTTGACATGTAATGTCAGATATGATATTTTCACTTTTTATTTTCAAATTTTGGATACTTTTAAAATTTTGAAGGAAACACAGAAAAGTATTTTGTACGTATGTTTAATGCAAGAACAAACAAGCTCTTTATAATGGTAGTTAACTAAAAACTCAAACCCAATACATTCCTAGGATTAGTCAACACTTACTAGGTGTTTTATTCCCATCGTATATTAATGGGTTGTTTAGTAAATTCTTTTTTTTAAAAAAAAAAGAAGAAAAAACTTTAGCTCAAAGATAACCATTCGAATATTCTTTTTAGTAACCACCAAAGGTTTCTAGTGGGCACCCATTTCACATTGGAAGAAGGAGGTGAAGAGTTTGATTCCCACCATCTTAGGGGGCTGGGGGTGAGAACGTTTAGTTTCATATGTGGGGTTCGACTTTCACCATCTGCAAAAAGGCATAACAAAAATCTAAGAGTAAGTTGAGAATTATAGTAGGACAAAAAAAAAAAATACTCCTTTCAGTAAGCTGTTTCTTCTACTTTAGAATTCTATCTATCATGTATCAGAGAAGTGCTAGATGATATCTAAATATGTGCGTAAATGCTTGACTAATGCATATTATGCAAAGAAAGGTTTACTACACAATCTGCGGGGCTCTTTTTTTACACAAGCCTTCTCCATTACAGCTAAAGGATAACTGTAAAAATAGGAATTTTAACTAATTATTGTCAACAATGATAAAAATGGCTTGTATTTAAATGAAAAAGGGGACAAGATCACAGAGCCCGCGTAGCCTATAAAAGTCCAAAAAGAAACAAAGTTTCACTTCCGACAGGCATTTTCTTGTCCTCCAACTTAGGCCAACATATGACTCTGTTAATTAATCTATTATTTATGAGAGATCATCCGTATGTATTAGAGGTGTCAAAATGGGTCTTAGACCCATATATGATCCATTTAAATCATAAATTGGTCATATATAGATCACTTGTTTTTGACAAAAAAGTACTTAAATGGGTTTATTTTGATAGATGGGCTTTAAGTGAGTCTTAAGTGGGTCTTAAATTGGTCTTAAAGGAGTTTGGTTTTAAGTGGGTCTTAAGAGAGAGACTCTCTCTTATCTCTTTTAACTTTAAAAAAAAAATATATATATATATATATATATTTTTATAAGTACCGAAATTATAATTATAATTATTTTTAATTTTCTTTTCTTTTTCTTTCCTATTCTTTTCTTTTCTTTCTTCCTTTTTTTTTTTTTTCTTTCTTCTTCCTCTAGTCGCTGGCATGGCAATGGCTGGCGATCGGCTAGGCGAACCTTGAACTCGCTAGATCTAGCGAGGCGGAGGCCTCGCCGACACCCGATGAGGCTCAAACCTCGCCGATCCGGCGAGACTCGAACTTGCTAGCATTGGGAGAGGCTCGAGCCTCGCTAGATTCGACGAGGGGCGAGCTCAAGCTCGCCAATCTGGCAAGGTAGAGGCCTCCCCGACGTTCGTGAGGCTCGAGCCTTGCCAGATCCGGCGAGGGGGAGCTCAAGCTCGCCCGACGTTGGCAAGCCTTGAGCTCGCCGAATTTGGCGAGGTGGAGGCCTCGCCGACCGGGTGAGACTCGAGCTCGGGCATCGGGCGAGGCTCAAGCCTCGTCGATCTGGTGAGCCTCGCACTCACAGCGTGGGCCAGCGGCCGGCCAAAGAAGAAGAAGAACCAAAAATAAAAAATAAAAAAATATTTTTTTAAAAAAAATATATATAATAATAATTATTTTAAAATTTTTAAAAATTGTCCATTAAATTTGTGTTGTATAAAACTATTTTAGCAATACAATTTTTAAAAAAAATAATATAGATATATATATATATATATATATATATCTATATATCTATATATATAAGAAATAAGCTTGGAAGTTTTTTAGTAATATAATCTAAAAAAAAACATAAGAATAAGTTTTCCTAAATTTGGTTAAATATGAAAATATTTTATCAATATGGGTTGGGTTGGGTATGGGTTGGGTATGGGTCGAAAAATTTACATTAAGCTTAAATGGGTCATAAATAGGTTGATGGGTCAATTTGGGTTGACTCATTAATGACCCAACCCAAACCGGACCCGACCTGACCCGATCCACCCGTTTGACACTTTTAGTATGTATTAGCATTGTAAAATTTGATATGATTCAAAATGCTAGCGGCATCTTTTAGCTGAATCACTTATTTCCGGAATCACAAGTGAATCTTTCTAGTATACTAACCAATCCACAATGCGATATGTATCCGTTGATTGAAGCGATTCAGTTTCTTTATGTTACCTATCAAAAAGGGTAACTTTTTCATATTTATGGATATGCATTGTGTTTGGATTGTTACAGAAATTTAAAAATAACTTTTGCACTTTATAATGCAACGAAACATGAAATGACATATACGGATTTTGTGATTATATTTGGATGGAATCTTTCTTTCAACATAACAATCAGAAATCATATTTTCTTATACACACCAATCATCTGATGCACATGAAATTAAGATTTCTTTTTCCAAGATTATAATTCCCACTAAAATTTTTATATCTTATAAGATTATTGATAAAATTTACAAGTGTCCATGACACAAAATACTAATTTTAGGGTCCTTATCCAATCTTATTATTCAATTCGATTCTCGATTCATAAATTTGAGATTTGGGCTAATCCGAGTTTAACAACTTACAGGATCATCTAAAACATATTCATGGGTATTTAACCACCTTAGGAAAGTTCATCGTTTCCTTCTCTATTTTGACTTTTAACTTTTATCGGTAGATGAAACATGCATGGTCAAGAACTTAAGGAAGCAATTATAACGTCATTTTCACTTTGTGTTTATGCTTGAGTTTCCCACATCATGTCACATGTGAATATTTCCATGTCATGTCATCTTCTATTCAACTTTGCATGTTGCATCTAAATTGACAATCTTGCATGTGCACGTGCACACATGAATCTAATAGCGCCACTGTGCATGACGAACAATTTGGTTGATCAATAGCGAAAATGACAGTGTTTTGGCAACATTTTATTTATTTATTTTAAAACCAAATATCAAGCGTACTAGATATCTAAAACTTTGAAGTAAAAGTATGCTATCTACACTCTACAGCCCTATATTTCATAGACTCTAAATTCATCCAGCAATAATTGCACTTAGCACGGACTACCTTAATCGCTGCAGTGCGCAGAAACCTGCTTGGCGACATGTGCAAAGAAACGCCTCCCAAACATGTCCGTCCTTATGAGCCAAAAAAATGATAAAAAAAAAAGAACATGTACGTCCGTCTGAATAGATAATATAATTAAGCTGATGTCACCTGCGCGGACCTCCTTCGTGGGAATACATAAAGAAAATTAACACGACGTTGGATAATTAATTTGGTAAGGAGAACTCTTATCTAACACATATGTTCGTATATAGAACAAGGTCATCTACAAATAAGCAACCTCTTTCACAACCTTTCCCTTTGACCAGACAACTGGGGAAATTCGGCCTTACGATTGATTTAATGGCGATTTAGCAAACACATCGGTCCGGGAAGGTCACCACTATAGTACCCTTTAAAAGCTAAATAGATGGTTACTACATACACTGAGAAGTGTCCCTAAATAATGATTGCATGGATCACACTTGAAGGGCCCTTGTGATCAAAGGTGGAGAAAGCCCCACTCGAATACTTTTATCTGTGAATACTGCACCAGCTCTGAAGTAGATTCTTCTTTTTATCAATCGAAACTCCTTCCCAAACTGGACAAGCTCCTTTCCACCTGGCTTTGACATCAAAATCTTCATATTGAGGAGGAGAAAAAAAAAATCATATCAAGAAAGTTCAAAAATCTGGTTGGATCCACATGGCTCTATGGAAGTAAAAGCTAGGTGCATCGGAGCATATCTCGACTTTTTCATCTTCCATGGAGTAATAATAGTGCATCTTCTTATCTTTGTCATGGAAATAGATACGGTTTGGCTTGATCCCGGGAAGGCAACTCTCGGAATTGAACTCCGCCGAGATCGCAGAGTTGCCATTCAAGAAGAGAGCCGCGTTCCCCAAATTTAAGACCTCTTCCTGACCTCCCTCCTCCAAATCCACTGCAAAAACTCGGATGCTTTCCACGGTTCCATCCTCTTGGTCCCATATCTTCCAAACCACCAGCAATGTGCCTGAACATTCCACGAGATAGGGATAACCCGAGAAATTGTGCCCAAGAAAGAGTCGCAATTGCATTCGGCACTCTCTCTCGCCGAGGGTCATGATTCGGCCACGCGAATCCAAGGCCACGAATTGCCCGTCGTAATGAATCAGTTGAAGGAAGGTGGACCGAGGCAGGTTCGCAGCCGGGCTCACTCCCGTCCACGCATCTTCTCCTGATCTGTAGAGGGCATACCCTAGTGATCGAAGATCCCGACAGTTGGTGACCCTGACGGTGTAGTCCCCGGACGAAGAAGGGCTCGAGGACAACGCGATCCTGTGGATTCTAGTGGAGCCGCTGCACCGGTGCCTCTTTAGCGGACGGAGACGCGACTTATGGCGAAGCTTCGCCAAGGCGGGGAGTTCGATGCCGACCCGCGAGAGCGGATTGAAGATGCGGTACTGATAGCCCCACCTCGACACGCGTTGGTCGAAGCCCCACCTCGACACGAGTATCCATCGTGGTGGATTCACGGCCTGGGGTCGAGATCCTGGCAACCGCACTTGGTGAGTTCTCCCTCTAGAGGTGCTGAAGAACTCGGCTACTCCGTTGCCCACATAAATCATGAGCCACGGGGCTTTTGACTTTGCGCGGTACGTGTCTCTGATGGCAGCAGATCGCCATGAGGTGCACACCCCTCGAAAAGCTAAAAAGTCTTCTATAGCTAGCCGTCCAGCGATGAGTTCTAGGATCTCTTGCAGGAGTTCTTCCCAACTTGTCATCGGAGGTTGAATGATAGATTTGCCTGGTGAGCAACTTCTTGATGAGTTTATCACTCGTAACATGAGGGAGGTCCTATATAAGAAAGACGATCTACAGGGATTCAGTCTCTTTCAACGAATTTGTTTTACGAATCTTATAACTTATTTTCTTTATCTTGAATGAATATTCGTTTGTCGTGGCTAGCAAGATACACTACCCTCTCGGATTTGATGTTTTAAGATTAAATCTTTCTATAGAATACAAAAAATCTTAAAGGTAGTTTCATTTTCAAGCTTTTACAGATAAAATCCCATAGAAAGCCCTTATATATTATATAAGTGAACGTTAACCGTACCATATTTTCCTTAAGAGCAAATATAACGGGATTCCTATTTTAAATAACTTGAGTTTTATTTAATGTTTTCAATCTCTTTCAGTATCCACGTTAAGAATATGAATGACTTATATTAACATATACATGGCTTTGATAATATAATACGAAAGTATTTGTTGTGGTATCTATATTGAATTTGTTATAATTTAATTCTTCAGTATCATCTGTGCTTATAATGGTCAAGTTGAAAATAGATTGTAAGACAACATAAATATCAAAAAGTGTATGTAAAATAAGATATGTCATTTTAATCTCTTCATTAATAAAGTCATTAAATCATATAGACTATTTTAAATTTAAAATAAAACAGTAATTTTAGTTAAAACATTATTGGCCATAAAAAGTTCCTTGTTAGAAAAGGAAAAATTCAGTATAGCGAATTGAAAAATATTGTAGTCATCTTTTCTGTTTTTTCCACTTACTTCCCTCTTCCGTTATCTCGCCTGACTTGAAGTAGTCTCTTCATGAGCAATCCTCACAGAACTTGTTGAAGATGAAGTCAATTTGTATGTGCACTTGGATCCCCTTTCTTAGTTAGGGAAAAATTTCTACCCTTTTCCATGGCCATATCCTTTTTTTTTACATGCAAACATTTTTCAATTACTCAGGCCAAACTTCGTTACAATATAAGGAAATACTTTAATTCGATCATTCTAATTTAATGTTGTACACATTCAAATGGATTTATGTGATATTAACCTAAAAACTTAGGAAAGTATTTTTGATCAATGCCATATAGTTTTGCATTTTTATTGCCTTCACTCACTCACGATATGAAGAAAAAAAAAAGGATGGTTTAGATGGTGAAAGAGTGGACAAAGTTATTGGAGAAGCATCTTTAAGTGATTTTGATTATTTCCAAATTGTCTTTAGTATAACTTTTACTATGGTATTGTGCAGGTATTTGTGACAATGTGCAATGAACAGAGGTGATGTTCGTAAAGCAAAAATTTTACAAGTCTGTTCTAAATTTACGAATAATTGCCCATGTTAGGGATTTGCGCAGTTTTACCTGCATGGGGGTTCTTCTATGCAGAAATGACTTGAGATGGGCAACAAGATTCAAGGTTCTTCCGGCAAGATTAGGATGTCTTAGATAGCTTTGATTAGATGAGACTAAAGCAGGGCTTGTTAGATTTGTTCAGCCTATTCTTCAACCCTTTTTAGTGGGTTTGGGAAAAAAAATTGAAAAATATTACTCAAGTTTAAAAAAATTATGACAAGTTTGCATGGGAATCTACTATGTCAACTGTTGCATATTTCAAATGTTTTGAGTTGGGAATAAAGTCAAATGCATGTAACGCAAGATTTAGATTTAAAAAAAGTGCAAAATAAAAATTGATTCAGGTGGACCCTAAGTTCATGCACTTGTGCAATTTTATCATATCATAGTAGCTGAATAAATTACCAAATTAATCCCTTCTCAATTTTTGCGACACTGGTGTAATTACCATGCAGAGAAAAGTTTTATTTCAATGCCAGGCCAAAGTAAAGAAATGCTAGAAAAGAACTCTCAGAAAAATTACGACTACGCGCAGCATGAACACATCCGTACCCCCGGCGTCTTGGCACTATAAGGAGCATAAGCGCAATTTAACGGCTGCCAATCCGGTCTTTTTAATTGTTCAGGCGAAATACTCGCAGAGTGTATCTATTTCCCATTTCTGCGTTCTCTTTTGCAACTTCCAACACTATTAAGGAGGACACTCCGAAATTTCAATTAGTTTGTTGGGATTCGGATGCAAATTGAATTGGAACCTGGCAATCTAATTATGGTATTCATTTGACTATTAAGCGAATGATCTTTGCATTGGAGATCGTAACTTAATTAAGAACGCTAGCGAAAATTAGTTCGACCTTTTTATCACCATCATTTGGTAAGATTATTAAGTCCCTTTAGTAGTTTTCTTTTTTGTTACAAATGATGATTTACATCATTTAAACACCTAGTTAGGTATCCAAGGTCTCTAACTATCTTTCCATGTAGTCCAATTACCTATGTTCATCGACCAAAAAAAGAAATCACCTATGTTCAAAGGATAGCTTATATTTTCTTCTATAATCAATTATAAAAATAAGATAAGCGTTGGAATTTTTTACAACCGGTTGCTAAGTTCTCTTAATCTATTGTTATTTATCTCTGCTATATGTAACCATTTTACAATAGCCAAAGTACCCTTATATCATCTCACCATATAAAAGTAGAGAATGTTAGATATCAATTTATAATTAAGATTTGATATTTTTATACGATTACATAACAAATCTTTCATTTTGATTTTGCGCACATATTCTCGAGTTTGAGATGTATATCCGTAATCTCCCTAAAACATCCCAATCCATGTCGTGCCAAGAAATTAGTCAATCAAAAATTAAAATCTAAACTAACACCCACAACTAAAATATGTTACTCTATTAGCGAAAAAATTGATCCCGTGGGTCGCCCGTGTAGGGCCCTTACGATCAAGGGTGGAGATGGGCCATTCCAGTGGACCCAGGTTTGACATCAAAATCTTCATATCTTTTTCTTTTTTTTTTTGGAAATAAATCAAAATCGTCATATCAAGGAAGAGAAAAAACGCGAACATTCAAAAATCAGGTTGGAACCAATCGGCATCAACGAACATTCAAAAATCAGGTTAGAACCACTCGGCATCAACGAACATATCAAGGAAGAGAAAAAACTCGAACATTCAAAAATCAGGTTGGAACCAATCGGCATCAACGATGCGTCGCCTAGTTGCATCAAAGGGACAATTGCTAGTTGCATCAAAGAGACAACTGCTAGTTGCATCAAGGTATGTCTCCAATTTTCTGTCCTCCACGCTGTAACTCTTGATCTTCTCTTCTTTGCCATCATGGCAATAAACGTGGTTTGGCTTGATCCCGGGAAGGCAAGACTGGGCGTTGAACTCCACCGAGAAGGAAGAGCTGCTATTCAAGAAGAGAGACACGTTCCCCAGCTTTCGACCTCTTCCTCGGTTCCCTTGTCCAAATCAACTTTGAAAACTCGAATCTCTTTCACGGGTCCATCATACTTTTTGCGCCTTATCTTCCAAGCCACTAGCAATGAGCCCAAACATTCAACAAGATAAGCCATTCTTCAAGCTATTGAAGAAGAATGCCAAGGTCAACTGGGATGAAGAGTGCTAGAAATCTTTCAAAAAGCTTAAGCGATATTTTTCACGATCCCTTATATTGGTATTGCCCATTCAAGGCATGTCTCTAATCTTGTATCTCACCATCCACGAAGAGTCTTTAGGAATTATGTTGGCATAAAAAGAATCAAAGGATGTGATAGAGCATGCTATTTACTACCTCAATAAGAGAAGTTCACTACCACCCAGTTCCAATATCCCAAGGTGGAAAAGAAATGTGTAACTTTGATTTGGATTTTACACTAATTGAGACAAAATACTCTTCACCACTATATTCTGCTAGTGACTACCTGGTTTTAAGGCACAGGGCCCTCGCTCTGGCCCCACACGCTGTGGAAATCGGCTCCGATACCATTTGTAAGGACCCGGGCTCCATTGTGTAATATTGTCCACTTTGGACATTGAGTCCTCACGGCTTTCAAGCCTTATAAACTAGGCCCATGACTCCCTCCTAAGTAATGTGGGACAGGAGAAATGCTCTTAGCTTCACCCGCGTACTATCGAGATGATCTTAGTCCGTGCCTCTGTACTGTCCCAGATCTGGGTCATCACAATAATAAATCAGTTCAAGGACGGTAGACCGACGCCGAGGCCTCACCCAATTCACTACCGTCCACGTATCTTTCTCTTGATCTGGGAAAGGCAAACCCTGGTGATGGGCCATAAGAAATCTTGACTGAGTAGCTCCTAGACAAAGAAGGGCTCGAGGACTACGCGATTGCGTAAATGAGACGTAACTCAGGGTGAAGCTCCTCCAAGGTCGGGAGTTCGATGCTGATGGACGAAAATGGATTGACGATACGGTATTCACTGTACCTCTTTGACAAAAGTATTCGTCCTGGTGTAGACGAGGCCTAGTCAGGAGATCCTGGCAACTGTACTAGGTAAATTCTCCCTGTAGAGGGGTTGGAAAACTCGGCTATTCGGCTGTACGTAGAAGACGGGGCTTTCGATTTCGCATTACACGTCTCCTTGGCATCAGCAGTCCGCCATGAGGTGCACACCTGTTGAACAGCTAAAAAGTTTTCCATGGCTAGTTGTCGAACGATGAGTTCTAGGATCACTGGGGGAGTTCTTTCCAACTCGCCATCGTAGGTTAAATGATAGATTTGTCTGGTGTGCGACTTCTTGATGAATTTATTACTCTTAACATGAGGGAGGTCCTAAATAGGAAAGACAATCATTAGGGATTTGGTTTCTTTCAACAATTGTCTTACAAATCTTATAGCTTATTTTCTTTATCTTGAATAAATATTCCTTTGTCGTGGCTAGCGAGATGCTCTACCCTTTTGGTTTTCATGTATTAAGATTTAAATCTTTCTATAGAATACAGAAATTTTCAAACCTAGTTTCATGGCATGAGAACAGTTGGAGTGCTAAAACTTTCGTATGACTCTCACTTGAGTACTAATTTCGCCCAAATGTCTTATATAGATTTTTAATTTTTTTTTTTGTGAATTTTCTATTTCTATATGTATTTTCCTTTTTTTAAGGGTTGGCTAGGGTCATCGACAACCCTTGTTGGCCACGATTGCCTCACCCTTGGCCGTGAAGGCCCTAGGTGAGGTTGCAAGGGCCGTCGTTGGCTGTTGGGTGACTCTGGGCAACACTGCCTAGAGAGGGCCAGGGTTGTTGCGATCTCACTAGTGATCGGTGAGGCCTCAATGGCCTCACCCAAGACCTTTGTGGCTAGATTTGGGCGAGGGCCACCTCACCCTTGCTACGAAGGCCTTGGGGGAGGCCGTGACAGCCCTTGCCTACTTTAAGTGGCTCTAATTCTAAGTAGTCATGAGCGATGCTGCCTAGAGTGGGTGAGGGCTGTTGCAACTGAGGGTGAGGTGGTCGCAGCTAGAGGTGGCTGTGGCTGGCAAGGGTTGCCGGTGATCCTCGCTGACCCTAAAGAAAAAAAAGCAAAAAAAAAAGAAAAAAGATCAAAAATATTTTAAAATATTTTAAAAACATTTTTGAAAATTTTCCACCGTCATGTCAGCTTTTCAGTGAGGCAAATTGGAAGTGACACTCAAGTAATTGAATTTTCAAATTTGTGGTACTCAAGTAAGCGAAAGAAAGTTTTAATACTCAAGTGGGTGCTATACAAAAGTATTGACACTTATACTGTTCTCCATTTTCAAGCTTTTATGAGTAAATCCCATAGAAAGCCTATGCATATTATATAAGTGAATGATAACTGTGCCATAGTTAAGGATGCATGAAATTCTAATTAAAGGTAAATTGACTTATAACACTCAAACACAATTTCTTATAAATTTAACACGTTTCATTAAAATGATTGTACATACCATTTGGGAAAAATTGTCTAAAAAGTCCCAAATTTATTGTACTTTTACCAATTGAATTTTAAAATTTTCAAATTTTGTCAATTGAATTCTAATTTTTTTTTTTTACTTTCTACTAATTGAGTCAATTCGATCAAATTTAGCCAGAAATTGCTAATGTGGACAGCCGATGCTAACATGACACTTTTTAAAATAATATTTTAATGATATTTTATTAATTTTTTGAATTTTTACGGTTTTTTTAAACTTCTCTTATTATTATTATTTTTTTTTTAGGGTTTTAGTGAGAGTGTTGGTGACCCTCGCTAGCCATAGGCAAGAGCCCATCTTGGTGAGAGCATTGGGGCCCATGTTGGCCAAAGCAAGGGCGTCATGGCCCTTGCCTAGAGTTGGTGGGGGCCCCAACACCTTCCCCCAGGGTTGACAATATTCAGTCGGTCCATGCCTGTGGCTAGTGAGGCATTGGGGCCCATGTTGGCCAAAGCAAGGGTGTCATGGCCCTTGCCTAGAGTTGGTGGGGGCCCCAACACCTTCCCCTAGGGTTGACAATATTCAGTCGGTCCTTGCTTGTGGCTAGCGAGGGTCACCGGCTCTCACATTTCGCCGATGAGGGTCCGTTGGCCGCCCTCCCTAGCCTTCTCTCCAAAACCCAAAAGAAAAAAGCATATAAATTCTAAATATTATTAAACTATTATTAAAAAAGTGCCACATCAATGCTGACCATCCACGTTAGCAATTTTCGATCAAAATGGGGGAAATGGATTTAATTGGAAAAATGTGAAAATGTTTATAACTAACTTAGTAAAATTGAAAATTTTAGAATTGAATTGATAAAAGTGTAATAGGTTTAGGATTTTGTGAATAATTTTCCTCATACCAATTTAATAAGAAACTTGTTTTCCTTAAGAGTAAATATATTGCAATTCCTATTTTGAATAATTTGAGTTTTATTCAATGTTTGCAATCTCTTTAGCATCCACATTAAGAATATGGAGGACTTAAATAAAAATATATATGGCTTTAATAATATAATACTAAAATATTTATTGTTGTGTTTGTATTGGATTAGTTATAATATAATTGTTGGGTATCATTTGTACTTATAATAGTCAAGTTGAAAATAGCTTGTACAACAACATAAATATAAAAAAAGTTGACCATCGATATGAAAGTTAGAAAACTTTAAGTTTGTGATGAATTCATCCGTACTCATCATCCTCCAAACGGGAGGCGAATGGCAAACGCAAGATGTGAAGTTGATTCCTTACTATGAATATCTCGAAAACTTGGTTAAGAGGTTTCAGGAAATCTCTTTTGATTATCTACCAAGATCGACAAATCAATTTGCAAATGCCCTAGCGACTTTATCATCAATGTTACAAGTAATTGACGGCTTGAACTTTGATCCCTTACAAATCGATATCTTGAAGAAGCTTTACTATTGCCTGATGATTGAAGAAGAACCTAATGGTCAACCGTGTTATTATGATATCATGAACTACCTTTGAGAAGGTAAATTTCCCCAAGAGAGTCAAGCCAATGATAAAAAATACTTGATGAAGTTGACATCCAAATTCTTCCTCAATGGAGAAGCCTTTTATAAAAGGTCTTTCAATTCAATTTTACTAAAGTGCATAGATGCATAAGAATCCAAACTCTTGATGAAAGAGATACATGAAGGAGAGTGTGGCCCTTATATAAATGGTTACCTCCTAGCAAGAAAAATCATTAGGCTTGGTTACTACCGATTGACCATGGAAGTCGATTGTATTTAACATGTGAGGTGCTATCACTAATGCTAAGTTTATGAAGACAAAATCAATGCTCATTCTAATGAATTGCATCAAATGTTCAAGTCTTGGCCTTTCTTGATGTGGGCATCGACATTATCAGACCGATTAATCCTAAAGTGTCAAATGGACATCACGTTATTTTGGTGGCTATCAATTACTTTACCAAATGGATCAAACCAATTCTTATGCATTACTACAAGGAGTGTAGCAAAGTTCATTTGTGATATTATCGCTCAATATGGAGTTCCCGAAGTGATCATCATTGATAATGGATCAAACTTAAACAACAAGATAGTTGAAAAATTACTTAGTGAGTTCCATATTTGCCACTTGAATTATTCTCCTTACCACCCGCAAATGAGTGGAGCTATGGAAGCAGCAAAAGAGAACATCAAGAAGATTTTAGCCAAAATGGCTAAAACTATTGTGATTGACATGATTGGTTGTCATATGCTTTGATGGCTTATGGAGCTTCAATTCGCACTTCAATTGAGGCAATGCCATTCTCATTGGTCTATGGAATGGAAGCTATATTCGTGGAAGTAGAAATCCCTTGATTAAGAGTGCTTTCTCAAGTCAAGCTATCTGAAGCTGAATGGATTCAACAAAGGTTTGAACAACTCAATATAAAGATACTAAAAGCCTTATGCCATGGATAAAGCTATCATAAACGAATAGCCAAGTTGTTCAACCGCAAGATTAGACCAAGATGTTTTGAGATCAATGATCTTGTCTTGATAAAGGTCCTATATATTATTCCAGATCCTCATAAGAAGTTTACTCCGAACTATGAATGTCCACATGTTGTAAAGAAGGTGCTGCCGGGTGGAGCATTGATTCTTATGGAAATGGATGGCCAAGAATTGCTAAATTCTGTAAATGCTGATATAGTTAAGTAGTATTATCCATGAATAAAGTGAAAGGCCTTTGAATCTCTTTTGGATTGAATTTGAGCTATTTTAGGACATTTGCATCATGTAACTTATACATACGTATCGCATCTACATGTTTGTTCATTTTCTAGGTGTGACATCCTGAATTTCAGGTTTTGTCTTCAATTGAATGAGTTGGGCTTTTTATTGACACACCTATAGTTCTTTCCCTTGAGCTGATCACTCACGGGATAACTAGCCTATTAGGTGAAACCGTTAAGGAATCTAAACGCAATAGACTTGAGAATTCGATCAGGAATTGACTGTTCGATTGTGCTAATCTGCAAGGGTCATTACGGCATCGTCAAAATCAATCAGAGGCCAGAGATAGATCAATTTGATAAAGGTATGTGATTAGTGTGTGGGTGATTCCACCTAATTGCAAAATTTCTGTCGAACGACACTAGATCAATTTTTCTGTCATTTTCGTATCCTGTGCCCGTATTTGAAATCCTGAGATTTCATGACAACCAAGAGTCACCAATGTATCGAAGATGTACGTTGTGGCTAAAAAATAATCAACCATAAGTCAAATGCGTTAAAAATTCATAAAAGTTAGTCATGCTAAAATCGCGTTAGATTGAAATTAACTGCGAATTTAAATCCGATTTCAAAAATTGAAAGTTCTATCATGTCACGATTCATTTTAAGAATGTCGACTCATCCTTCGAAGAATTTTCGGCGAGTCTAGAATTTTTACAGAAAATCAATTCGGACGATTCAAAAAAGAACAGAAATTCGGAGGGGCCAAATTGAAGGGAATTTTGGCCTCCTTAGTGAGCTATTTAGTGATGGGAACTTGCAGAAATTGTGTGGGCTTCTTCCTTAGCAAAATTGGATATCAAATTGGAGAATTTGTGAAGAAACTAAAATCCAAATTTGTGAAATTCGGAGGTTGGATTGTGGGTTGCAACATTGGCATCAAAATTAAGTTATTTTGTGGGATTTATTTGCAAGAAAGAATTAGGGGACCAAACATTTAACTAGAGATAAGTTTGTTTGACTCATATCCTCTCCTTCGGCTTCTCCAGCATGCCAAGACAACTGTTTTCCTCTCCTTCGTGCGACGCGACGGTCTCCTCAAAAGCCAGCTGCTTCAGCTTTTTCTTCCTTTCATTTTCCTCTTTCGCTACTCCAACACTGCTTGTCTCCTTCGACCGAAGCAGTGACCGAATACTCCACCTTCACTTGTCTCCTCTGCCACTGAAGCCTTCCATCCCTCCTCTTTCGCTTCCACAAAGTTGCCGAGTCAACCAAGCAAATTCTCCAGCGAAGTTGAAGTTGATCGAAGCAAGCTCTAGTTCTGCGCCCCATCTCCATGTTAGCTCCATCTTCTTGCCCCATCTTCAACTGACCGTGCTAGCTTCCATCTGCACGCGTCTCCCTCTCACCAAGTCAACAAACCAGCGAAGCTCCCTCTTCATGTTGACGAAAGCAGCCCCTTCCTATTTTCCGTTCGGCTAGTGGTCTTGACAACCGCATCATCGCTCCATCTCCCTGCTGCAACCACACAATTGTCCAGCCCGTCAATTAAGCTTAGCCCAACCCTCCGCAAGTTAGCCTAGCAGACCGCTTCTCAGCCTTAAGCCTAGAATTGAGCCCAGCAATTCGCTATGGGCTTGCAAGGTTTTCTCAGCCCGATCCAAGCTCCCCTCGGTGTTGCTATAGGCTTGAGTTTGGCCTGCCATCACGCTATCGTCGCAGTGAACCGGTGGGTTTATGCACTAAAGTCTTATTAGTAGGCTAATGACATTTAAGTTAATTATGGATTATGTGGTTAGTTAAATTAGATTAGTGATTTAATTACTCATTTATGCATGTTAGGTGGTAGATTAGATTAATTAAGGATTAGGCAGGATGTATTATTTATCTGGATTGGTTTGGAAATTTTTTGCGTCCATTTCGTTATTTAATTAGGCATTTCCAACCTAAGTTAGCATTTTTGGTATTTAAATTGATTGATTTAATTAATTTTGGTAATTATGTAATATTTTCCGAAAATTATACCGAGATAGTCGGTGATTGGAATTTCGTGCTGATTTCAATGGTATGTGCAGTTTATGCAATTGGATGTTAATTTGTGCAAATTGAGTGCTGATTGGAAATTTGGTCAATTATTCCAAAACTTGTGAATTTCGATATCTATTCAGAAAATCCCAAGTGTCGGGTTTTAACATATACTATATAAAATAGTGGGATTTTAAAAAGAAGGTTATCAATTTTTCTGATTCAATCTAATCGTGTACTCATACACGATTATTTTCATTGGGAATTTTTAATATGAAGAAAATAAGCCAAAATCACTATTTTAATTGAGGCATTTAAGTGCAAAACATGGTGTCTTGGACCGAGATTGAATGGTCGTGTGTTGATTAAGAGAACCCGTCCCAATCGTTTACGCCGAACGTTACCCTATATGGGATTTGGGATACAGTAGATTATGGACCTATATTCTTTTGGGAAAGCCGTCTTTGAGAGATGTAGTTATGTTTAATGAGGTGAGACGATGCCTGGCTACACCTGTAGTGTGGCACCCCTCGAACGGCCCCTGATCCATTAGGGTCGCCACGGTTTGCTTATCTTTCACTTTTCCTAATAACATGACACTCTAATACCATTTCAGTTATAGCGAGTCCATACAACCTAGGGGTTTACATCTTTTAGATTAGTCCCTCGCGCAGTTCATATAATGGAAGCCTATCCAACAACTCCCTTACCTATATTAGAAAAAGATGCACACCAACTAAACATTTATAGGTAAAAGCCGAACACTTTTATTTACTTAAACCAGATGGACATTATTCATTGGTACATCAAAATGCCGTAGTCTTCTATACTCGGCTATACTTCAAAAGATGATTGACATCTTCTCCAACAGTCGTATACTTAAAGTCCATCGATTAGTGTCGGTGTCCAAAAGTTCCTTTCTTTGCTATCCTCCTCATGATCATATCCAACCACTTGATCCATCTACCGGTGGCAGTGGCAGCAGAGGTATCTTCAAGGTTCTTCACTTGTAAACCCGATGAAGATATTGATTCAATACTTCTCTTCTTGGCCTCAAAGTGTATGTCCTTTGTGTAACTCATGACCAAGCTATCAAGTCCTTTCAGAAGACCTTTTGATCAATGAATTGTATTCAATGTGAACATTTTTGAAAGCCTTAGACATAGGTTACGTGAGACCTCTCTAGTGAGATTTGAATGTCTTTCCCATATCAATGGCTGGGAATAAAGTTCTTTTTGAGAGCCTATATGAATAACCTCTTTAATTAAGTTATTTCCAATTTGGCATATTTGATTTAACCCTTAGATGATTAACCAAATTTCATTTTGTTAAAATCTTCTCCAAAGGAATGTGATAATTGGTATTGTTTATCAAGACGTGTTTGAATGATTTCGCAAGATTGGCTGTTGAGCAATCTCGAAATCCTTTTTCAAAATAAATGTTCCCCAGTATTTTAGGTTTTTGGTAATTTTAAATCATAACCCTCGTTTTAGGTTTTGGTCATCCTAAACTATGCTCCTTGTTTCGGGTTTTTGGTCATTCTAAATCTTATCCCTTGTTTTAAGTTATTGGTCATCCTAAACCATAACCCTTGTTTTTTATTTTTGGTTATCCTAAACCATATATCTCTACCTTTAGGTTCCTAGCAAACCTTAAATTTCATCCCTTAAGTTCCTGGTCAGCCTTAAGCTCGTCTCTTAGGATCCCGGTTAACCTTGAACCTCATACTTTAGGTTTTAGGTTATTCTCATAAACCTTGATATTAGATTCTAGGTTATCCTTAAACCTTGTCATTAGGTTAGTGATCATCCTTAAACCATTTCTTTTCCCTTAATGATTTCATTTCCTTTGTCCCATTCCACAAGAGAGAGATGGAGAGAAGAATCCTAAACATGAGTCAAGATATTCTCATGCGCGAAGGTAAGTGTCCAGATATGTCCTTAACCAAATGTCATTTCATTTGTTATTTTCTATTCTCAAAATGGAGTCAACAAAAAATTACAGGTATCAATTTTGTCTTTAAGTGGAAACTCTTCGAACTCCCATTTAAAGAGGGACAGTTGTTGATACTTGATTTCTAATCAATGCCTCATGAAAGGTAAAAAAATCGAGATTTAGGTTTTTGATCGCAATAAGGCTGTTTCTCAACCAAAAAGTGTCGTTTTTTTATTTCTTTCTCTTAGATTATCGCTTTTAAGTGATTTCCAAGTTATTTTCGAGAAAAACTTAAAAAGTCAAATGGTTTACTTTCAGGGTCAATTCAACTCTTTGACTAAAAGTTAACCTCGAATCAAAAATTGACTTTTCATTTAAAAATATGTCATTTAGTTTTAATTTTACTTTGCCAAATCAATTTCTAAAAAATATTAAAATTTGACTAAGAAATCAACATTTTAGAAAAAAGTCAACTAAATGGTTGACTTCTGGTCAAATCTTTAATCAAAAAATTTGAAAAAAAAAAAAAAAAACTCACCAATATATTTCTTTTAATGTCAATTTAATGTTTATGTAAATTTTTTTGCAAAAATCAATTAAGAACCTTCTCTTTCCAATTTTTTTTGTTTTAGGTTCTAAATCAGCTAAAAATCAAATTACTTTCATTATAGTTATAATTAGGTGTAGTTTCTTCTTTGACATTTGGTTTAAGGACTATATTAAATCCACTTGTACATTCAATTTCATGAATTATCGGATTAAAATGTAAATTGTCGTTTTGGGCCCTAATTAAGGGAGCAAAATCGATTCTTCATAAATTGCATGTGAACGACTGTTCTTCACTCATTTGTTTAAGATAAGTCTAAATCTGAAATTATTTTTGGAAAATTCCCATTAGAACTTCTCAATTTGAAGAATTGTACTCTTTTAAGAACAAAAAAGTCAAGTAATTAAATTTCACTGGACAAATTTTGGATTCACCTATTCGAGGTTATGGTTTAATTTCATAGATCTAGGTCCAATTTTGATATTAGACCTAAATTCATTTCTTATATAAGTTTGAGCTTTCAATTCGATTCCAATTTGAATGCGAGAAGTGATCTTAAACATGGGTGATTAATAAGATAGGGTAATAGTGGCACTAATTGAATTCAATTTCAATCGATTTGTAATTTTACTTATTGAATTGCAAATTTTATCGTTTTAGCCTTTTAGGCTCGATTCAAAGCATGTATGGTTTTGACCCATTGTCTTTCATAATCATCATCCAATTAAGTCAATAAAAGATCTCTAGATCATATAAATAAGGTTTGATTGGCTTAATTGGATCACAATTTGGTAATTTCTTCTCAAATAGGATAATTTTTCTTTTCAGGGACCAAATTGCATAAGTTTTGAACCCACAGGAGTCCCAAGCGAGCGAAATAACCAAAATTGGACCAAAACCAGTTAAGAATCGGTAGAAAACAAAACTAGCCAAATCGGAGCAAATCGATTTGATCAATTTGATTGGCCACCGACAATGCTGATCGGTTCAGCAGCTTACCAATCCAGGATCCTCCTCAAGTCAATTTCACTTTTGCACCTTCAATTTTCTGAAATTTTGCAAATTGAACCTCAAATTTCGTAAAATTATAATTTGACCTATAATTGGACATTTTGACGTAATTCTCGATTTTGGCTCGGGTTTTTGCAAATGAAACCCACTAGATCGATTCACCGACACCTCAAGATCATACTGGAATCTTCAAAATTGAATTTTGATTATTGAATTATGATTTTGACCATTGGATCGAATTAACGGTCGAGATTGTTTGATTTGGAAGGGATATATGTACCCATTTTCCCTCCATTTTTTAGGGGGCCTCATTTAGCACGAAATCTTCTCTATCCTTAGACCTATCTCTCTCTCTCTCTCTCTCTCTCTCTCTCTCTGGTTTTCTCGCCCATTTCTCCTTTTTCTCTCTTTGTTGCGCAACTACCCATTGTCAGCAGTGTTGCCCTCTTTCGCCGGTGATCATCAGCATCATGCTACCTCCTCTGATCTCTTTCTTCATCTAACTAAAGTGATCATATTAGCTTTGAGCTCCAGTGGCCTCAACAGCTCCAAATTTGGTTGTTACCTAGTTAGAGTTTGAGGGCCGACAATCAAACTAGTCCTTAAACTTGACAAATTCGAGAGATCTGATCGGCGATCAATGACGACTTGTTCTGTAATTGATCAGTTTTGATTTGTCCTTGGGTGAATCCTTGACCCTCAGACGGTCAGGATTTGGTTGAACTGTCATCGGAACAAATGAGGTGACCTCTCCTCTGTGGCGACCTTTAAGGCCAGTCTGATCCGATCGATTTAGCTTTAGAAGACCAAATTGGTGATCAGCTTCCATCCTAAGATAGATCGGCCATTTTTGATCTATTACCAAGCCTTTATTTGATCAGATCTCCATCGAGATCAGCTGAATTGGTTGCCGGAATCATTCTAGCATTTTTCTTTCTTTCATTGGCGTTCGAATCAGTTCATCCTTGGATCAGTTTTGGTCCAACCTCAAATTTGCGGTTCGACCGGCTCGCAAGCAATTCTTGCTGTCCAAATTTAATCCTTTGAGGTCCGATCAAAGTTCCAGCAATCATTTACTTCGTCTGATTGCGGTTCAAAATCACCAAAAAACACAAAAGGTAACCTCTTTGATCTTGAACCCTAGGAAGCGAGATTAGATTAACCTGTTGGGGCTAGGGTTCAATATTAGGATTATATGCTTAGATATATGATTGATGGAATAGGTTGTTGATCTACTGTGATTGATTGCTCTTGAATGATAATGGATGATTGAACTTGTTTAGGCCTTAATATGCTTTTCTGCGGTTCTGAAATAGGCTTACTCTTTTGAGCAAAACGAGTTCCAAAATGACCTTATCTTAGTTCAAGTCCTTTTAGTCTTTGAAAATACACGTCATGAGTTTCGAATCAATAGGTTGTATGCCCTGATTTAGTGACATTTGACCTCTGAAAAATACCTTAGAAGTTGCTCGATTCTACAGTAGTTTAGGTCTGTTTTAGGCTCTATTTCAGTTCCGAAATATGATTTTTTATTTTTATTTTGATACTGATCACTGTGATGATTTCTGAAGGGACTTTCCTTCATGAAAGTTGTTTGTCATTGTATGGTGTATGTAATTGTTTTGTTTTTTTTTTTAAATAATTTTTAGGCATGATTAACTAGGTTAAAATCACTTAGATTTGAACTAAGATTAGTCTGCCATGTTTTCGTTTGAAATGAATCTAGGTAGATTTGAACATGTAATTGACCTTGTTCGACCCCAAGACCTTCATGATGAATGAACTGCACGTTGTGTGTGTTCAATCAACACAAGATTCACAAAATTTTGATATTGTTAAGTGTGTCAATTGCATGCATTAAAGAAAAAGAATGATGCAACAAAATAAACTTTGTATGTCATGTGTCCGTTTTGCCATTTTTGCTATGACTTGTATGGTGTCATTTAGGTTTCAGATTCTTAATGAAAAATATTCCTCATCACGTGTTTTGTATGTGTGATTTTTTGTTAGATTTTTTCATGCCCATAGGTGACTGAAATCAAGCTCATTGTATGGTGTTAAGGTTAGGACTAGACCTTACCATGTATGCACTTTACCATGCCTGTTTGAGTCTACTAGAAACTAAATCTTATATTGACATCTTCTTGACTTTTAAAGTACACATAACAAAGGTTTGTGTGTATGTGTGAATTGTCATGATCTAGTATCATTTATTGTATGAACACTGTGCCTCAATTAGGCTAGTTGCATTCCAAAATCATCAAGTATGTCATTTAGGCCTTAAGTCAACTTGCGTGGCATCTTCGCATTCCGACTTAGGGTTAGATGATCACTCCAATTGTTTGTTGCATCTAATTATGTATAGCGTGTGATTTCTTCATGCTATTTGTGCATTACTTGAGTGACTTTGATGTCTTATGATGCATGCTTATGTTTTATTTTCTTAATTACTAATACACGTACTTTTAGAAATCTCAATCTTAGGATATGAAATTGACCTATTTTGGACCCAAGCCCTTCTCGATAGTTGTAAAACACACCTACAAGTTTCCAATGCCATTGATTTCATGTCATTTGCTTGACGTTAGTTCCCTTTTCTAGTTTTCCCAAACTTGACTAGTATCTGGACCTAGAGTTAAATTTGGACCCCGTTTCCATCCCTGTTTGGACAAACCCTTATCATTTTTGTACCATTTTTTCTATAGGGATTCTTGACTTGGTCCCTTATCATTAGAAATGCCGGTATTCATGATTGGCGCATGCCCTTGGTAAATAAGTGACCCAACAATGACTCACTTTTTTATTTGATTGGTTAAGAAATGAGGTCCAAAAGACTTGTATGCATGTTTTATTCCTACAATGCGTGTGGTTTCTAGATATATGCTAGGGCCAATGCAAGATATCGAGGGAAAATATTGGGATCACATAAATCGCTTGGTTATGGGGCTTATAAATGTTATTGGCCTGGCGAGAACACAATTAGTCAATAATAGCTATAAGGCATAAAACGAATTGAGTAAGTGTTTTAGAGGGATCTACGCATGACTACAAAGGTTGATCTTGAGGCCCAAATCTAATTTGGGAATTGAACTTCCTTTGATTGATTGACTTTGGCATGATGTGATGCTTTTGATTGTTTTGACATGTATGCTTGTTTCTTTCCATTGTATGTACCTAGTTACAATTTCTTTAGATTAGGTTTATATTAGAATCTTGAAGATGAAGACGACACAAAGATGGTGAAGGGTTGATGTCCAATCTGATCATGCTTTTATACCATTCATCCTTGACATATGTCTCAGGTTCCCATTTTTCTATAAAAACTCAACGAGTTGCAATGTCTTCTCTTTCTTGTCCTTCAGTTTCGTTTCTCTTTTTATCTCTCTTAGGATTGTATGATAGATTTATCGCTTTTCCCTGATTGTTTGCTTACTGTTTCACAATTTCAATTTAATTGATTGCTTTCTTTTCACATTTTCCAGAACAGAATAGCATGTAAATGACCAACCATGCATGATCGCTTAGTTTAGGAGAAACAATCCTAAAAAAAAAAAAAACATTAAAGAAGAAATACATGGACAGTTTAGGTAAACATAACATATTGTTAGGTATCGAAAGGATGCTAATACACATATTAGCATAATCTAAGTCCCTAAACCTAGATATCTAGTTGCATAGGAATCGAGGAAATACTCCCGACCCTCGTTTGGGGGCCAACCCCCCCAAAAAAGAGGCTAGTGGCAACTCTCATCTTATTTATAGATTGTCTTAAACAATTAGACTGTATAAATGAATTCATCGTGAGGGGTATGAGCCTTAAGAAATGATTCACAATTGTGATTTAGCATACTTCAGATGGTGAATCTGATAAAGATGAAGTGATACCATATTTGGTGGATGTACATTTCAAGGGCTATCATGGTTGTTAAAATTAACCTTAAACTCACATTTATGTCCCGATTCCTATTGATCTTAAAACTATCATTGGGACATATTGTGATGTCAAGGGAGGGTCACGACACCTTCCGCTATCATGTGGGATACGAGCTTGGGAGAGTTCACGATCACAATTAAGTGAACTCACATGAAATTTGTCCGAGGGGTGAGATGATGACATCCTTATGGTTGAGAACTGTGAGGGAACTTTCTTGGTCAAGTATCTCTAAACCGACCTTTCCCCTTACTTCCTCATGAAAGGATTGACGACGAGATTAGGTAAATAATTTTGAGGGTTAAAATTGTGTAAGCTATTGAGTCTAATTGGGAGCCAAAAAAGACTAAGATGCATGAGTAACTTGAGTGCGATTGTAATATTTGCTTGTATTGTTTGATCTATAGTGAAATTCTATGTTCGATTGAACCACATAAATTCGTGTTTAATTTATTTCCTTATTTTGTTTATTATTGTGTTTGATCATTTTTTTTTTGCAATAGAAATGAATACAGATTTTGCAACTTTGCATGATGTTTGCAAGTATGCATATATCTAAATAATGATATTTGGTTGCTTCGCATGATTTAAGAACTTAATTGTATTGGAATTGGAATTGCATGCTTCTCCCATTGTGAGTTGTTTGTATGCTTTATTGGATCTATAGAAATCCATGTCTTCTTGATAGTTGATGATGCACTTAATTTATATTTGCTTTAGTCTCGTGATGGATCGCCATCCCTTGTGCTTTTGATGTGAGAAGCATGACTAAAAAAGTAGCCATTAGAAAGAGAGGGATGAGCCAAGTTAAATCTTACCAATCATTGAGCAAATGTTTAGCCAAATAAGAAAATGAATAGATAAAATTATCACCCAACCATTTAATTAAATGGTTCAATGGTTACACATGGCCCTTGGTTAATCAAGTCTGACAAATCCGCATTTAAATTCTCAAATTTGCAATATAAAACTTATTAGCCAATAAAAAAATGAAGTCAAACTAATTGATGTTTAAAAGAATATAGTTTTAATTATGATATTACAATTTTCACATAGTATCCTTACTTGAAATTTTATTTATCTAACTCCATTTGCGAGGCGAGATGATGATCTAGATGAAGATCCACAATATTGAATTAAATAGACTAAATCTTGCATAATGTACCTAAAATAAATTATATCTTATAGATTGATATAATTATACAAGTATATTCTTCGAGAAAAATGTGACATCTTGAAATTTCTGTTCTGTTTCAAGCCTTTCATCGACGTGCCTATAGTGTTATTCTTTGAGTTGATCACTCATAAGATAACTAGTTTATCTGGGAAAGCCGTTAAGGGATTTTAATGGAATAGACTTGAGAATTCGACTAGGAATCAACTACTCAACCGAACTAGTCTACAAGACCATTAGGACACAGTTAAAAATCGATTAGAGATGTGAAATAGGTCGGTTCGATTGAGATATGTGATTAAGTGTGAGTGATGCCACCAAATCGCAAAATTCTCGTCGATTAACGCTAGACTGATTTTTCCGTCGTTTTAATACCCTGTGTCCGTATTTGAAACCTCAATATTTTCATGACAATCGAGTGTCGCCAATGTGTCAAAGATGTGCATTATGACTCGAAATAAATTGATCACGGGTCAATTGCATCAAAAAATTTTAAAAGATATTCGGTAAGCTAGGTCACGCTGAAATCGTACCGGATTGAAATTAATTGTGAATTTGAATCTAATTTCAGAAATTGAAACTCTTGTCATGTCACGATTTATTTTAAGACTGTCGATTCATCTTCTGAAGATTTTTCTGCAAATCGAGATTTTTGGCGAAAATTTAATTTAGGGCCGTTTTCGACCGGAAAATTCAAGGTGCCATTTTTGATCGCATTTTTGGGATGCAAGTTGGTTTTATAGGTGAGGAAAAATGTTAATTTGATCAAGGACTTGATGGTGGAATTTATGGGGATCGAATTTTATTAATTCAATAAGGAATTGAAGGAGATTTGGTTCAAATTAAAGAGGGATGCTTCAAAATTCGTAGCCCCCCTTGGTCCTTAACCTTTGGACCCTTAAAAAGCTTGCCAAGGAAGCCTTGGCAAATTTAAATGGATGAGGAAGCCAGTCGACTATGGTGGGGCCTTGGTCAAGGGGACAAAGGGATAGGAGAGTGACTTGAGGGACCCTGCAAGCTTGGCTGTCCCTTTCTTCTCCTTCCTTCAGCTTGCTTTCTCCATTTCCAACCCCTAAAAGCTCTAAAAGTTGTAGAGAAGCCAAGCCCCAAGCCCCCTTGCCGTCGAGCAGTTCGCCAAGCCGCCGGACCACCATTTCTTTCCTGTCGCGCCCAATAGTGAGCCTGCTTGCTCGTCGCGCGTCATTTTGCCGTCCCACCTGTGTTCAAGCCTCTTGCTTGTGTTCCCTGCCATCCCGAGCCTCCTTAGGCCACCGTTGAAGCTATGCCACTACCGTCCAACCGCTGGAGTCACTCGCCTAGGCCATAGCAGCTTCATCGGTCCTGTCTTGTCGAACCAGCCACTCACTTCTGTTCCTCGGCCCACCATCCAAAATTCGAAACCTAGTAAGTCCCATGGCTTTGAGGCCCATTTTCAAGCCTTTCCCGACCTCTCTTGTTGTCGCCGCTTTGGAGTTTGTTGCTCATCTCTGCCTTGCCGTCGCCGTGAACTCATCGAATTTCAAAACCGGTGAGTTTACTCACTAAAATTTGCTTAGGGAGTTAATTATGCTTAAGAGTTGATTAATTTAGGCTAATTTGGGATTATGTGGTTAGTTAGAATGGATTAGCAATTTAATTATTCGTTTATGCATGTTAGGTGGTTAGATTGGCTTAATTAGCAACTAGATAGGTTGTATTATTTATTTAAATAGGTTCAAAAATCTTCCAGGCCCATTTCGGTACTTAATTAGGCTTTTCCGACCTAAGTATGTATTTTTGGCATTTATTGGTATTTATTTAATTAATTTTGGTAATTATTTAATTATTTATTATTTTCTGAAAATTATGCCAAGATAGCCGATGACCGGAATTTTGTGCTGATTGCAATGGTGTGTTTGGTTTATTTATCTGGATGCCAATTTATACTATTTGAATGATATTTATAATTTTGGGAATTTATTCCAAAATTAGGTAATTTCGAATACCGGGTGTTGGTTTACAGAGCCAAAAATGTGTTTATGGGCAATTATATTTAGTGGGATTTTATTAAAGGGAAATTATTATATTTTGGTTAAGGCCGATCGTATACCCACACACGATTATTTTATCGGGTATACTAGAAATTAATAACGGTTTTAGAAATTAAGTATATTATCAGCCTTGATATATTTGGTGAGCATTATACTTTATCAGCTTTTGGTGAGTTATACTATCTATCTTCAGCTTAGGATGAGCAGTCATTGATGTGATCGAATTTGATAGATAGTATTGAATGGGTGGACTGAGAGGCGAAATTCATGGTATGGAATTGATTGGATCGATTGATCGATGACTCGATTTGATTTGATGATTTTATTCAAATTGAAGTGATTCATTGAATATATGAATCGTACTGACTTGCAAGAAGGGCTGAGGCAAAGGTAAGTCACCTAGCTCTTATGTGCATAGGTAGCTTTTAAGCGTATTTCCTTCCCAGTCAGAGTTTAGGAGGTGAACTTATTGAGACGTTGTCTCACTCTGTTGTGGGATAACATCTACAGGTCTTTAGATGGTTGTACCTCTTAAACGTTTTGGCCAACCCAAGAAGGTTACCGAACAACACTCTCAAATTCCCTTCCCTAGGAGCCAAGGAGTCTGGGTCTACGAACTCGTGAGATCCATTGTCAGGTTGATGTGGGTCTATCCCATAAGGTACCCCATCAATTTAGATCATGGTATTGTTACAAGCGAAATGGACCTAAAGAAGGCCCCCTTCCAAAGTTTGAGATTCCTAGGTTCGGTGGTAGACTCGAGTCTTTCGGACCCAGGGTTCCCGGAGTATTCAGTTGAAGACTCAAATGCTCATTGTAGACTTGTATATATCGACTAGTATTTTATATGACTTAGTCTTATATGTATATAAGTGTGTTGTGGTTTGAAAAATATGTGGCATTGCTTTTCTGTCACATCTTTTTGTTATCTGGGGATTTATTTATTCGCTTCCGCATGCGCATAAAAATGAATGGGTCAATGATGCATCCTGGGACGTCGCAACTTAACCGACCACTATTGACACCTAAATTTTGGCAACCCGTTTAGTCATTTATCACATTAAAAATTATGGGTTAATTTTATCCTTGAAAAAATATTAATTACATAGCATATAAATTTATGTGCATTTATTTTTAATTTTAATTTTTTGCATTTATTTATTGGACCGGTGGTGAATGGGTTCGAATTTGTGGTTTTGAGCTAGCAGGCCGGACTAAGCCCACGAAGTGAGCAAATTGGCCCAAGTCCTTTTTTATTTTATTTTATTTTATTATGATTGAAAATTATTTCGTGAAAATAAGGATTTCAAATCTTTCCAGAATATGATGGAATTTTCTAGATAAGACAGATATGACAAAAATATTGCATTTGGAAAAAATCTTTATGGATATGGATTTTGAAAAATTAAAACCCTAACTCGTGGCTTATAAAAAGAAAAAAACGAATAGGGTTTCAGGGGGCTTCTTTTTGGGTGAAAAAAAAAACTAACAAAAAAGTGAAGGAAAGTGAAAAGGGAAACGTAAAAGCATAAGCAGAGAGGGGTGGAAGTGATTCATTGTTTATTGTCTTCCCCACGTTCGTTGCCCTGATCGCTGGCTCCTCTTCACCTATGCTGCCCTCGCACCGTCGGTCTCCACCAACCATCGTTGTGTTGACCCACGACGACCCAAGCGTCGACCAGTAGCCCGCTGCGCCCATCGTCGGTCCCTACCTACACCTTAGCCTACCTGCTCCACCGCGCCAACGCCAGCACCCCTTAGCAGTAGATCTTGCGCTTGCGCCTCCGTCTCGGTGTCCCCGTAGTCGAAGCCCACCGTGCCTACACTAGCAATCACTGTTTGACTCCTCTTGACAACCCGAGCCCGAGTCGGGCTGCTCTACTACCACCGTTCCAGGGCGCTGCTCACCTTTCGCCATTAGATCTGTGACATGCATTGCTGCTGCTCTCGATTGCCGCCATTCCGAGCTCGCCTCTACTTTCCGCCGCCGATCCCACCAACAACTGCGACACCTAATGCCGTTGCCCCAAAAACTAGCGATCAACATCCCTGCTCAACCTGACTCCACTCTCTGCCCGACGAACTACTCCTCTGTTGCAGCCTGACGTCAATCCTTTGCCGTTGCTACCGAGTCGCTCCCACCAGCCTGAAGAAGCTGCTGCTATGCCAATTCGGGTCTTTGCCCAAGTGCTAGTCACTGCTGTGTTGCTGCCCGAGCACTTCTGAGTGTTAACACCCGCGCCTCTTCTTTTGCCTCAACGTTGCCCGTAGCCAAACCACCTTGCACGGAACCTTCTATTTGCCATTTGGCAGCGACCTGTGAGTCCCCACACTGGAGATCCAATGGCGTGGATCGGGTGCCCGACGGCGACCAGCCACCACCACACACAAGCCTTGCGTGGAAAGAGAAAAAAAAAAAAAAAAAGGAAAATCAATTAGGTGGTTTTTATTTTATTGATTTTACTTTATTTTGTTTATATTTTTAGTTTAGTTATTTAAATTGGGAAATTGGATCCCAATGTTCATTTTACGAATCTTGTAGGCATTAACCACAGGGGTTTTGTCCAAAATTATTTTTTGATCCGTAATTAATTTGATCCGTAAGACGTCGGATCATTTTTTTTTTAATTATGTTAATTTTAGGGTATTTTGATGATATTTAAATTGTTAAATCATTATACCTATTAATTTGATCCGTAAGATTTCGGATTAGATTTTTAATTATTTTGAACTTTTTGTCATGATGTTTAGGTTTAGAGTAATTGTTAATTTAACTTGTGAGACAACAAGTTATTTTTTCAATTATTTTAATCCTTTATTTGGTGGATATCTCGATTGTTTATATATAGTTGATTGCCTTGGAAAAACAATAAAAAACATAAAAAAAAAAAATAAAAAATCAAATCTTGTATTAGAGTGTGTTGGTTTAGTAAGTTAGGATTACACTTTTAGGATTGCATTTTAAGATGATTTTTGGAATAGGTTAGGATTGACTTAGATAATGTTTGCACATTTAAATAATCTTATTTTTCTAAAAAAAAAAAAAAGTTTTCTAAGATAGGATAGGGTCTAAGTCAAATTAACCCATAAAATAAATTAGAAAATTATTCATTTTAGATAGTTTAATTAGGTTTTTTTATTAATTCCGAATTTTAATAAAAATATAAAAATATTAAGTGCATGTCAATTAGTTTGCATGTTAGGTTCATCTAATTAGAATTTGCTTGTTAATAAAATGCTTTGTGTGTTTATTTCTTTTAATGGAACTCTTTTGATTGTTTAATAGTGATTGAGCATCTGTGTGATCGCCTATTGCATGATAGTAATTTAGGCTAAAATAAATCTAGGTTACCTACAAAAGCAATTTTGAAATTAAAAAGAAATGGTACCGAAAGGGCATTAGAGAAATTTAGTGTAACCAAGTCCTCATACCCTTAGTCTCTGGTTCGTAGGAGTAAAATAACTCTCTCGTTATTTTATTTAGGTGTTTAATCGATCTATCATAAACTGATTAGTGGCGACTTCTAGATAAAATCCATTTTGCATGTTAAAAAACATAAACATAAGTCGTGAATTGGTATAGGCTTGGGAGAGCCCGAGCAGAGTTTAAAGACTTAGTAGTCCATTAACCTAAACTTAGGTGGTGCACTCGAAATTCAGGTCGTGACAACCATTGAGGGATGTGCACGTGCTCAGAGGATGGAGGCGTGACATCCCCCCCGGAGTGGTATCAAAGCTAGTTGATGGTTTGAGTGATAAGGTGCGATAAGTTTTATGGGATAGTTAGTAGAATTGGCTTTTATTTCATACTGATGCATGTTTGTGATAGTTGTTTGGTAAATTGTTTGTTTGGGATCACTCAGCTTCTAATTCTATGAGATGAGTGATCAGGAGCAAAGGAGTCCTAGGAAGCGGACCATAGGACCTGCAACTCGGGGTAGGACGCTGATGAGGGTCCGTACCCAAGGAGGTCGTGGTCGAGCACCAGATTAGGCTAGCGTTAGTGGAGTAGCACCGCCTCTTATTGGTGTTGGGGTAGCAGCTCTTTGTGATCCAAGGTTCGAAGGGATCATGCAAGCGCTTGAAGCAATGAGAGATCTGATAGGGCAGTAGGCCCAAAATCAAGCTGCCTCCACTACCATCACTGCTCAAGCTGCTGCTATTGCTACCATTTCTACCGCTGTTGAAGGCGCCGCCGTTGCTGTACCTACCAAAGTGTCAGCTGGGAACATAGTTGTGGAGAGGGAGAGACCAATTCATAAGTTGGTAAGGTAGTTTTTGAAGCTGAACCAGCCAAGGTTCACCAATGCCTAAGATCCAGAGACCACATTGCTTTGGATTTAGGATCTGGAAAAGGCCTTTGCACTGCTGATGTGCATTAAGGTAGAAAAAGTTGTCCTGGCAGTATACCAATTGTAGGGTAATGCAAATACCTGGTGGAGGGCTGCCAAAGGTATAGTATTTTTGAAAGGCGTAGTCCTGATATGGAATGCTTTCCTTAGAGCCTTCAATGACAAGTACTTTCTGGGTAGCGCCCGAGAATAGAAGATGGAAGAATTTCAACACCTTCGCCAAGGGATGATGAATGTTGACTAGTATGACGTCAAGTTTGTGGAGCTTTCTCAGTATGCTCCGAGATTGATAGAGGATCCAGAAGATAAAGCTCAAAGATTCAGGAATGGCCTTCGACTAGGGCTGAAGAATCCCCTGGTGCCACTGGATCTAAAAGACTATCGTGAAGTGTACCATCAAGCCCGGTGATAGAAAGAAGTTTGAATGAACAAGCCACCTTGTTTGGATTGAGGTTTAATTTGAACAAAAATAGGAATTGATATGGGAAGAAGCCCGGGATCGAAGGAAGATTCTAGGTTCCGCCCAATAGGAAATGTGAGATTGGCAAGCCGGTGCCAAATTAGAATGGTGTATGTCGCTTGTGGAAGGCAACACGGTACGACTCGTGCCCTCGGAGAATGGGTGCTTGGTTTAAATGTGGCCAACAAGGTCATATGGCTAGAGATTGTTTCAAAGACCGAGGGGACAATAGTAGTTACCACCGTCGTAGAGCGCCACCGATTGCATTGCAAGGTGGACATAATAGACCCCTAGCTCAAGAGATAATATATGCCATCATAAGAGGTCAAGCAAAGGACTCGCTTGATGTAATTATAGGTATGGTTTCGCTAAACGACCATACTACTTATGCTTTATTCAACCCTAGCGCAACTCATTCTTTTATTCTTGAGCAATATGTTAAGCTGATAGGATTAAGTCTTGAGTTTTGGAGTTAGTGGTTAGCATATCTACATCGTTAAAGAATAAGGTGTTAGCAGCATTATGTTGTTATGGTTGCAAGTTAGTGATTGTGAAAGAGAGGGGAAAATAGACTTGTTAGTCCTAGCCATGTATGACTTTAATTTGATAATTGGCATGGACTGGCTCACCAAGTAACGAGCTAAGATGGACTACTATCATAAAGCGATTAGGTTTGACTTGTTAGAAAGTGAAAGTTTCGAGTTTGTTGGGAATCGAGGAGGACCCTTGGACGTCGCTTAAGGCAACCTGTTTGTTAGACGGGGGTTGTCAAGGTTACTTGACAATTGTTATGGACACGATAGTTGAGGAGCTGAAGATTGAAGATATTGTAGTAGTTCAAGAATTTCCAGACGTGTTCCCGAAAGAATTGCCAAGCCTACCGCCAGAGAGAGAGATAGAATTCCTAATCGAGTTACCACTTAGGACAAAGCCAATCTCTAAGGCTCCTTACTGGATGTCGTTGTCTGAGTATAAAGAACTGAAGGTGCAGATGCAGGAATTATTGGATAAGGGATTCATACGTCCCAATGCATCACCTTAGGGAGCACTAGTTCTGTTCGTGAAGAAGAATGATGGTTCGTTGCGTTTGTGTATCGACTATCGTCAACTCAGTCAAGTGACGATCAAGAACAAATATCCACTCCCGAGGATCGATGAATAGTTTGACTAGATGCAAGGAGCATCGATATTTTCAAAGATTGACTTGAGGACTAGGTATCATTAGTTAAAGATCGAAATGAGGATATATCGAAGTCAGCGTTTCATACTCGATACGACCATTATGAATTCACTCTAATGTCGTTTGGCTTGATAAACACTCTAGCTGCTTTTATGGATTTGATGGCGAGTGTTTAAAGAATACCTAGATTAGTTTGTGATTGTGTTCATCGATGATATTCTGGTATATTCGAGAAGTGTTAAGGAGCATGAAAGTCATCTGAGAATGGTACTTCAGACCCTGAGAATTCATCAGATGTACGCTAAGTTTAGCAAGTGTGAGTTTTGGTTGACTAGTGTTGCGTTCCTAGGTCATGTGATTTCAGGCGAAGGAATCTCTGTGGACCCGTCTAAGATTGAAGCAGTTATCAGTTGGTCGAGACCAACTACGTGGATGAGGTCAAAAGCTTTTGAGGTCAAAAGCTTTTTGGAGGATATGAGATCTATAGTGATGCTTCGTTACCACACTTGTGCTGACCATTCCGTTTGGTGTTGGAGGATATGAGAGGATTGTGTTGCGTGCTGATGCAACAGGGTACGGTTGTTGCTTACGCCTCTCGCCAGTTGAGACTTCAAGAGTTGAATTACCAAACGCGTGACTTGGAACTCGCAGCAATCATTTTTGCTCTAGAAATTTGGAGACATTTTTTGTGTAGAGAAAGATTTTAGATCTTCACTGACCATTAAAGTCTCAAGTATCTATTATCTTAGAAGGAGTTGAATATGAGACAGCATCACTGGATGGAACTTTTGAAAGACTATTATTATGATATTCTATATCATCCAAGAAAAGTGAATAAGGTCGCATACGCTTTGAGTCGGAAGTCTTCCATTACATAGTTGATAGTTAAGGAATGGATGTTACTCAAGAGAGCTCGAGATTCGGTGTTCAAATTTGAGATAAATCACCTTTCAAATCTTATGGCCATCCTCAGAATTGAGCCGAGTGTGTAGATCAAGATCAAAATACTTCAATCAATAGACCCAGATGTTCACAAGATTCTACAAGAGGATACCAATAAGAGAAAAGGTTGATTTTCAGATATTTAAGGATGGAACACTGAGATTTTGATGACGATTATGTGTACCTGATGATGTAGAGCTTAGAGAGGAGATCTTATTAGAAACTCATCGTAGCAATTACAGCATCCATCATGGCAGTACGAAGATGTATTAGAATCCAAGTCAACACTATTCGTGGTCTGATATGAAGGCAGACATTACCAAGCATGTCACCAAGTGAAGGCACAACATTGTAAGCCAGGAGGAGTTCTGCAACCTCTTGAGATTCCCAAGTGGAAATGGGAGCACATCATGATGGACTTTGTGACAGGCCTACTGAGGAGTTACAGGCGTAATGATTCCATTTGGGTAGTGGTCGACAGATTGATAAAGTCGGCTCATTTCATCGCAGTACGGAAGGACCTTGATTTGGATAGGCACACTAAGTTATACGTGCATCAAATTGTTCGTCTGCATAGAGTGCCGGTGACGATTACATTAGACCGAGACCTAAGATTCACAGCTGTTTTTTGGAAAAGTTGGCAGGCTGCCTTAAGAATGAAGCTGCGGCACAATATGACATATCATCCTCAAACGGATGGCCAGTCTGAGAGGACGATTCAAACCCTCGAAGATATGCTGCGAGCTTTCGTGTTGGATTTCAAGGGGAGTTGGGAGGAACAACTCTATCTTGTCGAGTTTGCCTACAACAACAGCTACCAGCAGAGTAGCACAAGCCCAGAGTTAGTTTAGCAGTCAGTGGATGCAGTTGTAGTCATCAGAGGCAGATTAAAGACCGTTTAAAGCTGCCAGAAAAGCTACGTAGATAAGCGTTGAAGACCTTTGGAATTCCAAGTTGGTGATCATGTTTTTCTGAAAGTGTCATCAATTAGGGGCACTTCGGGCTTTGGCAAGAAAAGAAAACTGAATCTGAGGTAAATAAGTCCCTTTGAGATTCTTGAAAGAATTGGGTTCCTAACGTATCAACTTGCATTACTGCGAGATTAGCGCAAGTGCATGACGTCTTTCACGTGTCTATGTTGAGGAAGTATGAACCCGACTTGACCCACATGTTTAATTTTGAGGAATTCAACGTGGACGATGAAGTGTCATACGTGAAAAGCCTGGTTTAAATTGTGGATCGGAAAGAAAATATTATGCGTACCAAGAAGATCCCGTTGGTTAAAGTGGTTTGGCAACACCATGACACTGAATGAGCAACTTGGGAAAGTGAGGATTTGATGAAACGATTGTACCCCCACATTTTTTTCTAAAGAATTGTAATAGTTTAAATTTCAAGGACAAAATTTTTGTAAGATGGGAAGAGTTGTGACATATTGAAATTTCAGTCATGTTTTCAATTAAATAAATCGGGTCTTTCATCGACTCACCTATAGTGCTATTCTCTGTTGTTTTGGTACCCTGTATCCGTATTTGAAATATCGAGATTTTCACGACAAACCAAGGGTTGCCAATGTGTTGAAGATGTACATTGTGACTCGAAATAAATCAATCATGGGTCAATTGCACCAAAAATTTCTAAAAGTTACTTGATAGGCTAGGTCACGCTAAAATCGTGCCAGATTGAAATTAATTGTGAATTTAAATCCGATTTCAAAAATTGAAACTTATGTTGTGTCATGATTTATTTTAGGACCGTCGATTCATCCTCGAAGATTTTTTTTGTAAACTGAGATTTTTGACGGAAATTCAATTTAAGGCCGTTTTCGATTGGAAAATTCAAGAGACCATTTTTTATCACGTTTTTGGGATGCAAGTTGGTTTTATGGGTGAGAAAAAATGTCAATTTGATCAAGGACTCAATGGTGGAATTTATGGGGATCAAATTGGATTAATTTAAGAAGGAATTGAAGGAGATTTGGTTCAAATTGGAGAGGGATGCTTCAAAATTCGTAGCCCCTTGGTCCTCAACCTTTGGACCCTTAGGAAGCTTGCCAAGGAAGCCTTGGCAGTGGCAAAAGGCTGAGGAAGCCAGCTAGCCATGGTGGGGCCTTGGCCAAGGGGACAAAGGGATAGGAGTGTGACTTGAGAGACCCTCTAAGCTTGGTTGTCCCTTTCTTCTCCTTTCTTCAGCTTGCATTCTCCATTTCCAACCCCTAGAAGCTTTGAAAGTTGTAGTAGAGAAGCTGAGCCACAAGCCCCCTTGCCGTCGAGCAGTTCGCCAAGCCACCGAACCGTCGTTTCTCACCCATCACGACCAATCGCAAGCCCGCCTGCTTGTCGTGTGTCGTTTCTCCATCCCATCTACGTTCGAGCCTCCTGCTCGTGTCCCTTGCCATCCCGAGCCTCCTCAGGCCACCGTCGGAGCCGTACCACCACTGTCCAGCTACCAAAGTCACCCGCCTAGGCCGTAGTGGCTTCGCCAGTCCTATCTTGCCGAACCAGCTGCTCGATTATGTCCCTCGGCCCACCGTCTAGAATCCGAAACCCAGCAAGTCACGTGGGCTTCGAGACCTGTTTCTAAGCCTTTCCTGGCCTCGCTTGGTGTCATTGCTTTGGAGTTTGTTGCTCATATTTGCCTTGCCATCGTTGTGAACTCATTGGATTTGAAAACTAGTGAGTTTACTCACTAAACTATGCTTAGAGAGTTAATTATGCTTAAGGGTTCATTAGTTTAGGCTCATTAGGGATTAGGTGGTTAGTTATAACGGATTAGTAATTTAATTATTCGTTTATGCTTGTTAGGTGGTTAGATCGGCTTAATTAGCAAGTAGATAGGTTGTATTATTTATCTAGATAGGTTTGGAAATTTTCTGAGCGCGTTTCAGTACTTAATTAGACTTTTCCGGCCTAAGTTTGTATTTTTGGCATTTATTAGTATTTATTTAATTAATTTTGGTAATTGTTTAATTATTTATTATTTTTCGAAAATTATGACGGGATAGCTATCGATCGAAATTTTGTGCTGATTGCAATGGTGTGTTTGGTTTATTTATCCGGATGCTAATTTGTGCTATTTGAATGATATTTGTAATTTTGGAAATTTATTCCAAAATTGAGTAATTTCAGTATTTAATTAGAAAATACCGGACGTCGATTTACAGTGCCAAAATGTGTTTGTGTGCTATTATATTTAGTGGGATTTTATTAAAGGGAAATTATTGTATTTTAGCTAAGGCCGACTGTGTACCCACATACGATTATTTTATCAAGTATAATAAAAATTAAGTATCGCACAGTTTTGGTGAGCATATTAAGTATCGCACAGTTTTGATGAGTATTATCAGTATATTATATCAACCTGCGGGCCTTGATATATTAGCTTAGGGTGAGTAGTATACTTTATTAGATTTTGGTGAGCTATACTATCTATCTTCAGCTTAAGGTGAGTAGTCATTGATGTGATTGAATTTGATAAATAGTATCGAATGGGTGGACCGGGAGGTGAAATTGATGGTATTGAATCAATTGGATGGATTGATCGATGACTTGATTTGAATTGAAGTGATTCATTGAATATATGAATCGTACTAACTTGCAGGAAGGGACTGAGGCAAAGGTAAGTCACCTATCTCTTGGTTGCATAGGTAGCATTTAAGCGTATTTTCTTCTTAGTCAAAGTTTAGAGAGTGAACTTGCTGGGATGTTGTCTCACCCGTTGTGGGATAACATTTGCAGGTCCTTAGATGGTTGTACCTCCCGAACTCTTGGCCAACCAAAGAAGGTTACCGAACAACACTTTTAGATTCCCCTCCTTGGGAGCCAAGTAGCCTGGGTTTACAAACTCACAAGATCCATTGTCTGGGTTGATGCGAGTCTATCCCATAATGTACCCCATCAATTCAGATCATGGTATCGTTCGAGCAAAATGGACCTAGAGAAGGCCCCATTCTAGAGTCTGAGATTTCTAGGTTAGTGCTGGAGATCGCTTTTGGTGAGGGCACGACTAACCCTCCTGGTGGTTCAGTGGTAGACCCGAGTCTTTCGGACCTAGGGTCTCTAGAGTATTCAATTGAAGACTTGAATGCTTAGAGGATCTGTACCCCTCTACCCTTTTTGTAGACTTGTATATATCGGCTAGTATTGTATATGACTTAGTATGATATATATATAAGTGTGTTGTAGTTTGAAAAATTTGTGGTCCTGCTTTTCTATCCCATCTTTCTATTGTTTGGGGATTTATTTATTCGCTTCTATATGCGCATAAAAATGAATAGGTCGGCAACGTGTCCTGGGACGTTGCAACTTAATCGACCACTGAAGAATGGACACGTGCTCGGAGGATCGGAGCGTAACAAAAAAAAAAAAGAGTAAAGAACAAGGAGCAATATATCTATAGTTGGTAGTATTCCTTAAGGGAGAGATATTTCTTTTGGTCTCTCCACCTAATTTACTTGAAAATTTATGATAATAGCTTAATGAATCCGCCGGCTATGGTGGTTTAGCAGTTGAAAGCGAAAACAATAATTGATTACCACTCTCCACTACTCTTTCATTATCTAATGTAGTAAGTCAACTGCCAAATAAAAAATAAAATAAAATAAGAGATTGCATCTTTTGACGAGGAAACTGTTTACCAAATGAAAATTTTTAGCAGGCATCATCTGCCCAATCTAATGTACACGGTGCTTGTTATGCGCTTCTGATCTATATTCACTAAGAAAGTCCTATTAGTCAGTTATTTTATTTATCTTGTGGCATATCTAAAAATAGGATTGTGTTGACTAGTATGTTTGGTTGTTTTAAAAATTAAAAGAGAAAAATTATAATGCAGTTACCATCGTCTTGCAATGAAGAAGACAAAACAAACTTGGAGCACAACAATGTGGAAAATGATCTAATTATGTAGCTGCACTTAAAATATAGGGGAAATTATGAGTGAGTACTTTTGGAAAACATTATTTAAATAAGTACTATCACAACCCTTCCAAAGTAGTCCGAAGATATGGGGTTAGAGGCAATGTTAAAGGTGGAGTAACAGTTGTTGATTGGCATGAGTTTTTCCAAATCATTATCTCGCGCAGCATTGGTATTTTCAATTTAATTGTATTAACCTTCGACAATTCTATGTGAATGAGTCGCCATTAGCTTGTTGGACTCAAACTAGAAACCAATTGAAATATGAGAGAATAGCTCGCTTCCTAATCAATTAGAGAATCTAAATATGCGGACTTGATTACATTAGTTATTTCAACTATTGCCCTTCCGATGCCCTAAATTGATTGGTTTCTTATCTAAGTGTTGATGCGGGCTTTATCCAATTATAATTTACTCAGGTTCTTTGTCCATTAAGTGACCATACCATGGTCCTGTGTGATCATTGGGGTCCTAATATTTACCCTAACCATTTCACTGAACTACAAAAAGGCACAATCAAGAACCTGAAGGAAATTAAGAGCCCAAACAAATTATTGACGTGATAAGATGTTACAGTGCCATAGTTTACTTGAAAAGAAGAAGGGGCTAGTTAAAGATCACGAGTATTCTCCAAGCTTGTATAATTTTTTTTTTCACTATGGCAAAATAAAAGTTGTCAAGTTGCCGTCATGTTCATTTTTTTTTTTTTTTAATTCAAGTATCATAAAAAAATCAATGATTAGTGGTATGTGATATTTAAATGTACTTTGTTCATTCTATAAGTATTACTGATATCATGTTCTTAGAAGAGCATGATTTATGAACCACCATTAGGAGAATACGATTTACGAACCGCCTTCAAGTATAAAAACAGAATAACTAATGAAAATTCCTTGAGGACCGTTGGGTAAGAAACTTTAACTTACCAAAAACATCATTACAGAGTGTCTCCAAGTGTCATATTTTGTCTTGGAAAAAGTACAAATTGATTCCATAAGCAAAGTCATTAACACCGGTGAATAAAGCGGGAAAAAAAGAGAGTTTGAATCCTATTTATTCTGTCTTCTTCTTTGAGGATGAATCCGATGGTGATTTAGTCCCTTATGATGCATCACTAATCTACTAGTGTGATTGCATAAAACAATAACATTTGTCAAGTTTCGGATAAAATCATGTGGAATTACTTTTTTCTTCTCAAATAATGAGGAAATCCATCTTAACTAGGGAAAGCGTTAGTCAAAATAGGATTGTTTGTATTTGGTGGTAATGGAAGCAAAACCAATTGCTATGCTTCTATATCCATACAGACAAATTTTTCCCTGAACCGCTAATTTGACCATGGTTAGACTAGGTTTGACTTTCGCCATCTGAATAGTGGATATGCCACCAAGGCATCCAGTTGGTTCGAGATTCCCACGATTCCCTCTCCGTGTCTCTTTCCCCTTGCAGAATACTCGCTTTTTGTCTTGTTAAGAAAGTGATGCTAGATTTGCCGAAGTTTTAAATGCAAAGGTCGGCAATATCAAGAAGTGGAATATGTGCAGGCCATGTGTGATCTGACAGGGGCGTGTAATGAAAGGCTGGACGCAAGGTGGTGGGAGTAGTTACACGGAAAATTGAGCCGAATTTCAATTAAATATGAGTAACTTACCCCGCGCATACAGGAAGGCCACGGGATTGAACCGGGACACGCACGCTTCAACCAAGACTCAAACTTTTCATTTCCTTCGCATTTCACTTTCGCGTAATTTTTAGTTCCTATCATAAATTTTCATTTCGATATACTGCGATCCCAGATTATTGCGGTTCCAGTCACTTAACATATCCTTACACCTAGTTCGATGGAGGATTCACGTTCCATCCAAGCCCCATTTGATCGGTTTGTGCTTGAGTATGAAATAATGGAATGATCTTCATTGCTTTTCATTCGCTTCAAGTCGGATCACCTTGGCGCCTCATTGTTTCATTGTCAAAACCTCTTTTGGCACACCCAAACGGATTGATTTTCTTCAACACACAAACAAATTTTGATATACAACATTAGAGATAATTAAAGGATTCTTCATATTTTCCTTGATTTGGCATGTCCTTGATTTATGTAACTCCTTTTTTTATTTTGGTCATAGTAATAGTTCATTCATTTCCATGAAATAAAAGAGAAAAACATCGCCATCCAATTCAAAACCAAGACAAATTTCAGACAACTTCAAAACAAAAGCAGCTCTTGATAACTAAAGGAGTCATCCAAACAAGGTTAAGAGTCACATTCAAAGAGCAGATTTATGATTTCTTCAAACTAAAATCGGTGGCCGATTACCAAATTCGTCTTTAGTAATGATCATATACCAAGATCCTCATTTATTGAGACGGCTTTAGCTTTTAGTGGTGCATGCCTAGATTCATTGTTCCCAACATCATTGTTGTTTAGAAAAACAACATTGAATGAGGATAGATTTGACATTTGTGAGAGCTAAATACTTACAAAACTTCTCTATTTTTCTTCAAAATTGAACTTGTATACTAATGAAACCTGAGAAAAGTGAAACCCCAAAATCATACATGCAAAAATCCCAAAATCTAGATTAGATTGGGATAGAAACCTCTTGAAATGGGAGAAAAGCTCCTGAATCTAGACTAAATAAAAAGAGAAAAACTCCACAAAATGAGAAGAAAGCAAGAAAAAGAGAGTGGAGAACCAAATTAGCCACAAAAAAAAAATGGAAAAAGGGAGGGTAGGAGAGATTTGGCTCAAACCCTTCCCCCATGGAGATTCCCCCATGGAGATTGAAACAAAAAGCTGTTTAAAAATTAAATGGAAAAGAGAAAACCCTAGAGTTCCATAACGAAGGAACAAGAGCATTTTAATTTTTGGATTTATGATAATTGATTATCATCAATATTTCAATATATCTTGTTAGAAATAATTAGGGGATTGTCCTTATGTCCTTGAGTATCTCTAACATACAAATATAGAGATTGGTAGATTCCATTGATTATGACTTTTTAAAAGTATGATCTACTTATTTGAATACTCGTTAGTAAATGCAATGAATTAGCCTACGCAGTCTTCTTTTATATGAATATAAAAAGAACAACATTCTCCATAATGCATCCATAGGTGCACACACTTGATGTATTTGGGGGGGGATTTTCTTATCCTATTCATCGGGGGTCGTTGAGTCAAAAGATTTGACTAACCCTTGACTCTGAAAAATGAAATTAAGAGCGCAAAATGATTACCGACAGTGACGTTATATAATGTAAAAACTCTATAGTTTACTTGAAAAGAGAAAAAGAGGGTAGGTAATGATCACCGAGGAATCTCCAAGCTCGTATAATTTTCTTCCTTTCCGCGTGCCTCGCAAAAAAGAGGTTGTCAAGTCACCTCCATGTTCATATTTTTTTAATGCCTGAAGAGCGAAAGATCCACAACTAGCGGAATGTGATAATTAATTGTACATAATTTAGTCAATATATATTAATCATATCATGTTGTTAGTAGAGTATGATTTACGAACTGCCATCAAATATTTTTGTTTGTTTGTTTGTTTCGTTTTGTTTGTTCGTTTGTTTGTTTTTATATAAATAACTAATGCAACTTCCTCAACGAAAACTTCAACTTACCAAAAACCATTTCAGAGTGTCTCCAAGTGTCAGATTTTGCCTTGGTTAAGGCCCGGCGAATGAAGTGAAAAAAAAGAAGAAGTTTGAATCCTATTACGATTGATAAGATATAATTTCCTTATCTTTGATTCTTTATTTTGGGATATGTTATTCACAACAATTCCATGGTAAGTAGCTCAAGTGTGTTTGTTTCAATTTTTGAGAGATAATCTTAGTGAGAGATTGGAAGATTAATGCTATATCTATGGTATAAGGTTTCAAGGAAACACTCCCAGTGATGGTGTAGTTCAATCACTCAATGACGCCATAGGGGAAGGCGGATTTGCACCCTATGACACCAAGGCAATTGAATCGAGACAGCGACTTCCTAGTTTAATTTAGGTCATCATCTAGATTTACGCAGTTTCCTATTTTAGTTTCCAAAATCTAAGAAATATTGTATGTATATCTAATCTAAAATTAATTAGTTTCATAAATTCCATTTACACGTTACTTAGTAGTCATATGCTTTAGGATCATGTCATAATTGCATCTCATGCATTGCGTACAGTTTAATTTCTATAAAAAGAAAACACACAAATAAAAAATAATCTCACATAGTTGAAAAATTGGATTAATTCATAAATTTAACCATATTTTATGTCATTAGAATGGCATATAGGTTGCATTCAATCCAATTTAATCGGCAGCTCGGCTCTCGACGAAGTGGGGAATAGATCCCGGTTGGACGTGGCCGTGCTTAAAAAAGAGAAGTGGACGTTCGTAACAGTTTTCGCCAACTTATGGAGGAGGTTGGCTAGGGGCAGGGGTGGCAACCGAATGGAAAAGCAAGGACGGCGACGTGCTTTTCCAAGGACATTTTGAACCCAATCCAATCAAAATCTTCAAGATCACGGATATCTATGGAAAAGAATCGTCAAAAACAGGTTGAGCTCAATTTGGACGATCATTTTTACCAAAATACTTCCACAAAAGCTACTGAATATAAATGTGTTTCGAACCTAATATATAAACACAAGAACGACTTCACTTACTATCAACAAACTTCGAGCCCAAAGTCACTTCCACAAAGTTCTTTTTCCCGTGTTTTTCTTCCGGTTTCTTCTTTGCCTCCTCTCAGTCAATGTTTTCTCTCTTCTTCCGTCCTGCTTCTCTCTTCTTTTATATTTGGCCGTGACCGTCTGTTCTTTTTCTAGGACTTCTTTTAAAAACCCAATGCTGCCATAGAAAGACCAGAGACACCACCCCTTTACTGTAAAATTACAAGTCCAACCACGTCAACAAAACTATATTCGACGTTCGTAAATTTACTTAAGAATGTGCACCAGTGCTTGACTGATGCATATTATGTAAAGAATGGCTCTTTATTACTACATAATCTGTGGGGTTCTTTGTTTACACAAGCCATCTCCATTACTTCTGATGGATAATTGTAAGTATGGTAATTTTAACTAATTGTTTTGATCAACATGACAAACATGGCTTGTATTAAATGAAAAAGGGGAAAAAGATCACAGAGCCCGCTTAGCCTATAAAAGTCCAAAAAGAAACATAAAGTTTCACTTCCAACAAGCAATTTCTTGTCCTCCAATTTAGGCCAACGTATAACTCCGTTGATTTATATATTCTTTATGAAGGATCATCCGTATGTATTAGCATCGTGCGATTTGATTTGATTCAAAATGCTAGTATTCGATATCTCTTAGGCAAATCTCTTATTACCAGAATCACAAGCAAATCTATCAATTTACTAACCAATCTATGATTCGATATGTATTTGTTGATTCAAGCTATTCAGTTTCTTTTTATGTTTACCTATTAAAAAAATGTAACTTTGTCATATTTTATGATATATGTTATGTTTCGATTGCTATAGCAATTTAAAAATATTTTTTGCACTATATAATGCAATGTAAAATGAAATGACATATAAAGATCTTGCGATTATATTTGGATGTAATCTTTTCTTTCAAAAAAGAAGAAGAGAAATCACATCTTTTTATAGATAGGGATCATTCGATGCAGTTGAAATTAAGATTTCTTTTTCCAATATTATAACTCCCACTAAAATTTTTATATCTTACAATATTATTGATAAAATTTGTAAGTGTCTCTGACACAAAATACTAATTTTATGTACCTTTTCAAATCTTACTATTCAATTCAATTCTGGATTCATAAAATTGAGATTTTGACTTATCTTAATTTAACAACTTACGGGGTCATCTAAAACATATTCATGGGTATTTAACCACCTTAGGAAAGTTCATGTTTCCTTCTTTATTTTGACTTTCAACTTTTGTTGGTAAGCTAAACATGCTTGGTCAACACCTCAATGCCTCTGGGAGGCATCCTTTCAGAGAAGACTAAAAGCCAGAGAATTTTGAGAACGATAATAAACAAGCGAACAAAAAAGAATTGTTCAAGCCTTTTCTTCTTGAAGAGTGCCTTTGATCCACTGTGAAAATATTTGATTTTCAAAATATAGGTTATGTATATCACCAGAACAATCATTGGAATGAAAATAACAATATGTCCTTATTTGATGGCTTAGGTAGCGCTCCAAAGGTAAGTTTTTTTTTTTTTTTTAAATTATATGATACCATTTAATTTTTTCTATTGTAATTATTGAAATTGCCACGTCTACTTGTCATGTAAATCATTTGGTGGCTTCTTACAAAACAATAAATTGACGGAGGGCAGAACGAGTTGTAATACAAAGTCTGTTTTTTTTCGACGCTTTTTTCAAAAGCGAAGGCTAAGGTTGAAAAGTCAATCAAAGATGGGATTTTTAATTGAATGAAGTCATTAGATAATATCGACAGTTAGCTCATTATCGTGACACGTGTAAAATGATCCCCTCTATAGCTTTCGAAGTCAGCACTTTCATGGACGAGTAGGGCTTATAATATCTAGGGGTGAGCATGGTCCGGATTGGTCCGGGCCACCCCCTAACCCTAGGACCAACCCGTACAGTGTTGGTCCTTAATTTTTAGGACCGAGGACCGACCCTATTGAGCCTGGGACCAAGGACCGGACCAACCCAATGGGTTCGGTCCGGTTCCAGGGTCAACCCAGGACCGATCGATAATTTTTTTTCGTCTTATTTTTTATACTCCCTATAAAAGCAAACCTACAAATTCAAATTACACATCCATCGACAATGCGACATTGTGCAACTAAACTATAAATACCAATACATATTTAGCAAATTTAAGATGACACAATAATATAAATTTCGTACCTGCTAACCACTTATCGAGATATGGGACAAGATGGAAAGTTATTATAATCATCTATCTTTAATATTCATAACACCATATGCAATAGTGTTTTCCTGCGTTTGATTATGTAAAGTCCACTCAATCAAAAAATGAGCTTCACACCGCTTGACTAGCAAATCACCATAGTAACTACAGTACTACTCTACTATTCAAAAACTTCTACCATTTGATACAAATTGAAAAGCAAAGTGCAGCTAAAATTCATTAGTAAAATACAATTAAACCATAAAAAGTTCAAAATACTTAATATAAACCATGAATATATAAATTCACATCTTGTTAATTCACTTGAACTTCTAAAAACCTAAAAACAAAACAAACGACACATAATTGATACTCAACAAAAGTTTTAAATTGAAATTACTATTAGTGCTATTGATAGAACATCTCAATATAATATAATATAACATACATTTTACTTAGGTTTGAATATATAAAAGAATTATAAATAATATAATATAATATATAGGGTTGGTCCAGGGTTGGACCGACCCAAAACTCTTAGGACCGAGGACCAACCCGCACAGTGTTGGTCCTGGAATTTCAGGACCAAGGACCGACCCAATCCCCTTGGGAACCGGACCAGGATCGGCAGGGTTGGGCCGGTCCAGGATCGGTCCAGGGTCAACCCTAGACCGCTGCTCACCCCTAATAATATCAAAATGGTGGGTTCCATATCTTTCTAGATCTTGATATTTAATAGGAAAAATATGGTTAAGGTGCAGAGATACATAAAAAGATAGAAAACAAGGATGAGCTTAAAAGAGCTGGATCTGACGTAATGCATATGAAGGTTTCGAGTAGTTCAACGTTGAATAGAAGCAGATCCTTCAAGTTCAAGGGATCTGATAACAAGAAAAGGAAGGGAGTTTCACTTCTTTCGTACTCCTAGAAATTGGTGCCGCCAATTATTAAGAAATTTATGTTAAGAATGCAATGTTGATTTACAAAATTAATATGATAATTAACAAAGGGCCCATACCAACGAAAATCCAAATTTAGTATGCACGAGCCATATTTATCCTAAATTAATAATTGTGTAATAAAAAATCTCAGATTAGTACATTCATACAGCATTTCTCCAAACTAATTTTTACTCAAAAAAACCAAAACTAATATCATATCTCAAAAACTAATTTTATGTCACAAAAAATCCCAAATCATCAAATTCATATATTGAGAAATTTGTTAAAATCCTTATGAGCTGCCGCTAAAATCCCTAATCTTTATGACGCAAAAGTTAGATTGGGGTGAATGTGAATGGATATATTAATTTAGGATTTTTTTTTATGATAGGAAAATTAATTTGGGATATATATGGCATAGTGTACTAGTTTGAGATTTTTTGTGATATAAAAATTAATTTATGGTAAATATGATATAAACGTATTAGTTTAGAATTTTTGATAATATTAACTCATTAATAAATGATGTGATAGACTCTTATAAGCATGTTGAACATGACGTATTGGAACGATCAATGGGACAATCTATCAATTTTTTTGTTGTTCAATCTTTTTAAATTCCGAAGAAATTATGTGAGATCACGAATGAGAAAAGTCAAACTTCCAATTTGTTTTTACTGTCCAACTTTAACTGCCTACTAAATTGCCTATGTTCCTATTATCCACGTCTCCTTGATGAGACACCGTGACATGGGACGCTGATTGTGGCAATCAGATAGGAGTGGTAGTTGTAGGGAAAACAGGTTGGGAGACAACCACATGGCCCGGTCTAGATGCAAGAACATTTGTCTGAGCTTATGAAGAGAGTTGGCCGGAGCTTCTTCCTCAAGTCTTGTCATGATCGCGCACTTGATGAAAAAAGCTTCACAAGCGGCATTGCCTACGCTTCAACTTTTTTTCAATCCTGAACATTTGAAATTTGATGACATATATATCATGACATGTAATGTCAGACATGATATTTTCATTTTTTTCTTTTCAAATTTTGGATGCTTTTTAAATTTTGAAGGAAACACATAAAAGTATTTTGTACGTATGTTTAATGCAAGAACAAACTAGCTCTTTGTAATGGTAGTCAACTAAAAACTCAAACCAAATACATTCCTAGGATTAGTCACCACTTACTAAGTGTTTTATTCCCATCGTCTATTAATGGGTTGTTTAGCAAATTTAAAAACAAGAAAAAGAAAAAAACTTTAGCTCAAAGACAACCATTAGAATATTCTTTTTAGTAACTACTGGGGGTTGCTTCAGTGACCATCATTTTCATATTGAAAGAAAGAGGTGGGAAAATAAAAAAGGGGACAAGATCACAGAGCCCGCATAGCCTATAAAAGTCCAAAAAGAAACAAAGTTTCACTTCCAACAGGCATTTTCTTGTCCTCCAATTTAGGCCAACGTATGACTCCGTTGATTTATCAATTATTTATGAGGGATCATCCGTAAGTATTAGCATTGTAAGATTTGATATGATTCAAAACGCTAGCAGCATCTCTTAGCTGAATCACTTATTTCCGGAATCACAAGCGAATCTTTCCGGTATACTAACCAATCCACAGTGCGATATGTATATGTTGACTGAAGCAATTCAGTTTCTTTATGTTACCAATCAAAAAGGGTAACTTTGTCATATTTGTGGATATGCATTGTGTTTGGATTGTTACGGAAATTTAAAAATAACTTTTGCACTTTATAATGCAACGAAAAATGAAATGATATATACGGATTTTGTGATTATATTTGGATGTAATCTTTCTTTCAATATAACAATCAGAAATCATATTTTCTTACACACACCAATCATCTGATGCACGTGAAATTAAGATTTCTTATTCCAAGATTATAATTCCCACTAAAAATTTTACATCTTATAATATCAAATCTTATTATTCAATCCAATTCTCGATTCATCAATTTGAGATTTGGACTTATCTCAGTTTAACGACTTACGGGATCATCTAAAACATATTCATGGGTATTTAACCACCTTAGGAAAGTTCATCGTTTCCTTCTCTATTTTGACTTTCAACTTTTATTGGTAAGGAAAACATGCTTGGTCTACAACTTAAGGAAGCAATTATAACGTCATTTTCACTTTGTGTTTATGCTTGAGTTTCCCACATCATGTCACATGTGAATATTTCAATGTCATGTCATCTTCTATTCAACTTTGCATGTTGCATCTAAATTGACAATCTTGCGTGTGCACGTGCACACATGAATCTAGTAGTGCCACCGTACATGACGAACAATTTGGTTGATCAATAGCGAAAATGACTTAAGTGTTTTAGCAACATTTTTTATTTTAAAACCAAATATCAAGCGTACTAGATATCTAAAACTTTGAAGTAAAAGTATGCTATCTACACTCTACAGCCCTATATTTCATTGACTCTAAATTCATCCAGCAATAATTGCACTTAGCACGGATTACCTTAATCGCTGCAGCGCGCAGAAACCTGTGTTGGTCATATCTTATATGCTTGTTTTCTAAAATCACTTGGTGTACGTAATGAGCTGTGATTCTGCTTGGCAATATGTGCAAAGAAACGCCTCTCAAACATGTACGTCCTTATAAAAGTGCTTTCTTTCGACAAAAAAAAAAAAAAAAATCGCGTACGTCCGTCTGAATAGATATATAATTAAGCTGATATGACTTGCGCCGACCTCCTTCGTGGGATTACATATAGAAATTTAGCACGGCGTTAGATAATTAATTGGGTAAGGAGAACTCTTATCTAACCCATATGTTCGTCTATAGAACAGGGTCATCTACAAATAAGCAACCTCTTTCACAACCTTTCCCTTTGACCAGACAACATTTTTTTATTTTGAAGTCCCCGTCTAGTCCATGTGAATTATCCCGGACCTTCACAAGTGTGTATCAAGAGCTTTGCACCGACCGACGTTAAATGGTGCGATAATAAGTTTGTACTGTGTTTCAATTTGGTAAGCTTGAAGTAGGGCTCGTTTGGGATGGACCAAGTTATTCCCAACCCTCTCTAGTGGCTTGGGATAAAATCTAAAAATATTACTCAAATTAAATAAAAAAAGATTAGGAAAAAGTAATTGCATATGAATCTGCATATGTCAGTTTGCATGAATTTCAAGTGTTGCAAGTTAAAAAAGAAAACCAAATGTGTGCATGTAAGACTTCGATAAAATTAAAAGTATTAGATAAAAATTAACCTAGATGGGTGCTATGTTTAAGCACTTACACATAATCATTAAGGTTGAACATCAGTCTAGGGTTGATCTTGGATTGGCCCAATCTAGCTAGTCTTGATCTGATTCCCTGGTCTTGAGGCCTTTGGAACTCGCATTATGCGGGTTGGTCTTTCATCCTGAGACTTAAGGGTAGATCTAATCCAGACCAGTCCTATAGATATATTCCAAACCCTAATATGTAACTTAAAATGTCCAATGTCTCCACCTTTTTCAATGTATTTATAGCCCATTCAACTCGGACCAGCTATGTGCACATAATATATATATATATATATATATATATATATGTGTGTGTGTGTGTGTGTGTGTGTGTGTGTGTGTGTGTATATATATATATATATGTGTGTGTGTGTGTGTGTGTGTGTGTGTGTGTGTGTGTGTGTGTGTGTGTGTGTGTGTGTGTGTGTGTGTGTGTGTTCATTGTTTATATTATGCATTTTGAACATTTGATTGTTTAATTTTATTTCACATATTCATCTTTTGTGGTTTATTATTTTTGGCAAGTGGAGATTTTCGATGTTGCCATATCTTAGATTTTGATTTGATTGTACAAGTTGCTCAATATCACATTGTTGATTGATATATTATTTTAAAGAATACATTTGTCTTTACAATGAATACAACTTTGTGCGGATTGGTGCCTGAGTTAGTCTCTAGGTTAACTCCTAATAGTCATGACAAAACTATCTCTCTCTCTCTCTCCAATAAGATCTACCAGGGCCGGGTGGGAGCTTCCATCGCCGGTGCAGCAAACATTTCTCCGGGGCCTGAGACAGTCACCCACTTCCACTATATTTATTTTTTAAATTTGGGTTCACTGGTTAACTGAATTCATTTGACCAACTTATTTTCTCGCACGGAAAAAAATGCTTGTTTCTTTGGTAAAATAGTTTTCTCTAAACAAACCAAGTCTAAGTGAACAACTTCAAACTTAGGTACTTTCTCTACCTTGTGTTTAGCGACTTCCAACAATCCCAGGGGATAACACTCTCAATACCCAATTGAATTCTTGTGATCCAGATGCAAATTAGATTGAACCTTGTAATCTCCTTATGGTTTCAGAGTATGAGGTTCAATCTCGAACTCCAAGCTAAAACAAATCACAGACTGCGACTAATTTTATGGGCTATCAATGGGTAACTGTCTGTCTCTTAAGTAATTATCTTTGCATTTACAAGAGTAATTTAATTAAGATCGCAATGTGCCATAGGTTGCAGTACAAGACAAGAAATTCGGAAAATAATTAGGTCCTTTTAGTAGATTCCTCTCTAAATTAAGAATGGCGATTAAAATCAATCAAAACACCGAGCAATAAATCTAGGCGATTTCCCAACAAATCTCCCAGTTTGGTATTACTGGGCAGATGTCCTTTATTTTGAAATTTATATTTGTAATCTCCTCCTAAAAAATCCAAATCCATGCCGTGCAAAGAAACTCGTCAATCAAAAATTAAAAGCTAAATAGATGGTTACCACATACATCGAGAAGTGTCCCTAAATAATGATTGCAATTATCACACTTGAAGGGTCCTTTGTGATCAAAGGTGGAGAAGGCCCTCACTCGAATACTTTTTTATCTGAGAATACTGCACCAGCTCTGAAGTAGATTCTTCTTATCAATCAACACTCCTTCCCAAACTGGACAAGCTCCTTTCCACCTGGCTTTGACATCAAAATCTTCATATTGAGGAGGAGAAAAAAAAAATATCAAGAAAGTTCAAAAATCTGGTTGGATCCACATGGCTCTATTTAAGGAAACGCTAGGTGCATTGGAGCATATCTCGACTTTTTCATCTTCCATGGAGTAATAGTGCATCTTCTTATCTTTGTCATGGAAATAGATACGGTTTGGCTTGATCCCGAGAAGGCAACTCTCGGAATTGAACTCCGCCGAGATTGCAGAGTTGCCATTCAAGAAGAGAGCCGCGTTCCCCAAATTTAAGACCTCTTTCTGAGCTCCCTTCTCCAAATCCACAACAAAAACTCGGATGCTTTCCACGGTTCCATCCTCTTGGCGCCATATCTTCCAAGCCACCAGCAACGTGCCTGAACATTCCACGAGATAGGGATAACCCGCGAAATTGTGCCCAAGAAAGAATCGCAATTGCATTCGGCACTCCCTCTCGTCGAGGGTCAAGATTCGGCCACGCGAATCCAAGGCCACGAATTGCCCGTCGTAATGAATCAGTTGAAGGAAGGTGGACCGAGGCAGGTTCGCGGCCAAAGTCATTATTTGACTCTGCTCATCCAAGCCCACAAATAGCCCATTGTAATAAATCAGTTCAAGGACGGTGCACCCGTAAAATATGGGTTTTGACCCAGTCAAAAAAGAAAAGAAAAGAAAAGAAAAAAGGTAGAAGTTTTAGCATAGAGAGAGAGGAATCGAGAGTTTTCGGGAGAGGGAAAAGAGAAGAGAGAGAGAGAGAGAAAAGACAGAAAAAAAGGAAAAAAGAAAAGAAAACTGAGGAGATAAAAAGGAAAGAGAGAGGGAAAGAATGGGACAGAGAGGGACGGCAGAGAGCTCAGACACAGAAAGAAGAAGAAGAGGAGAAAAGAAGAAAAGGGGTTTCACGTGTTCTCGTCATGGGAGCCTCGCCAAGCCACGTTAACTACGTATCGCAACGCCCGGTAAGCCCTTGTGCTCCCCCTTCGATCAATTGGAGTAATTTCATACCTAGGGCTTGAAATTCAGAATTTTGGGAAAATCGAGCGGTGAAGTATGATTTTTGAGTCATTGAGCTGTATATTTTTGTAGAAATGATATTTTGGAATATTGTGAAGCTATAGCATCTTACGGATTGTGATTTGAGCTTGCGGTTTGTCCGGAACGGAATTTTGAAATTGGGGGCGCATTCTGGTACTGTAGCGAACAGTAGCTTCGAGCTTTTTTTTTTTTTTTTTTTTTTTTCGATATTGTTTTGGGTGGCTGAGTTGGGGTTATTGTGGTACATTAAGAGAGTTTTTTAAAGACTATAAGATGGCTTGAAACAGAATTTTATGGAGGAAGTAATGGCGCGACAAAGTTGGCGCATGGGCTGCGCCTAGTGAGAAATCGATTGGTTTTCTATAAATGCGAGCTTTCGTGGCGCATAGGTGTCGTTTTATCGACAAATAGGCTTAGTAGAAATGAGTCGTTATGCGAATATTTTTTTTACTTGGCCTTTTGATAATGATTTTCAGTTAATTATTAGGGATTCGATTGCGTTAGTTCGAGTGAGCGTCATAGTTGATATTCGACTTTCCCAAATGAGTGATGCTATCTCTTCTAAAAGTTTATAAGCTCATGTTTTTAAAATGATAAATGATTGATATTTTATGAGTTATAAATAAGCATATTTGTTGCATAAAATTTGGATCGGGCATTTACTGCGTTTTGGTATTTAAGAATAGTGTGAGAATTTTTGGTGGAAATATATGTTCTGTTTGATGAATTAAGTTGTGAAATATTACATATTTTGAGTTTGTGAAATCTTTTTACGAAGATCTCGGCTTTGAAATGGTTTATGGAAGGCTATATGAACATCAATTTGTGATGAGCTTTTTGAAATGTATTTGATTTGAAATTGATTTATGAGACGAGTCTTGAAAATTATTTAAGAATGTTTTATGAAAGGTATTTTTGGCGGATGAGTTGAGTTGCAAAACCTTTTGGGATATATGAAATGATTTATGAATTTAGTTTGAGAATTATGGATGGTGTTGTTTTGGATTGATGTGGATGCTCAATATCGCTGTGAGCCCAACGTGGGGTTTGTGGGTATGCGTATACTATTCTAGGATATCCTTGTGGGCCGAGCCACCGGCTCATAATAGGTGGAGACTTTGCCAAGGGGGAAATCTTGGTCGCCTCGTCACCAAGCGTTGTATCGTGACCATGGTTTGATATTGAGCAACGAATTGGTTAATGGAGTGGATCATTGACATGTAATATGAGTTGGGTCAATGGAATAGACCATCGACATGTAATTTGAGATTAGTCGATGGAATGGACCATCGATGTGTAATTTGAGATTAGTTGTTGGAATGGACCATCGACGTGTAATTTCATTTGATTATCAATGTGTGGTTTGATGAGATTAATCAATGGAATAGACCATTGATGCATGTTTTATGAGATTGATCAATGGATTAACCATTAGCATTTGACTATTATTATCTTGAATATTTTTGCTAAGTAAGAAATGTTATATTTTGGCCTTGAAGGTTTGTTATATTTCTGGGTTTGGTGTGGTATGAGATTAATCAATGGAATGGACCATTGGTGTGTGAATTAATGAGATTGATCAGTGGATTAGACCATTAATGTTTATTTCGATGTTATTATGAAATGATTATTTTTGCTATAAATATAGCTATGTTAAATAGTATGTAACTTATTCTTTATACTGTATGTTTTATTATATCTTAGATATGAGTTAAAAGAGTTGCGGTTTGGTTTTGTAAATATGTATAGTGGGTGCTCGATCCATTTGGGAGAGATGCACTACTCACTGAGCCGTGGTTGCTTACCCCTCTATTTTCCGATGTTTTTTAGGTCCCTCAATTAATAATAAGTAGGTACGAGAGCAATATGGATGTGGGGACTTTTAAGAATTGGATTTTGAGAGCTTTGAGGTTGCGTCTTTAAGTGAAAGGACGGCCGTGCCATCCCCCATTCATGATGTTTTGGGGTGTGATAGCACCGATGCCGAGGCCTCGCATGATTCGCTGCCATCCATGCATCTTCTCCCGATTTGAGAGAGGCAAAGCCTGGTGATGGGCCATAAAAAATCACGATTAAGTAGTTCCTAGACAAAGAAGGGCTTGAGGACAACGCGATCGTGTAAATGAGACGTAACTCAGGGTGAAGCTCGTCTAAGGCTGAGAGTTCGATGCTGATGGACGAAAATGGATTGATGATAAGTTATTCATTGTACCTCTTTGACAAAAGTATCCATACTGGTATAGACAAGGTCTAGTCAGGAGTTCCTGGCAATGGTATTGGGTAAATTCTCCCTATATAGGGGTTGGATAACTCAGCTATTCAGCTGTACGTATAAATCACGAACCACAGGGCTTTCGATTTCGCATTATATGTCTCCTTGGCAACAACAGTCCGCCATGAGGTGCACACCTGTCGGATAGCTAAAAAGTTTTCCATGGCTAGTTGTCGAACGATAAGTTCTAGGATCACTAGCGGGAATTCTTCCCAACAGACCATCGTAGGTTAAATGATAGATTTGTCTGGTGTGCGACTTCTTGATGAATTTATTTCTCGTAACATGAGGGAGGTCCTAAATAGGAAAGACATTAAGGATTCGATTTCTTTCAACAAGTTGCCTTATGAATGTTATAGCTTATTTTCTTTATCTTGAATGAATATTCCTTTGTTGTGGCTAGCAAGATACACTACCCTTTCGATTTTGATGTATTAAGATTTAAATCTTTCTATAGAATATACAAATTTTTAAAGCTAGTTTCATGGTATATGAACACTAGGAGTGCTAAAACTTTTATAGGACTTTCATTCAAGTGCCAAAACCTTCTTTTTTACTCACTCGAATGCTATCTTGGAGAAAAATTGATCGGTGCCAATTCTGCCCAAATGTCCATAAAAATTTTTTATTTTTAAATTTTTTGTGAATTTTATATTTTTATTTGTATTTTGCATTTTGTATTTTTTAGGGTCGGCAAGGGTCCGCGGCCGCCTCACCCACAACCATGAAGGCCCTAGGTGAGGTTGCGAAGGCCCTCGTTGGCTGTTGGGCAACCGTGGGCAACGCCGCCTAGAAATAGCAAGAGTTGTTGTGATCTCGCTAGCGATTGGTGAGGCCTCAACGGCCTCGTCCATGACCATTGCAACTAGATCTGGGTGAGGGCCCTCACTACGAAGGCCTTGCCACGACAGCCCTTGCCTGCTTTGAGTGGTGTCCAGCTTTAAGTAGCCACGAGTGACGCCACCCAGAGCGGGTGAGGGTTGTCGCGACCAAGGGTGAGGTGGCTGTGGCTGGTGAGGGTCATCAGTGACCTTCACCAACCCTAAAGAAAAAATAAATAAAAAAAAAGCAAAAAAAAAAATATTTAAAAAAATCTCGGGGTGGTTATTTCAATTTTTCAAGTGGAACAAATTGGAAGTGGCACTCAAATGATTGATTTTTCAAATTTAAGACACTCAAGTAAGTGAAAAAAAATTTCGGAGTGTCATACAAAAGTATGGCATTGACACTTATACTGTTCTTTATTTTCAAGCTTTTATGAATAAATCCCATATAAAGCTTATACATATTATATAAGTGAATGATAACCGAAGTAGTCCGAAGATATTGGGTTAGAGGCAATGTTAAAGGTGGACGAACAATTATTGATTGCCATGAGTTTTTCCAAATCCTTAATCTCGTGCAGCAGCGTTGGTATTTTTGATTTAATTGTATTAACCTTCGACAATTCTATGTGAATGAGTTGTCATTAGTTTATTGGAGTCAATTTAAAAATCAATCGAAATGTGAGAGAATAGCTTGCTTCCTAAGCAATTAGAGAATCTAAATATGTGGACTTTGATTACATTAGTTATTTCAACTAATGCCCTTCTAATGCCCTAAATTGACTAGTTTGTTATCTAAGTGTTTTTTTTTTTTTTGGGTAAAGGTTTGTTATCTAAGTGTTGATGTGGACTTTATCCAATTATAATTAATCAGGTTCTTTATCCACTAAGTGATCATGCCATGGTCATGTGTGATCATTGGGGTCCTAATATTTACCCTAACCATTTCACTAAACTAGAAAAAGGCACAATCAAACTTGAAGGAAATTAAGAGCCCAAAAAGATTATTGACGTGATAAGATGTTACGGTGCCATAGTTTACTTGAAAAGAAGAAGGGGCTAGTTAAAGATCACGAGTATTCTCCAAGCTCGTATAATTTTTTTTTTCCTTTCGCAAAATAAAATTAAGTCACCATCATGTTCGAATTTTTTTAATTCAAGTATGATAAAAAAAATCAATGATTGGTGGCATGTGATATTTAAATGTACTTAATTCATTCTATATGTATTAATGATATCATGTTGTTAGAAGAGTATGATTTATGAACTGCCATAATGTTGTTAGTAGGGGTGTCAAAAAACCTGATCCGACCGGATCCAAACACGAAACAAATATAATACATGTTTCGGGTCTTGATACTGTTCGAGTAATACATATAAAATAAGTAAAAGAAATATGTTTTGGTTGCGTGAGGTTGGAACATTGTTAAATCCGAAACACGTGAACTCCAACTTCCAAACACAAACAGTAAACACGTACCTTCTTCTTCTCGGTTCTGCCTTCTTCTCCGACGACTGTGCCTTCGCTCACGACTGCCAGTTCGGCCTCTCCTCTGAACGACGCGCCTCCGCCTCGCCGTTGTCGTCGCCGTCGCCACCCCTCGTCTCAACGCCGGAACCCTAGTCGCTGCCGAATCGGTCGATCGTTGCCGTCCGTCACCGAAAACCTCTTAGGTCCGTGCTTCCATCGATTTCTTGATCCACGAGGAGCTTTGGCGTCCTTCTTCTTCGTCACCTTCCGGGTGGAGAACTTGGAGGGCGCTTTGCCCGCCAAGCACTCTCCGAAGTCAGCGGGTATGGTTTATTCGTTTTTTTTTTTTTTTTTTGGGTTCTTTCGCGAGGGAAAAGGATGGCAAAAGAGGATCCTTTTGATTTCGTTCGGGATTGCGATGGGCGTCAGTGATGGAATTTGGGAATTTTGGAGTGCGGAGTGGTGAAAAATCTTTACGGGTCGCTCGGCGGTCGTCCGAGCTGAAGTGGGTCATTCTTTGTAGTTTCAATTTGATGAAGGGGTTGAGTGCGGTGGTGAAGTAGTGTCGACTTTTGATTACGGATTTGAAAAGTGTCGTCGATTGTAGGTAGACGGACTATGTGATCGTGTAAGGAGAGTTATCTCTCTTAAGATGGTGTGAATTTTCAGGGAAAGGCAGAATCTTAGTAGTATTAATGTTCAGTAATTCTGGTTTTCCCCTTTGTATGTTGACATCTATGTTTTCAATTAGTGGCCAAAATTCTGTTTTGATTAGGCTTTCGCTTGTTATATGGCATCTCTGTTGAATCCTTCTGCAGAGATTGATCATACTGTAGACGAGAGAAAGTCAGAGCTGTACGTTGTGTGCTCTCTGTACATTGATGGTGCCCCTTTTGGTCTTCCCACTAGAACAAGGTGCTTTCTTTATTTAAGCCTTGCTAAACTATGGGCTACCTTTTCTAGAAAAATTAAGCACAGCAAAAATCTGTTTCTATTGTGCAGGATGCATTGGCAAAGAGCAACGAAGTCTTTGAAACATTTAAGCGTATGAGTTATATGACACCTAACTAACCTAACTAACGATATTCTTTTATTTCCTGTGTACCAGATCAGCATATCTACTACTTGGACTTGATCATAATTCTTTTTCAATCTGCACCACAAACTCAGATGGCAAAATCAATAAAGGATCTCAAGAAGGAAAATGCATTCTTGAAGGATCTCAAGAAGGAAAATGCATTCCCGAAGGACAAGTGTCAGAAATCAGATATTTCCACTTATAGAACTTGTTGATGAGGTAAGTGTAACATCTGTTTCATTTGTTTTTCCTTTTCGTAGTTGTTTTAGATATCTTACTGTTTCCAAGTTGAAATGCATAGATTTTAAACCATGATGTAAATCGCCATGCCAATTTGTCCTGTCATTTACTGAGATCCAATCTTTTGGAAGGACTCTAGTCCATGCTAAACAGCTGCTTTCTGATGTGAACAGGGGCGCGGCGCGCATGACAACCATTCTGTTCTAGAAATAGTTTCTGGAACAGAAATAGATTTTTCTATTTCTATTTCAAGAAGAGTTTCTAAGCAAAAATAGCCGTTTGATAACGATACAAAATTTCTTCCTTCCGGACGGCGGTGGCGGTGACCGACGACCATTAATATAAATCTATTCTAGAAATAGAAAAATTGAATATGTTTATTAAATGAATTTATCTTCCAGAAATAGGTCTGGAATAGAAAAACTATTTCGGAACATAAATTTTGGGTTGTCATACACCCCTAGATGGTCGACTAGTTTCAAAGTTTATTCCTTCCAGATTGCTGTTGAAGGGTTGAGGAGCATTGATTTTTTTTTTTTTTGGTCAAAGGATATCGACTTTAATAAGCAGTAAATAATGCGCTTTTGCATATCATTAATGGTTATTTTTTTTTTTTTGTTGTATAGTGTTACTAAGAGTTCAAGTGGCAAATGTATTCTGGTTGTAACTTCTGAAGAAATAAATCAGGAGGTTCACTTTCCTGTACCATGTAGGGCTACAAAAGCAGGAAGAATTTTTGTTCCTGTTTGTTTTTTGACTCTTTGTACTTGGGCTAACGTTTTAGTCTGACATTCATTTGAACTCAGTAATTAAAGGATCACATTTGTGTACGACAGAAGAATTTATTGGGGTTTAATATGTTAATGTTGAGTGGCAACAAGGCAGGTTCAGTGGCCACTGCAAACTGCTTATGATGTTTAATTGACAAATTGACCTTTGTTTTCTTGTAATAGGAAGGAAGATACACGGTTTCTTTTTTATTCCTCTGGATCCATGGCTTTTCCCTGTATGATTAAATGGACAAATAGAAAAAAGGGAGGTGAAAAATAAAAATAAAAAGAGGAAAACCCAGAAACCCAACCCGACCCGAATTTCCGATGCGAGTCTAATGTGTTTTGGGTCGGGTCGGGTAACATCAAAACCCGACCCGACCTGACCCATTTACACCCCTAGTTAGTAGAGTACGATTTATGAACTGCCATCAAGTTTAAAAACAAAATAACTAATGAAATTTCCTTGAGGCCGTTGAGTAAGAAACTTCAACTTACCAAAAACATCATTACAGAGTGTCTCCAAGTGTCATATTTTGTCTTGGTTTTGAGTACAAATTGATTCCATAAGCAAAGTCATTAACACCGGTGAATAAAGCGGGGAAAAAAGAGAGTTTAAATCCTATTACGATTTGCCCCACATTTATTCTGTCTTCTTCTTTGAGGATGAATCCGATGGTGATTTAGTCCCTTATGAGGCATCACTAATCTACTAGTGTGATCGCATAAAACAATAACATTTGTCCAGTTTCGGATAAAATCACGTGGAATTACCTTTTTCTTCTCAAACAATGAGAAAATCCATCTTAACTAGGGAAAGCTTTAGTCAAAATAGGATTGTTTGTATTTGGTGGTAATGGAAGCAAAACCAATGCTCCTATATCCACACAGACAAATTTATCCCTGAACCGCTAATTTGACCATGGATAGACTAGGTTTGACTTTCGCCATCTGAATAGTGGATATGCCACCAAGGAATCCAGTTGGTTCGAGATTCCCACGATTCCCTCTCCGTGTCTCTTTCTCCTGCAGAATACTCGCTTTTCGTCTTGTTAAGAAAGTGATGCTTCATTTGCCGAAGTTTAACATGCAAAGGTCGGCAATATCAAGAAGTGGAATATGTGCATGGCTACGTGTGATCTGACAAAGGCGTGTAATGAAAGACCGGACGCAAGGTGGTGGGAGTAGTTACACGGAAAATTGAGCCGAATTTCAATTAAATATGAGTTAACTTACCCCGCGCATACAGGAAGGCCACGGGATTGAACCGGGACACGCACGCTTCGACCAAGACTCAAAACTTTTCATTTCCTTCGCATTTCACTTTCGCGTAATATTTAGTTCCTATCATAAATTTTCATTTCGATATACTGCGATTCCAGATTATTGCAGTTCCGGTCAATTAACATATCCTTACACCTAGTTCGATGGAGGATTCACGTTCCATCCAAGCCCCATTTGATCGGTTTGTGCTTGAGTATGAAATAACGGAATGATCTTCATTGCTTTTCATTCGCTTGAAGTCGGATCACCTTGGTGCCTCATTGTTTCATTGTCAAAACCTCTTTTGGCACACCCAAACGGATTGATTTTCTTTAACACAGAAGCAAATTTTGATATACAACATTATAGATAATTAGAGGATTCTTCATATTTTCCTTGATTTGGCATGTCTTGATTTTATGTAACTCCTTTTTTATTTTGGTCAAAGTAATAGTTCATTCATTTCTATAGAAATAAAAGAGAAAAACATTGCCGTCCAATTGAAAACCAAGACAAATTTCAGGCAACTTCAAAACAAAAGCAGCTCTTGATAACTAAAGGGGTCGTCCAAACAAGGTTAAGAGTCACATTCAAAGAGCAGATTTATGATTTCTTCAAACTAAAAATCGTGGCCAATTACCAAATTCGTCTTTAGTAATGAGCATATATTGAGATCCTCATCTATTGAGACGGCTTTATCTTTCAGTGGTGCATGCCGAGATTCATTGTTCCCAACATATTGTCGTTTAGAAAAACAACATTGAATGAGGACAAATTTGACATTTGTGAGAGCTAAATATTTACAAAACTCCTCTAATTTTCTTCAAAATTGGACTTGTATATTAATGAAACCTGAGAAAAGCGAAACCCCAAAATCATACATGCAAAAATCCCAAAATCTAGATTAGATTGGGATAGCAACCTCTCAAAATGGGAGAAAAGATCCTGAATCTAGACTAAATCAAAAGAGGAAAACTCCACAAAATGAGAAGAAAGCAAGAAAAAGAGAATGGAGAACCAGATTAGCCAAAGAAAAAGGAAAAAAAAGGGAGGATAGGAGAGACCTGGCTCAAACCCTCCCCTCATGGAGATTGAAACAAAAAGCTGTGTAAAAATTAAATCGAAAAGAGAAAACCCTAGAGTTCCATAATGAAGGAACTAGAGCATTTTAATTTTTTGATTTATGATAATTGATTATCATTAATATTTCAATATATCTTGATAAAAATAATTAGGGGATTGTCCTTATGTCCTTGAGTATCTCTAACATACAAGTATAGAGATTGCAAGATTCCATTGATTTTGACTTGTTCAATGTATGATCTACTTATTTGAATACTCGTTAGTAAATACAATGAATTAGCCTATGGAGTCTTCTATTATATGAATATGAAAAGATCATCATTCTCCATAATGCATCCATAGGCGCACATTACTTGATGTATTTGGACCGGGGGATTTGCTTATCCTATTCATCGGAGTTCGTTGAGTCAAAAGATTTGACTAACCCCTCACTCTGAAAAATGAAACTAAATGATTACGACGTTATCTAATGTAAAAAACTCTATAGTTTACTTGACAAGAGAAAAAATATGGTAGGTAATGATCACCGAGAAATCTCCAAGCTCGTATAATTTTCTTCCTTTCCTGGTCCCTCGCAAAATAGACGTGTCAAGTCACCTCCATGTTCATATCTTTTTAATGCCGAAGAGCGAAAGATCCGCGACTAGCGGAATGTGATAATTAATTGTACATAATTTAGTCAATATATAATAATGTATTAATCATGTCATGTTGTTAGTAGAGTACGATTTACGAACCGCCATCGAGTGTTTTTTTTTTTAAATAACTAATGCAACTTCCTCGAGGAATGTTGACTAAGAAACTTAAACTTACCAAACTTACCAAAAACCATTACAGAGTGTCTCCAAGTGTCAGATTTTGCCTTGGTTAAGTCTCGGTGAATAAAGTGAAAAAAAGAAGAAGTTTGAGTGATAAGATATAATTTCCTTATCTTTGATTATTTATTTTGGGATATGTTATGCACAACAATTCTCGGCGAGTAGCTCAAGTGTGTTTGTTTCAATTTTTGAGAGATAATCTAAGTGAGAAATTGGAAGATCACTGCTATATCTATGGTATAAGGTTTCAAGGAAAAACTCCGAGTGATGGTGTAGTTCAATTACTCTATGACGCCATAGGGGATGGCAGGTCTGCACCCTATGACACCAAGGCAATTGGATGGAGACAGCATTTTCCTAGTTTAATTTAGGTCATTATCTAGATTTATGCAGTTTCCTATTTTAGTTTCCAAAAAAGATCTAAGAAATATTGCATTATATCTCATCTAAAATTAATTAATTTCATAAATTCCATTTACATGTTACTCAGTAGTCATATGCTCTAGGGTCATGTCATAATTGCATCTCATGCATTGCATACAATTTAATTTCTATAAAAAGAAAACACACAAATAAAAAGTAATCTCACATAGTTGAATAATTGGATTAATTCATGATTAACCATATTTCATGTCATTAGAATGTCATATAGGTTGCATTCAATCCAATTTAATTAACAGAGCACACATGTCACTTGGATTTCATTTTAGTTCTCAAATGCACGTTAATTTAGGACATATAAATCACATCGCATGTCATGTTAGATTAGTTCATAATTCTTTTGTCCATCATTAGGATTTGTTTACATCTAAGGTTTATTTGTTTGATTAAGAATGAATGATTTGGAAAACATTTCTCTAAAATTCTCCTTATATCCTTACAAAAATGGATAAACAAATTTTTTTATTGTCCATAAAAATGTTTAGACATAAACTGTTGTCATTAATGAAAATATTTTCATTGACTAATTATTTCAAAAGATGCAAGCAATCATTTTTAGGAAATTATTTTTCCAAATTATTCATTTTTTGCAAAACAAATGAGGCAGATTGGATTTAAATTCATGTCACATGTCAATAGTTTTTAAATTAAAATTCACGTAGATATTGTGATGGCTAACAATATCGCCAAGAGGGGGTGAATTGGTGATTTTAAGAAAAATTCACTAACTTATGAAATTGTAAAAGCCAAGTCTGATGTAAGCAGAATAACTTAATGTAAAAAGAATTAAGTTAATAGAAGCAAGAACATGTGATTATATCAAGTGTAGAGCACTTCTATTAGATAATAATAGATAAGAGCAGAGACTTATAAAATGTTGTACATAGAGTTTTATAGTGGTTTGGCTTGATATAAGTTTACATCCATTCATCGAGACTAGTAGCCTACTGGTTGGATTTCATTAGCAATCTTAGGAATTAAAATAGTTTGTGCCGCTTATACTCAAGCACTTCTTCCCGAAGGAGGTTCTGCTTATACCCAAATAGATAGATCTCACTATCTCACACCTAAGCAGAGACTTATAGAATGATGTAAGAGTTTTATAGTGGTTTGGCTTGATGTAAGTTTACATCCATTCATTGAGACTAGTAGTCTACTGGTTGGATTTCATCAGCAATCTTAGGAATTACAATAGTTTGTGCCGCTTATACTCAAGCACTTCTTCCCGAAGGAGGTTATGCTTATACCCACATAGATAGATCTCACTATTACACACCTAAGCACAAACTATAATACCAACACACTTCTCAACTAGATTACACTTTCAGTACAATCAATGAAAATATTCTTTCTATTGGTTCTCTTTTTCATGACATGTTTAAATTGCTAAACGTCCATCAACTATTGACTTAAGCCAATGATTTTTATTTGTACAATCATAGTCTCAATTAAAAGGGTGAAGATTATTTGGCAGTAACATGAACCAATTGCCGAAAAAGAAGTATTTTTTAGGCTACGCATGATAAAATTTATGTTTCTTGATTTCTCTGTTTCTCTGTTCCCCGGAACTGGTTTGAAACAGAAATCCGTTTGGTAACGCAATTTGATTTCTCTATTTCTGAAACAAATTTCTATTCCAGAAATAGATTTGAAGAAGAAATTATAAGCTAAAATTTTTAGCTTCTCAGTTTCTAAAATAGAAATTTTGTTTCGGAAATCAATTTCTGTTTCAGAAATTTTGTCATGTGCACCATTAAAGGCAAAACCCATCTTTCTCACTTACCTAACCATGGAAGAAAAAATTCCAAAGAAATCGACTTGGCTAGCTATCATATCGAAAGATCAATTTAAATCTTCCACAAAGTAAAACAAACATCCTTTATGCAGACCGGTGTCTCCAACAAAGGATCACACATCCCCACAAAGCATACAAAGCGATATAGAAATGAAACATGTCATTAAGTAGAAATCAACTCCACAAGAGTCATGAAATCAGCTTGAACACTTCCTCTAGGTCCGGAAGCATCCACCAATCTCTCTCTAAGCTCACCAGCCTTCTTCCTCATCTCCTTCCCGTCCTCACTTCTCAACACTACGTCCAATGCCTTCACCATCCCACTCTTTGTAATGGTCCCTCCCTCCATTCCCACTCCAATTTTCCACCATTCCTTCACCAACCTTCTGTTCATCATGTTGTCCGTCCAAAATGGCTTGCATATCATCGGCAAACCCCCCGCCACACTCTCAAACACTGAGTTGTACCCGCAGTGTGTAACGTGCACCCCGCATGCCGGGTGGCTCAACACCCGGCTCTGTGGAGCCCACGACACTATCTTCCCACGCTGCCCCATCCTCTCCAAGAACCCTTCGGGTAAGTGGACCATCATGTGCTCCTTCGTAGACCATAGGAATGGGGTCCCGGTGGATTCCAGGGCCTTGGCAAGAGAGGATAGCTCGGTAGGTGACGGTATAGCTACCGTCCCAAAACAAACATATGCCACGGTCCAAGGGTCTTTGGTGTCTAGCCACATTAAGCAACCGGTAGGGTCTGAGTCTAAGCTTGTTAGCACCGGTGGTGGTGAGAAAGACACCGTGGAGCACCCTACGTGAAGGAGAATCTTGAACTTGGACTTGAGGTCTGCTATTAGAGGTGCCGGATTCGCTTCCACGGAGGAGTTCATGATGACGGCCGTGACACATGGCAGCATGTGCCGGAACTGGTTAACGAAGTTTGGCACTGGCAACGTGGTCGGGTCTTGTTTAATATAGTTTGGGATATCTGACATTCTAAACAATGATAACCCTGGAACCATTTCCAGGGCCTTGTCGTAGGTCTCGGCCTCTGCCACTGCCATGCCAGCACAGGAGGTTTTGTGGTAGACTTCACGAAGGACCTCGGCGTGGACGTAAGCGGACAGAAAGCACGGAGACGGGACCCAGAACGTCACCCACGGAACGTGCATTTCCTCGGCGATTTCACCTGCGGGAAGTAAGAAAGCATCACTAAATAGACAACTCACCTTCTTCCTTGCATCTTGCTCCGCAGCATCAATGGCAGCTTGATAACTCTTCTGAGCTTGCATAAGGAACGCATCCATTTGCTCTTCCAATTTCTCCTTCCTCACTCCGTGATGACCAGCCGGCAATCCATTGTCGATGTCATCCATTTGCTCAACCAGTTTCTCCTTCCTCACTCCGTGATGACCAGGCGGCAATCCATTGTCGATGTCATATACCTTGATGTTGGGCGGCAGCTCGGCTCTTGACGAAGGGGGGAAGAGATCACGGTTGGACGTGGCTGTGCTTAAGAAAGAGAAGTGGACGTTCGTAACAGTTTCTGCCAACTTACGGAGGAGGTTGGCGAGGGGCAAGGGGTGGCAACCGAATGGAAAAGCAAGGACGGCGACGTTCTTTTCCGAGGACATTTTGAACCCAATCCAATCAAAATCTTCAAGATCACGAATATCTATGGAAAAGAATCGTCAAAAACAGGTTGAGCTCAATTTGGACGATCATTTTTATGAAAACACTTCCACAAAATCTACTGAATATAAATGTATTTTGCAACTTATTAATAAACACAATAACAAGTTCACTTACTATCAACAAATTTCGAGCCCAAAGTCAGTTCCACAAACTTCCTTTTCCCGTGTTTTTCTTCCGGTTTCTTCTTTGCCTCCTTTCAGTCAATGTTTCCTCTTTTCTTTTATATTTGGCCGTGACCGTCTATTCTTTTTCTAGGACTTCTTAAATCCCAATGCTATCATAGAAAGACTAGAGACACCACCCCTTTACTGTAAATTTACAAGTCCAACCACGTCAACAAAACTATATTTGACGTTCGTAAATTTATTAAAATGTTGTTCACATTCTAAGGACACTTGAAAAATTTGACAGATATTTTTATCTTACTACTTAATTTGACATTCGCAAATTTACTATGGTGCGAAAAATTTATTAGCCATACTTGTAAAATGTAGAAGTTGGTACACTATTGATTAATTTACTTAAATTGATCACAACTACAGATCACACTTATAAAAATTAAAATATTATTAATTTATATGAAATCAATAATTTTATAGCCGACAAGTAAATTACTGGTCATATTTTCTTTAAACCAAAAATATTTGAAATGGGACGTAGAATTTCAGGCAGCTCATACAGGAGCAATGACAACACAACCGCGACACCAAGACCAACCACTCATCGTCCCGCACACCCAAAAAAGAAAAAAAAAATCGAACTAAACCGTTAGAAAAATCTTCCGAACCGAACCGAACGAGACCCAAACCGAATACGAACCAAACTGAAATTTTGGTTCGGTTCGGATTTTGGTTTTCAGCTTTTGGTTTTTGGTTTTTGGTTTTTTTTTGTTCGTTTTTTCTTTATAATTCTCAGTGAGGCATTTTAATCAGCAGGCGTTTTAATCAACCATGGCCATCTAAAGAAGCCAAGAAAGTCAACAATCGAGCCGAGCATTTACCGAAATATTTCTTCATTTTCTCATCAATTTTGCATATCAGCCAAACAGCATAAGACAACAAGAAGCTTAAATCGACATTCCAGCTGCAACAACATCCCCCTCCTCCAATGTTTCCAGAGCTAAAGCAGCACGGGTATCACTTCACTTCCACAGATTGGCAAACTAAATAGATAATCATGTCTAAATAAAAACCCGAACTTTGTTGGAAACAAGAACCCAACCTGAAGATTGAACATCTGGCTAAATCTACTTTCAATATTTCCCCCAAAAACCAGATAAAGAATCCATCTTCATTGTGTACCACTCAACACGACAACAAAATTAACACTCGTCACACCAATGGAAGCGAAACAACAATGAGGATCTCACCTAAATCCACAGAAAATCCTTCTGTACAGGAAAAAAAGAAAGTGCCGAAGCAGAAAAACAAAAATCCCCAAAAATGGTACATATCAGAGTTACTTCACAGCAGAAAAACAAAACCTTCGCCTCGACAACCACCAAGAAAACATCTCAAAGAACAGAACAAATCGAGCAAAGCAAGAAATAAGGAAAAAAACCCTGATACCCTCTGCATGCGACCCAGCAACAGCACCGAGAAGAAGAGCAAAAGAGACAAAGATGAATGCAGAGCGATCAAAGGAGAATCTTACCGATTTGAACTAGCTCAGCTCACTGAGCAAGCAAGAGGTGTCACAGATATAAAGCCACTGGCGGCCCCTCAGTCGAGAGCAGAGCGCGCGCAGGACATACTCGGCCACGTGGCTGCTACAAATTCTTTTCAGTCACCGTCGCCGTTGCAGAAGGAAGAGGGATGAAGGAGAGACTTGCAGAAAAAAGGGGCTTTGTCCCTCAATTGGTTGCCGTTGCAATCACCGACGCGCCATCGCCATTGCACCTCCAAGCCAACCAAGACAAGACAAGAGAGAAGACGGAGTCGGGAGAGAATAAAATCGAATTTTTAATGGTTTGATTTTTAATGAGAACCGAACCTGACACCCTTAGTTAATAATAAAGAAATGAATGAACAGTCATTAATAATTTAATTGCAAGAAAAAGGAAGCATTATTATGTCGGCCAACAGCAGCAATTTTTCTCGTCTAATAAACGAAGCGTTCCAAGCGTTAAAACAGCGAGTTAGATTCTTTCTTTTCTTATTTAACAATTTCATTTGCAAATAATTACTATAATCGTGGCAAAACCATGGGACTGATCAAGTAATAAGTGTGTTTATCTTTCTTGTTCAAAATTTAATGTTGATACACCGCAGTTGCATATCTTTCTAGGGCCAATCATAGGAGCACAAGTATGTGTGTCTTCTGCATTTATTCCGTGTGTATGTTTAAATTTATAAATATTATAGCACAATTTTATTTAATAACTTAAATTTTTTGAACAATTAACCGTGATCTCATATAATCTAATATGATAATAGAGCAAACAATCCTCAATTCAAAATAGAAACTACAATATCCTTCAATTGAATCAATTCATTAAGATGATTCTTTTAACACACGGAATTCGTGGAACTTCATAGCCAAATAAACAAAATACAATAAAGATAAATAATTGATTAATTAAAGGAGAGACTGAATTTGACACAACTCATTGTACTTTTGATATTGGTGTTCTCTTATACCCTATTTTTTAATCTGGCTATTCTATAGATAAACAGTTGAAACATCGATTTCAATTAGCTCGATGGAAGTTGCAAGACTTGACGGATAATCGTGCGAAGATTCTTTAGGGGAGATAAGCTCGTATAAAGTACTTTTGTCTCTTTCAATATTTGTTCAATGCTCGCTCCCAAAATTCTAATGAAATCAAATCTCGACTCTTATTGACCTTTTGTGTTGACTGACATTATCTCGTACGTGTTTGCATTTTGGGTTCTGTAGAAGCAACTTTTTCTATGTCTAGATTCCTTTTCCTTTTTTTTTTTTTTTTTTTTTTTTAAACATTGGAGTTAAAACTTCTACTTATTGTTAATTCATTACTTTCTTGTTTCTGTATGCATTGTCAGATAAAAAAAGGTATAATAGAAAGAAAAAATAATGACTCAAAAAGTGGATACATCAAATTCGCACGTAATGACTGTTGGAGTCCCGTGAAAAGCAATAGATAAGCTGTAAATAAGCTTTTATCAAAATTATTCACGGTAAGCTCTCACTACCTCCGTTCATCGTTAAGGTTGATATGTTTACATATCAAGTATTAAAAACCAAAAACAAAATATACATGCCATGTTAATAAGAAACTTATTTTCCTTAAGAACACACACACACACACACACACACACACACACACACACATTATATCACATTTTGAAAATGCAAGTTTTGGTTGCTGTTCCCAATCTCTTTCAGTTTTCACATCAAACATATGAATGATTTATATTAAAATCTACATGGCTTTAATACATATGATACTAAAATCTTATTATGAAATATGTATTCAATTATTTCTAATTTAATGTCCCAGTTTCATGTGTACATAACAATTGTCAAAATAACATAATTTTACCGACCCAAAAAAAATAAGACAATATAAATTTTAGAAAGTGCATTTAAAATAAGACACGCCAATTTCATCTATTCAATAATTGATTCATTAAATTGTATCAACTAATTTAAATTAATTATAGATGGTAATTTTAGTTTCAATTTTTTTGCCATAAAAGGGAAAAAATTCAAATAAGAGCATAAAGTGAGGTCATTTTTTCATACGAGAGTTTTAAGTAAACTTTATTTTAAATAAGGGTTTGAAACTATTACTTTATTTCAAATAAGGATCTGAGCTTGTCGGCTATTGGTTGGCTAAATCTTTACTAGCCAGCGAGCACTTGATATTTCGAGCAACTAAAAAGAGGCATTTTCCTCATAACAAAATTTGAATAAAGACTAAAAAGAAAAAGATCAAAAGAAATATGAGATCGGCACCATCTCCAGCAAACTCTCAAATTGCTTCATTTCCTCATCCTTCCTTCAATGCCACGAAGGTCGAATTAAACAAATTCGCAAAATAAATTCTTAATATTGGTAGGGTTCTCTTGCTTCTTTTTCCACTTTTGTACTCATCTTACATGGGATTAGTTCTTGAATTTCTGCAGAAGCATGCCCAAATCAGCTCGGGCAAAAGTGAATTGAGAGACCTAGCTTTGTTTTCGGCACATCCTATCTATCACTCCCTCTCCAACTTAATTGATATATAGATAATAATAAAATAAAATAAAAAAGACACTTGATTGATATCACCACAAGGACACACACATACTCGTGGATAGACTTTCTGCGAAAGATAAATGAAGAAGGACTGAAAGCAGAGAGAAAAACGCAATCTCAAGTTCCTCGATCTATCGCTTTTGCTTCCCACGGCCATCTGCCACCCTAGTCACCTCCACACGAGCACAGGTAGTTGCTGGCGTCATCTACGGCAGACTCAAAGCGAGAAGTTTGCGGCCATCCCCATGACTGCAGATCGGGAACTGAAATTTGCGCTTCATCTTCACATTGATTGAGAAACAAAGAACAAGTGTGATGTTCTACGATCCTTTCCAATAGAGAGAGAGAGAGAGAGAGAGAGAGAGAGAGAGAGAGAGAGTCGAAGATCCAATCAAAGCGGAAGCAAGGCAGTCATTTTGTAGCCTTAGTTCGTTAATTAGTGTGGTTTGTCTCCCGGTCGGTGAGCTCAGGCTTTTATTTTTATTTGAGACAAAATGACAACTTTTAGACCTTTATTTGAGAGAGAGTCCACATCGAACCCTTTCATGAGAAAATGACCTCACTTTAAGTCTTTATTTGGAATTTTCCTCATAAAAAGTTTTGAGCTATGCTCTTTGCTATTAAAAAAAAAATCACTTTAATGTTTTGAAAGATTTTCTTTTTTTTTTTTCACTTTGTCCACTCTCTCACTATCTCCATTAATTTCATTTTGTCTTTCACAAAAAACGTCCCATAAGTGGTAGGATGTTCTTTTACTTTGGAATTGTAATTTTTTTGGTCAATTCTACTTTATTACTACTCTAACTTTCACTTTTAAACTTTTGACTTACCTCATTGCAGGACATGGGAGTCCAAACTCAAATATGAAGTTAAATCATTTCCGCCTCGAGCTCCGAGAGAATGTGAGAATTCAAACCCTCCACCTCTCCCTTTTTATGTGGGAAGAGTAGTCACTAGGGCAAGTGGTTTAAAATTGAAATTGTTATGTTGTAAATTTGGGAAAAATTGTTAAATTTTTTTTAAACCTAGTGTGTAACCCCCAATTCAATCTTAAACTATTTAATTTGACCAATGTAATCTTAAACGTTTTGACGATTTTCCAATGTAATCTCTTTGAGCAATTTAGTTCGGAAATCACTAACTTGACGATCTAGGTAATATCAGTTGTGCCATGTAGGATGCCCAGCCACTCACACGGACCATCTTTTATGAAATAATGCTATTTTGCAATTTTTTTAAAAAAAATTATGAATTTTTTCATTCTTATCCTATTCTTTCCTTCTACTATCCATTATTTTCCCTTCGTTGGTCGTGGCTGGCGGCCACAACAAAGCCCTAAAAGCCTAGCCCGGCGTTTTTGAAGTCATCAACGTCCAAATTGAAGGTTTTATTTATTCATTCATTTATTTATTTATTTATTGTGAAACTCACGTACTCGTCATATCAATTTGGAGCCAAGCTCCATAACTCGAAGAAATCGATCAGGAACAAGCTCATCAAGTGCCCTAACATGTACTTCGACGCGCACGACTCGTCGCCACATGCTTTCTGATAGCAAGGGTATGACGTCAAGTTTGTGGAGCTTTCTCAGTATGCTCCGAGATTGATAGAGGATCCAGAAGATAAAGCTCAAAGATTCAGGAATGGCCTTCGACTAGGGCTGAAGAATCCCCTGGTGCCGCTGGATCTAAAAGACTATCGTGAAGTGTACCATCAAGCCCAGCTGATAGAAAGAAGTTTGAATGAACAAGCCACCTTGTTTGGATTGAGGTTTAATTTGAACAAAAATAGGAATTGATATGGGAAGAAGCCCAGGATCGAAGGAAGATTCTAGGTTCCGCCCAATAGGAAATGTGAGATTGGCAAGCCGGTGCCAAATTAGAATGGTGTATGTCGCTTCTGTGGAAGGCAACACGGTACGACTCCGTGCCCTCGGAGAATGGGTGCTTGGTTTAAATGTGGCCAACAAGGTCATATGGCTAGAGATTGTTTCAAAGACCGAGGGGACAATAGTAGTTACCACCGTCGTAGAGCGCCACAGATTGCATTGCAAGGTGGACATAATAGACCCCTAGCTTAAGAGATAATATATGCCATCATAAGAGGTCAAGCAAAGGACTCGCTTGATGTAATTATAGGTATGGTTTCGCTAAACGACCATACTACTTATGCTTTATTCAACCCTAGCGCAACTCATTCTTTTATTACTGAGCAATATGTTAAGCTGATAGGATTAAGTCTTGAGTTTCTGGAGTTAGTGGTTAGCATATCTACATCGTTAAAGAATAAGGTGTTAGCAGCATTATGTTGTTATGGTTGCAAGTTAGTGATTGTGAAAGAGAGGGGAAAATAGACTTGTTAGTCCTAGCCATGTATGACTTTAATTTGATAATTGGCATGGACTGGCTCACCAAGTAACAAGCTAAGATGGACTTCTATCATAAAGCGATTAGGTTTGACTTGTTAGAAAGTGAAAGTTTCGAGTTTGTTGGGAATCGAGGAGGACCCTTGGACGTCACTTAAGGCAACCTGTTTGTTAGACGGGGGTTGTCAAGGTTACTTGACAATTGTTATGGACATGATAGTTGAGGAGCTGAAGATTGAAGATATTGTAGTAGTTCAAGAATTTCCAGACGTGTTCCCAAAAGAATTGCCAAGCCTACCGCGAGAGAGAGAGATTGAGTTCGTGATCGACTTAGCACTCGGGATAGAGCCAATCTCTAAGGCTCCTTACTGGATGGCGTTATTTGAGTTGAAGGAACTGAATGTGTAGATGCAAGAATTGTTGGGTAAGGGATTCATACGTCCCGGTGCATCACCTTAGGGAGCACTAGTTATATTCATGAAGAAGAAAGATGGTTCGTTGCGTCTGTGCATCGACTATCATCAACTCAATCAAGTGACGATCAAGAACAAATATCCACTCTCGAGGATCGATGAATAGTTTGACTAGATGCAAGGAGCATCGATATTTTCAAAGATTGACTTGAGGACTAGGTATCATTAGTTAAAGATCAGAAATGAGGATATATCGAAGTCAGCGTTTCATACTCGATACGACCATTATGAATTCACTCTAATGTCGTTTGGCTTGATAAACACTCTAGCTGCTTTTATGGATTTGATGAACTGAGTGTTTAAAGAATACCTAGATTAGTTTGTGATTGTGTTCATCGATGATATTTTGGTATATTCGAGAAGTGTTAAGGAGCATGAAAGTCATCTGAGAATGGTACTTCAAGCCCTGAGAATTCATCAGATGTACGCTAAGTTTAGCAAGTGTGAGTTTTGGTTGACTAGTGTTGCGTTCCTAGGTCATGTGATTTCAGGCGAAGGAATCTCTGTGAACCCGTCTAAGATTGAAGCAGTTATCAGTTGGTCGAGACCAACTACAGTGACAGAGGTCAAAAGCTTTTTGGAGGATATGAGATCTATAGTGATGCTTCGTTCAGAGGATTGTGTTGCGTGCTGATGCAACAGGGTACGGTTGTTGCTTACACCTCTCGCCAGTTGAGACTTCAAGAGTTGAATTACCAAACGCGTGACTTGGAACTCGCAGCAATCATTTTTGCTCTAGAGATTTGGAGACATTTTTTGTGTAGAGAAAGATTTCAGATCTTCACTGACCATTAAAGGCTCAAGTATCTATTATCTTAGAAGGAGTTGAATATGAGACAGCATCACTGGATGGAACTTCTGAAAGACTATTATTATGATATTCTATATCATCCAAGAAAAGTGAATAAGGTCGCATACGCTTTGAGTTGGAAGTCTTCCATTACATAGTTGATAGTTAAGGAATGGATGTTACTCAAGAGAGCTCGAGATTCAGTGTTCAAATTTGAGATAAATCACCTTTCAAATCTTATGGCCATCCTCAGAATTGAGCCGAGTGTGTAGATCAAGATCAAAATACTTCAATCAATAGACCCAGATGTTCACAAGATTCTACAAGAGGATACCAATAAGAGAAATGTTGATTTTCAGATATTTAAGGATGGAACACTGAGATTTTGATGACGATTATGTGTACCTGACAATGTAGAGCTTAGAGAGGAGATCTTATTAGAAACTCATCGTAGCAATTACAGCATCCATCTTGGCAGTACGAAGATGTATTAGAATCCAAGTCAACACTATTGGTGGTCTGATATGAAGGCAGACATTACCAAGCATGTCACCAAGTGAAGGCACAACATTGTAAGCCAGGAGGAGTTCTGCAACCTCTCGAGATTCCCAAGTGGAAATGGGAGCACATCATGATGGACTTTGTGACAGGCCTATTGAGGAGTTACAGGTGTAATGATTCCATTTGGGTAGTGGTCGACAGATTGATAAAGTCGGCTCATTTCATCGCAGTACGGAAGGACCTTGATTTGGATAGGCACACTAAGTTATACGTGCATCAAATTGTTCGTCTGCATAGAGTGCCGGTGATGATTACATTAGACCGAGACCTAAGATTCACAGCTGCTTTTTGGAAAAGTTTGCAGGCTGCCTTAAGAACGAAGCTGCGGCACAATATGACATATCATCCTCAAACGGATGGCCAGTCTGAGAGGACGATTCAAACCCTCGAAGATATGCTGTGAGCTTTCGTGTTGGATTTCAAGGGGAGTTGGGAGGAACAACTCTATCTTGTCGAGTTTGCCTACAACAACAGCTACCAGCAGAGTAGCACACGCCCAGAGTTAGTTCAGCAGTCAGTGGATGCAGTTGTAGTCATCAAAGGCAGATTAAAGACCGTTTAAAGCTGCCAGAAAAGCTACGTAGATAAGCGTTGAAGACCTTTGGAATTCCAAGTTGGTGATCATGTTTTTCTGAAAGTGTCATCAATTAGGGGCACTTCGGGCTTTTGCAAGAAAAGAAAACTGAATCTGAGGTAAATAAGTCCCTTTGAGATTCTTGAAAGAATTGGGTTCCTAACGTATCAACTTGCATTACTGCCGAGATTAGCGCAAGTGCATGACGTCTTTCACGTGTCTATGTTGAGGAAGTATGAACCCGACTTGACCCACATGTTTTATTTTGAGGAATTCAACGTGGACGATGAAGTGTCATACGTGAAAAGCTTGGTTTAAATTGTGGATCGGAAAGAACATATTATGCGTACCAAGACGATCCCGTTGGTTAAAGTGGTTTGGCAACACCATGACACTGAATGAGCAACTTGGGAAAGTGAGGATTTGATGAAACGATTGTACCCCCACATTTTTTTTCTAAAGAATTGTAATAGTTTAAATTTCAAGGACAAAATTTTTGTAAGATGGGAAGAGTTGTGACATATTGAAATTTCAGTCATGTTTTCAATTAAATAAATCGGGTCTTTCATCGACTCACCTATAGTGCTATTCTTTGTTGTTTTGGTACCCTGTATCCGTATTTGAAATATCGAGATTTTCACAACAAACCAAGGGTTGTCAATGTGTTGAAGATGTATATTGTGACTCGAAATAAATCAATCATGGGTCAATTGCACTAAAAATATCTAAAAGTTACTTGATAGGCTAGGTCACACTAAAATCGTGCCAGATTGAAATTAATTGTGAATTTAAATTCGATTTCAAAAATTGAAACTTATGTTATGTCATGATTTATTTTAGGACCGTCAATTCATCCTCCGAATATTTTTTTTTGTAAATTGAGATTTTTGACGGAAATTTAATTTAAGGCCGTTTTCGATTGGAAAATTCAGGAGACCATTTTTTATCACGTTTTTGGGATGCAAGTTGGTTTTATGGGTGAGGAAAAATGTCAATTTGATCAAGGACTCAATGGTGGAATTTATGGGGATCAAATTGGATTAATTTAAGAAGGAATTGAAGGAGATTTGGTTCAAATTGGAGAGGGATGCTTCAAAATTCGTAGCCCCCTTGGTCCTCAACCTTTGGACCCTTAGGAAGCTTGCCAAGGAAGCCTTGGCAGTGGCAAAAGGCTGAGGAAGCTAGCTAGGCATGGTGGGGCCTTGGCCAAGGGGACAAAGGGATAGGAGTGTGACTTGAGAGACCCTCTAAGCTTGGTTGTCCCTTTCTTCTCCTTTCTTCAGCTTGCATTCTCCATTTCCAACCCCTAGAAGCTTTGAAAGTTGTAGTAGAGAAGTTGAGCCACAAGCCCCCTTGCCGTCGAGCAGTTCGCCAAGCCACCGAACCGTCGTTTCTCACCCATCACGACCAATCGCAAGCCCGCCTGCTTGTCTTGTGTCATTTCTCCATCCCATCTACGTTCGAGCCTCCTGCTCGTGTCCCTTGCCATCCCGAGCCTCCTCAGGCCACCGTCGGAGCCGTACCACCACTATCCAACTACTAAAGTCACCCGCCTAGGCCGTAGTGGCTTCGCCAGTCCTATCTTGCCGAACCAGCTGCTCGATTATGTCCCTCGGCCCACCGTCCAAAATCCGAAACCCAGCAAGTCACGTGGGCTTCGAGACCTGTTTCTAAGCCTTTCCTGGCCTCGCTTGGTGTCATTGCTTTGGAGTTTGTTGCTCATATTTGCCTTGCCATCGTTGTGAACTCATTGGATTTGAAAACTAGTGAGTTTACTCACTAAACTATGCTTAGAGAGTTAATTATGCTTAAGGGTTCATTAGTTTAGGCTCATTAGGGATTAGGTGGTTAGTTATAACGGATTAGTAATTTAATTATTCGTTTATGCTTGTTAGGTGGTTAGATCGGCTTAATTAGCAAGTAGATAGGTCGTATTATTTATCTAGATAGGTTTGGAAATTTTCTGAGCGCATTTCAGTACTTAATTAGACTTTTCCGGCCTAAGTTTGTATTTTTGGCATTTATTAGTATTTATTTAATTAATTTTGGTAATTGTTTAATTATTTATTATTTTTCGAAAATTATGACGGGATAGCTAGTGATCGAAATTTTGTGCTGATTGCAATGGTGTGTTTGGTTTATTTATCCGGATGCTAATTTGTGCTATTTGAATGATATTTGTAATTTTGGGAATTTATTCCAAAATTGAGTAATTTCAGTATTTAATTAGAAAATACCGGACAGTGCCAAAAATGTGTTTGTGTGCTATTATATTTAGTGGGATTTTATTAAAGGAAAATTATTGTATTTTAGCTAAGGCTGACTGTGTACCCACATACGATTATTTTATCAAGTATAATAAAAATTAAGTATCGCACAGTTTTGGTGAGTATTATCAGTATATTATATCAACCCGCGGGCCTTGATATATTAGCTTAGGGTGAGTAGTATACTTTATTAGATTTTGGTGAGCTATACTATCTATCTTCAGCTTAAGGTGAGTAGTCATTGATGTGATTGAATTTGATAAATAGTATCGAATGGGTGGACTGGGAGGTGAAATTGATGGTATTGAATCAATTGGATGGATTGATCGATGACTTGATTTGAATTGAAGTGATTCATTGAATATATGAATCGTACTAACTTGCAGGAAGGGACTGAGGCAAAGGTAAGTCACCTATCTCTTGGTTGCATAGGTAGCATTTAAGCGTATTTTCTTCTTAGTCAGAGTTTAGAGAGTGAACTTGCTGGGATGTTGTCTCACCCGTTGTGCGATAACATTTGCAGGTCCTTAGATGGTTGTACCTCCCGAACTCTTGGCCAACCAAAGAAGGTTACCGAACAACACTTTTAGATTCCCCTCCTTGGGAGCCAAGTAGCCTGGGTTTACAAACTCACAAGATCCATTGTCTGGGTTGATGCGAGTCTATCCCATAATGTACCCCATCACTTCAGATCATGGTATCGTTCGAGCAAAATGGACCTAGAGAAGGCCCCATTCTAGAGTCTGAGATTTCTAGGTTAGTGCTGGAGATCACTTTTGGTGAGGGCACGACTAACCCTCCTGGTGGTTCAGTGGTAGACCCGAGTCTTTCGGACCTAGGGTCTCTAGAGTATTCAATTGAAGACTCGAATGCTTAGAGGATCTGTACCCCTCTACCCTTTTTGTAGACTTGTATATATCGGCTAGTATTGTATATGACTTAGTATGATATGTATATAAGTGTGTTGTAGTTTGAAAAATTTGTGGTCCTGCTTTTCTATCCCATCTTTCTATTGTTTGGGGATTTATTTATTCGCTTCTATATGCGCATAAAAATGAATAGGTCGGCGACGTGTCCTGGGACGTTGCAACTTAATCGACCATTGAAGAATGGACACGTGCTTGGAGGATTGGAGCGTAACAAAAAAAAAAAAAAAAGAGTAAAGAACAAGGAGCAATATATCTATAGTTGGTAGTATTCCTTAAGGGAGAGATATTTCTTTTGGTCTCTCCACCTAATTGACCTGAAAATTTATGATAATAGCTTAATGAATCCGCCGGCTATCGTGGTTTAGCAGTTGAAAGCGAAAACAATAATTGATTACCACTCTCCACTACTCTTTCATTATCTAATGTAGTAAGTCAACTGCCAAATAAAAAATAAAATAAAATAAGAGATTGCATCTTTTGACGAGGAAACTGTTTACCAAATGAAATTTTTAGCAGGCATCATCTCGCCCAATCTAATGTACACGGTGCTTGTTATGCGCTTCTGATCTATATTCACTAAGAAAGTCCTATTAGTCAGTTATTTTATTTATCTTGTGGCATATCTAAAAATATGATTGCGTTGACTAGTATGTTTGGTTGTTTTAAAAAATAAAAGAGAAAAATTATAATGCAGTTACCATCGTCTTGCAATGAAGAAGACAAAACAAACTTGGAGCACAACAATGTCGAAAATGATCTAATTATGTAGCTGCACTTAAAATATAGGGGAAATTATGAGTGAGTACTTTTGGAAAACATTATTTAAATAAGTACTATCACAACCCTTCCAAAGTAGTCCGAAGATATGGGGTTAGAGGCAATGTTAAAGGTGGAGTAACAGTTGTTCATTGGCATGAGTTTTTCCAAATCATTATCTCGCGCAGCATTGGTATTTTCAATTTAATTGTATTAACCTTCGACAATTCTATGTGAATGAGTCGCCATTAGCTTGTTGGACTCAAACTAGAAACCAATTGAAATATGAGAGAATAGCTCGCTTCCTAATCAATTAGAGAATCTAAATATGCGGACTTGATTACATTAGTTATTTCAACTATTGCCCTTCCGATGCCCTAAATTGATTGGTTTCTTATCTAAGTGTTGATGCGGGCTTTATCCAATTATAATTTACTCAGGTTCTTTGTCCATTAAGTGACCATACCATGGTCCTGTGTGATCATTGGGGTCCTAATATTTACCCTAACCATTTCACTGAACTACAAAAAGGCACAATCAAGAACCTGAAGGAAATTAAGAGCCCAAAAAAATTATTGACATGATAAGATGTTACAGTGCCATAGTTTACTTGAAAAGAAGAAGGGGCTAGTTAAAGATCACGAGTATTCTCCAAGCTTGTATAATTTTTTTTTCACTATGGCAAAATAAAAGTTGTCAAGTTGCCGTCATGTTCATTTTTTTTTTTTAATTCAAGTATCATAAAAAAATCAATGATTAGTGGTATGTGATATTTAAATGTACTTTGTTCATTCTATAAGTATTAATGATATCATGTTCTTAGAAGAGCATGATTTATGAACCACCATTAGGAGAATACGATTTACGAACCACCTTCAAGTATAAAAACAGAATAACTAATGAAAATTCCTTGAGGATCGTTGGGTAAGAAACTTTAACTTACCAAAAACATCATTACAGAGTGTCTCCAAGTGTCATATTTTGTCTTGGAAAAAGTACAAATTGATTCCATAAGCAAAGTCATTAACACCGGTGAATAAAGCGGGAAAAAAAGAGAGTTTGAATCCTATTTATTCTGTCTTCTTCTTTGAGGATGAATCCGATGGTGATTTAGTCCCTTATGATGCATCACTAATCTACTAGTGTGATTGCATAAAACAATAACATTTGTCAAGTTTCGGATAAAATCATGTGGAATTACTTTTTTCTTCTCAAACAATGAGGAAATCCATCTTAACTAGGGAAAGCGTTAGTCAAAATAGGATTGTTTGTATTTGGTGGTAATGGAAGCAAAACCAATTGCTATGCTTCTATATCCATACAGACAAATTTTTCCCTGAACCGCTAATTTGACCATGGTTAGACTAGGTTTGACTTTCGCCATCTGAATAGTGGATATGCCACCAAGGCATCCAGTTGGTTCGAGATTCCCACGATTCCCTCTCCGTGTCTCTTTCCCCTTGCAGAATACTCGCTTTTTGTCTTGTTAAGAAAGTGATGCTAGATTTGCCGAAGTTTTAAATGCAAAGGTCGGCAATATCAAGAAGTGGAATATGTGCAGGCCATGTGTGATCTGACAGGGGCGTGTAATGAAAGGCTGGACGCAAGGTGGTGGGAGTAGTTACACGGAAAATTGAGCCGAATTTCAATTAAATATGAGTAACTTACCCCGCGCATACAGGAAGGCCACGGGATTGAACCGGGACACGCACGCTTCAACCAAGACTCAGACTTTTCATTTCCTTCGCATTTCACTTTCGCGTAATTTTTAGTTCCTATCATAAATTTTCATTTCGATATACTGCGATCCCAGATTATTGCAGTTCCAGTCAATTAACATATCCTTACACCTAGTTCGATGGAGGATTCACGTTCCATCCAAGCCCCATTTGATCGGTTTGTGCTTGAGTATGAAATAATGGAATGATCTTCATTGCTTTTCATTCGCTTCAAGTCGGATCACCTTGGCGCCTCATTGTTTCATTGTCAAAACCTCTTTTGGCACACCCAAACGGATTGATTTTCTTCAACACACAAACAAATTTTGATATACAACATTAGAGATAATTAAAGGATTCTTCATATTTTCCTTGATTTGGCATGTCCTTGATTTATGTAACTCCTTTTTTTATTTTGGTCATAGTAATAGTTCATTCATTTCCATGAAATAAAAGAGAAAAACATCGCCATCCAATTCAAAACCAAGACAAATTTCAGACAACTTCAAAACAAAAGCAGCTCTTGATAACTAAAGGAGTCATCCAAACAAGGTTAAGAGTCACATTCAAAGAGCAGATTTATGATTTCTTCAAACTAAAATCGGTGGCCGATTACCAAATTTGTCTTTAGTAATGATCATATACCAAGATCCTCATTTATTGAGACGGCTTTAGCTTTTAGTGGTGCATGCCTAGATTCATTGTTCCCAACATCATTGTTGTTTAGAAAAACAACATTGAATGAGGATAGATTTGACATTTGTGAGAGCTAAATACTTACAAAACTCCTCTATTTTTCTTCAAAATTGGACTTGTATACTAATGAAACCTGAGAAAAGTGAAACCCCAAAATCATACATGCAAAAATCCCAAAATCTAGATTAGATTGGGATAGAAACCTCTTGAAATGGGAGAAAAGCTCCTGAATCTAGACTAAATAAAAAGAGAAAAACTCCACAAAATGAGAAGAAAGCAAGAAAAAGAGAGTGGAGAACCAAATTAGCCACAAAAAAAAAAAAAAATGGAAAAAGGGAGGGTAGGAGAGATTTGGCTCAAACCCTTCCCCATGGAGATTCCCCCATGGAGATTGAAACAAAAAGCTGTTTAAAAATTAAATCGAAAAGAGAAAACCCTAGAGTTCCATAACGAAGGAACAAGAGCATTTTAATTTTTGGATTTATGATAATTGATTATCATCAATATTTCAATATATCTTGTTAGAAATAATTAGGGGATTGTCCTTATGTCCTTGAGTATCTCTAACATACAAATATAGAGATTGGTAGATTCCATTGATTATGACTTTTTAAAAGTATGATCTACTTATTTGAATACTCGTTAGTAAATGCAATGAATTAGCCTACGCAGTCTTCTTTTATATGAATATAAAAAGAACATCATTCTCCATAATGCATCCATAGGTGCACACACTTGATGTATTTGGACGGGGGGATTTTCTTATCCTATTCATCGGGGGTCGTTGAGTCAAAAGATTTGACTAACCCTTTACTCTGAAAAATGAAATTAAGAGCGCAAAATGATTACTGACAGTGACGTTATATAATGTAAAAACTCTATAGTTTACTTGAAAAGAGAAAAAGAGGGTAGGTAATGATCACCGAGGAATCTCCAAGCTCGTATAATTTTCATCCTTTCCGCGTGCCTCGCAAAAAAGACGTTGTCAAGTCACCTCCATGTTCATATTTTTTTAATGCCTGAAGAGCGAAAGATCCACAACTAGCGGAATGTGATAATTAATTGTACATAATTTAGTCAATATATATTAATCATATCATGTTGTTAGTAGAGTATGATTTACGAACCGCCATCAAGTATTTTTGTTTGTTTGATTGTTTTGTTTTGTTTCGTTTCGTTTGTTCGTTTGTTTGTTTTTATATAAATAACTAATGCAACTTCCTCAACGAAAACTTCAACTTACCAAAAACCATTACTGAGTCTCTCCGAGTGTCAGATTTTGCCATGGTTAAGGCCCGGCGAATGAAGTGAAAAAAAGAAGAAGTTTGAATCCTATTACGATTGATAAGATATAATTTCCTTATCTTTGATTCTTTATTTTGGGATATGTTATTCACAACAATTCCATGGTAAGTAGCTCAAGTGTGTTTGTTTCAATTTTTGAGAGATAATCTTAGTGAGAGATTGGAAGATTAATGCTATATCTATGGTATAAGGTTTCAAGGAAACACTCCCAGTGATGGTGTAGTTCAATCACTCAATGACGCCATAGGGGATGGCGGATTTGCACCCTATGACACCAAGGCAATTGAATCGAGACAGCGACTTCCTAGTTTAATTTAGGTCATCATCTAGATTTACGCAGTTTCCTATTTTAGTTTCCAAAATGTAAGAAATATTGTATGTATATCTCATCTAAAATTAATTAGTTTCATAAATTCCATTTACACGTTACTTAGTAGTCATATGCTTTAGGATCATGTCATAATTGCATCTCATGCATTGCGTACAGTTTAATTTCTATAAAAAGAAAACACACAAATAAAAAATAATCTCACATAGTTGAAAAATTGGATTAATTCATAAATTTAACCATATTTTATGTCATTAGAATGGCATATAGGTTGCATTCAATCCAATTTAATTGACATAGCATACATGTCGCTTAGATTTCATTTTAGTTCACAAATGCATGTTAATTAGGACATATAAATCAAATTGCATGTCATCTTAGATTAGTTCATAATTCTTCTATTCATAATTAGGATTTGTTTACATATAAGGTGCGTTTGTTTTATAGAAAATGATGATTTGGAAAACATTTTCCTAAAATGATCGCTTATATCACTTATAAAAATGAATAGATAAATTTTTTTATTGTCCAAGAAAATGTTTAGACATAAACTTTTTTTCATTAATGAAAACATTTTTATTGACTAATTATTTCAAAAGATGCAAGTAATCATTTTTAAGAAAATATTTTTCTAAATTATTTATTTTCCGCAAAATAAATAGAGCAAGATGGAATTTAAATTCATGTCACATATCAATCGTTTAAATTAAAAAATTTACAATGCACTTCTATCAGATAGTAATAGATAAGAGCAAAGACATAGAGAACGATATATGTAGAGCTTTATAGTGGTTTGGCCCTTACATTTACTCATTAAGACTAATAGTTTGTTGGCTGGATTTCATTAGCAATCTTAGAAATTACAATAGTATGTGCCGCTTATGGTCAAGCACTTTTTCATGAAGGAGGTTCTACTTATACCCAAGTAGATAGATCTCACTATCACACACCTAAGCACAAGATATAATACCAATATACTTCTCAACTAGATTACACTTTCAATATGATCAATGAAAATATTCTTTCTCTTGGTTCTCTTTTTTCAGGATATGTTTAAATTGCTAAACCTCTATCAAGTATTGACTTAAGCCAATGATATTTATTTGTACAACTATAGTCTCAATTGTAGGGGGGAAGATTATTTCGCAGTAACATGAACTATATACTTGTACCAACTGCCGAAAAAAAGTATTTGTTAAGGGCACGAAACCCATTTATAACTTAACCGAACCTGGAAAAAAATTCCAAAAAAATCAACTTGGCTATCTATCATCCCAAAAGATCAATTTAAATCTTCCACAAAGTAAAACAAACATCCTTTATGCAGACCGGTGTCTCCAACAAAGCATCACATCCCCACAAAGCATACTAAGCAAAATAGAAATGAAACATATCATTAAGTAGAAATCAAGTCCACAAGGGTCTTGAAATCAGCTTGAACACTTCCTCCGGGTCCGGAAGCATCCACCAATCTCTCTCTAAGCTCACCAGCCTTCTTCCTCATCTCCCTTCCGTCCTCACTTCTCAACACCACCTCCAATGCCTTCATCATCCCACTCTTTGTAATGGTCCCTCCCTCCACTCCCACTCCAATTTTCCACCATTCCTTCACCAACCTTCCGTTCATCATGTTGTCCGTCCAAAACGGCTTGCATATCATCGGCACGCCCCCCGCCACACTCTCAAACACTGAGTTGTACCCGCAGTGTGTAACGTGCACCCCGCATGCCGGGTGGCTCAACACCCGGCTCTGTGGAGCCCACGACACTATCTTCCCACGCTGCCCCATCCTCTCCAAGAACCCTTCGGGCAAGTGGACCATCATGTGCTCCTTCATAGACCATAGGAATGGGGTCCCGGTGGATTCCAGGGCCTCGGCAAGAGAGGATAGCTCGGTAGGCGACGGTACAGCTACCGTCCCAAAACTAACATATGCCACGGTCCGAGGGTCTCTAGTGTCTAGCCACATTAAGCAACCGGTAGGGTCTAAGTCTGAGCTTGTTAGCACCGGTGGTGGTGAGAAAGACACCGTGGGGCACCCTACGTGGAGGAGAATCTTGAACTTGGACTTGAGGTCTGCTATTAGAGGTGCCGGATTCGCTTCCACGTAGGAGTTCATGATGACGGCCGCGGCACTTGGCAGCATGCGCCCCAACTGGTTAACGAAGTTTGACACTGGCGACGTGGTCAGGTCTTGTATAATATTGTTCGGGATATCTGACATTCGAAACAATGATAACTCTGGAACCATTTCCAGGGCCTTGTCGTCGGTCTCGGCCTCTGCCACTGCCATGCCAGCACAGGAGGTTTTTTGGCAGAGTTGACGAAGGACCTCGGCGTGGACGTAAGCGGACAGAAAGCACGGAGACGGGACCCAGAACGTCACCCACGGAACGTGCATTTCCTCGGCGATTTCGCCTGCGGGAAGTAATAAAGCATCACTAAATAGACAAGTCACCTTCTTCTTTGCATCTCGCTCCGCGGCATCAATGGCAGCTTGATAACTCTTCTGAGCTTGCATGAGGAACATACCCATTTGCTCTTCCAGTTCCTCCTTCGTCACTCCGTGATTACCAGCCGGCAGTCCATTGTCGATGTCATAGACCTTGATGTTGGGCGGCAGCTCGGCTCTCGACGAAGTGGGGAATAGATCCCGGTTGGACGTGGCCGTGCTTAAAAAAGAGAAGTGGACGTTCGTAACAGTTTCCGCCAACTTATGGAGGAGGTTGGCTAGGGGCAGGGGTGGCAACCGAATGGAAAAGCAAGGACGGCGACGTGCTTTTCCAAGGACATTTTGAACCCAATCCAATCAAAATCTTCAAGATCACGGATATCTATGGAAAAGAATCGTCAAAAACAGGTTGAGCTCAATTTGGACGATCATTTTTACCAAAATACTTCCACAAAAGCTACTGAATATAAATGTGTTTCGAACCTAATATATAAACACAAGAACGACTTCACTTACTATCAACAAACTTCGAGCCCAAAGTCACTTCCACAAACTTCTTTTTCCCGTGTTTTTCTTCCGGTTTCTTCTTTGCCTCCTCTCAGTCAATGTTTTCTCTCTTCTTCGGTCCTGCTTCTCTCTTCTTTTATATTTGGCCGTGACCGTCTGTTCTTTTTCTAGGACTTCTTTTTAAAACCCAATGCTGCCATAGAAAGACCAGAGACACCACCCCTTTACTGTAAAATTACAAGTCCAACCACGTCAACAAAACTATATTCGACGTTCGTAAATTTACTTAAGAATGTGCACCAGTGCTTGACTGATGCATATTATGTAAAGAATGGCTCTTTATTACTACATAATCTGTGGGGTTCTTTGTTTACACAAGCCATCTCCATTACTTCTGATGGATAATTGTAAGTATGGTAATTTTAACTAATTGTTTTGATCAACATGACAAACATGGCTTGTATTAAATGAAAAAGGGGAAAAAGATCACAGAGCCCGCTTAGCCTATAAAAGTCCAAAAAGAAACATAAAGTTTCACTTCCAACAAGCAATTTCTTGTCCTCCAATTTAGGCCAACGTATAACTCCGTTGATTTATATATTCTTTATGAAGGATCATCCGTATGTATTAGCATCGTGCGATTTGATTTGATTCAAAATGCTAGTATTCGATATCTCTTAGGCAAATCTCTTATTACCAGAATCACAAGCAAATCTTTCAATTTACTAACCAATCTATGATTCGATATGTATTTGTTGATTCAAGCTATTCAGTTTCTTTTTATGTTTACCTATTAAAAAAATGTAACTTTGTCATATTTTATGATATATGTTATGTTTCGATTGCTATAGCAATTTAAAAATAATTTGTGCATTATATAATGCAATGTAAAATGAAATGACATATAAAGATCTTGCGATTATATTTGGATGTAATCTTTTCTTTCAAAAAAAAAAAAAAAAAAAACAATGAGAAATCACATCTTCTTATAGATAGGGATCATTTGATGCAGTTGAAATTAAGATTTCTTTTTCCAATATTATAATTCCCACTAAAAATTTTATATCTTACAATATTATTGATAAAATTTGTAAGTGTCTCTGACACAAAATACTAATTTTATGTACCTTGTCAAATCTTACTATTCAATTCAATTCTCGATTCATAAAATTGAGATTTTGACTTATCTTCATTTAACAACTTAAGGGATCATCTAAAACATATTCATGGGTATTTAACCACCTTAGGAAAGTTCATGTTTCCTTCCTTATTTTGATTTTCAACTTTTGTTGGTAAGCTAAACATGCTTGGTCAACACCTCAATGCCTCAGGGAGGCATCCTTTCAGAGAAGACTAAAAGCCAGAGGATTTTGAGAACGATAATAAACAAACAAACAAAAAGAAATTGTTCAAGCCTTTTCTTCTTGAAGAGTGCCTTTGATCCACTGTGAAAATATTTGATTTTCGAAATATAGGTTATGTATATCACCAGAACAATCATTGGAATGAAAATAACAATATGTCCTTATTTGATGGCTTAGGTAGCGCTCCAAAGGTAAGTTTTTTTTTTTTTTTAATTATATGATACCATTTAATTTTTTTCTATTGTAATTATTGAAATTGCCACGTCTACTTGTCATGTAAATCATTTGGTGGCTTCTTACAAAACAATAAATTGACGGAGGGCAGAACGAGTTGCAATACAAAGTCTGTTTTTTTTCGACGCTTTTTTCAAAAGCGAAGGCTAAGGTTGAAAAGTCAATCAAAGACGAGATTTTTAATTGAATGAAGTCATTAGATAATATCGACAGTTAGCTCATTATCGTGACACGTGTAAAATGATCCCCTCTATAGCTTTCGAAGTCAGCACTTTCATGGACGAGTAGGGCTTATAATATCAAAATGGTGTGTTCCATATCTTTCTAGATCTTGATATTTAATAGGAAAAATATGGTTAAGGTGCAGAGATACATAAAAAGATAGAAAACAAGGATGAGCTTAAAAGAGCTGGATCTGACGTAATGCATATGAAGGTTTCGAGTAGTTCAACGTTGAATAGAAGCAGATCCTTCAAGTTCAAGGGATCTGATAACAAGAAAAGGAAGGGAGTTTCACTTCTTTCGTACTCCTAGAAATTGGTGCCGCCAATTATTAAGAAATTTATGTTAAGAATGCAATGTTGATTTACAAAATTAATATGATAATTAACAAAGGGCCCATACCAACGAAAATCCAAATTTAGTATGCACGAGCCATATTTATCCTAAATTAATAATTGTGTAATAAAAAATCTCAGATTAGTACATTCATACAGCATTTCTCCAAACTAATTTTTACTCAAAAAAACCAAAACTAATAACATATCTCAAAAACTAATTTTATGTCACAAAAAATCCCAAATCATCAAATTCATATATTGAGAAATTTGTTAAAATCCTTATGAGCTGTCGCTAAAATCCCTAATCTTTATGACACAAAAGTTAGATTGGGGTGAATGTGAATGGATATATTAATTTAGGATTTTTTTTTATGATAGGAAAATTAGTTTGGGATATATATGGCACAGTGTACTAGTTTGAGATTTTTTGTGATATAAAAATTAATTTATGGTAAATATGATATAAACGTATTAGTTTAGAATTTTTGATAATATTAACTCATTAATAAATGATGTGATAGACTCTTATAAGCATGTTGAACATGACGTATTGGAACGTATCAATGGGACAAATCAATTTTTTTTGTTGTTCAATCTTTTTTAAAATCCGAAGAAATCATGTGAGATCGAATGAGAAAAGTCAAACTTCCAATTTGTTTTTACTGTCCGACTTTAACTGCCTACTAAATTGCCTATGTTCCTATTATCCACGTCTCCTTGATGAGACACCGTGACATGGGACGCTGATTGTGGCAATCAGATAGGAGTGGTAGTTGTAGGGAAAACAGGTTGGGAGACAACCACATGGCCCGGTCTAGATGCAAGAACATTTGTCTGAGCTTATGAAGAGAGTTGGCCGGAGCTTCTTCCTCAAGTCTTGTCATGATCGCGCGCTTGATGAAAAAAGCTTTACAAGCGGCATTGCCTACGCTTCAACTTTTTTTCAATCCTGAACATTTGAAATTTGATGACATATATATCATGACATGTAATGTCAGACATGATATTTTCATTTTTTTCTTTTCAAATTTTGGATGCTTTTTAAATTTTGAAGGAAACACATAAAAGTATTTTGTACGTATGTTTAATGCAAGAACAAACTAGCTCTTTGTAATGGTAGTCAACTAAAAACTCAAACCAAATACATTCCTAGGATTAGTCACCACTTACTAAGTGTTTTATTCCCATCGTCTATTAATGGGTTGTTTAGCAAATTTAAAAACAAGAAAAAGAAAAAAACTTTAGCTCAAAGATAACCATTCGAATATTCTTTTTAGTAACCACTAGGGGTTGCTTCAGTGACCATCATTTTCATATTGGAAGAAAGAGGTGGGGAAATAAAAAAGGGGACAAGATCACAGAGCCCGCGTAGCCTATAAAAGTCCAAAAAGAAACAAAGTTTCACTTCCAACAGGCATTTTCTTGTCCTCCAATTTAGGCCAACGTATGACTCCGTTGATTTATCAATTATTTATGAGGGATCATCCGTAAGTATTAGCATTGTAAGATTTGATATGATTCAAAAGGCTAGCAGCATCTCTTAGCTGAATCACTTATTTCCGGAATCACAAGCGAATCTTTCCGGTATACTAACCAATCCACAGTGCGATATGTATATGTTGACTGAAGCAATTCAGTTTCTTTATGTTACCAATCAAAAAGGGTAACTTTGTCATATTTGTGGATATGCATTGTGTTTGGATTGTTACGGAAATTTAAAAATAACTTTTGCACTTTATAATGCAACGAAAAATGAAATGATATATACGGATTTTGTGATTATATTTGGATGTAATCTTTCTTTCAATATAACAATCAGAAATCATATTTTCTTACACACACCAATCATCTGATGCACGTGAAATTAAGATTTCTTTTTTCAAGATTATAATTCCCACTAAAAATTTCATATCTTATAAGATTATTGATAAAATTTACAAGTGTCCATGACACAAAATACTAAATTTAGGGACCTTATCAAATCTTATTATTCAATTCAATTCTCAATTCATAAATTTGAGATTTGGATTTATCTCAGTTTAACAACTTACGGGATCATCTGAAACATAGTCATGGGTATTTAACCACCTTAGGAAAGTTCATCGTTTCCTTCTCTATTTCGACTTTTAACTTTTATTGGTAAGCGAAACATGCTTGGTCAAGAACGTTTTGTTTTGTTTTGTTTTTTTTTTTTGGTCAGAATGCTTGGTCAAGAACTTAAGGAAGCAATTATAACGTCATTTTCACTTTGTGTATATGCTTGAGTTTCCCACATCATGTCACATGTGAATATATCCATGTCATATCATCTTCTATTCAACTTTGCATGTTGCATCTAAATTGACAATCTCGCATGTGCACGTGCACACATGAATCTAGTAGCGCCACTGTGCATGACGAACGATTTGGTTGATCAATAGCGAAAATGACTAAATGTTTTGGCAACATTTTTTATTTTCAAACCAAATATCAAGCATACAAGATATCTAAAACTTTGAAGTAAAAGTATGCTATCTCTCTACAGCCCTATATTTCACTGACTCTGAATTCATCCAGCAATAATTGCACTTAGCACGGATTACCTTAATCGCTGCAGTGCGCAGAAACCTGTGCTGGTCATATCTTATACGTTTGTTTTCTAAAATCACTTGGTATACGTAATGAGCTGTGATTCTGCTTGGCGAAATGTGCAAAGAAACGCCTCTCAAACATGTACGTCCTTATAAAAAAAATGAAAATAAAATAAAAATGCACGTCCGCCTGAATATATAATTAAGCTGATATCACCTGCGTCGACCTCCTTCGTGGAAATACATGTAGAAAATTAGCACGACGTTGGATAATTAAGGAGAACTCTTATCTAAGACATATGTTCGTCTATAGAACAGGATCATCTACAAATAAGAGACCTCATTCACAACCTTTCCCTTTGACCAGACAATTGGGAAAATTCAGCCTTACGATTGATTTAATGGCGATTTAGCAAACACATCGGTCCGGGAAGGTCACCACTCGAGTGCCCTTTTTGAAGTCTCCGTCTAGTCCATGTGAATTATCCCGGACCTTCTCAAGTGTGTATCAAGAGCTTTGCACCGACCGACGTTACATGGTGCCATAATAAGTTTGTACTGTGTTTCAATTTGGTAAGCTTGAAGTAGGGCTCGTTTGGGATGGACCAACTTATTCCCAACCCTCTCTAGTGGCTTGGGATAAAATCTAAAAATATTACTCAAATTAAATAAAAAAAGATTAGGAAAAAGTAATTGCATATGAATCTACATATGTCAGTTTGCATGAATTTCAAGTGTTGCAAGTTAAAAAAGAAAATCAAATGTGTGCATCGTAAGACTTAGATAAAATTAAAAGTACTAGATAAAAATTAATCTAGATGGGTGCTATGTTTAAGCACTTACACATAATCATTAAGGTTGAGCATCAGTCTAGGGTTGATCTTGGACTGGCCCAATCTGGCTAGTCTTGATCCGATTCCCTGGTCTTGAGGCCTTTGGAACTTGCATTATGTGGGTTGGTTTTTCATCCTGAGACTTAAGGGTAGATCTAATCCAGACTGGTCTTGAGGCCTTTGGAACTTGCATTATGCGGGTTGGTCTTTCATCCTGAGACTTAAGGGTAGATTTAATCCAGACCAGTCCTATAGATATATTACAAACCCTAATATGTAACTTAAAATGTCCAACGTCTCCACCTTTTTCGATGTATTTATAGCCCATTCAACTCGGACCAGCTATGTGCACGTAATATATATGTGTGTGTGTGTGTTTATGCTTGTTTAATTTTATTTCACATATTCATCTTTTGTGGTTCATTGTTTTTGGCAAGTGGAGATTTTTGATGTTGTCATATCTTAGATTTCCATTTGATTGTACTAGTTTGCTCAATATCACATTGTTGATTGATATATTATTTTAAAGAATACATTCGTCTTTACAATGAATACAACTTTGTGCGGATTGGTCCCTGAGTTTGAGTTAGTCTCTAGGTTAACTCCTAATAATCATGACAAAACTATCTCTCTCCCTCACCCTCTCACTGGTTAACTGAATTCATTTGACCAACTTATTTTCTCGCACGGTAAAATAGTTTTCTCTAAACAAATCAAGTCTAAGTGAACAACTTCAAACTTAGGTACTTTCTCTACCTTGTGTTTAGCGACTTCCAACAATCCCGGGGGATAATACATTCAATACCCAATTGAATTCTTGTGATCCGGGTGCAAATTAGATTGAACCTTGTAATCTCCTTATGGTTTCGGAGTATGTGGTTCAATCTCGAACTCCAAGCTAAAACAAATCACAGATTGCGACTAATTTTATGGGCTATCATTGGGTAACTGTCTGTCTCTTAAGTAATTATCTTTGCATTTACAAGAGTAATTCAATTAAGATCGTAATGTGCCATGGGTTGCAGTACAAGACAAGAAATTCGAAAAGTAATTAGGTCATTTTAGTAGATTCCTCTCTAAATTAAGAATGGCGATTAAAATCAATCAAAACACCGAGCTATAAATCTAGGCGATTTCCCAACAAATCTCGCAGTTTGGTATTACTGGGCAGATATCCTTTTATCTTGAAATTTATATTTGTAATCTCCTCCTAAAAACATCCAAATACATGCCGTGCAAAGAAACTCGTCAATCAAAAATTAAAAGCTAAATAGATGGTTACCACATACACTGAGAAGTGTCCCTAAATAATGATTGCATGGATCACACTTGAAGGGCCCTTTGTGATCAAAGGTGGAGAAAGTCCCACTCGAACACTTTTATCCGTGAATACTGCACCAGCACTGAAGTAGATTCTTCTTTTTATCAATCGAAACTCCTTCCCAAACTGGACAAGCTCCTTTCCACCTGGCTTTGACATCAAAATCTTCATATTGAGGAGGAGAAAAAAAAAATCATATCGAGAAAGTTAAAAAATCTGGTTGGATCCACATGGCTCTATGGAAGTAAACTCTAGGTGCATCGGAGCATATCTCGACTTTTTCATCTTCCATGGAGTAATAGTGCATCTTCTTATCTTTGTCTTGGAAATAGATACGGTTTGGCTTGATCCAGGGAAGGCAACTCTCGGAATTGAACTCCGCCGAGATCGCAGAGTTGCCATTCAAGAAGAGAGCCGCGTTCCCCAAATTTAAGACCTCTTCCTGAGCTCCCTTCTCCAGATCCACTACAAAAACTCGGATGCTTTCCACGGTTCCATCCTCTTGGCCCCATATCTTCCAAGCCACCAGCAACGTGCCTGAACATTCCACGAGATAGGGATAACCCGCGAAATTGTGCCCAAGAAAGAGTCGCAATTGCATTCGGCACTCCCTCTCGTCGAGGGTCAAGATTCGGCCACGCGAATCCAAGGCCACGAATTGCCCGTCGTAATGAATCAGTTGAAGGAAGGTGGACCGAGGCAGGTTCGCGGCCGGGCTCACTCCCGTCCACGCATCTTCTCCTGACCTGTGAAGGGCATATTGATCGAAGATCCCGACAGAGAGTGACCATGACAGTGTAGTCCCCGGACGAAGAAGGGCTCGAGGACAACGCGATCCTGTGGATTCTAGTGGAGCCGCTGCACTGGTGCCTCTTTAGCGGACGGAGACGCGACTTGTGGCGAAGCTTCGCCAAGGCGGGGAGTTCGATGCCGACCCTCGAGAGCGGATTGAAGATGCTGTACTGATAGCCCCACCTCGACACGAGTATCCGTGGTGGTGGATTCACGGCCTGGGGTCGAGATCCTGGCAACCGCACTTGGTGAGTTCTCCCTCTAGAGGTGCTGAAGAACTCGGCTAGTCCGTTGCCCACATAAATCATGAGCCACGGGCTTTTGACTTCGCGTTGTACGTGTCTCTGATGGCAGCAGATCGCCATGAGGAGCACACCCCTCGAAAAGCTAAAAAGTCTTCTATGGCTAGCCGTCCAGCGATGAGTTCTAGGATCTCTTGCGGGAGTTCTTCCCAACCCGCCATCGTTGAATGATAGATTTGCCTGGTAAGTAACTTCTAGTTTATCGCTCGTAACATGAGGGAGGTCCTATATAAGAAAGACGAATTTGTTTTACGAATCTTATCGCCATCTATAGGGATTCAGTCTCTTTCAACAAATTTGTTTTACGAATCTTATGGCTTATTTTCTTTATCTTGAATGAATATTCGTTTGTGGTGGCTAACAAGATACACTGCCCATTCGGATTTGATGTTTAAAGATTTAAATCTTTCTATTGAATACAGGGATTTGATGTTTTAAGATTTAAATCTTTATATTGAATACATAAAATCTTAAAGGTAGTTTCATTTTCAAGCTTTTACAAATAAAATCCCATAGAAAGCACGTACATATTATATAACTGAACGTTAACTATACCATAGTTTTCCTTAAGAGCAAATATAATGGGATTCCTATTTTAAATAACTCAAGTTTTATTCAATGTTTTCAATCTCTTTCAGTATCCACATTAAGAATATGAATGACTTATATTAACATATACATGATCTTGATAATATAATACTAAAGTATTTATTGTGGTATCTGTATTGAATTTGTTATAATTTAATTCTTCAAGATCATCTGTGCTTACAATGGTCAAGTTGAAAATAGCTTGTAAGACAACATAATATCAAAAAGTGTACGTAAAATAAGATATGTCAGTTGAATCTCTTCATTAATAAAGTCATTAAATCATATAGACTATTTTAAATATAAAAAATAAGCGGTAATTTTAGTTAAAACATTATTGGGCATAACAAGATCCTTGTTTTTTTTTTTTTTTTTTTTGGTCAGTCCTACTCTATGCCTACACTTACTCTCAGACTTTTGCTTTCGCTTTCTTTGCGGCGTGGGAGTCGAAACCCACTCCGAAACTTATGCGTCCCCACCCCCATCCCGAGAAAACCCCTCACCTCCCCTTCCATATTGGAAGGGTGGCCACCGGGGCGAACCCCAGTGGTTACAAGATCCTTGTTAGAAAAATTCAATATAGCGAATTGAAAAAAATTGGTTCCATAAAAAGATCCTTGTCAGATATCAATTTATAATAAAGATTTAATTTAATTTTTTTTTTTTTTTACGGTTACATAACTAATCTTTTATTTTGATTTTGCGCACATATTCTTGAGTTTGAGATGTATATCCGTAATCTCCCTCTAAAAACATCCCAATCCTTGTGGTGCCAAGAAATTAGTCAATCAAAAATTGAAATCTAAACTAACACCCACAACTAACATATGTTCTTCTATTAGCGAAAAAGTTGATCCGTGGGTTGCACGTGTAGGGCCCTTACGATCAAGGGTGGAGATGGGCCATTCCAGTGGACCCAGGTTTGACATCAAAATCTTCATATCAAGGAAACATTAAGTTCAAAAATCAGGTTGCAACCAATCGGCATCAAAGACGCGACGCCTAGTTGCATCAGAGGGACAATTGCTAGTTGCATCAAAGAGACAACTGCTAGTTGCATCAACGTATATCTCGAATTTTCTGTCCTCTACGCTGTAACTCTTGATCTTATCTTCTTTGCCATCATGGCAATAAACGCGGTTTGGCTTGATCCCGGGAAGGCAAGACTTGGCGTTGAACTCCACCGAGAAGGAAGAGCCGCCATTCAAGAAGAGAGACACGTTCAAGCCTTCGACCTCTTCCTCGGTTCCCTTCTCTGAATCAGCCACTAGCAATGAGCCCGAACATTCAACAAGATAAGGAACACCGTCAACATTACTATTTGTCCCTAGAAATAGTCGCGATTCCATGCGACTCTTTCTCTCGTTCAAAGTCATTATTTGACTCTGCTTATCCAAGCCCACAAATAGCCCATTGTAATAAATCAGTTCAAGGACGGTGCACCCGTAAAATATGGGTTTTGATCCAGTCAAAAAAGAAAAGAAAAGAAAAGAAAAAGGTAGAAGTTTTAGCATAGAGAGAGAGGAATCGAGAGTTTTCGGGAGAGGGAAAAGAGAAGAGAGAGAGAGAGAGAAAAGACAGAAAAAAAGGAAAAAAGAAAAGAAAACTGAGTTGATAAAAAGGAAAGAGAGAGGGAAAGAATGGGACAGAGAGGGACGGCAGAGAGCTCAGACACAGAAAGAAGAAGAAGAGGAGAAAAGAAGAAAAGGGGTTTCGCGTGTTCTCGTCATGGGAGCCTCGCCAAGCCACGTTAACTACGTATCGCAACGCCCGGTAAGCCCTTGTGCTCCCCCTTCGATCAATCGGAGTAATTTCATACCTAGGGCTTGAAATTCAGAATTTTGGGAAAATCGAGCGGTGAAGTATGATTTTTGAGTCATTGAGCTGTATATTTTTGTAGAAATGATATTTTAGAATGTTGTAAAGCTATAGCATCTTACGGATCGTGATTTGAGCTTGCGGTTTGTCCGGAACGGAATTTTGAAATTGGGGCGCATTTTGGTACTGTAGTGAACAGTAGCTTCGAGCTTTTTTTTTTTTTTTTTTTTTTTCGATATTGTTTTGGGGTGGCTGAGTTGGGGTTATTGTGGTACGTTAAGAGAGTTTTTTAAAGACTATAAGACAGCTTGAAACAGAATTTTATGGAGGAAGTAATGGCGCGACAAAGTTGGCGCATGGGCTGCGCCTAGCGATGTCGTTTTATCGACAAATAGGCTTAGTATAAATGAGTCGTTATGCGAATATTTTTTTTACTTGGCCTTTTGATAATGATTTTCAGTTAATTATTAGGGATTCGATTGCGTTAGTTCGAGTGAGCGTCATAATTGATTTTTGACTTTCCCAAATGAGTGATGCTATCTCTTCTAAGAGTTTATAAGCTCATGTTTTTAAAATGATAAATGATTGATATTTTATGAGTTATAAATAAGAATATTTGTTGCATAAAATTTGGATCGGGCATTTACTGCGTTTTTGGTATTTAAGAATAGTGTGAGAATTTTTGGTGGAAATATATGTTCTGTTTGATGAATGAAGTTGTGAAATATTACATATTTTGAGTTTGTGAAATCTTTTTACGAAGATCTCGGCTTTGAAATGGTTTATGGAAGGCTATATGAATATCAATTTGTGATGAGCTTTTTGAAATGTATTTGATTTGAAATTGATTTATGAGACGGGTCTTGAAAATTATTTAAGAATGTTTTATGAAAGGTATTTTTGGCGGATGAGTTGAGTTGCAAAACCTTTTGGGATATATGAAATGATTTATGAATTTAGTTTGAGAATTATGGATGGTGTTGTTTTGGATTGATGTGAATGCTCAATATCGCTGTGAGCCCAACGAGGGGTTTGTGGGTATGCGTATATTATTCTAGGATATCCTTGTGGGCCGAGCCACCAGCTCATAATAGGTGGAGACTTTGCCAAGGGGGAAATCTTGGTCGCCTCGTCATCAAGCGTGTGACCATGGTTTGATATTGAGCAATGAATTGGTCAATGGAGTGGATGAGTTGGGTCAATGGAATGGACCATCGACATGTAATTTGAGATTAGTCGATGGAATGGACCATCGATGTGTAATTTGAGATTAGTCGTTAGAATGGACCATCGACGTGTAATTTCATTTGATTATCAATGTGTGGTTTGATGAGATTAATCAATGGAATAGACCATTGATGCATGTTTTATGAGATTGATCAATGGATTAACCATTAGCATTTGACTATTATTATCTTGAATATTTTTGCTAAGTATGAAATGTTATATTTTGACCTTGAAGGTTTGTTATATTTCTCGGTTTGGTGTGGTATGAGATTAACCAATGGAATGGACCATTGGTGTGTGAATTAATGAGATTGATCAGTGGATGAGATTAATTAATGTTTATTTCGATGTTATTATGAAATGATTATTTTTGCTATAAATATAGCTATGTTAAAGGGTATGTAACTTATTCTTTTTACTGTATGTTTTGTTATATCTTAGATATGAGTGAAAAGAGTTGCGGTTTGGTTTTGTAAATATGTATAGTGGGTGCTCGATCCGTTTGGGTGCTCGATCCGTTTGGAAGAGATGCACTACTCACTGAGCCGTGGTTGCTCACCCCTCTATTTTCCGATGTTTTTCAGGTCCCTCAATTAATAATAAGTAGGTACGAGAGCAATATGGATGTGGGGACTTTTATAAGAATTGGATTTTGAGAGCTTTGAGGATGCGTCTTTAAGTGAAAGGACGGCCGTGCCATCCCCCATTCATGATGTTTTGGGGTGTGATAGCACCGATGCTGTGGCCTCACATGATTCGCTGCCATCCACGCATCTTCTCCCGATCTGAGAGAGGCAAAGCCTGGTGATGGGCCATAAAAAATCACGATTAAGTAGTTCCTAGACAAAGAAGGGCTTGAGGACAACGCGATCGTGTAAATGAGACGTAACTCAGGGTGAAGCTCGTCCAAGGCTGAGAGTTCGATGCTGATGGACGAAAATGGATTGATGATAAGTTATTCATTGTACCTCGTACTGGTGTAGACAAGGTCTAGTCAGGAGTTCCTGGCAACGGTATTGGGTAAATTCTCCCTATAGAGGGGTTGGATAACTCAGCTATTCAGCTGTACGTATAAATCACGAACCACAGGGCTTTCGATTTCGCATTATATGTCTCCTTGGCAACAGCAGTCCGCCATGAGGTGCACACCTGTCGGATAGCTAAAAAGTTTTCCATGGCTAGTTGTCGAACGATAAGTTCTAGGATCACTAGCGGGAATTCTTCCCAACCCGCCATCGTAGGTTAAATGATAGATTTGTCTGGTGTGCGACTTCTTGATGAATTTATTTCTCGTAACATGAGGGAGGTCCTAAATAGGAAAGACATTAAGGATTCGATTTCTTGTTTTATCTTGAATGAATATTCCTTTGTTGTGGCTAGCAAGATACACTACCCTTTCGATTTTGATGTATTAAGATTTAAATATTTTTACAGAATATACAAATTTTTAAAGCTAGTTTCATGGTATATGAACACTAGGAGTGCTAAAACTTTTATAGGACTTTCATTCAAGTGCTAAAACCTTCTTTTTTACTCACTTGAATGCTATCTCGGAGAAAAATTGATCAGTGCCAATTCTGCCCAAATGTCCTACATAAAATTTTTTGTGAATTTTAAAATTTTATTTGTATTTTGCATTTTGTATTTTTTAGGGTCAGCAAGGGTCATTGGTGATCCTTGTAGGCCGCGGCCGCCTCACCCAAAACCATGAAGGCCCTAGGTGAGGTTGCAAAGGCCCTCGTTGGCCGTTGGGCAACCGTGGGCAACGCTGCCTAGAAATAGCAAGGGTTGTTGTGGTCTTGCTAGCGATTGGTGAGGCCTCAAAGGCCTCGCCCATGACCATTGCAACTAGATCCGGGTGAGGGCCTCGCTACAAAGGCCTTGCCACGACAGCCCTTGCTCGCTTTGAGTGGTGTCCAGCTTTAAGTAGCCACGAGTGACGCCACCCGCAGCGGGTGAGGGTTGTCGCGACCGAGGGTGAGGTGGTTGTGGCTGGTGAGGGTCATCGTGACCTTCACCCACCCTAAAGAAAAAAAGAAAAAATAAAGCAAAAATAAAAAATAAAAAAAAATATTTAAAAAAATCTCGAGGTGGTTACTTCAATTTTTTAGGCGGAACAAATTGGAAGTGGCACTCAAATGATTGATTTTTCAAATTTAAGACACTCAAGTAAGTGAAAAAAAATTCGGAGTGTCATACAAAAGTATGGCATTGACACTTATACCGTTCTTTATTTTCAAGCTTTTATGAATAAATCCCATAGAAAGCTTATACATATTATATAAGTGAATGATAACCGAAGTAGTCCGAAGATATTGGGTTAGAGGCAATGCTAAAGGTGGACTATTGCCATGAGTTTTTCCAAATCCTTAATCTCGTGCAGCGTAGGTATTTTTGATTTAATTGTATTAACCTTCGACAATTCTATGTGAATGAGTTGTCATTAGTTTATTGGAGTCAATTTACAAATCAATCGAAATGTGAGAGAATAGCTTGCTTCCTAAGCAATTAGAGAATCTAAATATGTAGACTTTGATTACATTAGTTATTTCAACTAATGCCCTTCTGATGCCCTAAATTGACTAGTTTGTTATCTAAGTGTTTTTTATTTGGTAAAGGTTTGTTATCTAAGTGTTGATGTGGACTTTATCCAATTATAATTACTTAGGTTCTTTGTCCACTAAGTGATCATGCCATGGTCATGTGTGATCATTGGGGTCCTAATATTTACCCTAACCATTTCACTAAACTAGAAACTGTGATTCAAACCCAGGGTCCAATCCAATGGCCGCACATCTAGTATCCAATTCATGGCCAATGGGGCACTGGATCTAGCCATATGTCGACTCAGCAAGGTTTACCTGGAGAAGAAGATGTATCAGAATGTGGAAATCGTCCTGAAGGACATGGACTGACACAGGAGAATCAATTCAGTGGCAAATCAGGCTGGACAGGACTAGGCTTCGGATCCAGACCCATTCCACCAAGTCTGGGGACGAATCCCTACCTAATTCAACCCGGTTTCTTGCCCTATCCGTTTCCTTTCAACGGTGGCCGTCTCGAGCCCAGCGACCCTCTTTACACGTTGTCAGCCGACGGACCAGAGCTACGACTTATCAGCATACAACTCACTGGACCGGACAACTATCACACTTGGGCTCGTGACTTCCGGCGAGCGCTCGTGACAAAGGACAAGGACGGCTTCCTAGACGGAGCCGTCCCCTACCCGACCGACGAACGGCTGCAACGCCTTTGGCGAAAATGTAACTAGCTAGTTCGTACCTGGATTGGGAAGTGTCTTGCTCCAGATGTTGCGGCTGGGCTCCCACCAACCGAGGACTCGAAGATAATCTAGGCGAGCATTCGAGAGATGTACGGACGGCTCGATCCGGCGAAACTCTTCACCATAAAACTGGCCATCTCGGAACTGAAGCAAGGGAACTTATCAGTTGCCGCTTGCTTCAATCGCCTCTCAGCTCTCTGGAACGAGCTTGAAGCGGCTGAAGAACACCTCAAAGGCCCCGAGACCACGCTGCAACAGTACCGAGCAATCAAAGAGAGAGAGAAAGTGACTCGTTTTTTGCTGATTTTAAACGAAACATACTCACCTTTTCGATCGCAGATCTTGGCCATGGAGCCGATGCCCTCACTCGGCCGGATCTACCAACTGGCCGTCCAAGAGGAAAGCCAGCGGCAAGCCGCGACCGAGCACGGAAGAGCCAGCGAAGGAGTTGCTCTTGCTGCTGTTCAAAGAAGCCTCAACCTGACCGAGGCGTTGCAGGGTGTCCATGGAGGTCGCGCGGCTTCGCCGAAGAAACAGCGGGCTTCAGGCAGAGAAAGGGAGGTAGATTTGGGGCTGCCGAATGAGGGAACCCTAACCCTAATCTAAGAATGAACGGCTGGGATGTTGGGAGAAGATCTGACGGCCGTCATTCCATCATTTATTCGGCCGAATCCAACGGCCAACAGCAGAGATGATCGGACGGCTACAATATGTCCACTTACTCGGCCGAATCAAACGGCCCGTATTTGGCCACATTAGCGCCCGCATATAAGGCATCGGGTGGCCCACGCCATGCCACATCATCCAGGACCAATGGGCAAAATTTCAAAAATAAGGGTAAATATTGTGAATACTGTAAATGCCCTCACCATACTATTGATACATGCTGGAAATTACATGGAAAGCCAGGTGAAAAGGACAAAAAGGAGAAAGAAATTGCTGCTTACCAAGTTTCAGCACGGAGGGCTGATGGTACAAATCAAATAATTACCCAAGATCAGTACCAGGATATTATGAAGGCACTGAATCAACTGTCAACTAATGACAAGACTGCAAATTTCTCAGGTACTTTTCTATGCAAGACAAATTCAATATCAGTTGATGCATGGATAATTGATTCAGGTGCTAGTGACCACATAATATGCAACAAGCAGCTATTTTCTAGTATTCAAGAAAGGCCACATTCCTCAGTATCTGTACGATTGCCCAATAGAAATATTATTCATGTTAGCAAAATTGGAACCGTTCACCTCAATCGAAATATTGTTCTCAAAAATGTCCTCTTCATTCCTGATTTTGAGTTCAATCTCTTGTCAGTCTCAAAAGCTTGTAAGGACAACTCTTGCCATGTCATATTCAATTCCAAAAGTTGCTTCTTTCAGGACCCTTTGACTGGCAAACTGATGGGCTTGGGTGGTGTCGTTGAAGGGCTGTATTTTTGGACCAATCCCCAAAAAGATCTTGATTTCATCAGTAAAAGCATTTCTTGTAATGCCATTGCTAGCAATAAAGATATTATTTTTCATCAACGATTGGGTCATACTGCACGTTTTCCTTACTCTAAATGTTCAATATGTCCATTAGCAAAGTAGTCTCGAACAAAATTTCCTATCAAGACATCGAGAGCTAGCGTTGCTTTTTCTTTACTTCATATGGACATTTGGGGACCTTATCATACTCCACATCGTGACGGGTCTCGATTCTTCTTAACCATTGTTGATGATTATACTCGTGCTACTTGGGTTTTCCTCATGCAGTCCAAGAGTCAAACATTTCCTACTTTGTCGAAATTTTTGTCTCTCATTAAAAATCAATTCGATAAACCTGTCCAAAGGATTCGCACAGATAACGGGCGAGAATTTTTTTATGTGGAATGTGCTTCTTTCCTGTCCTCTCAAGGAATTATACATGAGAGTTCATGTACTTACACGCCCCAACAAAATGGGATTGTCGAACGCAAACATCGTCATCTCTTAGAAGTAGCTAGAGCCCTAAAATATCAAGCTTCTATACCAGAAAAATTTTGGGGTGATTGTGTGGTCACAGCAGCTTATCTGATCAATCGCATGCCAACTAGAATTCTCGAAGGACGAACTCCCTTTGAATTGCTTTACGGAAAGCAACCGGTGATTGATCATCTTCGAGTTTTTGGGTGTTTGTGCTATGTGGCAGTCCTAGGGCCACGAAGTAAGATGGATCCTCGTGCTATGCAGTGTATTTTTATGGGATATCCTTCTATGCAGAAAGGCTATAGAGTCATGGAAATTTCTATGGGACACTTCTTTGTGCGCAGAGATGTTATCTTTCACGAAGACGTTTTCCCATTTCAAGAAGCAACATCATTATCCTCAAGCTCAAAATCTAATCATCAACCCTTCTTATCAGAAGAAGATTTATCTGCCCAACCTCAGTATGTACTCATTGCACAGGAGGAACATATTCCGATCCAACCGAGTGATTCAAACTCAACTGATGATGCACCAGTTCCTTCACCCAGAGAAGATTCTTCATCCTCAGTGACTTCTTCGCCGACAATTCATCAGAGGGTGTCTCCTACAATACCAGCAAAGCCAAGAAGTGAGCAGCCTCGACGTTCCGGGCGTTCTACTCGACCCCCTACATGGACAAAAGATTATATATGTCTTACGCTAGATTCTTCAGGTACATAATACCCTGTATCCTCTTATGTTTCGTTCAGTCAGCTATCACCATAACACACGTGCTGCATTAGTAGAATTTCTGAAGAGTAGGAACCGTCTTCTTATTCTGAGGCAGCACGTGATCCCAAATGGCAAAACGCAATCAAGTTGGAATTGAAGGCTCTTCATGAAAATCATACTTGGGATATTGTTCCACTACCCTTCGGACGAAAACCTATTGGCTGCAAATGGGTTTATAAAATCAAGTTCAAAGCAGATGGCTCCATTGAACAATATAAGGCTCGTTTAGTGGCGAAGGGATTCACGCAATGGGAAGATTTTGATTATCATGAAACATTCTCTCCCGTGGCTAAAGAAGTCACTGTTCGCTCTTTCTTGTCTATTGCTGCCTTTCGCAATTGGCCACTCCATCAAATGGATGTTCATAATGCCTTTTTACATGGAGATCTGGATAAAGAAATCTATATGGACCTTCCACAAGGATTACGTAGCCAGGGGGAGTATCGTGTATGTCGTCTTCGTAAATCCCTGTATGGACTTAAACAGGCTTCTAGGCAATGGTATGCGAAGTTCACTGTTGCACTAACTGACGCAGGATTTCAGCATTCCAGACATGATTATGCCCTGTTCACATGGACTAAAGGTACTTCGTCCATTTTTCTCTTAATATATGTTGATGATATTCTTATCATGGGAAATAATGAGTTGGCTATTGCAAAATTCAAAAACTACTTGAGTGCCACTTTTCATATAAAAGACTTGGGGCCTCCCAAGTACTTTCTTGGCATTGAAATAGCTTGATCTGATAAGGGAATATGTCTCAGTCAACGAAAGTTCATTCTAGAAATAGTCTCCGAAACAGGATTGTCGGGTTGTAAACCAGCAGTTATATCGATTGAGCAGAATGCGAAGTTGACAACACATGAGTATGATGCGAGCTCGTCTTCACCCATTGAGGATCCATTACTCAGAGATCCATCAGGATATCAACAGCTTGTTGGGAAATTGATTTATCTCACAATGATAAGACCGGATATATGTTATGCGGTGCAAATACTTAGTTAATTCATGCACATGCCGAAGCAGTCTCATATGGATGCGGCACTGAAAGTAGTGAAATACTTGAAGGGATGCCTAGGACTTGGTATTTTTCTGTCTCGAGATTGTGACATGAGAATGACAGCCTATTGTGACACAGACTATGCTACTTGTCCAATGACAAGAAGGTCCATTACTGGCTTTTGTATCAAATTGGGAAAGTCACTTATCTCATGGAAAACAAAGAAGCAGTCAACTATATCATTGTCATCAACAGAATCAGAATAGCGAGCTGTGGCAAAGACCGTTTGCGAAATAATCTGGATACGAGGACTACTTTCAGATTTCGGAGTACAAGTCAATGGATCCAGCAAATTATTCTGCGATAATGACGCTGCAATCAAATTAGCAGCTAATCCTGTTTTTCATGAGAGGACCAAACATATAGAGGTCGATTGTCACTTTACTCGGGACAAGATTCGAGAAGGGATCATAACAACGAGAGGAATTGGAACTGTTGAGCAACCTGCAGACATTTTCACCATGCCATTGTGCCAAAGACAACATGCATACCTATTGAGCAAGCTAGGTGTCCTTGACATATATAGGCCACCAGCTTGAGGGAAAGTGTTGGAAACATGGAAGTACCGATTTTGAATATCAATAATTGATTCAGTTAATCGATAATTAGCTTGGTAAAATAGGACAAAGAATCATTATGTAAATCAATGTATATTTCCTTATTTTTTCTTTCCTATCTTATTTCTTCGTCCAATATTATAAGTGGAGGATCATACGTGTACAACACATATACAGAAAACACGTAATTACAATTTTCCTCTCCATCTATTTCACTTTCTTACAAGCATGCCCAAATCAGCTCGGGCAAAAGTGAATTGAGAGACCTAGCTTTTTTTTCGGCACATCCTATCTATCACTCCCTCTCCAACTTAATTGATATATAGATAATAATAAAATAAAATAAAAAAGACACTTGATTGGTATCACCACAAGGACACACACATACTCATGGATAGACTTTCTGTGAAAGATAAATGAAGAAGGATTGAAAGCAGAGAGAAAAACGCAATCTCAAGTTCCTCGATCTATCGCTTTTGCTTCCCACGGCCATCTGCCACCCTAGTCACCTCCACACGAGCAAAGGCAGTTGCTGGCGTCATCTACGGCAGACTCAAAGCGAGAAGTTTGCGGCCATCCCCCTGACTGCAGATCGGGAACTGAAATTTGCGCTTCATCTTCACATTGATTGAGAAACAAAGAACAAGTGTGATGTTCTACGATCCTTTCCAATAGAGAGAGAGAGAGAGAGAGAGAGAGAGAGAGTCGGAGATCCAATCAAAGCAGAAGCAAGGCAGTGATTTTGTAGCCTTAGTTCGTTAATTAGTGTGGTTTGTCTCCCGGTCGGTGAGCTCAGGCTTTTATTTTTATTTGAGACAAAATGACAACTTTAGACCTTTATTGGAGAAAGTCCACATCGAACCCTTTTATGAGAAAATGACCTCACTTTAAGTCTTTATTTGGAATTTTCCTCATAAAAAGTTTTGAGCTATATTAAAAAAAATCACTTTAATGTTTTGAAAGATTTTCTGTTTTTTTTTTTTTCACTTTGTCCACTCTCTCACTATCTCCATTAATTTCATTTTGTCTTTCACAACAAACGTCCCATAAGTGGTAGGATGTTCTTTTACTTTGGAATTGTAATTTTTTTGGTCAATTCTACTTTATTACTACTCTAACTTTCACTTTTAAAATTTTGACTTACCTCATTGCAGGACATGGGAGTCCAAACTCAAATATGAAGTTAAATCATTTCCGCTCGAGCTCCAGAGAATGTGAGAATTCAAACCCTCCACCTCTCCCTTTTTATGTGGGAAGAGTAGTCACTAGGGCAAGTGGTTTAAAATTGTAATTGTTATGTTGTAAATTTGGGAAAAATTGTTAAAATTTTTTTTAACCTAGTGTGTAACCCCCAATTCAATCTTAAACTATTTAATTTGACCAATGTAATCTTAAACGTTTTGACGATTTTCCAATGTAATCTCTTTGAGCAATTTAGTTCGGAAATCACTAAGTTGACGATCTAGTTAATATCAGTTGTGCCATGTAGGATGCCCACCGCCACACGGACCATCTTTTATGAAAATAATGCTATTTTGCAATTTTTTTTAAAAAAATTATGAATTTTTTCTTTCTTATCCTATTCTTTCCTTCTACAATCCATTATTTTCCCTTCGTTGGTCGCGGCCGGCGGCCACAACAAAGCCCTAAAAGCCTAGCCTGGCATTTCTGAAGTCATCAACGTCCAAATTGAAGGTTTTATTTATTTATTTTTTGTGAAACTCACGTACTAGTCAAATCAATTTGGAGCCAAGCTCCATAACTCGAAGAAATCGTTCAGAACAAGCTCGTCAAGTGCCCTAACATGTACTTCGATGCGCACGACTCGTCGCCACATGCTTTTCGATAGCAAGGGTTATGACTCCTCGCCCAACGTTGCCGATGTCCTCAACTTTGTACTTGACGATGCTCTCTCCGAAGCTCGAATACTTGTTGAACATACTCAAAGCAAGCTCCGAATGTCAATAACGCGCTCTTGAAAGCGAGGGCTTCAAGCCCTCACCTATGGCTGATGAGGGTCTCGGACCATCACCAAGGCATCCTGCCAGTTCTTTTAGAAAGATGAATAGTGAATAAAAGGAGAAAAGAAAATAAATTAAATTAAATTAAATTAAAATTAAAGGAACTTTAAAAAAAAAAAAAAAAGATCACCGCAGCTTAATATGGGGCACGGTAAGGGGAACGAGCGCAGCTTATGTTAATGCCAATCGGTCGGTTCGATTTTTCGGTCTCAATAATCGGAGAGGGTACGATTCCCCATTCAACCTTTAACAAAATTTAGGTACTTGTAAGTAGTAATATTATTATTATCCCGTTTCAAATTAACTATAAAATCATTAGTAATAAGTTCCGTTACTATGATGATAGCTTAATGAATCTGCCTATCGTGGTTTAGCAAATCGAAAGTGAAAACAATAATTAACCACCACTCTCCACTACTTTTTCATTACCTAATCTAGTAAGTCAATTGCCAAATAAAAAATAAAATAAAATAAGTGATTGCATCTTTTGACGAGGAAACCGTTTACCAAATGAAAATTTTTAGCAGCATCATCTCGCCCTATCTAATGTACACGGTGCTTGTTATGCGCTTCTGATCTATATTCACTAAGAAAGTCCTATTAGTTAGTTACTTTATTTATCTTGCGGCATATCTAAAAATAGGATTGCGTTATCTAGTATGTTTGGCTGTTTTAAGAATTAAAAAAGAAAATTTATAATGCAGTTACCATTGTCTTGCAATGAAGAAGACAATAACCATAGAGCACAACAATGTCGAAAATGGTCTAATTATGTAGTTGCACTTAAAATATAGGGGAAATTATGAATGAGTACTTTTGGAAAACACTAGTTAAATAAGTACTATCGCAACCCTTCTGAAGTAGTCTGAAGATATGGGGTTAGAGGCAATGTTAAAGGTGGACTGACAGTTGTTGTGACACGCCCCAATCCTCCGAGCGCATGCCCATCCCTCATTGGTCAATTAAATAACGACGTCCCAGGATGCATCGCCGGCCCATTCATTTTAATATATATGTGGAAGCGAATAATTAATCCCCAGACAACAACAAGATGGAATAGAAAAGCAGGACCATAATTCACAACCAAAACAAGCATTTTATAAACAAACATGTTTATATACAATACCATACTGTTTACAAAAAATATTGGCTCAACAAAAAGGGAATTGTCCTAAGACTCACTAGTCAGACGCGTTTGCTGATTTCGTCGGTCTCCACATTCCCAGACTCTTGAGGCTTCCTATCCTCCACGACCACCATCTAGGGACCTAAAAATGTTATCCCATAACGGGGTGAGAAGATGTCTCAGCAAGTTCAATCCTTTAAGACCTAACTAGGAAGAAAATACGCCCCAAGGGTTGCCTAAGCACAAGCACGAGATAGAGGACTTACATTTGCCTCAAATTCTTCCTGCAAGTCAGTATAATTCAAATATTCACAAACCACATCAACTAATCAAATCAGATCGAATTATCGATCAATCGACTCAGTCGATTCCATGTCATCAAGACCACTTCTCGATCAACCCACTCAATACTATCTATAATGTCCTATCAAATCAAGACTGCTTACCCTAAGTTGAAGATAGATAGTATAGCTCGCCCAAAGTTGATAATAGAGTATATTGCTCGGCCAAAGCTGATGATAAAATATATTGCTCACCCAAAGTTGATAATAAAATATATTGTTCACCTTAAGCTGATATATCATGGCCTTTAGGCTGATATAGTATACTAATAATACTCACCAGAAGCCGTTAAGGTATCGCTCATCTTAAGCCGATATATCATAGCCCGTAGGCAAATATAGTATACCGGTATACTACTCACCCTAAACTGACATATCAGAGCCCGTAAGTTGATATAGTATACCATCCTAACTATCTAACAAATTTGTCATTTTTATCATACCTGATAAAAATAATCGTGTGTAGGTATACGGTTGATCAAATTTCTTAACCAAAATACAATATTTTCACTCTAGAAAATCCCACTAATTTCCACAGTTCAAAAACACATTTTTGGAGTTGTAAATCAACACCCAGTGATTTTCTAATTAATTATTGAAATTATTAAATTTTGGAATAAATACCCAAAATTGCAAATCACACTCAATCAGTATAAAATAATAGTCAATTAAATAAACAGATCACACCACTGCAATTAGCATAAAATTTGGTTACCGGCTATCCCGGGTCTAATTTTTGAAAATAAGTAGATAATTAAATAATTACGGAAATTAATTATTAAATACTAAAAATGCACACTTAGGCCCGTAATGCCTAATTAAAAGCTGAGACGGGTCTAGAAATTTTTTGAATCACTCTAGATAAATATTAGAGCTTATCTAGGCTATAATTACACTATTCTAACCACCTAACATGCAATAACGATTAATTAAATTGCTAATATATTCTAACTATCCACATAATATATACTTAGTCTAAACTAATCAACCCTTAAACATCATTAATTTACTAAGCAATGATTAATGAATTAAACTCACTTGATTAAAGATCCGCTTGGATCAAAACGACGGAGACGCGAAGGAGGTCCACAAACTCCAAAGTGAGACCGCCTTTCAAGGTCCGGAAGGCCACAAAAATCAGCCAAACAGTGGCTTGGAGACCCACTACTGTTCGGTGCTGAGCTTGGGCTGAGAAGGGCTGCTACGGGGCCAGTTGAGCTAGAAATGGGCTGAGAGGGCTGCAGTGGTCTCGACGGGGCTACACGGCGGTAAGCGGTGGTTAAACGGCGGTCGATGGTGGCCTAAGGTGGCCTGGTGAGCCCCTGGACACATGAGCTAGGTGAGACAGTGGCCGAGGATGCACGGCGATGTGTGACGAGCAGAGGCTCGCGGGGCAGTGACGGCAACCGGTGGCGATGCGGCTTCTTGCAGTGGCTCCGGCAGGGCTGCTGGCTTGCTGGTCGGCTTTTTTGGGTTTTGTTGAGCTTCAAGCTTGTTGGAGAAAAGAGAGGGGTCGACGGTAGAGGGAGAAGGAGGGGGGACTAGTTGTCTTGTAGGGGACCACCTTGGTCTCCTCTTTTCTCAATTGGTTTCCTTGACTTGGTCCCACCAAGTGTGCTGTCTTCCATAGCCAAATTCCAGCCACAACACTCCTTCTAGAAGCCATTGAAATGGTCCAAATGTTGTGGGCAATGGGGCATACGAATTCCACAACCTTTTCCCTCAATTCCTCCTCAAATCCTTCTTGAATCAACTCAAACCGGCCTCTATAAATTCCATTATCAAACTCATGGTCAAATCGATATTTTTCCTCACCAAAAGATCCCATTTGCAACCCAACTTCGCGATAAAAAACAGTCATCTGCATTTTCTGGACAAAACGGCCCTAACCCGATTTTTTTTCCCAAAAATCTCGGTTTGCAGAAAACTCTTCGGAAGCTGAGTTGACGTTCCAAAAATGACTCGTGACATGACAAAATATTCAATTTCTGAAATTGGATGTAAATTCACGGTTAATTTCAATCGGCACAATTTTAGCGTGACTTAGAATATTGGGTAGCTTTCAAAAAAATTTATTGCAAATGACTCATGGTTGATTTTCTTCGAGCCACAATGAACCTCTTTGACACATTGGCAACTCTCGATTATCGTGAAAATATCAAGATTTCAAATACAGACATAAGGTAGCAAAACGACAAAAAAATGAGTATAGTGCCGATCGACGAGAATTTTATAATTTAGTGGAATCACCCACGTTTAGCCACACATCTCAGTTGAACTAACCCATCTTTGATTTCTAATCGATCTTACTATGTCGTAATGATCTCTGTAGATGAGCACGGTCAAGTAACCGATTCATGGTCAAATTCCTAAGTTTATTGCATTAAAATTCCTTAAGGACTTCCCCAGACAGTCTAGTCATATCATGAGTGGCCATATCAGAGAAAAGCATTGTAGTCGCATAGATGAAATGCCCGATTCATTCAATTGAAAACGGAACTAAATTTTCAGGATGTCACATGTTGATTGGCATGAGTTTTTCCAAATCCTTATCTCGAGTAGCATTGGTATTTTCAATTTAATTGTATTAACCTTCGACAATTCTTTGTGAATGAGTCGCCATAAGCTTATTGGAGTCAAACTAGAAACCAATTGAAATATGAGAGAATAGCTTGCTTCCTAATCAATTAGAGAATCTAAATATGTGGACTTGATTACGTTAGTTATTTCAACTAATGCCCTTCCAATGCCCTAAATTGATTGGTTTGTTATCTAAGGGTCCGTTTGTTTCACGAAAAATGGGCCATTTCTGGAAAATATTTTTCCGTAAGTCATTTTCCAAGAAAATGACTATATTTTCCGACGTTCGGCTGAAATCCAAACTTTGAGTGAAAAATATTTTCCACCGTTCGTTAGCTAATTTAATTGTTTGAGAAAAATTATCAAAAAGTTAAATTTTAATATTTTTAATAACAAAAAAATTAGTTTTATTTTTTATATTTTTAAAAAAAGAATTTTTAATTATTTGTATTTTTGAAAGATCAAAATTTTTATTATTTTTTATTTTTTATTTTCCTTCCTCCTTCCTCCTCCTTCTTCCTCCTTCCTTTGCTGCCACACGCCTAATGATGGCCGGCTGCCCGGCGGCCGACTAAGACCCGATCGCTAGATCCGCGAGCTTCGGTGTGGCCCGAGCCCCACCCGGCTCGCCGGATCTAGCGAGTTCGCCAAGCTTTGGTGAGGCCAGAGTTTTGCCCTGTGCGAGGCCCAAGCTTGCCGGGCTCGGCGAGCTCGGCTTCCCAGATCGGGCTAGGCGGAGCCTCGCCGGCTCCGGGGCGGAGCTCGAGCTAGCTCACGACCATGGCCGGTCGCCCGCCCGCCGTGATGGTCGGCAACCGGCCAAGTCTTAGGAAGAAAGATGAAAAGGAAAGAAAATAAAAAAGAAAAAGAAAAAAGAAAAAGAAAGTATAAAAATAAAACAAAAATGTGTTAGTGAAAAGAAGGGAAGAAGTTATGAAAAGTATTTTCCACTTTTGAAAAGTGGAAAACATTTTTCTCATCTTTGAATGTTGTTTTTTCTAATGATGGAAAACATTTTTCTTGAGTAGTTTATTTTCCGTGAAATGAATACTGGAAAATCCGGAAAAGGTTTTCTTGAAAGTCATTTTCCATGAAACGAACGGACCCTAAGTGTTGATGCAGACTTTATCCAATTATAATTACTTAGGTTCTTTCTCCATTAAGTGACCATGCCACGGTCATGTGTAATCGTTGGGGTCCTAATATTTACCCTAACCATTTCATTAAACTAGAAAAAGGCACAATCAAGAACTTGAAGGAAATTAAGAGCCCAAAAAGATTATCGACGTAATAAGATGTTACAATGCCTAGTTTACTTGAAAAGAAGAAGGGGCTAGTTAAAGATCACGAGTATTCCCCAACCTTGTCTAATTTTTTTTCACTTTGGCAAAATAAAAGTTGTCAAGTCCCTGTCATGTTCAATTTTTTTTTTTTAAATTCATGTATGATAAAAAAAATCAATGACTAGGGGTATGTGATATTTAAATGTACTTTGTTCATTCTATATGTATTAATGATATCATGTTGTTAGAAGGGCATGATTTATGAACCGCCATCATGTCGTTAGTAGTGTACGATTTACAAACTGCCATCAAGTATAAAAACAAATAACTAATGAAAATTCCTTGAGGACCATTGAGTTAGAAACTTCAGCTTACCAAAAACATCACTGAAGAGTGTCTCCAAGACTCCTCCAGGGTGGCGAATAAAGCGGGGGAAAAAAGTTTGAATCCTATTACGATTTGCCCCACATTTATTCTGTCTTCTTCTTTGAGGATGAATCCGATGGTGATTTAGTCCCTTATGATGCATCACTAATCTACTAGTGTGATCGCATAAAACAATAACATTTGTCCAGTTTCGGATAAAATCACGTGGAATTACCTTTTCTTCTCAAACAATGAGAAAATCCATCTTAACTAGGGAAAGCGTTAGTCAAAATAGGATTGTTTGTATTTGGTGGTAATGGAAGCAAAACCAACGCTATGCTCCTATATCCACACAGACAAATTTATCCCCGAACCGCTAATTTGACCATGGTTAGACTAGGTTTGACTTTCGCCATCTGAATAGTGGATATGCCACCAAGGAATCCAGTTGGTTCGAGATTCCCACGATTCCCTCTCCGTGTCTCTTTCTCCTGCAGAATACTCGCTTTTCGTCTTGTTAAGAAAGTGATGCTAAGATTTGCCGAAGTTTAACATGCAAAGGTCGGCAATATCAAGAAGTGTAATATGTGCATGGCCATGTGTGATCTGACAGGGGCGTGTAATGAAAGACCGGAAGCAAGGTGGTGGGAGTAGTTACACGGAAAATTGAGCCGAATTTCAATTAAATATGAGTAACTTGCCCCGCCCATACAGGAAGGCCACGGGATTGAACCGGGACACGCACGCTTCGACCAAGACTCAAACTTGTCATTTCTTCGCATTTCACTTTCGCGTAATTTTTAGTTCCTATCATAAATTTTCATTTCGATGGACTGCGATTCCAGATTATTGCAGTTCCAGTCAATTAACATATCCTTACACTTAGTTCGGTGGAGGATTCACGTTCCATCCAAGCCCCATTTGATCGGTTTGGGCTTGAGTATGAAATCATGGAATGGTCTTGATCGGTTTTCATTCGTTTGAAGTCGGATCACCTTGGCGCCTCATTAATTCATCGTCAAAACCTCTTTTGGCACACCCAAACGGATTGATTTTCACCGGCACATAAACAAATTTTGATATGCAACAATAGAGATAATTAGAGGATTTTTCATATTTTCCTCGATTGTGCATGTCCTTGATTTATGTAATTCTTTTCTTTTTTTTTTTGGTCAAAGTAAAAGTTCATTCATTTCTATAGAAATACAAGAGAAAAACATCGCATTCCAATCGAAAATCAAGACAAATTCTAGACAACTTCAAAACAAAACAAGCTCTTGATAACTAAATGAACCATCAAAACAAGGTTAGAGTCACATTCAAAGAGTAGATTTATGACTTCTTGAAACTAAAATTGGTGGCCGATTACCAAATTCATCTTCAGTAATGAGCATATACAGATATCTCCATTTATTTTTACGGCTTTACCTTTCGGAGGTGCACACCTAGATTCGTCATTTAGAGAAACAAGGTTAAACGAGTACAGATTTGACACTTGTGAGAACCAAATCTTTACAAAACTCCCCTAATTTTCTTTGAAACTAGACTCATACATTAATGAAACATGAGAAAAGCGAAACCCCAAAATCATACACGCAAAAATCCCAAAATCTAGATTAGATTGGGATGGAAACCTCTCAAAATGAGAGAAAAGCTTCTAAATCTAGACTAAATTAGAAGAGAAAAAATCCACAAAATGAGAAGAAAGCAAGAAAAAGACAATAGAGACCCAAATTAGCCAAAGAAAAAGGAAAGAGGGAGGGGTAGGAGAGATCTAGCTCAAACCCTCCCCTAGGAATATTGAAACAAAAAGCTGTGTAAAAATTAGAATGAAAAGAGAAAATCCTAGAGTTCCATAATGAAGGAACTAGAGCATTTTAATTTGTGAATTTATGACAATTTAATATCATTAATATTGCAATATATCTTGATAGAAATAATTAGGGGATTCTCCATACGTACTTGATCATCTCTAACATACAAACGTAGAGATTGCAAGATTCCATTGATTTTGACTTGTTAAATTATGATCTACTTATTTGAATACTCGTTAGTAAATACAATGACTTAGCCTATGTAGTCTTCTTTTCTATGAATATAAAAAGATCATCATTCTCCATAATGCATCCATAGGTGCACATTACTTGATGCATTTGGACCAAGGGATTTGCACATCCCATTGAAGGTCGTTGAGTCACAAGATTTGACTAACCCCTTACTCTGAAAAATGAAACTAAGAGCCCAAAATGATTATATAATGTAAAAACTCTATAGTTTACTTGAAAAGAGAAAAAGAGGGTAGGTAATGATCACCGAGGAATCTCCAAGCCCGTATAATCTTCTTCCTTTCCTCGTCACTCGCAAAATAGATGTTGTCAAGTCACCTCCGTGTTCATATATATATAATTCCGGTATGAGCTAAAGATCCACGATTAGCGGAATGTGGTAATTAATTGTACATAATTTAGTCAATATGTATTAGTGATATCATGTTGTTAGTAGAGTACGACTTACAAACTGCCATCAAGTTTTCATTTTTTAAATACCTTATGTAACTTCCTCGAGGAAAGTTGACTAACAAACTTCAACTTACCAAAAATCATTACAGAGTGTCTCCAAGTGTCAGATTTTGCCTTGATAAGCCTTTGTGAATAAAGTGAAAAAAAGTTTAATCCTATTACGATTGATAAGCTATAATTTCCTTATATTTGATTCTTTATTTTGGGATATGTTATACACAACAATCCTCCGGCAAGTAACTCGAGTGTGTTTGTTTCAATTTTTGAGAGAAAACCTAAGTGAGAAATTGGGAGATTGATGCTATATCTATGGTATAAGATTTCAAGGAAACACTCCCAGTGATGGTGTAGTTCAATCACTCTATGACACCATTGGGGATAGCGGATCTGCACCCTATGACGCCAAGGCAATTGAATGGAGACAGCGATTTGCTAGTTTAATTTAGGTCATTATCTAGATTTACGCAGTTTCCTATTTTAGTTTCCAAAGAAGGTCTAAGAAATATTGCATGTATATCTCATCTAAAATTAATTAGTTTCATAAATTCCATTTACATGTTACTTAGTAGTCATATGCTTTATAGTCATGTCATAATTGCATCTCATGCATTGCCCGCAATTTAATTTCTATAAAAAGAAAACACACAAATAAAAAATAATCTCACATGGTTGAATAATTGGATTAAGTCATGATTAACCATATATCATGTCATTAGAATGACATATAGGTTGCATTCAATCCAATTTAATTAACATAGCGTACATATCATTTAGATTTCATTTTAGTTCACAAATGCATATTACTTTCAACCTGATTCACCGCCTACTTGCCCCTTATGCCCAGGCATTCCGAAGAATACTTCTCCTCTAAGCTGGTACGGAGTTAGCCGGAGCTTCTTTCTCAAGTCCTGTCATGATTGCACACTTGACGAAAAGAGCTTTAAAAGCCGCGTTGCCCACACTTCAACTTTTTTTCTACCCTGAACATTTGATATTTTGATGACATAAATATCTTGACATGTAATGTCAGATATGATATTTTCACTTTTTTTTCAAATTTTGGATACTTTTTAAATTTTGAAGGAAACACAGAAAAGTATTTTGTACGTATGTTTAATGCAAAAACAAACAAGCTCTTTGTAATGGTAGTTAACTAAAAACTCAAACCCTATACATTCCTAGGATTAGTCAACACTTACTAGGTGTTTTTTTCCCATCGTATATTAATGGGTTGTTTAGTAAATTTAAAAAAAAAAAAAAAAAAAAACTTTAGCCCAAAGGTAACCATTCGAATATTCTTTTTAGTAACCACCAAAGGTTTCTAGTGGGCACCCATTTCACGTTGGAAGAAGGAGGTGAAGAGTTTGATTCCCACCATCTTAGGGGGCTGGGGGGTGAGAACGTTTAGTTTCACATGTGGGGTTCGACTTTCACGCTTTGCAAAAAGGCATAACAAAAATCTAAGAGTAAGTTGAGAATTATAGTAGGACAAAAAAAAATACTCCTATCAGTAAGCTGTTTCTTCTACTTTAGAATTCTATCTATCATGTATCAAAGAAGTGCTAGATGATATCTAAATATGTGGGTAAATGCTTGACTAATGCATATTATGCAAAGAAAGGTTTACTACACAACCGGGAGAATTGTCCAAAAAGTCCTAAACCTATTGCATTTTTGCCAATTCAATTCTAAACCTTTTAATTTTGCCAATTGAGTCCTAAATCTTTTCACTTTTTGCCAATTAAGTCAATCCGATCAATTTTGGCCAGAAAATGCTGACGTGGACACTGGCGATGCCACGTAGGACTGCCGGCACTAATGTGGATAATTTTTAATAATATTGAAATTTAAAAAAAAAATTGAATTTTTTTGAATTTTTTATTTTCTGTTTTTTTCATTTCTTTTTTCTTTTTGGCCTTTTCCGGTGGCCGGCCACCGCCGCCGGGCTGGCCTCGCGGGGCTCGCCCCCGCCTAGGCAAGCGTCGGCCTCGCCCGGCGTCGCCCGCCACAGGAGGCCTCGCCGGAGACGGCGAGGCCGCCTGGCCTCGGCGAGGGCCGGCCTCGCCAGATCTTGCAAGGGGAGCCCTCGCCGGGGCTCGACCTCCCGGGCGGCGTCGGCCTTGCCGACCCGGCGAGGCCGGCCCTCGCCTCGGCTAGGCGGGCGACGGCTGGCCATCGGCCGCAAGCCGACGCCCGCTCGGCCGAGGGCGAGGGCCGGCTCGCGCATCCGGGTCCGGGCAGGTCGGTCGAAGCCGCCGGCGAGGGCTCCTCGGCCCTCGCGGGCCGTGGCGGCCTCTCCGGCGTCGCCGTCCCCGGTCAGGCCTCGCCCGTGGCGGGCGAGGCCGGCCGGCTGGCTATGGCTAGTGGCCGGCCGTCGTACGTGGCCGGTGGCCAACCACCGGAAAAGGCCAAAAAGAAAAAAAATCAATAAATGAAAAAAAAAACAGAAAATCAAAAAAATAATAAAAAAATAAAAAAATTAAAATATTATTAAAAATTGTCCACGTCAACGCTATCGGTCCTACGTGGCATCGCCGGCGTCCACATCAGCATTTTCCGGCCAAAATTGGCCGGATGGACTTAATTGGCAAGAAGTGAAAAGGTTTAGGACTCAATTGGCAAAATTAAAAGGTTTAAAATTGAATTGACAAAATTGCAATAGATTTAGGACTTTTTGGACAATTCTCCCCTACACAATCTGCGGGGCTCTTTTTTTACACAAGCCTTCTCCATTACAGCTAATGGATAACTGTAAAAATAGGAAATTAGGAATTTTAACTAATTATTGTCAACAATGATAAAAATGGCTTGTATTTAAATGAAAAAGGGGACAAGATCACAGAGCCCGCGTAGCCTATAAAAGTCCAAAAAGAAACAAGGTTTCACTTCCGACAGGCATTTTCTTGTCCTCCAACTTAGGCCAACGTATGACTCTATTAATTAATCTATTATTTATGAGAGATCATCCGTATGTATTAGAGGTGTCAAAATGGATCTTAGACCCATATATGATCCATTCAAATTATAAATTGGTCATATATAGATCACTTGTTTTTGACAAAAAAAGTACTTAAATGGGTTTATTTTGATAGATGGGCTTTAAGTGAGTCTTAAGTGGGTCTTAAATTGGTCTTAAAGGAGTTTGGTTTTAAGTGGGTCTTAAGAGAGACTCTCTCTTATCTCTTTTAACTTTCCAAAAAAAAAAAAATATATATATATATATATATATATATTTTCTATAAATACCAAAATTATAATTATAATTATTTTTAATTTTCTTTTCTTTTTTCTTTCCTATTCTTTTCTTTTCTTTCTTCCTTTTTTTTTCTTTCTTCTTCCTCTAGTCGCTGGCATGGCAATGGCTGGCGATCGGCTAGGCGAACCTTGAACTCGCTAGATCTAGCGAGGCGGAGGCCTTGCCGATGCCCGATGAGGCTCGAACCTCGTTGATCTGGCGAGACTCGAACTTGCTAGCATCGGGCGAGGCTCGAGCCTCGCTAGATTCAGCGAGGGGCGAGCTCAAGCTTGCAAATCTTGCAAGGTAGAGGCCTCCCCCGATGTTCGCGAGGCTCGAGCTTTGCCGGATCCGGCGAGGGTGAGCTAAAGCTTGCCGACGTTGGCGAGCCTTGAGCTCGGCGGCATCGGCCCGAGGCTCAAGCCTCGTCAATCTGGTGAGCCTCACGCTCACCAGCGCGTGGCCAGCGGCCAGCCAAAGAAGAAGAAGAACCAAAAAAGAAAGAAGAAAAAAATATTTTAAAAATAAAAATAAAAAATAAATTTTAAATAAATTTTTAAAAAATAAAAAATAATTATTTTAAAAATTATAAAAAATTTCCATTAAATTTGTGTTGTATAAAAATATTTTAGCAATACCATTTTTTAAAAAATAATATAGATATATATATATATATATATATATAAGAAATAAGCTTGGAAGTTTTTTAGTAATATAATCTTTAAAAAAAAAACATAAGAATAAGTTTTCCTAAATTTTGTTAAATATGAAAATATTTTATCAATATGGGTTGGGTTGGGTATGGGTTGGGTATGGGTCGAAAAATTTACATTAGGCTTAAATGGGTCATAAATAGGTTCATGGGTCAATTTGGGTCGACTCATTAATGACCCAACCCAAACCCGACCCGACCTGACCCGATCTACCCATTTGACACCTTTAGTATGTATTAGCATTGTAAAATTTGATATGATTCAAAATGCTAGCGGCATCTTTTAGCTGAATCACTTATTTCCGGAATCACAAGTGAATCTTTCTAGTATACTAACCAATCCACAATGCGATATGTATCCGTTGATTGAAGCGATTCAGTTTCTTTATGTTACCTATCAAAAATGGTAACTTTTTCATATTTATGGATATGCATTGTGTTTGGATTGTTACAGAAATTTAAAAATAAATTTTGCACTTTATAATGCAACGAAACATGACATATACGGATTTTGTGATTATATTTGGATGGAATCTTTCTTTCAACATAACAATCAGAAATCATATTTTCTTATACACACCAATCATCGATGCATATGAAATTAAGATTTCTTTTTCCAAGATTATAATTCCCACTAAATTTTTTATATCTTATAAGATTATTGATAAAATTTACAAGTGTCCATGACACAAAATACTAATTTTAGGGACCTTATCCAATCTTATTATTCAATTCGATTCTCGATTCATAAATTTGAGATTTGGGCTAATCTGAGTACTTACGGGATCATCTAAAACATATTCATGGGTATTTAACCACCTTAGGAAAGTTCATCGTTTCCTTCTCTATTTTGACTTTTAACTTTTATCAGTAAATGAAACATGCGTGGTCAAGAACTTAAGGAAGCAATTATAATGTCATTTTCACTTTGTGTTTATGCTTGAGTTTCCCACATCATGTCACATGTGAATATTTCCATGTCATGTCATCTTCTATTCAACTTTGCATGTTGCATCTAAATTGACAATCTTGCATGTGCACAAGCACACATGAATCTAATAGCGCCACTGTGCATGACGAACAATTTGGTTGATCAATAGTGAAAATGACAGTGTTTTGGCAACATTTTATTTATTTATTTTAAAACCAAATATCAAGCGTACTAGATATCTAAAACTTTGAAGTAAAAGTATGCTATCTACACTCTACAGCCCTATATTTCATTGACTCTACAGCTAAATTGCACTTAGCACGGACTACCTTAATCGCTGCAGTGCGCAGAAACCTGCTTGGCGACATGTGCAAAGAAACGCCTCCCAAACATGTACGTCCTTATGAGCCAGGGTTTCAGGAGTGGGTTTCGACTCCCACGCCCTACAAGAGGCAGGGCAAAAGTCTGAGAGTGAGTATAGAATAGGAATAGAGTAGGACTGACCCAAAAAAAAAAAAAAAAAAAAAAAAAAAACATGTACGTACGTCTGAATAGATAATATAATTAAGCTGATGTCACCTGCGCGGACCTCCTTCGTGGGAATACATAAAGAAAAATAGCACGACGTTGGATAATTAATTTGGTAAGGAGAACTCTTATCTAACACATATGTTCGTCTATAGAACAAGGTCATCTACAACTAAGCAACCTCTTTCACAACCTTTCCCTTTGACCAGTTGGAAATTCGGCCTTACGATTGATTTAATGGCGATTTAGCAAACACATCCGTCCGGGAAGGTCACCACTATAGTACCCTTTTTAAATGGTGCGATAATAAGTTTGTACTGTGTTTCAATTTGGTAAGCTTGAAGTAGGGCTCGTTTGGGATGGACCGACTTATTCCCAACCCTCTCTAGTGGCTTGGGATAAAATCTAAAAATATTACTCAAATTAAATAAAAAAAGATTAGGAAAAAGTAATTGCATATGAATCTACATATGTCAGTTTGCATGAATTTCAAGTGTTGCAAGTTAAAAAGAAAATCAAATGTGTGCATCGTAAGACTTAGATAAAATTAAAAGTACTAGATAAAAATTAATCTAGATGGGTGCTATGTTTAAGCACTTACACATAATCATTAAGGCTGAGCATCAGTCTAGGGTTGATCTTGGACTAGCTCAATTTGGCTAGTCTTGATCCAATTCCCTAGTCTTGAGGCCTTTGGAACTTGCATTATGCGGATTGGTCTTTTATCCCGAGACTTAAGGGTAGATCTAATCCAGACCAGTCCTATAGATATATTCCAAACCCTAATATGTAACTTAAAATGTCCAACATCTCCACATTTTTCAATGTATTTTGAACATTTGATTGTTTACTTTATTTCACATATTTATCTTCTGTGGTTCAATGTTTTTGGCAAGTGGAGATTTTCGATGTTGCCATATCTTAGATTTTCATTTGATTATACTAGTTGCTCAATATCACATTGTTGATGGATATATTATTTTAAAGAATACATTCGTCTTTACAATGAATACTACTTTGTGCGGATTGGTCCCCGAGTTAGTCTCTAGGTTATCTCCTCATAATCATGACAAAACTAACTCTCTCTTTTTCTCTCTCTCCAATAAGATCTACCAGGGCCGAGTGGGAGCTTCCATCGCCGGTGCAGCAAACATTTCTCCGGGGCCTGAGATTGTCTCTCCAATAAGATATTAAACAGGAAGTTGTTTTCCCTATTTTTTAAATTTGGGTTCACTGGTTAACTGAATTCATTTGACCAACTTATTTTCTCGCACGGAAAAAAATGCATGTTTCTTTGGTAAAATAGTTTTCTCTAAACAAATCAAGTCTAAGTGAACAACTTCAAACTTAGGTACTTTCTCTATCTTGTGTTTAGCGACTTCCAACAATCCCGGGGGATAACACTCTCAATACCCAATTGAATTCTTGTGATCCAGATGCAAATTAGATTGAACCTTGTAATCTCCTTATGGTTTCAGAGTATGAGGTTCAATCTCGAACTCAAGCTAAAACAAATCACAGACTGCGACTAATTTTATGGGCTATCATTGGGTAACTGTCTGTCTCTTAAGTAATTATCTTTGCATTTACAAGAGTAATTTAATTAAGATCGTAGTGTGCCATGGGTTGCAGTACAAGATGAGAAATTCGGAAAGTAAATTAGGTCCTTTTAATATATTCCTCTCTAAATTAAGAATGGCGATTAAAATCAATCAAAACACCGAGCAATAAATCTAGGCGATTTCCCAACAAATCTCCCAGTTTGGTATTACTGGGCAGATATCCTTTATTTTGAAATTTATATTTGTAATCTCCTCCTAAAAACATCCAAATCCACGCCGTGCAAAGAAACTAGTCAATCAAAAATTAAAAGCTAAATAGATGGTTACCACATACACTGAGAAGTGTCCCTAAATAATGATTGCATGGATCACACTTGAAGGGCCCTTTGTGATCAAAGGTGGAGAAAGTCCCACTCGAACACTTTTATCCGTGAATACTGCACCAGCTCTGAAGTAGATTCTTCTTTTTATCAATCGAAACTCCATCCCAAACTGGACAAGCTCCTTTCCACCTGGCTTTGACATCAAAATCTTCATATTGAGGAGGAGAAAAAAAAAATCATATCAAGAAAGTTAAAAAATCTGGTTGGATCCACATGGCTCTATGGAAGTAAACTCTAGGTGCATCGGAGCATATCTCGACTTTTTCATCTTCCATGGAGTAATAGTGCATCTTCTTATCTTTGTCATGGAAATAGATACGGTTTGGCTTGATCCAGGGAAGGCAACTCTCGGAATTGAACTCCGCCGAGATCGCAGAGTTGCCATTCATGAAGAGAGCCGCGTTCCCCAAATTTAAGACCTCTTCCTGAGCTCCGTTCTCCAGATCCACTACAAAAACTCGGATGCTTTCCACGGTTCCATCCTCTTGGTTCTAGTGGAGCCGCTGCACCGGTGCCTCTTTAGCGGACGGAGACGCGACTTGTGGCGAAGCTTCGTCAAGGCGGGGAGTTCGATGCTGACCCGCGAGAGCGGATTGAAGATGCAGTACTGATTACCCCACCTCGACACGCGTTGGTCGAAGCCCCACCTCGACACGAGTATCCATCGTGTTGGATTCACGGCCTGGGGTCGAGATCCTGGCAACCGCACTTGGTGAGTTCTCCCTCTAGAGATGCTGAAGAACTCGGCTACTCCGTTGCCCACATAAATCATGAGCCACGGGGCTTTCGACTTCGCGTTGTACGTGTCTCTGACGGCAGCAGACCGCCATGAGGTGCACACCCCTCGAAAAGCTAAAAACTCTTCTATGGCTAGCCGTCCAGCGATGAGTTCTAGGATCTCTTGCGGGAGCTCTTCCCAACTCGCCATCGTTTTGCCTGGTGAGCAACTTCTTGACGAGTTTATCGCTCGTAACATGAGGAGGTCCTATATAGGAAAAACGAATTTGTTTCACGAATCTTATAGCTTAGTTTACGAATTTGTTTTATGAATCTTATCGTCATCTACAGGGATTTAGTCTCTTTCAATAAATTTGTTTTATGAATCTTATAGCTTATTTTCTTTATCTTGAATGAATATTTGTTTGTGGTGGCTAACAAGATACACTGCCCTCTCGATGTTTTAAGATTTAAATCTTTCTATTGAATACAGAAAATCTTAAAGGTAGTTTCATTTTCAAGCTTTTACAAATAAAATCCCATAGAAAGCCCGTACATATTATATAACTGAACGTTAACTATACCATGGTTTTCCTTAAGAGCAAATATAATGGGATTCCTATTTTAAATAACTCAAATTTTATTCAATGTTTTCAATCTCTTTCAGTATCCACGTTAAGAATATGAATGATTTATATTAACATATACATGATCTTGATAATATAATACTAAAGTATTTATTGTGGTATCTGTATTGAATTTGTTATAATTTAATTCTTGAGTATCATCTGTGCTTACAATGGTCAAGTTGAAAATAGCTTGTAAGACAACATAATATCAAAAAGTGTACGTAAAATAAGATATGTAAGTTGAATCTCTTCATTAATAAAGTCATTAAATCATATAGACTATTTTAAATATAAAATATAAGCGGTAATTTTAGTTAAAACATTATTGGGCATAAAAAGATCCTTGTCAGATATCAATTTATAATTAAGATTTAATTTAATTTTTTTTTTACGGTTACATAACTAATCTTTTATTTTGATTTTGCGCACATATTCTTGAGTTTGAGATGTATATCCGTAATCTCCCTCTAAAAACATCCCAATCCTTGTGGTGCCAAGAAATTAGTCAATCAAAAATTGAAATCTAAACTAACACCCACAACTAACATATGTTCTTCTATTAGCGAAAAAGTTGATCCGTGGGTTGCACGTGTAGGGCCCTTACGATCAAGGGTGGAGATGGGCCATTCCAGTGCACCCAGGTTTGACATCAAAATCTTCATATCAAGGAAACATTAAGTTCAAAAATCAGGTTGCAACCAATCGGCATCAAAGACGCGACGCCTAGTTGCATCAGAGGGACAATTGCTAGTTGCATCAAAGAGACAACTGCTAGTTGCATCAACGTATGTCTCGAATTTTCTGTCCTCTACGCTGTAACTCTTGATCTTATCTTCTTTGCCATCATGGCAATAAACGCGGATTGGCTTGATCCCGGGAAGGCAAGACTTGGTGTTGAACTCCACCGAGAAGGAAGAGCCGCCATTCAAGAAGAGAGACACGTTCAAGCTTTCGTCCTCTTCCTCGGTTCCCTTCTCTGAATCAGCCACTAGCAATGAGCCCGAACATTCAACAAGATAAGGAACACCGTCAACATTACGATTTGTCCCTAGAAATAGTCGCGATTCCATGCGACTCTTTCTCTCGTTCAAAGTCATTATTTGACTCTGCTCATCCAAGCCCACAAATAGCCCATTGTAATAAATCAGTTCAAGGACGGTGCACCCGTAAAATATGGGTTTTGACCCAGTCAAAAAAGAAAATAAAAGAAAAGAAAAAGGTAGAAGCTTTAGCATAGAGAGAGAGGAATCGAGAGTTTTCGGGAGAGGGAAAAGAGAAGATAGAGAGAGAGAGAGAGAGAGAGAGAGAGAAAAGACAGAAAAAAAAGGAAAAAAGAAAAGAAAACTGAGGAGATAAAAAGAAAAGAGAGAGGGAAAGAATGGGACAGAGAGGGACGGCTCAGACACAGAAAGAAGAAGAAGAGGAGAAAAGCGGCTTCGTGTGTTCTCGTCATGGGAGCCTCGCCAAGCCACGTTAACTATGTATCGCAACGCCCGGAAAGCCCTTGTGCTCCCCCTTGGATCAATCGGAGTAATTTCATACCTTAGGCTTGAAATTCAGAATTTTGGGAAAATCGAGCGGCGAAGTATGATTTTTGAGTCATTGAGCTGTATATTTTTGTAGAAATGGCATTTTGGAATGTTGTGAAGCTATAGCATCTTACGGATCGTGATTTCAGCTTGCGGTTTGTCTGGAACGAAATTTTGAAATTGGGGGCGCATTCTGGTACTGTAGCGAACAGTAGCTTCGAGCTTTTTTTTTGTTGTTGTTGTTTTCGATATTGTTTTGGGGTGGCTGAGTTGGGGTTATTGTGGTACGTTAAGAGAGTTTTCTAAAGACTATAAGACGGCTTGAAACAGAATTTTATGGAGGAAGTAATGGCGCGACAAAGTTAGCGCATGGGCTGCACCTAGCGAGAAATCGATGGGTTTTCTATAAGTGCGAGCTTTCGTGGCGCAATGTCGTTTTATCGACAAATGGGCTTAGTATAAACGAGTCGTTATGCGAATATTCTTTTTACTTGGCCTTTTGATAATGATTTTCAGTTAATTATTGGGGATCTGATTGCGTTGGTTCGAGTGAGCGTCATAGTTGATTTTCGACTTTCCCAGATGAGTGATGCTATCTCTTCTAAGAGTTTATAAGCTCATGTTTTTAAAATGATAAATGATTAATATTTTATGAGTTATATATAAGCATATATGTTGCATAAAATTTGGATCGGGCATTTACTGCATTTTGGTATTTAAGAATAGTGTGAGAATTTTTGGTGGAAATATGTTATGTTTGATGAATGAAGTTGTGAAATATTACATATTTTGAGTTTGTGAAATCTTTTTACGAAGATCTCGGCTTTGAAATGGTTTATGGAAGGCTATATGAATATCAATTTGTGATGAGCTTTTTGAAATGTATTTAATTTTAAATTGATTTATGAGACGAGTCTTGAAAATTATTTAAGAATGTTTTATGAAAGGTATTTTGGCGGATGAGTTGAGTAGCAAAACCTTTTGGGATATATGAAATGATTTATGAATTTAGTTTGAGAATTATGGATGGTGTTGTTTTGGATTGATGTGGATGCTCAATATCGCTGTGAGCCCAGTGAGGGGTTTGTGGGTATGCGTATACTATTCTATGATATCCTTGTGGGCTGAGCCACTGGCTCATAATAGGTGTGGCTCATAATAGGTGGAGACTTTGCCAAGGGGGAAATCTTGATCGCCTCGTCACCAAGCGTTGTATCGTGACCATGGTTTGATATTGAGCAACGAATTGGTCAATGGAGTGAATCATTAACATGTGATATGAGTTGGGTCAATGGAATGGACCATCGACATGTAATTTGAGATTAGTCGATGGAATGGACCATCGATGTGTAATTTGAGATTAGTCGTTGGAATGGACCATCGACGTGTAATTTCATTCGATTATCAATGTGTGGTTTGATGAGATTAATCAATGGAATAGACCATTGATGCATGTTTTATGAGATTGACCAATGGATTAACCATTAGCATTTGACTATTATTATCTTGAATATTTTTGCTAAGTAAGAAATGTTATATTTTGGCCTTGAAGGTTTGTTATATTTCTAGGTTTGGTGTAGTATGAGATTAACCAATGGAATGGACCATTGGTGTGTGAATTGATGAGATTGATCAGTGGATTAGACCATTAATGTTTAGTTCGATGTTATTATGAAATGATCATTTTTGCTATAAATATTGCTATGTTAAAGGGTATGTAACTTATTCTTTTTATTGTATGTTTTGTTATATCTTAGATATGAGTTAAAAGAGTTGCGGTTTGGTTTTGTAAATATGTATAGTGGGTGCTCGATCCGTTTGGAAGAGATGCACTACTCATTGAGCCGTGGTTGTTCACCCCTCTATTTTCCGATGTTTTTCAGGTCCCTCGATTAATAATAAGTAGGTACGAGAGTGATATGGATGTGGGGACTTTTAAGAATTGGATTTTGAGAGCTGCGTCTTTAAGTGGAAGGACGGCCGTGTCATCCCCCATTCGTGATATTTTGGGGTGTCATAGCACCGATGCCGAGGCCTCGCATGATTTGCTGCCATCCACGCATCTTCTCCCAATCTGAGAGAGGCAAAGCCTGGTGATGGGCCATAAAAAATCACACTAAGTAGTTCCTAGACAAAGAAGGGCTTTAAGACAACGCGATCGTGTAAATGAGACGTAACTCAGGGTGAAGCTCGTCCAAGTCAGGAGTTCCTGGCAACGGTACTGGGTAAATTCTCCTTATAGAGGGGTTAGATAACTCAGCTATTTGGCTGTACATATAAATCACGAACCACGGGGCTTTCGATTTTGCATTATACGTCTCTTTGGCAACAGCAGTCCGCCATGAGGTGCACACCTATCGGATAGCTAAAAAGTTTTCCATGGCTAGTTATCGAACAATAAGTTCTAGAATCACTAGTGGGAATTCTTCCCAACCCGCCATCATAGGTTAAATGATAGATTTGTCTGGTGTGCGACTTCTTGATGAATTTATTTCTCGTAACATGAGGGAGGTCCTAAATAGGAAAGACAATCATTAAGGATTCGGTTTCTTTCAACAAGTTGTCTTACGAATGTTATAGCTTATTTTCTTTATCTTGAATGAATATTCCTTTGTTGTGGCTAGTAAGATACACTACCCTTTCAATTTTGATGTATTAAGATTTAAATCTTTCTATAGAATATACAAATTTTTAAAGCTAGTTTCATGGTATATGAACACTAGGAGTGCTAAAACTTTTATAGGACTTTCATTCAAGTGCCAAAACCTTCTTTTTTACTCACTCGAATGCTATCTCGGAGAAAAATTGATCACTTGAGTGCCAATTTTGCCCAAATGTCCTACATAAATTTTTTGTGAATTTTATATTTTTATTTGTATTTTGCATTTTGTATTTTTTATGGTCGGCAAGGGTCATTGGTGATCCTTGTAGGCCACAGCCGCCTCACCCACAACCATGAAGGCCCTAGGTGAGGTTGCGAAGGCCCTCGTTGGCCGTTGGGCAACCGTGGGCAACGCCGCCTAGAAATAGCAAGGGTTGCTGTGGTCTCGCTAGCGATTGGTGAGGCCTCAACGGCCTCGCCCATGACCATTGCAACTAGATCTAGGTGAGGGCCCTCGCTACGAAGGCCTTGCCACGACAACCCTTGCCTGCTTTGAGTGGTGTCTAGCTTTAAGTAGCCACGAGTGACGCCACCCAGAGCGGGTGAGGGTTGTCGTGACCGAGGGTGAGGTGGCTGTGGCTGGTGAGGGTCGTCGGTGACCCTCACCAACCCTAAAGAAAAGAAGAAAAAAAAGCAAAAAATTTTAAAAAAATCTTGAGGTGGTTACTTCAATTTTTCAGGCGGAACAAATTGGAAGTGGCACTCAAATGATTGATTTTTCAAATTTAAGACACTCAAGTAAGTGAAAAAAATTTCGGAGTGTCATACAAAAGTATGGCATTGACACTTATACCGTTCTTTATTTTCAAGCTTTTATGAATAAATCCCATAGAAAGCTTATACATATTATATAAGTGAATGATAACCGAAGTAGTCCGAAGATATTGGGTTAGAGGCAATGTTAAAGGTGGACTAACAATTGTTGATTGCCGTGAGTTTTTCCAAATCCTTAATCTCGTGCAGCGTTGGTATTTTTGATTTAATTGTATTAACCTTCGACAATTCAATGTGAATGAGTTGCCATTATTTTATTGGAGTCAATTTAAAAATCAATCGAAATGTGAGAGAATAGCTTGCTTCCTAAGCAATTAGAGAATCTAAATATGTGGACTTTGATCACATTAGTTATTTCAACTAACTCCCTTCTGATGCCCTAAATTGACTAGTTGGTTATCTAAGTGTTGATGTGGACTTTATCCAATTATAATTACTCAGGTTCTTTGTCCACTATGTGATCATGCCATGGTCATGTGTGATCATTGGGGTCCTAATATTTACCCTAACCATTTCACTAAACTAGAAAAAGGCACAATCAAACCTGAAGGAAATTAAGAGCCCAAAAAGATTATTGACGTGATAAGATGTTACGGTGCCATAGTTTACTTGAAAAGAAGAAGGGGCTAGTTAAAGATCACGAGTATTCTCCAAGCTCGTATAATTTTTTTTTCCTTTCGCAAAATAAAATTAAGTCACCGTCATGTTCGAATTTTTAAAAAAAAAACAATGATTAGTGGCATGTGATATTTAAATGTACTTAATTCATTTTATATGTATTAATGATATCATGTTGTTAGAAGAGTATGATTTTTGAACTGCCATCATGTTGTTAGTAGGGGTGTCAAAAAACCTGATCCGATCGGATCCGAACACGAAATAAATATAATACATGTTTCGGGTCTTGATACTGTTCGAGTAATACATATAAAATAAGTAACAGAAATATGTTTTGGTTGGGTGAGGTTGGAACATTGTTCAACCCGAAACACGTGAACTCCAACTTCCAAACACAAACAGTAAACACATACCTTCTCCTTCTTGGCTCCGCCTTCTTCTCCGACGACTGTACCTTCACTCATGACTGCCCGTTCGACCTCTCCTCCGATCAACGCGCCTCCACCTCACCGACGTCGTCGCTGTCGCCACCCCTCGTCTCAACGCCGAACCCTAGTCACCGCCGATTCGATCAATCGTTGCCGTCCGTCGCTGAAAACCTCTTAGGTCCGTGCTTCCATCGATTTCTTGATCCACGAGGAGCTTCGGCATCCTTCTTCTTCGTCACCTTCCGGGTGGAGAACTTGGAGGGTGCTTTGCCCGCCAAGCACTCTTCGAAGTCAGCGGGTATGGTTTATTTTTTATTATTATTTTTTTTTTTTTGGGTTCTTTCGCGAGGGAAAAGGATGGCAAAAGAGGATCCTTTTGATTTCGTTCGGGATTGCGATTGGGCATCGTGATGGAATTTGGGAATTTTGGAGTGCGGAGTGGTGAAAAATCTTTACGGGTCGGCTCGGGCGTCGTTCGAGTGAAGTGGGTCCTTCTTTGTAGTTTCAATTTGATGAAAGGGTTGATGTGGTGGTGAAGTTGTGTCAACTTTTGATTGCGGATTTGAAAAGTGTCGTCGATTGTAGGTAGACGGACTATGTGATCGTGTAAGGAGAGTTATCTCTCTTAAGATGGTGTTAATTTTCAGGGAAAGGCAGAATCTAGGTAGTATTAAGGTTCAGTAATTCTGGTTGTCCCCTTTGTATGTTGACATCTATGTTTTCAATTATTGGGCGATGGTTTAGTGGCCAAAATTCTGTTTTGATTAGGCTTTCGCTTGTTATATGGCGTCTTTGTTGAATCCTTCTGCAAAGATTGATCATACTGCAGACGAGAGACAGTCAGATGTCACGAGTCAATCGATCAACTCTCGATCAACTCTCGATTCACCCGTGCGGCCTTAAGGTTTTATTCCTAAGCAGCCTTTCACACTCGACTCACAACGAACTTCTAGAGAGAGAAACACTTGATGAGAGAGAAGCTCTGGATTTTCATATATGTTGTGAATGAGAATACAATGAGGGAGGACACCCCTTTATATACAAGTATAATGCAAACCCTAACCATAGATCTCCCTTAGATCTAACGGTAGAGATTGCACCTCCCCATCTACCAACCACCACCGGCATTCATATCCAACTACCGGCTATATGCATTTATGGCCGACTACCAGCTACTCGCATTTATATCGTATGCGTACAAATACAATATCGCCCGCCCCTAGGAGTATACTTTACATCTCGAGAACATAGGTCGAGGGTCATCACGTGTCACGCCCGTGCCATGGAAACCTCTTGGACATGCTAACTTTCGGGCCGTGACACAGAGCTGTAGGTTGAGTGCTTTATGTACATTAATGGTGTCCCTTTTGGTCTTCCCACTTGAACAAGGTGTTTTTTTTATTTAAGCCTTGCTAAACTATGGGCTAGCTTTTTGCTCCAAAAAAAAAAATCTATGGGCTACCTTTTCTAGACAAATTAAGCACTGCAAAAATCTGTTTCTATTGTGCAGGATGCATTGGCAAAGAGCAACGAAGTCTTTGAAACATTTAAGCGTATGAGTTATATGACACCTAGCTAACAATATTCTTTTACTTCCTATGTACCAGATCAGCATATCTACTACTTGGACTTGATCGTAATTCTTTTTTCAATCTGCACCACAAACTCAGATGGCAAAATCAATAAAGGATCTCAACAAGGAAAATGCATTCCTGAAGGACAAGTGTCAGAAATCAGATATTACACTTATAGAACTTGTTGATGAGGTAAGTGTAACATCTGTTATTTTTTTTGTTTCCTTTTCGTAGTTGTTTTAGATATCTTACTATTTCCAAGTTGAAATGCACAGATTTTAAACCATGATGTAAATCGCCATGCCAATTTGTCCTGTCATTTATTGAGATCCAATCTTTTGGAAGGACTCTAGTCCATGCTCAACAGCTGCTTTCTGATGTGAACAGGGGGCAAGCTATAGATGGTCGACTAGTTTCTAAGTTTTTTTTTTTTTTTTGTCGGTTCTACTCTAATTCTACTCTACTCACTCTCAGACTTTTGCCCTTCTTCCTTGCAGGGCGTGGGAGTCGAAACCCACTTATGAAATGAAATCGCCCCCATCCCAATCCCTCCCGGGGGTTTGAAACCCTAACCTCCTCCTTCCAAGTTGGAATGGTGGCCACCGGGGCGAACTTCCGGTGGTTCACTAGTTTCTAAGTTTATTCCTTCCAGATTGCTGTTGAAGGGTTGAGGAGCATTGAATTTTTTTTTTTTTTTTGGTCAAAGGATATCGACTTTAATAAGCAGTAAATAATGCGCTTTTGCATATCATTAATGGTTAATTTTTTTTTCTCGTATAGTGTTACTAAGAGTTCAAGGGGCAAATGTATTCTGGTTGTAACTTCTGAAGAAATAAATCAGGAGGTTCACTTTCCTGTACCATGTAGGGCTACAAGAGCAGGAAGAATTTTTGTTCTTGTTTATTTTTTGACTCTTTGTACTTGGGCTAACGTTTTAGTCTGACATTCATTTGTACTCAGTAATTAAAGGATCGCATTTGTGTGCGACAGAAGAATTTATTGGGGTTTAATATGTTGATGTTGAGTGGCAACAAGGCAGGTTCGTGGCCACTGTAAATTGCTTATGATGCTTAATTGACAAATTGACCTTTGTTTTCTTGTAATAGAAAGGAAGATACACGGTTTCTTTTTTATTCCTCTGGATCCATGGCTTTTCCCTGTTTGATTAAATGGACAAATAGAAAAAAGGGAGGTGAAAAAAAAAAAAAAAAAAGGAAAACCGAGAAATCCAACCCGACCCGAATTTCCGATGCGAGTTTAACGTGTTTCGGGTCGGGTTGGGTAACATCAAAAACCGACCCGACCCAATCCATTTACACCTCTAGTTAGTAGAGTACGATTTATGAACCGCCATCAAGTTTAAAAACAACATAACTAATGAAAATTCCTTGAGGCCGGTGAGTAAGAAACTTCAGCTTACCGCAAACATCATTACAGAGTGTCTCCAAGTGTCATATTTTGTCTTGGTTTTGAGTACAAATTGATTCCATAAGCAAAGTCATTAACACCGGTGAATAAAGCGGGGAAAAAAGAGAGTTTAAAATCCTATTACGATTTGCCCCACATTTATTCTGTCTTCTTCTTGGAGGATGAATCCGACGGTGATTTAGTCTTTTATGATGCATCACTAATCTACTAGTGGGATTGCATAAAACCACAACATTTGTCAAGTTTCGGATAAAATCATGTGGAATTACTTTTTTCTTAAACAATGAGGAAATCCATTTTAACTAGGGAAAGCGTTAGTCAAAATAGGATTGTTTGTATTTAATGGTAATGGAAGCAAAACCAATGCTATGCTCCTGTATCTATACAGATAAATTTATCCCTGAACCGCTAATATGACCATGGTTAGACTAGGTTTGACTTTCGCCATCTGAATAGTGGATATGCCACCGAGATCGGCAATATCAAGAAGTGGGATATGTGCATGGCCATGTGTGATCTGACAAGGGCGTGTAATGAAAGACCGGACGCAAGGCGGAGGCGGAGGGAGTAGTTACACGGAAAATTGAGACGAATTTCAATTAAATATGAGTAACTTACCCCGCGCATACAAGAAGGCCACGGGATTGAACGGGGACACGCACGCGTCGACCAAGACTCAAACTTTTCATTTCATTCGCTTTTCACTTTCGCGTAATTTTTAGTTCCTAACATTAATTTTTATTTCGATGTACTGCGATTCCAGATTATTGCAGTTCCAGTCAATCAACATATCCTTACACCTAGTTCGGTGGAAAATTCACGTTCCATCCAAGCCCCATTTGATCGGTTTGGGCTTGAGTATGAAATCATGGAATGGTCTCGATCGGTTTTCATTCGTTTGAAGTCGGATCACCTTGGCGCCTCATTAATTCATCGTCAAAACCTCTTTTGGCACACCCAAACGGATTGATTTTCACCGGCACATAAACAAATTTTGATATGTAACATTAGAGATAAGTAGAGGATTCTTCATATTTTCCTCGATTGTGCATGTCCTTGATTTATGTAGTTCTTTTTTTTTTTTTTTTTTTTTTTGTCAAAGTAAAAGTTCATTCATTTCTATAGAAATACAAGAGATAAATATCGTAGTCCAATTGAAAATCAAGACAAATTCTAGACAACTTGAAAACAAAACAAGCTCTTGATAACAAAATGAATCATCAAAACACGGTTAGTGTCACATTCAAAGAGTAGATTTATGACTTCTTGAAACTAAATCGGTGGCCGATAACCAAATTCATCTTCAGTAATGAGCATATACCGAGATCTCCATTTATTGCTATGGATTTACCTTTTCAGAGGTGCACACCTAGATTCGTGATTTAGAGAAACAAGGTTAAACAAGTATAGATTTGACACTTGTGAGAGCCAAAGCTTTACAAAACTCCCCTAATTTTCTTTGAAACTGGACTTGTACACTAATGAAACCTGAGAAAAGTGAAACCCCAAAATCATACATGCAGACATCCCAAAATCTAGATTAGATTGGGATAGAAACCTCTCAAAATGGGAGAAAAGCTTCTAAATCTAGACTAAATCAGAAGAGAAAAACTCCACAAAATGAGAAGAAAGCAAGAAAAAGAGAATAGAGACCCAAATTAGCCAAAGAAAAAGGAAAAAGAGTGGGGTAGGAGAGATCTAGCTCAAACACTTCCCCTAGGAAGATTGAAACAAAAAGCTGTGTAAAAATTAGAATGAAAAGAGAAAATCCTAGAGTTCCATAATGAAGGAACTAGAGCATTTTAATTTTTGGATTTATGATAATTGAATATCATTAATATTGCAATATATCTTGATAGAAATAATTAAGGGATTCCCCATATGTCCTTGATCATCTCTAACATTCAAACATAGAGATTGCAAGATTCCATTGATTTTGACTTGTTAAATTATGATCTTCTTAAAGTAAATACAATGAATTAGCCTATGTAGTCTTCTTTTATATGAATATAAAAAGATCATCATTCTCCATAATGCATCCATAGGTGCACATTACTTGATATTTGGACCAAGGGATTTGCATTTCATATTCATCGGAGGTCGTTGAGTCAAAAGATTTGACTAACCCCTTTCTTTGAAAAATGAAACTAAGAGCCCAAAATGATTATATAATGTAAAATCTCTATAGTTTACTTGAAAAGAGTAAAAGAGGGTAGGTAATGATCACCGAGGAATCTCCAAGCCCGTATAATTTTCTTCCTTTCCTCGTCACTCGCAAAATAGATGTTGTCAAGTCACCTCTATGTGTGTGTGTGTATATATATTTTTTTAATTCCGGTATGAGCAAAAGATCCACGATTAGCGGAATGTGGTAGTTAATTGTACATAATTTTTTTTTGATCGAAAACGGAGGATATTATTTAAGCTAGCAAAAGGAACAACCCTTGTCTAGGGCTTCAGAACAAAGAAGGTCCAAAAGAGGTTGAGGGGAGGGTGATACAGCCCAATTTGGAGGAAGGCTTCGGCATCGAGCTAGGTTGATGCACAGCTTCTACGAGTACAAGGCAGTCAAATTCCAGCAGTATTTTTTCATTTTCCTTCCCTTTCTACAGCAGATTTTGGAGAGTAAGACTGAGTGCTTGTACCTCTGGTTGCAGTGTCGAAGAGGTTGTGATATTGTTGGTGAAGTCGTCAATGAGCTGGCTGGAGTGATCACGACGCACACGCCACAGCGCGCCTCATTGATTGTGGTTGGATAAGCCCCGTTAATGTTGATCTTCAATACTCTGGGCCTCGGTGGGCGCCGCGCTTGATCAGGATTTGGTGGTTGCAGCCTTGATCCTGACATCACTCTGTCACACAAGCGGGCGGTATTTGCATTCGCGAGAGCCACCGCCACCGCTTGTTCAGGATCAGGGGGCATTTGGTGGAAGACAAATTTGTTTCGGGCCTTCCAGATCTGCCACAAAATGGAAGCAAGAGTCTCCAGATAAGGTAAGAGATCTTGTTTCTTGATCAGATCTGCAAGCCAAGCATCTATTTTGTGTATTCCATGTGATGCCATTGTGATTTTGACTTGTGGGTGTGACCAAATGCCTTGCGTCCATGGACATAAGCAGAAAATATGCTCTGTTATTTTCGGGATTTGATTGTGACATAGTTGACATATCGGATCTGGAATGATTCGTTTGTGATATAGATTATCCTTTGTAGACAAGGCATTATGGCATAAGGACCACATGAATATGCATAGCTTAGAGGCGGTCTTCATAGTCTAGAGCTTGCGCCACAGTTTGCGTGGAGTTTGATAGGATGAGGAGGCGTGGCTGTGAGTGTCAATGTATTTTGTAGATCTGAGAGAGTTGTATCCACTCTTCACTGTATACACACCGTTTTGTGTCCCTTCCAAATGATTTGGCGGTTGTGCAATGGGTGTGAAACTGAAAAGTAAGAATTTCCTCGACAGTTTGATCATCAAAACTACTATGCAGTAGAGGTTCATTCCAAATATTTTGGTCCGGAATAATAAAGTCTGCCACCTTCACGGGTTGTCGTCTAGCCGCAGGCCCACCTATTATACCTTTGGATAGCCATTTATCTTCTCGGATTTTGATCTGTTGTCCATCGCCGATCTGACCATTGGAGTTGATTCAATATTGAGCCTTGCCTATCAGTATACTCTACTAGCCCCAGGATGGTCTAGCTCCTTTTTCGGCATTCTAGAATTCCTTAGAATGAAAGTAAAGGCCTTTAAAAATTTTACTCCATAGGGATGATGGGTGTTGGATTAGTTGCCACGTCTATTTTCCTAGTAAAGCTTTGTTGAAGGTGATGAGGTCTTGAAAGCTAAGTCCCCCGGTGTCCTTCCTGCTTTTGAGTATGTCCCATCTTTTCCAATAAATGCCAGACTTGTTGCAATGATTTTGCCACCAGAATCTTGCAATTTTCTACTCAATGGATTTACAAATAGACACGGGAAATTTAAAAATAGACATGGCATACAGCAGGATTGCCTGAACTACTGTCTTAATCAAAGTTTCCTTACCGCCCTTGGAAATTAGATGCTCTTTCCACCCTTCCAACTTTGAACTCACTCGACCCAAAATCTAGGCAAACACATCCTTCTTAGATCTCCCCTAATTAGACGGTATGCCTAGGTATTTACGAGTCTTTGTAAGCATAGGAACTCGGAATTCTCTTGCCAAGTTTTCCTGTAATCTAATGGGACGAGCCTTACTAAAGAAAATTCCTGATTTATTCAGTTCACAGCTTGTCCGTTGCTAAACAGTATTGGTTTAGTATGTTTGCTAAGTTCTGGCATTCTTGGAGTTTTCCATCTAGGAAAAATATAGCGTCATCTGTGAAAAATAGATGAGATAGGGTAGGACAAAACCTGTTTAATTGCATTACTTTGATATTTCTCGTGTCCACAACTTGTCGGATAAGTGTGGATAAGACGTTCGCCACCCGAATGAAGAGGTACGGAGAGAGAGGGTCTCCCTGTCTAAGCCCCTTAGTTGGATGAAAGTAGGTTAAGGGTTCTCAATTGAATTTTACACTAAGGGAGACTGTTATAATGCATTGCATCACCCACCGTACTCATTTGGCATGGAATCCCCTCTTGAATAGGTAGTCTTGTAGGAAATTCCATTCCACTCAATTGTAGGCTTTTTGCATTCCACTCAATCGTAAGCTTCAGAACTGTCTGAAAAGTCTTCTTCTTTTTTTCCTAATCTTGAGTTGATGGAAAACCTCTTGGACGACTAATATGTTGTCTTGGATCTGTTGGTCACTAATGAAAGCACATTGCTTCATGGATATCAGCTCAGGTAACCATGGTTTCAGACGGTTGGCTAGCATCTTGGAGATGATTTTGTAGACAAAATTACATAGGCTAATTGGACAGTATTGATCTAGCCGTTCTGGGTTTGGTACTTTTAAGAGCAAGGATATAGTTATCCTATTAATCTCAGATCGCATCACTCCGGAGGTAAAGAAGTCTTGCACTAAGAGGAATATATCTTCCTGTAGAATATCCCAATGATGTTGGTAGAATAGTCTATGCAATCTATCAGGCCCAAGCGCTTTAGTAGCTCCCAATTGAAAGGTTGCTTGTTGTACTTCCTCTCGAGTGACCACATCTATAAGGATAGTATTCATTTCCTCCGTTACCACTTGTGAACATTGTACCAAGATAGGCCTATAGTCACGATGTCCCACTGATTTGTAACAAGTTTTCAAAGAAATCCATCGTCATCTCCTTCACCCACTTTGGATCTCAAACCCACCTTTGATCTTCATCCTGTAGCATACTCATCCGATTTCGTTGCCTTCTTTGGATAGTGGTGGCATGGAAGAACTTGGTGTTCTTGTCCCCCCATCTACGCCAGTTAACTCTTAATCACATTGCCCAATATTGCTCCTCCTGTTGCCATATGTGCTGAATTTCTGCTTTCAGTCAAGTGATCTCCACTTTATCGTATTGGCCATTAGGTTGATTTGTAAGACTTTGGAGTTGCTATTTCAAAATATTGATTTGATGATGGCCCTTGGAGAATTTCCGTCGACTCCAACTAGCGAGGGCCTCGAGACAGCCTTTAACTTGTTGGATAGGGTTGAGGCTTTCACCGGTGAGGATGCCCATGAATCTGCAATGATTGTACGCCATTCTTTATCTTGTAGCCAAGATGCTTCAAAAGTAAATCCCTTCTTTCTTCTGACTGGGGTGGCTTCAATGGTTAATAAGAGTGGGCTGTGATCAGAACTTAGGGTGGGTAAAGCAAAAACTTCAACTTCCGGGAATGTTAGTTGCCAATCCACATAGTACATAGCACTCGATCCTAGTTGTTCTTTCACAAAGTCGTCTCCATCTCTATTATTGACCCATGTAAAAGCATAGCCCTTGCTTTCCACATCCATGAGTGACTAGTCATTTAAAAATATTTGTACATAATTTAGTCAATATGTATTAGTGATATCATGTTAGTAGAGTACGACTTACGAACTGCCATCAAGTTTTTGTTTTTTAAATACCTAATGTAACTTCCTCAAGGAAAGTTGACTAACAGACTTTAGCTTACCAAAAATCATTACAGAGTGTCTCCAAGTGTTAGATTTTGCCTTGATAAGCCTTTGTAAATAAAGTGAAAAAAAGTTTGAATCCTATTATGATCGATAAGCTATAATTTCCTTATTTTCGATTCTTTATTTTGGGATATGTTATACACAAAAATCCTCCGGCAAGTAACTCAAGTGTGTTTGTTTTTTTTTTTGAGAGAAAATCTAAGTTTGTTTCAATTTTTGAGAGAAATTGGGAGATTGATGCTATATATATGGTATAAGATTTCAAGGAAACACTCGCAGTGATGGTGTAGTTCAATCACTCTATGACACCATTGGGGATAACGGATCTGCACCCTATGACGCCAAGGCAATTGAATGGAGACAGCAATTTCCTAGTTTAATTTAGGTCATTATCTAGATTTACGCAATTTCCTATTTTAGTTTCCAAAGAAGATCTAAGAAATATTGCCTCTATATCTCATCTAAAATTAATTAGTTTCATAAATTCCATTTACATGTTACTTAGTAGTCATATACTTTAACCACTGGGGTTTGCTCCAATGGCCAACTCTTTTAACATGGTAGGGGGAGGTAGCGAGTTCGAATCCCTACATTCTCAAGAAGGGTTGGGGTGGGGACGATTTAGTTTCAAGTATAGGTTTCGACTCTCACGCCCTGCAAGGAGGTAAAGCAAAAGTCTGAGAGTGAGAGTAGGAGTAGAGTATGACCAATAAAAAAAAAAAAAAAGTCGAGTCATGTCATAATTGCATCTCATGCATTGCACACAATTTAATTTCTATAAAAAGAAAACACACAAATAGAAAATCATCTCACATGGCTGAATAATTGAATTAAGTCATGATTAACCATATATCACGTCATTAGAATGACATATAGGTTGCATTCAATCCAATTTAATTAACTTAGCGTACACATCACCTAGATTTCATTTTAGTTCGCAAATGCATATTAATTTTGGACATATAAGTCAAATTGCATCTCATGTTAGAGTTGTTTCATAATTCTTTTGTCCATCATTGGGTTAGTTTACATATAAGGTGCATTTGTTTTATAGAAAGTGAATGATTTAGAAAACATATTCCTAAAATGATCACTTGTATCCTTAGAAAAATGAATAATTTTTTTTTTTTATTGTCCATGAAAATGTATAGTCATAAACCGTTGTCATTAATGAAAACATTTTGAGTAATTATTTCAAAAGATGTAAGTAATCATTTTTAGGAAAATATTTTTCTAAATTATTCATTTTCCGCAAAACAAAGGAAACTAGATTGAATTTAAAGTCATGTCACGTGTCAATAGTTTAAATTAAAATTCACATAGATATTGTGGTGGCTAAAAATATCACTGAGAGGGGGTGACTTGGTGATTTTAAGAAAGCTTGACTAACTTACGGAATTGTAAAAGCCAAGTTTGATATAAGCGAAATAACTTGATGTAAAACAAATTAAGTTAACATAAGCAAGAACAGGTTATTATATCAAGTGCAGTACATTTCTGTCAAATAGTAATAGGTAAAAGGAGAGACATATAGAATGATGTATGCAGAGCTTTATAGTGATTTTGCTTAGTGTAAGCTTACATTCATTCATTGAGACCAACAACCTGGTCATTGGATTTCATTGGCAATCTTAGGAATTACAATAGTATGTGCCGCTTATGCTTAAGCATTTCTTCTCGAAGGAGGTTTTGCTTATACCTAAGCAGATAGATTTCACTATCACACACCTCAGCACAAACTGTTATACCGATACACTGCTCAACTAGAATACACTTTCATACGTACAAAGGAAATATTCTCTCTATTGGTTCTCTTTTTCATAATATGTTTAAATTGCTAAACGTCCATCAAATATTGACTTAAGCCAATGATATTTATTTTTACAATCATAGTCTCAATTAAAAGGGCGAAGATTATTTCACAGTAACATGAACTATACTTGTACCAATTGCCGAAAAAAAAAGTATTTGCTAAAGGCAAAAAATCCATCTTTCTAACTTACCCGACCATGGAAGAAAAGATTCCAAAGAAATCAACTTGGCTATCTATCATAGCAAAAGATCAGTATAAATCTTCCACAAAGTAAAACAAACATACTTTTTGCAGATCGGTGTCTCAAACAAAGGATCGCATCCCGACAAAGCATACAAAGCAATATAGAATTGAAAAATGTCATTAAGTAGAAATCAACTTCACAAGGGTCTTGAAATCAGCTTGAACAATTCCTCCAGGCCCAGAAGCATCCACCAATCTCTCTCTAAGCTCACCAACCTTCTTCCTCATCTCCTCCCCGGCATCACTCCTCAACACCACCTCCAATGCCTTCACCATCCCATCCTTTGTAATGGTCCCTACCCCCACTCCCACTCCAATTTTCCACCATTCTTTCACCAAACTTCCATTCATCATGTTGTCTGCCCAAAGCGGCTTGCATATCATCGGCACTCCCCCCGCCACACTCTCAAACACCGAGTTGTACCCACAGTGTGTCACGTGCACCCCACATGCCAGGTGGCTCAACACCCTGCCCTGTGGGGCCCACGACACTATCTTCCCACATTGCCCCGTCATCTCCAGGAACCCTTCAAGCAAGTGGACCATCATGTGCTCCTTGATAGACCATAAGAATGGGGTCCCGGTGGATTCAAGGGGGCAAGAGTGGACAGCTTAGTAGTTGACGGTACAGCTATCATCCCAAAGCACACATATGCCACGGTCCAAGGGTTCTTGGTGTCTAGCCACATTAAGCAACTGGTAGGGTTTGAGTCTAAGCTTGTTGTTGATAAAATATGGCTTCGAATTGGGTAGAACAATGAAATCGGATTGAGTAATCAAGTCAGAATTTAAGGCATGATGTCACTTTTTTTTAAGGATTTATTTGCCCCACAACGTTGCTAATTGTTACCGGTAAATATCCTCAAAGATACAACTCTTCGTGAAAAGTTGCGAAAATGAACAAACGTATCATTTCGAAAATTGTCTAAATGAACAAATGTGTCCATTCGGAAGAAATTGAAAAAAAAAAAAAAAACGAATAAATGCAACCCTTCAAGAAAAGTTGCATTTGGAACGAGTATCTTTTCCAAAGGTATGAAAAGTTACGAAAATGAACAAATGTATCCTTTCGAAAATTGCCTAGATGAACAAAGGCGTCCATTTGAAAGAAGTTGAAAAAAAAAAAAAAAGAACAAATGCAACCCTTTAGGAAAAGTTGCATTTGGAATGAGTATCTTTTCCAAAGATTGTCTTGAAGAGACACAAACAAAAATTTGGAATAATTAAAAAATATATATTATTATTTTTTAATAAATAAAATTTCAACTTTTTTATTTTAATAATTTCTGAAAATTCTCAAAAACAAAACAACCTTTGAATTGATTAATAAGATAACCGTAAAATAAAATAAAATAACAAAGGGGTTAGTGTTAATTAAACCACAGATGCGCTAAGTGCACCAAGATCACGCACTCGCATGCAAATATGATGGGGTCTAGCCCACATGCAATCTTTTCTTTAGGTACATAAAAGAAATCTTACACTTATTAATTGGCCCACTTCCTCTCACTTTTCTTATGTGGAATAAGAAAACATGCACTTATAATTTGTTTTTACAAACAAACTTCCAACACTTGTTAGCACCGATAACGGTGAGAAAGACACCGTGGGGCACCCTACATGGAGGAGAATCTTGAACTTGGACTTGAGGTCTGCCATTAGAGGTGACGGGATCACTTCCACGTAGCAGTTCATGATGACGGCCGTAGCACATGATAGCATGCGCACCAACTGGTGGACAAAGTTTGACACTGGCGACGTAGTCACTTTTCTTATGTGGAACAAGAAAACATGTACTTATAATTTGCTTTTACAAACAAACTTCCAACACTTGTTAGCACCAATAACGGTGAGAAAGACACCGTGGGGCACCCTACATGGAGGAGAATCTTGAACTTGGACTTGAGGTCTGCCATTAGAGGTGACGGGATCGCTTCCACGTAGCAGTTCATGATGACGGCCGTAGCACATGATAGCATCGCACCAACTGGTGGACAAAGTTTGACACTGGCGACGTAGTCAGGTCTTGTAGAATATTGTCTGGAATATCTGAAATGCGAAACAATGATAACGCTGGAACCATTTCCAGGGCCTTGTCGTCAGCCTCTGCCACCACCATGCCAGCGCAGGAGTTTCAAAGGCATAGCTAATGAAGGACCTCGGTGTTGGATGTAAGCAGACAGAAAGCACGGGGTAGAAAAATAGTCCACGTGCAAAACTTGGCAGAGAGAGATACTTAAGTGCTAATTTTGGAGTAAAGTAGAATACTTATGTGTCACTTCGGACCAAAATTTGGCTAAATTGCCGACGTGGCAACAAATTGCAAAAATAACGTTATTTTGTATTTGATGTGTAAATAATTAATATAAAAATTAATTAAATTAAATTTAAACTTAATTTTATTTAAAATATTCTAAAAACTTTTAAAATTTTAATATTAAAAAACCTAAAAAATGAAAAACTTAAAATTTAAAAAAATTAAAATTTAAAAACCTAAAATTAAAAAAAAAACAAAGGTGGGGAGCCAAAGGATGAGGGAAGCCCTTGCCGCCGCCACCGAGAAGGGCCAGCGATGGAGGGGGAGGTTTGGCCGGGGTCGTCGGTCCCCTGGCCGACCGGCGGCGAGGGTCATGACCCTCGCCACAAATCTGGGCGAGCACTTGCGAGCCCTCGCCGCCTCCTCGTTGTTGCCGGGAAGGGCCGACGATGGTGGGGGAGCATCGGCCAAGGTCGCCGGGCCAGGCAATGCCAACACGGATGACCGGCGGCGAGGGCCCGCGAGCCCTCGTCGCCGGTCGGTTAAGGATCGGCGACCCCAGCCGACCCTTCCCCCTCCACCACCGGCCCTTCACGATGGCGGCGGGGGCGGCGGTGAGGGCTCAGCCCTCAACCCCCCTTTGGCTCCCCCCCCTTTTTTTTTAATAAAAAAATTAGGTTTTTTATTTTTAGGTTTTTTAATTTTTAGAATATTTTAAATAAAAAAGTTTAATTTAATTGAATTAATTTTTATATTAATTATTTACACATCAAACACAAAACGACGTTGTGTTTACAATTTGTCGCCACGTTAGCGAGCAAAACGATGCCATTTTGCATCCAACTCGCTGAAAAATTGCCACGTCAGCAATTTGGCCGGATTTTGGCTGGAGTAGCACTTAAGTATTCCACTTTACTTTGAAATTGGCACTTAAGTACATGTTTCCAAAATTATGGCACTTAAGTGTCCCTCCGTGTCAAGTTTTGGCACTTCAGATGTCCCAAACTTGAAAGCACGGAGACGGGATCTAGAATGTCACCCACGGAACGTGCATTTGCTCGGCCATTTCACCTGCAGGAAGTAAGAAAGCATCACTAAATAGACAACTAACCTTCTTCTTTGCATCTCACTCCGCGGCATCGATGGCAGCTCGAAAACTCTTTGGAGCTTGTTTGAGGAACATATTCATTTGCTCTATCAGTTCATCCGTCGTCGCTCCGTGATGACCAGCTGGCACTCCATTGTTGATGTCATAGACAACGATGTTGGGTGGCAGCTCAGCTCTCGATGAAGGGGGAAGAGATCGCGGCTGGACATAGCCGTGCTTAAGAAAGAGAAATGGACGTTCGTGACAATTTCCGCTAACTTACGGACGAGGTTGGCGAGAGGCAAAGGGTGACAAGTGAATGGAAACACAAGGACGGCGACATGCTTTTCCAAGGACATTTTGAACCCGTGCCAATCAAAATCTTCAAAGACCACGAATATATATGGAAAAGAATCGTCAAAAACAGTTTGAGCTCAATTTGGACGACCATTTTAATCAAAATACTTCCACAAAAACTACCTAGTATAAATGCATTTAGCAACTAATAATATTTAAACACAAGAACAAGTTCACTTACTATCAACAAATTTCGAGCACAAAAGTCACTTCCACAAACTTCTCTTTTCCGTGTTTTTCTCTCTTCTTCGGTCCCGCTTCTCTCTTCTTATATATTTGGCCGTGATCGTCAATTTTTTTTCTAGGACTTCTTTTTAAGTCCCAACGCTGCCATAAAAAGACCAGAGACACCATTCCTTTACTGTAAAATTACAAGTCCAACCACTTCAACAAAACTATGTTTGAAGTTCGTAAATTTATTAAAATGTTGTTAACATTCTAAGGACACTTGAGAAAGTTGACAGATATTTCTATCTTACTATTTAATTTAACATTTGTAAATTTACTATAGTGCGAGAAATTTATTAGTCATACTTGTAAAATTTAGAAGTTGGCACACTATTGATTAATTTTTACTTTGGTAAATCCATTAAATTGTTGGCAACTTACGGATCACACTTATAAAAATTTAAAAAATTATTAATATATATAAAATCAATAATTTTATTACAAGATTGATAACTTGTTATTAATTACTTAACAAGTAAATTACAAGTCATATTTTCTTTAAATAAAAGGGTTAATATCCTGAAAAACTGCAACCTGGTACATGTTTGACAAATTTATCCAAAACTAATTTTTTGACCATGAAAAACCCAAAAATGGTACATCTATGACAAATTTACCCCAAATAATCATAAAAAATTTCAAACGGGTATACTTGTAACAAATTTACCTTAAAATAATTTATTCAACCGTAAAAAACCCTAAACTTGTATATGTGTGAAAAATATACCCTCTAGTAAATTGGATTAATATAACAAAAAATTACAAAAATTGTATAATTATGACAAACAGAAAGTAAAATTCCAAATAGGTACACCAATCAACTATCAAGTGTAATTTAACTTAGTAATTTAATTGTAAAATATGACGGAAACGGTGCATGCTAAAGGGATCTTAGCTGTTTCACATCGCTTGAGAGAAGCCCGTTGACCTGCTTTATAACCGCTAAGGTCCACCTCTCCTCTCAAGATGTCTTTGGGGATAAGATCCCCCGAAATTGGCATTAGAGCCAGGTTAAGGTATATAAATTTAAGATTTTTTATGGTTAAAAATTAATTTTGCAGTAAATTTGTTGTAGATATATCAATTTAAAAATTTTTTAGGGCATTAATCCAAATAAAAAATACTAAATAAGGGCCGTAGAATTTTACACAGTTCATACGGGAACAAGAACAGCACGACAAGACCAACCAATCATTGTCCTGCCCACCCAAAAGAGAAATGATAATAAAGTAATGAACGGACAGTGACAAGAACAGCACCCAAAAAAGAAATGATAATAAATAATAGAATTAATACCTTTAAAAACTTCACCCAAAAAAGAAATGATAGTAAATAATATGGTTAAAATTGTAAAAGACATTTGTGATAAATTTACCAAAAACTATATTGACCATGAAAAACCTTAAATTGGTAAACTTGTGACAAATTTACCCCGACTGATTATAAAAAACCATAAACTTGTACATTTATGACAAATTTATTCCAAACTAATTTATTTGACTGCAAAAAACCAAAAACTGGTAAATTTGTGACAAATATACCCTATGCTAAATTGGATTAATACCACAAAAAAATCATAAAAATTGTAAACCATGATAAACGAAACGTAAAATCCTAAATTGATATACTGGTTAACTGTCACGTGTTATTTAATTTAATAATTTGAGAATAAAATTTAATGAAAACTAACATAGGATAAATTTGTTACAAGTGTACCAGTTTGGGATAAATTTGTCAAAAATATACCAGTTTGAGGTTTTTGGTGATCAAAAAAAATAGTTTTGGGTAAATTTGTCAAAGTGTACCAGTTTTGGGTTTTTTAGGAATGAATAGTGACAGGAACAGCACAACCGCGCCACCAAGACCAACCGATCATTGTCCCGCCCACCCAAAAAAGAAATGATAGTAAATAATAAAGAAATGAACGAACAATCATTAATAATTTTAATTATAGAAAAAAAGGAAGCATTTCCTTATCTTTCATTCTTTATTTTGGGATATGTTATGCAGAACAATTCCCTGGCGAGTAGCTCAAGTGTGTTTGTTTCAATTTTTGAGAGATAATCTAAGTGAGAAATTGGGACATTAATGCTATATCTATGGTACAAGGTTTCAAGGAAACACTCCCAGTGATGGTGTAGTTCAATCACTCTATGATGCCATAAGGGATGGCGGATCTGCACCCTATGACACCAAGGCTTTTGAATGGAGAAAGTGATTTACTAGTTTAATTTAGGTCATCATCTATATTTATGTAGTTTCCTATTTTAGTTTCCAAATATCTAAGAAATATTGCACGTATATCTCATCTAAAATTAATTAGTTTCATAAATTCCATTTACACGTTACTTAGTAGTCATATGCTTTAGGGTCATGTCATAATTGCATCTCATGCATTGCGTACAGTTTAATTTCTATAAAAAGAAAACCCACAAATAAAAATCTCACATAGTTGAATAATTGGATTAATTCATATATAACCATATTTTGTCTCATTAGAATGGCATATAGGTTGCATTCAATCCAATTTAATTAACATAGCATACATGTCACTTAGATTTCATTTTAGTTGACAAATGCATGATAATTAGGACATATCAATCAAATTGCATGTCATGTTAGATTAGTTCATAATTCTTTTATCCATCATTAGGATTAGTTTACATATAAGGTGCATTTGTTTTATAGAAAATGATGATTTGGAAAATATTTCCCTAAAATGATCACTTATATCGCTTAAAAAATGAATAAACAAATTTTCTTATTGTCCATGAAAAAATGTTTAGACATAAAAAAATTTCATTAATGAAAACATTTTTATTGACTAATTATTTCAAAAGATGAAAGTAATCATTTTTAAGAAAATATTTTTCTAAATTATTTATTTTCTGCAAAATAAACGAAGCTAGATTGAATTTAAATTCATGTCACATGTCAATTGTTTAAATTAAAAGAGAAAAGACAACCAAAAAAACCTCAAACTTTGCCAAAGTGACAAATTTACCAAAAAAAAAATTTTTCCATGAAAAATCCCAAATTTTGCAAACCGTGATGCATTTACCCAAAATTTTTTTTTGTGATACAAAAAACCCTAAAATTATATCCATGTGACATATTTATATTAAATTTTAGGGTATTTTCGTTTTTTACATTTTCCTTTTTAATTTTTTTTGTCTTTTTGTCTTCTTCTTCTCTCTTCCCTCCATTGGCCATGGTGGAGGGAAGCCGGATTTAAGTGAAGGTCACCCTTGCTTAGGCTGGCTAAGGCCACCTCGTTGGTGTAGGCGATGGTGGCCCTTGGCTGGGTTGGGCGGGGGCCTCCCTTGCCTAAGTCTAGCAAAGGGATGCCCTCGCCATGCTCGACACCGACGAGGGTTGCCCTCACTAGACCCAATTGAGGTTCACCCTCACTCGACGTCGGCTAGGGTGGCCTTAGCTAGCCCAAGCGAGGGTGACCCTTGCTCGATGTTGATGAGGGCCGTCCTCACTTGAGTCTAGGTTCCCTTCGCCATGGCCGGTGGAGGGAAGAGAAAAGAAGAAAAAAGGATAAAAAAAAAGAAAAAGAAAAAGGAAAAACATAAAAAAATAAGAAGAAAATCTCCTTGATTGAGTGAATGTGTCACAACTAGTAATTTTTTGGGTTTTTTATGTCACAAAAAAAAGTTCGGAATAAATTTAGCAATTTGGGAAAAGTTTGGGGGAGAGAACGATATATGGAAAGCTTTATAGTGGTTCAACCCTTACATTTACTCATCGAGACTAATAGTCTATTGGCTGGATTTCATTAGCAATCTTAGAAATTACAATAGTATGTGCCACTTATACTCAAGCACTTCTTCCCGAAGGAGGTTCTACTTTTACCGATATACTTCTCAACTAGATTACACTTTCAATATGACCAATGAAATTGGTTCTCTTTTTCACGATATGTTTAAAATTGCTAAATGTCTATCAAGTATTGACTTAAGCCAATGATATTTATTTGTACAATTATAGTCTCAATTGAAAGGGTGAAGATTATTTTGCAGTAACATGAACTATATACCTGTACCAACTGCCGAAAAAAAGTATTTGTTGAGGGCACAAAAACCATTTATAACTTAACCGAACCTGAAAAATTCCAAAGAAATGAACTTGGCTATCTATCATATCAAAAGATCAATTTAAGTCTTCCACAAAGTAAAACAAACATTCTTCATGCAAACCGGTGTCTCCAACAAAGGATCACATTCCCACAAAGCATACTAAGCAAAATAGAAATGAAACATATCTTAAGTAGAAATAAACTCTACAAGGCTCTTGAAATCAGCTTGAACACTTCCTCCGGGTCCGGAAGCATCCACCAATCTCTCTCTAAGCTCACCAGCCTTCTTCCTCATCTCCTTTCCATCCTCACTTCTCAACACCACCTCCAATGCCTTCACCATCCCACTCTTTGTAATGGTCCCTCCCTCCACTCCCACTCCAATTTTCCACCATTCCTTCACCAACCTTCCGTTCATCATGTTGTCCGCCCAAAATGGCTTGCATATCATCGGCACAACTCCCGCCACACTCTCAAACACTGAGTTGTACCCGCAGTGTGTAACGTGCACCCCGCACGCCGGGTGGCTCAACACCCGGCTCTGCGGAGCCCACGACACTATCTTCCCACGCTGCCCCATCCTCTCCATGAAGCCTTCGGGCAGGTGGACCATCATGTGCTCCTTCATAGACCATAGGAATGGGGTCCCGGTGAATTCCAGGGCCTCGGCAAGAGAGGATAGCTCGGTAGGCGACGGTACAGCTACCGTCCCAAAACAAACATATGCCACGGTCCGAGGGTCTTTGGTGTCTAGCCACATTAAGCAACCGGTAGGGTCTGAGTCTGAGCTTGTTAGCACCGGTGGTGGTGACAAAGACACCGTGGAGCACCCTACGTGGAGGAGAATCTTGAACTTGAACTTGAGGTCTGCTATCAGAGGTGCCGGATTCGCTTCCACGTAGGAGTTCAAGATGACGGCCGTGACACATGGCAGCATGTGCCGGAACTGGTTAACGAAGTTTGGCAATGGCAACTTGGTCGGGTCTTGTTTAATATAGTTCGGGATATCTGACATTCTAAACAATGATAACCCTGGAACCATTTCCAGGGCCTTGTCGTCGGTCTCGGCCTCTGCCACTGCCATGCCAGCACAGGAGGTTTTGTGGTAGACTTCACGAAGGACCTCGGCGTGGACGTAAGGGGACAGAAAGCACGGAGACGGGACCCAGAACGTCACCCACGGAATGTGCATTTCCTCGGCGATTTCGCCTGCAGGAAGTAAGAAAGCATCACTAAATAGACAACTCACCTTCTTCCTTGCATCTCGCTCTGCGGCACCAATGGCAGCTTGATAACTCTTCTGAGCTTGCATAAGGAACGCATCCATTTCCTCTTCCAGTTTCTCCTTCCTCACTCCGTGATGACCAGCCGGCAATCCATTGTCAATGTCATCCATTTGCTCTACCAGTTTCTCCTTCCTCTCTCCGTGATGACCAGCCGGCAATCCATTGTCGATGTCATAGACCTTGATGTTGGGCGGCAGCTCGGCTCTTGACGAAGGGGGGAAGAGATCACGGTTGGACGTGGCCGTGCTTAAGAAAGAGAAGTGGACGTTCGTAACAGTTTCTGCCAACTTACGGAGGAGGTTGGCGAGGGGCAAGGGGTGGCAACCGAATGGAAAAGCAAGGACGGCGACGTGCTTTTCCGAGGACATTTTGAACCCAATCCAATCAAAATCTTCAAGATCACGAATATCTATGGAAAAGAATCGTCAAAAACAGGTTGAGCTCAATTTGGACGATCATTTTTATCAAAATACTTCCACAAAATCTACTGAATATAAATGTATTTTGCAACTTATATATAAACACAAAAACAAGTTCACTTTCTATCAACAAATTTCGAGCCCAAAGTCAGTTCCACAAACTTCCTTTTCCCGTGTTTTTCTTCCGGTTTCTTCTTTGCCTCCTTTCAGTCAATGTTTCCTCTCTTCTTTTATATTTGGCCGTGACCGTCTATTCTTTTTCTAGGACTTCTTTTTAAATCCCAATGCTACCATAGAAAGACCAGAGACACCACCCCTTTACTGTAAATTTACAAGTCCAACCACGTCAACAAAACTATATTGACGTTCGTAAATTTATTAAAATGTTGTTCACATTCTAAGGACACTTGAGAAATTTGACAGATATTTCTATCTTACTACTTAATTTGACATTCGCAAATTTACTATAGTGCGAAAAATTTATTAGCCATACTTGTAAAATGTAGAAGTTGGTACACTATTGATTAATTTTTACTTAAATTGATGACAACCTACAGATCACACTTATAAAAATTAAAATATTATTAATTTATATGAAATCAATAATTTTATTACGGAGTTGATAACTTGCTAATAATCAGCCGACAAGTAAATTACTGGTCATATTTTCTTTAAACCAAAATATTTGAAATGGGCCGTAGAATTTCAGGCAGTTCATACAGGAACAATAACAACACAACCGCGCCACTAAGACCAACCACTCATCGTCCCGCACACCCAAAACAGAAAAAATAAAAAAATCGAATCGAACCGAACCGAACTGAACCGTTAGAAAAATCTTCCAAACCGAACTGAATCATTGGAAAAATCTTCCGAACCGAACCAAATGAAACCCAAACCGAAGACGAATCGAACCGAAATTTCGGTTTGGTTTGGTTTTACGGTTTTTGGTTTTCAACTTTTGGTTTTCGGTTTTTTTTTTTTTATAATTCTCAGTGAGGCGTTTTAATCAGCAGGAGTTTAAATCAACCATGGCCATCTAAAGGAGCCAAGAAAGTCAACAATCCAGCCGAGCATTTACCGAAATATTTCTTCATTTTCTCATCAATTTTGCATATCAGCCAAACAGCATAAGACAACTAGAAGCTTAAATCGACATTCCAGCTGCAACAACATCCCCCGCCTCCAATGTTTCCAGAGCTAAAGCAGCACGGATATCACTTCACTTCCACAGATTGGCAAACTAAACAGATAATCATGTCTAAATAAAAACCCAAACTTTGTTGGAAACAAGAACTCAACCTGAAGATTGAACATCTGGCTAATTCTATTTTCAATATTTCCCCCAAAAAAGAGATAAAGAATCCATCTTCATTGTGTACCACTCAGCACAACAATAAAATTAACACTCGTCACACCAATGGAAGCGAAGGATCTCACCTAAATCCACAGAAAATCCTTCTGTACAGGAAAAAAAGAAGAGCCGAAGTAGAATAACAAAAATCCGCAAAAATGGTACAGATCAGAGTTTGCATCGCAGCAGAAAAACAAAACCTTCGCCTCAACACCCACAAAGAAAACATATCAAAGAACAGAACAAATCGAGCAAAGCAAGAAAAAAGGAAAAAAATCCTGATACCCTTTGCATGCGACCCAGCGATAGTACCGAGAAAACGAGCAAAAGAAATCTTAGTAGAGGAAGATGAAAGCAAAGCAATCAAAGGAGAATCTTACAGATTTGAACTAGCCTAGCTCACTGAGCAAGCAAGAGGCGTTGCAGATCTAAAGCCACTGGCAGTCCCTCAGTCCAGAGCAAAGCGCGCACAGGACATACTCGGGCATGTGGCTGCTACAAATTATTTTCAGTCGCCATCGCCATCGCAGAAGGAAGAGGGATGAAGGAGAGACTTGCAGAAGAAAGGGGCTCTGTCCCTCAATTGGTTGCCATCGCAATCACCAACGCGCCATCACCATTGCACCTCCAAGCCGACCAAGATAAGACAAAAGAGGAGACGAAGTCGGGAGAGAATAAAATTGAATTTTTAATGGTTTGATTTTTAATTAGAACCAAACCTGACACCCTTAGTTAATAATAAAGAAATGAACGAACAGTCATTAATAATTTAATTGCATAAAAAGGAAGCATTATTATGTCGGCCAAGAGCACCAATTTTTCTCGTCCAATAAACGAAGCGTTCCAAGCGTTCAAACAGCGAGTTAGATTCTTTCATTTCTTATTTAACAATTTCATTTGCAAATAATTACAATAATCGTGACAAAACCAAGGGACTGATCAAGTAATAAGTGTGTTTATCTTTCTTGTTCAAAATTTAACGTTGATACACGGCAGGTGCATATCTTTATAGGGCCAATCATAGGAGCACAAGTATGTGTGTCTTCTGCATTTATTCCGTGTGTATTTTTAAATTTATAAATATTATAGCACGATTTTATTCAATAGCTAAAGTTTTATGAAAAATTAACAGTGATCTCATAAAATCTAATATGATAATAGAGCAAAATGTCCTTAGTTCAAAATAGAAACTACATTATCCTTCAATTAAATCAATTCATTAAGATGATTATTTTAACACGGCATTCGTGGAACTTCATAACCAAATAAACAAAATATAATAAAGAAAAATAATTCATTAATTAAAGAAGAGACTGAATTTGATACTACTTATTGTACTTCATACCCAAATTAACACATGGCATTCGTGAATTTTTAAAAAAAATTAATTTTTTTAAATATTATTTTAATATTATAAAATTATAATATATTAAAAAAATTTATAATATATTAAAAACAACTCAGGTTGGATCCTCGGGTTGAGTCCGACCCTATTCGTTGGAAAGACAGGCCAAGCTCGGACCGGATTGAGCTAGGCCGCACAACCCAAGCCGGCGGAAACCTAGCGGCCGGGCCCGATGTGCGAGTTCAATCTGGTCTAATCTTTTTTTTTTTTTTTTTTTTTTTTTTTAAAGGAAGCCCACCAGCCCACATGCTAAATCAGCCCAAACCTAGCCCTGATATACCCGACCCGGATGGTTCAAAACCCTACCCGGTTAGTGACCCACACCTGACCCGGCTTCTAAACCACGACCCAATTCCTAAGAAAAACCCTACTTGCATTCGACCCAACTCTGACCCGACTTCCTCTTCACATACCCAAATTCTGGAACCCTCGAGTCCAACGATCCATGGTGCTAGGGGGGTTGTCTGGAACGTTGTAGGGCAGTGCTTCAACGGTGACGACGTGGCGGACGAAAGATAGTGTTCCGGGTGGGGAAAGCAACGGTGACGACTCATTTGGCGACTACGGGCTTCTCGGAAAAAGGGACGGCAACAAAAAGGCTCTCACCTGATACAACAGCAACGGGAGTGTGCAGTAGCGGGCAACGGCGAAGATGGGCAGCGACGGTGTCAAGCCTAGGCATTGCAGCAGTCGAGGTCGGAGGGCAGCAGCTCGGTGAGTAGTGGCGGTTCTACACGGTTAGGGCTTCTTGACGCTGCCGGTGGCCAAGGCGAACTTGCGGGTGGCCTTGGTGGCGTGTTACTTCCTCAAAGCCTTGCCTTCGGTTCCCTCTCTCCCTCGGTTTGCCCCTGCTCTCCCTCTATTCCGAGTTCTGACGACCTCGTGGATCAATAGCGTGGCGTCACCACTTCAAGTTGCAAGGGACGACTAGGTTGCAGGAGTAGTGGTGGCACGACGAGAAGGCTCGGGCTGCTGGCGTCGCAGGAGCGACGGTGGTGCGGTGAGGGGGCTCAGGCTGCAGGTTGTAGGTGTAAGAGTTTTCCTAATGTGAATTAAATTAATTGATATTGTAATTTACTTTTTTTACGGTTACTATAAAATATAATTGGTTTAAGGTGAGATAGAAGGTTTCTTAATTAGTCTAATATGGGACTAGCTAGTGTGGGCCGAGTTGAGCCTAGCCCGTAATGAGGGGTCCTAGCTGAAAAATCTATAAATAGTGTTCACGTCTCTCCTTTAACCCTAATTCTCACATGTATCCCCACTTAATGAGCTTTTACCTAACGCTAAACGTGAGAAGGGCCGCCTCATTGAGCTAGTGATATGGAGCGCAATAGAGAATAAGGACTTGCGCATAAAACATTATGTTTCCGCTTCCACTTCAAGAACGATGGATCCTAAAACAGGTGCATTAATCTTTCTACTCAATTATGCATGTTCTTGTTCTAGTTATGAAGATCTTGGGTTGCGTAATTTGCATCCAACATGTGGTATCAGAGTAACCATAACTCTAGAACTCAAACGCATAAAATTTTTGCCATAATTTATGATTTTCGAGATCTTTCATACAATAAAAGTAAAATTAAATCATAAATTTGAACTGGGCTCGACAAGAAGAGCAGATCTGTGGGCGGGGTGTCATTGGGGGTGGCCCCACGCGCCCCCACATGTCGCCAGGAGGTTAGAGATGCACCCCACGTGCGGTGTTGACTTCACAATGATGTCAGCGACCCGAACTCGGACCCGACCCGACCCGTTGACGCGACTTGACCCAGTCAACCGTTGACCGAACTAGTCAACCAGTCGGTTCAGGCAGTTGGACTAGACGGTTGGACTTGTCTTTTGGTCGGCTTTTATGCCCACGCGTGGGTTCCACGTGCCGCGCACTTAGGCGGCACGTGCGGGCACGTGGAGCATTGGATCGGCGCGTGGATAGCAGCGTTAGGTTCGTATGATCCTCCTCTATCTTGTGGTGCATTTATTTTACATGTTTGATGATTTTATGGATGTGAAAATACATACAAAACCCTAAATACGTGTATTTTTAGTATATTGTTGCGTATTTTTCTTGTATTTTTTGTGATTTTGGAAATACAAGTGTTGGGTTACAAGTATGTTATCACATAAACATTATGAATGTGTGATTCATTAATAAAAATTAAATTTTATTATGAACTAAAGCTGGCTTAATGAGATACAACCATTATAGGATAGTAATTGAACTATGTATTGAGGTGATAAGAAACAGTAAAATGTTATGAAACTTTTGTTTCTCATGCATACTCCTTTACATGCTGGTAACCTTTAAATGATGGACGTCTTAAGAACATGTGACCAAATTGATTGTACTAATTAACACATCTGCTAAATGTGGGTAATGCATATCAGTTATGTTATTGCATATTGTACCTAAACATATCTGGTCACTAGTTAATGTCCATTAAGTCAAATATTTTTATGATTAAAAAGTATGACAACATTTATGCAGAGTAATAGTATCTATTGTCAAAGTTTAGATATTTGGTTCTCTGATTTGACTCAACTAATAGGCCATTAGTTAATTACAATGATCTGTTTTTCTTGGTGAAAGTTGATTAAAATGATAACTTGTTACTTAAAAATCGGTTAATAAATCAGTTGTTAGCCTTGGAGTCATTTTTTGCTTTATGAAACTCATGAGTGATAATTGATCAGTTGTCAGACTTTTCGATTTTGTCTACCATGTATTACTATTGATGTTAATTTGTGAGAGATCTTCTAGATCGATATTCTTTTTATATTGTTATGGTAATTTGTAATCGGGGTGCATAAGAGATGCTTTCTTCTTTGTTATGAGAAGTTTATTGTGTTGCTATAATTGATGATCTTATTGGAATCTATCTTTCAGGTTCACTCTGTGTGTGTTCTTTCAGGTTCACTGTGTGTGTGTGTGTGTGTGTGTGTGTGTGTGTGTGTGTGTGTGTGTGTGTGATTAATTTTTATTAATGAATAAAACAGTGTAATTAGCATGATATGGTGTTCCTATCACTAAAGTTAAAATCGCATGTATATGGTGTATGTGAGATGTAAAGATTATATCCATGTTATGAGAGAGATTCAATGATTCAATTAAGTTGTGACCGCTAAAGTGGCACACTTGATTGGGTTTGAGAAATTTCGATCTCGTATATTGATTGGGATGTCTCTTAGTCTAATACATAGTCATACTCCAAAAGGAGGTGATTGTGTATTAGTTTATGGAGAAATGCATGATGGTGTAGTGGAGGAGTGATTGATCTTAGTGGTTCATATGCCAAAATGTGATGAATTCACAAAGATTATAATATATTCTCATAACTATTATCATGTGGGGAGTGTATAACTGCATGTCATATATTCTACCCAAATGTGATTATATGATTATGTGTGTAACTCTCTAGATGTATACTTGTATGTCAAGTTATACGGTACTCATATAATACTAATTATATACATTGCTTATATTTCAGTCATATTTTCTGTAATTAATAACTCCACTATTATTGAGGTTTTTACTACTTCAAATTTGAAGTTGTGAACATATGATTTGTTGCTTAAGAAAAAAGTAATATAATTTGTTTACTGTTCATGAAACACTTGAAAAGTGGTTTGCCTACGGACTACACTACTATAAGATGATTGAAGCCTTAGTAGCTTGTAATTATGTTTTGTCTAATAGCGAAATTATAACACATCTACAAAGATTGTGTTCAAATCTTAATGACATATACATCTCGTATATGATTAAAATGTTGTTTTCAAAAATTTTCTATCTAAGGAAAATGATCGAGATAAAGAATAAAAAAAATTACAATTAGTCTTAAAAGGCTGTAAGGCTTAATAGTGGACATGAGTATTTTGACAAGTATGACAATGCGAAATAGCTTAAATGGTTATTTGTCAAATACTTGGTAGATTTATGGGTGATAATTCAATTACTATGTTTGAAAATCTTGACAAAAAGATTTGGCGGAAAGGCATAAATGCACCATATTGAACATGGATGAATATAATTAGTAAGACTGATTTATCCGGTCTTCTATGGACTGATATTTTGAAAATAATTTTTTCACTTACAAAAGTTGTTTCATAAATTTCTTTTGAGTTATAGACTGAATATAAATTACTTGAATCTTATTAAATTTAGAGGTGGTTATCTAATCCAATATTAAGTGTGTTGCAATTCAAATACATTCGGAATTATTTTGTATCTTACTTAGATTGTTTAAAGGGTTATTGATTTTATGACCCTAAAGAAGGTACAAGAATTATGAAATCACATATTATAAAGTTTCTACTATACCACCCCCAGTGGTGGCTCTATTGGTAGATCCTAGTGACGTCCACCAAGGAAGCTTAGGATCGAAGCCCCTGCGAAGCAGAAAGGCAAGCGGGTCATTAGCGACATACCCGGGATACGTGGGTGGTGGTTTCCTACGTGCCTCCCCAGGGTTTACTTCCCAGTTGTCGGCTGTGCGGAGGTTTCCTAGGTCACCAAAAAAAAAGTTTCTATTGTTCGACATAATTGTAGAAGATAGCTGCTCTTAGATTATTAAGGATAATAGTATGATGGAAAATTACCATGTCTTTATCTTTGTCTATACAAATAATTGTGGTACAGACAATTATGGAATCTCCTATATCATAAACTAAACTTGTTGAGATTTAAGGTACTATTTTTGATATAATTTATGATGAAATTTTTTCAAACCTCTCAAATATAGAATGAAGTGGTTGTAACTTTACTCATGAGATTTGATAAGAAAAGATTTATTCCATTATATTATATAATCTATTTATGAGAGCATGACTGCAATATCCACTACATTGTTGATTTAGTGACATAAATAAATGTTGTTTATTATCCTTAATCAAGTATGTGATTAAATGTCATAAAATGCGATATACAATCTATGAAACATTATAATGTTTGGAAATTTACTAACTTGTCTAAAGATCACAAGTTCATTAGTTGCAAACAGGCGTATAAAACTAAAATGATTTCAAAGAAAGATTATGGAGTTTAAAACTAAACTTGTAGCTAAAGTTTTCATTCTGAAATATGGGTGGATAGTTTATAGTAAATAAATAATAATTTCTTTCTCGTATTTTTAAAGATTCTTTCAGAGTGAACGTGGCATTAATAATTTATTTTTGATTTAGAGTTACGTCAAATAGATACAAAATCTATATAGTGCAACTTGAGGATTTTGCAGTAGATTCAAGTAAACTTGTGTGTAGACTGAAAAGTCTTATTCATGATTTTAAACAAATTTCCAGACAATATTATTAAAGTTTCATAGTGTTGTTATTTTGTTCAATTGAGACCAAATTAATTTAATATATATTGCAAGGTCAGTGGGAGGAAATTTATATTTCTCATATTCTATGTACGTGATATTTTACTTACTAGTAGTGACCTTGAGGCATGGCATCTTTTATCCTTTATACTGAGGTCTGCAAGGATTTTTTTTCGTCATATTATATTAGATTTTCTCATAGGAAATTTGCTGATTATATTTTGGAAATATATAATATACATCATTGCAAGCCAAGAATTGCTCCTGTTGTTAAGGGTGATGGACTGAATCTATCATATTGTCCTTAGTTAGATATTAAGAAAATCTAATTAAATGGTATACATTGTGTCAGTGTATTTAAAATTATATTGTATGCTCAAATTTGCACTAGACTAAATATCGTCTTTGTAACGGGACTTCTAAGCATATATTAATCAAATTCAGGACGTGATCACTAGATGTTAAGCCAAGAAGGTTTTGAATTACTTAAAAATGACAAGAAATTATATGCTAATTTACAGACATGTTCAATTCTTATAGCTAGTAGGATATTTATATGTAAACTTTGCCGGCTGTTAAGGGTGCGTTTGGCTGCACCTTATTTCTGTTCCCAGGAACAAAAATTTCTGTTTTTTTGTTCTTTTGTTCCTAGGAACAAAAAAGAAACACAAATAAGAAACACAAATTTTGTGTTTCTTATTTCTGAAACACAAATTAGAAACACTTTTTTGTTTCTTCTTCTTTTCTTCTTATTTTCTTTCTTTTTTTTCTTTTGCCGGCCGCCGGCCTCGGCCATGGCTGGCGACCAGCCGACGAGGGCCGGCGGCCTCCCCCGAGCACGGCGAGGCTCGCCATAGTTGGGCGAGGCTCAGCCTCGCCTTGGCTGGGCGAGCTCGAGCTCGCCTAGATCCGGCGAGGCTGACCTCGCCCGGCCGGCGGCGAGGCCGACTCGCGCCGGGCTAGGCGAGCTCGATCTCGCCCGGATCTGGTGAGGCCGAGCTCGCCCGGCGACCGGTGAGGCTCGGCCTCGCCGTGTGCACGGCGAGGCTGCCGGCCAAAAGAAGAAAAAAGGAAAAATATATAAAATATATAAAAGAAATAAAAGAAATAAAAAAAATTATACAAATTTACCAAACATGTTTCTATTTATTTTTTGTTCCCGGAACAAGTTTACCAAACGCGTTTTTTTGTTCAAAAATTGTTCCCCGGAACATAAACACTTTTTTCTATTTCTGTTCCCTGGAACAATTTTTAAACAGAAATACAAACAAACGCACCCTAAGATGATATGTGATCAATAATAGAATATATATTTATTTTAGCAGGAAGTGTAGTAAATAAAGTTATATGTCATCTTCTACTATGTAAGCAGGGTTTGTAACATTTTTTTTTTAAATCGTTACTTGGGCCATCAGGCTCCGGAACCTCATGAAGGAGTTGATTGTTTTTAACTTTATGAATAGACCCATACAATTGTATTGAAACAATAAATTTGTAGTATTATTAATAATAGAGGTTTCAAGAGGTCTAAATATGTGACGGTCATAGATTTTTTACTATAAAGAAATAGTATAGAAATGTGACGTTATAATATAATATATTTTCACAGATGATATGGTTGCAGATCTACTAATTAAAGGCCTACGCCCATGTGTATTTGAGTGACATGTCATTAGCATGGGCTTAGGAGCATTATGAGATGCTGCTGTTTAGTGACAGCTATTTTAGCTTTACTCTGATAAATGTTTCATCTATGTTTGTTACATTTTGTAACAGTTTGATATGTATCAATTTTTACATTCAATAAAATATTTTTGAATGTGTTGTTATTATGTTAAATACATACTGATAAAGTCTCAAGGTATTGTATAAACCTTGATTGAAGGCTAGGGGCATCCAGTTATTAGCCTTGTCCATATGTCTTATAATACATAAAGAAATGTTAACTGTAAAGATAAGACATATGTGGGTTCACTAGAATCATAAAGACATTTTCTAGTACCACAAATTTTTTTGTGATGCCTAAGATAAGAGAATTGTGACTGACATATGGGATCTCTAACACTATCATATTGAATTTATATCAATAAAGTTGAGAACATTTGTGACCATAAAAAGCTCTGTGTATATACATACAGTTATCATCATGATTCGATGTTTAAGACTTTATGAGATAGGATTAACTATTAGGAATTATCCCTAGACAAAATGTGCGCACATATAGTACAATTTCAATTAATATAGTTCAATTGGGAGAATGTAATAATTTTTCTAATGTTGACTAAATTAATTGATATTGTAATTCACTATTTTTACGGTTACCGTAAAACATGGTTGGTCTAAAGTGAGTAGAAGGTTTCTTAATTAGTCTAACATGAGACTGGCTAGTGTTGGCCGAATTGAGCTTGGCTCGTAATGAGGGGGCCTAGCTAGAAACTCTATAAATAGTACTAAAGTCTCTTCTCTAACCCTAATTCTCACATGTATCCTCACCTAAGGAGTGTTTACCTAACGTTAAACGTGAGGGGAGCCGCTTTATTAAGCCAATGATATAGAGGACAATAGAGGAGAAGGACTTGTGCATGAAATATTGTGTTTCCGCTTCCACTTCAAGAACAATGGATCCTAAAATAGGTTGCGCAATTTGCATCCAACAGCAAGAGCGGTGGCATAGCAGAGCTAGGCGGAGCTTCGGCTGCGGCATCGGTAGCCGCGATGGCGAGTGCAGGTGGTCGGCAAGCCTAGTGCCCCTAGAAGAAGACCCCCCTCTTCTCCTCCTTTTTTTTTTCCTCTTATTTTTTTCTCCTCGATCCACTCTCACGTCTCTCCTCTCTGTGGTGCCGTCTACCTCTCTTTTTCCTGTCATTTCTGCCTGCTCTCCTCTCTACCCGATTTCTACTGTCGCCGCTTTTTGCTTTGCAAGTCCCCCGTGTGCAAGGATGGCTAGAGGAGGGAGAAGGTTGGCACGGGCCAGGCTGAGGGGAGAGTGAGGCTAGGCCAGGCTCTAGTGCAGGAGAGAGAGATGAAAAGAGGAGGGCCGAGTTGGGCCAAGGCTAGATTCGGCCCGATCCGCCCCCTCTCACATCCCCCCTTTTTTTTTGTTGTTGTTTTTACTTCTTTCTTTTTTTCTTTTCTTTTCTTTTTGTTTAAAAATAGGTGTCAACAATAGCCAAATAAACAAAATACAATAAAGAAAAATAATTGATTAATTAAAGAAGAGACTGAATTTGATACTACTTATTGTACTTTTGATATCGGTGTTATCTTATACCCTATTTTTTATCTGGCTATTCTATAGATAAACAGTTGAAACATCGATTTCAATTAGCTTGATTCAAGTTGCGAGACTTGACAAATAATCGTGCAAAGATTCTTTAGGGGAGATAAGCTCGTATAAAGTACTTTTGTCTCTTTCGATATTTGATCGATGCTTGCTCCCAAAATTCTAATGAAATAAAATCTCGACTCTTATTGACCTTTTGTATTGACTGACATTATGTCGTACATGTTTGCATTTTGGGTTCTATAGAAGCAACATTTTTTATGTTTAGATTACTTTTTTTTTTTTTTTACATAGGAGTTAAAACTTCTACTTATTGTTAATTCAGTACTTTCTTGTTTCTGTACACATTGTCTGCTAAATAAAAGGAGTCGGCTGTTGGTTGGCTAAATGTTTACTAGCCGGCGAACACTTGATTTTTCGAGCAACAGAAAAGAGGCATTTTCATCATAACAAAATTTGGATAAAGACTAACAAAAAAAAAGACCAAAAGAAATATGAGATCAGCACCATCTCCAGCAAACTCTCAAATTGCTTCATATCTTCATCCTTTCTTCAATGCCACGAAGGTCCAATTTAAAAAAATTCGCAAAAGAAGTTCTTACTATTGGTAGGGTTCTCTTGCTTCTTTTTCCTCTTTTGTACTCATCTTACATGGGATTAGTTCTTGAATTTCTGCAGAAGCATGCCCAAATCAGCTCGGGCAAAAGTGAATGGAGAGACCTAGCTTTGTTTTCGGCACATCCTATCTATTACTTCCTCTCCAACTCGATTGATATATAGGTAATAATAAAAAAAGATAAAAGACACTTGATTGATATCACCACAAGGACACACACATACTCATGGATAGACTTTCTGCAAAAGATAAATGAAGGACTGAAAGCAGAGAGAAAAACGCAATCTCAAGTTCCTCGATCTATCGCTTTTGCTTCCGACGGCCACCTGCCACGAGCACAGGTAGTTGCTGGCGTCATCCTCGGCTGACTCAAAGCGAGAAGTTCGCGGCCATCCCCATCGGGAACTGAAATTTGCGCTTCATCTTCGCTTCGATTAAGCCAAAACATTGATCGAAAAATAAAGAACAGTTGAGAAACAAAGAACAAGTGTGATATTCTATGATCCTTTCCAATAGAGAGAGAGAGAGAGAGAGAGAGAGAGAGAGAGTCGAAGATCCAATCAAAGTGGAACTGGAAGCAAGGTAGTGATTTTGTAGCCTTAGTTCGGTGAGCTCAAGCTTTTATTTTTATTTGAGACAAAATGACAACTTTAGACCCTTATTTGAGAGAAAGTCCACATTGAACCATTTTATGAGAAAATGACCTCACTTTAAGTTTTTATTTGAAATTTTCCTCATAAAAAGTTTCGAGCTACGCTCTTTGCTATTAAAAAAAATCACTTTAATGTTTTGAAAGATTTTCTGTTTTTTTTTTTTTCCACTTTGTCCACTCTCTCATTATCTCCATTAATTTCATTTTATCTTTCACAACAAACCTCCCATAAGTGGTGATCAGTCCTATTTTATTACTACTCTAACTCTCACTTTTAAACTTTTAACTTACCTCCTTGTAAGACGTGGGAGTCTAAACTCATATCTAAAGTTAAATTATCTCCACCCCAACATCTAGAGAATGTGATAATTCAAACTCCTCACCTCTCCCTTTTTATGTAGGAGGAGTAGTCACTAGGGTAAGTAGTTTAAAATTGTAATTGTAATGTTGTAAATTTGGGAAAAATTGTTGAAAGTTTTTTAAACCTAGTGTGTAACCCCCAATTCAGTCTTAAACTATTTAGTTTGGCCAATGTAATTTTAAACGTTTAGACGATTTTTCAATGTAATCTCTTTGACCAATTTACTTTGGAAATCGCTAACTTGATGATCTATTTAATATCGGTTGTACCATGTAAAATGGCCAGCAGCTGACATGGACCATCTTTTATGAAACAATGTGATTTTGTAATTTTAAAAAAAAAAATCTGAATTTTTCTTTCTTTTCCTATTCTTTCCGTTGGTCGCCGGCCACAACAAAGCCCTGCAAGCCTAGCCCAGCGTTTCTGAAGTCATCAACGTCCAAAAATGACGATATATATATATTGGAAACTCACGTACTCGTCAAACCAATTCGCAGCCAAGCTCCCTAAGTCGAAGAAATTATTCAGGAACAAGCTCGTCAAGTGCCCTAACAAATACTCCGACACGCACGACTCGTCGCCACATATGTCAACTGTTGCATATTTCAAATGTTTAGAGTTAGAAAAAAGAGTCAAATGCACGTAACGCAAGATTTAGATTAGAAAAAAGTGCAAAATAAAAATTGATTCAGATGGACCCTAAGTTCATCCACTTATGCAATTTTATCATATCATAGCATGTGAATAAAATACCAAGTTGATCCATTCGCAATTATTGCGACAGCGGTGTAATTACCAAGCAAAGCAAAGTTTTATTTTAATGCCAGGTCAAAGTATAAAAAAAAAAAAAAAAGGCTAAAAAAAGAACTCTAAGAAAAATTATGACTCCGTGCAGCATGCACATATCTGTACCCTCAATGTCCTGGCACAATAAGGGGCATAAGCGCAAGTTTACTGGTGCCACTCCGGTCGGTTCAATTGTTCGTGCTAAATACTAGGAGAGTGCATCTATTTCCCATTTCTATATTCTGTTGAGCAACTTCCAACAATATTACGGATGACAATCCCAAATTTCAATTGGTTTGTTGGGAATTGAATTTGAACCTGGTAATCTATTTATGGCATTTATTTGACTATTAAGCAAATAATTGCCTTGTGAGATGAGAACACGAGCGAAAATTAATTTGGCCTTTTTATCACTATGATTTGAATTTTTTTTTTTTTGGGGTCAAATATCAAGAAAAATGGGTTATTAGGCCCTTTTAGTTGTTTCCTTTTTTTTTTCAAATGAAGATTTAAGTCAATCAAACATCTAGTTAGATATCCAAGGTTTCGAACTATCTTTCCATGTAGTCCATTTACCTATGCTCAAAGAATAGTTTATATTTTCTTCTACAATTAATTAGAAAAATTAGATAAGCGTTGGAATTTTTTCAGCCGGTTGCCAAGTTCTCTTGATCTATTGCTGTCTATATCTCTCTACAATATGTAACCAGTTTTCAATGACCAAAGTACCCTCGTATCATCTCACTATATGAAAGTATCTAATGTAAGATATCAATTTATAATTAAAAATAATATCTTTAGATGATAACCTAATTAATCTCACATTTTCAATTGCGCACATGTCCTTAATTTTGAGATGTATATCCGTAATCTCCCGCTAAAAAAATCCAAATCCATGTCGTGCCAAGAAATTATTCAATCAAAAACTAAAATCTAAACTAATACCTACAACTAACATATGTTCTATCAACGAAAACGGTAAATGAGGAAGTTTTTGTACTGACCGTTGATCCCGTGGCTCACACGTATGGGACCCTAACGATCAAGGGTGGAAATGGGCCATTCCAGTGGACCCACGTTTGACATCAAAATCTTCATATTGAGAAAAGAAAAACTCAAACATTAGGTTCAAAAATCAGGTTGGAACCATTCGGCTTCGTAGATATTAGGGCTGGAGCGGTTCCCGGTTACCAGGAACCGGAACCGAACCGGAGGAGGGTCCGGTTCGGTTCCCGGTTCCAAGGGGGACCGGTTCCGGTTCCGGTTCCTTTTTTCTAGGAACCGGGAGTCCCGGTTCCGGAACCGGTTTATTCGGAACCGGAACCGGAACCGGTTACTTAGGGCAGAAAAATGTCGACCTTGGATGTTCTAGTGACTTGTATGTGATTTTCTAGTTGAAGTTTGGCTTTGGCCTCTAAATGAAAGTTGTAAAGGACTTCTTGGAGTATAACATACTCAAATTTGGGACAAAAAAAACAAGTATAAGTGGGTGAAATCGTTATTCTTTGGAAAGAATGGATCTGGAGATTTTGGGACCGACCCTTGATGAATGCATGGACTGTAAGGCAACTTTTTTGTCGAAATTTCACTTCGGTTTCTTAACAAAAGTTGTAAAGGACATCCTGAGGTACAACATATCGAAAATTTAGAGAAAAAAAACAAGAATAGGTAGGTGAAATCGTGGTCCTTTGGAGATGGTTAGATCTGGAATTACGGTACTACGAACAGGGATTTTAAATGTCCATATTTAATTATATAGGACGAATTTTACTTCGATATTTTCATGAAGTATCTACCTTATGGTCTTGGCTATCACATAGTCGAATTTCATAATTTTTTAAGGTCATTTTGGTATTTAATCAGAAATTTTTTTAAAACTGTGCAATCTGATGTGTTCGGATCTTGTAAGTTGCAATGTGTGGACTATATCATTTTGTATGAGGTTCTCTTGGAAATGTGTTCTGCATGAAATATCTCTTCATGTCTTCCCTACAACATATTTAAATTTCGTAATTTTTGTAGTTCATTTGCCTATTTAACCAAAAATGTTTCAAAAACTGTGCAAGTAGAGAATAGGAAAAGTAAATCGATTTTATCTTTTAATCCAGAACGAATTGGACTACGATTTCTTCATGAAACTTGTACCTCTAGGTCTTAAATACAACGTGTCCAAATTTCAGAATTTTATGAGTTCATTTAAGGGTTTAATCGAAATTGTTTTCAAAACTTGTACCTCTAGACATTCTTGTTCTAGTGGTGTTTTATTTCTACTTTCTAGTTTGCTATTTGTTTTGAAATTTCTAATTATATTCTATTATTGTTGTGCAGTGCGAAGTTAATCTATCAAGATAACATGTCAATGGGAAGTTACACGTACATTATAGTTTTTTTGATAACGTGCGCATACGTTATATTTTTTTTTAGTAACGTGCGTGCACGTTATAGTTTTTTTTTTGGTAATGTGCGCATACGTTATATTTTTTTTGGTAACGTGCGCATATGTTATAGTTTTTTTTTTTTTTGGTAACGTGCGCGTACGTTATAGTTTTTTTGGTAATGTGCGCGTACGTTATAGTTTTTTTGGGTAACGTGCGCATATGTTATAGTTCAAATTTGAAAAAAAAAAAAAAAAAAAAAAAAAAAGAACCTGTTGGAACCTGGAACCGACCCGGAACCGTGACAGGGTAGGTTCCAGGTTCTCGGTTCCCACAGGTAGGTTCCAGGTTCATCATTTTGAGGAACCTGTACCCGAGGGTAGGTTCCAGGTTCCAGACGGAACCGAACCGGAACCTGGAACCGCTCACCCCTAGTAGATATGTCGCCTGCTAGTTGGATCCAATAGACAATTGCGGGTTGGATCAAAGTGACAACTGCTAGTTGCATCGAGGTATGTCACGAATTTTCTGTCGTCCATGCTGTAAAACTTCATCTTACCTTCTTCGTAATCCGCGCAGTAGACGCGGTTTGGCTCGAGCCTTGGAAGGCAAGACTCGGCATTGAACTCCTCCGAGAGCGAAGAGTTGCCATTCAAGAAGAAGAGAGCCATTCCCCAGGCTTTTGACCTCTTCCTAAGTTCCCTTCTTTATATGAACTTTGAAAACTCGAATCTTTTCCATGTGTCCATCATACTTTTCGCCGCGTATCGCCCAAGCCACTAGCAATGAGCCAGAACATTCAATGAGAAGAGGATCCCCATCATCATAAAAATTTCAGTCCTTAGAACTAGTCTCGATTCCGTGCGACTCCTTTTCAAGTTAAGAGTCATTACTTAACTCTCCGAATTCAAGGCCACAAATAGCCCGTGGTAACAAATCAGTTGAAGGACGGTACGCCAATGCATAGGCGTCGCACGATTCACTACCATCCACGCATCTTCTCCTGATCTGAGAAAGGCGAACCCAAGCCCTGGTTATGCGGCATAAGAATTCATGACTGAGTACCTCGACAAAGAAAGGCTCCAAGAAAAATCGATCATGTGGATGTGATGTAGTTCATGTTGAAGCTTCTCCAAAGCGGGGGGATTTCAATGCTGATGCACGAAAGTGGATTGGCAATACGGAGTTTACTGAACCCATTTGCCACGAGTATCCATCCTGGTGTAGATAATGTCTGGCAATACAATCTTGGCAACTGCACTGGGTAAATTCTCCCTCTAGAGGGGTTGGAGAACTCAGCTATTCGGTTGTACGCATAAATCATGAGCCACGGGCCTTCAATTTTGCATTGTATGTCTCCTTGGGGCAGCGGTCCGCCATGAGGTGCACACCTGTTGAATAGTTAAAAGGTCTTCCGTGGCCAGTCGACGAACAATGAGTTCTAGGATCACTTGTGAGAGTTCTTCCCAATTCGCTATTTCTTTGCCGTAGATTGTATGATCAATTTTCCTGATGTAAAACTTCTAGATGAACTTATTCCTCAAAACACGAGGAGGGTCCTTTGTTATGTGAGGTTAGGCAACTTTTGGGGATTCAATTTCCCTAACCGTAACGATTCCCACAATCTACGTCTGATTATGTTTTTTCACATATCTTATCACATCATTTTACTTTTTTGAATAACTATTCCTTTGTGTTTGTTGGGAAGATACAGTTTTCTCTTGGTTTGAGGTTTTAAAATTCAAATCATTCTATAAAATACAGTTAGTGTATAAATGACAGTTTAATTTTCAAGCATTTTCAAATAAAATCCATAAAGAGCACATATATATTATTTAAGTAAATGATAATTTTATTCAAATCTATGTCATATGTTTTTAACCCTTCTTACTTTGTAAAAAAGTTTGGGTCTATTCTCCTATATAAAGGAAATTTTCAAATAATTTTTTTGCCCAGCACATATTTTCTTAGTTTTGTTTCCAGATACAAATGTATGCTCTTTCCTAGGCAAAGTTTAAGTAAGCAATAGCTACACTTCAAATTAAATAACTCTTTACCAAAACAAGACGAAGAATGGAAAAAAAAAAAAAAGGGCAAACAAGTAGCGACCGGCTATTGTTGGACCGTAATATCAATTTGGGCGAGATGGTGATGTTATCCGCTGACAAGATAATTATTTTCAAGGGGAAAATAATAGTAACGATCCCTAAATTTTTGTTCCATGTGCAATATTATCCTTGAATTTATAATTGGTGTGATTAGGTCCCTCGACCTTTGTTTGCGCAATGTTACATCTTTAATTACTTTAAAATGTTTGATTATAACCCTTCCATTAATTAGCTTATTGAAAATTTTCATCATTGACACTGTCCAATGAATCTAACACCTCAGAAAATGCCAAGGTATTTACATAAGAAGTTGTCTCGAACATTTTCTAATTGTTGAAGATAACTCTCTTTTGACCAATCAAATAGCTTTTTCACTATTATCTAAAGTATCTTGGTCGTTTATCCAATCAAATAGCTTTCTCCTAACTATTTATTCTCATCCATTACCATTTCCTTCTCAACTCATTTATTCTCCTCCTTTTTCTCTTCGACAATACAAAAGACCATTTTTGGGAATTGGGTTTCTTTCAATAAATTGTTTCACAAATCTTGTCACTTATTTTCTTCGTTTTGAATGAACATTCCTTTGTTAAGTCTGACAAGATACACTGCCATCTTGACTGTGATGTTTTAATATTTAAATCTTTCCATAAAATACAGAAAATCAAAAGGCTAGTTTGATTTTCAAGCTTTTACGGATAAAATCCCATAGGAAGACCATACATATAATATAAGTGAATGATAATTGTACCACAAAAAAAGATGCATGGAATTATAATTTAAAGTTAAATTGACTTTTAACACTTAAAAATGTCTTCTTTAATATAAAAAAAATATATATGTACCATTTTAATAAGAAACTTGTTTTCCTTAAGAGCACATATATTGCAATTCCTATTTTGAATAATTTGACTCAATGTTTCCAATCTCTTTCAATATCCACATTAAGATTATGAGCGAATTATATTAAAATATACATGGCTTTAATAATATAATACTAAAGTAAATATTGTGGTATTTGTATTGAATTGGTTATAATTTAATTATTCAGTAGCATCTATGCTTATAATAGTCAAGTTGAAATTAGTTTGTAAGACAGCATAAATATCAAAAAGTGTATTTAAAATAAGATTTGTCAATTTAATCTCTTCATAAGCAATTCTTTAAATCATATATGTTATTTTTAATTTAAAATACAAATGGTAATTTGAAACTATAAAATATTGTCCATAAAAAGTTCCATATTAAAAATAATTCACATTAAAAAATTGCAAATCACTTTCTCCATTTACGACACCTAAATTTTGACATTTTTATTTAAGATTTAATCGCGTATTAAATTAGGGATTTTTAATCCCTAAACAAAAAATAATTTTTATTAAATTGCATCACTATAGAAATTAGGAACATTTGCATTTCTAGCATTAATTATTAAAATTTTCGGAAAATTAATATTTAAAAAAAATTAAAATTAGAACACATGCAGCGGGCTGGGCTAGGGCCAGCCTTAGCTCGGCCCCTTTTTCTTTGTCCTTTCCTTTTTCCCCTCCTGGGCTGGCCCAACCCTTTTGTTCTTCCCTTTTCCCCTTGGCCCGGCTCTCTTCTTCTCATCGCCCCCTTCTCTCCCTTGGACGATACCTCGACGACAAACGCAGCGAAGGACGGCACGGAGAGGAGGAACATAGACAGGGAAGCAGAGCAGGGATCTCTCTCTCTTCTTCGGGAGGGAAGAAGAAAGAGAGATCCGAGCGAGGAGAGAGAGAGAGAGAGGGGCTTTCAGAGAGGTTGAGAAAGAGGAAAGAGATTCGGAGAGAGAGCTCGAGGGAGAGAGAGAGAGAAATTGGAGGAGGGAAGAAAGGGGTCTGGTTCTTCTTCTTCTTTGGGACTGCTCTGGCCCTTGAACCTGAGAGTTCTGGGCATCGTTCTAAGGAATATACAGAGGGAAGAGAGAGAGAGAGAGAGAGAGAGAGAGAGAGCTCGGAAAGTGAGCTGCTGGACGGAAGAGAGCTTTAGCGGGAATCCGAAAGAGAAACGGGGAAGCTAGAGAGTGAAAGAGAACGCTCAAGAGAGAGAGAGAGAGAGAGAGAGATGGAGAAAGGAGAACAGAGAGAAGAAGCCAGAGAAGAAGCGGTATTCCTTCATCTTCTTCAGGACTCTTTCCGCCACTGTGCGGTCCTCGTGCTTGCACAACCGTGAGCTCCCCCCCTCGCGCACCGACGCTCCGCCAGCATATGCAGTGATCTCCGGCGACGCTCTCAACGATGGCGAGCTTCAGGTTTTCCGACACTGGTCTGGACCTTGAAGCGCCTCAGGCGTCTCCACAAGGCTCGACGCCAGAGCCGCCGCAGCAACAAGCTGTCGTCCAGCTTATCCCAGCAACCTCGCCGTGACTCGCCCCTACTCCAACTCCTTTTTCATCCACCACCCAACGCGGACGCCAGATTTGCAAGCAAGCATGCCTACGGTGATCACCTCAATCAGGTCGACATTGCTCCCTCTCCGAGACCCTGACGTTGGCACCTTGCTGCCGCACCAAGTGAGCCAGCCGCGCGTATTCCACTACCACTGTGGTCGCGTTTCATCGATAGTTACCCCGGCATCGCACCTTGTCAAGCATTGCCTCGAGCAAGCACCACCACCACCACCGTGGCCGAGAGTCGAGCAGCAACACGATACACACACGGAGACGTGCCAACGCGAGGCGACGCTTCTGCACCAGCATCTCGAGCTTGCCCTGTTTTCGTTTGTGTTTTGAAGATCGTCCGCGAATTCCCAGAGGATAAGTGCCAAAAAAATCCTAAACCTTTTGCCTTTGTGCCAATTTGATCATAAACATTTTTTTGGTGCCGATTTAGTCCTAAACATTTTTAAGTTGTGCCAATTCAATCATTTCCGGCAATTTTGGCGGATTTTGCTGACTAGACACCGGCGGGCATTTGACATGGCTGATCGGCGCCGACGTAGATAACATTTAATAATATTTTAATATATTTTAAAATTGTTAAAATATTTTTTAAATACTTTTAATTTTCTTTTTCTTTTTCCTCCAGTTGGTCGCGAGGTCCGGCGACCGGCCAAAGGCGACCGCCAACGAGGGCGAGGCCGACCTCGCCGGATCGGCGAGGTCGAGCCTCGTCGCCCCTTGCCCGACCTCGCGATCGAGGCCATGGGTGAGGGCCGGCGAGGCGAGCCTTGCCCATCGCCCATGGCTGGATCCGACGAGGCGGCCATGGGCGAGGCTCGCCCTCGCCGACCCGGGCAAGGTCGAGCCTCGGCGACCCTCGCCCATGGCCCGATCTAGCGAGGTCGAGCGAGGGTCGGGGAGGCTCGACCTCGCCGATCCGGCGAGGGCGAGCCTTGCCCATCGCCCATGGCTAGATCCGGCGAGGCGGCCATGGGCGAGGCTCGCCCTCGCCGGATCCGGCGAGGTCGAGCCTCCCCGGCCCTCGCCCGACCTCGCCGAGATCAAGCCATGGGCGAGGGCCGGCGAGACTCGACCTCGCTAGATCCGGTGAGGGCGAGCCTCGCCCATGGCTTGATCTCGGCGAGGCGGCCATGGGCGAGGCTTGCCCTCACCGGCCCTCGCCCACGGCCGACGATGCTCGACCTCACCAAATCCAACGAGGTCGGCCTCGCCCTTGCGCGGTCGCTTCGGCGGTCGCCGAACCTTGGCAATCGGCTAGAGGAAAAAGAAAAAAGAAAAAAATAATAAATGTATTTTAAAAAATATTTTAAAAATTAAAAAAATATTAAAATATTATTAAAAGTTGTCAACGTCAACGCCGTTCATGTCAAATCAACTGGCCGACGTCCAGTCAGCAAAATCCGGCTAAAATTGGCCGGAAATGACTTAATTGGCACAACTTAAAAATGTTTAGGACTGAATCGGCACCAAAAAAAGGTTTATGACCAAATTGGCACAAAAGCAAAAGGTTTATGACTTTTTTGGCACTTTTCCCAATTCCCAGCAATCTCAGTGGATATCTAACGTGCCGCAAGTCTCCACATCACCCCAAGATCCCCGACGTGTGAGATCGTCCTTGCCTAGCCGCCACAACTGGATCTTTCTTGTTGCCCGTTTTCTTCAGTCGAGTTGGAGTCCCACCCTATGACTTCCGAGGAGAAAGATACGAGAAAAAGAGAAGAGGAGGGCAACAAGCATACCTGAGCCGAATCAATTTTGTGTCTTGCAGGTTCCCGGTGGTGTTGCTCCTACACACTGCCACTTGGACCTCTGGAAGACTTGCTGTTTCCTCTGGTTGGGGATAGCTCCTACTACGCCGCGAATTCTTATGCTGTCCTCTTCGGTGTCCCTTGGTCGTCTGAGATATGTCTCGCCCCGGCAAGCCATGATGCGGTCCGATTCCGATAAGATCATGAGCGCTTGAATTACGTGACCATTACATCCAACTTGATTTGAAACTTTAATCGTTAATTTCAGATTGGATTCGTTATCTAATTACAATATTTGAGATTTTTTGCATCATCCAGTTAAGATATTATTGATAATAGTCAATTTAACTACTAATTTGATCCGTAAAGATTTCGGATCATTCTTTTAATTACTTTGACTTAATATTAATATTAGATAAAGATTGTGATAACCATTTAATTTAACCTGCGTGACAATGGGTTATCTTTTTAGATTATCGCAATCTTTTAAATTGAAATTTTCGTGAATTGCAGGTATGGATTAAGTGAGATCCCATCCTTAATTCGGATGACTGTTGTGTTTTGAAAATACCTAGAAAAATTTATCTTAGAATGGATTAGATTCGTTTTCTTAGTTCCGACTACATGTTTAAATTATGGCATTTTAAATTACGAATTTTAATTAAAAATGCACAAAAATATCATATGCATGTTATATAATTTTAATTTCATCATTATCTGTTATGTCATGGTCATGTCATGTCATATAACTTTTAGCTACATCATCATGTCATGCCACTGTGCCACGTCCTTATGTTGCGTCATCGTGTTGATCATGTCATAAATACCACGTCATTTGCATTGCCATCGTCCATGTCACCACGTATGTCATGTCATCATTGGCATAACATTTAGTGATTGTATGTTGGGGTCATTAAATCAAAACACATGTCATACTTGGGTAAAATGCATATTGGTTATTTCCTGTCCTTAGAATTAGGACACATAGTTGAATGTCATCACTTCTTTATGTCATTATATTCAGAGTAAGCTCACGTTGCATAAAGCATAGTTTTCATTATTAAAAAAAAAAAAAAAAAAACCCAAAAATAGTTAGTTGAAATTGCGTGTTAATTGGAAACCTTATATAGGTTGAATACATGTTTTTTCTAATTAACATTGTAGATGCTTATGTTGCTTCAACATAAGTACCTTCCATTTCCTTGTAATTTATTGACTGCTTTGAATATTTCATTAATGATTGCACACCCGTATAATCACTTCATATGTTAGTGAATAAGCTTAAAATCAATCTAGACTGCCAAAAAAAAAAAAAAAGATTCTTGAATTGAACAAGATTAAGTACTGAAAGAGCTATAATCATTTAATTAGTATAATCAAATCCTTGATCCTAAATTCTTTGATTGCATAGGAAGTGAGATACATTTCCATAGCTCACTTAGTTTCTAGCCAACCCCAATAGATTAGTAGTGACTTCTTATTAGAAAATTATTATAATGTCAATTTGAATACGTAATGTTGCATGGGATATGGGTTTGGAAGAGTTTGTATATAAAACTAAGATTGTAGACCCGTCTTTTAGATAGTACCTTTAATCCAATTCTCCCTAGTGAGGGGTAGGTTGCTAGATCTAGTCTTCCATTATCTCCACTTACTTGCACTTTTCTCTTCATCAGTTCCCCTCACATAATTTGGTGAGGGTGTAGCCAATTTGTATGTGCACTCCGACCCCCTTTCTTCTTTTAAGAAAATTTTCTACCCTCTTCAATGGCCATATCCTATTTTAACATGCAGATATTTTTCAATTATTCCATTTAAACTCCATTACTAAATAAGACAATACTTTAATTCCATCGTTCTTATTTAACGTTGTGCACATTAAATCGCTATTAAACTGAAAACTTAGGGAAGTATTTTTGACTAATGCCATATAGTTATGCTTTTTTATCGTCTTTACTCACTCACAATACGGAAAAAGAAAAGGATGGTCTAGATAGGGAGAGCGGACAAAGTAGGGGATTGTATCAATAATTGAAGAAGAGAAAATGAAACTGATGAAGATATTGGGAGACTGGAGAAAGTGTGAAAATATAATCATTACCACAATATCCATCAATTCAATCAACTCATTAATTAAAGTGATTATCTTAACTAGAAGCACAGCATTTGACCCCACCCTCCCCCCGCCCAAAAAAAAAAAAAAAAAAAAAAAAAAAAAAAAACTAAGAACATAGCATGAAATTTTATGGCCAAATTACGAAAAATGGTCAAAATAATTTAATTGATTTACTCAGGTCCAAACTTCATTACAATATAGAAAATATTTTTACTCTATCATACTTATTTAATGTTATATATATGATGTCATTTGCATATACATAATATTAAACAAAAACCTCTAATAATTTTCGTAAATAAATTCCATTTTCTATGCATTCTTATCCTCTTCACTTACTCATAATATTATGACAAGAAAAAAATTATACACTATTAGAAAAAAAAAATAGATTTAGATAGTGAGAGCGAGTGAAGAAAGTACGGGAATGCATCTTTAGTTGATGAAAATAAAATGAACGTAATGAAGACAGTGGAAGAGAGAAGAAAGTGAGAAAATAGAAAGATTGCCATAACATCCTTCAATTTAGTCATTTCATTAAAGTGATTTTTTTAACGAGTGTCGTGGCACGGAACATTATAGCTAGATATACAAGAGTAATTCGTTACAGCCTCACATAACGACTGTCTAAAAGAACAAGTCCGCATTCATGGAGGATAATATACGGGACTAGCATTTGGCCGCCGGAATGCGTCCTTGGAGGGAAAGCCACCGACCGACCCGGTCCTTATCATTAGTGTTCTCAAGCGAAAGCCTTGGCTTGTCGGAGCACGGTCCTGGAGTGAAAGTCGCCGGTCGCCCAGACCCATACCGTGAGTTTTCTCAAGCGAAAGCCCTTGGCCGCATAGTTGACGGTGAAGTAGTAGACGCCTTCAACCGCTCTGACTCACAGAAAACTATTGGTGAAAGCCATCGGCTATCCCGCTCATGGTTCTTGCTGACAGCGCTCGGCCAGATCGAATGCTTAAAATATATACATGCATATACATACTTGGATTATATATACACATGAAAAATCCGTTCTAAGGACTGGGGGCTTAATCAAACTAAGAAAGTGAAAACTTCTGAAAGTAAATAAATAATTGATGGATTTATGAGATGGGCTTAAGGCCCATCCGCTCAAGCTGGGCCCAAAAAGGCCCGGCCCACGGGAATAGGGCCCGTGGAGGGGGAAGGTATAAAAAGGGAGGAGAGAGAGGGAGATTACACCTCTTGGATTAAATGTACGTACGTTCCTTCTCCAACGCTCTCTCTCCCTCCAAAAAGAACAGTAAGTCCAAGGCACTGTTTTTTCCCCTTCAAGGCTTCATCGGATCAGAATTCTTCCTCAATCTTCGGCATTGGTGTTTAACTGTGGCTAACAAGGTACGCTCGAATCGTGGTGTGCTTTACGATCGGTGATACGTGTTTTCCGGGCATTCGCTTCCGCATTGATTTAGGGGTTCGATTCGGTGTCGAATCCGGTTTTCGGGGATCCGTTATTCCCAACATTGGTATCGAGCCTAGTTCACGTTTTCCCGATCAATTTGATGTTTTTTGATTGAATTTTCGCGAAGGTTTTCGGCCGTACGGATCGGGGCGTGAAATCCCGACACCCGAGTACTGTACGCCGTTTTTTTCTGAGTTTCCGTAAGTCGGAATAAAAATCTGAAGGCATAGAAAGAAAGGCGACGTCGAGACGAGTCCGGCGATGTGTCGACCGCCGCCAGGAGCCACCGCACGCGCCCACACGCGCGGGCCGCTGCGCGTGGGCGCGACGGCGCTGGAAGCGGCTTCGCCGGCGCGTGCGCCACACGCGCCGGTGACGAACCGGCACGTGCGCGCCGGCGACCGGTGAACGGCACGCGCCGGTCCGCGGACCGACGCGTGCGACGTCACGGGATGACGACATCGTGACGTCATCCAGCCGGTCGGTGAACCGCTCGGATGACGTCACCGATGACGTCATCGCCGACGACGGTTGGACGGCCGGTCACCGCCGGCGACCGACCCGACCCGACCAGCCTGGCGCATGCCGCGCACGTGCGGATGACGTCTCGCGTGACGTCATCACGCTCACGCGCAGGCACGTGCTGGATGACGTCTGCGTGACGTCAGCCAGTGCACGTGCGCGGCACGTGCGGTCGGTTCGTCCGACCTGCGCGGCCGGTCCGACCGGCCCGACCGGTCCTCCGACCCGCGCGCCCGTTGACCCGACCTGTTGACCGTCCGTTGACCCGTTGACCGACGACTGTTGACCGTTGACCGTTGACTTTGACCGTTGACTCAAAAAAAAAAAAAAAAAAAAAAAAAAAAAAAAAAAAAAAAAAGGAATTTGTTTTCTTTTTCGGTCATGCCTATGTGGGTTATAAGTAATCCATTTTTTAATTCTGCATTTGTTGCATGAATTTTGGAAAATTATGTATTTTCTCTTATATTAATTATGGATTATAAGTGATCTATTTTTAATTCTGCATTTGTTGCAGGAACTATGATGCGTTATGCAAGGATACCTGCAATCCCGAGAACGGACGAGGGAAATGCAAGGCTTAAGAGGCTGATGACAGAGTTAGCTGATTATCGGTGGCATGACGGTGATTTAGTATCACATGTGGTCAGGGTCAATCAGATGATACAGGAAATCATCTGGAATGGTTATCTCATGCCGGATTTTCGAAGGTGCGGCTTTTATGAACACTCTTCCACCTGAATGGCAAGCAGTGTTGGATCGGCTATGGGAGGTCAACGTGGTCCCGGGTTATAGGAGGCTGGTGGAAGCTTTTGTGAGAGAGCACTATAGGATTGAGTTGACCAAAACTTCAACCCTTAGAATGAGCGCCACATGGCGCCGAGTGAATGCGCCTTGGAGGCGACATGAAAGTTCTTCAAAAGTTTTTCCATGGTTGGCAAATGTGCCTTCGGTTTTCTCAGATGTTTTGACTGATAGATTAGAAGGGTCATTCCCTAATTATTTCTTTGATTGATTATGTAATGATTACTACCTAGTTGTGTTAATTGAAAGCATTATTGTTTTTAATTGTATGTCAATTATCTGTTGCTTTCTGTTATTGCTGGTTGCTGTGGGTAATTAGCTGTGGGTAGTAATAGAAGTTTTTGTAACTCCATAGAATTGATTTTGCATAAGACAATTATATTAATGATAATTTTAAGTTAGGATTTTTGGAGGATGATTGGAAACATAGTGACCTTTTGATTCGAAGCCTTACTTGAAATTATTTATTAATATGATGGGTCTATGCAAATAGGGATGCATAAATGATAGGCATTAATTATTCGTGCATGTATGTCTGATGTGTTCAGAACGATGGTTCAGCAACTAAGAATGTAATTGCTAATATGAACGGCAATATTTGTGAAATATTGAATATGAAGATTCAATATGTGCTGGAAAAGCAAGAAGCACTAGAAGCTCTTGACCATATTATGGAAGATATTGAGGGTGTCGTGCACCACCTTGAGCTAGTAGAGAACCGCCTAATGGTATTTGAGCCGAAAATAGACATTTGCTATCTTGGTTCTAGCTCGAAAGGGCTTTGTGCTTTAAGCACAAGCGTATTGATTCGTTCAATATGTGGGAATACAAAGGATCAAGTCCTTATTGCAAGAAATCAAGAGTTAACCAACATAAGAGAGGAAAACGTTCTCAAGTAAAAAAAAAAAAAAAAAATGTCAAGGGTGTGATGTTACAATTGTGACAAGAGAAGTCACTATGCTCGCAATCGTCGTGAGCCAAAGAAGCTATACACCTCTTGTACATTTGAGAACTTTGCTTATGTGTCAAGTTCTGCATTATAGCGAATCCAATCCTTTGTGGAATGTAGATTCATGAGCGACAGACCATGTAGCAAAGGATAGAGGATCCTTTGTGGAATTCCGACGATATCAATTGGAACTAAGTGGATCTATATTGGAAACAACTCTAGAGCTGATGTAAGGAAATTGGCACCTGCCAATTGAACATGCATGGTGGACGCATCTTGATGTTCTATATGCTACGGAGATTCGTCGAAATTTGGTGTCTGTCTTAGTGTTGGTTAAGCTTGGTTTTGAACTTCCATAATAAAGGTGTAGATTTGTGTTTAGATACAAACTACTATGGTTGTGGTCACTTCTTACTTTGAATGGTTTTATTGTACTAAATGTTGACTGTGGTGATGTCAATATGTTATTCCCTTATTTCACGTCTTCTACCTTATATGATAATGATGTGAATATGGTGGCATGCTAGACTTGGTCAAATGGGCTAACAACATATGAATAGACCAGCCAAATGAGGGCTTATTGGGCAATATTGAAAAAGTCGATTTGTCCATAAGTGAGCATTGCCTAGTAGGGAAAATGACAAGGAGACCATTTGGAAAAGGTAAAAGAGCTGAATTTCCTCTGCATTTAATCCATTTGATGTTTGTGGTCCAATGATTTTGTGAGAGGAAGGTATGGGGCTGTTTATTTCATCACTTTTATATATGATTATATTCGATTCGGATATGTCTATTTGATTTCTCTCAAATCTGAAGCATTAAGTTGTTTCAAAAGGTTTATGAACCTGGTAGAAAATCAATTAGACAAGAAAATAAAAACATTGAGATCCGATCAAGGTCGAGAATATTTATCGATGAGTTCAGAATATTAAGTGATGAAAAAGGAATAGAAAGACAGTTGTCTATTCTATATACTCCTCAACAAAATGGTGTTGTAGAGAGAAGAAACAGAACCCTACTTGGAAATGGTTAGGTCTATGATGGCGCATGCTAACTTACCTATCACTTCTTGGAGTGATGTGTTGTTAATTGCTGCCTATATACTTAACCGGATGCCTTCCAAATCGTTGCTTCCACTCCATATAAGTTATGGACAGGTAGAAAATCGGACTTAAGTTTTCTTAAGGCATGGGGTTGTGCTACCTATACACATGAGTCCTCTCACAAGTTTGGGAAATTGGGTCCCAAAGAAAATAAGAGTATTTTCATGAGATACCACGAACACTCGAAATTGTATGTGTTCATAGGTGAGCAGGAAAGTGGGAGTATAACTGAATTTGAATCACGGGATGTCACATCCTTAGTGGATGAATTTCCTAAGAAGGGCGAGATAAGGGAAGATTGTTCCCTATTTGAAACCTTGGATCAAGATAATGATGTCGGTGGAGTTCGTCCAAGTGGGAGTAATATGAGATGTGATGAATTGAATTCAACTCATTCTAAATTGCAACCACCGATGTGACAACATCATCATTACCTAATCCAAGTGGGAGCATAATGGGGAATGATGTGCTAAGTGTACAATCTCCCATACGGTGAACAAGTCGCCAAAGTATTCCCCGTCGACGTTTTGACATTGAAGGGGAAACTTTTATGGTTGCTCCACAAGATGAGGATGAGCCAAGAAATATTAATGAGGCTTTGAATTGCCCTAGTAAGGAAAAATAGATTAATGCAATGGAAGAGGAAAATGAGTCAATGAAGTCGGACCAAGTTTAGGAACCGGTTGATCTTCAAAAAGGATGCGAGATCTATTGGGAACAACTGGGTTCTCAAAATAAAGCAAAAGGCTAATGGCTCGATAGAAAGGCATAAGGCTCGCCTTGTGGCGAAGGGTATAATCAACAGGAAGAAATTGATTATGAAGATATATTTTTCTCCGTAGTGAAATTTACCTCGATTCGCATTATTACGGTAATAATGACAAGTATGGATCTTGAGTTACATCAAATGGATGTAAAGACTGCTTTCCTCAATGGAGAATTAGAGGAAGGAACATATATGGAACAACCTGCTGGTTTCATAGTGAAAGGCCAAGAAGAAAAGGTATGTCGACTTTGGGGGTCGATATATGACCTTAAGCAGTCGTCAAGACAATGGTATATACGTTTTTCATAATGCCAAAAGGGTATGTGACTTTACAATGATAGATAACGATCATTGTGTATATATCAAAAGATCCAATGATCAATTTGTGATCATATCATTATATGTTGATGATATGCGATTGCCGGAAACAATATGGAGTTTGTTAATACTGTCAAGAGTTGGTTGTTTTCCAACTTTGAGATGAAGGACATGGGTGATGTTGCATATATTCTTGGAGTTAAGATTTCAAGATTGTAAACCCATAGACGCTCCTATTGCAAAAGGTGAAGGATTGAGTCATAGACTGTGTCCAAGGACTCCACAAGAGAAGGAACAAACGAAACATGTTCCTTATGCTAGTGCTGTTGGAAGCTTGATGTACGCTATGATGTGTACAAGACCTGACATATATTTTGCAGTTGGAATGGTGAGTAGATACCAATCCAATCCAGGTCAAGCACATTGGAAAGCCGTTAAGAGTATACCGAGGTATCTAAAGGACTGCTGATAATACGCTGAGTTATTAAGGAAATGATCGCAACTCAAAGGCTATTTTGATGCGATTGGGAATGAGATTTAGATAAAAGAAAATCTATCTCTAGGTTTGTTTTCTTACCGAATAATGGCACCATATGTTGGAGCAGTAAGAAACAAAAGTGTATAGCCTTGTCCACGATGTAAGTTGAGTTCGTGGCATTATCAGCAGCGGTATATGAAGGTGTTTGGCTTAAGAGATTTTTGGATCATTTAGGTGTTATTGGAAGTGCTGCAGATTAATTGTTGGTTAACTGTGATAGCCAAGCAACAAAAGGATACACCAAAGATCCAAAATATCATGGCAAGACCAAATCTATAGATACCAAATATATCTTGTCAAGGATATGGTTGCACGAAAAGATGTGAACTTAGAGTACATACTACGCACAGATTGCTAGCAAATCCTATGACAAAGCCAATACCTAGAGATGTGTTTTGTGGCTATATGAAATCTCTAGGATTGCGTAGAGGCTAATGTACTGAATATTGTAATTTCCCTAAGTGTTCACAATTTGATGAATTTGTGTTTTCATCATTAATGCCTATGAATCTTTGTTTGATCTTTATGCATCTTAATGCTCAGTGCATTATTTTAAGTTAAGAAGTATGTCGGACAGATATAAGATTAGCCCACTCACACGGGTAATCGCCTCTATTTGCTATGTGATAAATAGAGATGAGACAGTATTTAAGCTTATTATCTAGGTGATAATCGAGAGCTCAAGCTTAAAATACGTGTGTCGCCTTAACTGAGTGTTAAGATGATGACATAACACTTACTATGTCTGAAAGTAAAATACCCCACATATTTTACTGTATCTGTCTAAAATGCCAGATGTGAGTTCTGATGAATTTTGTGAATGAGTAGATACGTGAACTCAAGTTAGACATTAGGTATGTCTGAACTATCATCTGTACGGTATTGAAAGTGTAGACATACGCTCCATGGGAAAGGAGTTAATACCGTAATACGTATTTCATACTACGTATGCATGAGACGACCAATAAGAGTGGCAAAAGTTTGATCTCAACTTTTATGTCGTGTGAGACTCTTGAGGAAGAGAGTTCCTCAATTTCTTAGTCCCCTCATGACTCTTACTTATTCTCAAGATTTCTATTTAGTGTTTGCTATCTTAGGATGTTGCCAATGGTCATGAGTGATTCGATCTAATGGGGCATTTCTAGAAAAGCAAGCTGGACTGAAATTGAGAGTTTGAAGGAAAGAGGAAGATCGATTTTGGAGAATCACATTGTAGTTTTGTATTCACCGGTTAACCAATTATGACTGTCTTTGTGATAATCATAGTTGTGAATACAATATATATATCATTATTTAAAAGAGATCAAGAGAGATATAAATGTGATCGATCGATCTAGGGTATGCATACTAAATCTACTCGGAGTGTGATGCCCATTATGAGCTGCTATATATTCTAATGATGTATGGCAACGAGCTCTCAAAGTATGCTGGTCGCACGGATTATTCACCGGTATGAATGTTGAAGAAAGGAAAAGAGAATTCTGTTTGGCCCACCATGATAAGTGAGAGTCTATGATGGATTTTCTCTGATGGGGCTGAGTAAGGCCTGTCCGCCCATGTTGGTTTTGTACCACCATGTGCGAGTGGGAGATGATGGATTTATGAGATGGGCTTAAGGCCCATCCGCTCAAGCTGGGCCCAAAAAGGCCCGGCCCACGGGAATAGGGCCCGTGGAGGGGGAAGGTATAAAAAGGGAGGAGAGAGAGGGAGATTACACCTCTTGGATTAAATGTACGTACGTTCCTTCTCCAACGCTCTCTCTCCCTCCAAAAAGAACAGTAAGTCCAAGGCACTTTTTTCCCCTTCAAGGCTTCATCGGATCAGAATTCTTCCTCAATCTTCGGCATTGGTGTTTAATCTGTGGCTAACAAGGTACGCTCGAATCTGTGGTGTGCTTTACGATCGGTGATACGTGTTTTCCCGGGCATTCGCTTCCGCATTGATTTAGGGGTTCGATTCGGTGTCGAATCCGGTTTTCGGGGATCCGTTATTCCCAACAATAATTAAATGATCTTTATACTGTAAATAGCACCGCAAGCACTCTAGTCCCCACTACAATTAACTCTTAGGCTCCTAGAGGACTCACCTAGTCTGAAGTGTTCTTTGTTTATTTTTGGATAGGAACTAAAATGCAAGAAATCGAAAGGTACGACATAGGCAAAAGACTATTAGATCCAAAAGTGTTAGCAATAGATGTGGTTAAGTCATTCTAGTTTCAAGTGGACCTGTGTTCCTTAAACTGATCAAATGCCCCTTCGGTGGAGTTTTCTCCTCGAATGAGGGTGTAGGATCAATCACCATCCACATCTCTATAGTTCATCAGCGACCCAATGCACAAATTGATCGGGTTCACTGAAAACATCCTTCCTTTCCTTACAAGAATAGGGGACATTTCCGTCCTTTGTTTTGACAGAAACTTGTGAATGTCTGCAAGTATAATTGGAAATGGAAAATACAAACAATATTTATGAGTTTTCACCTACATATCCAAACCCTAATAAAGCACACACACGCAACACTTGCTTTGCCACCAGGCGAATCGCCTAGCCTTCTCTGACATCTCCACAACCTCAGGAGCGGTCGTTGTGCTCAGTCTCCTTGTCGATTCAATCCCTGTCAGCCATGGTGTCGTAACCTCGATTCAGGGTCGCAACTGCCACCACGGATCTCACCATGGTTGGCGGTGACCTGCGAATTAGAGAGAGAAAGCTGCAAACCAGATTTGAGAGGGGTAGAGAGAGAGAGGGTGGAAGGAGGTACAGAGGGAAAGGGGAAGAGAGAAATTTAGCTACGACCGCATACAGCGACGGTAGAGGTGTGAGGCTAGCCGGCTAGTGTCCAAAACTCAAGCCTGTTTTTGGTATTTTCCCTAAGTGGAAATTGTCCAGTTTCATGTCAAAGCCAAGAAGAGTATGTCGGATCCTCCAGCGTGGTTTTCTGCGAAATAATCTGCAAAGCAGGTGACAATTATTAGACAGAGGCGAATCTATGGTGTGGCAAGAAGTACTGGCAGGGCCCGAAACTGCATCATTTACTCTTCTGCAAGCAGCTTCTTGTGCATCACCCAAGCTCCTGCTCACCACGGGAGGCCGTTCCCAATCTGGCAATGCATAGCTTTATGGTGTCCTCTTGGCTAGAGGGAATCATGTGCCATTGGGAATCTAGAGTTATTTGTATATAGTTCGAGAGAAAGGAAATGGGCATCAGTATTCAGCAAGACAGACAAGAAGGTAAAAAATAACTGGTAATGCCACATAACATGATGAAGGAAATGATACGCAACTATTGCGGAGAAACTCAAAATAGTACATTCTTTTGCAGGGTAAGATAAATAATATGTTGTCTTATACATGCTGCACAGAATAAGGGCTTCAAATTCAAATTGCCAAATGTGACATAAGTGGCCAACCCTTCCCCCAATCACCTTGGAGTACATGTAACCTCCGGAAAAAGGAACATCAACTAATTTACATAGACTATACTCAGTCTTTTGGTATATAATGCCAAGTTGGGCCATCACAAGGATGCACATAGTTTGGATGGTGGATTCTCCATGATCTGTCATTTCGTCACATGTATTGTATGGTATATATTGCCAAATCCCAATTATTTTAGAAGGTGTGTTTGTTTTCGAAAAGTGAACAACTTTTTTGTGTTTCAATATTAGAAAAGAAAAACAAAGTAATCGCTAGAGATTTTTCTACTCCGCAGGTGCACACCTGCTCCCGAAGATATCATAACCGTTGGCACCCACTCGTGACGATACCCAAGCGATAACGTGAATTTGTTACTGAAAGGGAACAACTTTCTTTTCTTTTACTAAAATATCGAGAACGAAACTTTTGGCTGTAAAGCATCGAACAGACAACACAGAAAGTGATGACATGCTTCTACATGTTTCGGTTTGATCCTCGTGTGGATAATGGAGTTAAAAGGACACATCGTAATCAAATCATCATGACCTTTTTTCTTTTTCTTTTTTTTCCTGTCTTCTGTCCTTTACAATGCAATCTGCTATGACAACGAGAGGCAACATTACAAAGAGAAAGCCAAAAAAAAAAAGACCTAAAAACAATCGCGTGAAATTATTTTATGTTCACTTTTGTTAATAGAAGGATCTAGTATACAAGTAGGAGTCTAGGACTGTCATGAGCCAGTAGATGAAGGGTATTGTGTTGGATGCAAATTGCGCAATCCCAAGATCTCCATAACCAGAACAAGAACATGCATAATTGAGTAGAAATATTAACGCACCTGTTTTAGAATCCATCGAACATAAAGCGGAAGCAGAAAAAAGATTACCCACTTATCAAGGGGATCCACGCATCAAATCATTCTCCTCTATTGCCCTTCATATCACTGGCTTAATGAGGCGGCCCCCCTCACGTTTAGCATTAGGTAAACGCCCCTTATGTGAAGATACATGTGAGAATTATGGTTAGAACAAAGACTTGAACACTATTTATAGAGTTTCTAGCTAAGCCCTCTCATTACAAGCCAGGCTCAACTCTGCTCACACTAGTCAACCCCATATTAAACTAATTAAGAAATATTTTATCTTACCTAAGACCAAACCCCGTAAAACAATAACCGTTAAACGATAAATTACAATATCAACTAATGTAGTCCACATTAGGAAAAACTCTTACATTCTCTCACTTAGACTATATTAATTGAAATCGTACTGTATATGCGCACTTTGGTCTAGAGATAATTCTTAATAGTCAATCATATCTCATAAAGTCTCAAATACCGAATTATGGCAGTAATCGCATGTATACACACAAAGCCTTTTATGGTCACAAGTGCTTTCAAATTTATTGATATTGATTCAATATGGTAGTGTGTCAAATTGATAATATCTCTCATAAAGAGATCCCATTTGTCAGTCACCATTCTCTTACCTTAAGCATCACAAAACTTTGTGTCACTAGAGAATGTCCATTCTCTTACCTTAAGCGTCACAAAAAACTTATGCCACTAGAAAATGTCTTTATAGTTCCATGAACCCACATATGTCTTGTCCTTATGGTTAACCATTCTTTATGTATAACAAGACATATGAATAAGGCTAATAACCGGATGCCCCTAGCCTTCACTCAAGGTTTATATAGTACCTTGAGACTTTATCAATATGTATTCAACATAATAACAATACATTCAAAATATTTTATTGAATGCAAAAGTTGATACATATCAAACCGTTACAAAGTGTAACAAATCACATATGAAAGATTTATCAGAGAAAAGTCATAATAGCTCCCACTAAACAACAGCATCTCATGATGCTCCTAGGCCTATGCTAATGACACGTCCCTCAAATACACATGGGCGTAGGCCATTAATTAGTAGATCTGCAACAATATCATATGTGAAAATATGTTATATTATTACATCACATTTCTGTACTGTTTCTTTTTGGTCAAAAATTTTGACCACCATATATTTATACCCATTGAGACTTATATTGTTAATACTATAAATTTATTATTTCAATACAACCGTATGGGCCAATCCATAAAATTAAAAATGGTCAACTCCTTAATAAGGTTCCGGAGCCTAATAGCCCGAGTAACAACCTAAAAGAATGTTACTAGCACTGCTTACATAGTAGAGGATAACATAGAACTTTATTTACTGCATTTCCTATTAACATAAATATGTATTATGTTCTCAATCACATGTCATCATAACAGCTAGCAAAGCTTATATTTAAATACCCTACTAACTGCAATAATTGAACAAATCTGTAAATTAGCATATAATCTCTTGTCCTCTTTAAGTACCTCAAAACCTTCTTGGTAGCAACCTAGTGATCACGTCCTGGATTTGACCGATATCTGCCTAGAAGTCCTATCACAAAGACGATATTTAGTTTAGTGCAAATTCGAGTATATATTATACTTTTAAGTGCACTAGCACAAGGTATATCATTTAATTAGATTTTCTCAATATCTAAATAAGGATATGTGATAGATTCAGTCCATCACCCTTAACAACATGAGCAATTCCTGACTTGCAATGATATATATTGAATATTTCCAATATATAATTAGCAAATGTCCTCCGAGAAAATCTAATATAATATGGCAAAAACAATACTTACAGACCCTAGTACAATGAATATAAGATGTCTCAAGATCACAACTTGTAAGCAAAATATCATGTATATAGAGTGTGAGGAAAAATAAATTTCCTCCCACCGACCTTGCAGCATATTGAATTACTTTGTTCTCAATTAAACAAAATAACAACATTATGAAACTTTAATAATATTGTCTGAAAACTTGCTTAACACTATGAATTAAAAATTTTCAGTCTACATACAAGTTTACTTAAAACATGTGATGTAATCTTCCGATTGCACTATATAGATTTTGTATTTATTTGGCATAATTCCATCTCAAAAATAAACTATTATCATTACGTTCACTCTGAAAGAATCTTTAAAAGATACTAGAAAGAAATAATTATTTTCTCCTCTATAAACTATCCACCCCTCTTTCAAAGTGAAGACTTTATCATCTTTATATATCGCTAAATCAACCATGTAGTGGATATTATAATCATGCTCTCACAAATAGGCTATGTAGTCAAATGGTATAACCGATCGTCTTTCCCTAACAAATTTCCTAATACAATCACTCCATTCTACACTTGAGAGGTTTGAGGAATTTGATTATAAACTATATCAAGAATAATACCTTGAACCTCAACAAGTTCAGTTTATGATATAGGAGATTCCACAATTGTCTGTATAAACAAAGACAAAAACACAATAATCTTCCATCGTACTATTATCCTTTATAGTCTAAGAGCGGCTATCATCTACAATTACATCGAACTTTAGAAACTTTACTATATGTGATTCCATAATTCTTGTACCTTTATTAGGGTCATAAAATCAATACCCCTTTAAACAATCTAAGTAAGATACAAAATAATTTCGAGTGGATCTAAATTCCAACGCATTTAATATTGGATAACCTCACTTCTGCATAACACCTCTAAATTTAATATGATTCAAGTAACTTATGTCCAGTCCATAACTCAAAAGAAGTTTATGAAACAACTTTGGTAATTAAACACATTTTGTATGTGAAAAGAGTTGCTTTCAAAATATCAACTCATAGAAGACCAAATAAATTAGTCTTACTAACTATACTCATCACCATGTTTATTATGGTGCTTCATGCATTTTAGCCAAATCTTCTTGTTAGGATTTTCAAGCATAGTAATTGAATTACCACCCCATAATTTATCAAGTATTTGATGAATGACCTTTAAGCAATTCAATATTGTCATACTTGCCAAAATACTTACCGCTCCTATTAGGCTTGACAACCTTCAAGACTAATTTTAACCAGTTTATTCTTTATCTCAGTCATTTTCTTTAAATAGAAAACTTTTGGAAACAACATTTTAACCATATACGAGATGTATATGTCATTAGGACTTAAACACAATCTTTGTAGGTGTGTCATAATTTCGATATTAAACAAGACATAATTTCAAGCAACTAAAGCTTCCATCATCTTATAGCAGTGCAGTCCATAGACAAACCTCTTTTCAAGTGTTCTAGAATGGAACGCTTCATAGACAGTAAGCAAATTATATTCCTATTTTCTCAAGCAACAAATCACATGTCCACAATTTAAAATTTAAAACGGTAAAAACCTCAATAATAGTGGAGTTATTAATTATAGAAAATGTGACTAAAATAACAAGCAATATATATAATTAGCATTACGTGAGCACTGTGTAACTTTACATACAAGTACACATCCAGAAAGTTACACGCATAATCATATAATCACCTTTGGGTAAAATACATGACATGCAATTGTACACTTCCCACATGATAGTAGTTATGAGAATATATTCCAATCTTCGTGTATTCATCACCTTTGGGCATATAAACCACTAGGATCAGTCACTCCTCTACTATACCATCATATATCCCTCAATGAATTAATACATAATCACCTCATTTGGGAGTATGACTATGCATTAGACCAGGAGACATCCCAATCAATATACGAGACCGAAATTTCTCAAATCCAATTAAGCGTGCCACTTTGGCGGTCACTACTCAATTGAATCATTGAAACTCTCTCATATCAGGGATATAAATCTTATTGCTCACATAACAAGCAATGTGTATAATTAGCATTATGTGAGAATTGTGTAACTTGACGTACAAGTACACATCCAGAGAGTTACATGCAAAATCATATAATCACATTTGAGCATAATACATGACATGCAGTTGTACACTCCCCACATGATAGCTGTTATGAGAATATATTCTAACTTTCATGAATTCATCACCTTTGGGCATATGAACCACTATGATCAATCACTCCTCCACCACACCATCATGTATCCCTCCATGAACTAATACACAATCACCTCATTTGAGAGTATGACTACGCATTAGACCAGGAGACATCCCAATCATTATATGAGACCGATATTTTTCAAACACAATCAAGCGTGCCACTTTGGCGGTCACTACTCAATTGAATCCTTAAAACTCTCTTATACCAGGGATATAAACTTTACTTTTCACATACACCATATACATGTGATTTTAACTTTAGTGAAATTACATATCATGCTAATTACATTGCTTTATTCATTAATAAAAGATTAATCATATATATATATATATATATATATATATATATATAACCTGAGAGATAGACTCCAATGAGATCACTTATCACAGCAACACAAGAAATTTCTCATAACATAGAAGCAAGTATCTCTTGTGCACCTCGATTATTGATTACTGGAACAACATTAAAAGAATGCCGATCCAAATGATTTCTCACAAGTTAACATCAATATCAATATAGGATGCTCCAGATTGACAAGCTTGATAGCTGATCAACTATTGCTTATGAGTTTCATAAGGCAAAACATAACTCCAAGGCTAATAGCTGATTTATTAACCAATTTTAAGTAACAAATTATCATTGCATCAACCAGTGGCCTATAAATTGAGTCAAAACACAGAACTAAATATCTAAACTATATCAGTAGATACTATTACTCTGTGTAAATGGTGTCATACTTATTAACTATAAAAAATATTCAACTTGATGGACATTAACCAGCGACCAGATGAGTTTAGGTATAATATGCAGTAACTTAACTCATATGCATTACCCGCATTCAGCGGATGTGTTAATCAGTACAATCAGTTTGGTCACGAGTTCTTAAGACGTCCATCATTCAAAGATCACCAGCGTATCAAGGAGTATGCTTGAGCAAGAAAAGTTTCATAATCTTTATTGTTTCTCATCACCTCAATACATAGCTCAAATATTATCCCATATTAATTGTATCTCATTAAGCCAGTTTCAATTTATAATAAAATTTGATTTTATTAATGAATCACACTTTCATAATGTTTACGTGATAACGTACTAGTAACACATCACTTATATTTTCAAAATCACAAAAAAATACAAGAAAAATACGCAAAAATACACTAAAGTACACGTATTTGGGGTTCCATATATATTTTAACATCCATAAAATTATCAAAAATATAAAATAAATTCACCACAAAATAGAGGACAGCCATACGAATCCAAAGCCACCAGCCACCTGCCGATCTGACGCTTCACGCACCCGCATGCGCCGCCTGAGTGTGCGATGCGTGGAGCGCACGCGCAAGCCGCGCCCCACGCATGGGAGCGCTGAGGGCGCATGACCACACGTGGGGCGCATCTCCAATGCCCTGGCGGCGTGTGGCTACGCGTGGGGGCACGTGAGGCCTCCCCCGCCGACCGTCTTGCTCATCTCGTCGAGCCTAGTCTGAATTTGTGATTTAATTTTATTTTATTGAACAAAAAATCTTGAAAATCGCAAATTATGGCATAAATATTATACGTTCGAGTTTTAGGGTTATGGTTACTCTGATACCACATGTTGGACGCAAATTGCGCAGTCCCAAGATCTCCATAACCAGAACAAGAACGTGCATAATTGAGTAGAAATATTAACGCACTTGTTTTGGAATTCATCGAACATAAAGCGGAAGTAGAAAAGGGATTACCCACTCATCAAGGGGATCCATGCATCAAATCATTCTCCTCTATTGCCCTCCATATCACTGACTCAATAAGGCGTCCCCCCTCACTTTTAGCGTTAGGTAAATGCCCCTTATGTGAGGATACATGTGAGAATTAAGGTTAGATGAGAGACTTGAGCACTATTTATAGAGTTTTCAACTAGGCTCCCTCATTACGGGCCGAGTTGAACTCTGTCCACACTAGCCAGCCCCATATTAGACTAATTAAGAGACATTCTATTTCACCTTAGACCAAACCCCGTAAAACGGTAACCGTTAAACGATAAATTACAATATCAATTAATGTAGTCCACATTAGAAAAAACTCTTACATATTGGCCCAAACTAGGCCACGGTGGCGATGGTGGTGACGTGACATCCATGCCGCCGCTCCCCTGATCTTGATTGCCCGGCAGCAACGGCTGCTAGCTCCAGTAGTTGGCTCACTGATGCCTCCCATAGTAAAGCAGAGGAAAAGCAAAAGGTGTTGGAATGGAGGCTGCCTAAAACGACCTTTGCCAAGAAGATGATCGTGAGGATGAGGCTGAGGATGATGATGAAGTGCAGAATGAGAATGAGAATGACCTGGGAAGCGTCCAGCAACTGATACACAATGCCTATAGATTGTTGCTAAAGAAGTCTTGCAATTTACTAATTATCTACGAACATATCGGTGGCCTGAAAAGGTGGATAGTCTCCTCACGATGGCAGTGGCGACGTCTGCGACAACAACGGCTGCTGCTGGTGCCAATGCATCCACATTTGCAGCCGTTCCGACTCTGTCAGATGTTGTAGGTCTTGTTGCAGCGACGGAGGCAACGGCGGTGACGGCGGCGATGGAGGCAATGGCGGCGACGGAGGCAACGGCGGTGGCTGCCGCGGTGGCGGTGACAGCGGTGGCAACGGCGGCGGTGGCGACTGCGGCGGCCTTGGAGGAGAAAATGGGACTGCTATCACTGTCATTTCAAAGTTATGTGAGCAATGAACAAAGAAAATACAAATAGAGAAATCATATTTTCTGATGCAAAGCAAAATGGGCCATGTTTAATGCACTGACATAGATTTCAGTGAGTTATCATCGTATTGATACAGCTGAGCACAATTTAAAGTTGAATACCACATTCTCTTATTCTAATAAAATCAAATCCGGACACATCATAACATATCTAACAAAGCTAAAATGACAATTAAAGTTTACTAAAGTTAGCTTCCTTTAAACAATAGTCACCATCAATTCAATGGCCATGAAGGCTATCAAGTGATTCCATTTTCAAAACTTATTGCTGACGCAACTGGTTCGGAAAGCACACTAGAAACACCAAATCTATTTTGTTTATTATAGGTTTCATGAGCTCAACTTCACCGAATTAGAAAATAAAGATTGGTAAAGCACTATCTGCTCATTTTTTGTTGTTTATTTTAAGCATACCCATTTTTAGATTTATGGATTCTGCAAACAGCCGCCGAACCTGAAATTCAGACAACTGCAGAGCCTGCTCTGCTCTAAATTTTTTTTTTTTTAAATCCGGGCATACCAGACTTTGATTTAACAAGATACCGATGTTGCAAGTCTCTTAAGCCAGTCTTTGTATCTTATTACAGGGCCCAGATGTCCCATGTCAAGAAAAAAGGACAAAAACAAAAAAAAAGTGATTGTCTGTCAAGTTTCTAATCCTGAATCATGACTCAAAATCTTCAACAGCGAAGGCTAAGAAAAAAGAAGATAAAAGCATATAATATAATGTCATCAAGTGTCTAAACTTAAATGACTTACCATCTTCCACAGCGAAGGCATTGGTCGTGCCCTCATAAACACGAATTCCTTCACAATAACCCTCCTTAGTTTTGACTCCAAGCCTGAATTTGCCACTTCCTATCCCGCTTGATACGTCATTAAAAGTGATAGCTCCCAATGTCCCCACACCTTCATCGAGAAGCACAGAGAGATCACCATTCAAGAGCGACATCTTCCCCTCTTGCCCCATTATTTTATTTTCATGGCTCTCAAAGAACTCTCTAGTCCAATTTTTGCCAGCTTCTCCGTCAAAGTCACCTCCAATCACTGTCACCGTCAACTCTAGCTTTGATGGGCGTCCAGATTGGACAACACTACCTGTCCTGGAATCTACCAAGACAACATGAATACGAGCCCCTCTCTCACCCTTGACCTCATTGCCTTTAACTAGGCTTGATGGTAGTTCATCTATAAAATGAAGACGTAAATAATTTTCGCTCTCACCATCTTTCCTCGATAATGCAAACCTGTCAATAGAAATAAAAATTAAACGATTAACCCAATAGAAGTCTGCATTGCAGAAAGTGGCGCCCAGGACACACAATAGGAGGGCGGCTTTCTTGCCAACGGCATAGCCAACATATGAAATCATTCTAGCAGGTCATTCACATTACAAATATACTTGGTACGAATTCATTGATTTGAGTAGTGTTGCATATATACTTAAATGAATTCTTGTGGAAGATCAGTATGAAAACCAAAAACATGTTCAGTGACCTTTTTATTCACTACCGTCATATTTAATTCTAACTCTAGTAGATCAACCCACGTTGTTGGTGACAAATCATCTTGCCATGCATTTAAATAGCAATCATACGTAAAATGTCTCAACAAAGATTCTTACCAACAATTTAGCTTTCCATCTGATAAAGGGTCTTTGTTCTCATTCAATAGGCCATGAGTAAAATTCTCATTAATAAACTCTGTACGATCAGGAAGTTCACCGAGTTTCTCAAGGTCAAGTGGCTTTTTAATTTTTTCTTTCATTGTGTTGAAATTCTCCATCAGTAACGCATTTGACCTTGAATAATCCTCCTTCATTGCAGGCATGCAAGGGCTCATCTTCTCGGTATGAGCACTTTCCAATGCACTCAAAGTCAGTCTGCAGAAAGAAGTGCTGCAGGGTTGGCGTAGGATTTGAATTGCATACTTCTTCAATACAGGAAGGTCATCACCGCAAAAGTCCCACCAGTCACCTTTATAATCAACACCGTTAGTATACAATTTGCACATTGAAAACAAATAAATTATGAAATTTAATCAATGCGGTGAAATAATAAAACAGATGCTTACAAGGGTGAGACGTTTGTAACATCGTCATTGCTGTACAATTGAACAACTTTGGCTCTTTCCTACGATAGAGCAGCATATCTTGCACAAATTTTGCCTTTTCTTGACCACCTACCAATTTTTCCAATATGAAATCTATGCCCAGTTTCATTGCATTGTTCTCTTTAAACTTCTTGCAACAAAAGTAAGCAGGGTTAAGAAAAGCTGCAGCAGCATGTACTGGATGAATGATATTGCTCTTCCGTAGCTTGAAAAATGCCCATAACCTCTGATACTTATGTACATCAGTCTCATATATTTGTCTAATAGCCTCCTCCGCCTTTTCCACAGCTGCATACAAGAACCCAGAAGTAGCACTGTAGCTATCAACTAGACATAGTATTTGAAATATCGGTTCTAAGGCATGCGCGACTTCTTTCCCTTCACTCCAAAATTCAGAACTGTGAAGGATTTCGCCCACTTCTACACCTGATTCATCCTTCTCAAAGCCCAACAAAAGCCACTCAGGTGATGAAACAAGCAACTGCAGCTCTTTTTCAACCCCCATGATTGATTGGAGCATACAATAGTTTGAGTAAAATTTGGTTGCTGATGATTGTTTCAACTCCCATTTGTTTGTGAACAACTGCTTCATTGATAACAAGATGCCATCATCATGCCCGCGAACTTTAGCCACAACCGCTTTTACTTGATCAAATACCTTTCTAATCCATTTGATATTATTGTAAATATCCTTAAAGAGTGCATGTATTTCAAAGGCAACGCAATTAGTCTGGTACAAATTGGGATAATTGCTAATGAAGATATCCTCATTACGTAATTTCTGAGCAGTGTTAGTTATGTACTGCACAATGCACCCCCTTTCTTGAAAGATAGAATATAAAGTATCACCCTGCTCATTGGCCTCCCACAGCAAAGCGCATGTTGTTAACTCATCTTTGGGGATTTCCAACGTCTTCAATAGTACCATCCCTTCAGCAGAATAGGCAAAGAAATAAATGAAGCATCTATCTTCATCACATGAAATAGCAGAAATGAGTGTACAGCCAGTTCTAACCCATGATTTCTTCACATTTGCCACTTGCTCTCCAATTTCCTCTTTCAAATCAGGCACTAACTTTGTTTTGACTTCCGAACAACATGGTAACCTATAACTAGAACCATGTTCAGCCACGGCATTCACGTAGTTAATGAAGGATGGCCTCCGCATAATATCAATATTGAGATCATTCAACAGGATGAACTTAGTGAGCAATTTATCCAGTAAAGCGCCATCCTTACTGATAAGCATTGTTGGCAAAGTCTCCCTGGTCTTAACTGAACAGGCTTCAGCCTTGGCTCTCTTGTGAGGATTAGCAGAAATTGCTTCAGCAGCGGCAACTTGAACATCTTCAGAGACCTCAGTGCATATGTCTATACCACCGCCTCTAATTCCAGATAAATGCGACTTAAGTCTTGAAACACCGCCGGGAAATGTTTTGTGGCAGAAATTGCACATAAATTTGCCATCTTCTTTCTTTGCACAATCCCAAAATTGATCTCTCTTTCTAACCATGTCTACTTCCTCGGCCTATATACACAAAAGAAGAGCAATTAATTTTTTCCCACGGACGTGAATGAAGTTATTGATAGTCACATTATTGACACCACCGAGACTACTAGTATACACACACGAGCAATAATAAAGCCCTTGCAATGAAATATCATGCAACTGACATTCACGCTAAAGTCCCTCCTTCATCAAAGTAAGGGAGTTTCACCAGAATTGTCGGTGGGTCAACAAGACCTAAGCAAGCTTTTTTTACCACTACTAGTATACACACATATTGCTATGAGAGCTCCAAATCATAACATTAAGTATTTGACAGATAAAAGAAATTCATTGTTTTGAGATCAAACTCAATAAGAATTGCTAACTATATATATATTCCGGGATATTCAAAAGAATGGAATAGACAAATTAGTCAAAGGCCACTTTACTCAACAATAGTTAGAATCGAGGGGTATTTATACCCAAGAGACCCAGCTATGTTGGAAATAATAAAACAAATAATGCCCTCAAGATCAAATAATATCTCTAAAAAGAAATTATCTGCTATCCATAACTTTACTTCAACGCTGTACACTAGCATGCTTCCTGAGAGCAGTACAGAGTACCTAGAATAGCAACTATCCCTTCAGAAACAGCAAAATTACAAAATGACGAAAAGGACTTAAAATAATTGAAATGCCCAGAACCTATTAATCGTCGCTCATATTCACATACAAGGAAGTTGAGAGAGAGAGAGAGAGGATGTGACCTGATTATAGCACGAAGAAGATGCAGAGGGGAGCGATATTTCTCACGCGGCGTGACGCCTGAAGAGGGAAGAGTGACCAAATCACAAACTTACACTGAATCGGAAGCAGAGGGAAGCGAAATCTCTCACGCGGTGCGACGCCTGGAGAGTGAAGAATGACCAAATCACAAACTTATGTAGTGTCGGGGAGAAAGAGAGGGAGCTTGCATCTAGTGCTTGAGTTTTACCAGTTTATATAGGCGCTGTGGGTCAATGTTCTGTTTCTTTGCTTTTTCCCGCGGTCGGCGTCTAATTGGCAGGGCACGTTTCTTTGACTTGCAGACGTGCATACGCGAATTATTGCCAAAAAAAAAGCACGCGTTCTTATCAAAGATACGTTTCTTCCGTTTATTTCATTGTGTCGTGTCCGAGGGAAAGATATGGTGTGTTCGAGTACATAAAGAGCACAATGGCGTTTTGAACAGTATTAAGGCAACAAGTTGAAGGGCACATTTAAATTCACAGCATGTATAACTGCTTCCTAAAAGATTAATGCTAATTAGTTTTCCAAACTTTCTTGCATTTATTTCGTTCGAAATAGCTAGTCAAAAGAAAAATATTTTTCGCTAAGGAAAACTCATACAAAAATTAGGAAAATATAATCTCGATTACTGGATTTAAGTAGATACTGAAAAGGCTTAAGAAGAAATAATAAGTGGGAGATTTGTTATACAGCGAGAGATCCCATGTTCTTTTTCTTTTCTGTGGGAGTGTTGTTCTGGGAGTCAATGTTCTATTTTTTGGCTTTTTCCCACAGTCTGCGTCAAATTGACAGCGCACGTTTCTTTGACTTGCAGGTGGGCATACGCGAATTATTGTGAAGACAAAAATACGCCTTCTTTTCAAAGGTACGTCCCTTTCGTTTTATTTAATTGTTATGTGTCCGGGGAAAGCATATGATGTGTTTCAATACATGAAAAGAACAATTGCGGTTCGGTCAGTGTCAAGGCAATAAAGTTGAACGGAACATTTAAATAATCCACGGCTTAAATAGCTGCTTCCTAAACAATTAATTGCTAATTAATTTTTTCAAACTTTCATGCATTAACCACTGGGGGTCGCCCTAGTGGCCACCCTTCCAACGTGGAAGGGGGAGGTGAAGGTTCAAATCCCCGCTCCTCATGGGAGAATGAGAGTAGGGGCGTGTAAGTTTCGAGAGTGGGTTCGATTTCACGCCCGCAAGAAGCGTGTGACAATCTGCAGTGAGTGTAAAGTAGAAATAGAGTAGGAAAAAAAAAAAAAAAAAAAAACTTTCATGCATTTATTTCTTTCGAAAGGGTTAATCAATAGAAAAATATTTTTTTATAAGGAAGACACATATAAATATTTGGAAAATGTAGTACTCTCAGTTGTGAATTAAGGATACCAAACATAACAAGTAGTAGTCTCAGTTGGAAAATGTAGTAGCCTCGGTTGTGAATTAAAGATACCAAACATAACAAGCATCTACTCACAAAAACTCATCAACTTCTTCACTTTCTATTTTACGATAGAGTTTTACACGCTTTTCAACATACCACCAAATAAAACAAAAATAATAATCTTCCTTAGAAAAAAAATTCCACGAAAAGCATTTATTTTATCATGAAATTTACTGCAAAACAAATGCATTCTAATGACTTTTCATCTTTGCATTTTTTGAATGAGGAAAAATACAAAATCTACTTTCAATTGTTAGACTAATAGATGAAAACGTGTTGGCAAGTTCGTGACTTCTTGTACAAGCATCCATCCCTTTCTAATTTTAACTAAGTACAACAAGTTTCTCACTTGAGTTGGATAAAAACTAACTTCCTCGAATATAAAGTTTGTAACGTATACACATATTATTTAATACCCACCCACACACACTACTCATCATGCATGAACATTACTTTAGTTGAAAAGTAACTAGCCACATAAATTTGTCATATCTCATGCTAGAATTTATTGAAAAATTAATATTGACTTTAATGGTCAATTTTTTCTTTAGGACATAGGGTCAAACTTACTTTATCATATGAAAAGGTAATATCCACATAGAAAATTTACTAACCATTGAAAGGTCAAAGATTAATTTTTCTAGTTTTGAGTTACTTATCACATAAAAGAATACTAACAATCAATAGGCACAAGTTTTTTGGTTGGGAAAAAAAGCCATGCAAATGGGAATTCGAACATGTGAATTGAAAACGTGAAGCTAATGAATGATGTTATGCTAAAAAAAGAAAATTCAAATGTATATGTATCTGGATCGTCCAAATTGAAGGGGACCGTTGATAACCAAATTTTTACCAACAAATCGAATATATTTTTTTCATAAAAAATAATATAATATAATTAAATTAAATGAAGAACATACATAATAGATTATAAATGGGCCAATAATTAACAAATAAAGATTAAGGGAAAAAGAGAGAATATAATTAAAGAAAATGGCCTTCGATTCGGTCAATACCAAAAGGGCCTGGTCCAATTCACGCAGCCCACTAACTCAAATTTGCGGCCCGTTAGTCCAGCTCATGTCCGCTTCAATGGGCTTGCCCTGTCATTCAGTTTATCCTCAGCTCTCTCTTTATCTCTCTCTCTGTCGTGCTACCCCCTGAGCGAAGCGAACAATCCAGATTGATGGAGGTGACGAACGGAATCATGATTCTCCTCTCTCATCAAACCAACCGGATTTCCCTTATAAAGAAACGGGATTCATGCTCGAGTTCTGGACAATTCCTGGACGGTTATCCTCTTCCATCGCCTTCTGATGTCCTCGCCACCGCCGGTCAACACCAATGGCCGCTCCTCATCTTGCTCTGTCGAGCTCTGTATATTGGTCAAGACGCTCAAAGCAGTTCGTTCTCGTGTGAAGATCCTTCGCAGGTATCGATTTTCAACGGAGAGACTTCTAGGATCGCCTCTTGTTAGTTGAGCAACCCATCGTGACCGGTAAGCGCTCCTCACTAAGGTAAATTATCGATGCTCTATTTCGGTTATTCTTCACACATACCAGAGGCCGTGACTTTAGCTGTGTTTTGTGCGAAAATAAGCTTTAATTGAGGATCTATTTTTTAAGGGAATCTGCTTTGATAATGTTTCAGTATAACTACTGGGAATCCTTTGATATTCTCCGGGATCTGGAACATCGGACTGAAAATGTATATCATGTGTTCCATGAAATTCTTGAACGATGTTAGTGTCTGACAGGTTCAAATCTTATAGAGATTGAGTTCCGTGTTCTAATTTGTTTGTTTGTTTCTATCAGATAGGTTTTGTTTGAATTCCGTTTCCCTTCGTCCAGTAGTCGTCCGTGTTGCAGCTCATGGACTTCCAAGTTTCAGTTTAGTTCAATAGCTGAGAATCACTCATACGACATAAGTTTGAACCCGATGTGTTCTGTCGATCCCAAATGAAACTGAGTTTGATTTCAATGTTTGAATTGTCATTTTTGAATTAGAGCATGTTCTGCTCATGATTTCCTGATTGATTTTTATTGGATTAATGTTGAATTCTGAACGTAAGAGTTTGTAGTGCTTTTTACTGTGGATGAATGCTGAATGTGTTTGCATACCATTAATGAACAAAAACGGGAGTTTGTGCGTAAAAGAAATGGAGGGAGCTTGACAGATGATAATATCATTAGCTTTGGAGTGCATGGGCATGGCAATAGAATGAAGAAGATGTTTGATTCTTCTCAATGGCGAATATAGGACTGTACAGTAGATTCAAGGTGTTTGGGCACGTGGAATGAAATAAAAAAAAAAAGGAAAGAGGAAGAGGTTCAGTGCATTTTGAGACGAGGAACCGAATGAGAAAGGAAAATGGAAAGTAAATAATAATAACAATAATAATAAATATATAAATGAATAGATAATAAGAAATAAAGTTCCTTTGGAAAACTAGTCTGATCAACATGTACGACATAGGCAAAAGACTATTAGATCCATAAATCAGCATTCAAAGCTCTACAGTTCATCAGCCACCCAATGCACAAATTTGGTAGGGTTCATTGACAGCGTCCTTCTCTACCCTTCAAGAACAGGGGATATTTCCATCCTCTGTTTTCGCACAAACCTGTGAATGTCCGCAAATATAATTGGGAATGGAAAATACATACAATATTTATGAGTTTTCACCTGCATATCCAAACCCTAGCTAATAAAGTACACACCCAACACTTGCTCTGCCACAACAGCCCCACCGTCGCCATCCACCGCAGTCAACCATCAAGATCTCAGGCGAGTCTCCCAGCCTTCACTGACATCGCAGCAACCTCATGAGAGTATGTCAAATCCCCCAGCATTGTTTTCAGTGAAATAATCTGCAAGCAAGTGTGGCAAGAAGTGCCGGCAGGGGCAGGGATTGAAACTGCATCATTTACTCTGCTGCAAGTAGTTTCTTGTGCATCACCAAAGCTCCTGCTCACCACGGGAGACACATTCCCAAATTAGCAATATGGCCTTGACGACAATTATTGCTTTACGACTTCCATTGATGAGGGCTCAATTGCTGAGCCCGTTCTACACTTCCTAGTCATGAAAACCATAAGAGGGGAGATTGGGACATTCACCCGAAGACTTGTCTGAGGAACCTGTACATAGTTCAAGAGAAAAGGGAATGGGCATCAGCAAGACAACAAGAAGGTTAAACAGAACTGCTAGTGCCATGTAACACGGTAAAGGAAATGACATGCAACTATTGCCGGGAACTCAAAATAGTACATTCTTTTGCAGGCTAAGATAGGTTACATGTTGTCTTATACATGCTGCAAAGAATAAGTGCTTCAAATTCAGATTGCCAAATAGGACATAAGTGGCCAACCCTTCCAAAATGACCATCAACTAATTGACATTGATGGAACTCAGTTTTTTGGTATATAATGCCAAGTTGGGCCATTAAAACTATCCAGGAGCTATGTAATCAAGATATTCCCAGTGTGGCGGCAAGTGGGGACAATCTCAGTGACAATATCCATGACCCTATGTTAAAACATGATTGACCGATTTGTCTTATGATTCTAGGGAGCCGTACAGAATGTCATTATCTAACAAGAAAACAACGCAACTATGGACATGTTTGCAGTCCAAGTATGAAGGCAAAAATCCTTACTCTGCTGCCCGTTGCTCTATCTCATTCATCTGGATTCTGCCCCAACAAATATTTGGATCAGCCCTCCTGCCTGTGATTACAAAGAAAAAAAGTGCCAGGAAAATTGCTTCCCGATCAATTTAAATGACCGGATTCTATTACTCATATATCTAGTTGTTTGTCTACATCAATAAAGTATTTGGATAAGGTTATGATGTTTCAAAATTAACCACACATTTGTCGCCTAAACTTTTAGATCAATTGGCATTGATCTCACAAAATTTCACATGATATCAAAGTCTCGGTCTAGTTTATGAATCACTTCAAGCCCCTTGTTTGCCTCACCTATGATTAAATTTCACACTTTAACCTTAGGTTACATTCCAACTTATGCATGAGAGGGAGGGCTACAATATCTAAACAAAAATCATGACTTTATCTAATAACTTGAGTTTTGAATTAATTGACAGTGGTTTGACAAAATCTAGGATGATAGTTTCGAAAATATTTCTCATTCAAAGTTATGTGAGTAATGAATAAAGAAAATTAAAATGAAGCAATCATATGTGATCTTGCAAAGTAACAAGGGCCATATTTATTCCATTGACATAGATTTCGGCGAGCCATTATCATATTGATACAACTAAGCACAATTTAAAGTTGAACACCACATTCTCTTACTCCAACAAAATAAAATCTGTACACATCATAACATATCTAACAAGCTAAAATGACAATTAAAGTTTACTATAAATCTTAGACGAGCTCAAAAGACAGCTTCCTCTAAGCAAAAGTCAACATCAAAACAATGGCCATGAATGCTGCCAAAGTGATTTCATTTTCGACAGTTATTGCTAACACAACTGATTCGGAAAGCACAGTACAAACACCAAATCTATTTTGTTTGATATGAGTAGGTTTCACGAGTTCAACTTCACTAAATTAGGAAATTCAGACAGGCAAGGCACTGTCTGCTCATTTTTTCTTGTTCCTTTCAAGCATACCCATTTCTAGGATTATGGATTCTGCAAACAGCAACCAAACCTGAAATTCAGACAACTACAGAGTTTGCTCTGCTCTACAATTGTTTTAAAAAATCAAAGCATACTAGATTCTGATTAAACACGATACTGCTGTTGCAAGTCTCTTAGCCTAGTCTATGTATCTTATTATGTGGTTCAAGACATGTCAAGAAAAGAAAAAACAGAAAATCTTAAATGTCATCAAGTGTCTAAACCTGAATCATGACATAACATCCACAACAGTGAAGGCCAACGAAAAATGAACATAAAAGCTGTCGTCAAGAGTTTAAATTTGAATGACTCACCATCTTCCACAGTGAAGGCATTAGATGTGCCCTCAAGCAAAAAAAATAAAAACATGAAGCGTCGAATTGTCATCAAGTGTCTAAATTTCAATGACTTACCATCTTCCACAGCGAAGGCATTGGACATGCCCTCAAGGACACGGATTCCTTCACAACAAGCCAACGTAGTTTTGACCCCAAGCCTGAATTTTCCACTTCTTGTCCAGCTTGATACGTCATTGAAAGTGACGGCACCCAATACTCCTATGCCTTTATTGAGGATCACGGAGAGATTACCAGTCAAGAGAGGCATGTTCCCCTCTCGCCCCATTATTTCATTTCTCCCAAAGAACTCTCTAGTCCAATTTTTACCAGCTTCTTCATCAAAGTCACCTCCGATCACCGTCACCATCAACTCCAGCACTGATAAGGGTCCAGATTGCACAACCCTACCAGTACTGGAATCTGCCAAGATGACATGAATAGGAGAATCTCTCTCCCCCTCAACCTCATCACCTTTAATAATGCTCGATGGTAGTTTTGTTATAAAATGAAGACGTAAATGCTTTTCACCCTCACCATCTTTTCTCGCTGATGCAGACCTGTCAATAGAAATACTAATTTTACAATTCACTCAATAAAAATCTGCACTGCAGAAGACAGTACCTAGTGCACACAATATGAAGACAGCCTTCTTGCCAACAGCAGACAAATAAAAAGGAAGACAATGTCAAGGGCAAATCCAACATACGAAATCATTCTAGCAGATATCAAAACCTACAGCCTTTTAGCAATCACTAGCTTGAACACGTCATATCATTTAGTCTTCTGAAGTATAGAAAAGAAGCACAGACACCAATACTTGTGATCAAAAGAAATGATTATGTCCCTATCTCTGTTATCGATATATATAAATATACTTGGAAGGGATACACGAATTCAAACAGTGTTGCAAATAAACTTAAGGTGAATTCCTGCGGAAGATCAGTAAAAAAAATGCAGAAACATTCTCAGTGACATTATCATTCACCAATGTCATATTTGATTCTAACTCTAGTAAATCATCCCGCGTTGTTGGTGGCTAATCAGCTTGGCATGCAATTAAATCGCAATCATCTCTAAAGTGTCTCAACAAAGATACTTACCAACAATTTAGCTTTTCATCTGATAAAGGAACTTTGGTCTCATTAGGTAGACCACGAGTGAAATTCTCATTCATAAACTCTGCTAAATCAGGAAGTTCATCGAGTTTCTCAAGATCAAGTGGCTTCCTAATTTTTTCTTTCATGGTGTTGAAATTCTCCATCAGTAATGCATTTGTCCTCAAATATTGATAATCGTCCATCACTGCAGGCATCAATGGCTCCCTCTTCTCACTTTCAAATGCACTCAAACTCTGCCTACAGAACGAAGTGCTGCAGGGTTGGCTTAGGATTCGAATTGCATACTTCTTCAATACAGGAAGGACATCACCGCAATAGTCCCATCAGTCACCTTTATAAGCAACACTATTAGTATACAATTTCACATTGAAACAAATAAAATATGAAATTACATCAACACAGTTAATTGATTAAAGAATAGATGCTTACAAGGGTGAGATGTTCCTAACATTGTCTTTGCTATACTAGTGAACAACTTTGGCACTTTGTCACGATAGAACAGCATTTCTTGCACAAATTTTTCCTTTTCTTCAACACCTACCAATTTTTCCAGCATGGAATTCATGCCATTTTTCATTGCATCATTCTCTATGAACTTCTCGCCACACATGTAAACAGGGTTAAGAAAAGCAGCAGCAGCATGTATTGGACGAATGATATTACCCCGCCATTCCTTGAATGTCGTCAATAAATCATGATATTTAGGAACATTAGTCTCACATATATGTCTAATAGCTTCATCTGCCATTTCCACAGCTGCATACAAGAACCTAAAAGTAGCGCCGTAGCCATCAACTAGACAGAGTACTCGAAATATCGGTTCTAAAGCATGCAAGACTTCTTTCCCTTCACTCCAAAATTCAGAACTGCGAATGATTTCACCCACTTCTATGCCTGATTCATCCTTCTCAAAACCCAAAGAAAGCCACTCAGATGATGAAACCAGCAATCGCAGCTCACTTTCAACCCTCATGATTGATTCAAGCATATAATAGTTTGAGTAAAACTCTGTTGTTGATGATTGTTTCAACCCCAAGTAGTTTGTGAACTGCTTCATCAATGATAAGATGCCATCATGGTTGTGAATCTTAGTGACAAATGCTCTAGCTTGATCAAATGCTTTTTGAATCCATGGGATATTATCATATATATCCTCGAAGAGTAATTGTGTTTCATGGGCAACACATCCGGTCACGTACACATGGGGATGGTCGTCATTTGACATAATTTCAAGGCAATCTCCTGGATTTTGGATTAAGTACTGCACGACGTTGTTGGCCCCAATTTCTCGAGTGACAAAATATGAAATCTCTTCCACCAAATCAGAGATTAACTTAAAACTGGGGATTTCCAACGCATTCAATAGGACCATCCCTTCAATAGAATAAGCAAAGATACACATGAAGGATCTCTTCTTATCCCACCAAACATTAATGATGAGTGTGCAGCCAGTTCTAGCCCATGATTTCTTCACATTTGCCACATACTCTCCAATTTCCTTTTGCAAATCAGGCACCAACTTTGTTTTGACTTCCAAAAGACATGGCAACTCATAAGGAGAACCAAGTTTAGCCAGAGCATTCACAAGGTCAATGAAGGATGGGCTCCGCACAATGTCGACACCAACACCATTAAGGAGGATGAACTTAACAAGCAATTTATCCAGCATAACGTCGTCCTTACTGATATGCATTTTAAGTGAGTTCTCCTCGGTCTTAACTGAACAGGCTTCAGCCTTGGCTCTCTTGTGAGGATGCGCAGAAATTGCTTCAGCAGCGGCACCTCGAACATCTTCAGAGACCGCGGTGCATATGTCTATACCACCGCCCCTAATCCCAGATAAATGCGACTTAAGTCTTGAAACACCCCCAGGAAATGTTTTGTGGCAGGAATTGCACGTAAATTTGCCATCTTCTTTCTTTGCATGATCCCAAAATTGATCTCTCTTTCTAACCATTTCTACTTCCTCGGTCTATATACACAAAAGAAGAGCAATTAATTGTTTCCCACGGACGTGAATGAGGTTATTGATAGTCACATTATTGACAACACCGAGAACTAGAACCCACGACTTCCAATCTATGCAGGTAGGTTTTAAGGTTTAGCGGCCACATACTCCCTTAACATCTTCACTGAGCAATAATAAAGCCCTTGCAATGAAATATCATGCAATTGACATTCACGCTAAAGTCCCTCTTCATCAAAGTAAGGGAGTTTCACCAGAATTGTCCGTGGGTCGACAAGACCTAAGCAAGCTTTTTTTCCCACTGCTAGTATACACACATATTGCTATGAGAGCTCCAAATCATAACACTAATATCTAAGCTGACCTTCAATTGAACAGAAATAAAACATTAAGTATCTTGACAGATAAATGAAATTCATTGTTTTGAGATCAAACTCAATAAGAATTGCTAACTATATATATGTATTCTGGGATATTCAGAAGAATGGAATAGACAAAGTAGTCAAAGACCACTTTCTCAACAATTGTTAAAATCGAGGGGTATTTATACCCAAGAGAGAGACCCAGCTAACTTGGAAATAATCAAACAAATAATGCCCTCGAGATCAAATAATATCTCTAACAAGAAATTATCTACTATCCATGACTTTGCTTCAACGCTGTACACTACCATGCTTTCTGAGAGCAATACAGAGTACCTAGAATAGCAACTATCCCTTCAGAAACAGGACTTGAAATAATTGAAATGCCCAGAACCCATTAATCGTCGCTCATATTCACATACACGGAAGTTGAGGGAGAGAGAGCGAGAGAGAGAAAGAGAGAGAGAGAGAGAGAGAGAGAGAGAGAGGATGTGACCTGATTATAGCACGAAGAAGACACAGAGAGGAGCGATATTTCTCGCGCGGCGTGAAGCCTGAAGAGGGAAGAGCGACCAAATCATGAACTTACGCTGAATCGGAAGCAGAGGGAAGCGAAATCTCTCACGCTGAGCGGCACCTGAAGGGTGAAGAATGACCAAATCACGAACTTATGCAGAGTTGGGGAGAACGAGAGAGAGCTTTCATAGGTGCTTGAATTTTACATGTTTATATAGGTGCCTTTTTCTTTTCTTTTTTTTGGGTGTTGTTCTGTTTGTTTGCCTTTTCCCGCGGTTCGAATAGTATTAGGGCGATAAGTTGAAATGCACATTTAAATCCACAACTTATATAGCTGCTTCCTAAAAGATTAATCGATAATTAGTTTTCCAAATTTTCATATATTTATTTCGTTTGAAATGGTTAGTCAATAGAAAAACATTTTTGAGTAAAAAAATGCACACAAAAATTAGGAAAATATAATCTAGATCATTGGATCTGAATAGGTTCTTAAAAAGCTCAAAAGGAAAAAATAGATAAAAGATCCATCTTCAAATGAGAGATCTTATGTTCTTGTTTTTTTCTGGTCTGTTTTGGAGTGTTGCTTTGCGGTCAATGTTCTATTTTTTGGCTTTTTGGCCTTTTCCAACGGTCTGCATCAAGTTGGTTTGCATGCCTACGCGAATTATTGTGAAAACAAAAGTATGCGTTCTTTTCAAAAATCCGTCGTCCCTTACATTTTATTTGATTGTTGTGTTCGAGGAAAACATATGGTGTGTTTCAGTATATGAAAGGAACAGTTGCCATTTGAACATTATTAGGGCAACACGTTGAAGGGCATCATTTAAATCCATGGCTTGTATAGCTGCTTCCTAAGAGATTAATTGCTAATTAGGTTTTCAAACTTTCGTGCATTTATTTGGTTCGAAATAGCTAGTAAATAGAAAAATATTTTTTCGCTTAGGAAAACTCTTACAAAAATTAGGAAAATATGATATCGATTACTGATTTTAAGTAGATCCTTAAAAGGCTTAAGGAGAAATAATAAGTGGGAGATTCGTTCTACAGCGAGAGATCCTATGTTCTTTTTCTTTTCTGTTCTTTTTGGGGGTGTTGTTCTGTGAGTCAATATTCTGTTATTTTACCTTTACCAAAAAAAAAAAAAAAAGTATTCTGTTTTTTGGCTTTTTCCCACGGTCTGCATCAAGTTGACAACGCACGTTTCTTTGACTTGCACGCCGGCATACACGAATTATTGTGAAAACAAAAGTACGCCTTCTTCTCAAAGGTATGTCCCTTTCGTTTTATTTAATTGTTGTGTCCGGGAAAAGTATATGATGTGTTTCAATACATGAAAAGAACAATTGCGGTTTGAACAGTATTAAGGCAATAAAGTTGAAGGGTACATTTAAATAATCCACAGCTTAAATAGCTGCTTCCTAAAAAATCCATTGCTAATTAATTTTCCCAAACTTTCGTGCATTTATTTCTTTCGAAATGGTTAATCAATAGAAAAATATTTTTGTATAAGGAAGACACATACAAATATTTGGAAAATGTAGTAGTCTCATTTGTGAATTAAGGATACCAAACACAACAAGCATCTACTCACAAAAACTCATCAACTTCTTCACTGTCTATTTTACGATAGAGTTTTACATGCTTTTCCACATACCACCAAATAAAACAAAATAATAATTTTCCTTTAAAAAAAATCCACAAAAAGCATTTATTTTATCATGAAATTTACTACAAAATAAATGCACCCTAATGACTTTTCATCTTTGCATTTTTTGAATGAGGAAAAATACAAAATCTACTTTCAATTTTTAGACTAATTGATGAAAACGTGTTGGAAAGTTCGTGACTTCTTGTCCAAGCGTCCATCCCTTTCTAATTTTAACTGAGTACAACAAGTTTCTCACTTGAGTTGGATAAAACTTACTCCCTTGAATATAAAGTTTGTAACATATAGACATATTCTTTAATACCCACCCACACACACGACTCATCATGCATGGACATTACTTGTAGATGAAAAGTAACTAGCCACATAAATTTGTTATATCTCATGCTAGAATATATTGAAAAATTAATATTGACTTCAATGGTCAATTTTTTTCTTTAGGAAATAGGGTCAAACTTACTTCATCGTATGAAAAGGTAATATTCACACAGAAATTTTGCTAACCATTGAAATGTTGAAGATTAATTTGTCTAGTTTTGAGTTACTTATCACATAAAAGAATACTAGTTATCAGTAGGCACAAGTTTTTCAGTTGAAGGAAGTGCCACGCAAATGGGAATTCAAACATGTGAAATTGAAAACGCGAAGCAAATGTATGATGCTATTTAAAAAAAAAAAATGATCAAACGTATATGTACCTAGATCATCCAAATTGAAGGGCCCGTTGATAATCGAATTTTTACCAACAAATCGAATACACATTTTTCATAAAAAAAAAAAACATAATATAATAAAATTAAATTAAATAAAGAACATACATAATAGATTATAAATGGACCAATAATTAACAAATAAAGATTAAGGGAAAAAGAGAGAATACAATTTAAAAATAAAAAAGGGGGGCCTTCGATTCGGTCAATACCGAAAGGGCCTGATCTTATCATTTGGGCCTGGTCCAATTTTAGTAGCCCACTAATTCAAATTTGCGGCCCGTTAGTCCAGCTCATGTCCGCTTCAGTGGGCTTACCCTGTCATTTGGTTTATCTCAGCTCTCACAGCTCATGTCTGCTTCAGTGGGCTTACCCAGTCATTCGGTTTATCTCAGCTCTCTCTCAGCTCTCTCTCTCTCTCTCTCTCTTTCTCTCTCTCTCGTGCAACCCCAGGAGTGAAGCAAGCAATTCAGACTGATGGAGGTGACGAACGGAATCGTGATTCCTCTCTCTCATCAAATCAACCAGATTCCCTTATAAAGAAACGGAATTCATGCTGGAGTTCTGGACAATTCCTAGACGGTTATCCTCTTCCATCGCCTTCTGATGTCCTCGCCACCGCCGGTCAACACCAATGGCCAGTTGGCCACTCCTCATCTTACTCTGTCGAGCTCTGTATATTGGTCGAGACGCTCGAAGCAGTTCATTCTCGTGTGAAGCTCCTTCGCGGGTATTGATTTGCAATGGAGAGACTCCCAAGACTTCCTCTTGCTAGTTGATCAACCCATCGTGAGTGGTAAGCGCTCCTCCCCAAGGTAAATGATCGATGCTCTGTTTCGGTTATTCTTCGCACCTAACAGAGGCCGAGACTTTAGGTGTGTTTTGTGAGAAAATAAGCTTTACTTGAGTTTTGTGTTCTAATTTGTTTGTTTGTTTCTATGAAATAAGTTTTGTTTGAATTTGGTTTCCCTTCGTCCAGTAGTCGTCCGTGTTGGAGCTCATTGACTTCTAAGTTTCAGTTTAGTTTGATAGCCGAGAATCACTCATACGAAATAAGATTTAATCCGATGTGTTCTGTCGATCCCAAGTGAAACTGAGTTCGATTTCAATGTTTGAATTGTCATTTCTGAATTAGAGTATGTTCTGTTCATGATTCCTGATTGATTTTTGTTGGATTAATGTTGAATTTTGAAAGAGTTTGTAGTGCTCTTTACTGTGGATGAATGCTGAATGTGTTTGCATACAATGGATGAACAAAAACGGGAGTTTGTGCGTAAAAGAAATGGAGGGAGCTAATCCGATGTGTTCTGTCGATCCCAAGGGAAACTGAGTTCGATTTCAATGTTTGAATTGTCATTTCTGAATTAGAGTATGTTCTGTTCATGATTCCTGATTGATTTTTGTTGGATTAATGTTGAATTTTGAACGTAAGAGTTTGTAGTGCTCTTTACTGTGGATGAATGCTGAATGTGTTTGTATACAATGGATGAACAAAAACGGGAGTTTGTGCGTAAAAGAAATGGAGGGAGCTGAACAGATGATAATATTATTAGCTTTGGAACGCATGGGCATGGCATTAGAATGAAGAAGATGGTGTTTGATTCTTCTCAATGGAGAACATGGGCCTGTACAGTAGATTCAAGGTGTTTGAGCATGTGGAATTTAAAAAAAAAGGAAAGAGGAAGAGGTTCAGTGCATTTTGAGACGAGGAACCGAATGAGAAAGGAAAATGGAAAGTAAATAATAATAACAATAATAATAAATATATAAATGAATAGATAATAAGAAATAAAGTTCCTTTGGAAAACTAGTCTGATCAACATGTACGACATAGGCAAAAGACTATTAGATCCATAAATCAGCATTCAAAGTTCTATTATAGTTCATCAGCGACCCAATGCACAAATTGGGTAGGGTTCATTGATTGCGTCCTTCCCTTCCCTTCAAGAACAGGGGTTATTTCCATCCTCTGTTTTCGCACAAACCTGTGAATGTTTGCAAATATAATTGGGAATGGAAAATACATACAATATTTATGAGTTACCTGCTAGTCCAAACCCTAGCTAATAAAGTACACACCCAACACTTGCTCTGCCACAACAGCCCCACCGTCGCCATCCACCGTAGTCAACCATCAAGATCTCAGGCGAGTCATCCAGCCTTCACTGACATAGCAGCAACCTCAGGAGAGTATATCAAATCCCCCAACGTTCTTTTCTGTGAAATAATCTGCAAGCAGGTGTGGCAAGAAGTACCGGCAGGGGCAGGGACCGAAACTGCATCATTTAAGGGATGTTTGGTTAAGCTTTGTTAAGGAGCTTTGAGCCTCCAGAGCCCATTGAGAAAAATTTAAGCGTGTTTGATTCGGTATTTGAAGGCTCCTTGGCAAAATGCTTACCTTTAAAATGTTGAAAGCCCAAAGCATATGGGGACCTGCTTTGGGCTTTCAACATTTGGGAATTGCGAGTCCACCTTTACTGTTCATGTGTTGACTTTTTTTTTTTTCCTGGTCATCTTCCCCATATCCCCAACCACCGGCGGCCAGATTTGACCGAGGTCTAAGGAACCTAGATCTGGCCGCCAACTAGGTTGCCTGAGGTCGCGCGACCTTAAGCGGTGCCGCCTGAGCCTCGACGACGGCAAGATCTGGGTTCGCGTGACCCAGGCAGGCGTCACCTGGGTCGCGTGGACCCAGGCAATGCCGCATGAGGTCGCGCGGTGTGCGACCCAGGTAGGCGTCGCCTGAGGTCTTGCGAACCTAGGCGGCGCCTGCCTGGGTCACATGCCGCGCGACCTCAAGCGATGTTGCCTGGGTCACGCGGACCCAGATCTGGCCGTCGACGAGGCCTAGGCGACGGCGCCTGAGGTCGCACGACCTCAAGCAACCTGGTTGGCGGCCAGATCTAGGTTCCCTAGACCTCGGCCAACCTCACCAGCGGCCAGATCTGGTCGTCGGTGGTTGGTCCGCCATTGATTGGAGTTTCGTCGGATTTTTTTTTTTAAATAATAAAAGCCCTTTGCAATTGTTGGGTTTACCAAACGGTATTTACACCAAAGTCACTTTCCAATGCCCAATTTGCCAAACGTCCAAGCATTCCCGAAAACTCCTTTACCCCAAAGATATTTGCATTTGGCCAAAGGCGTTCCCCCAAAGCTGAACCAAACAGGCCCTTACTTTGCTGCAAGCAATTTCTTGTGCATCACCAAAGCTCCTGGCTCACCACGGGAGACACATTCCCAAATCAGCAATGTGGCCTTGACAAGGATTATTGCTTTGTGACTTCCATTGACGAGGGTTCAATTGCCGAGCCCGTTCTACACTTCCTAGTCATGAAAACCATAAGAGCGGAGATTGGGACATTCACCTGAGGGCTCATTGAGGAATCTGTACATAGTTCAAGAGAAAAGGGAATGGGCATCAGCAAGACAAACAAGAAGGTTAAACAGAACTGCAAGTGCCATGTAACATGGTAAGGGAAATGTCATGCAACTATTGCCGGGAACTCAAAATAGTACATTCTTTTGCAGGCTAAGATAGGTTACATGCTGTCTTATACATGCTGCGCAGAATAAGTGCTTCAAATTCAGATTGCCAAATGGGACATAAGGGGCCAACCCTTCCGAAATGACCATCAACTAATTTACATTGATGGAACTCAGTCTTTCGGTATATAATGTCAAGTTGGGCCATTAAAACTATCCAGGAGCTATGTAATCAAGATATTCCCAGTGTGGCGGCAAGTGGGGACAATCTCAGTGACAATATCCATGACCCCATGCTAAAACATGATTGACTGATTTGTCTTCTGATTCTAGGGAGCCGTCCAGAATGTCATTATCTAACAAGAAAATAACGCAATTATGGACATGTTTGCAGTCCAAGTATGAAGGCAAAAATCCTTACTTTGTCCATTGCTCTGCCTCATTCATCTGGATTCTCCCTCGACAAATATCTGGATCAGCCCTCCTGCCTATGAATACAAAGAAAAAAAGTGCCAGGAAAATTGCTTCCTAATCAATTCAAATGACTGGACTCTATTACTCATTTATCTAGTTGTTCGTCTACATCAATAAAGTATTTGGATAAGGTTACACTGTTTCAAAATTAACCACACATTTGTTGCCTAAGCTTTTAGATCAATTGGCATTGATATCACAAAATTTCACATGATATCAAAGTTTCAGTCTAGTTTATGAATCACTTCAAGCCCCTTGTTTGTCTCACCTACGATTAAATTTCACGCTTTAACCTTAGGTTACATTCCAACTTATGCATGAGAGGGAGGGCTACAATATCTAAACAAAAATCATGACTTCATCTAATAACTCGAGTTTTGAATCACTTGACAGTGGTCTGAACAAAATTTTACGATGACAAAGTTTCAAAAATATTTCTCATTCAAAGTTACGTGAGTAATGAATAAAGAAAATAAAAATGGAGCAATCATATGTGATGTTGCAAAGTAACAAGGGCCATATTTAATCCATTGACATAGATTTCAGTGAGTCATTATCATATTGATACAACTAAGCACAATTTAAAGTTGAACACCACATTCTCTTACTCCAACAAAATAAAATCCGTACACATCATAACATATCTAACAAGCTAAAATGACAATTAAAGTTTACTATAAATCTCAGACAAGCTCAAAAGACAGCTTTCTCTAAGCAAAAGTCACCATCAAAACAATGGCCATGGGTGCTGTCAAAGTGATTTCATTTTCGACGGTTATTGCTAGGTTATTGCTAACACAACTGATTTGGAAAGCACACTACAAACACCAAATCTATTTTGTTTGATATGAGTAGGTTTCACGAGTTCAACTTCACTGCATTAGGAAATTCAGACAGGCAAGGCACTGTCTGCTCATTTTTTGTTGTTCCTTTCAAGCATACCCATTTCTAGGATTATGGATTATGCAAACAGCAACCAAACCTGAAATTCAGGCAACTACAGAGTCTGCTATGCTCTAAAATTGTTTTAAAAAATCAACGCATACTAGATTCTGATTAAACACGATACTGCTGTTGCAACTCTCTTAGCCTAGTCTATGTATCTTATTATGTGGTTCCAGACATGTCAAGAAAAGAAAAAACAGAAAATCTTAGATGTCATCAAGTGACTAAACCTGAATCATGACTTAACATCCCCAACAGGGAGGGCCAACGAAAAAAGAAGATAAAAGCTGTCATCAAGAGTTTAAATTTGAATGACTCACCATCTTCCACAGTGAAGGCATTAGATGTGCCCTCAAGGACACGGATTCCCTCACAACAACCCAACGCAGTTTTGACTCCAAGCCTGAATTTTCTACTACTCGTCCAGCTCGATACATCATTGAAAGTGATAGCACCCAATGTCCCCAACCCATTTTCGAGGGTCACAGAGAGATCACCATTCAAGAGTGGCATATTCCCTTCTCGCCCCTTTAGTTCATTGCTATCAAAGAACTCTTTAGTCCAATTTTTACCAGCTTTGTCATCAAAGTCACCTCCAATCACTGTCACCATCAACTTTAGCATTGACAAGGGTCCAGATTGCACAACCCTACCTGTACTGGAATCTACCAAGATGACATGAATAGGAAATCCTGTCCGACCTTTAATTTCACTACCTTTAAATAGGTTCAGTGGTAGTTTAGTTATAAATTGAAGACGTAAGTGCTTTTCGCTCTCACCGTCTTTACTCACCGATGCAGACCTGTTAATAGAAAGACGAATTTAAGGATTCATCAAGAGACATTAACACTGCAGAAGATAGTGCCTAGTACGCCCACTATAAGGACAGCCTTCTCGCCAAACAGTAGATTTGCAAAAAACAAAATCATGCTGGGGGCCAAATCCAACATATGAAATCATTCTAGCAGGTCATTCGGATTACCATAATAATTGGATTCAATTGACTATCAAAACCTACGACCTTTTACCAATCACTAGCTTGAACACATTGATCTCACTCATTCTTCGAAGTACGGAAATGAAGCACAGATACTCATACTCATGATAAAAAGAAATGATGCCATCGTCCCTATCTTTGTCATGGATACATAGATATACTTGGTATGAATTCACGAATTCAAACAGTGTTGCAAATAAACTAAAGTTGAATTCCTGCGGAAGATCAATAAAAAAATGTAGAAACATTCTCAGTGATATTATCATTCACCACTGTCATATTTGATTCTAACTCTAGTAAATCATCCTGCTTTGTTGGTGAATCAGCTTGGCATGCATTTAAATCGCAATATCTCTAAAGTGTCTCAACGAAAAAGATTCTTACCAACAATTTAGCTTTCCATCTAATAAAGGAACTTTGGTCTCATTCAGTAGATCATGAGTGAAATTCTCATTCATAAACTCTGTAAAATCAGGAAGTTCACCGAGCTTCTCAAGATCAAGTGGCTTCCTAATTTTTTCTTTCATGTTGTTGAAAATCTGCATCAGTAACGCATTTGTCCTCAAATATAGATAATCGTCCATCACTGCAGGCACGAATTGCTCTCACTGCTCAGTTTGAGCAGTTTCAAATGCACTCATAATCTGCCTGCAGAAAGAAGTGATGCAGGGTTGGCTTAGGATTCGGATTGCGTACTTCTTCAATACAGGAAGGACATCACCGCAAGAGTCCCACCAGTCACCTTCATACGCAACACTATTAGTATACAATTTTCACATTGAAAACAAATAAAATATAAAATTAAATTAACACAGTTAATTGATTAAAGAACAGATGCTTACAAGGGTGAGATGTTCCTAACATTGCCTTTGCGAACAACTTCGGCAATTGGTCACGATAGCGAAGCATTTCTTCCTCAAATTTTTCCTTTTCTTCAACACCTACCAATATTTTGCACATGATATTCATGCCATGTTTCATTGCATCATTTTCTATGAACTTCTTGCCACACATATAAGCAGGGTTAAGAAAAGCAGCAGCAGCATATAATGGATGACTAATATCATCCTGCCAATGCTTGAATATCTCCCGCAATGTCTGATATTTAGGAACATTAGTCTCATATATTTGTCTAATAGCCTCATCTGCCATTTCCACAGCTGCATACAAGAACCCAAAAGTAGCGCCATAACCATCAACTAGACAGAGTACTCGAAATATTGGTTCTAAAGCACGCAAGACTTCTTTCCCTTCACTCCAAAATTCAGAACTGCGAATGATTTCACCCACTTCTATGCCTGATTCATCCTTCTCAAGACCCAACGAAAGCCACTTAGATGATGAAACAAGAAATCGCAGCTCAGTTTCAAGTCTCATGATTGATTGAAGCATATAATAGTCAGAGTAAAATTCTATCATTGATGATTGTTGCAACCCTACGTAGTCTGTGAACTGCTTCATCGATGATAAGATGCCATCATGCTCTTGAATCTTAGTGACAACTGCTCTTGCTTGATCAAATGCGTTTCGAATCCATAGTATATTGTCATATATTACCTCGAAGAAATGTTGTGTTTTATAGGCAACACATGTAGTCTTGTACACATGGGGATCGTCGTCATTTGGCATACTTTTAAAAATATATTTATCATTTCCGGATATGCGCTGCACGACGTTGTTGGCCCCAATTTCTTGAGTGACGAAATATAAAATCTCTTCGGACAAACATAACGCTGAATAATACTGGGGTATTTCCAACACATTCAATAGGACCACCCCTTCAATTGAATAAGCAAAGATACAAATGAAGAATCTGTCCTCATCCTTCCAACAATCATAGATGAGTGTGCAGCCAGTTCTAACCCATGATTTCTTCACATTTGCCACATACTCTTCGATTTCCTTTTTCAAATCAGGCACTAACTTTGTTTTGACTACCGAACAACGTGGCAACTTATAATGAGAACCATGTTTAGCCACAGCATTCACAAAGTCAATGAAGGATGGCCTCCGCACAATGTCAACATCAACACCATCAAATAGGATGAACTTAACAAGCAACTTATCCAGCATAACGTCGTCCTTACCGATATGCATTTTTAGTGAAGTCTCTTCGGTCTTACCTGAACAAGCTTCAACCTTTGCTCTCTTATTAGGATCAGATTTTGCTTCAGCAGCGGCAATTCGAATATCTTCAGGGACTTTGGTGCATATATCTATACCATGGCCTTTAATTCCAGATAAATGCGATTTAACTCTAGGAACGCCACCGGCAAACTCTCTATCGCAAAACTTGCACTTAAATTTGCCATCCAGAAGCTCCACATAATCCCAAAATCGATCTCTTTTTCTGACCATGTCTACTTCCTTGGACCTATATACACAAAAGAAGAGCAAATTAAAGTTTCCCTTCAACAGTCAAGTTATTGATAACACAACCGACGTCTTACAGTATATGCACGTAAGGTTTAGCCCCACATATTGCCTTAACATCTTCGCTAAGCAATAATTAAACCCCTGCACTGAAATATCACGCAATTGGCATTTACACTGATGTCCCTCCTTCATCAAAACAAGGGAGTTTCACCAGAATTGTTGGTGGGTCAACAAAACTTAAGGAAGCTTTTTTCCCGCTATGAATATATACACACATTGTTATGAGAGCTCCAATTCACAAGACTGATATGTAAGTTGACCTTCAGTTGAACAGAGACAGAAGTTCAAAGATCTTGAACGAAAAAAGAAATTCAATATTTTGAGATGAAAATTAAATGAGATTGCTGGCTATATATAAATGTTATGGGTTCTTCAAGATAGAGGAACACGGAATTTAGTCAAAGGCTACATCTTTACACAATAATTGTTTATTTAGGGGCATTTATCCCCAAACAATAGGTATAGGAAAGAAATTGAATTAGCTATATTAATCTAACATGAAAATTTGCTATTCAGCAAATAACGAAACAAATGATATACTTAAGATCTAACATTCTCTAATATTCTCTATTTTACCTCAACGTTGGACACTAGCTTGCTTCTTGAGAGAGTATCTAAAATTGCAGCTAAACAATCAAAACCAACATCACTACAAAAATGAGGGAAAGCACTTGAAATAATTTTTTTTTTTTTGTTTTTTGGTCAATCCTACTACATCTTTCTTTTCTACACTCACTCGGCTTTTTTAGGAATTCCTCAACCAACTATCGTCGCTCATATTCACATCCACAGAAGTTGAGAGAGAGAGACTAGAGAGAGACCTGATAGTAGCACGAAGAAGAAGCTGAGTTAAGTGAAATTTCTCGCGGCGCGACACCTGAAGAGGGAAGAGCAACCGGATCACCAACTTACAGAGAGTCGGAGAGAGAGAGAGAGAGAGAGAGAGAGAGAGAGAGAGAGAGAGAGAGAGAGAGAGAGAGAGAGAGAGAGAGAGAGAGAGAGAGAGAGAGAGAGCGCTTCTTGGATAGGTGCTTGAATTTCGCTGGTTTATATACAGGTGCTGTGTTTCTTTTTTGCTTCTTTCTGGTTTGGTCTGCGGTCAACATCGTTTAATGTTTCTTTTTTCCCGCGGTCTGCGTCAAATTGGCAGGGCACCTTTCGTTCACTCGCACGCGTACATACGCGAATGGTTGCGAAAGCAAAAGTACGCGTTCTTTTCAAAGTCACGGCTCTTTTCTTTGTTTCGTCGGTTTCGGATACTCAAACCTAAACTCAGATAACTTATCCCAATTGTAACCGGCTATAACAAGTTTCTCACGCGAGTCTGAATTAAACTATTTCCACCCAATAAAAAGTTACCGACATTTACAAGCATTCAAAATTATTTTGATGTAAATAAAAAGACTATTCATCCACACATGAACATTACTTGGAATGATAGTTACTACCCACATAAAAAAAATATCTTTGATGCTAAAATTTGTCAAGAAAACGGTCAATTTTTTTCTTTATGACATGAGGTTAAGATTACTTTTTTTTGTATTAAAGTTAATATTAACATAGAGAATTTGCTAACTGTTGAAAGGTCGGAGTTTAGTTTTTCTAGTTTAAAGTTACTTATCACATAAAAAATATTACTCATCACGTGTTTTTCAATGTAAAGAAAAAAAGGGGATAAATGCATTTGAAGTTTTAAAACTTATCAAGAAGATGCGATTGATTAATCTTTAAATTTGTCAAATTAGTGTAATTGAGTCATTTTATTAATTCCGACCAATTAAACTAACGAAAAATGCTAACATTGTTTTTTCAATTTTTTCTCTCTTCTACATAGCATTGACCTTATTAAAGTATCAAAGATAAGACTAAAATGTCTTCATTTCAGCTAAAATCATATTTTCTAACCAAATTCTTAATTAAATAAAATTATAAGATAAAAAGGCATTTAAAAAAAAAAAACAAGGGCAAAGGCAAGTGCTGCCACCACCCCCACTGTCACCAAAAAGGGCTCAACGAGGGCTGGTAGGGGTCGTCGGCCTTCGAGTAGATAGTAGCAAGGGTGCCTCGCATTGGCCAGCCCTCATCACGATATGGCTGAGGGTCGCCTGATTTGGGGAGGGTGGGCGATCCTCCCTTAGATTTGGGTGGAGGGCTATGATCACTCACTCTGGGCAAGGGTTAATGCACTGTGGGACCTCGCCAAGCCCTGCCGGCCCATTTTGGCAACGGTGGATATTTTGTTATGGGAGTGACTCCGGCCGAACAACCTCCCTTCTCTGTCGGCCCTCGCTCTCCCTCTGTGTGAGAATTCTGAAATGGTGCTCTCGAGGTAAAATGGAGAAAATGTAGTCCCCTCCTCCACAAAATCGTTCCCTGTTGCCACCTTTTGTCCCCCACGTCTTGAGAAAAACAACTCAATTTCTGAAAGAAGACAAAATCGGTTACCAGCCCCTCTGACTCGCGGTGCTTCGCTCCCTCCTCTCACGCTCGCCTCTCTTACCCTCCCTGTCTCTCATGTTTAATGGGCTGGAGGCGACGGGTTACTTTTCAAATCACCTGCCTATAATCCTCTTCACGAACTTGCGCTTCATCTTCCTAAATCTTATTCGGTGATTGCGACTCGCTGCAGATGAAGTCAGACTCAATGGAATTCTGAAATGAGATAATGCGTGCATGTGGATCAAAGGGTCTAGGCTCTTTCCACCGCAGAATTTGAGCGTCCTTTCGAGCACCACGATTTCCGCGCTCTAGCTCTAGATGAGCTTAAATTTGACTGGCTCCTCCCGGTAGGCAGGACCGATGGCTCGGACCTGTTGCCATCACTGCGGCTCTTCCTCGCCCTCTTAGTGGTTGAGGACGGATCGGCATGGCGACTTACTGGACAGTGCCGGTCACATCTTCAAGTTGGAACTCAGACTTGGGAGACTATTCTTATTCTTTGCCCTTCCTCACCCTCAATTAAAAAAATTCCTGATTTGATGAATTGGATATTTTTGTACCTAGGGTATAATTTTTATGTCCGATGTTTCATTGACTTGATTTTTGCCTTAGGGAAATCCGTGACCCGATTTTTCCAATCCATCTAATTGGGGGAAATGTAAAAAAAAATTATACTTGTGATTTTTACACAAATTTGGCAAAACTTCTACAGGGCTAACTTTTCTGTCAAACATTCCATTAACTTGATTTTTGCACCTACCAAAAGAAAAAAAAAAAAAAAAGTGAACCGATCTTTTCAATTCATGAAATAGTGAAAAAATTTTGAAAAATTATGTTCATGTGATTTTTACACAAATTTGGCCAAACTTTTAGGGGCATAACTTTTTCGTCGAACGTCCTGTTGTGTTAATTTTGACTACAAAAAAGCCTGTAAGCTGATGTTTTCAATTCATCAAATTAGGAAAAAAATTTGAAAAATTATATTTATGTGATTTTTTACTCAATTTTTTCATCTACGGAAAGCCCGGCTACCCACTTGGAAACCGCGTGATTACAAAAATAATTTGTGGGAGCACCATAGAAAATCTGGATCGACAGCTTTACCCTGATTGTGATGTTACATGGTACAACAGTAAGTGTATACTACGTTTCCTTTATCCTTAATAAATTGAAGTGGAGAAACAACAATAGGAGAAGCGATGTGAATCCTCCATAATAGGATTTGGTATAGAAAAAGGTCGAAACAATTGAATGAAAGATATCCAAGAACAGACGCAATTGCTTGACCAGATGCATATTGTATTGAAGTTTGGGTCTTGAGTATTTATGAATGGCAAAAAGAATAAGGAGTAAGTTGACTAGGCTGACGCAGTCTGTTGAGGAATGAGGAATAAGGGGATCAGAAGTTGAAGAGTCCCATCAACTTCGTTAGACTGTTAAGGGTGACGATTGCACAAGCGACGATTTAAATTCAATTGATTCTTAAAATTTGTAATTATTTCACGATCCTCAAGGTAACTGAGTTGTTGCACTCACACTTCTAGATTGTATATCGCAAGTTTTAATTCCAAGCATGTTTGGTGCCCATTACTCAAGGTTAACCCATGACTTTCTTGATATGCTTGTTCTTTGTGGAATCATCTAAAATCGTGCGCGGCTATTCACCAAGGCTTAAAAAAAAAAAAAAAAAATGGTCTCTTTCTCTACTTTGACTTTCAGCTTTTTAGCTGAAACTTGTTTGGTCAATGACTTCAGAAAGCATCTTTTCGGAGAAGGCTAGGCCAAATTCTCTTAACAAACCAGAGTAAAGAAAAAGAGAACATTATAGTCAACGTGCAACTTTTAATAGTGTTAATACCTAATTTTATCCTTTCATTATATTTATAATAATTAAATATATTGCATCTATTGTAAGGACCTAATGGAAAAGATATTACAGAAAATAGATGGATAGGGCATGCATCATATCAGCTACACTGGAAAACTTCGATTGGCCAAGCCGGTACTTTTTTTTTTCCATTTGCATTTACTAGATGCAAATATTTCTCCTGCCAAAGCAAACTCACAAATCCCATAAAGTTGTGTGAAAAGTGGTATGCTCACTAAAAAAGGAGGGAGGACTAGGCCTACTTGATATGAAACTCTAGAATAGAGTATTGATGGGTCCTATGCTTTAAAGCTTCATCAATCATTCGTCCTCATCCTTGTGGAGTATTTGGGTTCATCACATTAAATGCGTAGTGGCTTGGAGTTGGTGATGTATTGACTTACTAGTTCTAGATAAAAATACTGTTGCAAAGAGATATATAAGGAATTCAGATAAGAGGGACCAGTCAAGCATTGATATAAATTAATTTGGACTAGGGGTATTTGCAAACATAATTTTATTGGTTGGCTTGTTTGGAGATAGGCTACAGACAACAATAGCCATATCACAGAGGTTGTCTTAAGTAGGTACTAAGTATAACTTTTGTATGACTATTATATAAGATAGAAATCACTTATTCTTTGAGTGTATCTAGACAAGTGGTGTATGGTGTAGTATTTTGGCACAAAATGGATGTCGCGACCTCCCCGAAGCGGGTTTGGACCACCTAAAGGTTCGGCTAATGGATTGCTAAGCCTAGACTTAACTCGGGCTCTCCCCCCATACCAATTCGCGACTTAGGTTGAGTTCTTAACATGCAATTGATTTTTCAATTAGGAGTCGCCACTAATCTATTTTTGGTGGGTCGATTAGAAACCCAAGTAAAGTAACGGGAGAATTACTTCACTCCTACGAACCAGAGATTGTGAGTTCGGGGACTTGGTTACGCTAGATTTCTCTAACGCCCTTTCGGTACCTTTCTCTTTTAAAAACATGTTTTGCAGGCAGCTTGGATTGATTTTAATTCACTTTCCTAACATGTGAGGTGATCATGCGGATCAAACCACCAATTTAACACCCAAGAAAGCGATGAATAAATTGCAGGACTTACTTTATAGCAACGAAAGCATGTATTGTTAGATCAGAATTCACATTAACAGACCTATATATATGATTTCTAATTAACAGGCAAATTTCCCCCTTTTTTTGGTTTTTTTACTTGTTTAATGATAATCATGCAATATGCAATGCATGCTACTAATCTAACATGGAATGGCATGACAATGTTTTCTAAACTACATGACGTGAGTAAAATATTATTATTTTTTCGTGTTTTCTTAATGAATATGCAACAATTAAATATGCAAATCAAAATGACCTAATTATAATGACGGGCAATTTTTAATTAAATGAGCCTAATCCTACATGACGTGCCCATGATATTTCTATTCCTAAAAGTGCAATTTATCCTAAAAATTGAAATTAATTTATGAGACATGCAATTCTATTCTAATATGCATGATGATTTTTTGTTTGTTTTTTTTATATATATCTATATAATTCGAAATTTAAAAATTGCACACAATTGAACATGCAACCTAAAAAAACTAGCACCCAAAAATAAATAATTAATTTTTTTGGGGATTTTTTATAAAAAATTAAAATAAAAAATCCTATTCTAAATTGACTAGTGCAATCCTTAAGAATATCCTGAATGCATTTTTTTGAGTTTTTTGGTTATTTAAAAAAAAAAAAACGAAATAACTAAATACGCTAACCCTAGCCCTAATCTAACTTGCATTTTTTTGAAATTTTTCTTTAAGAGCAAAAGCTAATTCAAATAACCCGATATCTAATCCAATAAAGATGAGATTAATACCCAAAATTGACGAATCATATCTCGCACATGAGATCGGGCTGGTCAATTTTAAATTAAATCGCGAATCGAATCTCGGGCATGAGATTGGATTGTCGATTTTGTACGAGATCGTGAGTCGGATTTCGGGCGCGAAAATCAAACTCCTAATCCCAAGTTTGAGGGGTTATTTCACATTGGAACCTCAATCATGCATTAATGAATAATCACACTACAAAAAAAACTATATAAAAACAAACTATAAACTATATAAAAAATAAAGATAAGATAATAATAATAATAAAAAACTACCTAATGTTCCCCTTTTGCTTTTTTCTTTTTCTGTTTTCTTCTTTTCCTTTTCCCACGCACGATTTGGCAGCCTCGTGGGGGGTGCGCAGCCGAGGGTGGTGGTCGCCGGCGTTCGGTGAGGGCGCGAGCGTCGAAGCTCCGGCGAAAGGGCGGCAGCCGGCGGAATCAGCAGCGCGCGAGAGGGCGGAACAGCGGTGCTCGAGCGCGAAGCGCCAGGTGGTGCGGAGCGCGAGGCGCGTCGGGCTGAAGCGGAGCACGGCGAGGACGGAGGCGATGCTCGGGGAGAGTGGCGGTGCACGATGACTTCGGGTTGCAGCTCCGTGCGGTAGATCCGGCGGTGGTATCGGCGAGGGAGCTGCACGTCGCGGATGGGAACCGATCGGCGGAGGCCTCGCGTAGGCGTCGCTCGGCACGGGCGAGGCGGTGGGCGACGAGCGGACTAGGAGCAGCGTCGGGGTCATCGCGTGGTATGGGCAGGGAGTCGGCGAGCGAGGCAACCGGCAGCGGGGGCTCGGCGAGCTCGGAACCGGCGGGTGCGTGGCTTCCGTCGTCCGATCGCAGCAGCGGTGATGCTCGAAGATGGCGAGAGGGGTAGAAGCAAGAGCTCGGCTGCAGATCTCGTGGGCGATCAGGGTGCTGATGGAGCGACGAGGCAGCAGCGGGCTTGGAGTAGAGGGTGCGAGAGTGCGGCGCGGAAGGTGGGGCAGCAGAAACCGGTGGAAATTTAGCAACGAAGAACTCCTAGAGAAGATGAACAGTAGGGGTCTTGTCTTTGCTTTTTTTTTTTTTTTTTTTTTAATCTCCTCTCCCTCACGTCTCACTCTCTGCAGTCTCTCTCGCTGCTTTTTCCCTTCTTTTTTTTAATCTCTGACAAACCTCTCTTTTCTCCTCATATTTTCTTTTGCAGGTTCTCTCCACACGGGCTCACCTTTTTTAAGTAGCTCTCACAACCCTCTCAAGGAAATTTTTCGTTCTCCCCTCGCAGACCTCTCGAATGAATTTTCTTTTTTTTGCCCTCTCACTACGCGGCTTCTTGTGGTCCTATTTATAGGCCGTCCATTGCATCTTGAGGATAGCCAACATTATTGTGACAAGATGTAGCCGCAACTTTTCCAGAATTTAAGCTGAACTTTTCCCTTTTTTATCTTCTCTAGACCTTTCTTTTGGCCACCACTCTCCATTCATCTTCAGCAAGGAAATCTTCTTGCAGGCGCATGTATGATTTTTACGTCCCCCATTTCGTGCGTGTATGTACATGCATTAATGAGGAGGTTTCTTCTTCAGCGAATTTTCATTGCGTCACCAAAGTTGATATATTATATAATATTATGGGCTGTTTTTGCTTCTTTGAAGATTTCCCCAGAATCCGCACGTCCACCGAATTTGTGCATGCATTAATGAGGAATAGATAATGGACGTGCAAGAGCTTCTTTCCTCATCATTTTTTTTTATGCATGTTCAGACCTGCGAAAGAGAGACCATCCTTTTGTGCATGCAATCGACCGCGAGCCCCTGCTTCTTGTTGACCTCTTAGTACAAATGCAAGTGCGGCTACATGAAATGCAATTTTACTATTTTTTCTTAGGGGTTAAAGATTAATCCCTAAATTTTTATGCAATTAATTACTAACGATTAGTCAAAATTTAGGTGTCAACACTGCCCCTCTTTGAAGGTGAGCTCGCGAGAGGTTGCATTCAAAGATAATATGATACTTAAATTTTGACCATGCACATGCAATGGATGCTATTTTGGCAGGTCATGGATTTTTTGTTTTTTTTTTTTTTTTTTTTTGAAATGCAATTTATATGATGCATGGAAATGCTAATGCCAGTGATAAAAGGAACTAACATGGAATAACTTACCTTCGAGGAGGGTAAAGTAACTCGAGATAGTTGGTGTTACATGTCCATGACCCGTACCATTCTACGGTCGCCTGGAATAGTAACATGACTTCACAAAGAAACTGCTTTCCCAGGACCCGTACCATTCTACGGTCGCCCGGTATAGTATTGCTTGGTTGTGTCTAGGACCCGTACCATTCTACGGTCGCCTAAACGAGGAAAAATTTTGAGACATCCAGATCCAGACTGAGATGTCAAGAATTTTGGGACTTAACCAATAAACACTCAATGTTAGGTGAGATGAATATTGGATTAAGAAGATTCGAAATACCTAGATCCAGACTAAGGTATAACGAAAAAGATCAAAAAACATTCACATCCAGAGTGAGATGTTTAACGAAGAGTTTTGAGACATCCAGATTCGGACTGAGATGTCAAGAATTTTGGGACTTAACCAATAGACACTCAATGTTAGGTGAGATGAATATTGGATTAAGAAGATTCGAAATACCTAGATCCAGACTAAGGTATAACGAAAAGATCAAAAAACATTCACATCCGAGTGAGATGTTTAACGAAGAGTTTTGAGACATCCGATTCGGACCGAGATGTCAAGAATTTTGGGACTTAACCAATAGACACTCAATGTTAGGTGAGATGAATATTGGATTAAGAAGATTCGAGATACCTAGATCAGACTAAGGTATAACGAAAAGATCGAAAAACATTCACATCCGAGTGAGATGTTTAACGAAGAGTTTTGAGACATCCAGATCAGATCGAGATGTCAAGAATTTTGGGACTTAACCAATAGACACTCAATGTTAGGTGAGATGAATATTGGATTAAGAAGAAAAGATCGAAAAACATTCACATCCAGAGTGAGATGTTTAATGAAGAGTTTTGAGACATCCAGATCCAGACTGAGATGTCAAGAATTTTGGGACTTAACCAATAGACACTCAATGTTAGGTGAGATGAATATTGGATTAAGAAGATTCGAAATACCTAGATCCGAGACTAAGGTATAACGAAAAAGATCGAAAAACATTCACATCCAGTGAGATGTTTAACGAAGAGTTTTGAGACATCCATCAAGCATTTGGGAATACCTATGACAAACCTGGGATATTCGTGAAGGTTACTTACCTTTTGGTAAAAAGAAGTTTTGGAACATCGAGGATGTATTTCGAATATTCATGGAGGTTTCTCACCTCGAGGCTTCTGAAAGGCAACATAAATGTCAGGAGCTCTTGGGTCTTCAAGGAAACATTACCTGTCAGACATGATTAGAGCAAAAATACATGCATTTGCCAAAGAAGTAAGCAATTCAGCACACTCCAAAATCCACTGAAGCTTTTATCCATTCCATCAAGATTTATGTATGATGGTTTTACCATATTTTCACCACCAAATTTCCACTGGGGAGAATCATCTTTTAAGACAATTTTCACTCATGACATGGATTTTCAAGAATACTAAATGAGAGACTTTCAGTTAGAAAGGACTTTCACGCACTCTCATTAAGAAGGCTATTCTGTCCCAACCATTAATGTGGGATTACAAGAATCACTCTATCTTACCATCATCATGTCGACAAGGATTCGAGTATTCTCGCAAGCAGTACGACCTTATCAATCTGAGAGGTCTTTAATAGGGACCGTAACGTGGGCTCGGTCCATGGCTTAACAAAGAGGGACTCTTCGAGTCAAGGCTAATGAAAGAACAATACTTCGCAATCGAAATGAGATAGAAATGGTCTTGTTCGCACCTCTTCGAGCGATGCTTTTAAGCATATGAATTCCTACGTTAATTTCGGTGCCCTAATCTGAAGAGACTTTTGTAAGGGATGTAGCGTAGGTTAAGTTCATGGATTGAGAAGTGAACGGATCATTAGGCTCAAAATGTGTATAGGGGGATGAGAATTGGTGATCATCTTGGCATTGTCACCGGTCTTCTTCTTCATCATTGGGATCTTCCTCATAGGTACTATAAAACTTGGCATTTGAGTTCTTTGAGTACCACTCCATTGGGAACACACCCTTTTACAATTGATAGTCATTTATCTTGACTCTTTCTTTCATTTTCTATGGGCATTGGCCTTGCTTTTACCAGGCACACTGCTTTTTCATGCCCCCTTTGTTTTGTTTTTTCTTTTTTTTTTGAATAACCACGTAATGTTTTAACATTCGGGTTCTTGAGGAGTTTTCATTTTTTGTCAGCACTCGGGATTTTGCTGCTTGAACATTTGCCTTTTGCCTTGCCCCGGTGTGGGGGATGATCACCAATTGGGTTTAAATGAAACGAATTTACAGGCTCAAGGGGCTACGCAATGGATAAAGTGTGTAGATAGAGAAAGAACTGCTCTTCATCATCCTAAGGCACTTGAATTATCGTATGAATTCAATGTAATAGCAATACCTGAAGATTGATGCAAGTGAGAGCAAGAATATTCCTACCAAATTCCTCACCTCATGATGTCGTCTTACCTCCAGTTTGCCCCAATGTGGGGTGGTTCTTGACAGGGGTAATTTAAAATTATTCACGTGTGTGGGCTCAAAAGGGTTTAAACAATGGATGATCACGTAGTGTTTGGGATAGAGAATGAACCGCCTCTCATCATTTCGATCATCGTACCTTTCGCGAGAAAACTCTTTACCTTAGAAACATGGAATTTCCTACACTCATCTCACCAGTATATGAGCAAGGGACTGTGTATAGGATAGGGCTTGCCTTTCATCATCCTGACATGTCTCATTTAGCATGTTCAATTCATTCTACATTATTCATTAACTTGATCGATAGTGACAATCCTCAGTGAAATTGGTAATTAAACAGGTAAAACTATCATGCAAAATTCTCCTTTGAAAGGTCACAATTACTTCATGAACTCATAGCTTTGAACACAAAGAGTTTGTAGCTCAAAAAGAAAGAATAAGATTGGTAAAAAAATGTTTTTTTTTTTTAATTTTTTTTTTTGTGGCAAACTTTTTGCCATTTCCAGGGATCGAACCCTGGTCATTCTCGGACCTTTTCATTCCCCATGCCACCAGGCCGAGGCGCGGTGGTGTCCTCGGGGCATTTCTTTTTTTTTTTTTTTATTTAATTGAACCGACTCTGGGTAAACACGCATGTCGTATCGAATCAGATGAATTTGATATGCATATGGAACAGGGCCTACTTTTCATCTCATTCATTCCATTCCCACACAATTCAATGAAGAAATGAGTACCTTCGATTCACAACAAAGTCTATCAAGGGTAATACTTCTTCACAGCATCAGAGTTAACAGGATTAGAAAACTCACGACCATCCATTTCTGTAAGGATTAAGGCACCTCCAGGGAGTACCCTCTTCACCATATACGGGCCGCTATAGTTTGGAGCAAATTTGCCTCCAGGATCAGGAAAAATCGGCAACACCTTTCTTAGAACTAGATCATTCACTTGAAGTGTCTCGGCCGTACCTTCCGATTGAAAGACTTGGCTACTCTTTGTTGATACGTCGGCCATGGCAAAGAGCTTTTAATCTTTTCTCATCAATCGGTTCAACTGCTCGAACCTTTGTTGTGTCCATTACGCCTCGGACAATTCCACTTGGGATAAGACTCTCGGAGAGGGGATTTCTACTTCCACAGCAAACCGCCTCCATGCCATAAACTAAGGAGAAAGGGGTTGCCCCGGTAGATGTTCGGATCGATGTCCGATACGCCATTAGAGCAAAAGGTAACCTGTCATGCCAATCTCGATAATTTTCGGCTGTCTTAACCAAGATCTTTTTAATGTTCTTATTAGCTGCCTCAACAGCTCCATTCATTTGTGGGCGATATGGTGATGAATTCAAATGCCTGATTTTGAACTCACTAAACAACTCATCAACGAACTTGTTATTCAGATTTGTCCCATTGTCAGTGACAATTGCTTCAGGGACACCATAACGGGCAATTATGTCACGCCTGATAAACTTCACAACATTTCGGGCCATGACATTAGCATATGATGCGGCTTCAATCCACTTTGAAAAATAATCTATTGCCACCAATATGAATCGGTGCCCATTTGAAGCTTTGGGATTTATTGGGCCAATCACATCGATCCCCACATTGAGAAAGGCCATGGCTCGAGATAGCTGGTGCAACTCCGTTGGAGGAACATTTACTTTATCTCCATGAATTTGGCAATGATGGCAACTTCTAACATGCTGTATGCAGTCACTTTCCAGCGCAAGCCAATAGTAACCTAGTCTCATAATCTTCTTGGCCAACATGTGCCCATTCATGTGTGGGCCACAAACTCCTTCATGTACTTTATGCATGATTTGGGTAGCTTCTGCTTCATCTACGCATCTCAATAAAACCGAATTATAAGATCTCTTGTATAAATTCTTACCTTGACGAAGAACTTTGAGGCCATCTTCATTATGTATTTTCTATCGGCTGGAGTGCTCCCTTCAGGAAATTCCTGCTTTTGAATATAGTTCATGATGTCATAATACAATGGCTTCTCATCAAGCTCTTCATTCACGGCCATGCAATAAGAAGGTTTGGCTAGAACCTCAATTTTCAAAGGCTCAACTTCTAAACCATCAGTAACTTGCAACATAGATGACAACGTTGCCAGGGCATCGGCAAATTGATTATGAGATCTAGCCAAATAGTCAAACGAGATTTCGTCAAACTCCTTCACCAACTCTTCGAGGTACTTATGATATGGCAGTAATTTGGCATCCCTGGTCTTCCATTCACCTACGGTTTGGAGTATGATCGTGCGGAATCTCCATATACTTTCAATTTGGCCACTCCCATTTCAATTGCGGCTGAAGTCCGAGAATACAAGCTTCGTATTCAGCAATATTGTTAGTGCATGGAAATATTAATTTCGCAGCAAGCTGGGTGGTGTTGTCCGTGCTGGGGATATTAGTACGCTTCCGAGACTTAACCGGACAAGTTCACAGCTCCATCAAAGAACATAGACCATGCATCTTCGTTTATGGCCAAAATACGATCATCCAAAGGACAATCATCATCTTTGAAGATTCTAGGATTCTCAGCCAATATGTCAGCAATTACTCAGCCTTTAACTGATTTTTGGGGCATGAACTGCACGTCGAATTCCGAAATCAAGACCTGCCATTTGGCTAGCTTACCCACCAAAGCTGGTTGATTAAATAAATACTTGATGGGATCGTTCTCAGTCACGAGAAACGTCTGGTAATGCAAGGTGTATTGTCGCAGTCTATGCAATACCCATACTAATGCAGCACAAGTTTTTTCAGCATCAGAATACTTTAGCTCCGAGACAAGTGAACTTTTTGCGAGGTAATAAATGGCCCGTTCCTTCTGATCCACGGGACTTTTCTAAGCTAACATCGCGCCGAGTGACTCACTATGGATTGTGAGGTACAAAATGAAAGGATGCCCCGATATTAGTGGGACAAGAACCGGTGGATTCATCAAATATTGCTTCAGCTTATCGAACGCCTCTCGACATTCATCATTCCACTCAACTTGTACATTTTTCCTCAAGAGTTTGAAGAATGGCTTAGTGGTCTCCGAGAGTTGGGAAATGAATCGTGCAATGTAATTCAGTCTCCCTAGGAGACTCCGGACCTCCTTCACTGTCGACGGAGGTTGCAGCTCACATATTGCCTTGGCTTTAGATGGGTCAATTTCAATCCCTTTACTACTCACAATGAACCCAAGTAATTTACCCGACGCTGCCCCGAACACGCACTTGGCAGGGTTTAAACGAAGCTTGAATTCACGGAGTCGATCAAATAACTTCCTGAGGGTTTCAACATGACTTCTCCCAGTCGGGTTTTGCAATCATATCATCAACATACACCTCAATTTCTTCATGCATCATGTCATGGAACAACGTAACCATGGCTCGTTGGTAAGTTGCCCCTGCATTTTTGAGTCCGAAGGGCATGACCTTATAATGAAAGGTTCCCCATGGGGTGATAAATGCTGTCTTCTCTTTGTCTTCATCCTTCATTCTTATCTGGTTGTAACAAGAAAAGCCATCCATGAAAGAGAATAATTCAAATCCGGCAGTACTATCCACGAGAACATCGATATGTGGCAATGGGAAGTCGTCCTTTGGGCTAGCCTTGTTCAAATCCCGATAATCAACACACACTCGGACTCAACCGTCTTTCTTCATGACCGGTACTATGTTGGCCACCCATTCAGGGTATTGCGAGACTTCGATGAATCCCACTTTGAGAAGTTTCATTACTTCCTCTTCTATCTTCTTCGAGAGCTCGGTTTAGTCGTCGGGAAGCTTCGCTTCTTGGGATGCACGTCGGATTAGTGGGTAAACAATGTTCCACAATTGATGGATCTAAACCTGGCATATCAGCGTATGTCCAAGCAAAGATATCCAGATATTCTTTTAGCAACTAAGTCAGGTGTTCGGCTTCATCTTTGGGAAGATTTGCCCCAATCTTTATCTCTTTGGGCTCCTCGGCATCACTCAAATTGATGGTGACGGTTTGCTCAGAGGTGAGAACTTTGGGTTTTTCATGTTGCTCCCAACTTTGTTGTACTCCAATGGAGTCACCATTTGGATCATCAGGGTCATCACCGTCATTGCTCATGACATTAAATTGGACCATTTTCACATCTTTGCCTGTTATAAGGCTGCTCCTTCGTCATGGTTGGGCAGAGGATCTTTCTGATTACTGTTGAATGATAACGCCTTTGTATCCAAGAGGTCTTGGACCCTATGCTTCAGAACATAGCAATCATCAGTGGAGTGACCAACCTCTCCCATGTGATAGTCACACTTCTCAGAGGGATTATATGCAGGATAATGCTCAGGATTTGGTCGCTTCGGCTCCGTAGAGAGTAATCCCTTCTTTTGGAGGATAGGCAAAACTTTGGATAGGGGTCCAGGAAGAGGTGTGAATTGTCTTCTAACATTACGTCGTCGACCAGAGAGCTGATGTCCTCCACCTTGTTGCTCAGTAGAAATCTTAATTGCTGGAGTGCGATTGGATGTATCACGATTCGGTTGAGAATATGTCACCTTAATCTCAACTTCAAGGTTCTTCTCCTTTTTGGTAGAAAACTTCTTGTTAGATGGCTCAGTAAACCACCATTCTCTTATCCCCGTCTCAATTTGTTATCCCACGGGAACAAGTTGGTTGAAGTTTTCGACGTATGTGCTAGCCATCCGGTTACGGAACTCATACGGGAGAGTCTTGACGAACAACTTCATCAATTCTTTATCAGTAGGCTCAGGAGTGATTTGAGCTGCCAGATTTCGCCATCTCATGGCATACTCCTTAAATGATTCGCTCATCTTCTTCTCCATCTGCTCAAGATCCTCTCGGGAAGGTGCAATGTCCATGTTGAACTTATACTGCTTTAGGAAAGCGTCAGCCACTTCATTCCAGGTGTCGAGAAGGTTTACATTCTTCATTATGTACCAGTTGAGTGCGGGCCCCGTCAAGCTTGCATGAAACGATTGGATCATGAGAGGCTCGTTCTTGACGTATTGGGCCATGCGTACGTGGTACATTTGCAAATGAGCTTTTGGGCAGGAAGTACCATCGTATTTCTCGAACTCCGGCATCTTAAACTTCTTCGGCACTTTGACTTTCTCATAACCGACAAGTCGAACGGGAGTGAATTCTGCGATTCTTGCAATTGTTTCAGTTTCTCTTCAAGTTTGGCAAAGCGTTCATCTTGCTCCGCCTTAGGGACATTGTTGGGCTTAGCTTTTCGGCGTGTGACGAACAGTGGGTCATCCTCTAACTCAGGCATGTCGTCATCACCCATTTGGGCCTTGTCCGTCTGCTTTGGGACTACTATTTCGGGGAGAGCGGGTGCAAGAGTCTGATGCACTTGGAGGGATTGCATTTGATCCGTCATAAGCTGCATGGAGGTGAGCAACTGCTGGAGTTGATTTTCCACAGCGGTCATACGATCACGCATTTCGATTTGGTCGGCCATTTTTGCTCTTGATCTTGTAATGATGAGCGAACGTGGAGGATCCGTTATCACCTAATTTGAAGAAACGGACAAAAATAAGTAGCTCATATGAAATACACCGGTCCATGGCAATGGTCTAAAACTTTTATTCATTAATGGAGTTTTTGACAATACTAACAAAATAGAAGCAAGATTGATTCAAGCACTTCATTAATGAAATAGAAGCTCAAAAAGCCCTAAACAAACAAACTAGGAAAGTAAATGACTCAACTTCCTAAACATTAATCTAGAAATGAAACAACAAGATTGACTCAAACACTTCATCTAGCTTGATCAATATACACTCGGGACATCACTCGGTGCAATCGCTTATTCTCCTCTTGAGCTTTTTCAGCAACCCTTTTGAGGCGTTTATTCTCAGCGCGGTTGGTGATCTTTAGTGGCGCCTCTGGTATCTTTGGAAGTAACTCCTCTGGAATCTTGTGTTGTTGAATGTACTTAATTGAGGCATAGTACTTCAATTCTTTGCCCTTCGTTCCTCCTCGGGCCACTTAAGTTTTCGTGGGCTGGCACATATCCCACATTGATTTAATTGTGAGAATGGAATCTTCATGATCTCGGTCTCCATCAACGAAGTTGGCTTGGAGTGGATCTGCTTGCAATGCCGGGGGAAGCTCTTTCACAACTTGATACTAACGGGTTACTCTAGTTGGATAGTATTCCGTTGCTCCGGTGAATCCCAGTAGAGGGATTGGGCCAACACCTCCACATGAAAGTCTCGCCACACGAACTTGGAACCACTTAGCATGCCATAGGAAACCCTTGGAAGTTGGTTTTTTCATGAAAGCTAGCCACCTAGAATAATGATAATCCGGTGCATGTTTTTGGTTGTTCTCAAATCTCATAATAGGGTGATTAGAGTTATTAACATCAAGTATAGTCATTGAACCACCAAACCCTTTTATATGAGAAAGAAACCAAATTTGTAAAAGCTCGGAGAGGAATGGAAGGTCCTATCACCGCTTCCTTTAAATCGAGTGAGGGAAAGAAAGGTTTCAGCCAAAATAGTGTTTACGAAATTTTTTCCTCCCAACACTTGTTCAACTAAGTGAGCCATCAAAGGGTTAATAGCATTCTTGCAATGAGGAAAAAGTATAAACCCAAAGAAAGCTAAAAGGAAAACCCTTCGCATTTGAATTGAATTGCCATTTTCAAAACATTCTTTTAGAAAAGATAGATGACATGTATTGCGGTGAGCTTTTAAAACCTTTCTTACATTATTCTCCTTAATTCTCAGAAAATCGGATAAGGCCACAATGGGGTCTATTCCGATAGGTGGACTAATTAATTCAGCTTTCAAAGATTTTCCTATGGCAATGCTATACTCTTCCAAGGTGGGCGTGAGTTCATGCTTACCGCCGAAGATGAAAGTAGAAGTCTCGGGGCACCAACAATGAGCAAGTGCTTGGATGAGGCCGCCATGGATGTTGATACGCAGCAATGGAAGTAGTCGACTAATGTGCAACTCTACAAATTGACGGCCAGCTTGGTCTAACTTGTCCCACCATGTGCTAAGCTCTTCCTTTGGAGGAAGAATAATTCGAATGTCCGGTATTCCCATTGTATATTGATCAAGACTCAGGACAATCCTAATGCCATGGACCGACAAAATAATACGGTAGAGTAAGTAAATTGCAAATGAGAGAATTTTAGAGAACTTACTTTACCAATAAACAAAGGGCGATCACATAGACATGCGCATGGTAAGTGGCTCGATTTCTAGTCTATAAGGCTTAACAAAGTGAAGCCACAAGAATGATCAGACTAGTCGCGGGCGTGCGAACTAAGTCAGGTCCTCATGACTTCGGCTTGGTCAAAGAGCCGACCTGGGTTGCGGGCATGCGAACCGAGGTGGGTACTCTTGACGCCAGAAAAGAAACTTCGGGATTGAGATGGGCGACTTATACCGCGGGCATGCGGTCGAAGTGGTATCTATCTCAATACCATCCTAGATGATCCTATGCGGCCCAGGTCCGGCGGCGGGTTGTGTGTGCAAGAGTGTAGTGCTAGATGCAAGGCATGCACGACAATTTATATCAAGCAACACTTCATAAGTGAAAGTAAACCATACATTCCTACACCTCCCTGCAAAACAAAGGTCAGCAAAAACTTCCCCTTATACCTCACATCCTGCAAGAACATTTAACACCTTAAACGTTAGGGACGTACCTGGGATCCTCGCTGCCAAAAATATTTTTTCAAAAAGAAAATTGGCCTAAGTCCACTAAAAGTTTCAACTCAAGTCCCCAGCGGAGTCGCCAAGCTGTCGCGACCTCCCCGAAGCGGGTTTGGACCACCTAAAGGTTCGGCTAATGGATTGCTAAGCCTAGACTTAACTCGGGCTCTCCCAAGCCCATACCAATTCGCGACTTAGGTTCAAGTTCTTAACATGCAATTGATTTTTCAATTAGGAGTCGCCACTAATCTATTTTTGGTGGGTCGATTAGAAACCCAAGTAAAGTAACGGGAGAATTACTTCACTCCTACGAACCAGAGATTGTGAGTTCGGGGACTTGGTTACGCTAGATTTCTCTAACGCCCTTTCGGTACCTTTCTCTTTTAAAAACATGTTTTGCAGGCAGCTTGGATTGATTTTAATTCACTTTCCTAACATGTGAGGTGATCATGCGGATGCGCAAACCACCAATTTAACACCCAAGAAAGCGATGAATAAATTGCAGGACTTACTTTATAGCAACGAAAGCATCTGTATTATTATATCAGAATTCACATTAACAGACCTATATATGATTTCTAATTAACAGGCAAATTCCCCCTTTTTTTTTTGGTTTTTTTACTTGTTTAATGATAATCATGCAATATGCAATGCATGCTACTAATCTAACATGGAATGGCATGACAATGTTTTCTAAACTACATGACGTGAGTAAAATATTATTATTTTTTTCGTGTTTTCTTAATGAATATGCAACAATTAAATATGCAAATCAAAATGACCTAATTATAATGACGGGCAATTTTTAATTAAATGAGCCTAATCCTACATGACGTGCCCATGATATTTCTATTCCTAAAAGTGCAATTTATCCTAAAAATTGAAATTAATTTATGAGACATGCAATTCTATTCTAATATGCATGATGATTTTTTGTTTGTTTTTTTTTATATATATCTATATAATTCGAAATTTAAAAATTGCACACAATTGAACATGCAACCTAAAAAAACTAGCACCCTAAAATAAATAATTAATTTTTTTGGGATTTTTTTATAAAAATTTAAAATCAAAAATCCTATTCTAAATTGACTAGTGCAATTCTTAAGAAAAACTAATATCCTGAATGCATTTTTTTTGGGTTTTTTGGTTATTTTTTTTAAAAAATAAATACGCCAACCCTAGCCCTAATCTAACTTGCATTTTATGAATTTTTTTTTTTTTTAAGAGCAAAAGCTAATTCAAATAACCCGATATCTAATCCAATCAAGATGAGATTAATACCCAAAATTGACGAACCATATCTCGCACATGAGATCGGGCTGGTCAATTTTAAATTAAATCGCGAATCGAATCTCGGGCATGAGATTGGATTGTCGATTTTGTAGAGATCGTGAGTCGGATTTCGGGCGCGAAAATCAAACTCCTAATCCCAAGTTTGAGGGGTTATTTCACATTGGAACCTCAATCATGCATTAATGAATAATCACACTAAAAAAAAACTATATAAAAACAAACTATAAACTATATAAAAAATAAAGATAAGATAATAATAATAATAAAAAACTACCTAATGTTCCCCTTTTGCTTTTTTCTTTTTCTGTTTTCTTCTTTTCCTTTTCCCACGAACGATTTGGCAGCCTCGTGGGGGGTGCGCAGCCGAGGGTGGTGGTCGCCGGCGTTCCGGTGAGGGGCGGCAGGCGTCGAAGCTCCGGCGAAGGGCGGCAGCCGGCGAATCAGCAGCGGCAGAGGGCGGAACAGCGGTGCTCGAGCGAAGGCGCTGGGTGGTGGGGAGCGCAGGAGCAGCGTCGGGCTGAAGCAGAGCACGGCGAGGACAGGAGGCGATGCTCGGGGAGAGTGGCGGTGCACGATGACTTCGGGTTGCAGCTCCGATGCGGTAGATCCGGCGGTGGTATCGGCAGAGGGAGCTGCACGTCGCGGATGGGAACCGAATCGGCGGAGGCCTGCTGTGGGCGTCGCTCGGCACGGGCAGAGGCGGTGGGCGACGAGCGGACTAGGAGCAGCGTCGGGGTCGTCGCGTGGTATGGGCAGGGAGTCGGCGAGCGAGGCAACCGGCAGCAGGGGGCTCGGCGAGGAGCTCGGAACTTTGGCGGGTGCTGTGGCTTCCGTCGTCCGATCGCAGCAGCGGTGATGCTCGAAGATGGCGAGAGGGGTAGAAACAAGAGCTCGGCTGCAGATCTCGTGGGCGAGCAGGGTGCTAATGGAGCGACGAGGCAGCAACGGGCTTGGAGTAGAGGGTGCGAGAGTGCGGCGCGGAAGGTGGGGCAGCAGAAACCGGTGGAAATTTAGCAACGAAGAACTCTAGATGAACAGTAGGGGTCTTGTCTTTGTTTTTTTTTTTTTTTAATCTCCTCTCCCTCACCTCTCACTCTCTGCAGTCTCTCTCGCTGCTTTTTCCCTTCTTTTTTTAATCTCCGACAAACCTCTCTTTTCTCCTCATATTTTCTTTTGCAGGTTCTCTCCACACGGGCTCACCTTTTTAAGTAGCTCTCACAACCCTCTCAAGGAAATTTTTCGTTCTCCCCTCGCAGACCTCTCGAATGAATTTTCTTTTTTTTGCCCTCTCAATACGCGGCTTCTTGTGGTCCTATTTATAGGCCGTCCATTGCCTCTTGAGGATAGCCAACATTATTGTGACAAGATCCAGCCGCAACTTTTCCAAAATTTAAGCTGAACTTTTCCCTTTTTATCTTCTCCAGCAAGGAACCTTTCTTTTGGCCACCACTCTCCATTCATCTTCAGCAAGGAAATCTTCTTGCAGGCGCATGTATGATTTTTATGTCTCCCATTTCGTGCGTGTATGTGCATGCATTAATGAGGAGGTTTCTTCTTCGGTGAGTTTTCATTGCGCCACCAAAGCTGACATATTATATAATATTATGGGCTGCTTTTGCTTCTTTGAAGATTTCCCCAGAATCCGCACGTCCACCGAATTTGTGCATGCATTAATGAGGAATAGATAATGGACGTGCAAGAGCTTCTTTCCTCATCATTTTTTTTTATGCATGTTCAGACCAGTGAAAGAGAGACCATCCTTTTGTGCATGCAATCGACCGCGAGCCCCTGCTTCTTCGACCTCTTAGTACAAATGCAAGTGCGGTTACATGAAATGCAATTTTACTATTTTTTCTTAGGGGTTAAAGATTAATCCCTAAATTTTTATGCAATTAATTACTAAATGATTAGTCAAAATTTAGGTGTCAACAATGGAATAAGGTATTTTGCAAGAGGTTGGAACCTAGAACTTCAATGGATGAGCAAGGCCACCAGGGGCAAAAACCTAGAGATGAGACTTCTCAAGCTATCTTTCTTAGGGACTATCTATTGCATTTGAATGGAACACAATCGCAAACAGTAAACAAATTGACTAAGCCTCATCTTCTGTGGCTAGGATTCGAAAGGTTGTAAGAGGTAAAGCATCACTACCAATAATGTAAGCCTTCCTAGGTAAAAGTTTTATTGGCTATTGTATGGAGGCTTCCTTCCTCTATATTCTTGCATAATTAGTCTCTTTGAAATGCTAAGGGATTCCTCTAAGCTTTTGTACCCCATCTGATTGATGATATTCACATATTTACACAATATATATAACATGCTATAACTTCCTGAATTTACTAACAAATGCCATGTTAGAGATTTGCGTAGCTTTACCCTGCATAAGAGTTGTTCTATATAGAAATTACTTAGGATGAGTGATAGGATTCTAGGTTCTTCCGACATGACTAAGATGTCTTAGAGAGCTTTGATTAGATGGAATTTAAGAAGGGCTTCTTAAGAATAGTTTGGCTTATTCTCTAACCCTTTTTATTAGGGTCGGGATAAAATTGAAAAATATTACTCAAGTTTCAATAATTATGAAAAGTCTACATGTGAATCTACATATGTCAACTATTGCATATTTCAAATGTTTAGAGTTAGAACAAGAGTCAAATGCATGTAACACAAAGATTTAGATTAGAAAAAAGTGCAAGATAAAAATTGATTCAGATGGACCTAAAGTTCATGCACTTATGCAATTTTATCATATCATAATGTGAATAAAATACCAAGTTGATCCATTCTCAATTATTGCGACACCGGTGTAATTACCAAGCAAAGCAAAGTTTTATTATAATGCCAGGTAAAAGTAAAAAAAAAGGCTAAAAAAAGAACTCTAAGAAAAATTATGACTACGTGCCGCATGCACATACCTGTACCCTCAATGTCCTGGCACACTAAGGGGCATAAGCGCAAGTTTACTGGTGCCACTCCGGTCGGTTCAATTGTTCGTGCTAAATACTCGGAGAGTGCATCTATGTCCCATTTCTATGTTCTGTTTAACAACTTCCAACAATATTACGGATTACAATCCCAAATTTCAATTGGTTTGTTGGGAATTGAATTTGAATTGGGTAATCTATTTATGGCATTTATTTGACTATTAAGCAAATAATTGCCATGCAAGATGAGAACACAAGCGAAAATTAATTTGGCCTTTTTATCACTATGATTTGAAAAGGTTATCAGGCCCTTTTAGTTGTTTCCCTTTTTTTATTTCAAATGAAGATTTAAGTCAATCAAACATCTAGTTAGATATCCAAGGTTTCGAACTATCTATCCATGTAGTCCAATTACCTATGTTCAAAGAATAGTTTATATTTTCTTCTACAATTAATTAGAAAAATTAGGTAAGCGTTGGAATTTTTTCAGCCGGTTGCCAAGATCTCTTGATCTATTGTTGTCTATGTCTCTCTACTATATGTAACCAGTTTTCAATGACCAAAGGACCCTCATATCATCTCACTGTATAAAAGTAAAGAGAATGTAAGATATCAATTTATAATTAAAATTTAATATCTCTAGACGATAACCTAACTAATCTCACATTTTCAATTGCGCACATGTCCTTAATTTTGTGATGTATATCCGTAATCTCCCGCTTAAAAAATCCAAATCCATGTCGTGCCAAGATATTAATCAATCAAAAACTAAAATCTAAACTAATACCTACAACTAACATATGTTCTATCAACGAAAACGGTAAATGAGGAAGTTTTTGTACCGACCGTTGATCCCGTGGCTCACACGTATGGGACCCTAACGATCAAGGGTGGAGATGGGCCATTCCAGTGGACCCAGGTTTGACATCAAAATCTTCATATTGAGAAAAAGGAAAAACTCAAACATTAGGTTCAAAAATCAGGTTGGAACCATTCGGCTTCGTAGATACGACGCCTGCTAGTTGGATCCAATAGACAATTGCGGGTTGGATCAAAGTGACAACTGCTAGTTGCATCGAGGTATGTCACGAATTTTCTGTCGTTCATGCTGTAACACTTCATCTTACCTTCTTCGTAATCCGCGCAGTAGACGCGGTTTGGCTCGAGCCTTGGAAGGCAAGACTCGGCATTGAACTCCTCCGAGAGCGAAGAGTTGCCATACAAGAAGAGAGAGCCATTCCCCAGGCTTTTGACCTCTTCCTAAGTTCCCTTCTTTATATGAACTTTGAAAACTCGAATCTTTTCCATGTGTCCATCATACTTTTCGCCGCGTATCGCCCAAGCCACTAGCAATGAGCCGGAACATTCAATGAGAAGAGGATCCCCATCATCATAAAAAATTCAGTCCTTAGAACTAGCCTCGATTCCATGCGATTGCTTTTCAAGTTAAAGAGTCATTATTTGACTCTCCGAATCCAAGGCCACAAATAGCCTGTGGCAACAAATCAGTTGAAGGACGGTACGCCAATGCATAGGCGTCGCACGATTCACTACCATCCACGCATCTTCTCCTGATCTGAGAAAGGCGAACCCAAGCCCTGGTGATGCGGCATAAGAAGTCATGACTGAGTACCTGGACAAAGAAAGGCTCCAGGACAAATCGATCATGTGGATGTGATGTAGTTCGTGTTGAAGCTCTCCAAAGCGGGGAGTTCAATGCTGATGCACGAAAGTGGATTGGTGATACGGTGTTCACTGTAACCATTTGCCATGAGTATCCATCTTGGTGTAGATAATGTCTGGCAATACGATCCTGGCAACTGCACTGGGTAAATTCTCCCTGTAGAGGGGTTGGAGAACTCAGCTATTCAGTTATACACATAAATCATGAGCCACGGGGCTTTAGATTTCGCATTGTACGTCTCCTTGGCGGCAGTGGTCCGCCATGAGGTGCACACCTGTCGTATAGCTAAAAAGTCTTCCGTGGCTAGTCGACGAACTATGAGTTCTAGGATCACTTATGGGAGTTCTTCCCAATTCGCCATTTCTTCGTCATAGATTGAATGATCAATTTTTTTGGTGTAAAACTTCTAGATGAACTTGTTCCTCAGAACACGAGGAGGGTCCTTACTTATCTGAGGAAAGACAACTTTCAGAAATTCAATTTCCCTATCCGTGAGGATTAACACAATCTACTTCCAATTATGTTTTTTCACAAATCTTATCGCATCTTTTTGCTTTTTTGAATAACTATTCCTTTATGGTTGTTGGCAAGATACAGTTTTCTCTTGGTTTGAGGTTTTAAAATTCAAATCATTCTATAAAATACAGTTAATCTAATTCGTTTCGCGGAAAATAATTTATGGGAAAAAGTTTTCCAGATTTTTCGATATTCGTTTCATGGAAAATGAATTCCTTGGGGAAAACATTTTACATGAAAGGAAAAAAGTCTTCTAAAAGGCTCCATTTATTTCACGAAAAATAATTTTCGGGAAAACATTTTAAGATAATATTTCAAGATATACACAATCAAGTGGAGATATACATGCAATACATGTGCAATCTTTAGAGATATGGATAATCAACATAAATACCAACCTATTCATCACTTGGTTCTTCTTCTAATTTGTTGACTTGAGCAGGAGCCAACATGTCTTTGCTGTCCTCTTCTTCTCCTCTTCCTTCTTTACATGGACGTGATAGCAACATCCGGTAACTTTAATCTTCACCAAATGAAAGTTCCAGAGGCATTTTTATTGTCTTCTTCTTCTCCTCCTCCTTTGAATAGGCGCAATAGGAGCTCCAACTAACTTTCATATTCGCCAAACGGCTCTTTACGATGGTCATCTTTGGCTTCGTGGTCGTCGTTCGTTGTACTCTTCTTCTCTTCCTTGTTCATCACGTTGGAGGTCTATCGTCACTTCATCTCTTTTTGAGTCAGCCACGAGAGATGGACCGAGAGAAAAGAGCACCCTACAAACATGTGCAATGTTAGCCTTAAAATCACAACATTAAAATCTTTAATAGAGAATTAAAAATAAAAATAAAGTAACTATTCCCAAGCAATCCATTTACCATAATTCAGATGGCCCCGATAGAGAATAATAAAACGGAATAGAGAATAATGTAATTTTCTGTATATTTTGATGTCTACATTAATGAAGACTACATGCTTTTTCGAATAACTTTTCTAAGATAATATTCCAATCAAAATATGCACAATCAAATTGAAATATATGTTTAATCTTTAGATATATGTGTAATTAACACAATATACACCCAGTTGTATGTGGGAAGGGGTCCATATCAACTTCCATTCTTTTTTTCCTTCTTCTACAAACTTGATTTTTCCTTAGCATATAGCTTCTTTTACCGCTTTTCTAAAAACGTTGCAATAATTGGTGTTATGGCTCCACGAATGGTGCCATTTTGTTGGCCATTTCCTCTTTGCTTGGAATCGTCTGACCCTCGATTAGCCTTATTACTCCATCTTTAACAAGGAGGTCAAAGATTTCATCCAACTTTGTTATATCGAACAAATACCTCTGCGTATCTTTGGCTCTCATCCTCGCCATTTCTCTAACTCGGGCAAGCTTCAGAACCTGAAAAACGTAGGACTTGTCCAGCGTCATCTGGGCAACTACAATTTCGGTAGCCTCTTCTTGGTCGCTTTCCTCCTTAGAATTATCATCTCGATCATACAGTGCCATATTTTGCTTGTAATCCATATATGGCTTCTTTTCCTTCTCTTTCCACAAATTCTCATACTGCGTAGCGAAAGAGGTTAATGGAAATAGTTCTGTGAACCTTTTCCCTGCAAAATGTTCTTTTAGAATGAATTTGAGACCATTCATAGCCATTTCGGCGACTTCTTTCTCTGGAAGAAAGAACAAACACTGGTTTCTCATCTTCTTAAATTGGGCAATATACTAATCTACGGTCTCATTATTATACTGTTTAACGGTTGCAAGATCCGATAGGGCTGTTTTGGGGATTGGTCTGTAAATCTGGATATGGAACTTACCCTCCATATCCTCCCAATTTTGGACAAAATTTGCTGGGACTAGTGTACCAAGTAAAGGCCGTCTTTGACAACGACAAAGGAAACAATCTTAATTTCATTCTACCATCATTGTTAGTGTCCCCACATTGCGCTGTGAACTTACTATTATTTTCCACTGTTGACTGGTGATCTTCTCAAGTAAAAACAATGAAATCTGGCACCTTGTATCCCCGCGGATTTTGGATATTGTAGTACGGTTTGTGATACATCGGTCTGGGTACTCCTCCTTCCAAATCCATGCGTTGCATCACTAGGCAAGTTGTTTGTTCAATAACACGCTGGTCCCATGATGGATCTTGCACTTGATTAACCTAATTAAATTGCCCCATAGACCGCGAAGTAAGGAACATGAGCTATAAAATCTCTCTGACCCTGAGGCCGATACGGTTGATATCCTGGGATGGGAATAGGAATAGTTCCGATGCTTATCGAGTTCACTATTCCCGTTTGATATGCAGCACTATGACCCACCGGCCTCGTGGTTTCTGTATTGAGCGGCTGAGTTCCAACTCCTTTAATGTCTATTCCCGACACCCAAGGACTCGGATTCGTCGTAACGACGTTAGTTCCGTTGGTCTCCTCCTATACACGCCCAAATGAATTAACTGGCCGACTCAGACCAAGCCAGTATTATCATGATCGCTCTGGTTTTGGTCGTTGGCAACATTTAGCCTTTGTAGTATTCTGACCGCTTGATGGCGCTGCCCAGCCTAAACTTCCACCACCATTGAAGGAGGTAGAGGAACTTCAAGGTACAGACCCTGACCCCGCCTGGCCGCCTGGAATCAAAAGCGGCTGATTAGATTTCCCCGATCTCAACATGAGTTCGGTTACCAAATTAGTGATCAAGGGGGTGATCACTCCGGATATATGATTGACTAGATGATTAGTCAAATCATTCTATTGTACTTCGAACATCCTCCTCGTGGTGTCTCCATAATAGAATTCGGGGCCAATTCCTTCCTTTGATCTTTGGTAAGGTTTCGCGGGGTGTCCGTCAAAGTTGCGCCAATGTTGACCTCGTCTATCGCGTCGGCATTCGATTCCTTTGATCGAGGCTTGCCGCAGGGAGTGGTTGTCCTTGGCCGAGGTATTGCGAGTCTCTTGATTCTTGGTTTTTGCCATCCGCACTTCCTCAAATCCGAACGCGATGGTCTCACTGGGCATATGCTAAAAAGATGTTTCACCAGGAATTGTATCCGATGAAATACCCTTCACCGAATATTGGCTCCTCGGCTTTTTTGTGCATATCGAATTCTGCGTTCGGAAAGGAAAGAAAAGACTCTAATTACAGTAAATACAAGAAAGGAAACAATAAATTCAAGCGAACATAGAAGACAAAAACGATCAAAGGATAACTGCAATACGAATAGAGCAAAGCAACACGTATGTTATTTTCATCAAGTTTCTTTTTTTTTTCTTTTCGTCCTCCACAACATTCTTGTCGCTGGCTATTTATAGCCAAACTGACAAGATAACACTAGTAGTGGTTACTATTTCAAATCTAAACTATTCCCAGGACATTCGGAATGTTCTCCAATAATTGCATGGTGTTATCCACAAGGTGGTTGAAGCTTGGTATCAGGAAGTGCCTTGATAACTGGTCTATCCCTTACCTTGTTGCTTTTTGAATTGTAGCTGACGTTGAACCATCGGTAACAGCAATCGCGATTATTAACGAATTCCCTTCAAATCTACGGGCTGTCATCTAATGGAGTTGGTGGGCCTTATCGGTTTGGGGCAGCCCACGAACGCCACATTTTGGTGTTCCTAAATAAAAGGAGTAACATATCACTTCAGTTTTCACATACTAGAAAATGGACAAGACGGATCAAACGCATACCTCAGAAGGAAAAAGGAAGTATATGTTGTAAGACAAAATAAATAATTCATATGCGGAAGCTAGAATCAATTGAAGACAAACCTCCAGCCATTGTTCTTGTTCACGTTCGTCAGAAAAACCTGAAATCAAACAAAATTGGGGACACTCTACTACCCCAATTCACTCTCATACTGATGGTGTATTCTAAATGAGAGAGTTTGAGTTAGACCTTATCATCCCCCTTCAAAATTGAACATACGTTCCTATTTATACCATCTTCCATCAAAACGGTAACCAATTGGGCGGTTGTCACGAAAGGGTACGAAACGTGGAAAATTGCGTTCGTTGAATAGTCGCAACTTTAAGAGAAAATATGGGTCTAAAAAATGTGGGATCACAAAATAAATAACATTCTCCCACTTGATCCCATCATTTTCATCATACGAATTATCCAACTAATTCCACAAAAACTTTATGCTTAAAGAAAAGAAACAAAACACACGGATCATGGTGACATGTCCTCTAAGAGTGAGTAATATCTTCCATGTATCACAATGCATCTTATTTCTTTAATGTCAGCCTATATGTGACAACATATCTTAATGAATAAACCTCATGTTTATTCCAGAACCAAGAATAAATGTTATTCTCATAAACAACAAAATGTGTACACAAAAATTGAGAATCAACATTACAACTGAATAAGAGTTTCATACAACAAAAATCGCTCATATGTCGACAAATCACATGATGGGACCTATTCCCATACTAGTTACATGATCCTTATACTTCATTGGTGGCATGCCTTTAGTTAAAGGATCGGTTATCATCAATTCAGTGCTAACGTGTTCAATGACCACTTTATTCTCCTTAACACGTTTCCTTATGGCTAAATACTTAATGTCGATATGCTTACTTCGACTGCTACTTTTGGCATTTTTAGCCATAAAAACTGCAGCTGAATTGTCACAATATATTCTTAATAGCCTAGAAATAGAATCAACAATTCTAAGCCCAGCAATGAAACTCTTCAACCATACACAATGCGAGATAGCCTCAAAACAATAAACAAACTCAACCTCTATAGTGGAAGTAGCAGTCAAAGTCTGCTTGGCACTTCTCCATGACACGGCTCCGCTAGCTAACATGAAAATATATCCATATGTTGATTTTCGTGAATCAATGCAACCCGCGAAGTCCGCATCCAAATAACTGACCACTTCCAGGTTGTTAGTCCGTTTATACATAAGCATATAGTCTTTGGTACCTTGAAGGTATCTCAACACTTTCTTTGCAGCTCTCTAGTGGTATAAACCTGGATTACTTTGATATCTTCCCAACATTCCCACAGCAAAAGCGATGTCAGGTCAAGTGCAAACCTGAGCATACATCAAGCTTCCAACAGTAGAAGCATATGGAATGTTGTACATTTGTTCCCTTACTAGATCATTCTTCGAGCATTAGTTCAAATTGAACATGTCACCCTTCACAATGGGTGCTATACTTTGTGAACAATCTTTCATCCGAAATCTCTCTAGAACCTTATTGATATAGGTTTCTTGAGATAGTCCTAAAATTCCTCGAGGTCTATCTCTGCTCTTAATGCCAATGACATAAGATGCCTCACCCATATCCTTCATGTTAAAACTCTTAGAGAGGAATTGTTTCACCTCATGTAGCAACCCTTTTATCATTGGTTGCAAGTAGTATATCATCTACATACAACACAAGGAAACAAATTTTGCTCCCACTGACCTTCTAGTATATACATTGATTCATGACATTCTCTATAAAACCAAATGAAAAGATGACATCATGAAACCTTAAGTACCGTTGGCGGGATGCTTGTTTCAAGCCATATATAGATTTCTTAAGCTTGCACACCAAATGCTCACCTTTACTAGAGGAAAATCCTTCAAGTTGTTTCATGTAAACCTCCTCCTCTAGTACTCCATTGAGGAACGCCGTTTTCACATCCATCTGATGTAATTCCATATCAAAATGGACAACCAATGCCAAAACAATACGAAGAGAATCTTTCTTAGATACAAGAGAAAAAGTCTCAGTGTAATCGATTCCTTCCTTTTGAGTGAATCCATTGGCAACAAGTCTAGTTTTATATCTTTCAATGTTACCCAATGAATCTTTCTTAGTTTTGAATACCCATTTACAACCAATGGCCTTCACACCATCAGGTAACTAAACCAAATTCCAGACTTTGTTAGATGACATAGAACTCATCTCTTCTTTCATGGCATTGTACCACAGATTGGATTTATCACTATCCATGACTTGTGAAAACGTTTCGGGATCATTTCAACTCCAATATTATAGTCAGACTCTTGTAAATACACAATATAATTACTAGGAATAGCCGATTTCCTTATTCTAGCTGATCTTCTCAATGTTGGATCAACATTCTCTTGAGGAGCATGTTGCTCAACTGGTTGTTCAACAGTTTCTGGTAATTGCTGAACAACTGGATCTACTAGATCAATATCGGCAGTTGTGGAACTTCAACAATTGGTTATTCAATAGCTGGTGGCCCGAAGGGCATTATGAGCAACAACCAACCTTAAACTTGAGGTGGAAGGTTGAGTGTCTGAATGATCTTCCCTAGGAACAAGATCCCTCGGTCGATCGCTCCCTTCGATCAAGTCATTTTCAAGAAATTTAGCATTTCTTGATTCCACAATCCTAGTGGTATGAGATGGACAATAAAACATGTATCCCTTAGACCTTTCGACATATCCAATGAAATACTCACTTATGGTCCTTGGGTCCAACTTTTTTTCTTGTAGATTATAAATTCTCACCTCAGACGGGCATCCCCAAACGCGCACATGATGTAAACTCGGTTTCCAACCCTTAAATAACTCAAAAGGTGTCTTTGGGACAGCATTGGTCGGAACTCGATTTAATATGTACACTGCCGTCTTAAGTGCTTCAGTCCATAAGAATTTAGGAAGTTTTGAGCTGTTAAGCATACTACGCACCATGTCTAATAAGGTCCGATTTCTTTTTTCCGCTACGCCATTTTGGTCCGAAGAACCAAGCATAGTATATTAAGCAATTATCCCATGCTCTTGAAGAAATCTTGCAAATGGACCAGGTGCTTGTCCATCTTCAGTGTATCTACCATAGAATTTTCCACCTCTATCTGATCTCACGATCTTAATTTGCTTATTGCATTGTTTCTCTACTTCCGCCTTAAATACCTTAAAGGCATCTAATGTTTCATATTTATTATGAATCAAGTAGATATACATATAACGTGAGTAATCATCTATGAAGGAGATAAAGTATTTCTGACCACAAGAGTCCACATCCGGACTACAAATATCCGTGTGTATGATTTCTAATATTTGTGTACTCCTCTTGGCACCTTTCTTTGTTTTGTTAGTCTGTTTTCCCTTTATGCAGTCCACTAAGTATCACAATCGGTAAAATCTAAAGTACCGAGTACTCCATAATTTACTAATCGCTTAATTCTTTCTATGGAGATATGTCACAATCTCCGATGCCACAATATAGAATAATGTTCTTTCACAACACATCGTTTTATACCAGCTTTATCATGAACATGCATCGCATCATAATAGGTATTGTCTTGTAAATTAATTCGAAAAAGACCATCAGACAAAGTACAACTCCCGACAATTTCAGATTTAAATGATAAACAGAAGTTTGAATCTGAAAAGTTAAAAGAGTATCCCAAAGGTACAAGTCTTGAAATTGAAGTTAAAATTTTTAAAAAAAAAACTAGGAGCATAAAAGGTTTTTTCCAAATCTAAAAAAAAAAAATCACTATTGAGAACTAGTCTATATGTCCCAATAGCTTCCACATGCGAACACATCTTGTTTCTTGAATAGATGCTTTGTTCACTTCCCACTAGCTTCCTGTGGTTTTGAAAACCCTATAAGGAATTCAAAATATGGATTGTAGATCCATAATCAATCTACCAAGTGTTGTGACTTACATCGGTTATATTAAATTCATAACAAACACAAGAGATTGGATTACCTTTCTTCTCGAGCCAGGCCTTAAATTTGACACAATCCTTCCTTATATGCCCCTTCTGTCTACAGAAGAAACACTTGGATTCTTTCTTAATGTTAACTTGGGGAGGTATTTTACCTTTTCCCTTATGCTTGCCATAGCCCTTATTCTTTCCTTGTGTTGCCAAATGAGCACTTTCTCCCAATTCTATAATCAGTCTTTCTTCCTCTTGAACACACATGGTTATGAGTTCATTAATTGACCATTTATTCTTATGTGTGTTATAAGAGATCTTGAAAGGTGCATACTGTTGTGGGAGAGTGTTCAGAATATAATACACAAGGAAGGATTCAGATATCTCAACCTCAAGGTTCTTAAGCTGAGCTGCAATGTTCCTCATTTGCATGATGTGCTCACGCACACCTCTAACACTAATGAGCTTCAATGATGAAAACTTCATAATCAAGGTCATGGCATGCGCCTTCTCAGAACTTTCAAACTGCGCATCTATGGCCTTTAATAAAGCCTTAGCATTACTATGCTGAGTAACTGAACCACGAATATTAGGAGATATTTTAGCTCTTATAAACATAGCACAAACGCGGTTGGACCGTTCCCATTGGTTATAAAGAGCTATCTCAGCTGGAGTGCTCGAATCAGTAGGAGCAGGTGGTTCGTCTTTCCTTATAGCATAGTCAATGTCCATCCACCGCAATTGAAGAAAAACTGACTCATTCCAAACTTTATAATTCTCACCATTCAGTATAGGAACATCAAACTTAAATTTAGAGAAATTCACAGGTTGCGAAACTGCATATCAAATAATCATGCTTGTCACAAAATTTGAGGCAAATATAAATAAATTATGTTTTACCAATGTAACATGTCACAATATGAATCACATAACATAAAAACTACCTGTGGGCTAAGTTTTTAATTTAAATAGATTCATAATTACTTCATGAAGAAACTATCATATTATATGCATTTTCTTAATCCCTGTGAGTAAATTAAGAAAAATAATATGATATTTCATCATAATTAATCATATTAATATAATGAAAATTCATGTGTGATAAAATTCATCATATTAATATAATTAATTACAATCAATGTCCATTTCTAAATATGATCCAGAAGCTTTTAATATATAATTTAATTAATTAAAGATGTTGTGGCCACTCCCTAATTAATTAAATATATGGACCATTGGACATTTATTTCATGCATAAAATATTCATAAAAAATGCATGAAATGACATAATAAATAAATACATCAAGGGCAGAACAGTAAATAAATAAATTGGCCAAGGGCATAATTGCAAAAATTTAAAAAATTTGAGGCAAAATCGTAAAAAGAGATGCGCGGAGGAGACGTCAGGCGCGTGCCTGGCACGCGCCCATTCCTGCGGCAAGAGCGTGGTCCACACGCGCGCAGTTCAGCGTGTGGGCATGTGCCTCGCACGTGCACCGTTCAGCGCGCAGGCGCGTGCAACGCGCCTGGCAACTGCCACGCGCGTGGATCCCACGCGCGCAACGGTTGAGCGCGCGTGAGAGCACGTGGCGCATGGATTCCACGTGCCTTCTTCCTCGCGAACAGAAGCGTTTTCTTCGCTGTTTTTCGCCATTCCGCCGCAGTTTCGCCGGCATTTTCTTCTCCGGCAGCCCATTTCAGACAAAAATAAATAATGGGTTTTGAAGAACATGCCAGCACGACCACATAGGTCCAAGTTTCGGCGAAAATGAGCAAAAATTGGCCCCAAAATCAGACGAAAATTTCCCAAAACAAAATTCTTTCAACCACCGTGACTTCCGCCGCCCAATTAGCCTCCGGCGAACACCGAAATGCCGAAATAACTCATGAATAATATTCCTCATGGCAGTGCGACCGTACGGGTCCGAATTCGAGGGGTGGGTCACGCGGATTTGCTGGGAATCGGCGAATCTCTCTTGGCCTCAAAACTTCAAGTTACTGTTCATCCTCATAAAATGGCCGAAAATACAACAAAATAAGGCAGAGGCTCTTAACATACTCTAGCAATTGTTCTTGTTCACATTCGTCAAAAAAACCTGAAATTAAACAAAATTTGGGACACTCTACTACCCCAATTCACTCTCATACTGATGGTGTATTCTGAATGAGAGAGTTTGAGTTAGACCTTGTCATCCCCCTTCAAAATTGAACATGCGTTCCTATTTATACCATCTTTCATCAAAACGGTAACCAATGGGGTGGTTGTCACGAAAGGGTACGAAGTGTGGAAAATTGCGTTCGTTGAATAGTCGCAACTTTAAGAGAAAATATGGGTCTAAAAAATGTGGGATCACAAAATAAATAACATATGTTTCAAATTAAATTGACTCATTCATGAGGTGATCTAATCACCCTTTCTTGGAAGATGACCGAGAAGGATAATGAAGCGAATTCGCATGAAGACACCTTCAAAATTCAAGGAAAAAGAGATGTAGAAAGTCAAACCTACCCACCTTCGAAGGAAAAGGGAGTCGATTCGTTCCCAATAGTAAAACTTTTCTACTTGATGCTTGACATCGTGCTCCCCCTTTTACATAGATCGTGGCAAGCCTGCTGCAAAAGGCTTGGTGATAGAATGAGGAACGCTATGGGATCATCCGACTCCACGAAAAGGGTGTTTCTCGGTTATTTTTTTGAGCTCATTCGTTGTGCTAAACTCTTAGTTACTCTCAGCTTGATCCCCACAAAGTGATGACCCTATATTAGAATGGTTGACATATGGATTGTTGTTTTGAAACCCATTGTTCAATCAATTGGGATTGTAATTCATTTCTGAATATTAATGATCTGGAAATTAAAAATCAGACAAGATTTAGGATGAATGAATTGTCAAGTCATTGATATATGCATGCTCTTTTCCCAAATTCGATACCGATTAAGTTTAGATTTGTGAATATGGTCGCCCAATGTAATGATTAAACTAACAATCAGATTATGTCGGCACCTTATTTTTAGTCCACAGTTAGGCATGCATTTTTTTCAAAAGCGCAAATGATAATAAAAAAATATACAAATAATAAAAATGTTGGGGTATAGTTCATACTCTCTAACGATTGAAAAGCTAAACTGCTTTTATATTTTGGATTAATAATTTATTAGTAGTTTGGATTTTGGCTCATGAATAGTGACTGAATATATTGTCTTTTTATCTTATAATTGAGATATGTAGGTGCAATGTGTTAATTATAATAAAAAAATTTGTTGGACGTAATTTTAGTTTAGGGATGAATCAAGATGAAAACCCTATATTTCAAATTATTTTTCTCTTTTTTACTCCCTATTTTGTTGTGGAATTCTAACCAAAAAAAAAAAATTAGTATTAAAAAGAGAGGATAAAAAGTGATAAAAAGGGATTTCTTGCCCCCCAATTCTCTCTCCATGAAGGTTCGGTTGGTTCCCCACTTAGAGAGAGCGAGAGAGAAACTGAGATATTTGGAGTTTCGAGAACCTTCTTCGAGATACCTTTCATCCTCTTTGGCTGACGGACGACCTGCATCATCGCTGGTGATCGCCCTTTCCACTGTCTCCGAGAAGCTCTCTGTCTTCCCCTGTTTTACCGTCAGTTCAGTGCGTTCGAGACCTTTTCGCCAGCATCAATCACCATAGACGAGGTATTCAACCGACTCTAGTTGCCGCAGGCCTCATTTCCGAAAGAGAATTAGGATTACTGTCTTGCTTCATAGCCGAAGATTTTTGGTCAGATCTCGTCGTGATTTCGATTGTCGATGCTTTCCAGATCTTCCTGGTGCATGCTTGACCAGTAATCGAGACCAAGAATGCCTCCTCGACATGGTAACATTTCAACTCTGTCTTGCCGGTTCTGGTGAATGAAGGAACCGAAATAGCATGTTCTCTATTAAGACCAGGTCTGTTTCGTGTGAGTGTGTCTCATTAATTGCACACATTCTGGAATTATTATGCATGAACCTGGTGTCAAATTCAAGTTCATTACTCCTCGCTCCACTCCTCCGCTGAACACACGTGGCATGTTTGATAAAAATGTTTCTTAGAGGTGATCAAAATACTTCACGTAATCATTCGATCTGAGGACATATGAGCGATGTCCAAAAGATGTAGTCGAATCAGTAGCTATTAGACATGATTACATGTGCATTTCATATTGCTGAATCAGTGACGGATGGTGAACGTCGGTGATAAATGACTGGAGGTGATGGCCGATGGTAGAGGTTGGGTGATGAAGATATGCGATCAACTGTGAAGTAGATATGCTCATGGCTCGATGCTTTGGTATATTGTTTTTTGATTGAAGCATTATGTGCTCTTGGTCTGTGTTTGCTTTCAAGAAGACGGGGCTTAACCTAGTTTTGGTGAGTTGTGGGTTTAATTTGGTTTGGTAGATTTGGGCTTAATTTCGGTTTTAATCATACTTGTGAGTTTTGGGCTCAATTTGGCCAAATTGGATTTGGATCAGTTTAAGTTTAGTCTAATCACTATTAGGTTAGGCTTGAAGGAAAAGCCCGTTCCTTCAATTAGGTCTTTTGTGTTTTCATTGGTCCAACCTTACGTGACCCAAGTCTAACCCTTTTCGAGTCGGGTCCAAAAATTCGGCATGTGTCCTCAATAATTATAATAAATAATAAATACTAATGAAAAATAAATAAAAGATTGAAAAAAAAAATTGGAATATAGTTAGAAAATAGGTCTTAATTAGGTTGTTAGATCTTAATATTTGATCTAGCTTAATTTCATTAAGTTAGAAATTCATATTGTTAGGATAGTTCTATTTCTTGATCCTTCGGGAAAGCCTTTGTATGATTGATTAATGATTAGTTTATTGGTTGATATCATGAAAACCTTAAATCGATATACTTACGATAAATTTACCAAAAATCAATTTTTTGACTATAAAAAATCCCAAACTAATATATATATATATATATTGGTAACTCGAACCCGCAGTTCTATGCGACCAGCGATGGCAAATCTTGGGGGAGCGATTTGGGAAAGCGATTACAAGACCCACCACTTGGGGGAGCGATGCATTTGGGATTCGAACTTCTCCCCTTCATGAGGGGGAAAGAACCTGAGCCAGCTGCGCTACTGAGGGTGGTGGTTTCCAAACTGATATATTTGTGGTAAATTTACCTCAAACTAATTTGTCAATCACCAAAAACCTCACATTGGTACACCTGTTATAAATAAAGTATTAAACCTAAAACTAGTACACCTGTCAACTATTGAGAGGTGTAATGGGATTTTCTAGAAGCCTACTTGTTGAAAATGGACGTCAACGTTAAGTGCGTCTCTTGGTAATGCAATGTATTACAATAGTTTCATTCAATGTTAAGTATAATGGAGAAGCTCTCCTTTATTTCCAATCCACAGGAGGAATACAAAGGGAGACCCACTATCCCTATACCTATTTATTATTGTAGCGAATGTGCTGTCTTGTCTCATGAAGAATGCAATGGAGGAGGGTAGATTTAAAGGAATCAAACTCAGCAAGGATTGTCCCACATTAACCCATTTTTTATTTGCCAATGACTCCATATTTTTCTTGGAAGGAAGAATCACATAATGTCAGATGCTTTGTGAAATTTTAAATCTATATTGCTTTGCCACAGGACAGCTATTAACCTAAACAAATTTGGAGTTTACTTTGGTAATGGTTGCCCTGAAAGTCTAAGAAGAAATTTGGTGCAGGAGTTGAGGGTCCCAAAAATTGAGAAAACAGGGGAGTATTTGGGAATTCCATCTAAATAGGGTAAGTCGAAAATGCAAATGTTTGCATGGATTATAGCACTAGTGAATTCGAAAATAGAGGGATTCAAAACTAGTGGGATAGTAAGAAAAACTCATTTCCAAAGCAAGCAAAGAAGTGCTAATTAAGGCAGTGGTGCAAGCTCTACCTCAACATGCAATGTTTATTTTCAAAATATTAGTCTCTATTTGTTGCACAATTGAGCAAAAAATTTTGTCTTTCTGGTGGAAGAATAGAGACTCAAAAGCTGTGATTCACTAGAAAAAATGGGATGTCTTGAAGAAAAGGAAAGACGATGGAGGGTTAGGTTTCAAGGATTTAATCAATTTCAATGTGGTGGTGCTGAGCAAGCAGGCTTGGAGAATTGCAAAAAACCCTTCCTCTCTTTGGAGCCAAACATTCAAAGGGCTTTATTTTCCAAATGGAAATTTCTGGCATGCTAGAAAAGGGAATTGTCCATCATGGAGATGGCAAAGTCTATTGAAGGGGAGAGATGCTTTAGCAAAGGAAGTGAGGTGGGCAGTAGGAGATGGGATGGATATAAAAATCCGAGGAGATCGTTGGCTAAAACAGGGCATTATTGGAGGATCTGCTAACCTAGGGGATCCATGAACAGTAGCGGAATTAATAAGAATGGAGGAAAAGGAATGAAATGAACAAAAGTTGCAGGGGCTTTTTGATGAACAGATTGTACAGGAAATCCTAGCAATTCCTTTAAGCATACATGTGGAAAAGGATAAGCTAGTGGGGACTTGTAACAAGACAAGGGACTAGAGTTAAAAGTTCCTACAACAACATCAACAGCGCAGAAAATCAACACCCACAAAGTCAGCCTTCGTCTTCGCATCAGACACCAAGAGCTCTATGGACTATGATTTAGAATCTACAAAATCCCCCAAAGATCTGAATTATTCTATGGAGTATTTGTCAGTGTACACTTCCTTCGTCGGAAAACTTGCATAAGAGGAAAATAATACCTGAATCGAGGTGTCCTTTATGCCATCAACACCCGGAGACAATTGAGCACTTATTTTTGTTGTGTAGTTGGACGAAGGCAGTTTGGGCTCATCGGTACTAAATATGCAAGTCTCGAATCAAGGTTTGCAAAGAATAGAAGATTGGCTACTGAAGTTCAGAAAACCCCAAACAAACTCACCTTCAGTTGAGCTAGTCGCTGGCTTGATGTGGAATTTGTGGAAGGCTCCGAACCACTTTGTTTTCCAATGGAGAAAGCCAGATCCAATTGCGGTGGTCGAGGAAGCCAAAGCAATTCAAAGCAACTTCAGGAGATGGAACCATTTGAAAAACACAAATCAAATTAAACGAGGGAACTCACCGTCGACTTGGTCTCCACCGAAGAAGGGCCGTTGAAGATAAATGTGGATCGGTCGCTTGGTGTGGGATCGTCCGCTGGAGCCGTAGCCGGAGTGTGTAGAGATGAGTCGGGAAAGTTGGTTGATGGATTCGTGATGGAGGTTCGGGCATCGTCAGTCTTGCAACTAGAAACCCTGGCTTTGTTGGAGGCATTGAAGTGGTTTGGAGCGCGAACAGAAGCCTCTCGTACGTTGGAGTCAGACAACTTAACTTTGACAAGCAACTCATAGATCAAGACAAACCACTGTGACAAGTGCGTGGTCTCATCGCTGAGTGTAAGGCTTTAGTGGGCTCTTTTCAGGATATCAGAATAGTACATTGCACAAGGAAGGCTAATCGCAGGGTGAATTAGGTCGCTAAAGCCCAACGTCTTAAGATTTTACTATATAATTGGATCTCTAAACCTCTTCAAATCTTGTGAGACCTTTTATATTCGGATGCCTATCTTTCTTGTCGTTCAGTTTTTACTTATAAGTAATGAAAGCTAATTTTTTCGATTAAAAAAAAAACTATCACATATTATCCAATTCAGTAATTTTACGATAAAATTTAACAGAAATTAATTGATAGTAAATTTGTTATGAGTGTAGTTTGGGATTATTATTTTGAGTAAATTTTTTATAGGTTGAGATCAAAATTCAAGTATGCTTTTGGTATTATCTCTAATTGGAAGTGAATGCTCAGTTTCTTGTCAAAGCCAATTGCTGCGGAGTCAAATGTAATGCTAACGTACAAGGCAAGAAGTAGTTGGCATTATTTGCTAATGCCATATTTCCGGAATCGTCTTTATAAATATGTACGCTTTTATGCATCGCACGGGCATGTTTCCCATTCCAAATGACTATAATTATTTCTAACAAAAAAAATTAAAATTACAATAATCCTGCACCGTAGAGGGCATCAAGAAGCCCGAGATGCAGATCTCCGTCAAGGCAAGAAGCATCGTCAGTGAGCAGTAACTCCATCATTCACTCTGCTGCAAGCAGCTTCTTGCGCATCACCGAAGCTCCTGCTCAGGTCCACGGCAGACGCGTCCTAAATTTGGCAATGTGGCCTTAACGACAATGTCAATGGTACAACCAAAGATGTTCCCAGTGGCTGCAAGTAGCGAGAATCTCAGTGACTATGTTTTTTTTTTTTTTTCCTCTTATTCTAGGAAGCCAAAAAGAATGTCAATATCTGACAAGAAAACAACACGACTATAGATATGCTTACGGGCCAAGGAGGAAAGAGGGATGGGAAGCAGATGGTACAGGTGATCCTGAGAGGCGAAAATCCTTACTTCTCTGGATATTGTCAGGGAGAGAATATCACCACTACCTACAAGTGCATTATCTGTTTCTCTGCACAGAACCTTGGACATACCAATTCCTTCCGGCGTCCCGATTGTGATTACACAAAATAAAAGCATGCTCAGGAAAATTGTTTACTGATCAATCCAGATGATTGGACACTATTACTCATGTCTTGTTGCTTGTATGAATAAAAAGAGAAATCGGATTTCTAGCGGGTGTTTGGGCCTTCTTGGCCAACCACCTTGAAATCTCAGTTGTTGAATTTCTAACTATTTGAAATGTTTGTAACGGCTAGTTGGGATTGTTTTTTATAAGTATGGTTGCCTATTGCCCTAAGCATTACAAATTTATTACTTACACTAGCTAAAAACTCTTGTCCACACTTTGCTATCAAAACTCATAAAGGATCAAACTCGTGAGAGAGAAATACTTTGTAAAAGAGTTTATTCTATTTGTAAAGGAGAGCTAGGTCCATTATAAACTAACCTTCACATGAGACTTCAAAAGTTTAGTAGATCCAGCATAACTCACAAATAATCTCGAGAGTCGAACCACTATTAAATCAACCGAGCATTTTTCTTGTTGTAATTATGGTTATAATTATGGTTAATGGATCAACGGAAGCCAATAATTAAGATACGTTTTTTCTGTTCACATATCTCTTTTTGGATTCATGAATTTCCTATACTTTTATGTTCACGTATCTATTGAATTCATGAATTTCCTAGATTCATGTATCGTTTAGTTCATGTATTTATTGAGTTCATGAATCTCTTGAATTCACGTATCTTTGAGAGTCATGTATTTCTTTATTCATGAATCTCGTGGATACACGCGTCTATTTAATTCATGTATCTATTTAGTATATGAACTAAAAATCTCTATATATAGATAGGAACATAGAGCTTCATGAGGAGTTTTTGGTTTTTGGTTTTTGGTTTTTCTAACTCTATTCCAAAAGAGTTTTGATATACGTTTAAACTCTTCTATTTTTTCTAGGTGTGCTGGTTCAAATTGAACGGTTCGACTGAGTCCTGTTTGCATAGTGCTAATCTAAACAGGTTCGGGGTGTTGTATCTTGGGAGGCATAGTTCGTGAATCTACGGAGCACCATTGGCAGGAACTAATCGCCTTAAGGAGATTCGGATATCCGTACCTCACCTCCAATTTTATGTTATTTTTCAATGATATATTATTTTCTTCTTCTCCAAGATTTGTAAAAGGAAGAATATTATAAAGTTGTTATCATCTTCTTTGCATTGATGTTTTGATTACAACAAACAGTTTGTGTTTTCTCTGGACTAATTTCCAACATTTCTATCCCATTTCTTTTATTTACAAGCATATCACACGTTTAATAATTTGTCCAACTTGTATATATTAATAAATATTCGAAATTGTGCGGTGCATATTCTATATATTTGGAACATAACCTACGTGTGCAAACAACAAAGGACGTTTTGTTCACTTGCACGCGTACATACGCGAATGGTTACGAAAACTAGATTAAGTGCTCTTTTCAAAGTTATAACTCTTCCGTTCGTTTTGCTGTTTCGTGTCCGAGGAAAAGGTGAGGGTTGCTTCCCATAATTCATGTTTTACTGCATTAAAGAACAATCAGGGTGATCAATTGCAAAAGTCAAACCAAAAGTCAGATCATTTACTTTTCATCGTAGCATTATCCAAATGAAGAAAAACACGGATAATGACTTTCAATTTTCAGACTCTAAATCAATACAGTGTCTACAATACTTTTGGCAAAGAGCTCGAAAAAATATCAAATGTATTTGTACTATTGGTTTTGTAAACTTATTTAAGTTTTGCCATGTGTGAAGAAATCTATTTTTTTTTTTTAAAAGAGTTGTAAGAAAAAGAGAAATTTTTTGATTAGCAGAGGAGGAAATTTTCTTATGGATAATAAGCATGCAAAGCATGCTCTCTCTCGATTTCACAGGATCCGAGAAAAAAAAATTGCGGGCTTTTTATGCTTCTTTAATGAGCTCAAATGACCTTGTCAAGTGATATCTACACCTAAAGTAAGAGTGTAATTTTGTCCATATAAAATACCTGGGTTTAAGTAGAACATGTGTTTGTAAAACGTAGTCTATGTGAATTTAAGAGGGTCTCATGAACTCCATGGTTGAATTCGATGGATCAATTACATCTCAACTATTTAACTTAATGAGCATATCTCAATGCCTTCAAAGTGATCTATTTGAATTTACAGCAGATCCTAATACTCTACAAACAATCCAGACCATATAATATATTTACATAAGAAATGGGAGAGTTATATGACTTTTGCAGTGAGCCTATATAACTCATTTGGATTTTACAATGCATATCTATAATCAATAACCATCTAAAGAAGTGCAAGTGTACATATAGGGAAAATTTCAAATAAGGACCCAAAGTGCCATTCTTTTCTTAAAAGAGGATCTGAAGTGAAGTTTGGCTCAAACAAGGACCCAGAGTGCCTTCATTTTCTCAAAAGAGGACCTGGAGTGGAGTTTGTCTCAAATAAAGACTCAAAGTAATCATTTAGTCTCAAAGAAGGATCTCATTTGACAGCTGCTGAATAGATACATCTCCAATGCATATTCTGGTAGCCTAGTTAGGGGTATTTTTGTCCAATTTTTTTTAAAAAAATTTTCAGTTGTTTTGTTTTTTATTATTATTATTATTATTATTATTATTATTATTATTATTATTATTATTATTATTATTATTATTATTTGGGTCAATGGTGGCACTGTTCATCATCTTCTTTGTCCCATATTCGTCTTCTTCTCAAGAACATCGGACTTAGGAAAGGCTGGTGAGCGCTGGCCGTTGGTGAGGGCCGGCGAGGGTTGGACGCCCATCGCTGGCAATAGGCAAGGGCCACTAAGCCCTCGCTGGCTGTGGGCGAGGGCTCGTAAGCCAACCCTCGCTAGATCTAGGGAGGGTGGCCTCAGCTACGGCCGGCGAGGGTCGTCGAGCCCTTGCTAGCTACGGGCGAGGGCTTGCAGGCCCTCGTCGGCCCTTATCAGTGGCCAGTGAGGTGGGTGAGCCCTCACCCAAGACCAACGAGGGGCGACCTCATTGATGGCCGTGAGGGGTGACCTCCCTCACCTCCGTCCACTGCTCCACTTTCAACCTCGTCTTATGCTAGGACTATGACTAGAACGCTCGCATCGCTTTCTTTATCCCTTCCTCCCACCACTGCTCCTAGATTGACGACTTTTTCAGCCACCCCTTTTGCCCTCAAGGACCTTCTTGTAGGGCCTCGATTTGGACGGCCCCCCTCCCCCATGGCCAGTGAGGGCTCGATGGCCCTCACCCGCTGTCAACGATGGGCATCGAGCCCTCGCTCGCTACTGGTGATGGGCGTTGAGCCCTCACCGGCCCTTACTAGTAGCTGGTGCTTGCTGGCCTTTCCCCAAGTCCGGTGTTCTTGATTTGGGCAAGAAGAAGTGAATAAGGGATGAAGAAGACAACGAACAGGGCAACCAAAAATGAAAAAAAGAAGAAGATGAAAATACCATAATCAAGCCACCAGAATATACATTGGAGATGCATCTATTCACCGGCCGACGAGTGAGATCCTTCTTTGAAACTAAATTATTACTTTTGGTTATTCTTTAAGACAAATTTTACTTCAGATCCTTTTTTGAGAAAATAATGACACTTTGAGTCCTTATTTGAGACAAACTTTACTTTATGTTCTATTTTGAGAAAATGATAGCACTTTGAGTCCTTATTTGAAATTTTTCCGTACATATATTTTCACATTGTTCTCACATATTATTATATTAATTAATACGTAAGCAACTGAGGATTAGATCGGCATCAGAGTACCAATCAAAGAAAGAGAGTACCAGTCAAGGACACTCGGGCTGCAACCGAAGTGACAAGTCTCAGCATTCAAATTTCTATAATTCATCAGCGCGCGAATGCACAACTCGGGTTGGGTTCATCGGCAACATCTGTCTCTACCCTTAAAGAAAATGAGACATTTACATCCTGTGTTTCCGCAGAAACTTGTGAATGTCTGCACATATAATTTGATTACATCCGATTTTTTCCCTCATAAAATGTACTTCTGCTTTTAAAACGACCAATTTACAATCTCAACTTCACAAATATATCTCTATTTACAAGATTGCCATTTCTTTTTCAAAAAAAATGAGAGCCATGTAATTGCTACGGTACAAGCCAATAATGCATCGTACGGGCATGTTTCCCATTCCGAATGACTATAATGCTACAACATAGAGGGCATAAAAGATCCTGAGGTTGCAGATAATGCGACCATGAAGCACAGGCAGGGTTGGAAACCGCATCATTCGCTCTGCTGCAAGCCAGTTCTTGCGAATCACCGAGGCTCCGGCTCACCACGGGAGTGGCGTTCCCAAATTGGCATACGGGCTTAGCGACAACAAGGGTGTTAAGACTAGAACTGGCCATGATTAAACCGATGATATTCAGATTTATGTCAGCAATGAACAGAGAAAATAAAAATGGCGAAATCATATTTGATGATGCAAACTAACAAAGGCCAGATTCAATGAATGGCCAAAAGTCACCTAAGCAAAGTCACCGTCAATTCAATTGCCGTGAATGCTGTTAGAGCGATTCCATTTTCAAAAGTTATTGCTAGCACAACCGATTCAGAAATCATACTTGAAACTCCAAATCTATTTGGTTTGATGTGTTTAGGAGTTCGACTTTGTAGAATTAGGAAATTTAGACACGCAAGGCAACGTCTGTTCAATTGTTTGTTGTTTCTTTTAAGCTTACTCCATTTCTAGGATTATGGATTCAACAAACAGCAACCAAACCTGAAATGCAGGCAACAGCAGATTCTACTCTATTCTATTTTTTAATTATTTATACCAGACTCTGATTAAATAAGATACCGCAGTCGCAAGTCTATTAGCCTTATTACGTGGTTCCAGATGTCCCATGTCAAGAAAAAAATAGAATTAATTGTCATCAAATGTCTAGATTTAAATTACTTACCATCTTCCACAACAAAGGCATTAGATATGCCCTCAAGGACACGGATTTCCTCACAACAATCCAACGCAGTTTTGACTCCAAGTCTGAATTTTCCACTTCTTGTCCAGCTTGACAGGTCATTAAAAGTGATAGAACCCAAGGTCCCCATGCCTTTATCGAGGATCACAGAGAGATCACCAGCCAAGAGTGGCATCTTCCCCCTCTTGTCCCTTCATTTCATTGTTTACGAAGAACTCTGCCGTCCAATTTTTACCAGCTTCTTCATCAAAGTCACCTCCAATAACCGTCACAATCAACTTCAGCATTGACAAGGGTCCAAATTGCACAACCCTACCTGTACTGGAATCTACCAAGATGACATGAATTGGAGCTCCTCTCTCCCCCTTAACCTGATCACCTTTGACTAGGCTCGATGGTAGTTTAGTTATAAAATGAAGACGTAATTGCTTTTTGCTCTCACCATCTTTTCTCGCTGATGCAGACCTGTAGATAGAAAGAAGAATTTAACAATTTACCCAATAAAAATTTGCACTGCAGAAGGTAGTGCTTAGTACATACAATATGAGGACAGCCTTCTTGCCAAAAGCAGAGTCATGCAAAGGAAGAGAATGCTGAGGGCCAAATCCAACATATGGTATCATTCTAGCAGGTGATTCACATTTCTATGAAAATCGCAATCAATTGACGATCAAACATAGGGCCTTTTAGCATTCGGTAGCTTGAACATATAGATCTCACCTAGTCTTTTGAAGAATGGAAAAGAAGCAGAGACACCGATACTCATCATCATAAGAAATGATGTTGTCCCGGTCTCTGTCATCAACACATATAAATATACTTGGAAGGAATTCACTAATTCAAATAGCGTTGCAAATTAACTTAAGGTGAACTCCTGCGGAAAACCAATACAAAAGAGCAAAAACATTCATAGTGACATTATCATTCACTACCGTCATATTTGATTCTACCTCTAGTAAATCATCCCGCATTGTTGGTGACAAATCAGCTGACATGCATTTAAATCGCAATCATCACCATAAGTATCGCAACAAATATTCTTACCAACTATTTTGTTTTCCATCTGATAAAGGAACTTTGATCTCATTCAATAGATCATGAGTGAAATTCTCATTGATAAACTCTGAAAAATCAGGGACTTCTCTGAGTTTCACGAGATCAAGTGGCTTCCTAATTTTTTCTTTCATTGTGTTGAAATTCTCCATCAGTAACGCATTTGTCCTCAAATACAGATAATCGCCCATCACTGCAGGAATCAATGGCTCCCTCTTCTCAGTTTGAGCAGTTTCAAATGCACTCAAACTCTCCCTGCAGAACGAAGTGCTGCAGGGTTGGCTTAGGATTCGAATTGCGTACTTCTTCAATACAGGAAGGACATCACCGCAATAGTCCCACCAGTCACCTTTATATGCAGCACTATTAGTATATAATTTTCACATTGAAAACATATAATATATGAAATTAAATCAATGTGGTTAATTGATAAAAGAATAGACGCCTACAAGGATGAGATGTCCGTAACATTGTCACAGCCATAGTAGTGAACAACTTTGGCACTTTGTTACGATAGAGCAGCATTTCTTGCACAAATATTTCCTTTTCTTCACCATCTACCAATTTTTCCAACATTATATTCATGCCATGTTTCATTGCATCATTCTCTATGTACTTCTCGCTACACATGTAAGCAGGGTTAAGAAAAGCAGCAGCAGCATGTATTGGTTGAATGATATCACCCGCCATTGCTTGAAAATCTTCCATAAACTCTGATACTTAGCTACATTAGTCTCATATATTTGTCTAATAGCCTCATCTGCCATTTCTACAGCTGCATACAAGAACCCAGAAGTAGCGTTGTAGCCATCAACTAGACAGAGTACTTGAAATATCGGTTCTAGAGCTCGCAAGACTTCTTTCCCTCCACTCCAAAATTCAGAACCCTGAATTATTTCACCCACTTCTACGCCTGATTCATCCTTGTCAAAACTCAACGAAAGCCACTCAGATGATGAAACAAGCAATCGCAGCTCACTTTCAATCCCCATGATTGATTGAAGCATATAATAGTTTGAGTAAAATATTGTTGTTGATGATTGTTTCGAGTCCCTGCAGTTTGTGAACTGCTTCATCGATGATAAGATGCTATCATGCTTCTGAATCTTAGTGACAACTGCTCTTGCTTGATCAAATGCCTCTCGAACCCACTGGATATCATAATAAATAGTCTTGAAGAGTAATTGTACTTCATGGGCAACACATTTAGTCTTGTACACATGAGGATGGTCATCATTTGGCATAATTTCAAATAACTGTTCTTCTCCAGCATTGTTGGTTATGTACTGCACGGCATTGTTGACCCCAATTTCTTCAGTGACAAAAAATGAAATCTCACTTAGCAAATCGCTTGTTGATTCATCATTTTTTATTTCCAACGCATTCAATAGGATCACCCCTTCAATAGAATAAGCGAAGATATAAATGAAGGATCTCTCCTTATCACTCCAACTATCATAGATGAGTGTGCAGCCAGTTCTAACCCATGATTTCTTCACATTTGCCACATGCTCTCCAATTGCGTTTTCCAAATCAGGCACTAACTTTGTTTTGACTACTGAACAACATGGCAACTTATAATGGGAACCATGGTCAATCATAGCATTTACAAAGTCAATGAAGGATGGCCTTCGCACAATGTCAACATCGATATCATTCAACAGGATGAACTTAACAAGCAATTTATCCAGCAAAACCTCATCCTTATTGGTATGCGTTTTTAGCGAAGTCCCTTCAATCTTAACTGGAGAGGCTTCAGCCTTGGCTCTTTTGTTGGGACCAAAAATTGCTTCAGTAGCGGCAACTCGAACATCTTCAGGAACCTTGGTGCATATATCTATACCAGAGCCTTTAATGCCAGATAAATGCGATTTAACTCTTGGAACACCACCAGCAAATTTTCTATCGCAAAACTTGCACTTAAATTTGCCATCCAGACGCTCTACATATTCCCAAAATTGATCTCTCTTTCTGACCATGTCTATATACACAGGAAAAGCGAATTAAAGTTTCCCCATTATATAGAGAAAAAAAATTTAATAGCCAAGTTACTGATAACACCGGGAACTATAACCATGTTGTACAGTATATGCACGTAAGGTTTAGCCCTGCATATTGCCTTAAGATCTTCGCTAAGCAATAATTAAACTCATGCACTAAAATAACACGCAATTGACATTCACACTAATGTCTCTTCTTCATCAAAACAAAACAAGGTAGTTTCACCAAAATTGTTGGTGGGTCAACAAAACTTAACGAAGCTTTTTTCCCACTATGAATATGCACACAAATTGTGATGAGAGCTCCAATTCATAAGACTGATATTTAAGCTAACCTTCAATTGAATAGAGGTAAGAGTACGAGTCACTTGAACGAAAAATGAAATCCATTATTTTGGGATCAAAATTAAATGAGAATTGCTAGTTATATATATATATATATAGAGAGAGAGAGAGAGAGAGAGAGAGAGAGAGAGAGAGGAACAAACAAATTAGTCAAAGGCCTTTACTCAATAATTGTTTAATTTAGGGGCATTTATCCCCAAACAATCGTATAGGAAAGAAATGAATTAGCTTATTAATCTAACATGAAAATCTTCTATTCAGGAAATATCGAAACAAATATATCCTCTAACAATGTCTCCAAAAAAATTCTCCAACAAGGAATTTTTTGATACGTATAAATTTACTTCAACGCTGTACACTAGCTTGCTTCCCAAGAGCGATACAGAGTATCTAGAATTGAAGCTAACCACTCAAAACTAACATGACTACAAAAATGAGGGAGAGCACTTGAAATAATTGAAACGCCCAGAATTTCTCAACCAACTATCGTAGCTCATATTCACATCCCTAGAAATTGCGGGAGAGACTTGAGAGAAAGACCTGATGGTGGCACGAAGAAGCAGAGGTAAGGTAAACGAAATTTCTCACGCGGCGCGACACCTGAAGAGGGAAGAGCGACCAGATCACCAACTTACACAGAGTCGGGGAGGGCAAGCGACAAAGAGCATCTCGTTAGGTGCTTGACTTTCGCCACTATATATATATATATATATACAGATGCTGTTTTACTTTTCTGCTCCTTTGCGGTCAACGTCGTTTTATGTTTTTCCCCACTTCTGTCTGGTAGAGAATATATAGCGGTCAGTCAGCTAGTATCACATCAGCTGCTGAGGTGGCATTTTTAAATAGCAAATCGACACATGTCTGCCGACAAAGTGCTGTTGCTTGTCTCTGTCTTCCACCGTCGTCACAATGTGGCCAGCTCTGTCGTCCCTTGCAGTCGGCTCGTGGTTGGCCCCATCGACGGCCGAGCCACCCCATCATCGCCACGGCGGCTCGAAGTTGTTTTCCATCCAGATCTGGACTGTAGTCGTGTCTCCAGATCTGGTCTCGTCCATGGCGATGGGCGAGGTCGAGATCTCGAAGGCGATGGACAAAGCTCAAATATCAAGGAAAAAGGCAGAGAAGCCGTCTTCTTGCAGTCGGCTCATGGTCGGCCATGGCGACAGGCGAGGTCGAGATCTCGGAGGCATGGACAGAGCTCAAATGTCGAGATCTGTGGTCCATTTCCGTCAGCTCGTGGTTGGCCAAGGATGAACGATAAAGACGACGCCTGAACGCGTTCGACCATGGTTGAACGATGCCAACGGCAGCCATGGACGAGTGCGGACGATTTCGGCCATGGATGGCCAGATCTCGAGATGGAGAAAACAGAGGGAGCCGGCCATGCTCGCTTGGATGCAGCGGTGGGAAGCTTGGTCACAGTGCCGGCGACTCAGCTGCTGGTGACGGCAGGGAGGAACCGAGGTCCGCCGGCTATGAACTGAGGCGGAAGAAGCGAAAGATGAAAATATTTTGAGATTTTTTACTTAGGCCATGTTTGGTAAAAAAAAATTTTGTTCCCGAAACAATTATTTCAGTTCTTTTGTTTCAAAGAACGAAAAAAAGAATAGAAATCTGTTGGTAAATCTTTTATTCCCGAGAACAAAAAAATATATTTTTACGTATTCGAAAATAGATTTGAAACAAAAATAAAAAGTAGAAAAAGGTAATTTCTTATTCCATGAACAATTTCTAAAATCTATTTTTTTTCTTTCTTTTCTTCTTCTTCTTTCTTTTGATGATCTCCTAGGCCTTGGTCATGGCCAACACGGCATGATCACTTAGGTGACTCGCTTAGAAAGCATCGTCGGCCCTCGGAGTCATCGAGCCACAATGAGGCTCGTCAGCTCAAGAATAGAAATTTTGAAAAGCTACAAAATACGTTTTTTTACTCAGAAATTATTTTCAAGAACAAAATTAGAAAAAATCATTTTTGATAAAAAATTGTTACCTAAAATAAAATTGTTACTAAATGCGCTTAAAGAATTTAGGGCAGTTGCTGACATGGATTGCTGGACAGGTGTCGATATATTAGTGGAGCGGATATGAGTGAAAATAATATATGCAACCTCAGCGCCTCTTGATGTGATACCACCAAACCACTTAATATTTTTTCCGCACTCCGGTTTGCGTCAAATTGGCAGGGCACGTTTCGTTCGCTCGCACGCGTACATACGCGAATGGTTGCGAAAAGCAAAAGTACGCGTTCTTTTCAAAGTTACGGCTCTCACGTTTGTTTCGTCGGTTTCGTTAGCTTCGCGACAGTCTTGAGTTATTCTTCTCCTTTTCACATTATCCAACCACCGTCGCACCCAAAACATCATCATCATCTTCTTCTTCTTCTACTTTTAGTTATTGTTATCATTATTATTATTATTATTACTGAGGAACCACCAAAGCCCACCACCATGGCCCACAGCTTCTTTGTGAAAGAAACTCAAATAACTTTTTCCAGTTGTAACCTACTATAACAGTTTTCTCATGTCCATCGAATGAAATGTCACCAACATGCACATATATTCCAAATTATTTTGATATACATAGAAAGACTATTCATCGCACATGAACATTACTTGGAATGAAAAATTACTACCCACATAAATTTTTTTATTTCTGATGCCAAAATTTGTTGAGAAAATCGTCAATTTTTCCCTTTAGGACATGGGGTTAAAATTACTTTGTTGGTATTAAAGTTAATATTAACATAGAGAATTTGCTAACTACTGGAAGGTCGAAGTTTAGTTTTTCTAGTTTGGAGTTACTTGTCCCATAAAAGAATACTACTTATCAATAGCTACGTGTTATTCTTTTAATAAAAAAAAAAAAAAATGCCAAGCAGATGGGATTCAAACATGTGAGTGAAAATGCAAGGCCAAAGAATGATGCTATGCAAATAAAAATTAACACATATATGTAGTTAAGGACTAAACATTGTCACTATAGTCGTGTTCCGCCGACCATTGGGGAACGATGATGAAAATGACAATTATCCATCGGTAGAAGATCTCCCTACGGAGATTTCTTCTCTTTTGGTGGGATTCACATGGTAATGATGGGATGCATCAGGTTTTTACAGTTCTTCGGTTGGACATCCAAGCCGAATTTCAACAGCTCCATCAATTTGCTTAGTTTTCCTCCAAAATCCTCCCATCTTTCATATGTATATTCTCCTCCACCAGCACCTTATTAGATCTTTATATGTTTCTTCCAGAACATTGTAACTTGTTTCTTTCGGATATATCTTTTATATAGACATTTAAACTTGCGTATTGTTGGATTGTTGCACTTCTCAGTGTCCCTTTGACCTTTTAGATGTTATGACGAAAGGGAAAGATTGCGAATGATATTGAACTGGATAGATGAGCCTTCTTGCAAGGGGGAGCTTAATAGCTTATGACTTAAAATTTTATCTAGGAAGTCTATTAATTTTTGCAATAGCATGTTTAGGGAGAGTTTCTTGATTGGAAATTTTTGTTTAATTTGGGTTGGTTTTCACATCATCAAAAAGGGGGTATTGTTGACTCCAAGTTAAGTTACAAAACTTAATCAAATATGTTATTGATTATTTGGAATCATATTGGTTATATTCAAGTTTCTTTTGCAAGATTCCGAAAGGGAATAATAAAACTGCCCCCATGAAGAACAAGCTGGGTACTTGGCAACTTCATCTCTGAACACCTAGCTCCTGTAGTTCAAAATTGAATCTCGTTCACCCATTTCACAAAGTGTCCGGGCCTTTTTGGCCAACCACTCTGAAATCTCTACGGTCGAATTTGTAACTATTGAAATGTTTGTAATGACTAGTTGAGCTTATTTTTCTCATAATTAGGGTAGCCCATTGCCTTAAGCATTATAGATTATTGCATGCCAAAAACTCTTGTCCGCACTTTGCGATCAAAATTATTGAGAGATTAAACTTGCGGGAGAGAAATACTTTGTAAAAGAGTGCACTCTATTTGTGAAGGAAAATTAGCTCTATTATAAACCCACCTTCACAAAGGATTTCAAATATAGTGGATTGAGCATAACAATCATATTATTGACAATACCGTGAACTGTAACCCATGACTTACGGTCTATGCACATAGGTTTTAAGGTTTAGTATCTACAAATTCCCTTAACGTCTTTGCAGAGCAATAATTAAACCCATGTGCTGGAATATCGGGCAATTGACATTCACACTAATGTCCCTCCTACATCAAAGCAAGCGAGTTTCACCAAAATTGCTGGTGGATCGACATGACATAGGCTCTGTCTATTTTAGGAAAAATGTAAAACTTTTGAAAAATATTTTTCATAAAGTCATTTTCAGTAATAATATATTCTGATGTTTGGTTAAAATTTGAAAATGAACTATTTTTTTTTTTTTTTGTCATTTGGTGTGGAAAATTTGATTTGACTTGTCAAAAGATATACACTATTCCGGCACTACTAACTTGCGCATGGGCAACCAGAGAACCAATATGGCACTAGAATCTCGAGTGCGGCCTCAATGGACCCCGACTTGAGCTTGTGGGGTTGAGGCATGGACATTTGGGTCCTTAGCTTGACCTTGATGGATTAGGGAATGAGCATTGGATATTGACCTTAGCCTCGATAGAACTCAAGTTTGCATTGGGGTCTTGAGCCTTAGCCTAGCTAGATTTTGGCTTGAGCATCAAGGGCTTGAGCATCAGCTTCGAGGACCCAAGGCTAAATGTGAGGGACTAGAGCTCAAGTGCTAGGCATTGGGCACAAGCACAAGGGGTTTGTGCCCAGCCTCGATTGACACGCTAGTGCTAGGGTCTTAGGCATGAGCACCAAGGTCCCGTGCACGAGCACTAGGGTCACGAGCCTAGCCTCAATGGCCCTAAGCCTGGGCTTTGGATACCTACCTTGGATGCTACTTGGAACCAACATTAAGATTTGTGTGCCCAAATGTAGAAATTTGGTTCCAAGCACCGATACCTGGTTATTTATGGAAAATGATTTTCATTTGGTTAAAGAGGAAATCATTTTTTTGAACTTAGGCATAGGTTTTCTATTGACTCATTTTCCTAAGCAAACCAAACTTTGGAAATTGTTTTCCAAAAAATCTTTTTTGCAAAACAAATGGAACCTTATGGTGATTTGGAAAATATTTTTCAAAAAATAATCACTTGTATCACTTAAAAAATGAACAAATAGAAAATTTCTTCATTGCCCATGAAAATAGTTAGGCATACTTTGAAGTCAATCCAACTTCCTTCTAACTAGCAGCAATCAAAATCTCCCTCCTCAAAGCAGATCGGTGTCACTATGCTTAACACATGGCCTTCTCAATCCTTCTCAACCATGGCTGAATTGTTATTAATGATTCCGTTGACTAATTTATCTAAATGATATAAATAATTATTTTTCAGAAAATATATTTTTAAATCACTCATTTTTTGCAAAACGAACGCACCTTAATTTTTTTTTTTTTTTTGCCCCCACTATATACACATGCATTGTTACGTGAGCTCCAATAAATAACACTGATAATTGAATTGACCTTCATTGAACAGAAAAAAAAAGTTTAAACATCTAGACCGAACGAAGAATGAATTCAATTATTTCGAAATCAAATTCAATGAGAATGGCTTTACATATATATAAAGAAGAGACTGGGAAGTGGAAATATGGTTAATCTAAACGTCTACGTTTGTGTTTATTGAATTAAGAATGAAAAAGATCAGTTACTTCAATATCTAAATAACAATCAAAGAAATCTATGTGATCACAAGTGATTTATATGGTTACATGTATATGTCCTATACAAAGGAATAATATAAAACTAATTATTATAAAAGACGAAGGTTTATTTTCGAGTTTAAAGTCATAAAATAAAGTGTGGACCTATATATAGTGTGGGATCTTCAAGAGACAGGAATAGAAAAATTAGTCCAAAATTACGTTTAATCAATATATGAACTTTTTCATCTATTGCAACTGAACAATACTAATTGGAAAGAAAATAGAGTTAGCTATCTTAATATAACAAGGAAACTACTTATTCAACAACATAAGGAAATAGCAAATAATTTCTTTGACAAAATTTTCTAGTAAATTTTCTTTAACATCAATAAATTTATTTCAACGCTATACACTAGCTTGCTTCCTGAGAGCAATGCAAAGAACTATAATTTCCCTATTATCCATAAATTTATATATCATCTGCTTTTTCGGTTTTTTTTTTTTTTTCCATTTTTTGGGGTTTTGGTCTTTGGTCAACGTTTCTTTTTTTTTATTTGTTTTCTCCGTGGTCTACGTCAAAGTGGCAGGGCACTTTCTGTTCATTCGCACGTGCACAAACGCGAACGGTTGTGAAAGCTAACAGACGCGTCCTTTTCAAAGTTGCGTCTCTTACGTTTGTTTCGTTGGTTTCGTGTACGAGGAAAATATATGGCGGGCTTCTAATGGTTCGTGTTTTAGCTTTCAGACAATCTTGAGCTATGTTGTTCCTGTTCACACTAATCTACCTTCCATATGCAGCCAAACCAAACCCATGGTAACTTCATCCAATGGTAACCAGCTACAGCTGAAATATTCGGGATATTAATCAAGTAAAAAATAAAATAAAAAATTGTGGGGCCCAAGAATAAGAAAGGGTGACAAGTCAACAAAAAGAGGAGAAATGGGTGCGCTCAACTTATCAAAGCCGAGAGCTGGCGCAGAACAAAGGGGAGGAAAAGAGAGAGAAAATAAAAGAGAGAAAAGAAAAGGAAAGAAAGAAGAGGGTTTTGCACCATAGATCTCGCCAAGCTAATTTAAATCTGATTTGCAATGTTCAATAAGGCGCGCATAATAAATTTTACTTTTTATCGATTTCGATTTTCTCTGTTTTCGAAATAGGTTTAGAACATAAACTGTTTTAACGCAATTTAATTTTTCTATTTCGAAATAGATTTTTATTCTAGAAATAAATAAATCGAAGAAATCGAAATTGAAATTTTAACTTCCCAGCTTTCTTCATTCACGGGCTTTTTATTTGGGCATTGCTTCTCCTTCTCCTCTCAATGCTTCAACCAAACCCTAGCGCCGTCGACTTCGAACAACCTATCCATGCTTGCCGTCGACTTTGAATCCATCCTTCTTGCCATTGTTGACTCCGATGCCATCGTCGTCCTCTTGCCGGTCAAATCGTCGCTCATCTCACCGTTGCCATCCTCAGACCGTCCAATTTGCTCTGGTTGTCCTGTCGGACTCGCCTCCTCCGTCCGCGTCACCGTTTGGATTTGGATTGCGCCTTCCTTCCTCTCCGATTCGAGGTCTTCCCTCTCTCTCTCTCTCTCTCTCTCTCTCTCTCTCTCTCTCTGCGTGACTTGTTTGTTCTGTTTTCCTTGGTTGGGGTTTCGCTGTTCTTGGCCGTTCTTGCACCGAGCTCGATCGATGCGTGTTGTGCTGCTATCTGGTTTTTCCGAGTTATGCATTGTTTATTCTATTTTCCTTGGTTGGGGTTTCGCTATTCTTGGCCGTTCTTGCGCCCCGGTTTGAGGCGATCACAGAGGGATCCTCGGATTGGGCTTGGCTTGGCTTGGATTGGATTGGATTGGGTTGTGGTTGTGTCACCCGAGGGTTCAGCATGTGTTGACGTGGTTAGTGAATTAGTTTTGATGGGGACACTTTGGTTCAAGTGCAACCATTTCTATTATTGTGTTATGAGTAATTGTGTTCTTGTGTTCGATATTTACTTTCCTGGCAAGATGGATAAGAATTTTTCCCTATATGGAGATCCACAATACTTGTCTAAATCTACATAGGATGAGCTTGCAAACGATACATTGACCGATGAGGAAAACCAAATAAATACGCTTAGGAAAACCATTGCCAATAAAATGGCAAGGGATAATAATATGCCGGAAATTCCATGAAATTGTATTTTCACCTTTTGTAATATATTAGTATTATTTCTACTACTATTTTGTATTTGAGGATTTCCTATGTTGTTTTAGTATTATTTGGACTATTATTTTGTATTTAAGGATTTCCTATGTTGTTATCTAATTAATTTCTATTCCTAAAAATAGAAATTTTATTCTGTTATCAAACGAATTTCTGTTCCAGAAATAGAAATTTTGAGTCGTTATCAAACGGATTTCTTTGCTTAGAAACTTGTCCGAGGAATAGAAATTGAGAAATCAATTTTCGAGCAGTAAATCAATTTACGGAATAGAAATTTTGTCATATGCGCCATAAGTGTTCATGCCCCTCATTCGTCCAATTGGAGTGACTTTCATATTAAGGGCTTAAACTCAAAGTTTTGTGAAAATCAAGACACAAAATCCAATTTTTGAGTTGTGAAACTTCAAGATTTTATGAAAATGATAGATTTTGTCCTTATAGAGCCATGGGGTTTAATGGAGGCTAATTAGAAGCAACGGTATGGTTGGAGCAAAATTTTAGGGTTTCACGAGTGAGTTTCGTGTTGCATTTACATTTACATTTGAATAACTAAGCAATTTGTTAGCATGTATGAGTTGTTTTATTAGCGTTTAGGCTTAGTTTAGTCATTTCATAATTGAGATAGAGTTTTATTTGGTTTTAATATCGATGCTCATTTAGTTATTAGGATTACGAGATCATTAGTTCAATTTAGTTTTCTTGTTTGGCCTTAGGTATTTCCAAGGTGAGTGGTATTATCTCTTATTTGAATTTGTAAACTCATGTCTTGAAAGTTATAAAAATTTGACATGTCATAAGTAATTAAAAGCATGTTTTGTTCGATAAAATTTAGATCAGACATTTACTACAATTTGATATTTGTGTAGTTTGAGAGTTGTTTTAAGAAATGTGTTGCAAAATGTTATATACTAATTTCTGAACTAGTCTATGAAATGAATTTTGAAATAGTTTGGGAAATGTATTGTGATTTATGAAATGCTTTCTGGATTTAGCTTTGCGGATTGTGAATGATGTCAGTGTGAATTTGTGTTAGTGCTAAATATTGATGTAAGCTCAATGAGGGGCTTGTAGCTATGTATACTAGTTTAGGATATCATTATGGGCCAATCACTGACAATATAAGTGAAGACCTTGCCAACGGGAGAGCTTGGTTCCCTTGTCACAAGGCATTATGTGTGACCATGGTAGATATTTGAGTAAGAGTTTGGCCAACATAATGGATGATTGACGTGTGATTTTGTTAAGATTGATCAATGGACTTGACTATTATTATTTGTATTGTGATGATGGATTTAAATGAGTATCTATGCCATGAAAAGGATATGTTGAAGTAATATTTGACGCATTTTAATCTTAGACTCCGTTCGTTTCACAAAAAATAACTTCCAGGAAAATGTTTTCCGAATTTTACGACGTCGTTTTACGGAAAATAAATTGTTTGAGGAAAATATTTTCCTCACTTAATCTCTCTTATCTCACACCCTCATAAACCTTCACTTCTTCCTCCTCCTCCTTTTTTTTTTTAATTAATTAGAATTTTTTTCCTTTATTCTCCCTCTTCTTCTTTATTTTAATTTTTTTTAATTGAGTTTTAAATTCTTTTTCTTTTTCTTCTTCCTTGGCTGATCGCCAACCAACCAACCTCGGCCATAGGCCAACTCTAGCCTTGCCCAAGGCCAAATCTAACAAGGGCAAGACTCGAGCTCGTCGAATCTAGTGAGCAGCAAGCTCGCCAACCTCAGTGGAAAGCGGTGAGCTTGCTAGCCTCGGTGAAGCTCGAGCTCACTGGATCTGGCGAGCTGACTAAGCCTTGTCTGTTGTTTGATGAGCTCGTAGCTTACCTGGAACAGCTGAGCCTTAAGCTCGCTGGATCTAGCGATTGTGTCTTGGTCGACTACTGGGCAGCCGACCACGTTGATGCATGCAACGATAGAGTTAGGAGGAGGAAGAAGGATGGAGGAAAAGAAAAGGGAAAAAGGAAAAGAAAGAAAAAAAAAAAGAAAAACTTGATTTTTAAAATAATATTAATTTTAAAATTAATTTTTTTTGGTAATTTTTCCCAAAAAATCAAATTAGATAACAAACAATAGAAAACATTTTCCACTTAAATTTCAAGTTTCGGCTGGATACTAGAAAATCTAGTCATTTTTTTGGAAAATGATTTCCTAAAAAATATTTTTAGAAAGATGTGATATTTTCCGCGAAACGAATGAATCCTTAAAGTTTGCTATCTTTCGGATTTGGTGTAAATGAGTTACGATACTGGGTGCTTGATCTATTTAGAAGAAATGTGTGCTACTCTCTAAGTAATGGTTGCTCATCTCTTTTTCCCAATCTTTTGAGGTTCTCAGTTAGTGGTTATAGAACGAGAGCAATATCACTGAGGACTTTTGGGAGTTGGTTTGTGAGTGGTTTGAGGCTACGTCATTTGGGTGATAGGACATCCATGTCATCCCCCATTCTTAATGATTTTGGGATGTGACAACAACAAGTCAGGTGAGTCTGACATGTGAAAAATAATTATCTATAGCCACATCATTCAGTTAAAAAAAAAAAAAAACCAAACAGATGGGAATTCAACATGTGAATTAAATTAACAAAGCAAATAAATGATGCTATGCGAAAAACAATTTGAAGATATAGGAACCTAGGAATTCGAATATGACCCACTGGAATGGCATCATTCACAGCATTGATAACTATTAGCCTTATTCCATCTGATACGTTACTCACAATATAATTGGCCATCTCTTTCTATTGCTTCTCAAGTAACCTCCTCATGAAGGTCATCATGCTGGGATTTGCTTTTACTTTCTTAACTGTTCTTCATTGAGATGTCTTGGAAGATCAATTCCCTTGCGTTGAATTTCTCTTGATGCTCTACCATGGCTTAAGACTCAAAATATGTAGCAACTTCATTTCAAGTTTGTGATACTGGATTGAGGATGCCAACCGCATTGTCTATCTCTTGTTAATTTTTTGTTATTGCCTTGAAAGCTTCCTCAGGTCAACAAACAAGAGTTCTATTAGGAGCGCCAAAAATATGTTCTAATAGAAAGGGTGAAATACTCTAACTATAACAGACTAGTCCAGTCTACCAAAGGTTGAAGGATCCTTTGTGTAATGTACGTGGAAGCGGCTGTTGGGATTTTGTTTTGAAAACAAAAATATGTGCATAGATAAATTGAATAAAAAATGATTCACAATGGAAGCAAAACGCCCATACACGTATTTCCTTAGCATTATTTGTGCATTTTAATAAGAAGCATGAAGATAAGAGAAGGAGGCTAATCACATTACCGTGCTCAAAAAGTTTGGTTCTAATGTTCCTACGTCCAATGTCATGAAATGTTGGTTCTAACGTTATTTAGATTCTAATCATAAATGTTTGATCTCCTCATAGCATTTTTAGAGAATTCCATTCCAATGTTCTTCAATTCTAGCCCCACTATTGGACCTCTAGTTTAGACACACCACTAATCTTGCATTAAACGGTAAAGAGAAATTGAGAGAGCTTAAAACTACAATTGTGTTAGCAACTGCTCTGGCATGTGAATAATTCAATTGATCACCATCATCTCTCGATCATCTCATGATCCTCTCTCAATCGCCTTTTATAATCAATCTCATATTACATTTATTTAAATCAATTTAACTCTAAAACCGTTTTAAAGCATTAATTCAGCCGTAATGTCTAAACTTATTTTAGACTTTGAATATGCACATAAACTCTGAAACTGTTTCGAAATATTAATTCGAACATTAATTTTGTAGAGCATCAGAACTTTATTCTAGACATTAACTTTATAACTATTATAAAACTTTATATCAACCGTTAAGTCTAAAGCTATTTCTAAATATTGATTTGCCCATTGATTCTGAAATCATTTCAAATTATTACTGCGGCTATTAAGTTTGAAACCGTTTCAAATATTTCAAATCATTGAAGACATTTCAAAACTTTAATTCACCTATTGATTTTGAACTCACTTCAAATCATTAATGCGGTTATTGATTTTGAACTCACTTCAGATAATTAATACAGTCATTAATTTTGAACTCACTTTAGATCATTAATATGGCCATTGATTCTAAACTTCCCTTAGATCATAAATGCCGCCATTGATTCTAAATTCACTTCAGATTATTAATGCGGCTATTGATTCTGAACTCATTTCAGATTATTAATTCGGCTATTGAATTTAAACCCACTTTAGATTTTTTATTTAGCTGTAAAGTCTAAAATTGTTTCAAATCTTTAATATAGCCTATAAAATCTAAAACTGCTTCAAAACTTATATTTTTAGCCTAATCAATCTGATTATCTCAATTGCAATCGCAATATTATCTCTTTTATTATAATGTCATTGTGAATTTGTTATGGTGCGTGACATCCCTAGATTCATTACTAAGCTGGTAGTAGGACTTCTACAAACATATTAGCACAACCAAGAGAATTGATTGTCCAATCAATTTCTAGTTTCTATAAATCATGAGTAACATCTAGCAGTATGCCATGGTTATCCAGACAGTGTATATATTTCAAAAAAATAATGAACACGTTAGCTTTGGCGATCACATAATTTAATCCTTCTGTTTCACTATGTCCTAATCGAACAGAGGCCATGTAAATGGTTGTCAACCCATCAATTCGATCATATGATCAAATGTAACTAATATATATTTCTACAAGATGTGAACCATTCATTCTCGGTTACAGATGATTACAAAATCCAAGATTATCGACTCCACTACTTGACAATTGCATCTTGCATTCCTCCCCATCGACTAAGTCAGTTTACTTTACTTGTTGACTCTTCACTCTAGCACCTAACTGTTTTGTTGACATCTCTATAGATCAAAATTGAGCCTTTTCTTCGACCAACTGTACTTTATGGATTAACTACTCCCATCACTTAGTAATCTTCTGCTCTTTTTGTCATTTTTTTTTTTTTTTGATACTTAGGAAACTTCGCACAGCCGGTAGCCTTTTTTTTTTTTAACTCAGGGAATCCCGTACAGCCGGTAGCTTGTGGGTAAACCCTGGAGTGACGCTAGCGGAGAACTCACCACCCCGACGTTATACTTACAACCCCAAGCGACTGTGAGGGGATTCGAACTTCTCCCCTTCGTGAGGGGAAGAGAGCCCAAACTATTGCGGCTACTAAGGCGGTGATCTCTTTTTGTCAATTTTTGTGGCTTCTATTGACGAAGTTGCTGGTCAAAACACTTGGACAGTTTATTACGTGTTCTACGTAAGTTCACATTGATGCCAAATTTGCTAAATTGCTTTCTATATCAGCAAAAAAGAACTGTTTTGATTGTGCGCAATCGTGCTCCTTTCGCATTAAATATTGCGTCCCTACTTGATTCTACCTCGATTATAATATGCTATCCTATGGAAGCTTTACTTTTCAAGATCTTCATCTTTTTATGGCCTTAAGGAAAAATGTGTCGGTTGCTTTCTTCTTTAATCTTGCCACTTCACCATTGAATGCGGCTAGGTTCCATCGTTTGCGGACATTTGTATATGTAAAAGAATTGACCGGGACTTTATCAAAAGGAACAGGATGTGTTCCCTCTTTATCAAGTTTAAAAGTTCTGTTTCTCTCCCTCCCTCTCTCCATGCTGGCCCGATCTAAATTTGTGAAACTCGGTTTTATGTTTATCTCTTAAACGTGAGATAAAGAATTTTTTACTCTCAGCGGCTCCGTGATGTTGTGAAACTTTTGATTCCAAGCATGGCCACTCCATTTCATCCCCAATGGTTCCCCCAGACACTGCCCAATTGCGACCTGCCACGTCAGCCCCCAACAGGATGCACCACCTTTCACCGAAAGCAAATCTACAATGAAAGATTCACAAAGGTCATGTCTAATATCTACATCTATCTACTTTCTATCAATTACTTTTCCATATTAATAGAAATATTTTCCATCGTTATCAGTCATAACTGTTTGCTGCTTATGAAGATTAGGGTTTTTATTTTCCTTTATTGGGCATGCCCATTGCCCAAATTTTTATTTTTATTTTTATTTTTTGTTATTTGGCTAGACCTGATATGTTGTTTACCAAATCACCTTTGGGAATTTCTTTCCTTATTGGGATGAGATTATATCTATCCTTTTCATGACAACGAAAGTATTTTTTTTTCCCAATTATATCCATTTTTGGCTCACTTGGCATGTCAAACTTCAAGGTTCTCGTCACCTTTGGAGAACTTCGATTGTTATCAATCATTCGACATACCATCTCTTTCTCTTTTTTCCTTATTGAAATAAATTACAGGGTTTACATGATTTTTTACCCCCACGCACATCCAATTGTTCTACGTGAAGCTAAGATGAATAAGACGAGTAAAACCGAACGAGTCTGAAGGAGGAGATATTCTGTGGATGGGCTTTTTTGTTTATATTAATAGGCCTCTTCTTGATGGGCTTCGAACGAAATATAATGGGCTTCATTAACTGAATTCATGGCCCAGGCTCAGTTTTCTGATCTTATGAAGTCTCATGGGCTCCGTTCACGTCCTCTGATTTGTGGGTTTAATTGGGCTTGGCGAGCAGGCTTTTTCCTACTTGATAAACTCTGGGCCGAATTGGATTGAACGAGTTGGACAGAAAAGATCAACGTGATCCGGTGAGGCTTGAGTTTTATCATTTCATTATCTTTTCTCTTCTATTCCATTTACTTAATTAAAAATTTATATTTGCATTATTAGCAAAACTCAATGTCAACAACTAAGAGCCAAAACATCTATCTTCATCAAAGCGATAAAAAGGAAGCATTTACATATCATAGTTAGGTACAATTCGCATCATATGGCTTTATTCTCTAAAACAAATTCTTAGAATCTAAGGAAATGCTAAAAGAAACAAAAAAAAAAAAATCCTAAAGACAGGAAAAATTTTAGGTTATGTTTGATCGTCCAAATTTCTAATAAGGATATGATTTGATAAAATATGATATAAAATCCAGAGGAATATGTAATATTCTATAAATTGTTTAGTGATTTGATAATAAAATCGAATATATCCATATCGTATCATATATATTATTTTGTATAAATGACACATCAATATAAATAAAAGACAAATTTTACAAACAAAAGTGGTAAAAATCTCTCACAACACTGTTGTCTACTTTATTTTTTATTTTATTTTCATTCCTTTTTAATAATTTCCTTTTTATTTCTTTATTTCCCTTTCATCATTCTCTAATAATTTTTTTTGAAATAGAAAATTGTACTAATACACCTAAAATACTAAACACTTAAAATGTGTAATAAATATATATTTGTATTTATTTTATAAAATAAAATAAAATTCACATATATAAATAAAAATCTAAGATTAAATTAAAAATAAATTGTTATGTTGAATTTCTTATATTACAATTCAAATATTATTTATTGAAATATAATTTAAAATTTGTTAATTTAAAATTTTTGTTAGTTGAACATAATAACTTTTCTATTTTGGATATTAGAAATTATATCCACTTTCATTCCACATTTTCTATAAGATAATTTTATTTGATTTATATCCTTCTTATATCTGAATTTATCCTATATTAAGCAATCATCAGATTTAGAATGAGATAAATTTTATCCCAATCACCCAACGGAGCTTTACTGTTTAGAACAATGGCTAGACACCGAAAAGCTGCTCTCTTGATTCGACGTCGGGAGCAGTAGACCTGGAAGGCTGAGATCAAACCTCCCCTTCTCTATAAAGACTGAGCAGGGTCCACGCCTATACTATCCACCCAAGTATGAACTGTATAACCTAATTTCCAGTGGATCAGCTCAAATGACCGAAAATCCTTTTGCTAAAAGTACCAAAATAAGTCAAAGAACTTACGTAACACCAAGAAAATAACAGCAAATAGTAAAAAGATGAATTTAAAAAACTAAACACTAAAATAAAGAAGCTGTGAATCAGCATTTAAGATAATATGTCAATCAAGATATACACAATCAAATGGAGATATACATGCAAGACATGTGCAACCTCAAGAGATACAAATAGTCAACATAGATACTCGCCTCCTCATTACTTAGTTCTTCTTCTATCTCGTTGACTTGAGGAAGGGCCAACACATCTTCACTGTTCTCTTCTCCTTCTCCTCCTTCATATAGACGTAATAGGAACGCCCGGTAACTTTCATCTTCAGCAAATGGAAGTTCCAAGACATTTTTGCCTCACTAGAGTAGGCATGGAAGGAGCTCTTAGTCAAAGCTCTCACTTGCGTTTACTTTGCAAAACTCACTCAAAGTAGCTCTGAGTTGCAATCGCAACTCTCACTCACTCGAAGCAGCACTGAGTCATAGCTCTCGCTCACTCGTATTTATTTGCGAAACTCACTCGAAGAAATTGCAACTTAATAAAAATCCCTTAATCGACGTTAAAGTGTGATAATTAACTATAATGTCAAGAGGTTTCGAATACTTCTCTGATTTTTTTTTTTCAAATTTTAGATGAACATAAAATGTGAAATTTTTAGCCTAGATTAACCAATTGATCGGATCCCATCACATCGTTGAATTTTATGGCACTAAGTGAAGATCGACTAAATACCGTCAATTCAAGAGACATGGATGAAATATCATTAAGTTGAGAATAATAAAGTGGAATAGGCAACAAAGGAATTTTTAGTATATTTCAATATTTATATTAATGAAGAATATGTCAGTCTATTTATAAGTTTTGTTAGATAATTCTTTTAAAATAATATTTCGATCAAGATATGCACAATTAGATGGAAATATACGCACAATACATGTGAAATGGATAATCAACATAAATATCAACCCATCATCACTCGGTTCTTCTTCTAATTCGTTGACTTGAGCAGGAGCAAACACGTCTTTGCTGTCCTCTTCTTCTTCTCTTCCTTCTTTTCATAGGTCTTCAGGAACATCGAGTAACTTTCATCTTCACCAAATGAAAGTTCCGAGGCATTTTTATTGTCTTCTCCTCCTCCTCCTCCTCCTCCTTTGAATAGGCGCAGTCGGAGCTCCCACTAACTTTCATCTTTGCTAGACAGCTCTTCACAATGGTCATCTTTGGCTTCGTGGTCGTCGTTCGTTGTACTCTACTTCTCTTCCTTGTTCATCACGTTGGAGGTCATTCTCGCTTCATCTCTTTTTGAGTCAACCACGAGAGATGGACCGAGAGAAAGAGGACCCTACAGACATGTGCAATGTCAGCCTACGCAAAGAATATTACTCATAAGTAGCTATGTGTTTTTCAGTTTAAAGAAAATATGGATGAGTGTAATGTAAATTTTAAAACTTATCACAGAAGTGTAATTAATTTCTAAAACTTATAAAAAATACAATCAAATCTTAAAAATTTATCAAATTGATGCTATAGAGTCATTTCTTTAATTCCATCCAATTAGACTAACAAGAAATGCTTGTTGTTTTCTAATATTTTCTCTCTTGTATGGATCTCCAATGTATCCTATTTTGACCGCCTATAACAAGTTTCTCGCTTGAGTCTTAATAAAACTTTTACTCCACCGAATAAAGAGGTACCAACATATACATAACTTAACGTATATATATATATATATCACACATGAACATTACTTGTAGATGAAAAGTTACAAGTCACATAAAATTTGTTATTTCTGATGTTAGAATTTATCGAGAAATCGATATTATGACCATTTTCTTGTCACCTTTGCCCGGCGTGCCCATCCATGAACAATTTGGCCGGGTCGTTTTCAGGCCGCTCTACCTACGGCATGTGCAGCTCCGCCATTCGAAACTCCCACATACCAACTCTCAACGCCTCTTTATCAAGACCCATTCCGTTATAGAGAAGACATGCTGGCCCAGTCGCTCTCCTCGACCTCTTCCTCCGGTGACTTGGACACTATGAAGCATTGACACTCTCAAAGAGTCTTGTGTCGTGTCGGACACTTCGACACATGTCCGACACTCTCCGACACTCTCGGACAATCTTCGATCTTGGTCAACACGTGTCGGAAAATCCAACACCTGGTCAATTTTCTTGACACTCTCCAACACTTGAGTTAGAATTCTGATATACGAGTTTTCGACACATGATTCCAATATCGAGATCCATTTTAAAAATTTTCAAAAATGAGAGGTCAAAATGTATATATGTGAAAAAATAAAACACAATAATAAAAATAATAAATGAAGAAAGAAAAAAAAAACCCAGTATTCTCTTCTCTTTTGACTCTCACTTCCCGTGATACACAATTCATCATTTAAGTTTTTTATCCTCTTTCGACATATCTAACATGCAAGTCTAGAATGTAGATTGCTTGTTTTTCTTCAAGTTTTATGAATTATTCGGATAGAGTTGAATTTGTCAAATTGAAACAATGAATGATATTAATAAATTGTGGATTAATATTTTTAGTGTAAATTGATTTTAGTATTATTTATTTATAAATTTATTTGATTGAAATAAACATAAAAATGATATAAAAATATATATTTAATATCCAACGTGTCATAACGTGTCAGAATTCTCTGTTTTTTTTTTTAGAAACGACGTGTCAGCGTGTTGTGTCGTGTTGTGTTGTGTTGCGTGTCGCGTATTAGTGTCGGTGCTACTTAGCTTGGAGAAGGTAGCAGCAAGCTGGGCCCTTCAAGGACGTGAATAGATATGCTAAACGGGTGGATCGGATCGGATTTGGGTAAAGTCATAAATGGTTCGGCCCAAATCGACCCATTTAATCCTTTTATGAACCAATTATCATAGTGTTAAATTTTTTACCTATACCCAATCCAAGTCGTAGTCGACCCATTTAACTAGACTTAAAAAAACTTATTTCTTATGATATTTTTTTTGAAAAAAAATGGTATTTCTAAATATTATTATGCAATACAAATTTAATGGACAATTTTTATATATTTTTTAAATTTGAATTTTAAATTATTTTTTATTTTTTAAAAATCGATTTTTATTTTTTATTTTATTTTTTATACTTTTTAATTTTTAAAATATAATTTTTCATTTTGTTTTTCTTGTTTCTTTCTTCTTTTTCTTCTTCTTTGGCTAGCCCCCAACCACAACGACGACCAACGATTGACCACAAGCGAGCCTTGAGCTCATTGGCCTTGTCGATCTAGTGAGCTCATCTCCACCTCGTTAGGTTTGACGAGCTTGAGCTTGCCCAATATTGATGAGCTCAAAGCTCACCAGATCGGCAAGGCTTGAGCCTCATTCGACATCAGCAAGCTTGAGTCTTGCTAGATCAACGAGGCCTCTGACTCGCCAAATCCAACAAGCTCAAGCTCACTTGACACTTTGGAGAGCTCGAGTCTTGCCAAATCGGTGAGACAAGAGTCTCGTCGGATGTCTGCGAGGCCTTTGCCATGCCAAATCCTACAAGTTCGAGCTCGCCAGATTGGCGAGGCTAGAGCCCCGCCCGACATTGGCGAGCTCAAGTCTCACCAAATCGGTGTGGCTTGAGCCTTGCCTAGCCAGTGGCCATGCTAGCCACCGGCAAGGGAGGAGAATGAAGGAAAAAAAAAAATGAGGCTTGAGTTGGAAATGGGTTCTAAGTCCAATTCATTTAAAACCTATTTATCTTAAACTTTTTATTTTTAATCCATTTGGCTAGTCTTTTCAAAAAGTAAGTGACTGATATATGATCTATTTATGATTTAAATGGGTCATATATGGGTTTAAGATCCATTTTGATACCTCTAGACGTCAGTAATACTTCATCATTGCTATCCTTCTTGCCAGAGGACCCGCGAAAGCTCGAGGACTTTCCGATTGCGGGGCTTCTTCTCAAATCGCCTGCTTATAATCCCTTTCATGAACTTGCACTTCATCTTCCTAATCTTATTCGATGGTTGCGAATCGTTGCAGATGAAGTCAAACTTAATGGAATTCTGAAATGATATAATGCGTGCATGTGGATCAAAGGGTATAGGCTCTTCCCATGTTGGAATTTGAACAACATTTCGAGGACCACGATTTCCGCACTCTTGCTCTAGATGAGCTTATATTTGACTAGCTCCTCTCGGTAGGTAGAACCAATGGCTCGGACCCGTTGCCATCACCGCCGCTCTTCCTCGCCCTCTTAGTGGTCGAGGACTAGCTGGCATGGTGACTCGCTGGACACTGCCGATCACATCTTTGAGTTGGTACTCAGAATTGAGAGAATATTCTTATTCTTTGTCCTTCCTCACCCTCATTTAAAAAAATTTCCTGATTTGATGAATAAAATACTTTTGCACCTACGGCATAATTTTTCCCTCTGATGTTTCGTTAACTTGATTTTTATCTTAGGGAAATCCGTGACCCAATTTTTCCAATTCATCAAATTGTGGGAAATTTTAAAAAATTATATACATCTGATTTTTACAAAAAAATTGGCAAAACTTTTACCGAGCTAACTTTTCTGTCAAACATTCCATTAACTCGATTTTTGCACCTACAAAAAGCCCATGAAACGATCTTTCCAATTCATCAAATAGGGAAAAATTTTGAAAAATTATATTCATGTGATTTTTACACAAATTTGGCCAAATTTTTAGGGGCATAACTTTTCCGTCAAACATCCCATTGTGTTAATTTTGACACCTACAAAAAGCTTATGAGCTGATGTTTTGAATCATCAAATTAGGAAAATTTTTGAAAAATTATATTTATGTGATTTTTACTCGATTTTTTCATTTATGGAAAGCCCGTTAATCACATTGAGACAAAGAGTCTCCCATGAAAGTTGGAGTATGTGAATCAATAATGATAAATAATATCCCGATACATCCCTAACTGACATGATGAAATAAAGCATGTTTAGCACTTGAATTTATCGTTGTTTGTGGATGATTGTTTCAACTCCCTTCAGTGCCATCATACTTGTTCAAATGCCTTTTGAACCCATTCTATTCCATTGGAGATAACCTCAAAGAGTAAATGTATTTCATGAGCAACGCATTTCTTGAGTGACCAAACATATGAACTCCTGCAGCAAAATGTTTGTTAATGATAGAGAGGAAAGATTTAGAAAAAAGCCGTGTATTGCTGCATTAAGGCACGAGGCTAGAATAAATAGGTACAATGAAGAATCTATAAGATATTTTAGGAAAATAAGAAATCCCTAAGATATTATAACACCCCCTTCAAACTCAAGGTGGATCAAACAACGAGAGTTTGGAAAGTAGACATTGAAAACGTGGTGCTGTAGGAGCCTTTGTAAAACCATCAGCTAATTGATCCGCTGTCCCAACAAAAGAAAAAGATGGTGCGAACCTGGAGATGATGATGAGTAAGATAGCAGTTCATCTCAATATGTTTGGTGCGCTCATGGAAAATAGGATTAGCCCCAATATGGATGGCACTTTTGTTGTCACAATATATCTTGGAGCGAGATACCCATGTCAGCAAGCAAACGACGAAGCTAGACAATCTCAACAGTAGTGTCAGCCATAGCACGATACTTGGACTCAGTAGAGGAGCGCGAGATAATATGTTGTTTTTTGGCGCACTAAGAAATGAGAAAATCGCCAAGGAAAATATAGAATCATGTGATGGACCGACTATCAATTACATCAGAAGCCTAATCAGCATTGGAATAAGCACGTAACTAGAGACGAGCAGAGGACAGTCAAAACAAAGACCGCGTCAAAGTACCCTGAAGGTACCGCAAGATCCGTAGAACAACAACATAATGAGTATACCGAGGGGCAACAACAAACTGATTGACAACATGAACTGCATACGTAATGTCAAGCCATGAAATAGTGAGATACACAAGACTATCAACCGGTGTCCAATAACGAGTCACATCAAAAAGAGGCTCTTTGTTGTCAGAGCGAAGCGTTTGATTCAACTCAATAGGAGTGATCCCAGTACAAGAATCAGAAAGAGTAGCCCTAGGGGGAATATCAGCGGTATACTTTTGTTTAGAAAGAAGAATAGCACGAGAACTTTGAGCCATCTCAAGCCCAAGAAAATAATGCAATGGACCAAGATCCTTCATGGCAAAATGCCGTTGAAAATGCCTCTCGATATGTGCAATATAATCGGAGTCATTACTAGTAATGATCATCTCATCCCCATAAAGAAGAAGGATATTACAACCAGGAGACGAAATATGAATAAACATAGCATGACCTACCTCACTCTGAACAAAGTCCGCAGAGCACATAGCAAAAGTAAATTTCTCAAACCAAGCACGTGGTGCTTGTTTGAGGCCATAAAGAGCCCATCGAAGACAACAAACCTAACCAGGGGCATGGGTAAGACTAGGCGGTGGCTGCATAAAGATTTCCTCTTGAAGATCCCCATGAAGAAAAGCATTCTTCACATCGAGCTGATAGAGAGGCCAGTTGCGAACAGAGGCAATGGCTAAAAGAGTACGAATAGAAGTCATCTTTGGTACCAACAATGTAAGCCGGGCAAATGTTTTATTGGTTATTGTATGGAGGCTTCCTTCCTCCATATTCTCGCATAATTAGTCTCTCTGAAATGCTAGGGGATTCCCCTTAACTTATGCACCTCATCTGATTAATGATATTCACATATTTACACAAAATATATATATATATATATATATATATATATATATATATATATATATGTATGTATATGTATATATAATATTTACACACACATATCTATTACATCTTGCTATAACTTCCTGAATTTACTAACAAATGCCCATCTTAGGGATTTGTGTCGTTTTACCTAGCATGAGAGTTGGTCTATATAGAAATGACTTAGAATGAGTGACAGGATTCTAAGTTCTTCCGGTATGACTAAGATATCTTAGAGAGCTATGATTAGATAGAATCAAAGAACGGCTCAGTAAAAATTCAGCTTACTCTCTAACCCTTTTTAGGGTTGGGATGAAATTGAAAAATATTACTCAAGTTTAAAAAATTATGAAAAGCCTGCATGTGAATCTACATATGTCAACTGTTGCATATTTCAAATGTTTAGAGTTAGAACAAGAGTCGAATGGATGTGACACAAGATTTCGATTAGAAAAAAGTGCAAAATAAAAATTGATTCAGATGGACCCTAAGTTCATGCACTTATGCAATTTTATCATGTCATAGCATGTGGATAAAATACCAAGTTGATCCATTCTCAATTATTGTGACACTGGTGTAATTACCAAGCAAAGAAAAGTTTTATTTCAATGCCAGGTCAAAGTAAAAAAAAAAAAGGCTAAAAAAAGAACTCTAAGAAAAATTATGACTACGTGCAGCACGCACATATCGGTACCCTCCGACATCTTGGCACAATAAGGGGCATAAGCGCAATTTTACCGGTGCCACTCTGGTCGGTTCAATTGTTCGGGATTCGGGCTAAATAGTCGGAGTGTATCTATTTCCCATTTCTATGTTCTGTTTAGCAACTTCCAACAATATCAAGGATGACACTCCCAAATTTCAATTGGTTTGTTGGGATTCAGATGCAAATTGAATTTGAACCTGGCAATCTATTTATGGCATTTATTCGACTATTAAGCGAATAAGTCGAATAAATGCCATGTGAGATGAGAACACGAGCAAAAATTAATTTGGTCATTTTATCACTATTATTTGAAAAGGTTATTAGGCCCTTCTAGTAATTTTCTTTTTTTATTTCAGATGACGATTTAAGTCAATCAAACATCTAGTTAGATATCCAAGGTTTCGAACTATTTTTCCATGTAGTCCAATTACCTATGTTCAAAGAACAGGTTATATTTTCTTCCACAATTAATTAGAAAAATTAGATAAGCGTTGGAAATTTTTCAGCCGGTTGTAAGCTATCTTAATCTTTTGTTATCTATGTTTATCTCTACTATACGTAACCAGTTTTTAATGACCAAAGTACCCTCATATCATCTCACTGTATAAAAGTGAAGAGAATGTAAGGTATCACTTTATAATTAAAATTTGATATCTCTTGATGATTACCTAACTAATCTCACATTTTCAATTGCGCACTTGTCCTTAATTTTGAGATGTATATCCGTAATCTCCTGCTAAAAACACCCAAATCCATGTCGTGCCAAGAAATTAATTAATCAAATGTTAAGTTCAAAAATCAGGTTGGAACCATTCGGCTTCATAGATATGACGCCTGCTAGTTGGATCCAAGAGACAATTGCTGGTAGGATCAAAGAGACAACTGCTACTTGCATCGAGGTACGTCACGAATTTTCTGTCCACCATGCTGTAATACTTCATTTTATCATCTTCGTAATCCGCGCAGTAGACGCGGTTTGGCTTGAGCCCAGGAAGGCAAGACTTGGCATTGAACTCCACCGAGAACGAAGAGTTGCCATTCAAGAAGAGAGATATATTCCCCCGGCTTTTGACCTCTTCCTCATTTCCCTTCTCCATATCAACTTTGAAAACTCAAATCTTTTACACGTGTCCATCATACATTTCGCTCCGGATTGTCCAAGCCACTAGCAATGAGCCAGAACATTCAATGAGACAAGGATTCCATCATCATAAAAATTCAGTCCTAGAATTAGTCTCGACTCCATGCGACTCTTTTTCTCGTTAAGAGTCATTATTTGACTCTCCAAATCCAAGGCCACAAATAGCCCGTGGTAACAAATCAACTGAAGGACGGTACACCAATGCATAGGCGTCGCACGATTCACTAACGTCCACGCATCTTCTCCTGATCTGAGAAAGGCAAACCCAAGCCCTGGTGATGCAGCATAAGAAGTCATGACTGAGTACCTGGACAAATCGATCATGTGGATGTGATGTAGTTCGTGTTGAAGCTTCTCCAAAGCGGGGAGTTCAATGCTCATGCAAGAAAGTGGATTGGCGATACGGTGTTCGCTGTACCATTTGCCACGAGTATCCATCCTGGTGTAGATAATGTCTGGCAATACGATCCTGGCAACTGCACTGGGTAAATTCTCCCTTTCGAGGGGTTTGAGATCTCAGCTATTCGGTTGTACGCATAAATCATGAGCCCCGGGGCTTTAGATTTCGCATTGTACGTCTCCTTGGCGGCAGTGGTCCGCCATGAGGTGCACACCTGTCGAATAGCTAAAAATTCTTCCATGGCTAGCCGACGAACAATGAATTCTAGGATCACTTGTGGGATTTCTTCCCAATTCGCCATTTCTTCCTCGTAGATTGAATGATCAATTTTCCTCAGAACATGAGGAGGGTCCTTCTTCTTATGTGAGGAAAGACAACTTTCGGGGATTCAATTTCCCTATCCGTGAGGATTACCACAATCTACTTCCGATTATGTTTTTTTCAAAAATCTTACCTTACCTTTTCACTTTTTTTTTTAATAACTATTCCTTTGTGGTTTTGGCAAGATACAGTTTTCTCTTGGTTTGAGGTTTTAACATTCAAATCATTCTATAAAATACAGTTGATCTAAATGATAGTTTAATCTCCAAGCATTTTCAAATAAAATCCATAAAGAGCACATATATATTATTTAAGTAAATGATAATTTTATTCAAATCTATGTCGTATGTTTTTAACCCTTCTTACCTTGTAAGAAAGTTTGGGTCTATTTTCCTAAATAAACGAAAATTTTCAAAAATATTTTGCCCAGCACATTTTTTCTTATTTATGTTTCCATATACGTACGCTCTTTGCCTAGACAAAGTTTCGGTAAGCAAAAGCTACGCTTCAAATTAAGTAGTTCTTTATCAAAACAAGACGAAGAACAAAAATGAAAGGGTAAACAAGTAGCGACCCGCTATTGTTGGACCATAACATCACTTGGGGCGAGACGATGATGTTATCCTCTAGCAAGATAACTTTTTTCAAAGGGGAAAATAATACTAATAGTGCCTAAATTTTTGTTCCATGTGCAATATTATTTTGAATTTACAATTGATGTGACTAGGTTCCTCGACCTCTCTTCAATGCGAAATGTTGCATCTTGAATTACTTTAAAATGTTCAATTGTCACCCTTCCATTAATTAGCTTATTGAAATTTGTCATCATTTACACTGTCCAATCAGTCTACCACTTTAGAAAAATGCCGACGTATTTATGATAAGAAGTTATTTCCAACATTTTCTAATTGTTGAAATAACTCTCTTTTGACCAATCAAATAACATTTTCAATAAAGTATCTCGGTCGTTTATCCAATCAAATAGCTTTCTCCTAACTATTTATTTTCATCCATCGCGATTTCCTTCTCAACTCATTTCTTCTCTCCCTTTTTCTCTTCAACAATACGAAAGACCATCTTCGGGAATTTGGTTTCTTTCAACAAATTGTTTCACAAATCTTGTTACTTATTTTCTTTATCTTAAATGAATATTCCTTTGTTGAGTCTGGCAAGATACACTGCCATCTTGATTTTGATGTTTTAATATTTAAATCTTTCTATAAAATACAGAAAATCAAAAAGCTAGTTTGATTTTCAAACTTTTACGAATAAAATCCCATAGGAAGACCATACACATTATATAAGCGAATGATGATTGTACCACAAAAAAAGATGCATGGAATTATAACTTAAAGTTAAATTGACTAAACACTTTAAAAAAATATTTAATATAAAAAAATATACATACCATTTTAATAAAAACTTGTTTTCCTTAAGAGCAAATATATTGCAATTCCTATTTTGAATAATTCAACTTTTATTCAATGTTTCCAATCTCTTTCAGTATCCACATTAAGAATATGAATGAATTTTATTAAAATATACATGGAATTAATAATATAATACTAAAGTATATATTGTGGTATTTGTATTGAATTGGTTAAAACTTAATTATTCAATATCATCTGCGCTTATAATAGTCAAGTTGAAATTAGTTTGTAAGACAACATAAATATCAAAAAGTGCATTTAAAATAGGATATTTCAATTTAATCTCTTTATAAGAAAAATCTTTAAATCATATTGATTATTTTAAGTTTAAAATATAAATGATAATTTGCAGTTATAAAATATTGTCCACGAAAAGTTCCATATTAAAAATAATTCACATTAACAAATTGTAAACTATTGTAGCCATTTTCTATGTTTTTTTCACTTTCTCCACTATTAACAACTAAATTTTGACCTTTTTTTTTTTTAAGATTTAATCGTGTAGTAACTGTTTTTTTTTTTTTTGGACAAGAATCGCGTAGTAACTTAAGGATTAATTTTTAACCCCTAAATAAAAACTATTTTTCATTAAATTGCATCACATATAGAAATTATGAGTGTTTGCATTGCTAGCATTAATTATCAAAATTTTCTGAAAATTACTATTTTAAAAAATAAAAAATTTAGTAATAAAATTTTAAAAAATTAATTAAAATTAGGACACATGCAGCGGGCTGGGCTAGGGCCAGCCTTAGCTCGGCCCCTTCCTCTTTGCCCTTTCCTTTTTCCCCTCCTGGGCCGGCCCAGCCCATTTTTTCTTCCCCTTTCCCTCGGCCCGGCTCTCTTCTTCTTCTCGCCCCCTTCTCTCCCTTGGACGATACCTCGACGACAAACGCAGCGAAGGACGGCACGGAGAGGAGGAACATAGACAGGGAAGCAGAGCAGGGATCTCTCTCTCTCTCTCTTCTTCGGGAGGGAAGAAGACAGAGAGATCCGAGCGAGGAGAGAGAGAGGGGCTTTCAGAGAGGTTGAGAAAGAGGAAAGAGATTCGGAGAGAGAGCTCGAGGGAGAGAGAGAGAGAAATTGGAGGAGGGAAGAAAGGGGTCTGGTCCTTCTTCTTCTTTGGGGCTGCTCTGGCCCTTGAACCCGAGAGTTCTGGGCATCGTTCTAAGGAATATACAGAGGGAAGAGAGAGAGAGAGAAAGAGAGAGAGAGAGAGAGGGAGCTCGGAAAGTGAGCTGCTGGACGGAAGAGAGCTTCAGCGGGAATCCGAAAGAGATACGGGGAAGCTAGAGAGTGAAAGAGAGCGCTCAAGAGAGAGAGATGGAGAAAGGAGAACAGAGAGAAGAAGCCAGAGAAGAAGCGGTATTCCTTCATCTTCTTCAGGACTGTTTCCGCCACTGTGCGGTCCTCGTGCTTGCACAACCGTGAGCTCCCCCCCTCGCGCACCGATTCTCCGCCAGCATATGCAGTGATCTCCGGCGACGCTCTCAACGATGGCGAGCTTCAGGTTTTCCGACGCTGGTCTGGACCTTGACGCGCCTCAGGCGTCTCCACAAGGCTCAACGCCAGAGCCGCCGCAGCAACAAGCTGTCGTCAAGCTTATCCCAGCAACCTCGCCGTGACTCGCCCCTGCTCCAACTCGTTTTTCATCCACCACTCAACGCGGACGCCAGATTTGCAAGCAAGCATGCCTACGGTCATCACCTCAATCAGGTCGACATCGGTCCCTCTCCGAGACCCTGACGTTGGCACCTCGCTGCCGCACCGAGTGAGCCAGCCGCGTGTATTCCACCACCAATATGGTCACGTTTCATCGATAGTTACCCCGGCGTTGCACCTTGTCAAGCATCGCCTCGAGCAAACACCACCACCACCGTGGCCGAGAGTCGAGCACCAACACGATACACACACCGAGACGTGCCAACGCGAGGCGACGCTACTGCACCAGCACCTCGAGCTTGCTCTGTTTTCCTTTGTGTTTAGCAGATCGTCCGCGAATTCCCAGTGATCTCGGTGGATATCTAACGTGCCGCATGCCTCCACATCACGCCAAGATCCCCGACGTGTGAGATCGTCCTTGCCTAGCCGCCACAACTGGATCTTTCTCGTTGCTGGTTTTCTTCAGTCGAGTTGGAGTCCAACCCCGTGACTTCCGAGGACAAAGATACGAGAAAAAGAGAAGGGGAGGGCAACAAGCATACTTGAGCCAAATCAATTCTGTGTTTAGCAGGTTCACGGTGGCGTTGCTTCTACACGCTGCCGCTTGGATCTCTGGAAGACTTGCTGTTGCCTCTGGTTGGGGATGGCTCCTGCCATGCCGCGAATTCTCAAATTAGGTAACGATTTCGTCTGGTTTGATTTGAAAATTTAATCGCTAATTTCAGATTGATTTCGTTATCTAATTACAATATTTGAGATTTTATGCATCATCCAGTTAAGGCATTGTTGATAATAGTCAATTTAATTTTAATTTGATTCATAAATATTTTGGATAATTTTTTTAATTACTTTGACTTAATATTGGATAGCTGTTGTGCCTAAAGATTGTGATAATCTTTAATTTAATCGGTGAGACAATGGGTTATTTTTTGGATTATTGCAATCTTTTAATTTGAAATTTCCATGAATTGCGCATCTGGATTAAGTGAAATCCCATCCTTAATTCGGACTCGAAAATACCAACAAAAAAAAAAATCATCTTAGAATGGATTAGATTCATTTTCTTAGTTCAAATTGCATGTTCAAATAAGGCATTTTTAAATTACGAATTTTAATATAAAAAAAAAAAAACACACCAATGTTATATAGTTTTAATTTCAACTTTACCTGCTATGTCGTGTTATGGGCATGTCATATAGCTTTTAGCTGCATCATCATTATGCCACGCCACCATGCCACAACCTTATGCTGTGTCATCTTGTCTACCATCATGCGAGAAAATATTAGGTACCTTAAAAGTGCCACGCAATCCGTGCTCTGAACGAGTCAGGCGTCAACACCTGTCTGTTGACAGGTCCACGTCTGCTCTCTCCCTTCTCTCCATCTTCTGCGCTTCTGTCTCTCTCCTCTCCCTCCTCACGAGAAAATAGGGGACGAACTCGGCTTGGCTCGGCTCGGCTCGCTGCAGAAGAAAAGACAGGTCACGACTCCCGCCTAAAAGATTTCTCTCTCCTCAGTTAAATTTTCTGCAATTTTCTCCCTCTCTCACTTTCTCTCTCCTCGCAGGAGAACAAACAGAGAACGATCGAGGCCTGCGTTCTCCTCTCTCTCCCCTCCACCTCCGCTGGTTGCTTCCATTGCCCCCCTGAGGCCAACGCCGCCGACGCTCCTCCTTCTCCCTCTCGCGACGTCCGCTCTGCTCTCTCTCTCCCCCCTCCGCGAAGTCGTGCCTCTCTTCCAACGAAACGCGATGCCGACGGCCCTCCACCTCCGCCTCCGCCTACGCGCCCGACGCCAACGCGTCGACCCACGACGGCGAAAATGGAGGAGAGAGAAACAACGAAGCAGAAGACGGAGACAAAGAAGCAAAAGTGCTCGCGCTCGGGGTTCTGGACATGGGTCGTCGCGTCGGTCGCGTTCCGGCTCGCCCTCGTCTACCTCCTTAGGAACCTCCGCTTGTCCACCCTTCCCGAGGTCGCCACCCCTCTCACCAGCATTCGCCGCCGTAATGCCGCCTCTCTTCGCTCCGTCGATCGATTCCCGATCCCCGATCCCCCCCCCCTCCTCCCTTGAAATCTTGGAGGTCCATTTTCGATACGATTTCTGGTTTTTCTTGTTTGTGCTGCTGCGGTTGCCGAAGGCTACTGGTTGAAGCAGTCGGTGATGTCTCCCTACGCAGGTTCGGCTCCGTTCGATCTCGAGGCTATGGCTTGTGCAATTATGATCCTTTAAGAATGGCCGCCACCACATCTGTTCTTGAATCCTCCATATTGTTAAAGAAGCTGACTTGAAGACTGCATCTGTGGCAATGCATAAGAAGACTGCGTCTGTGGCAATGCATAAGAAACGAAGAAGCATTTGAAGATAGTAAATTCAAGACTGACTCAAAGAGAGAGTCTGCTCATCACACGTGTTTGCAGAGCTTGAAGACTTAAAACAAAAGTAAACACACGTGTTCTAATACATTAGGGCGGTTAGTTTGTTAGATATAAAACCAAAGTTGTTAAGCCGGTGTTGAGTCGGTTGATTCGTTTTTCATCATCTTCCTTGAGTATAAAATACAGAGGATAGCATAGAGAGAAAGGTAGCAAGAGAAACGAGTAGTGCAATTGAAGAGCAGATGGAAAAAGCTCTCAGTTGAACGTATGCTTTGCTCTTTTTGATTCAAGAAATAAAGAAATCTTTCTTCTACATCTTGTGTTCTCTGCTTTTCGTTTCTCTGTTCTTCGTTTCTTCTTCTACATCTTGTGTTCTCTGTTCTTCGTTTCTTCTTCTACATCTTGTGTTCTCTGTTCTTCGTTTCTCTGTTCTTCGTTTCTTCACATGGTATCAGAGCCTTCCTGAGAACTCTAGTTTTTTCTACTATACTGTTCGAAATCCTGTAAAGTCTGTGTGATCCAGAAGATAGTAAGAAGATCAAGAGCAGAATCTGGTTTCTGGTTGATAGTAGTCGAGAAAGCGTATCTTCAAAAGCTTCTGGAAAATACAGAATGGCAGCAAGGATACAGAAGTATCCATTCCCGATCCATGTCAATATAGCCAACTTTGTTACAATAAAACTAGCTGAAGATAATTTTCTACTTTGGTAAGCACAGTTTCACAGGTTCTTGCGAAGTCAGGATCTTTTTGGATTCATCAATGGCGAAACACCACCACCAGCTCAAATGATGCAGGTTGAGATTGAAGGTAATGAAACAGAAGTGGTGAATCCTAATCATACAGATTGGATGAAAACTGATCAGTTAATCTCATCCTGGATAAGTGGAGCAGTGTCTGAGAATATTTTAAGCTTGATCATTGGGCCTAGAGACATCTATGAGGTATGGCAGACTCTTCTTAATCGTTTCACAAAAAAGTCAGTAGCAAAAGAATTCGAACTAAGGGGAAAACTGCAAGCATGTCAGAAAAGAGATAGAACATTGAATGTGTATCTTCGAGAGTTTAAGTCTATTTGTGATCAACTTAATGCCATTGGAAAACCTGTTGATGAGATAACCAAGATGTTTGGTGTTCTCGAGGGATTAGGTTCAGCATATGAAAGTTTCAGAACAACAATGTATTGCTTAAAACCTCAACCAAATTATGATGAGGTTATCTCTCAGCTCGAGAGATTTGAAACTATGCTACAAACATACTCTGTGAATCAATATAATCCTAATCTAGCCTACTATGGCCAAAGAAAGTATGCTGGAATTGTGCATAACTCTAACTTCAGAAATCAAAGAGGAAATAGTCGAGGTGGATATAGCTATGGCAGGAGACGTGCAATGAATACTAGAGATCGTGGTAATGACTATGTTGACAGGAAGAAATCAACATTACAGGATGAATAACCCGAATCTGAATCAAGAAGATCAGGTTAACAAGTTGTCACACAACTGGTCTAACTATGGACAGGGGTTCAGACCATATGTAAATTCTTCTCAAAAGTATCAAGCCACTAAGTCTTATCCACCACAAAGTGTAGCATCTGATCAGAATATGCAGAGTGTGAAAATAGCAAGTAATAGTCCATTAGAATGCCAAATCTGTAAAAGACCAGGACATACAGCACTTCGATGTTGGTATCGCTTTGATAATTCATATCAAGCATATGAAATACCAACTGCACTAGCAGCAATGCATATTGAAGACTCACATGGCACTGAATGGTATCCAGATACAAGAGCCTCAGCCCATATCACTGCAGATCCTGGTATGCTTCAATACTGTTCTTTATATAGTGGGACTGATACTGTTATGGTAGGAGATGGTTCTTGTTTATCAATCTCCTGTGTCGGTGATGGCTTATTGCATACAAAAACTAGCTCATTACCACTAAATGATGTATTGATAGTTCCAAAAATAAAGAAAAATCTACTGTTTGTTTCGAAGTTAACAGATGATTATCCCTGTTCTTTTATTTTTGACAAACATGGGGTATATCTGAAGGACAACTGCAACAATACAACAGTGAGGCTAGGAAGCAAAGTCAAGGGACTGTACCAAGTTGACCCTAAAGTCACATAAGTTTTCTTCACTCAAATTCAAAAAGAAGTAGGAGAAGACTTATGGCATCAGAGGCTGGCACATACCAGTTTAAAAACAGTGAAGTATTTGCAGAATCAGCACCTAATTCAATGTAATTCAAGAACTCAAGGCATATGTAGTAGTTGCCAGATTGCTAAGAGTTTAGCCTTACCCTTTCCTATGTCAGAATATACATCTAATACTCCTTTAGAAAAGATACATTGTGATGTGTGGGGACCCTCACCAGTTCAGTCTTTTCAAAAATTTCGATACTATGTCATTTTTGGGGATAATTTTTCTAGATACAATTGGCTATATCCAATGAAACAGAAGTCAGAATTTTATAACATCTTTGTCATGTTTCAAAAGCAAGTCGAGAATCAGTTTGATCATAAGATCAAAATCTTTCAGTGTGATGGAGGAGGTGAGTTCACCAGAAACAAAGTTCAGAATTATCTACAACAATGTGGAATTAAACAGCACATTTCCTGTCCTTATACACCAGAACAGAATGGTCTAGTTGAAAGAAAACATCGACATGTGGTGGAGTTAGGACTAGCAATGCTATATCATGCCAAAGTACCCTTAAAATACTGGGTAGATGCTTTCATGACAGCAAATTACATCATTAATCTGCTTCCTACTTCAAAGCTCCATATGAATTCACCCTACAGAAAATTGTATCAACAAAAACCAAGCTATACACATTTAAGGGTCTTTGGATGTGCTTGTTATCCTTGCCTCAGACCATATGCACAGCATAAGCTTGATCCAAGATCTCTTATATGTATCTTTTTGGGATATAGTGAAAGACATAAAGGATATCGATGTCTTCTACCCACTAATGGACATGTCTATGTAAGTCGTCATGTAGTGTTTGATGAATCAGTTTTTCCTTTCACCAGTCGACTACCAACTGAGTATCATCAAGGTACAAACTTGTACAAACAGTGGATAAATGGAGTAACCTTTCTAGACTCTATAACTACAGAACAAGTTCGGTCTACGTCCAATTAACAGATGGGATATTTGCAAGATACTGGATTGATACAGAATTCTCACATTCATGCATCAGATTCTACTGAATTAGCACAAATGCATGCTGAGGAACCAATAGCTTCTATGCCAACACTGCCAAAGGTTAATACTGATCAAGCATAAAGCAGTTCTCCAGACAATACACATTCTACTGAATCATTACAAATGCATACTGAGGAACAAATATGTTCTATGCCAACACTGCCAGAGGTTAATACTGATCAAGCACAAAGCAGTTCTCCAGATAATACAAGAGGTATATTGTCTGTTCATCCTATGCAAACCAGATTAAAATCTGGAATAGTCAAACCTAATCCTAAATATGCATGCTTGGCTAAGTATAAAGTTCCTCTCGAACCAAAAACAGTCAAATCTGCACTGGCAGACAGAGGATGGTATCAAGCATACACAAACCAGACGTGGGAATTAGTGCCTCAAACTGATCACATGAATGTCATAGGGTGCAAGTGGGTGTTTAAAACTAAACTTACTGCAGACGGTCAGCTTGATAGACTCAAAGCAAGACTAGTAGCTAAGGGGTTTCATCAAGAAGAAGGTATTGATTTCACAGAGACCTTCAGCCCTGTCATTAAACATGCTACTATTCGAATTGTTCTTTTTGTGGCAATGACAAAGCATTGGACAATCCATCAGCTTGATGTTAAGAATGCATTCCTACATGGCACTTTGAATGAAACAGTATATATGCAACAGCCACCAGGTTTTATACACCCTCAGAAGCCTCATCATGTATGTCTGCTTAAGAAATCCTTGTATGGTCTTCGTCAAGCACCCCGAGCCTGGTTTGATAAATTCAGTAACTTTCTTCTTGAGAATGGGTTTTCTTGCAAAGCACCACGGATCCTTCATTATTTGTGTTTCATTATGGCTCGAGACACCATCTCGTTATTGCTCTATGTAGATGATATTGTGCTCACTGGAAGCTCAGCTCACTTACTCTCCCACTTGATTCATCTACTAAGCCTTCAACTTCATATGAAGGATCTTGGTCTTCTGCATTATTTTTTGGGAATTGAGGCTAAACAAACTTCACAAGACTTATTTCTTTCTCAGACCAAATATGCTCTTGATTTACTTACTCGAGCTAATATGAAAGATTGCAAACTTGTTTCTACTCCTCTCTCATTGCGGTCTGCAACCATGATAACTGATGACACATTATTGCAGCATCCTCTTGAATATCGAAGCCTTGTGGGTGGACTTCAGTATCTCACTATAACTCGTCCAGATATTGCTTATGCCACTAATCTTCTCTGTCAAAAGATGCAGCAACCCACTTTAGGTGATTTTCACAAGCTAAAAAGGGTTCTTCGATATGTGAAAGGCACTGTTGCTCTTGGATTAACCATTCATTCCAACAGCTTCATGCATTTGTATGGTTTTGCTGATGCTGATTGGGCAGGATGTAGTACTACCAGGCGATCTACCACTGGTTTTTGTACATATCTTGGCTCCAACCTCATTTCTTGGTTAGCAAAACGACAATCTACAGTCTCTCGTTCCTCAACAGAGGCTGAATATCGAGCTTTAGCCTCAGCTACAGCTGATCTTACATGGGTTAGTTTTGTCCTTCGAGACATTGGCATCGGTTTATCTGCTCTAACATCTCTCTTTTGTGACAACAAGTCAGCTATTGCTCTTTCACTTAATCCTGTTTTACATGCTCGCACAAAGCATATTGAAGTAGACTTTTATTTTGTTCGTGAAAAGGTTGCTTCCGGATCCTTAATTGTCTCTTATATTCCCTGTACTCGCCAACTTGCAGATATTTTTACAAAATCTTTACCTCACTTCCTACATTTTAATATTCGAACCAAATTGGGCTTGGGGTATTTACCCCCTCCCAATTTGCGGGGGGATGTTAAAGAAGTTGACTTGAAGACTGCATCTGTGGCAATGCATAAGAAGACTGCGTCTGTGGCAATGCACAAGAAACGAAGAAGCATTTGAAGATAGTAAAAACAAGACTGACTCAAAGAGAGAGTCTGCTCATCACACGTGTTTGCATAGCTTGAAGACTTAAAACAAAAGTAAACACATGTGTTCTAATACATTAGGGCGGTTAGTTTGTTAGATATAAAACCAAAGTTGTTAAGCCGGTGTTGAGTCGGTTGATTCGTTTTTCATCATCTTCCTTGAGTATAAAATACAGAGGATAGCATAGAGAGAAAGGTAGCGAGAGAAACGAGTAGTGCAATTGAAGAGTAGATAGAAAAAGCTCTCAGTTGAATGTATGCTTTGCTCTTTTTTGATTCAAGAAATAAAGAAATCTTTCTTCTACATCTTGTGTTCTCTGCTTTTCGTTTCTCTGTTCTTCGTTTCTTCTTCTACATCTTGTGTTCTCTGTTCTTCGTTTCTCTGTTCTTCGTTTCTTCACACATATTCGACCCGTCATTGACTGATGCCAAGATTATGTGGGGACTCCATCACCCATACCCGAGACCATCATAGGGAAATCTGCGGAGAGCGAAGTTCGTGGAAGTCGAGAAATGTGTCTTATGGTTCCCCGATTTTGAAATTTATGTATATGGAAAAAATTTGGAGGGACAGAGAAGTTTTTGAAGAACTTCTTCGAGTATTTGGTGATTCGATTTGCCGACGCATTATATGAAGTGCCGGTTATTCGGTTACTTTGGTGCTTCGCCAGAATGATGGCGGCGACGGACGACTTCGTGGAGGCGAACAACGCAGAGGCCATCATCTCCAGGATCGAGCACAAGTCCCGCAAGATCGAGAGCTTGCTCAAGCAGTAAACTTCCCCTCCTCGATCCCTCTCTTGCCGCCTTTCTGCCCGCGATTTCGCCGAATCGATTTTGAGCTGACCCACCTCCGCATTTCCTCGTGTTTTGTTTCGTCACGTGCAGGTCGAAGCTGGTGGAGGCTCTCAAGACCGCCCTCGAAGGATCACCTCCGAACATGCGGGACGAGCGATGCAAGGTTCACCCTGTTCTTTTTGGTGGGTGTTTGTTGCTTGTATCGGTAGATCTTTCCGAGTGGTGAAGTCGCGGTCTTTGCAGTCGGCGAACTGGATAGTGGTGCACAGAGCGATAATGGCGATAAAGGATCTGGACGCCTTATTCTCTTCCCTGGATCCCGAGTACTACGACATCCTCATGAAGTGAGTGTTGCGCTGTCTTTCCCCGGTTTTACGTACCCGTCTATTGTCGATGCTTGTTCGGATTTATTGCTTCGTGTTTGCTTAGTAATCTTTACCGTGGAATTGAAATGTTTGGAGTGATGGTAGCAATTTAAGGCACAGGGGATGGTTTTCTTGTTTCCATTAAGCTTGTAGCGCTTGAAGGCACAAGTGATGTCAATGCCGAAATGCCACTGTGTGTGGGGGGTTTCTGAAGGGCTTAATCTTTTCACTCAACTGTCTTGTTCTTTCAATGGGACATTTGAGTACTCCTGTAGTCCCTTGATACAGATTAACATAAGGATCATGGGCTCATTGGGTAGTGACGATTATGTGATTATCGGTTGTGAAGGGCTTAATTATTGAGCTGTTTGTTGTGGCTGTAGCTTTTGGTAGAGATATTTATTAAAGATCAAGAATTCATGGGTGATATAATGACTAGAAACAACAAACCTCTCTTTAGTTCATTAGTTTATCTGTGTCATCAGGGTTGGCACTAGGATCTCTGAAGACTTAACGTTTTTTTTTCCCCCAACGACTTAGTTTGATATTCATTTTCTTATTTCTGGTGTTCAAACCTACAAATAATTGGATGAGAATAACTCAAACTAATGAAGTAATCTTGGAAGAATTACCATTTATGAAATTTGACCATAACTTTGCTAAGGAATAGCCTACCACTTTGGTTTAGGTTATCAGTTTCTCAATTTTGCTTATGAAGAATAGGTTGCGCTAGTAACTACTATTAATTGTATGCTTTGGCTGATCATAGTCTATCTATTTAAGGCCTTGTTAAAATGTTTGTGTTGTTGTATTGTGAATTCCCTGAATTATGCTACTTGTGATTGCTCTACTTATTTGTTGACACCCCATTTTTTTGAAGGAACAAACCTTGTTAAACTATGCAAGGCAATCGAGTTAGAGTGTATATGGATTCCTATGCCCAAAGAAAAGCCCTTTTAGAGGCTATGCTCAGACTAAGTTGGACTTTCTTTATTGCTACAATGTGATTTGTATTAGGCATTCTAGTTGCCTCTTCCCAAGGATCGGTACCAATGCTTTGTTTGGGAAGGAGGGGAGGGGAAGGAAAATTGGGGTAAAGTTTGAAACTTTGGCTCAAAGAGGAAGGAAATTTAATACCAGTTTGGTTTGGGTATACTTACAATCTCTTCCTGGAGGCTTCTTTTTCTATCGTGGAACTTCTTTGGCCATTTCTTTCTGGGGACTTCGTGTATCCACTAATTCTTATTTTTCTAATTTCCATTGTATGAAGCTTCATAGATGATATTCTACTTTGAGAAAAGAGTTAATGAAACTGCAACACTATGCTGATTAAGTTTAGGTCTTATTTTGTTTCAGGGATGTTACCATCAGGAGACATTGCAGCCCTGGTCTATCTGTGGAACCCTTTCACAATAGTTGCATGTGTGGGTCTATCGACATCCCCTATTGAAAATTTGGCAATCCTATTAGCCCTTTATGGTGCTGTAACACAAAACAAGCTTTGTTGGCTATGAAGATCTGGAAGTCCCACCGTAAGACTCTAATCTTCATTGGCCGTCGCTTTGTCATTTTCAAGGAGGTTAAAGTGTGATATTTGCCTTAAAAACTCGATTAAGTTCTGGAGGAGCGTTTTCCTCCTTGGCCTTAGATATCAAATCCTGATTTGTATTCAACTTTCAGAAACAAACTCCAAAACAAGGCCATTCTTCGGTGGAGTTGGCATCAACCGAGACAAACTGGTGGTGGATTTGGATGATGATAATCATGTCTCATCACCTAACAGCACCGTGTCGAGCATAAGTGGGAAGAGAAGTGAGAGAGACCCGCATGGAGAAAATGAAGTTGAGGCTGAGAGAACTTCGTGCTCTTGTGAGAGCATTGAAGAAGATGGCACTGGAGGAGATGGAGCGAGGAAGAAGCTCAGGCTGTCTAGAGAACAGTCATTGGTGCTAGAGGAGACATTCAAAGAGCATAACACTCTTAACCCTGTGAGTGGCAATTTTGGTCATTCTATTACTGATAAATATATGCTTTCTTTAATTGTGCGTGAGCATGTAATCACTGCTTATAAACCTGACATGGATGTTTGGTAGGAAAAATTGAATTTAAAGTGCGTTTCTGTCATGAGATTGATGTTTATTTGTAGTTGTCATTTACTGGTAACAGTCGAATTGGGGATTTGAGACCTTTTTCCTGTTTTCTTTTTTGCAATGATCAAATCTGTGTGAATCACAAATTGGTTTTCATTTTTATTTATGAATAATGAGATCATCTTTAGGTTTCCCTAAATACATCCCTAACAATAAACTATTTCAACACGATCTTCATCTATAAGGAAAGCCTTCAGCCGCCATGGACACGATCTAGAAACGAAACCCTTTGGCCACCCTTGGGCATATCATTGGCGTTCTCGAGTGAAAGCCTTTGGCCACTAGAATGTGGTCTTGGAAGGAAAGCTAACGGCTGCCAAAACCCGCACCGTTAGTGCTTTTGAAACAAAAGCCTTTGGTCACCTGGAAGCAGTCTTGGAGGGAAAGCCACCGACTGACCCGGTCCTTATTATTATTGTTCTCAAGTGAAAGCCTTTGCTTGTCGGAGCACGGTCCCGGAGCGAAAGTTACCAGTCGCCCGAGCCCATATCATGAGTATTCTCAAGTGAAAGCCTTTGGCCGCTTAGTACATGGTGGAGTAGATGCTTCAACCGCCTCGACTCGCAGAAAATTATTGGTGGTTCTTGGTAAAAGCCCTTGGCTAGGTCAAATGTGTAAAATATATACATATATACACACATGAAAATGCGTTATAAGGACTAGGGCTTAATCAAACTAAGAAAGTGAAATCTTCTGAAAGTAAATAAATAAGTAAATTATCTTCATACTGTAAATAGCACCGCAAGTACTCTAGTCTCCGATGCAATTAACTCTTAGGCTCCTAGAGGACTCGCCTAGTCTGAGGTGTTCTTTATTGATTTTTGGATAGGAACTAAAATGCAAGAAATTGAAAGGTACAACGTAGGCGAAAGACTATTAGATCGAAAAGTGTAAACAATAGACGTGGTCAAGTCATTCTTGTTTCGAGTGGACCTGTGTTCCTTAAGCTGGTCAAATGCCTCTTCAATGGAGTTTTCTCCTTGAATGAGGGTGTAGGATCAATCGGCATCCAAATTTCTATAGTTCATCAGCGACCCAATGCACAAATTGGGTCAGGTTCATTGAAAACATCCTTCATTTTTTTCCTTACAAGAATAGGGGACATTTCCATCCTCTGTTTTGACAGAAACTTTTGAATTTCTGCAAGTATAATTGGGAATGGAAAATACAAACAATATTTATGAGTTTTCACCTACATATCCAAACCCTAATAAAGCACACGCACGCAACACTTGCTCTGCCACCAGGCGAATCGCCTAACCTTCTCTGACATCTCCACAACCTTAGGAGCGGTCGTTGTGCTCAGTCTCCTTGCCGATTCAATCTGTCTCGAACAAAGGCAAGCCGCCGCGACTTGCCTGGAAACCTCTGACTGCCGCAGTGACCTCCGATCACGGTCAGCCATGGCGTCATAACCTCGATTCAGGGTCACAATTACCACCACGGATCTCGCCGTGGCTGGCGGTGACCTGTGAATTAGAGAGAGAAAGCTGCAAACCAGATTTGAGAGGGGTAGAGAGAGAGAGGGTGGAAGGAGGTATGGAGGGAAAGGGGAAGAGAGAAATTTAGCTACGACTGCATACAGCGACGGCAGAGGTGTGAGGCTAGGGTCCAAAACTCGAGCCTGTTTTTGGTATTTTCCCTAATTGGAAATTGTCCAGTTTCATGTCACGGCCAAGAAGAGTATGTCGGATCCTGCAGCGTGGTTCTCTGCGAAATAGTCTGCAAGCAGGTGACACTTATTAGACAGAGGCGAATCTATGGTGTGGCAAGAAGTACTGGCAGGGCCCGAAATTGCATCATTTACTCTGCTGCAAGCAGCTTCTTGTGTATCACCGAAGCTCCTGCTCACCACGGGAGGCCGTTCCTAATCTGGCAATGTATAGCTTTATGGCGTCCTCTTGGCTAGAGGGAATCATGTGCTATTGGGAATCTAGAGTTATCTGTATATAGTTCGAGAGAAAGGAAATGGGCAACAGCATTCAGCAAGACAGAGAAGAAGGTAGAAAATAACAGGTAATGCCACATAACATGATGAAGGAAATGATATGCAACTATTGCGGAGAAACTCCAAATAGCACATTCTTTTGCAGGGAAAGATAAACAATATGTTGTCTTATACATGCTGCACAGAATAAGGGCTTCAAATTCAAATTGCAAAATGTGACATGAGTGGCCAACCCTTCCCCCAGTCACCTTAGAGTATATGTAACCTCCGGAAAAATGAACATCAACTAATTTACATAGACTATACTCAGCCTTTTAGTATATAATGCCAAGTTGGGCCATCACAAGGATGCACATAGTTTGGATGGTGGATTCTCCATGATCTGTCATTTCGCCACATGTATTGTATGGTATATATTGTCAAATTCCATTTATTTTGCAAGGTGTGTTCGTTTTGTGAAAAGTAAATGATTTTTTTGTATTCCAATATTAGAAAAGAAAAACAAAGTAATCGCTGGAGATCTTTCTACTCCGCAGGTGCACACCTGCTCCCGAAGATATCGTAACCATTGGCACCCACTCGCGACGATACTCAAACGATAACGTGGATTTGTTACCGAAAGGGAACAACTTTCTTTTCTTTTACTAAAATATCGAGAACGAAACTTTTGGCTGTAAAGCATCGAGGAGACAACATAGAAAGTGATGACGTGCTTCTACATGTTTCGGTTTGATCCTCGTGCGGACAATGGAGTTAAAAGGACACATCGTAATCAAATCATCATGACCTCTTTCTTTTTCTTTTTTTTTTCCCGTCTTCTGTCCTTTACAATGTAATCTGCTACGAGAACGAGAGGCAAGATTACAAAGAGAAAACCAAAAAGAAAAACAGAGGGCCTAAAAACAATCGCGTGAAATTATTTTATGTTCACTTTTGTTAATCAAAGGATCCAGTATACAAGTAGGAGTCTAGGACTGTCATGAGCCAGTAGATGAAGGGTATTGGCCCAAACTGGGCCACGGTGGTGATGGCGGTGACGCGACATCCATGCCGCTGCTCCCCTGATCTTGATTGCCCGGCAGCAACGGCTGCTGGCTCACTGATGCCTCCCAGAGTAAAGCAGAGGAAAAGCAGAAGGTGTTGGAATGGAGGCTGCCTAAAACGACCTCTGCCAAGAAGATATCGTGAGGATGAGGCTGAGGATGATGATGAAGTGCAGAATGAGACCGAGAATAAACTGGGAAGCGTCCAGCAACCGTTCCACAATGCCTGCAGATTGTTGCTGAAGAAGTCTTGAAATTTACCAATAATTTTTTAACACATCAGTGGCCTAAACAGGTGGATGGTCTCCCGGCGGCGGTGGCGGCAGCTCCAGCAGCAGCTTCAGCAGCTGCTCCAGCTGCTGCTCCAGCTGCTCCTCCTGCTGCTCCAGCCGCCGCTCCGTCTGCTCCTGCAGCAGCCAGTTCAGGTGCCCCTCCAGCAGCTGCTGCAGCTGCTGCCGCAGCTGCGGCCGCTCCAGCAGCTGCTGCAGCTGCTGCTGCAGCTGCGGCTCCAGCAGCTGCAGCTCCGGCAGCAGCTTCAGCAACTGCTGCAGTGTCAGCAGCGGTGGCGGCTGCGGCAGCAGCCTTGGAGGAGGAAATGGGGCTGCCGGCACTGTCATTTCAAAGTTATGCGAGCAATGAACAAAAAAATACAAATAGCGAAATCATATTTTCTGATGCAAAGCAAAATGGGCCATGTTTAATCCATTGACATAGATTTCAGTGAGTTATCATCGTATTGATACAGCTGAGCACAATTTAAAGTTGAATACCACATTCTCTTATTCTAATAAAATCAAATCCGGACACATCATAACATATCTAACAAGCTAAAATGACAATTAAAGTTTACTAAAGTTAGCTTCCTCTAAACAATAGTCATAATCAATTCAATGGCCATGAATGCTGTCAAAGGTGATTCCGTTTTCAAAACTTACTGCTAGCGCAACTGATTCGGAAGCGCACTAGAAACACCAGATCTATTTTGTTTGTTATGAGCAGGACAAGTACAACTTCACCAAATAAGAAACTTCAGATAGGCAAGGCAGTGTCTGCTCATCTTTTGTTGCTTCTTTCAAGCGTAACCATTTTTAAGACTATGGATTCTACAAACAGCAGCCGTAACTGAAATTCAGGCAACTGCAGAGCCTGCTATGCTCTAAATTTAATTTAATTTTTTTTTTTAAATCAGAGCATACCAAATTCTGATTGAACAAGATAATGCTGTTGCGAGTCTTTTAGCCTAGTCTTTGTATGTTTTTACGAAGTTCCAGTTGTCCCATATGAGCAAAAGAAGTGATCGGCATCAAGTTTCTAACCTGAATCATGACTTAAATCTTCAACATCGAAGGCCAAAAAAAAGGATATAAAAATATTCAATATAATCTCATCAAGTGTCTGAAGTTAAATGACTTACCATCTTCCACAGCGAATGCATTGGACGTGCCCTCATAAACACGAATTCCTTCAAAACAACCCTTCTTAGTTTTGACTCCAAGCCTGAATTTGCCACTTTCTATCCCGCTTGATACGTCATTAAAAGTGATAGCTCCCAATGTCCCGATACCTTCATCGAGAAGCACAGAGAGATCACCATTCAAGAGCGGCATCTTCCCCTCTTGCCCCATTATTTTATTTTCATGGCTCTCAAAGAACTCTCTAGTCCAATTTTTGCCAGCTTCTCCTTCAAAGTCACCTCCAATCACCGTCACCGTCAACTCTAGCTTTGATGGGCGTCCAGATTGGACGACACTACCTGTCCTGGAATCTACCAAAACAACATGAATACGAGCCCCTCTCTCACCCTTAACCTCATTGCCTTTAACTAGGCTTGATGGTAGTTCATTTATAAAATGAAGACGTAAATCCTTTTTCCTCTCACTATCTTTTCTCGCTAATGCAAACCTGTCAATAGAAATAAAAATTAAACGATTCACCGAATAGAAGTCTCCACTGCAGAAAGTGGCGCCCAGGACACACAATATGAGGGCAGCTTTCTTGCCAACGGCATAGCCAACGTATGAAATCATTCTAGCAGGTCATTCACATTACCATAAAAATCGCATTCAATTGACAATAAAAACCTACGGCCTTTTAGTAATCAATAGCTTGTACATATCGATCTCCCTTAGTCTTTTGAAGTATGGAAAAGAAGCATAGATATCAGTACTTACGATCAAAAGAAATGATGCCATCCCTGTCAATATTATCAACACATACAAATATACTTGGTACGAATTCACTAATTTGAGCAGTGTTGCATATATACTTAAATGAATTCTTGTGGAAGATCCGTATGAAAACCAAAAACATGTCTCAGTGACCTTTCTATTCACTACCGTCATATTTAATTCTAACTCTAGTAGATCAACCCACGTTGTTGGTGACAAATCATCTTGCCATGCATTTAAATAGCAATCATACGTAAGATGTCTCAACAAAGATTCTTACCAACAATTTAGCTTTCCATCTGATAAAGGGTCTTTGTTCTCATTCAATAGGCCATGAGTAAAATTCTCATTAATAAACTCTGTACGATCAGGAAGTTCACCGAGTTTCTCGAGGTCAAGTGGCTTTTTAATTTTTTCTTTCATTGTGTTGAAATTCTCCATCAGTAACGCATTTGTCCTTGAATAATCCTCCTTCATTGCAGGCATGCAAGGGCTCATCTTCTCGGTATGAGCACTTTCTAATGCACTCAAAGTCAGCCTGCAGAAAGAAGTGCTGCAGGGTTGGCCTAGGATTTGAATTGCATACTTCTTCAATACAGGAAGGTCATCACCGCAAAAGTCCCACCAGTCACCTTTATAATCAACACCGTTAGTATACAATTTGCACATTGAAACAAATAAATTATGAAATTTAATCAATGCGGTGAAATAATAAAACAGATACTTACGAGGGTGAGATGTTTGTGACATCGTCATTGCTGTACAATTGAACAACTTTGGCTCTTTCCTACGATAGAGCAGCATATCTTGCACAAATTTTGCCTTTTCTTGACCACCTACCAATTTTTCTAATATGAAATCTATGCCCTGTTTCATTGCATTGTTCTCTTTAAACTTCTCGCTACAAAAGTAAGCAGGGTTAAGAAAAGCAGCAGCAGCATGTATTGGATGAATGATATTACTCTTCCGTAGCTTGAAAAATGCCCATAACCTCTGATACTTATGTACATCAGTCTCATATATTTGTCTAATAGCCTCCTCTGCCATTTCCACAGCTGCATACAAGAACCCAGAAGTAGCGTCGTAGCTATCAACTAGGCATAGTACTTGAAATATCGGTTTTAGAGCACGCAAGACTTCTCTCCCTTCACTCCAAAATTCAGAACTGTGAAGGATTTCGCCCACTTCTACACCTGATTCATCCTTCTCAAAGCCCAACGAAAGCCACTCAGGTGATGAAAGAAGCAACTGCAGCTCTTTTTCAACCCCCATGATTGATTGGAGCATACAATAGTTTGAGTAAAATTTGGTTGTTGATGATTGTTTCAACTCCCAGTTGTTTGTGAACAACTGCTTCATTGATAACAAGATGCCATCATCATGCCTGCGAACTTTAGCGACAACCGCTTTTACTTGATCAAATACCTTTCTAATCCATTTGATATTATTGTAAATATCCTTAAAGAGTGCATGTATTTCAAAGGCAGCGCAATTAGTCTGGTACAAATTGGGATAATTGCTAATGAAGATATCCTCATTACGTAATTTCTGAGCAGTGTTAGTTATGTACTGCACAATGCACCCCCTTTCTTGAAAGATAGAATATAAAGTATCACCCTGCTCATCGGCCTCCCACAGCAAAGCGCATGTTGTTAACTCATCTTTGGGGATTTCCAACGTCTTCAATAGTACCATCCCTTCAGCAGAATAGGCAAAGAAATAAATGAAGCATCTATCCTCATCACATGAAATAGCAGAAATGAGTGTACAGCCAGTTCTAACCCATGATTTCTTCACATTTGCCACTTGCTCTCCAATTTCCTCTTTCAAATCAGGCACTAACTTTGTTTTGACTTCCGAACAACATGGTAACCTATAACTAGAACCATGTTCAGCCACGGCATTCACATAGTTAATGAAGGATGGCCTCCGCATAATATCAATATCGAGATCATTCAACAGGATGAACTTAGCGAGCAATTTATCCAGTAAAACGCCATCCTTACTGATAAGCATTTTTGGCAAAGTCTCCTCGGTCTTAACTGAACAGGCTTCAGCCTTGGCTCTCTTGTGAGGATTAGCAGAAATTGCTTCAGCAGCGGCAACTCGAACATCTTCAGAGACCTCGGTGCATATGTCTATACCACCGCCTCTAATTCCAGATAAATGCGACTTAAGTCTTGAAACACCGCCGGGAAATGTTTTGTGGCAGAAATTGCACATAAATTTGCCATCTTCTTTCTTTGCACAATCCCAAAATTGATCTCTCTTTCTAACCATGTCTACTTCCTCGGCCTATATACACAAAAGAAGAGCAATTAATTTTTTCCCACAGACTTGAATGAAGTTATTGATAGTCACATTATTGACAACATCGAGAACTATAACCCACGACTTCCAATCTATGCAAGTAGGTTTTAAGGTTTAGCGGCCACATACTCCCTTAACATCTTCACTGAGCAATAATAAAGCCCTTGCAATGAAATACCATGCAATTGACTTTCACGCTAAAGTCCCTCCTTCATCAAAGTAAGGGAGTTTCACCAGAATTGTCGGTGGGTCGACAAGACCTAAGCAAGCTTTTTTACCACTTCTAGTATACACACATATTGCTATGAGAGCTCCAAATCATAACACTAATATCTAAGCTGACTTTCAATTGAACAGAAATAAAACATTATCTTGACTGAAAAATGAAATTCATTGCTTTGAGATCAAAACTCAAGAAGAATTGCTAACTATATATATGTATTATGGGATCTTCAGAAGAATGGAATAGACAAATTAGTCAAAGGCCACTTTACTCAACAATTGTTAAAATCGAGGGGTATTCATACCCAAGAGACCCAGCTACCTTGGAAATAATCAAACAAATAATGTCCTCAATATCAAATAATATCTCTAAGAAGAAATTATCTACTATCCATGACTTTACTTCAACGCTGCACACTAGCATGCTTCCTGAGAGCAATACAGAGTACCTAGGATAGCAACTATCCCTTCAGAAACAGGACTTGAAATAACTGAAATGCCCAGAACCCATTAACCGTCGTTCATATTCACATACACGGAAGTTGAGAGAGAGAGAGAGAGATGTGACCTGATCATAGCACGAAGAAGACGCAGAGCGGAGCGATACTTCTCCCGCGGCGTGAAGCCTGAAGAGGAAAGAGCGACCAAATCACGAACTTACAATGAATCGGAAGCAGAGGGAAGCGAAACCTCTCACACGGTGCGACGCCTGGAGAGTAAAGAACGACCAAATCACGAACTTATGCAAGTGTTGGGGAGAAGGTGAGACACCCTGCACAGGTGCTTGAATTTTACCTCTTTCTATAGGCGCCTTTTTTTTTGGGGGGGGGGTGGTTGGTTTGTTGTTCTGTGGGTCAATGTTTTTGTTTCTTTGCCTTTTCCCGCGGTCTCCGTCTAATTTTTTATTTTATTTTTGGCCAGACGTCTGGGTCTAATTGGCAGGGCACGTTTCTTTGACTTGGAGGCGTGCGTACGCGAATTATTGGAAAAAACAAAAGTACGCGTTCTTATCAAAGACACGTCTTTACGTTTAGTTAATTATCCCGAGTCCGAGTCCGAGAAAATGATATGGTGTGTTCTTTTTTTTTTTTTTTTGGACAAGGATATGGTGTGTTCTACTTTTTTGCTTTTTGGCTTTTTCCCATGGTCTGCGTCAACTTGGCACGCATGCCTACGCGAACCATTGCAAAAACAAAAGTACGCGTTCTTTTCAAAAATTCATCATTCCTTACATTTTATTTGATTGTTGCGTCCGAAGGAAAACATATGGTGTGTTTTGATATATGAAAAGAACAGCTGCGATTCGAACAGTATTAGGGCAACAAGTTGAAGGGCACATTTAAATCCATGACTTGTATAGCTGCTTCTTAAGAGATTAATTATTAATTAGGTTTTCAAACTTTCGTGGTTCGAAATAGCTAGTAAATGAAAAAATAAGGATCGAATCATATAAATTAGGAAATATCTTCTTCTAATGGTGGTAAATCATTAAAAAGCGTGGCGAATCGGGGTGGTGGTTTTCATTCTAGCGTCGCGCAAAGGTTTACGTGGACGGCTGTCGGCTCAGTAACGGTTCCTCCAGCACCAAAAAAAAAAAAAAAATGTTCTGTTTTTTGGCTTTTTCCCACGGTCTGGGTCAAATTGACAGCGCACGTTTCTTTGACTTGCACGCGGGCATACGCAAGTTATTGTGAAAACAAAAGTACGCCTTCTTTTCAAAGGTTCGTCCCTTTGGTTTTATTTAATTGTTATGTGTCCGGGGAAAGCATATGATGTATTTCAATACATGAAAAAGAATAATTGTGGTTCGAATAGTATCAAGGCAATAAAGTTGAAGGGAACATTTACATAATCCACGGCTTAAATAGCTGCTTCCTTAAAAAGTAATTGCTAATTAATTTTTCCAAACTTTCATGCATTTATTTCTTTGGAAAGGGTTAATCAATAGAAAAATATTTTTGTATAAGGAAGACACATACAAATATTTGGAAAATGTAGTAGTCTCAGTTGTGAATTAAGGATACCAAACATAACGAGCATCTACTCACAAAAACTCATCAACTTCTTCACTTTCTATTTTACGATAGAGTTTTACATGCTTTTCAACATACCACCAAATAAAACAAAAATAATAATTTCCCTTAAAAAAATCCATGAAAAGCATCTATTTTATCATAAAATTTACAGCAAAACAAATGCACCCTAATGACTTTTCATCTTTGCATTTTTCGAATGAGGAAAAATACAAAATTTACTTTCAATTTTTAGACTAATAGATGAAAACATGTCGGCAAGTTCGTGACTTCTTGTACAAGCGTCCATCCCTTTCTAATTTTAACTGAGTACAACAAGTTTCTCACTTGAGTTCGGTAAAACTTACTCCCTCGAATATAAAGTTTGTAACATATACACATGTTCTTTAATACCCATACACACACACGACTCATCATGCATGAACATTACTTGTAGATGAAAAGTAACTAGCCAAATAAATTTGTTATATCTCATGCTAGAATTTAGTGAAAAATTAATATTGATTTCAATGGTCAATTTTTTCTTTAGGAAATAGGGTCAAACTTGCTTTATCGTATGAAAAGGTAATATCCACATAGAAAATTTGCTAACCATTGAAAGGCCGAAGATTAATTTATCTAGTTTTGAGTTGCTTATCAAATAAAAGAATACTAGCTATCAATAGGCACAAGTTTTTCAGTTGAAAAAAGTGCCATGCAAATGGGAATTCAAATATGTGAATTGAAAACGCGAAGCAAATGAATGATGCTATGCTAAAAGAATTTGAACGTATATGTACCTAGATCATTCAAATTGAAGAGGACCGTTGATAACCGAATTTTTACCAACAAATCGAATATATGTTTGTGATTCTGTGGGTCAATGTTCTGTTTCCTTGCCTTTTCCCGGGGTCTACATCTAATTGGCAGGGCACGTTTCTTTGACTTGCAGGCGTGCGTACGCAAATTATTGCAAAAACAAAAGTTCGTGTTCTTATATCAAAGACACGTCATTTCATTTATTTAATTGTCACGAGTCCGAGGAAATGATATGGTGTGTTCCGGTACATCAACAGAACAATTGCAGTTCGAACAGTGTTAGGGCAATAATTAAAGATCACATTTAAATCCATCACTTATATAGCTGCTTCCTAAAAGATTAATCGCTAATTAGTTTTCCAAACTTTCATGTATTCATTTCATTTAAAATGGTTAATCGATAGAAAAATATTTTTGGCTAAACAAATGCATACAAAAATTAGGAAAACATAATTTCGGTCATTAGATTTGAAGATATTCTTAAAAGGCTCAAGAAGAAAAATAGATAAAAGATCCGTCTTGAGTAAGAGATCCTATGTTCTTTTTATTTTCTGCTCTTTTTTGGAGTGTTGTCCTGTGGTCAATGCGCTGCTTTTTTGCTCTTTCCCATGATCTGCGTCAAATTGGCAACGCACGTTTCTTTGACTTGCACGGGTGCATACGCGAATTATTGCGAAAACAAAAGTACGCGTTCTTTTCAAAGATACGCCCCTTGCATTTTATTTAATTATTATGGGTCCAAAGAAAACATATCGTGTGTTTCAGTGCATGAAAAGAACAATTGCAATTTGAACAGCATTAGGGCAATAAGTTGAAGGGCACGAATCCACAGCTTAAATAGCTGCTTCCTAAAAGTTTAATCACTAATTAATTTTCCAAATTTTCGTCTATTTATTTCGTTTGAAAGGATTAATCAATAGAAATTTTTTTTGTCAAAGGAAAACACATACAAAGATTAGGAAAATATAGTCTTGGTTATGAATTAAGGATACCAAACATGACAAGCATCTATTCGAAAGCTTATTAGCTTCTTCACTTTCTATTTTACGATACAGTTTGACATGCTTTTCGATATACCGCCAAATGAAACATGGCTAACAATTTTCCTTATAAAAAAGAAAAAATCGCGCAAAACATTTCTTTTGTCATGAAATTTATCGCAAAATAAATGCACCCTAATCACTTTTCATCTTTGCATTTTTCAAATGAGAAAAAATACAAAATCTACTTTAAATTTTCAGACTTATTGATCAAAACTGGTTGGCAAATTCGTGGCTTCTTGTAGGGGCATCCATCATGGCCGACTCGTTAAGGCGTATATGCCATAAAAACGAAGGAAAACGCAGCAATTCCTTCTATTCTGTCGATCAATGAAGCGAGCATATCCCAAAATCGGATCAAAACAATATCACACCGCGAATCACACGAAATCCATTTCGGAATCTCACTTAGACATCACACGATTCGCCCAAAATCTCGTCGATTTGGTCCAATACTCTCAAACTCGGTATGCTAGAAAGAAGCAGGGCGTTCTTCAGGCCTACCTGGTTCGAGAGGTTGCTGCGACGAACGACGATGGGCGAGTTGGCTTCGGCAGATGGTCGAGGGTGATTCGGGAGAACCACCGGCGAACGGAAAGAAATTCACTCTCGGTCTCTCGCTTCTCTCTCTCTCTCTCTCTCTCTCTCTCTCTCTCGAGCACCCCTTTTCTCCTCTAGCCGAGCCAACGCCTTCAACAGGATTCTAGAAGATCTCATATTGGCTCGACTCCTTCTCATTCGGTTACCCTTCATTGCGTCCCGGTGGATTCCTTACGCTCGCAGCTGAACGTGCAAAAAGGGGAGAGAAGAAACAGCAAAGTGGCCACGCCCTTGCTGCTTCGGATGGGCCAATGATGAGAAAAAAATAAAACGAAGGGAATGGGCTGGATTTGAGAGAAGAGAAAAGGATTGGATCCAGAAAGAAATAAAAAGCTGGGTGGAGGGAATTAAAGCCTGGGCTGGACTCGTAGCGGTCCAAGAATTCGAGTAAATAAAAATTTTAGACTGAGTTTCCTCCCACCAAATGAGAAAAAACATTTTCTAATTTATTTTCAAATTTCAAGCAAAAACCAAAAAAATATTGTAATTTTACTAAAAAATACTTCTTGGAAAATATTTAAGAAACAAACCTTTTTTTTCAAAAAAAAAAAATCATAATAAATAAGCTTTGTTAGGTTTAGTTAAATGGGTTAGGTCGGGTAGGGTCGGGTCTAGAATTGGTCAAAAATTTTATATCAGGATAAATGGATCATAAATATGTGATTTGTGTTTGGACCATTTGTGATTGACCTAAACCCGAGCTGACCCGACCTGCTTGATGATCTAGTCATGTACAAAAGCAAGAATGCTATTGAGTATATTAGTCTTAAGGAACCATATCCCCAGAAGATTTAAATCTCAATTATTCATCTAAAACTTTCGAAATTTCTACATGTGAGTGATTTCATCACCCATAAAATTGAGTTTAAGGGCATTTCTATAATTACTTTGGGAGCAAATAGTCAATTCCTAAGTCTTGAGAGTATTTTGGTTATTTTTTTAGCCTACGGTTAGTTTGGTTACTGTCATGAGATTGGCCTGAGGTGGTCCAAGCCGGCCTTGGCGAGGACATAATACATTATTTCCTATGTTAAAGATAATTATGATATTTCTTTTTGGTTATCTAAATCTCTCGATTTGTACACATATTATATGTGTATTGTATGTAAATTGCCGTTTGATTGAGCATAATCTTGACTAAGATATTATCTTAAAATGGTTATCTAACAAAACTTATAAAAAGATGGTGTATTCTTCATTAATATATACATCAAAATATATACAAATTTCATATTTCTTCTTTCCATTTATTATTATTTTTAACTTGTTAAGGATGTTTAACACTTTCTATAAGATAATTTCATGTATTAAAGATAATTATGATATTTCATAAATTATTGTCTTTTAAGATTGTATGTATATTGCACATATGTTGCCATTTGATTATGCATAATTTTAATTGAGATATTATCTTAAAATGGTTATCTAATAAAGTCCATAAATATATTGTATTCTTCATTAGCGTATACATCGAAATATATACAAATTTCATTTGACATCCTTCTTCACATGGACGTCGAGCTTTCTCATTTCCTTGGTAAAGATCTTATCCATGGGCTTAGCACTTCCACAAGTGTTAGCCGAGCTCTTAGGAGATGGTGATAGCAACATGAGGATCATGAGGGAAACTGTGAACACAGACTTGATTCCCACCATCGAGATCGCAAAGATCGCCTTCTTGATTGAATCGAGTGGAAGGCGATTTTTTTTTTTTTTTGTAGGAGAAGGTTCGGAGAGTTTTTGCCTTTGGATGGTGATGTTGCAAGTATATTTAAAGACCAACGTTAGATGAAGAAGAAGTGGTTGGGGAACTCTTTGATGCAATTGATTTCAGTTCAACAAAAAATCACCTTTCGCTCGATTCGATCAAGAATGCGATCTCCACGATATTGATGGCTGGGATCAATCCGCGCTGCCCTTTCGCTCGGAATCCTCATGTTGTTGTCTCCATGTCCTAAGAGCTTCGCTAGCACTTGTGGAAGTGCTGAGCCCCTTGATGAGATCTTTAGTCAGGAAATGAGAAAGCTCAATGTCCACATGAAGGATGGCGGTGGGGATGGTGATGGCTGTGGTGGTGACACTAGTTACACAGGTGGCATATAATCTATCTGGTACGTGCGGGTGCTTGTGGACATAAGCCTAGCAACAAAATTCAAAGGTCCTTAGCCATTGAACCTCACTCATCGTCGCTTTCCTCGATCGTTTTTGTTCCTCTCTAATCCTCAGTCTATCCTTTGCTTCAACCCTAGTTTGAATGCCATGAACCATAATCCTCGGTTCATCATCTCCTCAGTTGTGTTTCATGACAATCAAACTAAGGCTGAAGCAAACGATAAACTGAGGATTAGAGAGGAAAAAGAACAGCCAAGGCAAGCAATGATGGGTGAGGTCTAATGGCTGAGGACCTTTGAGTCCCATTACTGGGCTTTTATCCACCGACACCCACATGTATTGAATAGATATACCGCCACTTTTGTAACTAGTGCCACCCCCACCGCCACCCTTCTTCACGTGGATATCAAGCTTTCTTATTTCGTGGCTAAATGTCTCATTCACAAGCTCAATAATTCCAAGAGTGCTCGCTGAGCTCTTAAGAGATGAAGACAGCAAAAGGAGGATCGCGAGGGAAAAGGGCAAGCATGGACCTGATCCTTGCCATCGAGATCACGGAGATCATCTTCTTGATCAAATCGAGTGAAAGGCGATTTTTCTCATAGGAAAAGGTTTGAAGGGTTTTCGTCTTTGGATGGTGATGTTGCACATATATTTAAAGACCAATGTAATATGAAGAAGAAGCAGTTGGGGAATTCTTCGATGCTATTTACTTTAGATGGATAAATGTTAGACAAAATTCTCTAATGCATGTATATTTGGCAAGGGTTGGTGATCAAGGTCCGGCACGTTGGCTACTAAAGGAAGCCCTTCAATCCCAACATCGCTTCCTAGTTCTTGCTCCCTCTCACTCTCTTGATTTCTCTCCCCAATCCTTGAACCTCCCAAAAATCACCGCTTTTAAGCTCACCTAGCAAGTATGCATGGCCCCGCCATTGCCAGCTCGTCGTGCCAACCTGCCCCTGGCCAGACTTCCTACTCGATGGTCTCTATTGCTCTACCTATCCTTTGCATCCTTCCTTTAGCAAGCGTGAGGGGAGAGAGGAAGAAAGGGGAAAGGAAGGAGACTAGGCCGGGGGAAGAAGGAAAATAGAGGAAATAGGGCCAAGCCTAGGTGAAAAGAAAAGGAGGAAAGATGAAAATTTTAAATTATTGATAGCTTTTGATAGCCTTATAGGATGGTGAGTGCCTCACAAATGCCTTATGCTTGATGTCCACATCTCAATACCTAATGATGGTTTCAGGATTCAAAATGATGAAGTTGTTGACAAGAAAACCCAAGGATTTTTTTCAAATCAAGACCCCAAAATGCAACCTAACTATTCAACAAAGCAAGCAAATCAGAACTTGGGAAAGCAATATAAAAGAATCACAATCAATTGATCCAAGAAAGTAATGAAAAATGAGTAAAAAAGTATAGTACGGTAATGTAACCCGAGTTGGATAAAGAATATGACGAGTTGGATAAAGAATATGACATGGCTCTATTATCAAGCCCTGAGATAGCAACCCATGAGCTATAATAAAATTGAATCCAATTATTGTCTAAAAAAGTAATCTATCAAAACTAAACTATAATCAAATGCTCACTAACATCTCCAAACTATATAAATGTCAATTAAGAGACAGTAAGTTAAATATAATACTAAGATATAATTATCCAATTGAGGCCTATTTTCTAAACATTTTCTATATTTTAATTTTCCGAATTTAAAAAAAAATTATTACTAAAAATTGGGACATTGGGCTGGGCTATTGAGCCCAATCTGAATATGGTCCAACATGTTTTCACAAATCTAGGCCAAAAAATATGATTGGGCTTTCATACAAAGCCCCTTTTAGTTATAAACCTTCAAAGCCATTTTCTTCATTATTTCTTATTTCTTATTTCCTCTTCTTATTATTTTTTTTTAAGAACCATTCGTTTCATTCCTAAACCGAGAACCAAGCTCACCATTCCTAGAGGTTTGTTTCTTATCAAGCCCAGAAACTAAAGCTTTCAAATTATCAACAAAATGGAACTCTATGAAAGCAGTTCAAGTTCGAAAATTGAACCGAATTCCGCCATTGAAACAATCCTAAACATCCGGAATCCACTACTCCTATTTTTATTATTCTCCTTCTTATATCTATTTTCTATGCTCATTGTCTTCCTCTTAATTGATTGAGAATACAAAAACCATAGCCAGATCAGAACACCAACAATCAAACTTCCCTTCACCAAAATATCAGCACGTTACTTCACCATCAATCACTTATTGTCTATCACGAAATCCCCATTATCAAGCGTTGCATTTGCCTATCAATATCAGCCACCAACAGATGCGATCCCCGCTTCTCCTCCATCAATCTCTACTGTACACCATCATCATTCACTTTTACTAAACAGCTGCAATCATTGAACAACTCCTCTAAGATTGTTTTGTTCAAAGCTTAAGCAATCAGCAAAAGTCGTCTATATCTAAATTCAGGCATATCCTTAACCCTCCCTATTGCATTTCACATAAAATGCAGCATGTACATGTAACAATGTCAAGCAAAGAATCAATTAAAAGAATTCAATGATAGAATAAATTTGAATGCACTCTATATTGTTTGAAATGATATCAATCATGTATGGCACGATGGAGTCATTCTGCACATGAAAAAGTATATAGGGTGCAGATGTGTACAGGTTCTTTATATTATTTTTGTTTTTTTGTTATAAATGATGCATAAGATTTAGATATTCATGCGGTGTTACTACTTTTGGGTAAGTTAACAGAGAACGGAAGACAATAAGGGCTAAGTATGAGAATGGGAAAATTATCGAAAAAGTCTTAACTGCATTACAATTGTGTTAATTCAGTTGTTTTTTTTTTTTGTTGGTGCTAATTTAGGCTTAAATTTTTTGCATTTGTGTTAGGTGTTTTTATTACTAGCTGTTCACATTCATAGCGACTAATCAAGGATATAGTTGAACGACACACCTTGAAGGATGAACGTCCTAAAATTAGGCTCGCCTTCACACCGTTTGTCACGAGTAATCACCAAAAGAACCATCCAGCACAGCGGGAAAAGCAGAAGCCCAGAAACCTGAGAGAGGAAAACAAGTTGAAATGTTCAGATTTCGATTTCAACCACGAAAACATAAACATGAAATCGAGTCTGTGTTTATACCTTGAATTCCTCCTTTTTCTTTGGCTATTCCTTTTCATCTTCTTCCCACGGATTCTAGGAATTCCAAGACGGAAAAGCTGTTGGTTATCTTTCGCCCAAAAGAACCAAGGAAAAAGGAGAGGAGGGGGGAGGTAGTTGGGTGGCCAAAACGGTTAACAAGAGAGGTAGTGGGTTGGCCAAAACGGTTAACAAGAAGACACGATCGAAGCAAAAGACCAATTATCCGAACGCACGATGCTTGTAAAAACGACATGAGCATTCGAAAAATCAACCTTGAAAACAGATCGAGGTTTTCTCCGTAGGGGAATTCGCGGTGCCATGTGACTTTGCTTGCGTCGCTTGACCACGCAGCGACGCGACGGGTCCACCCGATGCACCACAAGAAGGCCGTCGCACGAGAAATAGAGATGGATGTGAGTTGCGTCATTGCCTAAATTTAAATTTAACGTTGTCCTGTTGATTAATGCTGCGAAAAATTTTAATCTATGTTGATATTCAAAATTCATATTCTTATCACTAAAATTCTTAAATTCAAGCATTCTTTAGAAAGCGTACTTTTGTTAGGCCCGCACGAATTCAAGGCATTTTGATGCCATGCTACATATTATTTAGAGGTATTTTAGCATCTCTCTTCTCCGAATTTTTATCACTCGGTTCATTCAATTAAGCGCTATAAATTTCATTATTTTATATTGTAATTTTCAAGTGACATTTTGAGTTAAGCGATTAATTCCTTGGAGGGCAGGTTAGGATTAGGATTGTGGTTTGGAATTTTTTTAGTCCGGAGAAATCATGTCATTATTGGCCATCTTTTTTAGGTTTTTTTTTTTTTTTTTTTTTGGTGGTGGCGAAAGTTAATTACAATTTTTTTTTTTTTTTTTTTGCATCGCTGAAAATCCGATCCCCGTTCGATTCCCTCTATGATGGCGTCAACTCCAGACTTAAGGCGTCCAACATCTCCATTTCGTACTGGTCTACATTTGTTCGTGCCCAATTCAACGACATAAAAATAAATAAAAATAAATAAAAAAACTGCGGACTCTCGGGTCTGATTTAGTTACTGTTTCGGCCAGTTGTAGGTTGTTAAATTCGTTAATTAGGTCGATATAAGTATGTGGTAAAGGTGACCGACTCTATCTTTTATTGTGGCACTTGTCGGATTATACACCTACTGGTGATCTTGCTCCTCAATAGTATTTACTATACAAAGCCTTTCGAATGCCTATGAAATTTTGTACAAGCCTTTCTCAAGCCTCCTAATGATGTTAACAGGTCGTCGCATATGTTCCATGAACGGCCGGCCGAGGGATATTTTTTCCTACTTACTAGCTTCATCAGTTCAATTTTTTTTTTTTCGGGCCATCCACTTACTCATGTGAATATAATTAATGGCCGATATCTTTTTGTACGACAAGAAGAGCACCTTCAAATCAAGTACAATCCCGATACGAGGAGTATCTTAATAAGGTTGAACACAAGCTAAATCACACTTACTGAGTGCTTAATAAAGTACTAGTAACAATTTTTTTTTGTTGGTTGGTTTAATAATATGGTTAGTTTAAATTTAGACTACATTCCTTATTTTAACATATAAGCACCCGCACACCTCATTTCCCTCATTGGTAGTTAAATATTTTCCCCCCACTAACTAGGGAATATGAGAGGCGAAGGTCACTGCATATTGAGTGGTTTTATGAATTTCGTGCACTAAAGCATTTCTTCTTTGCTTTTTTTTTTTGTACTTGTCTCGTATCTAGGTCAAAACTAAATAGTACGTCATTCTCATTTAGTCCTCAACCTTTCTAGATAGAGGTTAGAATTATAGCTTTTATTACAATTTTCTTGTGCTTATTCCACTGCATCTAAGCACAAATTTGATCAAACAAGAATTTAATGGGTTTGATGATTTGGTTGCACTTATATATAATAATAAAAAATACTCACGGTTTTCCCGTCAAATAGAAAATACAAAATTAATACCACAAAAAGTCTCAAATCGGTATATTCGTGTCACATTTATCTCAAGCTATTTTTATGTCTCAAAACATCCCAAATTAATATACACATGCGGCATTTATGACAAATTGGTGTGCTCGTGCTACATTCATCCCTAAAAAATGAAAGAATTGCCACAGCTTGAGGTAAATGGGGCACGAAAATATCAATTTGGGGTATTATGTGGCACACCTAGAATGTTCTATAAAGTTTATTAGGAGATAATGTAGTATGTTTGTACTTGTTTTGAGTTTTTGGTGTTATTAGGCGAAATTTAAATAAAGCATGTTCAAGATCGAATGAAAAATAAAGTGCAGAACAATTAAAAAAACCAAAAATTACATTAAAACCACGCTAAGTATTTGAGCCAAATTTGGATAGTTATACAATCGTGGCCAATCACTTGATCTTTGTCATAGGGACATAATCCACATATCTTGAAGTTAGAGCTAGAAAATAGAAGGACGATCTTTTCCAAAACCTTAAATTGGTATATATGTAATAAATTTACCAAAAATTAATATTTTGACTACAAAAGCTTTAAATTAGTATACGTATGATAAATTTATCTCAAACGACTATAAAAAAAACCAAGAATTAGCATACTTGTAATAAATTTACCCCAAACAAATTTTTAAACCCCTAAAAATCTCAAACTGATATATTTTAACAAATATGTCATTCATTAAATTGGATTAATACCACAAAAAACCACAAAATTAGTATAACTTTGACAAATGGAAAGTAAAATCCCAAATTACTATATTAGTTAGCTATTACATGTCATCCAACTCAATAATTTGATAGTAAAATTTAGCGAAAATCATCAGAGAATAAATTTGTCTTAAGCATACCAATTCAAGTTAAAATTGTCTTAAGCATACTAATTTGAGATTTTTGGTGATAAAAAAATTAGTTCGGGATAAATTATCATATGTATACTAATTTGGGTTTTTTATTTTATTTTATTTTATGATATTAACCCTTATTTAATGTCGAAAAAGTGATTGTCTATGGACAAGCAAAAAGAACCTCGATTGTTTATATTAATAAATAGCTTATGGCCATCACTATTCACTGCTTGGGCCGGATAATCTATTAGTGGATCACCTTATCTGTCACACTATTGATTGATTAATGTGTATTGCGTACGATCACCTCTTGCTTGAAGTCAAAGGTTGCTAATGATCTATTTCGGGTAAACGGTTGACATCGGAGTGTGATCTTCCGACCGTTGGGTCTGTGTCCAAAAACGTTCTTCCAATCTTGTTGTTCCTTCAATCTTTGTTGCAACTTTTCAAGTGCCCCAAGGAATTAGACATGCTTAAGACCGCTTCAAACTAGGTGATGCGTCACAACCGTGATGCGTCACAACCGTGCGACAGTGTGTGTGGAAGGGTAAGTGGAGACCTACGAGGAAAGAAGCCAAAAGGGGAATACCTTCATGGGGACCATGTACGGGCCAGATTAGGTCCTGGGTCGTTTTATTAATTGCATTAGCACCTGTGATAATAACACCATACAAAGAAACAAGTCCATTTTAAAGCAGAAGAAACTCTCAAAATTTAGCAACAAAATTGATCCAAATGCATGCTACGAGCAAATCTTAATTGGTCACACACGCCACATCGATCATTTAATCTTTCGCTCAAAACAACTTTATAATTCCTTTAACGTGCCTGACTCACCGGACTAAATCCGTCCTGTCCAAAAGCTCAGATCGCAGCACCCTCGATGTCCCGACACGCGCCCCTTCACCAACAGGGCAGCAACGTGGCGACTCCATAACCCTTTTCTGCAGAAAGTAAGGAGCCAACAAATTCTCCCTTCAAAAACCATGGCTATTTCTATGAATGCGGATGCCACAGAGGTAATGGAAAAAGAATGTACTTTAATTAGATTTTACTCAGCCTCTCGAGTGGAAGGGTTTCGACGACGGTCTTTACGTAGGCATTGAAGCACTCTCTGCAGGAATTAGGCATGACATAAGACTCATGGAGCCTCCGAACGTCATCGGTGCGGCGACACACGGAACTGGAGATGACAGACTTGGGCCGCTTCAAGCCACACGCGGCCAGTATGGTGTGGGTCGCCGCTCTAGCGATTTCTTTGAATGCATCAACTCTCGCAGGAGCGGCAACGAATGAGAAACTACAATTAAAAGACAAGAATGAAGAGAGTAAGTAATAAGATGGTCTGAGTAAGTAAAGATGGTTAGATCCGCGCAATTAGATGACAACAGAATGATACCCATGACGGTTAGGGGTTTTACTCCTATTGTGTTACACATGCTGTTTTGTCGGTGATATTTTCTTACACATTCAGGTAAAGTAAAGTATACCAACTGAAATAGAACGCGCAATTGGTCATTATTGACATTCAAATTTTGCGACCTTTTAAGTATTTGCTCATTTTGCAAAAATATAAAAATTTATAAGAAGATAAAAAAAAAAAATGAATCATAAAAAGATAAAAATAATAATAAATAAAGTAATAGTAAGAAAAGATGCATGAAAGAAAGAGAAAAAGAACAATGAAAATGAAAAAAAAAATGAAATGAAAGATGAACAAGAAAATTAGACAGAAAATATAATCAAGCCCGAAGTAGCAACCCCATGAGCTACAATCAAATTGAATCCAGTTCTTGTCTAAAATAGCAATCTACCAAAACTAAACTATAATCAAGTACTCACTAACATCTCCAAACTACATAAATATCAATCAATAGACTCTAAGCTAAATCTAATATTAAGATCTAACTATTTAATTGAGACCTAATCAAGGCCTAGTGCAGCACTGTGATTCTTCCCTTTCCTGATTTTGGGAAGGGTTTTGCATGTAAAAAAATCTCGATTGTTTTCTTCTCTATTTTCTCTTCATATATTCGCGTTTCTAATGTTCCAAGCCACCATTTTTCCTAGTCGCTCTTGAGTACTTGTCTCTACTAGGTCCGAAACCGATGTCTGGCAGCATCTTCTTGTGGGAGGGTTTGGAGCTAACAGCCAACATCTCTAAATTAGGACACATCCACCTCAAGCTTTTTGCCAGTTGAGAATTGGTTTCAATATCTCTAGAAGTGTTGCACAGGATCTGAAGTCTTAGATGTTTGACATTCCACAATGGAGGAAGCACTTCACTATTAATTTCTTTTGGAAGAATCAATGCTTATGTATATAAAAAGAAGAATAGCAAGATTTCAGTGCTCGATTCACATTAGTATGCAAATACTCAATACAAAATACCGATTTGAACAAATTTTACTTACCTCGACTTCGTTACATACTAGTGTTAGTGAGTCACAACGGCCGAAATATCTCAAGAACTTGGCTGCCTTGAGATAGCTCCTCCTCTTGCTATGGACTTTGAAATCCACCTCCAATATCGCATTGGCCAATCTTATCGAATCTCGTGGACCTATGACTATGATGTTGGGGCCATTGTATAGGAACGACACCAGATTAGGAGTTTGGGTCTTTACTCTTATTAGGGAGTTGAATTCGGTCAAGGCGTGGTGCTTAAGATTCTTGTGAGTTATCTTGATGCACTTGGTGTATTGGCTCCCCTTGAGCCTCAAGGTCTCTACGAGACGATGCTGTGAGATGACTTCTCTGATTGTCTTGATTGTGAGCATGCACAAATCTAGCGCAAGCTCCCTCAGGTTTCGAGCACCATGTACTTGGAGATTCGACAACTGCCCATTCGGGAAGGCCATGATGAATATCGATATGTAGCTGAAGGATACGAGGTTTAGGGTTGAAATCGAAATCGAAAAGCTGTCATTGTGAAGCACGGCTGACGCGTCAAAGGTCTCAAGCTTCGATCCGCATATGAGGAGGTCCCTGGAGCGGGAGCAGCGAATCAGCTCCACAAGTCGGAGTGTGGGGCAACTTAGCATTAGCTCGTTCAAGATGTCATCACTCTGGTGGGCTTAGTGTAGGACCAATTCTTCTAAGTGAGACAGCTTCATCTTGATGCCATGCATTGAGAGATGGCTCACGTGGAGGACAAAGATGGTGTCAGAGATCAAGTCGGGGCATTTTTTGATTGTACCATCTTCTATCGAGATAGTCGACGATGTGGCCGATCATAAGGTCTCAGAGGTTGAGCCTCGAGGCAATGTCTATCAACTTGGGTACCACAGAGTTCAACTTGTCGCCTCTTGAAAAGACCAGCAAACTCATTGAGTCGATGCTGAGGTCATTCTTACCGCGCCGTGTGATGTAACCATCGACATACTCTAAGAAAGTGTCGATATTGGCATCGTGCCTACCAACGTCTTTCCTCCCAAAGGTTTCTTCATCGAATTCGAGAGCCGGAAGACTATTAAAGGCGTGGTTCCGATCATTGGAGAGGATGCTGATTTGTGTTGCAAATCTTAAAGGCAAACATGACATGATTTTTTGAATTACCGGTTGAGGCTAGTAAAAAGTGCCATGGACGGAATCCGATGTATCAACGCAGCCTTTGGAGGTCTTTGCTAATGGGAGAACGGTAACAATTCGAATAATATCGAATTAACCCAGTGGAATAAAATAATCTTCCCTCTTGTGCAAACCTAATAGGAATCGATATAGTAGAGTAAAATAAATACCAAACACTCGAACATAAGACATGTTTTTTACGTGGAAAACCCTCTCGATGTGAGGAGATAAAAAAATCACGGGATCGGAGTCCACCCGAAATTCTTCACTATCAACAAAATTGTTCTTCTCTAGCAAATACTAGAGGTACATAACAACAAAGACCTCAAGAACATAATTCTTGGTAATACACGTAAACTTCACAAGAGATCAAGGATAAATCTGATAAAAAATGCAAGTTTTGATCAATTCATGAAAACCTGATGTATGGAGCTCAAACGAAAATCAAACTGTTTAGATTCAATAAAATTGCGCTACGAACATGTTGACAAAATTTCAGCTCAATTGGACAACAAATCGACCTCCGATGCCAGCTTGATGTAAATTAAATATTGTCCCAAATTCTAAATTTTCTGCTTTATCTTTTTCTCTTGTTACTTTTTTTTTTTTTTTTTGCGGCTACCTGTTTATATAGATAATGAGAAACCCTATTTCCTCATATAATTTATTATATTGGCTCAAGCCTTTTTGGGCTTGCAACTCATTGGGCCTCCTCCACATAGGAGTGAACCTAGCTAACAAATCTCCCCCTTACGACAATGTGGAGGGATTCATCATCCCTGTTATCAAACGGCAATGTTCAAGCTTCTCTCTTGGTAGAGTCTTTGTCATCATATTAGAGTCATTATGATCCGTATGAATTTTCTCAAGTTCCAACAACTTTTCATCTAGAACATTTCTTATCTAATGATATCTAACATTAATATGTTTCGATTTAGAATGAAAAGATGAATTTTTACCAAGATGAATTGCGCTTTGATTATCACAAAATAGTACATACCTCTTTTGCTTGAACCCAAGTTCTTCTGAGAACTTCTTCATCCATAACATCTCTTTACTAGCTTTAGTTGCTGCAATAAATTCAGCTTCGGTTGTAGAAAGTGCAACATACTTATGCAATCTTGACTTCCATGACACAGCTCCACCCGCAAAATAAATCAAATAATCAGAAGTAGATTTACGAGTATCAATATCTCATGCCAAGTTGGAATATGTGTATCTAACTAACTCAAGTTTCCCGAGGTTGGGACACCAGGAGTGTCATAACTTGGCACGGAGGGACACTTAAGTGCCATAATTTTAAAATGGCACATTTAAGTGCCACTATCAGAGTAAAATGTGACACTTAAGTGCCACTCCGGCGAAAATCCGGCCAAATGGCTGACGTGGCAATTTTTCGGCGAGTTTGGTCCAAAACAGGCGTTGTTTTGCACGCTGACGTGGCGGAGAAAACACAAAAACAACGCCGTTTCGTATCTACTTGTAAATAATAATATATAAATTAATTAAATTATATTTAAATATTCAAAAAATTTTAAAAAAATAAGAAAAAATTTAAAATTTTAAAAATTTTAAAAATTTTAAAAATTAAGATAAATTATAAATTATAAATTATAAAAAGGGGGGTCGAACGGGGTGGCTCCCTTGCCGCCGCCGCCTCCCCGCTGTTGTCGGGAAGGGCCGGCGACGGAGGGGGAGGTTCGGCCGGGGTCGCCGCCCCCAGCCAACCAACGGCGAGGGTTGTGAGCCCTCGCCGGATCGTGGCAAGGGTCTAGCTCGTGGCTAGGGCCCGGCGACCCGGCGGACCCTCCCCACTCCGTCACCGCCGGCCCTTCCTGGCGGCGGCGGGGAGGCGGCGAGGGCCCGTGAGCCCTCGTCGGATCTAGGTGAGGCTAGGCGCGGACCGCGACCTGGCCCGATCCGGCGAGGGCTCGCGGGCCTCGCCGCCTCCCGCCCGCCGCCGGGAAGGGTTGGCGACGGAGTGGGGAGGTACGGCCGAGGTCGCCGGGCCTTGGCCAAGGGCTGGCGAAGGCCCACGAGCCCTTGCCCAGATCGGGGCGAGGGTCGAGGCCCTCGCCGCGATCCGACGAGGGCTCGTAGCCCTCGCCGTCGATCGGCCGGGGCCGGCGACCCCGGCCGGCCCTCCCGCCTCCGTCGCCGGCCCTTCCGGCGACGGCGGGAGGCGGCGATAAGCGAGGAGCCGCCCCGGTTCGACCTCACCCCTTTTTTTTTTTTTTTAAAATTTTTAAAATTTTTGAAATTTTGAAATTTTTCTTAATTTTTGAAATTTTCTTAATTTTTTAAAATTTATAAATTTTTTTTTCAAAATTTTTTTTGAATATTTTATATTTAATTTAATTAATTTTTATATTATTATTTATACGTAGACAGGAAACGGCGTTGTTTTTGCATTTTCTCCATCACGTCAGCGTGCAAAACAACGTCGTTTTGGACCAAGCTCGTCGGAAAGTCGCCACGTAAGCCATTTGGCCGGATGCGGAGTGGCACTCAAGTGTACCATTTTTAAAGTGATGTGTACCATTTTAAAGTTATGGCACTTTAGTGTCCCTCGGTGCCAAGTTATGGCACTTGCGCTGTACTTCTACCCAAGTTTCCCGGTCCCGAAACTGAGTTTCAAATTTGAAGTTTCTCAAAGATACCTCAAAATCCACTTCACTGCATTCCAGTGCTCTCTGCTTGGATTTGACAAATAGCGACTAACAACGTCAACTGCGTGTGCCAAGTCTGGGCATGTACATACCATTGCATGCATTAAGCTTCCTACAATGGAACACTTTCCATATCTTTCTTCTCTTTATTAGTCGTCGGATTTTGCATTATATTTAACTTAAAGTGGCAGCAAGAGAAGTACTAACCACTTTAGCTTTGTCCATGTAAAATTTCTGAAAGATCTTCTCGATATATTTCTCTTGCGATAAAAATAACTTCTTAGCATCTCTGTCTTAGGTAATTCTAATGCCAAGAATCTGCTTCGCCGAGCCTAAGTCTTTCATAACTCAATTCTTGAAGCATTCCTGCCAACAATCAGCATATCATCAACATAAAGCAAGAGAATAATAAAGTCATCATCAGAAAATTTTTAGACAAACACATAGTTATTCGAAGAAGTCTTCTTATAGCCATGTTCTATCATAATTGACGCAAATTTCTTATACCATTGCCTCGGTGCTTATTTTAGGCCATAGAAACTTTTCTTCAATTTGCACACATAATCCTCTTTCACTTTCACTTTGAAACCCTCAGGTTGTTCCATGTATATCTCTTCCTTCAAGTCACCATGTAGGAAGGCTGTTTTAACATCAATTTGCTCAATTTCCAAATCTAGGTTAGCTGCCAAGCCTAGTACCATACGGATAGAAGACATTTTCACTACCGGAGAAAATATATCATCAAAATCAATACCCTTTCTCTGTCCGAATCCCTTAACAACCAATCTAGCTTTGTATCGTGGTTGTAAAGTATATTCATCTTGCTTCAACCTATATACCCACTTGTTCTTCAAAGCTCTTTTACCTTTAGGTAATTTCACCAATTCAAAAGTATGATTATCATAAAGTGACTGCATTTCATCTCGCATAGCATCGAACCAATTGCTTTTATACTCATCTTCTATTGCTTCAGCATAGCACTCCAGTTCACCTGCATTAGTCAATAATACATACTCATCTTCAGAATACCTAGTGGAAGGTCGTCGATCTCTAACGGATTTCCAGAATGGAATATCTAGTGGAACATCTAATTGAGCCTCCGGTTCAGGAATAATATTATCTATTTCAACATCTTTAGGAACATGTGCGTTATTTGGAACATTGACTTCATGCCGCTCTTCATCAACCTGTGTAGGAATATTTGTAAGAGGAACTAGATTTAAATCAACCAGATTATCACTAACCTGTGATGCTGAAATCATCTCTGCTTTCTCAATATCCTCTATTATTTGATCTTCCATAAACACAACGTCTCTGCTTCTTACAATTTTCTTTTTAACTGGATCATAAAATTTGTAACCAAGCATATCTTGTACATGACCAATAAATATGCACTTTCGTGTTTTTACATCAAATTTAGACCTCTCATCTTTGGGAATATACACAAATGCTTTGCACCTAAACACACGCAAATAATCATAAGAAATATCTTTGCCTATCCAAACTTTGTTAGGAACATCAAACTCTAAAGGAATGCATGGAGTAAGATTTAATACATGCACAACTGTACTTAAAGCCTCACCCCAAAAGGATCTAGGTAGCTTTGACTGTGAAAGTAAGCATCTTACCCTTTCAACCAGTGTTCTGTTCATTCTCTCAGCTAAGCCATTTAACTGAAGCGTCTTGGGAGGTGTCTTTTGATGTCAAATACTTTGTTGTCTTCAATATTCATCAAAAGGTCCAATATACTCTCCCCCGTTATCAATTTTGATGCATTTTAATTTCTTTCCAGTTTGTCTCTCAACTAAAGCCTGAAATTGCTTAAAAGCATCTAATACTTGATTTTTAGTTTTCAAGGTATAAATCCAAATTTTCCTTGAAAAATCATCCATGAAGGTAACAAAATAAACAGAGCTTTTAAATGCAAACATCATAATGCACTAAATCCAATATACCTGACTTTTTTGAAGGATGTGAGCTTTTAAATGCACTCTGTTTTGTTTTCCTGCTAAACAGTGAGTACACTTCTTTAGCGCTGAACTTTTCAATCTTGAAATGAGCTTCTTCTTGGCCAATATTGACAAACCCTTCTCACTGATGTGACTGAGCCTCTTATGCCATAACTCAGTTGCATCTTCACTATCTACTACATTAATTTTGTTTGTGGACAACTTGCCTGCATAATGTACAACGGAGAATATTTTTCACCTCTAGCCACAACAAGAGAACTTTTGGTGAGCTTCCATTGACCATTACTAAAGGTGCTGCAATACCCCTCATCATCCAACTTAACTGTAGAAATCAAATTCAAGCAGATATCAGGTATATGTTTAACATTATTTAATACTAACCTTGTGCCATTGCTGGTTTCTAGGCACACATCATCGATGCCTATAGCTTGAGCTAGTCCATTGTTTCCCATCTTCATAAATTCGAAGTCACCCGACCTGTATGATGTAAAGAAATCCCTACGAGACATAGCATGAATGGATGCACCACTATCAATTACCCAACCGGTCTCATGAGAAACAAAATTCACCACATCACCATAAAAAATAGTGATAAAGTCTTCTTTAAGTGCAGCGACACGATTGTCATCACTGTCATTATCACTTTTATTCTCTTTACCTTTCTCCTTGTGTTTCTCCTTTTTTAACTGGTGACAAAACCTCTGAATATGTCTCTTTTGATGACAATAATGTCACTCAACATTAGCAAATTTGTTATACTTATATTTGCTTTTATCTCGACTTTTATCTCTATTTCTTTGATCTCGAGACTCACTTCTTCCCATTTTCTCAACAACCAAGGCATTAGAATGTGAAAAGGACAATCATTGTGTCTTCCTTCTCATCTCTTCATTCAAAATACTACTCTTAGCCAAATTCATGGTAATTGTACCATCTGGGGTAGAATTAGACAAAGATGTTCGGAACGTCTCTCAGGAGTCCGGCAAAGTACCAAGCAACCATAGTGCTTGTATCTCATCATCAAACTTGATTCCCATTGCAGCTAATTAATTTATAATTCCATGAAAAGAATTTAAATGATCAGTTAAACGAGTACCATCATGATATCTTAGAGCCATCATCTGTTTAAAAAAAAATAACTTATTATTCCCAGTCTTTCAAGCATATAATGGCCTGCATGGAATTGTTCTTTATTTATGTTCTTGAACACTTTTTTTGTTTTTTTGTTTTGGGAACAAAAAAAGAATAGGAACAAAAATAGGAAGAAAAAAAAGAAACAACAAATTTTTACTTCTTGTTCCGAAACAATTTTGGAGAAATGTTTTCTCTTCTCTCTCTTCTTCTTCTCTTTTTTTTTTTTTTTTTTTTTCTTTGGCCGGTCGCGCAGCCTCGGCCATGGCCGGCGACCGGCCGTTGAGGGCCGGCGATGCCTCGAGGGTCGATGACCTCGGCCCCCGGCGAGTGTCGGCGCGGGCGGGCTTGCCGGATCGGGCGTGAGCCCGAGCGACGCTCGGCCTCGCCTACGCCGGCGACGCGAGCCGCGCTTGGTTGGGCGAGCTCGGCCGGCGATCCGGCGAGGCCGAGCCTCGCCTTGGTTGGGCGAGCTCGAGCTCGCCTAGATCCGGCGAGGTCGAGCCTCGTCGACGGCCGGCGACGCTCGCCTCACCGGATCTCGGGTGAGGCCGAGCTCGCCCACCCAGGCGAGGCCGAGCCTCGCCCAACCATGGCGAGCCTCGCCGTGGCGGGCAAGGCTGCCGGCCCCGTTGGCTGGTCGCTGGAGGCCAGTGACCGGCCGAAAAAAGAAAAAATAAAAAAGAAATGAAAAAATGAAAAATAAAATAAAAATGTTTAAAAAATTAAAAGAAACAAAAAAAAAAAGATTTATCAAACGTGTTTGTATTCAGTTTTTATTCCCGGAACAAATGTTACCAAACACGTTCTTTTGTTTAAAAATTATTCCCGGAATAGAAAACTTTTTTTTTTTTGTTTCTGTTCCCTGGAAAAAAAAAAGAACATAAACGTTACCATTCGCACCCTAACTGTTCGAGCTTATCCCATAAACTGCCTCAATAATATGGTTCAAAACATTATCATCTACCTACTGCATGATATAACCACACACTTGATGATGAAATATAGACCATTCAACATCAGTTTTATTCTCCGGTTTCTCCTCAGCAAATACGGGTAAATAAAAACTTTCACATATAAAAGATCTTCCATCTTCCTTTCCAAATATGATAATTCGAACCATTCAGTGTAACTATTCTACTCATATTTGTTTCCATTGTTTAAAACAAGGCAAAAAAATCAAGTAATAACCTGATGCTCTGATACCACTTTGATGGGAGAACGGTAACAATTCGAATTAACGCAGTGGAATAAAATAATCTCTCATCTTGTGCAAACCTAATATGAATCGATATAGTAGAGTAAAATAAATATCAAACACTCGAACACAAGACGTTTTTTACGTGGAAAACCCCATCGATGTGAGGAGATCAAAAATCACGGGACCTGGGTCCACCCGAAATTCTTCACTATCAACAAAATTGTTCTTCTCTAACAAATACTAGAGGTACATAGCAGCAAAGACTTCAAAACATAATTCTTGGTAATACACATAAACTTCACAAGAGATAATTTGACCAAAAATGTAGGTTTTGATCAATCTATGAAAAACCTGATGTATGGAGCTTCAAACGAAAATCAAACCGTTCAGATTCAATAAAATTACGCCATGAACATGCAGACAAAATTTCAGCTCAATTAGACAATGAATCAATCTCCGACACCAGCTTGATGTAAATCAGATATTGCCCAAAATCCCAGATTTTCTGCTTTCTCTTTTTCTTTTGTTACGTTTTCTTTTTTTTTTTTTTTTTTTTTTTTTTTTTTTGCGGCTACCTCTTTATATAGATAGTGAGAAACTATATTTCCTCATATAACTTATTATATGGGCTTGCAACTTATTGGGCCTCCTCCACATAGGAGTGAATGCAGCTAACATTTGCCATCTCGTCGTTCTAACAAAACTTCTTGCAATCCAAGAAAGAACAAGAACTCAATAATGTTATTAACAAAGGAGGCTTTGGATTGTTGAAGGTTCTTGACTTAGAAGGCGTGTACAAGCCCATGCGACTGGAAGCATTATCGTTGAAGGAGACAGCCCGGGCTTGAACTTGAACTTGGCTCCATTTACTTTCTACTTAATTTTTTCCGTCGTTATATAATTTTCTAGCTTTTTAAAGTCAAACTCGAAAGCGAAACGATGCTTCTAAAATCAAAATACAAACATGGCGGATTGCGACTCCTGTTCCTGTAAATGGGAGTTCGATTTGTATTTCAGTGACTTGGCCCAAGAAAAGTGACGACCGAGGTTTAACTGATTTTTCTTTCCTTTTCTATTCTTTTGGTAAATTAAATCCTTAATTGTTCGCTGTTCGTGTTATCTTATGGACTTCTTGTCCCCTAAATATACGTGCATCTTTGTAATATAAATTTTCATGATATTATCTCTCTCGAAATTATTTACCAATATTAACATATCGCCTCTTAAGTTTGCCTAGTTTTCACACCATCTTAACCATGGTGATGGATTTATTTATCCCTCACTCTCTCTTTGGAAATTACAAAAACAATTGTTGGATAACCATGCACAATTTGTATCCTCCTCAAGTTGAACAACTAATAGTAGTATACCCCACCTTCTTAATAAATTATTTTCTATGACTTCACCATAACATTGTTTCAATTAATGGGGTTGCTTTTATAAATTAAATTAACTCAAACGAAAGATCAGGATAAAACCGATAATGAAAAACTAAAAAGATATATTTAGTTTTAAATACAGCTTACCCAGTGCTTAGTTTATATATAGATTATGGAATAACAATATATCTTACCGCATCACTTACTCGCGAGTTACAACTTATGGATATAACTTGCATACCAACTTAATTAAAAATAAAGAATTATGATTTTCAGATTTGTTCCTCCAATTAGTGATGGCTCGAAACATAACCCAATCAAATGTGGCGAGACCGAAGAGAATAAGAACCGAGAAGCCCTCGAGATCTCATTCCATGGATGCCGTGTTCATGTTTCCAAACCGCTCATCAACCATTTTTTCACCCGGAGATCTCATTCATATAACTGAATTTATGGCTTGCACCAAAAGAGACATTAATCTGGATAGTACGATGAACAATGCCTGCTTCTACAATTATAATGCTAGCTCTAACTGAAGAAGAGGGTAGAGTGGTACGCTAGAGACTAGCCTGTGATGGTACCATAGCCAAAAAACCACTGCTCCCGGGAATTACGTAAAAGACGATTCTCAAGTACGAGAAATCCGCCTGATTCCGGCTAAGTCAAAATTGATGGTTGTAGTTCCTGGCTAAACCTTGATGCGGCAGGGACACTTTCAAGGGATCACGCACGTAGCCAACACGAAAAAGTTCACATATACTCAACGACCACTGAATAAATTGAGGCCTGGGGTTGCTAATCAAATCAACAGGCAATAGAAAGTTGCTTACAAGAAAGATAGGCGCATTTAAATACATGCTCTTGCACCATATTTACAGATCAAGGTCTTATCCTTTTGCTACAAGAATAAGCAAAATTTCAAATGACTAAGATAACAATTTTGTCAATTTGAGGGATAAATAACCAAACCTGAAAGGAAGTTGCTAGCCTGAAGACAGAAAAACTCACTTATGATGCACTAGTTAAGTGCAGTAGCACAATGAAACAGACCTGGAAAAGGTGGCAACAGAAGTGCAATGAACAAGGCAAGTTAGTCGTTACAGTTTCCTATAAATTCTCCTTTCCTGTTCCATGGGTGAGTTGCAAAAGACTTCCCGAGCATGCTTCTCCTCTCATTTACTCTGCCTTCTTCACATGGATATTCTGGAAAGTAATCCAAATATGTTTTGGAGCCTCGTGAATCAACTCCGTTGAATAGGAAGCTCTGGACTTCATTCTATGTTTCATGACAAGAGATAAGTAACTGCAATTCTAATATGCAATGGGGATGTAGATGTATGAATAGCTGTAAATGAAATTCTATCTTTGCATGTGTCTCCCCAAATAACCTTTTCAAAACTTCATAACCCAGATCCGGGACTCAAAAATCAAATAAGTTATATATTGAAAATGAATCAAAGAAACATAAGAGCAATGGCATAATGTTAGATGCATTTATAACACTTTGCTTAATACTTTAGACCATCAGTAGTATTGCTGGTCTCTGCATGTGCATGTAATAAATAAACATCACAAGTACGCTGTAGATGAAGATAGGGGAGGAGATGAGTGACCAAGTGATAAACCTTTTCTGCTCTCGAAGTCAGATACCGATGTTGCGCTTCACGGTTGGCTATAATTTGAGATGCATCAGTCTCTCTTATTCCTAGGTCCATCTAAACGAGCCAAGCCTGAGAAGAAATCAAAGATTAGAGGAAATTAAATAGAGAAATATTCTAGCTTAAAAGAAACAATGCAATCTGTTGTACTTTAGCTAGTACGTCCATGATGGGGTGCGATTGGACCGCACCATTTGGACTTGATATGTCATGATGAAGGGGTATAATGGGGTCATATAAAAGACCCCTGAAGACAACCGTTGGAGTGGTTGGACAAACATATGTTCAGAACATTTTCTTCATTTTCTCTCCCCTTTCCATCAAAGCATTCCATTTCATCTTTGCAAGAACAATAGGCATTTACGCTGTGGAAATCGGGTGCTTTCCTCGTGATTTCATCCAGACTAACATGAGGAAGTGTTGTTCATGATTTATTTACAATTCAATGTTCGTTCCAGGCTATTTGTTGTTTGCGCATCGGAATAAGGTAAGTTGTCTTCTGCCGACTTGAATTCCAACATTGGTATCAGAACCCGGTTGTGATTTCTTTCTTATTTTTCATTGAATTTTCTCGTTTACAATTTGATATTGAGATCAAGAGTATGAAATCTACATTATTTGGATCTCTGATAGTTGGAATTGCCATATGAAAAACTCGAAATCGAACTGAAGCGAAGAACGAGTTCGGAGTCGCGTTTACTCGTACGATTTTGGCCATTTTTCGAAATAATTTTTTGGTCAAAATTTATTTTTTAATATACAGGGTGAAAGAGCTCATCGAGACGAGTCCGACGATGGGTCAAGCACCACTGGGAGATGCTGGACGTGCCCACACGATCGGCAAACCGGCAAGTGCGCGACACGCACCAGCCGGTGAACCGGCATGCGCCGGTCGGCAAACCAGCGCGTGGTGACATCACCATGACGTCATCCAATGGTCGGTCGCCGGATGACGTCATCGATGACGTCACCGCCGGTGATAGTTGGCCAGCCGGTCACCGGTCGGCGACCCGACCCAACCCGATCGGTGACCCGACCCAGTTGACCTGATCCGACTCAACCGTTGACTAGTCAACCGGTCTAGCGGTCAAACCAATCGGACCGGTCACCGGTTGGACCGGTCGGACTGGTCAGGAGCCATTTGGCTAGCTGGCGCATGCGCCACACGCACCGCACACTCAGGCGGCACGTGGGGGCGCGTGCGGACTCTGATTGAAGCGTGGTCAGCGGCATTTGGTTCGTATTAATGTTCTCTACACTATGGTATAATTATTTTATACTTTAGAATTTTATAAATGTATGAAAATACTTTGGAAACCCTATGTACGCGTATTTTTTTGGGTTTAATGTAGCTTGTATTTTCTTGTGATTAAGGAAATACAGTAGTTAGCTTGTGTGCAAATGATGTTATATATGTTGTGTAGAGCTTGGTTCAATGACATGATGTATATATTTTAATATACTTGCGATTTTCTAGTTGCTAGAAATTAGAACAATGGTAGCAAATCTATTACATGTTGAATTGCAATTTTGATTATAGTTTAAGCATAATTGTTGTTTATATGTTGGTTATTATCATGCTTTGTTTTCATGTTAAAGAAAAATGTAGAAATTACATAAGGTCATGTAATTATTTTTCCTAGTGGGAGTTCGTAGGTTGGTAGAATTGAAAGGAGTTCTCACTTAGAACTTAAAATTTGCGCAAATTAAACTAATTAATGATAATAGAACAATTGTACATAGAAGTTGATTGGGAACATTGTAAACTTTTGCTTTTGTGTCTTTTGTTGAATTATCATTAATTTAGTTTGTCTTTGTTGCAAATTAAATATGTGTGTTACTTTGAAAAGTGTTCTAGTATTGATTCTGCGTTTATTATGTCAATGTGTTATAGTAATTGATTATGATTTCGGCATCCAAGACTATTGTGGCCGACCTTAATAAGGGTGATAAGCTGAACAGTGACAAGCTTGGAAAAAGAAAAAATAGCATTGCTCACATCACATTGCTGAGCTGTATGCAAGATGATCTCATGTGTGAGTTTGAAAGTTATAATAAAGCTCAAGTTATGTGGGTTGCCTTGAATGACAAGTTTGGAGGTACATCTGCCACTAAATTGAGGAGACTCACAATTAAATTTGACACATTCTGAAAGCGCCCAAATGTAACAATGAGACAACATTTTCGGGAGATGTCAAATATGATCTGTGAGCTAAAGTCGGTAGATCACTCCCTTACTGATAAATTGCAAATTCATGCTATTATAAAGTCTCTTCCTAACAATTGGGAGTATATGAAAATCAATATGACGCATAATGAGAATATTGTCACTTTTGATGATATTGCGCGTCATTTGGAATTAGAGGATGAGCACCTAGAGGCTGCGAGATCCTCTACCCATGCTTATGTTGCTAAATCGAGTTCGCGCAAGGCTTCGGGCTTCAAGCGTAAGAGGAATCTTCAATTCAACAATAAAGGAAAGATGACTGATCAGGCACCCAAGAGGGTTAAGACATTCCGACGCAAGATACGTGGTGGGAAGAAGGACAAGGCCAAGATGGAATGCCATAATTGTGGCATGATGGGTCACTTTGCTCGTGAATGTACTGAGCCGAAAAGGGTACCCTATTACTCAATTACTTTTAGTAATGCTTTTGTTTCTAGCACTGTAATGCTTACTGAATCTCATACAAAGTGGACTGTAGACTCAGGAGCAACAAACCATGTAACTAGAGACCAAGAAGCATTTGTGGAGTATCGTCGAATACCACCTAGAAGAAGATGGATATATGTTAGAATTAACTCGAGAGTTGAAGTGAAGGGTATCGGCACATATAAATTAATCTTACGTGGTGGTCGAAACATATTCTTGCATGATGTCCTTTATACTATAGATATTTCACAAAACTTGGTCTCTGTAGTTCTTCTTAACTTAGGTTATGTATTGAATTTCCATAGTGATTGTGTTGACATTTTGTATGGAACGGTTTATTATGGTTTATGTCATGTATCGAATGGTTTTATGGTGTTAGACATTGACTATGATCGGTACAATGTTAATGTTGATGGTTGTTTTTCTTTAATTGCATCTTCTAATAACGTTGAGATTGATGCAAGTACTTGGCATGCGAGATTAGGTTACATTGGATTGCAAAGAATGCAAAGATTAGCTAGAGAAGGTATTTTAGGGTCACTCACTAATGTTAGTCTATCCGTATGTGAACATTGTCTTGTGGGAAAAACAACTAGAAAACCATTCGGCAAAGGGACTAGAGCTGAATTTCTATTGCATCTCATACATTCTGACATTGGTGGTCCTTTGAATGTGAGGGCGACGCATGGAGCCTCATATTTCATCACTTTCATAGATAACTTCACACGTTTCGGTTATGTCTTTTTGATCTCCCATAAGTCAGAAGCATTAGACTACTTTAGGCGATATATAGTGATGGTAGAGAATTAGTTGAACAAAACAATAAAGGCATTGAGAACCGATCGTGAACATGAGTATCTATCGAAGCAATTCAAGGCTCTTTATGATGAAAATGGAATTGTACGACAATTGACTATTCCTAGTACTCCACAATAAAATAGGGTAGCTGAGAGAAGGAATAGAACCCTATTGGAAATTGTTAGGTCTATGATGACGCAAGCAAATTTACCTATCTCCTATTGGAGAGATGCGTTATTGATTGCTGCCTATATACTTAACCGAGTGCACTTAAAATCAGTCACTTTCATCATTTATGAATTATGGACTAGTAGGAAACCAGACTTGAGTAGTTTACGTCCATGGGAATGTGCAGCTTATGTTCATGATTCTTCCCATAAATATAGCAAATTAGGTCCTAGAGGGAAAAAATGTATCTTTATAAGATATTCCGAACACTCAAAATGGTACATGTTCATAGGTGAACAAGCTGATGGAAGTGTGACCGAAATGGAGTCACGAGATGTCACGTTCTTGGAGAACGATTTTCCTAGTAGAGTTGAGATTGATAAGGATTTCTAATTATATGAGATGGAAGATCTTGATAACACACCCACTGATATTGTAGAGGAAAATGAAGATTTACCTCAACACACAAGACCAAGTGGGAGTGTTGCATCGCCTGATGAATTGAATTCAAGAGAAATTCAATTATGTAAAAGTAATCGTAAAAGTATTCCTCATCGTTGTTTTGAGATTGAAGGGGAAACATTTATGATTGCTCAAAAAGATGATGCCGAGCCTAAGACTGTTCAAGAGGCTCTCTCATCCTCTGATAAGGAAGAATGGAGAAAAGCTTTGAAAGATGAGATGGAGTCTATGAGGGCAAACCATGTTTCGGACTTGGTTGATCTATCACCCAATCGTAAGGCCATTGTAAACAAATGGGTCTTCAAGATTAAGCGAAAGGCGGATGGATCCATTGAAAAATATAAGGCTCGCCTTGTGGCGAAAGGTTATACTCAACAAGAGGGTATAAACTATGAGGAAATTTTTTCACCGGTTGTAAGGTTTGCCTCAATACGCCTTATTCTAACCATTGTTACCCATTTAGATCTTGAATTACATCAAATGGATATAAAGATGGCATTTCTCAATGGAGAATTAGATGAGGAAATCTATATGAAACAACCAATAGGTTTCATAGCTAAAGGTCAATAGCATAAAGTTTGCAAGCTTCATCGCTCAATATATGGCCTTAAGCAATCATCTAGACAGTGATATCTTTGTATTCATCGAGCAATAATAACTTTTGGTTTCACGATGATTAAAGAAGATTACTGTGTATATGTCAAGTGATTCAAAGATAAATTTGTGATTTTATCACTTTATGTGGACGATATTTTATTGGCTGGAAATGACAAGATTTTGGTTATCACCATAAAAGAATGGTTATCCTCCAATTTTGAGATGAATGACATAGGAGAAGCTGCTTATTTATTAGGAGTTAAGATCGAAAGAGATCGATTAAGGAAACTCCTTACTTTATCACAAGAGTCTTATATTATGAAGGTTCTTGAGTGTTTTAATATGCAGTATTGTAATCCCATTGATACCCCTGTCATGCAAGGTGAAGGCCTAAGTACTAAGATGTGTCATAAGACTCCAAAAGAAATTAAAGTGATGGAAACTATTCCTTACTCTAATGCAGTCGGAAGTTTGAAGTATGCTATGATGTGTACTCGACCCGACATGTGTTATGCCGTGAGATTGGTGATCCGATATCAATCAAATCCTGGTCAAGCACACTGGAAAGCAGTGAAGAGTATCCTGAAATACTTGAAGGGCACCGTGGACTATCGACTTTGTTACCAAGGGAATGATTTACGCTTATTAGGCTATTCAGATGCCGATTGGGGTGGAGACCTAGATGAGTGTAAATCGACTTCTGGATATGCGTTTTTGCTCAATAGAGGTGCAATTTCTTAGAATAGCAAGAAACAAACATGCACGGCCTTGTCTACGATGGAGGCACAATTTATTGCATGTTTTGCCGTAGTGCAAGAAGTAGTATGGCTAAAACGTTTCTTGGATAATTTAGCCATTGTTACTGAAGTTCCAAGACCAGTGACAGTTTATTGCAATAGTCAAGAAACTATTGCCTATGTGAAAGATCCTAAGTATCATGGAAGGACAAAGCACATTGACATAAAAAATAACTTTATCAGAGATATTATAGCGCAGAAAGAAGTGATCCTACAATACATTTCAACAAATAGAATGGTTTCTGATCCATTTACGAATGCTATTCCTAAAGACATATTCTTGACCCAAAGGATGTCACTAGGATTGCATAGAATGTGATATGTGTCATTGTAAAGGATCATTGGTTTATTTATTTGTGGACAGATGTATTGTACTTGTATGTTTATTAGTGATTTGATGTTTTATCAATAAGTACAAATCTACTATGAGACTAGCACAAACACACATATATTATTGAAAAATATGTCAGCAAGCAATGATTGGCTCACTTATACGAGCAATCGCCTCAAGTGCTTTAGAAATCATGTTGGGATGAGATGTTATGTACAAATAAATTCTAAAGAATAAGTTTGGTACATAAAATATGTCGCATTGATTGGAGTCAAGATGAGGTCTGTGATTTATTTATAATAAGATCGAACATGATAGTTCCATAATCATGTATGCCTGTAAGATGCCGGATGCGAGTACTTAATTGAGCGTTATAAAAAGCGAGCTGATATAGCACTCGGGCTAAACATGAGTACGTGAGAAGCACGTGACTATATTTAGGCTAAAATCCATATAATAGATATATTTAATAAATGACATACGCTTTTATAGAAAGAGTAATCCACTATAGCATGTAATTCATACTACATATGCATTATACGATCAACAAGGGAATGTGAGTAAAATTATCCCTATTTACTCATCTAGTGAACCCTTGAGGTAATTTATAATTTACCTCAATTTTGTGCCCTATGTTACTTCTGACTATGTTCTCGAAGTGAAAGATCAATGTTGCTACTTTAGCATGTTACAAGCGATCATGAATGGATATGGCCTATGGGACGTGTCTAGGAAAGCAATTTTTCTGAAATTGAGAGTGACATGAGTGCGAAGGAAGAATATTGTTGTTTTACATCTATCACATGTATTTACTGGTCAACCAATTATATCGCCCTATGTGGTTGCGGATGTAATTGTAAATACATGGTATTTTTTAGAATAATCAAATATAGCTTTTAAGGGATATGTATACTTGGATTGATATAACAAAATATGTCTGGGGCACTGTGAGATATCGACTGTTTATTTCTTTTCAGGATTATAGCCATTATGTCATCCCTAACAGGTGCATAATTTGAGCTCCCAAGTGTAGGTGTACTCATTGGTCGCACGGCTTATTTGCCAGTATGAATTGTTTTTGTAAAGTTGATGAATGTTGAATGCGTTATATTATTGATAAAGCGCTATTAATCCCATCATGTCCGAGTGGGAGATGTTGTACTTTAGCTAGTACGTCCATGATGGAGTGCGATTGGACCGCACCATTTGGACTTGATATACCACGATGAAGGGGTGTGATGGGGTCATGTAAAAGACCCCTGAAGACAACCGTTGGAGTGGTTGGACAAACGTACGTTCTGAATATTTTCTTCATTTTCTCTCCCCTTTCCATCAAAGCGTTCCATTTCATTTTTGCAAGAATAATAGGCATTTACGCTATGGAAATTGGGTGCTTTCCTTGTGATTGCATCCAGACTAACGTGAGGAAGTGTTGTTCGTGATTTATTCACAATTCAACGTTCGCTCCGGGGCTATTTGCTGTTTGCACATTGGAATCAAGTAAGTCGTCTTCTGCCGACTTGAATTTTAACACAATCCCTTGAAGAGACAATTTATTGAGTGAGGTACCTTGAGATAATCCACGAATGCAGGGTATCAAACGGCATGCATGTGTCGACTAGACTTAAACCTGGTCCATATGACTATTGGTGAGAAGAATCTCAACGATTCGCCCGTTAGATTTCCACCCCATGGTAAAAGCTGCATAAAGTGGTGTTCAGCTGAAACGTCCAAAAAGGACAGGAAAAAACTAAAAACTCTTTGAATGTTACTATAAAACACAACAAACAATTGACATCAGCATACTTGAGACCTAAAGACATTAGGCCTTCGCAGCACTTAACTTTGTATTCTTTGTGCTTGACAACGTCAGATAGAAGGTTAAGGTCCCTGCAAACAATATATCAAGGCAGATCAGGAAGCCTTATGTATAGAAATCAAAGTTAATATAGGATTTAAGGGCGATGGGCAGCATTCAGCACCAAGGAGCATTACATATCTCAAGCCAAGAAGGATATCATTTATTATTATTTTTCTATATTCAACTATTATAAAAGAAAATTGAAATGCATCACTCCTATTTTGAGAAATTTAATATCGTTGAAATACTTATTGCGCATCTTAACAACAAAACTATACACTCCAAGATGCTAACTGCTCATCAAGGAGCATTACATATCTCAAGCCATATCTCAAGCCGGAAGTTCACTATTGTACATCTAGCTTGACAAACACTGTGCAGTATACTACGCCATGCCAGTAGGTACTAGATAGTTAGACATCAAATGCGTGACTGTTCAAAGCTTCTGCAAAAGTCATCTCGTGACACTCAAGCAGAACAGCTACACGGCAACCCATTTCAACTGTTCAACACTTTCTTTTATCAGAAAGGTGCTAGCGGGTAATTTCAGCAGAAAAGCACGTATGGCCACTTATTGGCTTGCAACACATGGATATCACATGCACATGCACATGCAAATTTGCTCGAGACATACAGTTGACCATAGAGCACATGCAAAGTTGCTGAGCACATATAGTTGACCATAGAGCAAGCAATTGGTGTCATTTTCATCAACTGGCGTTGTTTCTTACAACAAGGAATAAGTTAAAAAACAAGAGCAAAGAATTGTTCTTATAGAACAACTATAATTGTCTCCGCAGCAGTGAAAAAGTTGGCACAGAATATAGGCAGATCATATTCTGGTTCTGGAAACATAGCAAAATCCAAAACCTGCAGAGTATCTTCAGAAGAACAAAATGAGGCAGCTAAACATCATAGCAAAATAATGTGTTCAAGTAAACTTACTTGGAGAACCAATTCCTCCATCAGCACAAGTGGCAAATCTAATTAGAGGAAAAGCTTTACACGGAAAATACTATCTACCGAAAACATTAAAGTTTCCATTGGTGAAAAGTCAGAGGATCAATTAATTCTACACTTAATTAAAAGACTATCAAATTCGACACCCATATAGCACCAACATACCTAAAGTTCTAATGGCCAAAGAAGTGAAGCCATAGTACTGATTAAGCACAACCGTCCTCGCACTCCAGGAAATTTCCTCCGACCATCATGGTCAACTTACAGGGGCTTTTTTTTTGGAGCTACAGACTGGAATTAGCAGCTAGTTCTGCTTAAAAACCATAAATTTAAGCTGTCTGTCTTGATTCTGTAGACTGATTCCTCATAATTTATTTGCTTTTGCTGTAACTTCTGTTTGGAGAAGCTTAGAGAAACTAAATTTCGAGTGGCAAAGATATTTGACAATCATAACTGCAGTCCCTTGCTCCCTTGAATACTTAAACTTCGAAGCAACCTTATTTTCGGCACTTCATATGACAACAACTCGGTCTCTGTTTTGTCATCCAGTGGCTTCATGGAGCCGAACCTTTACTAAGGACACGAAGAAGGACAAGCCTTGATTAACCAACCAAACGGCAAATAAAACCACCACACCTGTAGAGGAGAAGGAGCCATGCGAGTGTGGAGCCAGAGAGAATTGGACGAACTGCCGGTACGACAGAGCAGAGACGCGAACGGACGGCCTCCCCGTCTGCCAAGCGAGGCCGGCGGCAGCAGCGATGGGGGATGGGAGCGCCAAAGAGCAAAGGAGAAGGCGGTGGAGGAAGCGTACTCCATCCGGAGCTAGTGTGCCGTCCTCACCATAAACGGACTTGGAGTCGTCTCACTTTGGGTGCAAATGACAAAATTTCTAAAACAAAAATTGATTTCTCAATTTCTATTCCCTAGATAAGTTTTTGAGCAAAGAAACCCGTTTGATAACGACTCAAAATTTCTATTTCTGAAACATAAATCCGTTTGATAATAGAATAAAATTTATATTTCTTGGAATAAAAATTGATTATATTACAACATATGAAATCCTCAAATACAAAGTAATAGTCAGAATAATAGTAATGTATTATAAAAGTTGAAAATACAATTTCATGGAATTTCCGGATTTGATAACGACTCAAAATTTCCATTTCTGAAACAGAAATCCATTTGATAACCTAATAAAATTTCTATTTCTATGAATATAAATTGATTAGATTACAACATAGGAAATCTTTAAATACAAAATAATAGTCGAAATAATACATTACAAAAGCTGAAAATACAATTTCATGGAAGTTTTGCCATATTATTATCCCTTGCCATTTTATTGGCAATGATTTTCCTAAACGTATTTATTTGGTTTCCCTCCTCAGTCAATGTATCATATAAATACCACACACCTTCAGATTATGCAGTGTAAGCATAGTCGCTCGACTGTGGCATAACTCCATAATTACCACCTGCGCTCAAACAGAAACACCAAATTTTTTCAAATTTCCTCAGTAACTGGAGGTAGTTTTGAAGCATGAACAATGCAATGTTGCCAAAACATTATCCATCCATCAATTAGCAAGAATAGAAAAACACTTGTGGTTTCAGGTAACTGATGACAGCTTCTACTTCTCTACATGATTCCTGCAACCAAACCCATATCAGTACATTTACAACACAAACTTGCGTTGCCCCAATAACATGAAACTGATACTAAACGAATTATGCATGGACAAATTAGGGTTCCATGAATTCAATTCTCTTTCATTGCCACATTTTCTCATCAACCAAACATATCATCAGCCCAGCTGCAAGAAAACTCGATTTCTAGGTCTCATATCGATTTCCTCCCAATCCTCCCTCGAACAATCATCAGAATTCACTCTGAAGATACCGATTTCTCATTCCACTCCAGTCGATTCAAGAACGACATCAAAGTCATCATGCTAAAGATAAACAACCATAGATAATCATGACCCAAAATTCAGAGTCCGAAACTTCACACCACTCACCTCGGAGACATGGGCCGTCCCAACTAGGTACATGTCGCAGGTGCCGCCCTCGGCCGTGGACTCGCAGTCGAGGACCACCACGCTCTTGGAGAGTTCCTCGGTAAGTGTTCTCCTCCGCCGATCGGATCCCTCGCCGTCTCCGTCACCGACGCTGCCACCGCTCCGTCGATTAGCCTCCTCGCCGTCATCCTCCACCTCCCTCTTCAACAAGCAACAGGGAAATCAAAATTGAATATGTGAGACGAAAGCTGAAACATGAGAAGAGAGGTGAGAAGGGAAGGATCGATTGAACCTCATGAGGAATCGTGAGGCGTAGTTCCAGAGAAGGCCGCGAACGAACACGGACGCAAGCGGATTGAATAACGACGGAGATGGGCGATGGCGACTGGAGTTGCGGAATCGAGAGCGGAAAGGGGACGCAAACGGAGGAGGCTGGTTCGACCGGACGACCGAAGAAAATTGGACGGTCTAAGGACAGTGATGGTGAGATGAGCGACGATCTGACCGGCAAGAGGATGGCAACGGCGTCGGAGTCGACGACGAGGATGGATAGCTTCGGAGTCGACGGCGCTAGGATTTTTGGTTGAAGTGAGGAGAAGGAATGCCCAAATAGAAAAGCATGGGTAAGAAGTGAGGAGAAGGAGTCGACATCTCTGCTGAATGAAGAAGGATGGAAAAAGAATAAATAATTTCTATTTCTATTTCAGAAACTGAGAAGCTACAATTTTTAGCTTCTGATTTCTCCTCCAAGTCAATTTTTGGAATAGAAATCTGTTTCAGAAATAGAAAAATCAAATTGCGTTACCAAATGGATTTCTGTTCCAAACTTGTTCTGGAGATTAGAGAAATAGATAAATCAAGAAACAAAAATTTTATCATGCGCAGCCTCTCTCTCAAAATCTCTGTTTTGTTTTTTGCATTTTTTGTTTTTGTTTTACTTTATTTATTTATTTATATATATAAATGCTTCTTCTATCATCCTTTCGGGTAGGGCAGGACACTGGTCGGGAAATTCACAACAGCCTCTCTCTTTGTTTCTTCAATTAGCCATAATTTGAAAACAAACTAGTCTGTTTTCAACTTATGGCTAATTGAAGAAATAATGAAAGAAACTATTATAGATTTTCACGTGAATTTACTAAATCAATTGAGTTATTGTCACGTGTCTTAGCACCTTCATTGTAAAATTTGACGGAAGCTAACGGAAATAAATGTGTCACGTGTGTATTGATTTAGAATTTTGGTGCACCATGGTAACCAAGATGCTGCTTGATATCTGAGATGACAAGAACCTTGAATAAAAAGAAGGTTCGATAAATTGAAATTAGCCCAAAAGTATGTAATATGAAAAGAAATTGGGTAAGTGAATTTCTGCGAGACAACTTCAGATACGACATACATTTCCTTCTGTGGCTTCAAGTCTGTCACATGTAGCTTTCATTGCTCGTAGATAATCCTTCACAACCACATTTTCTTTAGCATGATCTCCTGGCAAACATTCTTCACTCATGAAAATTTCGCTAGAATCCTCAAAAACCTCATTAGCATGCTCTTCATCCTTCGTAATTTCAAACTTTTGTTGCAGTCCTAATTGCTTTGCGTATCTATACAAGCATAACGCATTAGTCGTCACACTTGAATTGTTTCTAGACTCTTCCTTAGCACCAGGTTCATTAGCTCATGCGAGAGCCAAATGCTTCATAAATAAGCCTTGAGACTCATGACTTTTTAGTATATAGAACATGTACTTCCGCCCATGCCGAATTGCTTACGAAGTTGACTCTGAGTCTCTCCCTTCATCCTGAGCACAGCCATTGCAACGAGCAAAATCATCAACTGTCAATGACAAATACACAACTACACACACATTTGCATACCATATGCTGTTGTACTTAATCAGTACGTCCATAATGGAGTGCAATGAGAACGCATCGTTTCATCTTGATACGCTACGATGGAAAGACACCATTTGAAGGGGTGTGATGGAGTCGTATAAAAGACTCCAAAAGACAACCGTTGGCACGGGTTGGTAGAACGTATGCTCAGAATTCTCTCCTTGTCTTGTCCCCTTTCTATGAAAAGAAAAGGAAGCGTTACATTTCTCCTTTACAAAAACAATTGGCATTTACGCTGTGGAAATCAAATGTTTTCCTTATGATTACATTCAAATCAACGTGAAGTAATATTGTTTGTGATTCATCTGCAATTCAACAATCGTTCTGGGGTTAATTGTTGTTTGTGCATTGGATAAAGGGAAGTCGTCTTCTACCGACTTGTATTCCAACATTGGTATTAGAGATAGGTCGTGATTTATGCCTTGTTTTTTATATCGAGATCAAGATTATGAAATTTACATTGTTTGGATGTTTATTGCTCAGAATTGCACTCTGAATTGTTGAAATCAAACCAAAGTGAAGAACAGGTTCAGGGTTGCGTACACTCGTACGGTTTTGACCATTTTTTGAAATATCTTTTGAGCAAAAATCAATTTTTAAATATAAAAGTTGAAAGTACTCATCGAGACGAGTCCGACGATCGGTAGAGCACCGCCAGAGAACGACGGATGCACCCACACGCGTAGCCAAAAGCCGCTATGCATGGGCGTCATGCGCCTAAAATGCTGGGAATGCCAGTGCGTGTTGCACACGCACTGGTTGGCAAACTAACTCGTGATGATGTCATTGTGACATTATTTTAACAGTTGGTTGCTGGATGACATCACCGTTGGTGGTGATTGGCCGGCCCGTCATCGGCTAGCAACCCGACCTGCGACTCGACCCAAGGCTGACCTATGACCCAACTCGAAACCGACCCAACCATTGACTGGTCAACGGGTTGGATCAGTTGACCAGTCTGAAGGTCAAACCGGTTGGATTAGTTGGACGGGCCAGTAGCTTCTAAGGCTCCCTAGCACGTGTGCCACACACACCGCACACTCAGGTGGCACATGTGAACGCGTGGGAGCTTCGATTGGAGCATGGGTTTAAAATTTATGAAAATTAAACTAATTAATGATAATAGAACAATCGAACATAGAAGTTGATTGGGAACATAGTGAACTTTTGTTTCTGTGTCTTTTGTTGAATTATCATTAATTTACTTTATCTTTGCTGCAAATTAAATATGTGTGTTACTTTTAAAAGTGTGCTAGTATTGATTATGCGTTTATTATGTCAATGTGTTATAGCAATTGATTATGGCTTTGGCATCTAAGACCATTGTGGCTGACCTTAATAAGAGTGAGAAGTTGAACGGTGACAATTATGATATTTGGCAATATGATATTTGGCACCGAAAGATTCAGTACATCCTTGAAGAGCAAGAGGTTTTGGAAACCCTCAACCACACCATGGATGAACTTGAGCATGGAACTTCAGCTCAATATAGGAGAGATCTAGAAACTTATCAAGCTTGGAAAAAGAAAAATAGCATTGCTCGCATGACGTTGCTGAGCTGTATGCAAGATGATCTCATGTGTGAGTTTGAAAGTTATGATAAAATTCAAGTTATGTGGGTTGCCTTGAAAGATAAGTTTGGGGGTACATCTACCACTAAGCTAAGGAGACTCATCATCAAGTTTGACACATACTGAAAGCGCTCAAATGTAACGATGAGATAGCATCTTCAAGAGATGTCAAACATGATTCATGAGCTGAAGTTGGCAGGTCACTTCTTTACTGATGAACAGCAAATTCAAGTTGTTATAAGGTATTTTCCCGATAATTGGGAGCATATGAAAATCAATATGACGCATAATGTAAATATTGTCACTTTTGATGATATAAGGCGTCATTTGGAATTAGAGGACGAGTGCCTAGAGGCTATGAGATCCTCTACCCATGCTTATGTTGCTAAATCGAGTTTGCGCAAAGCTTCAGGCTTTAAGTGCAAAAGAAATTCTCAATTTAATAACAAATTAAAGAAGACTGATCAGGCACGTAAGAGGGCTAAGACTTTCCAACGCAAGAAACATGGTGGGAAGAAGGATAATACCAAGATGAAGTGCTACAATTGTGGTAAAATGGCTTACTTTGCTCGTTAGTGCACTAAGCCGAAAGAGGTACCTTATTACTCAATTACTTTAAGTAATGCTTTTGTTTCTAACACTGTAATGCTTGTTGAATTTCATCCAATGTGGACTGTAGACTCAGGAACAACAGACCATGTAGCTAGAGACCGAAAAACATTTGTGGAGTATCGTCATATTCGGCCTGGAAGAAGATGGATATATGTTGGGAATAACTCAAGAATTGAAGTGAAGGGTATCGGGACATGTAATTTAATTTTACATGGTGGTCAAAACCTATTCCTACATAATGTCCTTTATGCTCCAGAATTTCGACAAAACTTGATCTTTGTAGTTGTTCTTCTTAGCTTAGGTTAGGTATTGAATTTTCATGGTGATTGTGTTGACATTTTGTATGAAACAATTTATTATAGTTCAGGTCATGTATCAAATGGTTTTATGGTGTTAAACATTGATTATGATCAGTACAATATTAATGTCGATAGTTGTTTTTCTTTAGTTGCATCTTCTAATAATGATTGATGCAAGTACTTGATATGCTAAATTAGGTCACATTGGGTTGCAAAGGATGCAAAGATTAGCTAGAGAAGGCATTTTAGGGTCACTCACTAATGTTGATCTACTCATATGTGAACATTGTCTAGTGAGAAAAACAACTAGAAAACCATTCGGTAAATGAACTAGAGCCGAATTTTCATTGCAACTTATACATTTTGATATTTTTGGTCATTTGAATGTGAGGGCCAGGCAGGGAGTCTCATATTTCATCACTTTCATAAATGACTTCATACGTTTTGGTTATGTCTTTCTTATCTCCCATAAGTTAGAAGTATTAGATCGCTTTATACGATATATAGCGATGGTAAAGAATCAATTGAACAAAACAATAAAGGCATTGAGAACCAATCGCGAACGTGAATATCTATTGGAATAATTCAAGGCTCTTTGTGATGAAAAAGGAATTGTACGACAATTGATTATTCATGGTACTCCACAACAAAATGGGGTAGCTAAGAGAATGAATAGAAACCTATTGGAAATTGTTAGGTCTATGATGGCGCAAGAAAATTTACCTATCTCCTATTGAGGAGATGTTTTATTGACTGTTACCTATATACTTAACTAAGTGCTTTCAAAATCGATCACTTTTGCCTCTTATGAAGTGTGGACTGTAGGAAACCAGACTTAAGTATTCTACATCCATGGAGATGTGCAGCTTATGTTTATGATTCTTCCCATAAATATGGCAAATTAGGTCCTAGAGGGAAGAAATGTATCTTTATAAGATATTCTGAATACTCCAAATGGTATGTGTTCATAAATGAACAAGCTGATGAAAATGTGACCAAAATGATTATAGGGGTTTAGCGAGACAGCCAACAATTGCAAGAGAATTGTTCAACTATAGGCATTTTTCTCTAAGGAATGTCATTGAAAAAGATCATTTGCAGCATTGAAGAATCATTTTTTTTCATATTGAGGCACATGCCCCCATTTGCAATTCGAAAGCAAGTACATATTGTAATTGCATGTTGTGCCATCCACAATTACATCCGTGATCAGGACAAGATGGATAAGAACTTTTCCCTATATAGAGATCCGCAGTATTTGTCTGAACCTACGCAGGATGAGCTTGCAAATGATACATTGATCGAGAAGGGAAACCAAATAAATACGCTTAGGAAAACCATTGCCAATAAAATGGCAAGGGATAATAATATGCCGGAAGTTCCATGAAATTGTATTTTCAACTTTTGTAATGTATTAGTATTATTTCGACTATTATTTTGTATTTAGGGATTTCCTATATTATTATCTAATCAATTTCTATTTCTAGAAATAGAAATTGTATTATGTTATCAAATGGATTTCTATTCCAGGAATAAAAATTTTGAGTCGTTATCAAATGGGTTTCTTTGCTCAGGAACTTATCCGGAGAATAGAAATTGAGAAATCAATTTCTGGAATAGAAATTGTCATGGGCGCACTCAGTGTCCTTCCGTGCCAAATTTTGACACTTGGGGTGTACTTTGTTTGAAAAAAAAAAGAAAAAAAGAAAACTCATTTCATTTCAATATAGATTGAAGCATTTCCCATACAATTATGGAAGCCATGGGTTTTTTCATAACTAGGAATAGGATTACATTTCCATTGGGGGTAATGTATTTGGGTTCAAAGTCCTACGCACTCTTGTTCGGAGGATTTGCAAATCTCTCCTTCCTATACGAAAACTTTCAAAGCCCTACCTCATGGTATCCAAGACAGGATGAGACAATAAATAACATGATAATTTGTCACACGAGGTAATATTTCACCCTTTTTGTTAGAAGATTCCATTTATTTATTTGATTTTATCGCAAATACCACTCCCCTATCATCACAATTCACACATCATATCAAAATTTTGATCCACATTTTCCTCTACGAGGTCAAACAAGAAAATAAAATGATAGTTTGTCACACGAGGTAATATTTCACCTTCTTCGTTCGAAGATTTAATTTATTGATTTGATTCTCAGCGCAAGTACTTCTCCCCCATCATCACAAATCGCAAAGGGGAAAGGAATCGAAGAGGGGATTTGTGTAGAGAAAATGAGATTGTGGTGGTCGTGTTCAGCACCAATATAGCGATCTAAATACCTATCTTGTTGAATTTCCATTTCCTACATTGCATTGCTCGCTTGTCAACCATTCCATAGATTTGTTAAGAGAGAGATAGACAATGCATATGATGCGTATTGGGGATTGGAGCTTGGGGTATGTAGCTAAGGCAAGTCGGATATGCATTTACCCCAACGATGTCCCCTCCATAAAGTATAACGAGTAGGGGAGCCTTTGATCGCTACTTTCAGGTTAAAGGATGGAGGGGTAGATGACATGATAGATGGAAACAAAAGCTTTCCAGGGTTTTGGTGATGTGCGAAAGGGAAATGAGCCCGATAGAAGATTTGTGCCGAGAAAATGAGGTTATGATGGTCATGCTCAATGCCAATGTAGCGATCCAAATACTGATCTTGTTGAATTTCCATTCCCTACATTGCATCGCTTGCTTGTTAGTCATTCCATAGATCTATTTGGAGAGAGAGAGAGAGAGAGAGAGAGAGAGAGAGAGTGCATATGATGCATATTCACTGGGGATTGGAGTTGGGGGCATGTGGTTGAGGTAGGTTTATTTGGATTGCTACATTGGCGTTGAACACAATCACCACAACCTTATATTCTTTGCACAAATCCTCTCTTCGGTTCCTTTCCCCTTCGCACATCACTAAAACCCTAGAAGGCTTATGTTCCCACCAATCATGTCATCTACTCCTCCATCCTTTGACCTGAAAGCAACGGTCAATTGCTACCTTGCTCCTTATCCTTTGCAGAGGGGACATCGACGACATAAATGCATATCCGACCTACCTCGGCCACATGCCCCAAACTCCAATCCCTGGTGAATATGCATCATATGATATGCACTCTCTCTCTCTCTCTCTCTCTCTCTCTCTCTCTCTCTCTCTCTCTCTCTCTCTCTCAACAGATCTATGGAATGGGGAGAGAGAGAGAGAGATTATTGAAAATAGATCCAAGCTTTTCGGCCTTTTCTTTTGTTATTCATTTTTATCATTTTATTATTCATTATTCATTTTCTCTACTACTATTTTCTTCTTCTTTTTAAATTTTTTTATGAGAATGTGTTGTTTACTTTGTCCATTGAAATCCAGATGTTAACATAAGTCGAAGCTACTCCTACGCTCGTTATCAGCCACACAACCCGAATTCAATCAATTATCATTAATTTAGTGATTTGTCATCCTTACAAATCTGTCACTTATTAAAATTGGCTTGAATGTAAAAATAGATAAATAATTTTTTTTTCAAATGTATTTGATTAATAACATTGGCAAAGAAAAAGATAAAATTTCTTCAAAAAATTTCCATAATCCTTCCCCGACACTTATCTTTTTTGGATTTATCTCTTTGATTTTAAATTTTAAAGCATCAAATAAAATCATATTAGGCGCTCAATTGATTTCCATAGATTTTGTGAAAATGAAATTTTAATTCAAAGCAAACAAGTGAAGGGAGAAATCATACTTATAATAGGTAGCAAGATTTTTTTTTTTTTTTAAATCACATAGACAAACGGTCGAAACGTCCTTACATGAAAGTTTTTTTGACTGATGTTGTGGAGATTAGTGACCAGACACACATAATTTCACCAATTCTTTATCTCTTTTGACTGCTTTCGTGATCAATGGGACATGATCTAACAAATCTTCATGAGAAATTTTTACATTGTACATTTGAGATATGGTAAGTGTCATGCCCCGATCCTCAGGCACGCACACATCCCTTACCTTGGTCGATTTTAAAATGCAATATGCCATGACTACATATCGCCGACCCTTTCCTTTTTATTTTATAGCACTTGCAGAAGTAGTTATAAATAGTTATAAAAATCCCCAAACAATAAAGCAATGGTATATACTAGTAGGACTAGAAATTTAAACTTGAAAACCAACACCTTTATGTACATATATAACAACTCAGTCATACATATACATATACAAGCCATATTAAAAGGTTGGTTTCTACACATACAGGTTCTATAGCAAAGGTCATCAGATAGGAGTGGAGTCTGAGTTCTCATTAGGATCCCACCCTGGATCATCCTCGAGGTTCTCCTCCAAATACTCCTCTTCGGGTTCTTTCTCCTTAGGTTCCTCATCAAGGTCTTGAAATGTTGTCACACAACCAGGATGAGACTATGTCTCAGCAAATTCTACCCCCTAAGACCCAACTAGTAAACTAATATACCTTAGGGCTGCCTATACATAACATGATTCAAATGACTTATCTTGGCCTCAGATTCCATCTGCATATTAGCATAGATCAAATAGGCACCAGAGCAATCACATCACTGATTGAAGCATCGATCAAATTGACCTAGTCGATTACACGCCAACAAAACCACTCACGGTCATTTCCATTATTCCAACCAATTTACAACATCAATTCAAGGCAATGATTAATCGACATAGTCGATTACATCTCAATCAACTATTCACCGATCATTCTATTCAATCAATTAATTCACAACATCAAATCAAAGCAAAGGATCACATCAAATCACACTTAGATTGAATCATCGATCAATCGCCCTAGTAGATTACATGTCGGTCGGATCATTTTTAGGTCATTCATTCCACCCCATATAACCTCCAATAGTAAACTTAGTCACAGAGTTCCATTAATACTCTCGGGCATCGTTTTCGCCAATGTGACATAAGTAATAGACGGTCTACATGCATTCTTTAATACACCGTTTTCGCACAGTGATATTCCTCATCACCGAACCATGCCCGTCATAGATCACAAAAAGTCTACGTGTGTTTTTTAAGGCGCTGTTTTCGCACAGTGATGTCTTTCATCACCGAACCACGCCTATCACAAATCATAGGCGGTCTACATGCGTTCTTTAAGGCGCCGTTTTCGCACAGTAATATCCTTAAACACCGAACACGCCTGCCACAAGTCATAGACAGTCTATGTGCGTTTTTTAAGGTGCCGTTTTCGCACAATGATATTCTTAATTACCGAACCACGCCTGTCTATACTTCGTACCTGATTGGTCTCAACCAATAGAGTTCTCAATTCACTCTCACTATTATCTCCACTTTACAGCTCATCAAGGCATTATTAATGCTAAATAGCCATACTCGGCCACCTACCAAATCAATCATTCAATTCCACTCAATTTTCATCAATTAAGGAACAATTCCTCAAATTGCACAATCAATTCAATTAACACAATGTGGAGCTTAAATAAATAAACAGACTGCACCATGACAATCAGCACGAAATTTCGGTCACTGGCTATCCCAGTTGAATTTTCGGAAAATAAATAATTAAATAATTAATTTCGAAAATTGATAAATAAATACTAAAAATCCAATTTATGCCCATAATGCCTAATTGAAGCCCGATAAGGGTCGGAAAAAATCCTGAGAAGCATTCAATAAATATTAACACATGTTTATTCGCTAAATGCACAATTCAATTGCCTAACATGCATCAATTATCTAATAATCACTAATATATTCTAATCTAACCACCTAATTACACTTAATTAAATCTAATCAACCTTTTAAGTATAATTAGCAAACTAAGAAGGCATTAGTGAGCAAAACTCACTTGGCAAAGCGAAGATTGGCACACTGTGATGGCAGCCGAATCCCAAAATTTCGACGTCGTCGATGGACCCTCGGGCCGGGCCCAAAGATTTTGTCTCACGAGCTTGGGCTTCAAAGGAACTTGCTGGATTTCACTGGACTATGGGCTGAATTTGCTGGGCCTCACTGAAATTGACAACTTGCTGGGCTTCAAAGTTGGACTGGACTGAAGATTTTCATTGGGCTGAACTGAACTAAACTAAACTGGGCTGAGTTGATTCCCACCAACTGTGGGCTGAGCTGCTGCTGTGAAGATGGGCTTCGCTGGACTTGATTTTGTGTGGGCTGCGACAGGAGATGGGCCGAATAGAGGAGCAGCAAGGAGCTGCTGGGCGACACACGGGCGAAGAAGAGGGAGTAACCTCGGTCGACGCTGGGCTTTGGACTCGCTGGCAGCTTCTTTGGTCGGCTGTAAGGACGTGCGAAGCAGTGGAGATGGCGCCGAAGAGGGTCAACGATAGGGGCATCCTTAGCAAAAGATTGACCGAGCCAAACACGAGGAAGCAGCTGCTGGATGCTTGACCGAATGGAAGCATATTCGGACGCGTGGAGGAGTCAACAACTCGCTGAGATAATCGCCGAGTTGACCGAGGCGTGGGCTGTTGTGGCTTCACTGGTCTTCAACTGGCGCGGCAAGACCGAAGTGGAGTTGCAGCGTCGACGTGGAGATGGACGAAGGAAGCAGCTCGCTGGCGTTGGACTCGTTGAAGGTGCGAGGGACTTCGGTGGAACGGCATGAAGAGAGAGGGATGCTTCGGTGGCGAGCAGGGATTAGTGGGGCTGAAGCGTGAGTGGGGAACAACTGGTTTTCGGTGGGGGATTGAATGAAGATGGGGATAAATGCTTGTCCCCAATACTTTCCCACCAATTTTCCACCAATAAATCTAATATTGACGCCAAAATATGTTGCCCTCATCATAGATCCGAATTCTTCAATTTAAGCTTCAATTTATCCACCGAATCTCCAAATTGAAGTCCAATTTCGATGAAGATAAATCCCGTAGAATTTTCAGTAAGTACCCAATACCCAAAGGCTTGGCTTGAAAGTCCAAACTCGCTTAAATTCAGTCCAAACAAATTTCTGTTAATTTTCCGCGACATCCGAACGATTTTCCGTAAAAATCTCGGAATCTCCGAAAAATCTTCTGAGACTGAGTCGACGTTCCTAAAATAGCTCGTGACACCACATAATCTTCAATTTCTAAAATCAGACTCGAAATCACGGTTAATTTTTATTCGACGCGTTTTTAGCGTGACCTAAGATATCAAGTAACTTTCAGGCATTTTTAGAACAAATGACTCATGGTCGATTTTCTTCGAGCCATAATGAACCCACTCGACTCATTGGCGACTGTCGATTATCGTAAAAATCCCGAGGATCCAAATATGCATACGTGGTACCAAAACAATAAGAAAATCGTCTAGTACTCTGGCCGATGAGAATTTTCTAATTTAGTGGTGTCACCCACGATTAGCCACACATCTTTGTCGAACTAGCCTATCTCTGAGTTCAAATCGATTTTATACTGTGCCGCAATGGCCTCTAAAGATAGACACGGTTGAGAAGCCGATTCCTAGTCGAATTCTCAAGTCTATTTGCCTTAAAATCCTTATTGGTTTCCCCTAAATAGTCTAGTTATCTCGAGAGTGATCAGTTCTAAGAACAGCTCTATAGGCGCATCAATGAAATGTCCGATTTATTCAGTATAACACACAGTTAAAATATGGGATGTCACAATATGGAATTGATAAAAAAAAATCAAGTAGAATAGGTGAACAACTTTCACAACAAATGTATTGATAGGCATATAAACCTAAAAGCTTTAGGGTTTTGCAAATGACATCACATAGATACATAAGATGCCTATGATGATTTCTTTGCACAATGAAGAAGGTAGATAGTAACCAAGATAGTGACAGTTTGGCAAAATGATTTCTTTGGACTATCGACCTATATCCACCCTCTATTATTGGAAAGGACATAGATCTTAGAGAGGTTATACTTCAATGTAGTCACCCCTTACATATGGGTCGAAGCCCATCATCTACCATCCGTCATAAGTGTACTTGAGTTTGCAAGTGAACGAAAATATCGTCGTTCAACCAATGAAGCGGCAAAACAAAAAACGAAATGAGCTTACTCTCACAGTCATTAAGTTGGTGGTCTGTCACACGATAATATTTCATCCTCTTCATAAGAAGATTCCATCTGTTTATTTGATTCTTAGCACAAGTACTTTCCCCCCATCATCACAAGTCTCACACACCGTATCAAAAATCTTCCTCATTTTTCCTCTGGTTTGCCATTAATGGGAAGAAGCCTCATTTTTGTCAATAGCTTCTCAAATTCTTCATAAAGGAGAAAGTTCTAAGTTGGTGGCATTCATCAACAATGACTACTTCTCATTTTGTTTGTGTCAGAATATTTATATCTTAACAATGGGCTTTAGAGGGCATATAAGCACTTGAAATGCTATGGAAGCCCCTTCCTAAAAGAATTGCACGTTCCTATTATGTCCACGAGCATCTTCACTTCCATTATAAACTGCAACATCAATAGTCAGCGCCTCACGAAAAAAACTCCAAATTCCATGAATAAACTAAGGTAGAACGTGAATTGATAAGAAAAGGAAGACAGCCATCACATTTGAATAATAAAACAAATGATGTGATCTTGGAAATGTGTTCTTGGTCATCTACTAGAAAAAAATGATGGCTCATCTTCCAATATTCGAACGGCTTATTAATGGCATACGCACAAATGTTCTTTGGGAAATAACATCCTAAAAGTTTGCTACGATGGATGGCAACTGAATGGGACTCACTTTTTTTTTACTTGACTTCGGAGATTTTTCTGCTTCAATGCACGGTCAAGTAGAGGGATTTCTAAAAATCAACCATCACGTATAAGCTGTGAAAGAAAGATATTGTCACTTAAGCAAATGAGAAGGGATCTCTCGGTGAGACCATCTCTTCTAATGAAAGCAAGGCAATGAGACTTCGCCCCAAAATCCCCACTTAAAAGGGTTAAGTGTTCATTTGTAAGAAAAAACATCATTGAGAGATCCTTCCATGATTTATCAATCCAATGCCCTTTAGATTTTACAAACCAACTCTGTTCCAATCATCTAGTTTTGATAAATTTTTCTACAAAGTTGTGCTTTTAATTTTGAAAAGTTTATTCATTAAAATAAGATTCTACTTTCGGAAACTCTTCAATTTTGAAAAATTAATGCACATAATGTGATTTCAATTCAACATCTCAATATGTAAGATTAACTTTGAAAAATTAATTTAGAAAAATGATTTCTAACCCATAATTCAAAATTCTGACAATCCACTTTTACTACGGGGTCAAACAAGAAAATATTGGCCTATGCCACTTGTAGGAATTAACTGGGCGCTCAATTGATTTCCATAGATTTTGCGAAAATGAAATTTCAATTCAAAGTATAAAGGTAAAGAGAGAAATGATATTTACAATAGGTGATGAGATTTTTTTAAAAGATCATATAGATATGTGGATGTATTTGTGAGGTTTTGATGCCTAACGGGTAGGATACTATAGGCTTAAGGTTTCCATTTCAAGCTAATAGTAAGCCTTTCACAAATATCGCAAAATGTGGGTGGGCTAGTTTGTTTCTTTCAAATAAAATGAGCAGAATTGAGAATGATTGTCTCATTCGCATGAATTGCGTTTGGTCCATTCAATCCTCAACACCTACTAAGTGTTTCGTGGGGTGCAACTAGGTTTAACCGCAAGCTATATGTGCAAATGTGTAGTGCTAAGGTATATGTAAAGGAAAACACAACAATTAATATCCAAACAGCGCTTTAATTTTATTCATATAAACATTCATTCTTTACACCAACTGTTAAACAAAAATGTTAACAAACAATCCACCATTTATAATTCCCAACCTACATCAACCTTTAACATAATGTTAGTGGACTTGCCTCACCTTTGCAAAAGTGCCACCATGAAATCACATTAGTTAACAAACAATTAAGTTTTATTAGGCCAAAGTCCTCGAGTCCCAACAAAATCATCAAGCTGTCATGTCCTATCCTTGGGAGGAGAGAGGTTGAGAGGTCTTTGTTCATAAAACAATATAAGTGGGCATTCCCACAACATACGGCTCGAATACATCATCTAGTTGGTGATCCATACTTAGCCCATCGATTATGAACATGGGTTCTCTTAAACCCGCACCTCCTTGATTTTCTTAGTCTATGTATTCAAAAGAAGTCGCCACTAGCCATTGTTGAGGGTTGGCTAGAAAACTAATTAAGATATGAGAGTGTCGTTTTAATATATGCACAACTGGAGATTTTAGACTCAGAAACTTGATTACACTGGTTATGCAACCAACGCCATTTCAACACTTAAGTTTGATTAGTGCTAATTAAAGTATTAGGGTAGCTTATTGATGATTTTAAGGTTCATCCTAACCATTCTAAAAATGAAAAGAACAATTAATATATGAGAAACGCACAATCAAGTATAATCGTAATAACAAATGCAAACATCAACCTAGCGTATCCCTAAAAACAAAATTGCATCCAAAAAATCCTTAGGTAAAGTCCTAAAGGAAAGGATTTTCACAAATTCTAAGAGAAAACTACTCAAAAACTCATTTTTAAGTTTTTTTTTTGGAAATTTCAGCAATTTTTTAAAATTTTTTTTGATTTTCCTAAGAAAATTTATGGATTTCTTGAATTTCCTAATTTTTTTTTATGAATTTTTAAATTTTCCGAATTTTTTTATTTATTACTTTTAAAAACATTCTTTTAATCTAGGGAAAAAGGACTCTAAATCGGGTCATAGAACCTGGCACGGATATGTCTCTGACCCAAACCCTAATGGTCCAGGTAGAGTTTGAATTCAGTCCGGCCCTAATGACCAGCCCTAACGACCTACCCAAACATATGAAATGGGCCCATTCGCTTCTAAGCCGTGGTCGTATTATTAGATAGGGACAGAAAGGTCGGGTCTGAACATCAATTTTTGGGAGGTTACTGTTGGGGGTGACAGACAGAGCGACAGAGAGAGAGAAAGAGAGGTCGTATTACTAGAGAGGGACAGAGAGGTCCTACTATTCGAGTCTGAACATCAATTTTTGAATGTTACTGTTGGGGTGACAGAGAGAGAGACAGAGAGGTCGTATTATTAGAGAGGGACAGAGAGGTCCTACTATTCAATTTTGAACATCAATTTTTGGGATGTTACCGTTGGGGGTGATAGAGAGCGACAGAGAGAGAAACAGAGATAAGTTAGGGCTATAGAGTGAAGGGACAAGGACATCGCCATCCCTAGTCCTCTCAGACGCAATTGTGAAAGGTTGTCAACCCCACTCAAATTCCAACAAGAGCTGTAGATGGCTGTTCTAGTCTCCCGGGGATGGCAATGTCCTTGTCCCTTCACTCTGTAGCCCTAGCTTATCTCTGTCTCTGTCTCTGTCTCTCTCGCTCTCTCTATCACCCCCAACAATAACATCCCAAAAATTGATGTTCAGACCCGAATAGTACGTCCTCTCTATCCCTATCTAGTAATACGACTTCTTTGTCTCTCTCTCTCCATTGCTCTCTCTATCACTCCCCAACAGTAACATCCCAAAAATTGATGTTCATACTCAAATAGTACGACTTCTCTATCCCTCTCTAGTAATATGACATCTTTGTCTCTCTTTGTCACTCTCTCCGTCACCCCTCAATGGTAACATCCCAAAAATTGATGTTCAGACCCAACCTCTTTGGCGCTCTCTAATAATACGACTTGGCCTCTCTCTCTACCTCCCACACGAGCAATCCAACCAGTAGGATTATACTCAGCCCAACCACTAGCCCGCGGTCTAACCCGGCCAACTATATCTGACTCATTGGCCGGGTTTGACCCCTTTTCTGCCGTAACTGAATTTTTATTCTCTATCTTTTTATTTGGATTCTCTGCAACTCACCCAAACCACATTCCTCCTTCGACGATGTCTCTTGCCTTGAGCTCAGGCCACCGCACTTCACTGGTCGTCCACACCAACTGGCGCCAACCACTAATTAGCCGGTGATTACTAACGTCGCCGGACTAGCTCCAACAATGGGATTTTCACAACTATAAAGACATGTATCACAAAACCTAATAAAACTAGCGTAGAAATCACTCGAATGCATATTAAACGAAGAGGAATGGACCGACTATGGCTAGCCTCCAACCGCGGGCTTCACCGGCATGGGAATAGATTTTCCAGCAATGAGGCTTTCATCCACGGCCGACTTGTTAACGCGTATATGCCATTAAAACGAAGGAAAACGCAGCATTACCTTCTATTCTTTCGATCAATGAAGTGAGCATAACCCAAAATCGGATCATTACAATATCACACTGCGAATCACACAAAATCCATTTCGGAATCTCACTTAGGCATTTGATCGAACGTGTGACGTGCGACTTAAAACATGAACTCTATGCTAGGTTTCGGAGCAATTCTCAGCTTGGCAATGATATACCATACTCCAAATCATCAATATACACTATAAATCAGCTTCAGCATCACACGATTCGCCCAAAACCTCGTCGATTTGGTCCAATACTCTCAAACTCAGTATGCTAGAAAGAAGCAGGGTGATTCGGGAGAAACACCGGCGAACGGAAAGAAATTCACTCTCGGTCTCTCGCTTCTCTCTCTCTCTCTCTCGAGCACCCTTTTCTCCTCTAGCCGAGCCAACGCCTTCAACAGGATTCTAGAAGCTCTCGTATTTGGTCAATTCCTTCTCATTCGGTTACCCTTCATTGCGTCCCGGTGGCTTCCTTACGCTCACAGCCTGAACGTGCAAAAGGGAGAGAAGAAACAGAAAAGTGGCCAGGCCCTTGCTGCTTCGGATTGGGCCAATGATGAGAAAAAATAAAACGAAGGGAATGGGCTGGATTTGAGAGAAAAGAAAAGGATTGGGTCCAGAAAGAAATAAAAAGCTGGGTGGAGGGAATTAAAGCCTGGGCTGGATTCGTAGCGGGCCAAGAATTCGAGTAAATAAAAAATTTTATCGATTTTTCTTACTATATTTTTGTTGTTTTTAATTTTTGCCATTTTTATTTCTTGTATTTTTGCAGAAAATGGACGCCTAAATGGTTGACAAAAATTTCAAGTGTCAATGTCTAGAAATGCTAATGAGTTGAGGCAATGAGACTAGGGATGTTTTTCTCAACTTGGGGAGGAAGTAGGTACTCTCAAAAATAGAGTGTCTTCACACCTCACTAGAGTTAAGATGAAGAGCTAGTCAATGACTTCAAGCTCTTCTAAGTTATTGAGGTTTTCTAGTAGGCGAGGTGTGAATATGATAATCAACCGAGGACATGTGACTTAAGACAAACATTTAAGATGAGACAAATTTTCTCAATGAAGTAACCTCTCATAAATGGGCGTCAAACTCTTCATACTACATATGTAGAGATACTCAAGTGATTTGGGAAACCATCTAACATTCTCCCATGTTTCCAATTCGGTTTCACTTCAACTAAATATGATAATCAAATGAGGACATGTGACTAAAGACAAACATTGGATTTGTATTGCTTTGAAGTTCTTTAGTAATATAATCTTTAAAAAAAAGAAAAAAAGATAAGAATAAGTTGTCCTAAATTTGGTTAAATATGAAAATATTTTATTAATATGAGTCAGGTCGGGTATGGGTCGAAAAATTTCCATTAGGCATAAATATGTCATAAATAGGTTAATGGGTCAATTTAAGTCGGACCATTAATGACTCGACCCAGACTCGATCCGACTCACCCGTTTAACAGCTCTAATTAAGAGACACTAACTTAAATATAATACTAAGATCTAATTATCCAATCGAGCCTATTTTCTAAACATTTTCTATGTTTTTAATATTCCCAACTTTTTGATTTTTTTTATTATTAAAAATTTTGACATTGTTCTAGGCTGTTGAGCCCAATCCGAATATGGTCCAACATGTTTTCACAAATCTGGGCCAAAAAATACGATTGGGCTTTCATACAAAGCCCCTTTTAGTTCTAAACCTTCAAAGCCCTTTTTTTTTTATTTCCTCTCTTCTTCTTTTTTTGGAACCGTTCATTTTATTCCTAAGCCGAGAACCAAGCTCACCATTCCTAGATGTTTTTTTTTTTTTTTTGGTAGGTCACCATTCCTAGATGTTTGTTTCTTATCAAGCCCAATAACTAAAGCTTTCAAATCATCAACAAAATGGAACTATTCAAAAGTAATTCAAGTTCAAAAATTGAAATGAATTCCACTATTGAAACAATCATAAACATCCGGAATCCACTACTCCTACTTATATCTATTTTCTATGCTCACTGTCTTCCTCTTAATAGACTGAGAATACAAAAAACCATAGCCAGATCAAAACACCAACAATCAAACTTCCCTTCACCAAAATATCAGCACGTTACTTCACCATCAATCACCTATTGTCTATCACGGGATCTCCATTATCAAGTGTTGCATTCGCCTATCAATATCAACCACCAACAAATGCCATCCCTGCTTCTCCTCCATAGTTCTCTATTGTGCACCATCGTCATTCACTTTTACCGAACAGCTCCAGTATTGAACAACTCCTCTAAGATTGTTTTGTTCAAAGCTCAAGCAATTAGCAAAACTCGTCTATATCTAAATTCAAGCATATCCTTAACCCTCCCTATTGCATTTTACATAAAACGCAGCATGTACATTTAATGATGTCAAGCAAAGAATCAATGAAAGGAATTCAATGATAGAAGAAATTTGAATGCACTCTATATTGTTGGAAATGATATAAATCACATGTGGCACGATGGAGTCGTTCCCTGCACACAAAAAGTATATAGGGTGCAGATGGTAAAGGTTCTTCATATTATTTTTGTTTTTTGTTATAAATGATGCATAAGATTTAGATATTCATGCGGAGTGTTACAACTTCTAGGTAAGTTAACATAGAACAAGGAAGAATAAGGGGTAAGTATGAGAATGGGAAAATTATCAAAAAAGTCTTATTTGTACTGTGTTAATTCAGTCATCTTTTTTTTTTTGCTAATTTAGGCTTAAATTTTTTTGCATTTGTGTTAGTTGTTTTTATTACTAGCTATTCACATTCATAGCGACAAATCAAGGATATAGTTGAATGACACACCTTGATGGATGAACGTCCTAAAAATATGCTTGCCTCCACACCGTTTGTCATGGGCAATCACCAAGGAACCATCCAAATAAGCAATGGGAATAACAGAAGCCCATAAGCTTGAGAGAGGAAAGAAAATGAAAGGTTCAGATTTCAATTTCAACCACGACAACATAAGAAAACTTCACATATTCTCAACGACCACTGAATTAAATGAGGCCTCGAGTTGCTACTCAAATCAATAGGCAATAGAAAGTTGCTTACAAGAAAGATAGGCGCATTTAAATACATGTAGCTGCATTTTCAAACTCTTGCACCATATTTACAGATCAAGGTCTTATCCTATTGCTACAAGAATAAACAAAATTTCAAATGACTAAAATAACAATTTTGTCAATGTGATGGATAAATAACCAAGCCCGAAAGGAAGTTGCTAGCCCGAAGAGAGAAAACTCACTTATGATGCACTAGTTAGGTGCGTAGCACAATGAAATAGACCTGGAAAAGGTGGCAACAGAAATGCAATGAACAGTAGGGGTGATCGGGTCCAGGGTGGGTAGGGTCTAGACCTGGACCCTGTTCCCGACCCTGTTATAACCGGTTCTCTTTTTTTGGACCCTGTTCCCGACCCCCGTTTACATTGGACCCGTTCCCGACCCACCCCGTTTTTCCGGTCCGGGAACAGGGTCAACCCTGTTTATAGTGGAACCTGTTTTGCAAAAATTAATGTACAGCACTCATATTTAAAATAAAGCGTTTAACACTCATATTGATCATGTTGTGAGTTCTTTTTTCCCACGGTTTCAACAGAGCCCCTGAGCTGTCCCATTTTGTTCTGCCTTACCAAATCCGGTAACTGGCCAACTAACAAATGCTGAAATGTAAATTTCAATGTCAAGTTTTCGACATCGAGAGCTCTCCAACGAGTTATGGAATAGATGAAGGAAGATGAAAAGAGCTGAGTAGATGGTGCTTGGCATTTGTTGCTGGACAGCCAAAAAGATGTGTTCTGTGCCGATATCAGCATAGGCAATTAGCGATTGTGGTAATGCTTAGTACAAGCACAATCGGGAAGGCTTTGGTTTTTTCTTCTAACTCCCCTTGGGACTAACCAATTTGAAGCCATAGATACAAAGAAAATCACCATTTTAGAGCTGTCACATTAACATAACCAGCAGAGAAATTTTGGCCCCAAATTTCACGTAATCGGCTTATCTTTGAGGCAAATAAAAGAAAGCCTCTCGACTGAGCCTTATCTGTTGGTACCACTTGAGAGAGCAGACTATGAAAATCAGAAAAGAGAAAAATCAGAAAAGAGAAGTTCACCCAAAAAAAAAAAAAAACATGAACGCATCAAACAGCAGAAACTAGAATTGAAGGAACAAGAGTACCTTTTTGCTCTGCTTTTCCTCTTCAAACTGTGATGTCCTTGAACCTTATATTTTTTCCAAACTCAACCCCGCCACTTCTTCAACTCATGCATGACACTTGAGCTAAAAAGACAAAAGAAGAAAAGTTGGGTTCGGACTCGAGTCCAACAAATCGAAACTTTAACTCGAACCAGCATTAATTGCAGCAAATACCACCATGAGAAACTGTCAAAGACCCCAAACATAGAAAACAAAACGCCTAACAAACATCCAAACCCAACATTAAATTCACACAGAATACCTTTTTTTTGGAAGATTCGGCTTAATGGAGCAAGATGCATTGTTTATATATGGTACCGAAGGAGGACTTTGCTTGTTAGACATGCACTTGATGACGGACTGGGCTCCAAGTCGATCCAATTTGAAAAGGGCGTAATCGTTGGGGTGGAATAGCTCGGACAAAATGGAGGACATTAGTCTTTATGAATGAAAGAAGCACAATTCTTACATATTTATAGGAATGGTAGCAAGTTAGGGCATTCTCTTTACCTAAAGGGGCTGGAGTTGCTACGGGGCGTAGGGGGGGCTCGGCTTCCGGCGGTGGCGCGGCGACGCTGGAGTTGCTGCGGGCGAAGCAAGGGCTCGGCTGCAGATCTCGTGGGTGAGCAGGGGCTCGGACGGACGGATCGAGGACGGGCGAAGCGGGGGCTCGACCACGGGCGGTGGCGCCCGGGGCGCGAAGGACGAGACTCAAGCGGAGAAGCGCAAGCAGCCCGCGAAGGGACGGGGCTCAGGCGGAGAAGCAGCAGCAGCTTCGCGAAGGGTTGGGGCTCAGGCGGAGAAGCAGCGGTGGTGGCGCCCAGCTTCGCGAAGGATGGGGCTTAGGCGGAGAAGGAGAGCAGCAGCGGAGAAGGAGCAGCAGCTTCGCGAAAGGGGTGAGACTTGTGAGAGAGAGGTAAAGATAGAAATTAAGGTTACGCGGTTTTTTTTTTTGGGTGGCTTAACCGGTTCTCCAACCGGTTCCAAAACCAGTCCGGTCGAACCGGTTCCCGGGTGGGTAATCCTCGGAACCGGTTCCGGACCGGTTCAAACAGTGGTCTCGAGTTGTTGGAACCGGTTCCGGACCGGTTTCAACCGGAACGGGTTCCCGACCTGTTTTCCGGGTGGGCCGAACCGGGAACCGGGTTGACCCGGTTCGGTTGCACACCCCTAATGAACAGGGCAAGTTAGTCATTACAGTTTCCTATAAATTCTCCTTTCCCGAGTATGCTTCTCTTCTAATTGACTCTGCCTTCTTGACATGGATATTCTGGAAAGTAATCCAAAAATGTTTTGCTGCCTAGTGAATCAACTTCGTGGAATAGGAAGCTCCGGACTTCATTCTATGTTTCATGACAAGAGATAAGTAATTGCAATTCTAATATGCAATGGGGATGTAGATCTACGAATAGCTGTAAATCACATTTCTATCTTTGCATATGTCTCCCCTAATAACCTTTTCAAAACTTCATAACCCAGATCTTCAACTGAAAAATCAAATAAATTATAGATTGAAAAGGAATCAAAGAAACATAAGAGCAACGGCATAATTTTAGATGCACCTATAACAACACTTCGCTTAATACTTTAGACCATCGGTGGTAGCACTAGTCTCTGCATGTGCATGTAATAAATAAACTTCGCAAGTAGGTTGTAGATGAAGATAGGGGAGGAGATGAGTGACCAGATGATTAACCTTTTCCGCTCTCAAAGTCGGATACCGATGCTGCGCTTCACGGTTGGCTATAATTTGAGATGCATCAGTCTCCCTTATTCCTAGGTCCATCAAAACAAGCCAAGCCAGAGAAGAAAACAAAGGTCAGAGGAAATTAAATAAAGAAATATTCTATCCTAAAAGAAACAATGCAATCCCTTGAAGAGACAATTTATTGAGCGACGTACCTTGAGATGATCCAAGAATGCAGGGTATCAAACGTCATGCATGTGTTGACTAGACTTAAACGTGGTCCATATGACTATTGGTGAGAAGAATCTCAACGATTCGGCCGTTAATTTTCCAACCCATGGTAAAAGCTGCATAAAGTGGTGTTTAGCTGAAATGTCCAAAAAGGACAGGAAAAAAACTAAAAACTTTTTGAATGTTACTATAAAACACAACAAACAACTGACCTCAGCATACTTGAGACATTAGGCCTTCGTAGCACTTATCTTTGTATTCTTTGTGCTTGATGACGTCATATAGAGGGTCAAGGTCCCTGCAAACAATATATTAGGGCAGATCAGGAAGCCTTATGTACAGCAATCAAAGTTAATATAGGATTTACGGGCGATGGGCAGCATTCAGCACCTGCTGACCCTGACTTGATGATAATTCTTTACACCAACCAAGAAGGATATCATTTATTATTTTCTTTCTATATTCAACTATTATAAAAGAAAATTGAAATGCATCACTCCTGTTTTGAGAAATTTAACATTGTTGAAATTCTTATTGCACATCTTAACAACAAAACTATACGCTCCAACAAGATGCTAAGTTCATCAAGGAGCATTACATATCTCAAGCCATATCTCAAGCCGGAAGTTCACTATTGCACATCTAGCTTGACAAACACTGTCCAGCATACTACACATGGATATCACATGCACATGCACATGCACATTTTTTCAAGGCATACAGTTGACCATAGAGCACAAGCAAAGTTGGTGAGCACATATAGTTGACCATAGAGCAAGCAACTGCTGTCATTTTCATCAACTCGCGTTGTTTCTCACAACAAGGAATAAGTTAAAAAACAAGAAGAAAGAATTATTCTTACAGAACAACTATAATTGTCCCGGCAGCAGCGAAAAAGTTGGCACAGAATATAGGCAGATCATATTCTGGTTTTGGAAACATAGCAAAATGCAAAACCTGCATAGAGTATCTTCAGAAGAACAAAATGAGGTCGCTAAATATCATAGCAAAATAATGTGTTCAAGGACACTTACTTGAACAACCAATTCCTCCATCAGCACAAGTGGCAAATCTAATTAGAGGAAAAGCTTTACACGGAAAATACTATCTTCCAAAAGCATGAAAGTTTACATTGGTGAAAAGTCCGATCAATTAATTCTACACTTAATTCAAAAACTATCAAATTCGTACACCCATATGGCACCAAACTTCCTAATGTTCCAATAACAAAAGAAGTGAAGCCATAGTTCAGATTAAGCACAACCGTCCTCTCTCTCAAGAAATTTCCTCTGACCATCATGTTCAACTTACAGGGGCTTTTCTGGAGCTACAGACTGGAACTACTAGCTACTTTTGCTTAAAAACCATGTCTAGATTCTGTAGACTGATTCCTCATAATTTATATATCAAGTGGCAATGATATTAGACAATCATAACTGCGGTGCCTTGCTCCCTTGAATGCTCAAACTCTGAAGCAACCTTATTTTCGGCACTTCACACGACAACAACTAGATCTCTGTTTTATCATCCAGTGGCATCATGGAGCCGAACCTTTCCTAAGGACACGAAGAAGGACAAGCCTTGATTAACCAAACAAACGGCAAATAGAGCAGATGCCCAGAGAGCAAACCAAAAACCCGGCGACAGACATTCACAGTCAAGCATCTCTTACACTTGATTCGGTAATTGACTTGGTAAAATAGGAATTAGAACCATTATATAATTAATGTATATTTTCGTTTATTTCTTTTCTCTTACACTTTAGTATAATAAATAGAGTAGTGAACATGTACAAATCGATATACAGAAATACAAAATTGCAATCTTCCTCTCCATTCTATTTCAATTTCGTTTGTGTAATCAATGTATACCTCCGTTCGTTTGTCACGTTTTTTCACCAAAGAACCATCCAGCACAGCGGGAATAGCAGAAGCCCAGAAACCTGAGAGAGGAAAAAAAGTAGAAATGTTCAGATTTCGATTTCAACCACGACAACATAAGAATGAAATCGAGTCTGTGTTTATTCCTTGAATTCCTCCTTTTTCTTTGGCTATTCCTTTTCATCTTCTTCCCACGGATTCCAGGAATTCCAACACGGAAAAGCTGTTGGTTATCTTTCGCCCAAAAGAACCAAAGAAAAAGGAGAGGAGGGGGGAGGTAGTGGGGTGGCCAAAACGGTTAACAAGAGAGGTAGTGGGGTGGCCAAAACGGTTAACAAGAAGACACGATCGAAGCAAAAGACCAATTATCCGGACGCACGATGCTTGTAAAAACGACATGAGCATTCGAAAAATCAACCTTGAAAACAGATCGAGGTTTTCTCCGTAGGGGAAGGGGCAAAACAAGGAATTCGCGGTGCCATGTGACTTTGCTTGCGTCGCTTGACCACGCAGCGACGCGACGGGTCCACCCCATGCCCCGCAAGAAGGCCGTCGCACGAGAAATAGAGATGGATGTGAGTTGCGTCGTTGCCTAAATTTAAATTTAACGTTTTCCTTTAATCTATGTCGATATCCAAAATTCTTTTTCTTATCACTAAAATTCTTAAATTCAGGCATTCTTTAGAAAGCATACTTTTGTCAGGCCGGCATGAATTCAAGGCATTTTGATGTCATGCTATGTATCATTTAGGCCCTGTTTGGCAACACTCCAAACAGTGACTAATTCTGATTTTTTGTTTTAATCAATTTGGGACGGGAATCAGTTAGAGTTATTTTAGCGTCTCTCTTCCTCCAAATTTTTATCACTCGGTCCATTCAATTAAGCACTATAAATTTCATTCTTTTATAATGTAATTTCAAGTGACATTTTGAGTTAGGCGATTAATTCCTGGGAGGGTAGGTTAGGATTATGTGGCACACCTAGAATGTTCTATAAAGTTTATTTGGAGATAATGTAGTATGTTTGTACTTGTTTTGAGTTTTTGGTGTTATTAGGCGAAATTTAAATAAAGCATGTTCAAGATTCAAATGAAAAATAAAGTGCAGAACAATTAAAAAACCAGAAATTACATTAAACCCACGCTAAGTATTTGAGCCCTTGTAGGAGAAATGAGTCAAATTTGTGTAGTTATACAATCTGGCCAATCACTTGATCTTTGTCGTAGGGACATAATCCATATATCTTGAAGTTAGAGCTATAAAATAGAAGGACGATCTTTTTCAAAACCTTAAATTGGTATATATGTAATAAATTTACTAAAAATTAATATTTTGACTACTTAAAAACTCCAAACTAATATACGTATGATAAATTTATCTCAAACAACTAAGAAAAACCAAAACTGGCATACTTGTAATAAATTTACCCCAAGCTAATTTTTAAACCCCTAAAAATCTCAAACTGATATATTTGTGACAAATATGTCTTTTATTAAATTGGATTAAACCGCAAAAAACCACAAAATTGGTATAACTTTGACGAATGGAAAGTAAAACCCCAAATTGCTATATTAGTCAACTATCATGTGTTATCCAATTCAGTGATTTGATAGTAAAATTTAACAGAAACTATCATAGAATAAATTTGTTTTAATCACACCACTTTAAGTTAAAATTATCAAAGGTGTGCCAATTTGAGATTTTTGGTGGTCAAAAAATAAGTTTGGGGTAAATTTATCATATGTATACTAGTTTGGGATTTTTCGTGATATTAACCCTTATTTAATGTCAAAAAAGTGATTGTCTATGGACAAGCAAAAAGAAGCTTGATTGTTTATATTAATAAATAGCTTATAGCCATCACTATTCACTGCTTGGGCCGGATAATCTATTATCGAATCACCTTATCACGCCATTGATTGATTACTGTGTATTGCGTATGATCACCTCTTGCTTGAAGTCGAAGGTATTGTTTTGGGGTAGCCCGGTCTATTTCGAGCGTCGCTAATGATCTATTTCGGGTAAACAGTTGACATCCTAGCGTGATCTTCCAACTGTTTGGTCTGTGTCCGAAAAAGTTCTTCCAATCTTGTTGTTCCTTCGATCTTTGTTGCAACTTTTCGAGCACCCCATGGAGTTAGACACGCTTACGACCGCTTCAAACTAGGTGACGCGTCACAACCGTGCGACAGTGTCGCGTGGAAGGGTAAGAGGAGACCTACAAGGAAAGAAGCCAAAAGGGGAATACCTTCATGGGGGCCATGTGCAGGCCGGATTAGGTCTTGGGTCGTTTTATTAATCGCGTTAGCCCGCATGATAATAACACCATACAAAGAAACAAGTCCATTTTAAAGCAGAAGAAACTCTCAAAATTTAGCAACGAAATTGATCCAAATGCATGCTACGAGCAAATCTTAATTGGTCACACACGCCACATCGATCGTTTAATCTTTCGCTCAAAACAACTTTATAATTCCTTTAACGTGCCTCACTCACCGGACTAATCCGCCCTGTCCAAAAGCTCAGATCGCAGCACCCTCGATGTCCCGACACGCGCCCCTCCACCAACAGTGGCAGCAACTTGGCGACTCCATAACCCTTTCCTGCAGAAAGTAAGGAGCCAACAAATTATCCCTTAAAAAACCACGGCTATTTCTATGAATGCGGATGCCACAGAGGTAATGGGAAAAAGAATGTACTTTAATTAGATTTTACTCAGCCTCTCGAGTGGAAGGGTTTCGACGACGGTCTTTACGTAGGCATTGAAGCACTCTCTGCAGGAATTAGGCATGACATAAGACTCATGGAGCCTCCGAACGTCATCGGTGCGGCGACACACCGATGACAACTTGGGCCGCTCCAAGCTACACGCGGCCCTTATGGTGTGGGTCGCCGCTCTAGCGATTTCTTTGAATGCATCAACTCTCGCAGGAGCGGCAACGATTGAGAAACTACAATTAAAAGACAAGAATGAAGAGAGTACAGTATTGAGTCTTCAAAAATTGAAAAGATAAGATGGTCGGAGAAAGTAAAGATGGTTAGATCCGAGCAATTAAATGACAACAGAATGATACCCATTACTGTTAGAGGTTTTTTACTCCTATTGTATTACACATGCTGTTTTGTTAGTAATATTTTCTCATACATTTAGTTAAAGTAAGATATACCAACTAAAACAGAACGCGCAATTGATCATTATTGACACTTGAATTTTGTCCACCTTTTAGGTATTTGCATATTTTGCAAAAATAAGAAAAAAATTATAAAAAGATAAAAAAAAAACATGAATCATAAAAGATAAAAATAAAAATAATAAGTAAATTAATAGTGATAAAAGATGCATGAAAGAAAGAGAAAAAGAATAATGAAAATGAAAAAAATGAAATGAAAGATGAACAAGAAAATTAGATAGAAAATATAATCAAGCCCCAAAGTAGCAACCTCATGAGCTACAATCAAATTGAATCCAGTTCTTGTCTAAAATAACAATCTACCAAAACCAAACTATAATCAAGTACTCACTAACATCTCCAAACTACATAAATATCAATCAAGAGACTCTAAGCTAAATCTAATATTAAGATCTAACTATTTAATTTAGACCTAATCAAGGCCTAGTGCAGCACTGTGATTCTTCCATTTCCTAATTTTGGGAAGGGTTTTGCATGTAAAAAAATCTTGATTGTTTTCTTCTCTATTTTCTCTTCATATATTCGCGTTTCTAATGGTCTAAGCCACCCTTTTTCCTAGTCGCTCTTGAGTACTTGTCTCTACTAGGTCCAATACCAATGTCTGGCAGCATCTTCTTGTGAGAGGGTTTGGAGCTAATAGCCAGCATCTCTAAATTAGGACACATCCACCTCAAGCTTTCGGCCAGTTGAGAATTGGTTTCAATATCTCCAGAAGTGTTGCACGGGATCTGAAGTCTTAGATGTTTGACATTCCACAATGGAGGAAGCACTTCACTTCTAATTTCTTTTGGAAGAATCAATGCCTATGTATGCAAGATTTCAATGCTCGATTCACATTAGTATGCAAATACTCGATACAAAATACCGATTTGAACAAATTTTACTTACCTCGACTTCATTACAGACTAGTGTTAGTGAGTCACAACGGCCGAAATATCTCAAGAACTTGGCCACCTTGAGATAGCCCCTCCACTTGTTGTGGACTTTCAAATCCACCTCCAGTCTCGCATTGGCCAATCTTGTCAAATCTCGCGGACCTATGACTATGATGTTGGGGCCATTGTATAGGAATGACACCAGATTAGGAGTTTGGGTCTTTACTCTTATTAGGGAGTCGAATTCGGTCAAGGCAAGGTGCTTGATATTCTTGTGAGTTATCCTGATGCGCTTGGTGTACCGGCTCCCCTTGAGCCTCAAGGTCTCTAGGAGACGAAGCTGTGAGATGACTTCTCTGATTGTCTTGATTGTGAGCACGCACAAATCCAGCGCAAGCTCCCTCAGGTTTCGAGCACCATGTACTTGGAGATTCGACAACTGCCCATCCAGGGAGGCCATGATGAATATCGATATGTAGCTGAAGGATACGAGGTTTGGAGCTGAAATCGAAATCGAAAAGCTGTCATTGTGATGCACGGCTGACGCTTCAAAGGTCTCAAGCTTCGATCCGCATATGAGGAGGTCCCTAGAGCGGGAGCAGCGAATCAGCTCCACAAGTCGGAGTGTGGGGCAACTTAGCATTAGCTCGTTCGAGATGTCATCACTCTGGAAGGCTTCATGTAGGACCAATTCTTCTAAGCGAGACAGCTTCATCTTGATGCCATGCATTGAGAGATGGCTCACGTGGAGGACAGAGATGGTGTCAGAGATCAAGTCGGGGCATTTTTGATTGTACCATCTTCTATCGGGATAGTCGACGATGCGGCCGAGCGTAAGGTCTCGGAGTTTGAGCCTCGAGGCAATGTCTATCCACTTGGGCACCACGGAGTTCAACTTGTCGCCTCTTGAAAAGACCAGCAAACTCATCGAGTCGATGTTGAAGTCGTTCTTACTGCGCCGTGTGATGTAACCATCGACATACTCTAAGAAAGTGTCGATATTGGCATCGTGCCTGCCAACGTCTTTGCTCCCAAAGGTTTCTTCATCGAATTCAAGAGCTGGTAGACTATTAAAGGCGTAGCTCCAGTCCTTGGAGAGGATGCTGATTTGTGTTGCAAATCTTAAAGGCAAACATGACATGATTTTTTGAATTACCGGTTGAGGCCAGTAAAAAGTGCCATGGATAGAATCCGATGTATCAACGCGGACTTTGGAGATCTTTGCCATCTCGTCGTTCTAACAAAAATTCCTGCAACAATACTTCCTGCAATCCAAGAAAGAACAAGAACTCAAGAATGTTATTAACAAAGGAGGCTTTGGATTGTTGAAGGTTCTTGACTTAGAAGGCGTGTACAAGCCCATGCGACTGGAAGCATTATCGTTGAACGAGACAGCCCGGGGTTGAACTTGAACTTGGCTCCATTTAGTTTTTACTTTTAATTTTTTCCCGTCGTCATATAATTTTCTAGCTTTTCAAAGTCAAACTCGAAAGAGAAACGATGCTACGAAAATCAAAATACAAACATGGCGGATTGCGACTCCTGTTCCTGTAAATGGACTTATGTGACAGCAAAACCATACATGGTAAAAACTTGAAGCGTAGAAGAATAGGCAAAAAAAAAAAAAAAAAAATACTAACGACACCCTTGATCGTATATTCAATAACAATCGCGCGATGTCCGGGAAGAGCCACTAAATTGATCGGAAACGAAACAATTTATCGAGATTACAAAACACCGCACGCCCATTATACAAAACACCAAAAAGATTTCCGATAACAAGATCAATCAACTTCTTCTAGAGGCTGACTTTACAGGAACAATAAACCATTGATGATGGGTAAGCCAAATTACCTTCAATGGGGTTGCTTTTCCCTTTCTCTTCGATCAAACCAAGAACGCGTTACGAATCGATAAACAGATGATCCTCGTCTCTATGCCCCGCCAACGTTCACGGGCCGATGACAGCTCTTCCACTCCTTCTTGGCTCTTCAAGAGGCTATTTTTGTGTATGTGCAGAGGAAGAGTGGGGATTTTAAGTCGGTTGTAATGTAGATTAACGAGTGAGCTCATCAATTTTTTGAAATACCTTACCAATCCGAGCCCTGTTAGGATTAGGAGACATGCGAAGGATAGCTCTGGCTGGAAACTCGTGCATTACGTTAATGCAAGGTATTTCCTTTTCTATTCTGTTGGTAAATTAAATCCTTAGTTGTTCGCTGTTCGTGTTATCTTATGGACTTCTTGTCCCCTAAATAGATGTGCATCTTTGTAATATAAATTTTCATTATATTATCTCTCTCGAAATTATTTACCAATATTACCATATCGCCTCTTAAGTTTGCCTAGTTTTCACACCATCTTAACCATGGTGATGGATTTATTTATCCCCCACTCTCTCTCCGGAAATTACAAAAACAATTGTTGGATAACCATGCACAATTTGTATCCTCCTCAAGTTGAACAACTAATAGTAGTATACCACCTTCTTAATAAATTATTTTCTATGACTTCACCATAATATTGTTTCAATCAGCGTGGTTCCTTTAATAAATTAAATTCACTGAAATGAAAGATCAGGATAAAACCGATAATGAAAAACTAAGAAGATATATTTAGTTTTAAATACAGCTTACCCAGTGCTTAGTTTATATATAGATTATGAAATAACAAAATATCTTATTGCATCACTTACTCACGAGTTACAAATTATGGATATAACTTGCATACCAACTTCATTAAAAATAAATAATTAAATGATGGCCCGAAACATAACCCAGAGATCTGAAATGAATTAAATTCACTGAAATGAAAGATCAGGATAAAACCGATAATCAAAAACTAAGAAGATATAAATAAATTATTGATTTGTTCCTCCAATCAATGATGGCCCGAAACATAACCCAATCAAACTTGGTGAGAACCGAAGAAAATAAGAACCGAGAAACCCTCGAGATCTCATTCCATGGATGCGGCTTTCATGTTTCCAAACCGCTCATCGATCATCTTTTCACCCAGAGATCTCATTCATATAACTGAATTTATGGCTTGCAACAAAAGAGACATTAATCTGGTTAGTACGATGAACGATGCCTACTTCTACTTCTGGGAATTACGTTAAAGACGATTCTCAAATACGAGAAATCCGCCTGATTCGGCTAAGTCAAAAGTGATGGTCGTAGTTCCTGGCTAAACCTTGACGCCGCAGGGACATTCTCACGAGATCACACATGTAGCCAACACGAAAACTTTGCATATACCCAACAACCACTGAATCGGGTAGCTACTCAAATCAACAGGCAATAGAAAGTTGCTTACAGGAAAGATAGGCGCATTTAAATACGTGTAGCTGCATTTTCAAACTCTTGCACCATATTTACGGATCAAGGTCTTATCTTTTTGCTACAAGAATAAGAAAAATTTCAAATGACTAAGATAACAATTTTGTCAATTTGAGGGATAAATAACCAAACCTGAAAGGAAGTTGCTAGCCTGAAGGTCCATGGAGCGGGACCAGTCGATCAGCTCCACGCGCCGGAGTGCCGGGCAGCTCAGCATTAGCTCGTTCGAGAATTCTTCGCTCTTTTGGACTCTGTGTAGGACCAGTTCTTCCAAGCGAGGCAGCCTCGTCTTGATGCCCTGCATTGAGAGATGGCTCACGTGGAGGACAGAGATGGTGTCAGACACCAAGTCGGGGCACATTTGCTTATACCATCTACTGTCGGCATAGTTGACGATGCGGCCAAGACTAAGGTGTCGGAGATTGAGACTCGAGGCGATATCTATCCACTTGGGCACTGTGGGTTTCAACTTGTCGTCTCTTGAGAAGACCAACAAGCTCATCGAGTCGATGCTGAGGTTGAGCTCATGGCGCCGCGTGATGTAACGATCGATATATTCTAGAAAAGTATCGTGCTCATCACCAACGTCTTTTCTCCCGAAGGGTTTTTCATCGAATTCTAGAGCGGGAAAAGTATCGTGCTCATCACCAACGTCTTTTCTCCCGAAGGTTTTTTCATCGAATTCTAGAGCGGGAAGAGTGTTGAAGGCGTGATTCCAATCTCTAGAGAGGATGCACATTTGTGTTGCGTCCCTCGGAGGCAATCTTGACATGATTTTTTGAATCATCGATCTAGGCAAATAAAGGGCACGGCCTCTGGAGATCTCATCGTCAACAAAACTTTCTGCGATAAAACAAAAACCGATTGGATTTACGTGACAGCAAAACCGTACACGGTGAAATCCTAAAGCGCGACAAGAATAGGCCAAAAGAAACACTAGCGTCACCCTTGATCGTACACTAATAACAGTCACACTCTGCCCGGGAAGAGCCGTTAAATTTATTGAAAGCCAACGAATTACGAACTGATTTATCGAGACTACAGAGCACCGCACGCCTCTTATACAAAACGCCGAAAAGATTTCCAATGACAGGATCAGTCAACTTCTTCCGGAGGCTGACTTTATAGGAACAATAAACCATGGAGGATGGGGTAAGCCAAGTCACCTTCAACTGCGTTGCTTAATTTCCCGACGATGCATAAGTTTCTGGTAGTATATGAAATGATTGGCCCTAGTCCTCTTTTGAGAGTATTTTCTGGTAGTTATATAGATTATGGTCGATTGATTTGCAAACTTTAAAACCTCAAAGCATGCACCTTGTTGCTCAGTAATTTAAATCTTTAGCCACTTGATAAAATTTTAGAAGTTCAGTATCTGTTAGTGAATAATTTAGGAGGATAGTTAATCATTTGGAGATTTTATATTCTACCACATTATGCAGTGTTGTGAGTTGCTTTCAGGCCTTGTTTATTATCTTGCAGAAACTACAACTCTAGCAACTTGTTTAGTATATAAACGATGGGGTGGTGATCAAATGGTTATGTTGAATCCTGATGTTAACAGGAGAGATTTTCTCCTTTCTATGCAGTTATTCCTGCTGTCCTTAACTGATTAATTTCCAAGTTCTTGCATGTGACCTCTGCTATTTGACGTTGCTAGCTGGCTGGTTGTTTATCAACAAATTGCTTGGATGCCTGAAATATCTATCGTACTTTTGTTTTACCTTACATCCACCCTTCTACCCTTCTGAGGAGGTGACACCTTTTATCTGCAATTTTCAGGTATACATTTTTGCTGAGTGGTACAAACCTGGTTGCAGTCTTGAGTACCCTCTTCATGGAAGTGGAGCTATTGTTGATGCCCTCATGAGGGGAATGCAAAAATCTGGCGGACGGATTTCTCTCAGGAGTCACGTGGAAAAGATTGTTGTTGAAAACGGTCGAACGAGGAGTCAAGTTAAGAAGTGGTCAAGTGAGCGGACTTTTTAGGGAAACTTCAAGGCTTAAAAGTTAATTTCTTGATGATGCATAAGTTTCCAATCCAAATCTCTCGAGGGCTTTACTTTATGAGTTGTTGTTGTCGTCAGGTTTGCTGTGCTTCTTCACTCTCACACACTGAAGCACAATGGAATTAGTGCGCACGCGTGCACAGAGAGAGACAGAGAGAGGCAACGTACTGGAGATGTTTCTGGCAATAGCACCTCACGTTCCTTGCTATCTTAGGTCTTAGGGTCTAATTATGAGTTTCTTGTCCCGCTTAATGTTTGGATTCTTTTTTTTATTGGAGGCTAGTCGCTTTATTTTGTCTCTGTCGTTACAACATTTAATTGGTCTGTGAAGTTTGTTCCTTCTCAGGGTGAGTGTAAGGATTTAGGAATTCATCACATAGTTGTGAATGACAAAACTAGAGGCCCAAAAACATGAGATCAAATAGATCTTGTTTTGCGATTTTACACTCCATAATCTTTCTGCCTTCAGTTTTTTTTTTTTTCGGGCTTTCTCGCTAATTTTAGACCATCACAAGTGTTGCCAAAATCTAGTTAGGATAAGTATATTAGAAGTCTTTAAATTTATTATGAAAGTGTTGTTACATTCAAAAAATTAGAAAAAAATGCAATCAACTTTTAAAATTTATCAAATTAGTGTAATAAAGTATTTTCGTTATTTTGACAAAAAAAAAGTATTTTTGTTAACTCCCTTCAACTTTGTTAATGGAAAATACTAATAGGATTTTTTTTTTTTATATACTATTTTCTCTCTTCTACATGGTGATTGTGTGGCTACAACGATGTTGTTTTGATTCAAATTTAATTTTTTAATACAAATTTTATTTAAAAAAATTAAAAAATAAGCTCACTTTTAAATTAAAAAAAAAAAGGAAAAACAGGTTTCTCAACTTTTTTTTAATTGAGATAATTTGTATTTTAATTTATGTAAAATTTGGACTAAAAAAACCAGATTAGGACCAAAACAGTGTTATTTCGGGCTTATGCTTCTTTGGTCACATCATCGCCACAAAAAAAAGAAAAAAGAAAAAAAGAAAAAATCACGTTAGTTTTTCTCATTACCAAAAATAGACAGAGTTAATGAGATTATATTACACCAATTTGACATTTTTAAAGACTCGATTTCTCTTTTTGTAGGTTTTAAACTTAATTATAAGTACGTAGTACGTTTTAGAACTTTTAGCATATCTATTTCAATCTAATCTAAAAGCGAGTCAATAAGAACTTGATTAGTCTGGAGCAATTCACATTAAATATGTCATATTTCGTGGAGTCCGAGTCAGCTGTTGTTCCTAAGAATTCACACATAAATAATCATCGTTTCGTTTTCTCTCAACACTGTCCTTGGCCTCGCCACAAGGAACGTGAAGATGCTAAGTACAGAATTTGCCCCTCCTTTGCTCGTGTACCCACCTCACAAAGTCGCTTAAATCTATGTCCGAGCTCCCTCCTTTGATTGCGTTCCGAGCCGCACTTCTCATCTCCTTGTCTCGAACCTCTTGAGGCACATCCCCGCCCAATGGCTCGCCCAAAACCTGAGCCAACTCTGCTGCCTCCGGCGTCTTCTCCGACCCTACACCTACTCCGATTCCCATGCCCTATTCGTCCACCAGCAGTTTAGCTTCCACGAACTGCTCTGCGCCCATCGGCCGCGTTAGCATAACCATCCCGATTTTGAGCACCTCCAACGTTATGTTCCGCCCGCCGTGACTTAGGACCGTGGGGCCCAACCCTTGTTCACGAGGCCTCTCCTGGTTTATCCCTTCGGCTGAACGTCCCCTCTCTCTTTTAAAGACCATTGCAGGTGCGCATTGGCTTTTGCCACCGCCAGTTTGCCGTGGCCGGCTGATCCCCCGACCCTAGGATTGTGCCGTGGCCTGCTCTGCCTTTGTTCCTACCAATTTGCTTCAGTAGGTCGCTGTGCTGCAGACGTGTTGGCGACGAGAGGGAAGAAGAACAACGCACGGGCCGGGCTGGAGGGTACAGGAGATGAGCCGGCCTGCGCGGGGGAGAAGAAAGAGAAAAAGGGTGGGTCGGGTCTAGTCGAGAAAAGAAATAAGGGGCCGGTTCGACCCGGCCCGAATCCGGCCTGTCTTTTTCATTTTTACAACTATGACTTTTTTTTAATTTTTTTAATTAATATATATATATATATATATATATTATGTTTTCTATAAATTCTAGTTCTATTAATGTAAATGCTCCAAATGCCTATGTGCTATGCAATTTTAATGATTTGAATTGTTTTAGGAATTAAAAATTAATCCCTGAGTTTTTTATGCAATTAAACCCTAAAGTGATGGCCAAAACTTATGTGCCAACAAACAATTATTAATTTTTTTTTCAAATAATTCTTTTTTTTGCGAAACAAATGAACTATTAATATTGTGTACAATATGAAAACTAGTAGCTACACGTGTGATTTGTTTGTTTTGCATTATATATAGAGGTGTCAAAATGAGTCAACCAATATATAACCCATTTAAATCATAAATGTGTAATATATGAGACATTTATATTTTCAAGAGACTAGTTATATGGGTTTGAAAACTGAAAACTTAATATAAATGGGTCTTAAATGGGTGGGACTTAAAAGCTAGAACCCATTTCCAATTTAAGCCTTGCACTCTCTCTTTCCCCTTTCTTCTTCCTCCTTAGTCCTTCCTTAGCTAGTGTTTGGCACAACAATGACTCGTGATCAACTAGGTGAGGCTCGATTGCCGGCCTTAGATGAGCTCGAGGTCACCAATGACTGGTGAGGCTTGAGTCTTGTTGATCTAGCAAGACTCAAGCTTACTGGCATCAAGCGAGCTTGAGCTCACAAATCTACTGAGGCGAAAGCCTCATTGACGACAGGTGAGGCTTGAGCGAGGCTTGAGCCTTGAGCCTTGAGCTCACTTATGGCTAGTTGTTGGCTAATTGTTAGCAGTTGGCCAAAGAAGAAAAAAAGTAAAAAAGAAAAAAAGTAAAAATTCGATTTTTTAAAAAATAAAAAATAAAAAATGGATTTTTCAAAAAATAAAAATAATTTAAAATTCTATTTTTTTTTAAATATTAAAAATGAGTCAAGGAAAATTTAATCATATTTTTCTTAACAAATGAAAAAAAATATTTTCTAATTTATTTTCAAATTTCAAGCAGAAACCAAAAAATATTGTAATTTTCCTAAAAATATTTCTTGGAAAATATATAGGAAACAAACCTTTTTTTTTTTTATATTTAAATTGCACACTAATTTGTATTGCATGAAAGTGTTTTAGCAATACTATGTTATTATTATTTTTTTAAATATCATAATAAATAAGCTTTCTTAGGTTTACTTATATGGGTTGGATTGGGTAAGGTTGGATCGGGAATGGGTTAAAAATTTTATATTAGGATAAATTGATCATAAACCTGTTAAATAGGTTGATTTGAGTTGGATCATTTGTGATTGACCAAAACTCGAGCTAACCCGACCTGCTTGACATATCTAGTTATGTACAAAAACAAGCATGCCACTGAGTCTATTAGTCCTTAAAAAACCATATCCCAAAAGATTTAAATCTCAATTATTCATCTACAACTTTCGAAATTTCTACACGTGAGTGATATCATCATCCATAAAATTGAGTTTAAGGGCATTTCTATAATTACTTTAAATTAAAGGGAGAAAATAGTCAATTTCTAAGTCTCGAGAGTATTTTAAATTATTTTTTGAGCCTACGGTTATTTTGGTTAATGTCATGAGATTGGCCTGAGGTGGACCGAGCCAGCCTTGGTGAGGGATGGAATACGTTATTTCCTATGTTAAAGATAATTATGATATTTCTTTTTGGTTATTTAAATCTCTCGAGATTGTACACATATTACATGTGGATTGTATGTAAATTGGCATTTGAATGTGCATATACTTGATTTAGATATTATCTTAAAATGGTAATCTAACAAAACTTATAAATAAGATGGTGTATATACATCAAAATATATACAAATTTCACATTTCTTTTTTTCCATTATTATTATTTTTAACTTGTTACGGATGTTTCGCACTTTCTATCAGATATTTTCATGTACTAAAGATAATTATGATATTTCGTATAAAATATTCATGTCTTTTAAGATTGTATGTATATTGCACATATATTGCCATTTGATTATGCATAATCTTAATTGACGTATGATCGTAAAATAGTTATCTAATAAAGTCTATAAATATATTGTATTCTTCATTAGTGTATACATTGAAATATATGCAAATTTCATTTGCCATCCTTCTTCACGTGGACATCGAGCCTTCTTGTTTCCTCGGTAAAGATCTCTTCCATGGGCTTAGCCCTTCCACAAGCGTTGGCCGAGCTCTTAGGAGATGGTGATAGCAACACGAGGATCGTGAGGGAAAGGGTGAGCACAAACTTGATCCCTATCGTCGAGACCGCAAAGATCGCCCGGAAGGTGATTTTTTTCGTAGGAGAAGATTTGGAGAGTTTTTGCCTTTGAATGGTGATGTTGCACGTATATTTAAAGACAAACATTAGATGAAGAAGAAGCGGTTGGGGAATTCTCTGATGCAATTGATTTCAGTTCAACAAAAAATTGCCTTTCGCCCAATTCGATCAAGAAGGCAATCTCCGCAATGTCGATGGCTGGGATCAAGTCCGCGCTCGCCCTTTCCCTCACAATTCTTGTGTTGTTGTCCCGATGTCCAGAGAGCTTGGCTAGCGCTCGTGGAAGTGCTGAGCCCCGTGATGATATCTTTAGTCAGGAAACGAGAAAGCTCGAGTCCACATGAAGAAGGTTGGCGGTGGGGATTGCGATGGCGGTGGGGTTGCGATGGCTGTGGTGGCGGCACTAGTTACAAAGGTGGCGTATCATCTATTTGGTACCTGCAGGTGCCAGTGGGCATAAGCCTAGCAACGGGACTCAAAGGTCCTCAACCATCGAACCTCACCCATCGTCGCTTGCCTCGATTATTTTTTTTCCTCTCTAATTCTCCTCAAAACTAGTTTGATTGCCAATTGTTCGAGTCAATCGATAGAGGGAATTCTTTTTTTTATTTTTTTATGATTTTCTTTTTCAGTATGAAATGAAAGAAAAAGAGCCTAAATCTTCCTTTTACATTAATTTTTTTATTCACTCCACGAAAAAAAGAAATAAATTTCTTTTTCTATCTATCTATATTTTATTAATCACTGAGGTTTAATTCAAAAATGAATTCTTTATGATGATAAATGCAATCTTTAGGAAAACTTTATTCAAATAGTGATATCCAGGTAGTTTTTCTTTTTTTTCAATTCAATAACTATTTGAATTGAATGATTTTGAATGATTTCTTATGAGTATTTGATATTCAACAATCTTAGACTTCTTCGACTATCAAATACTCATAAGAAATCATTCAAAATCATTCAATTCAAATGGTTATTGAGTTGAAAAAAAAAAAACCTCTATTTGAATAAAGTTTTCCTAAAAATTGCATTTATCATCATAAATAATTCATCTTTGAATTAAACCTCAGTGGTTAAAAAAATATAGATAGATAGAAAAAGAAATTTATTTCTTTTTTTTCGTGGAGTGAATAAAAAAAAGTTGATGTAAAAGAAAGATTTAGGCTCTTTTTCTTTCATTTCATACTAAAAAAGAAAATCATAAAAAAAAAAAAAAGAATTCCCTCTATCAGATAGACTAAACAATTGGCAATCAAACTAGTTTTGAAGAGAATTAGAGAGGAAAAAAAACGATCAGGCAAGCGACGATGGGCAAGGTTAAATGGTTGAGGACCTTTGAGTCCCATTGCTAAAACGATCAGGCAAGCTTATGCCCATTGGCACCCACATGTACTAAATAGATAAAACCGCCACCTTTGTAACTAGTGGCGCCACCACTGCCATCGCCGTTGCCATCGCCACCCCCACCGCCACCCTTCTTCACGTGGATGTCAAGCTTTCTTATTTCCTGGCTAAAGGTCTCATTTGCAGGTTCAATATGTCCAAGAGTGCTAGCTGAACTCTCTAAGAGATGAAGACAGCAACAGGAGGATCGAGAGGGAAAGGGCGAGCATGAACCTGATCCCTGCCATCGAGATCACAGAGTTCGTCTTCTTGATCGAATATGGCGAAATGCTATTTTTCTTAAAGGAAAAGGTCCGAAGGGTTTTGTCTTTGGATGGTGATGTTGCACGTATATTTAAAGACCAACGTAATATGAGGAAGAAGCAGTTGGGGAATTCTTCAATGCAATTGACTTTAGTTGGACAAACGTTAGACAAAATTCTCCAATGCACGTATATTTGGCGAGGGTTGGCAATCGAGGTCCAAGCACGTTGGCTACTAAAGGAAGCCCTTTAATCATGACCTTTCTTCCTGGTTCTCGATCCCTCTCTCTCTCAGTTTCTCCACCCAGTCCCTAAACCTCCCAAAAATCACCACTTTTAAGCTCGCCTAGCAAGTGCACATGGCCCTGCCACTGTCAGCTCGTCGTGCCAACCTACCCCTGGCTAGACATCCTACTCGACGGTCTCTATTGCTCTACCTATCCTTTGTGTCCTTCCTTTAGCGAGCGTGAGGGGAGAGAGGAAGAAAGGGGAAGGAGACTAGGTCGGGGAAGAAGGAAAATAGAGGAAGTAGGGCCAAGCCTAGGTAAGAAGAAAAGGAGGATAAATTATAAATTATAAATTATTGATAGCCTTTTGATAGCCTTGTAGGATGGTGAGTATCTCACAAATGCCTTACCCTTGATGTCCACATCTTAATGACTAGTGATGATTGCAGGATTTAAAATGATGAAGAAGTTATTGACAAGAAAACCCAAGGATTTTTTTTTTTCAAATTAAGACCCCAAAACGCAACCTAATTATTCAACAAAAGCAAGCAAATCACAACTTAAGAAAGCCATATAAAAAGAATCACAATTAGTTGATCAAAGAAAGTAATGAAGAATGAGTGAAAAAGTATAGTATAGTAATGTAACTCGACATGAGTTGGATATAGAATATGACATAGCTCTATTATCAAGCCCTAAGATAGCAACCTCATGAGCTATAATCAAATTAAATCCAATTCTTGTCTAAAAAAGTAATCTACCAAAACTAAACTATAATCAAGTACTCACTAACATCTCCAAATTATATAAATGTCAATTAAGAGACACTAAGTTAAATATAATGCTAAGATCTAATTATCCAATCGAGGCCTATTTTCTAAACATTTTCTATGTTTTTAATTTTCCGAATTTTTTGAAATTTTATTATTATTAAAAATTGGGACATTGTTCTGGGCTTTTGAGCCCAATCCAAATATGGTCCAACATGTTCTAAACTTTCAAAGCCCATTTTCACAAATTTGGGCCAAAAAATACAATTGCGCTCTCATACAAAGCCCCTTTAAGTTCTAAACTTTCAAAGCCCATTTCTTCATTTCTTCATTATTTCTTATTTCCTCTCTTTTTTTTTTTTTTTTTGGAACCGTTCATTTTATTCCTAAACCGAGAACCAAACTCACCATTCCTAGATGTTTGTTTCTTATCAAGCCCACAAACTAAAAGCTTTCAAATTGTCAGCAAAATGGAACTCTTGAAAGTAGTTCAAGTTCGAAAATTGAACCGAATTCCGCTATTGAAACAATCCTAAACATCTGGAATCCACTACTCCTATTTTTATTATTCTCCTTTGTATATCTATTTTCTATGCTGTCTTCCTCTTAATAGACTGAGAATACAAAAAACCATAGCTAGATCAGAACACCAACAATCAAACTTCCATTCACCAAAATATCAGCACGTTACTTCACCATCAGTCATTTATTGTCTATCAAGCGTTGCATTCGCCTATCAATATCATCCACCAATAGATGCCATCCCCGCTTCTCCTCCATCAATCTCTACTATGCACCATCGTCATTCACTTTTACTAAACAACTCCAGTCATTGAACAACTCCTCTAAGATTGTTTTGTTCAAAGCTTAAGCAATCAGCAAAAGTTGTTTGTATCTAAATTCAGGCATATCCTTAACCCTTCCTGTTGCATTTCACATAAAAAGCAGCATGTACATGTAATGATGTCAAGCAAAGAATCAATGAAAGGAATTCAATGATAGAAGAAAGAACAAGGAAGACTAAGGGATAATTATGAGATTGGGAAAATTATCAAAAAAGTCTTATCTATACTACAATTGTGTTAACTCAGTCATCTTTTTTTTTTTTTTTTTTTTTTTGCTAATTTAGGCTTAATTTTTTTTTGCATTTGTGTTAGTTGTTTTTATTACTAGCTATTCACATTCATAGCAACAAATCAAGGATATAGTTGAATGACACACCTTGATGGATGAACGTCCTAAAAATAGGCTTGCCTCCACACCGTTTGTCACGGGCAATCACCAAGGAACCATCCAGCGCAGCGGGAATAACAGAAGCCCAGAAGCTTGAGAGAGGAAAGAAAATGAAATGTTCAGATTTCAATTTCAACCACGACAACATAAGAAAACTTCACATATACTCAACGACCACTGAATTAACTGAGGCCTCAAGTTGCTACTCAAATCAATAGGCAATAGAAAGTTGCTTACAAGAAAGACAGGCGCATTTAAATACATGTAGTTGCATTTTCAAACTCTTGCACCATATTTACAGATCAAGGTCTTATCCTATTGCTACAAGAATAAGCAAAATTTCAAATGACTAAAATAACAATTTTGTCAATGTGAGGGATAAATAACCAAGCCTGAAAGGAAGTTGCTAGCCTGAGGAGAGAAAAACTCACTTATGATGCACTAGTTAGGTGCAGTAGCACAATGAAATAGACCTGGAAAAGGCGGCAACAGAAATGCAATGAACAGGGCAAGTTAGTCATTACAGTTTCCTATAAATTCTCCTTTCCCGAGTATGCGTCTCTTCTAATTGACTCCGCCTTCTTGACATGGGTATTCTGGAAAGTAATCCAAAAATGTTTTGCTGCCTAGTGAATCAACTCCGTGGAATAGGAAGCTCCGGACTTCATTCTATGTTTCATGACAAGAGATAAGTAATTGCAATTCTAATATGCAATGGGGATGTAGATGTACGAATAGCTGTAAATGACATTTCTATCTTTGCATATGTCTCCCCTAATAACCTTTTCAAAACTTCATAACCTGGATCTTCGACTTAAAAATCAAATAAATTATAGATTGAAAAGGAATCAAAGAAACATAAGAGCAACGACATAATTTTAGATGCACCTATAACAACACTTCGCTTAATACTTTAGACCATCGGTGGTAGCACTGGTCTCTGCATGTGCATGTAATAAATAAACTTCACAAGTAGGCTGTAGATGAAGATAAGGGAGGAGATGAGTGACCAGGTGATTAACCTTTTCTGCTCTCAAAGTCGGATACCGATGCTGCGCTTCACGGTTGGCTATAATTTGAGATGCACCAGTCTCCCTTATTCCTAGGTCCATCAAAACAAGCCAAGCGTGAGAAGAAAACAAAGGTCAGAGGAAATTAAATAAAGAAATATTCTAGCCTAAAAGAAACAATGCAATCCGTTGAAGAGACAATTTATTGAGCGACGTACCTTGAGATAATCCACGAATGCAGGGTATCAAACGTCATGCATGTGTTGACTAGACTTAAACCTGGTCCATATGACTATTGGTGAGAAGAATCTCAACGATTCGCCCGTTAATTTTCCAACCCATGGTAAAAGCTGCATAAAGTGGTGTTCAGCTGAAACGTCCAAAAAGGACAGGAAAAAAACTAAAAACTCTTTGAATGTTACTATAAAACACAACAAACAACTGACCTCAGCATACTTGAGACATCAGGCCTTCATAGCGCTTATCTTTGTATTCTTTGTGCTTGACGACGTCATATAAAGGGTCAAGGTCCCTGCAAACAATATATCAGGGCAGATCAGGAAGCCTTATGTATAGCAATCAAAGTTAATATAGGATTTAAGGGTGATGGGTAGCATTCAGCACCTGCTGACCCGGACTTCTTGATAATTCTTTACACCAACCAAGAAGGATATCATTTATTATTTTCTTTCTATATTCAACTATTATAAAAGAAAATTGAAATGCATCACTCCTGTTTTGAGAAATTTAACATTGTTGAAATACTTATTGCACATCTTAACAACAAAACTATACGCTCCAACAAGATGCTAAGCTCATCAAGGAGCATTACATATCTCAAGCCATATCTCAAGCCGGGAGTTCACTATTGCACATCTAGCTTGACAAACACTGTCCAGCATACTACACATGGATATCACATGCACATGCACATTTGCTCAAGACATACAGTTGACCATAGAGCACATGCAAAGTTGCTGAGCACATATAGTTGACCATAGAGCAAGCAACTGCTGTCATTTTCATCAACTCGCGTTGTTTCTCACAACAAGGAATAAGTTAAAAAACAAGAAGAAAGAATTATTCTTACAGAACAACTATAATTGTCTCGGCAGCAGCGAAAAAGTTGGCACAGAATATAGGCAGATCATATTCTGGTTCTGGAAACATAGCAAAATGCAAAACCTGCATAGAGGATCTTCAGAAGAACAAAATGAGGTCGCTAAATATCATAGCAAAATAATGTGTTCAAGGACACTTACTTGAACAACCAATTCCTCCATCAGCACAAGTGGCAAATCTAATTAGAGGAAAAGCTTTACACGGAAAATACTATCTTCCAAAAACATGAAAGTTTCCATCGGTGAAAAGTCAGATCAATTAATTCTACACTTAATTCAAAAACTATCAAATTCGTACACCCATATGGCACCAAACTTCCTAAAGTTCCAATAACAAAAGAGGTGAAGCCATAGTACAGATTAAGCACAACCGTCCTCTCTCTCGAAGAAATTTCCTCTGACCATCATGTTCAACTTACAGGGGCTTTTCTGGAGCTACAGACTGGAACTACTAGCTACTTTTGCTTAAAAACCGTGTCTAGATTCGGTAGACTGATTCCTCATAATTTATATATCAAGTGGCAATGATATTAGACAATCATAACTGCGGTCCCTTGCTCCCTTGAATGCTCAAACTCTGAAGCAACCTTATTTTCGGCACTTCACACGACAACAACTCGATCTCTTTTTTATCATCCAGTGGCATCATGGAGCCGAACCTTTCCTAAGGACACGAAGAAGGACAAGCCTTGATTAACCAAACAAACGGCAAATAGAGCAGATGCCCAGAGAGCAAACCAAAAACCCGGCGACAGACATTCACAGTCAAGCATCTCTTACACTTGATTCGGTAATTGACTTGGTAAAATAGGAATTAGAACCATTATATAATTAATGTATATTTTCGTTTATTTCTTTTCTCTTACACTTTAGGATAATAAATAGAGTAGTGAACACGTACAAATCAATATACAGAAATACAAAATTGCAATCTTCCTCTCCATTCTATTTCAATTTCGTTTATGTAATCAATGTATATCTCCGTTCGTTTGTCACGTTTTTTCACCAAAGAACCATCCAGCACAGCGGGAATAGCAGAAGCCCAGAAACCTGAGAGAGGAAAAAAAGTAGAAATGTTCAGATTTCGATTTCAACCACGACAACATAAGAATGAAATCGAGTCTGTGTTTATTCCTTGAATTCCTCCTTTTTTTTGGCTATTCCTTTTCATCTTCTTCCCACGGATTCGAGGAATTCCAAGACGGAAAAGCTGTTGGTTATCTTTCGCCCAAAAGAACCAAAGAAAAATGAGAGGAGGGGGGAGGTAGTGGGGTGGCCAAAACGGTTAACAAGAGAGGTAGTGGGGTGGCCAAAACGGTTAACAAGAAGACACGATCGAAGCAAAAGACCAATTATCCGGACGCACGATGCTTGTAAAAACGACATGAGCATTCGAAAAATCAACCTTGAAAACAGATCGAGGTTTTCTCCGTAGGGGAAGGGGCAAAACAAGGAATTCGCGGTGCCATGTGACTTTGCTTGCGTCGCTTGACCACGCAGCGACGCGACGGGTCCACCCCATGCACCACAAGAAGGCCGTCGCACGAGAAATAGAGATGGATGTGGGTTGCGCCGTTGCCTAAATTTAAATTTAACGTTGTCCTTTAATCTATGTCGATATCCAAAATTCTTTTTCTTATCACTAAAAATCTTAAATTCAGGCATTCTTTAGAAAGCATACTTTTGTCAGGCCGGCATGAATTCAAGGCATTTTGATGTCATGCTATGTATCATTTAGGCCATGTTTGGCAACACTCCAAATAGTGACTAATTCTGATTTTTTGTTCCCAGAATCAGTTTGGGACGAGAATCAGTTAGAGTTATTTTAGCGTCTCTCTTCCTCCAAATTTTTATCACTCGGTCCATTCAATTAAGCACTATAAATTTCATTCTTTTATAATGTAATTTCAAGTGACATTTTGAGTTAGGCGATTAATTCCTGGGAGGGCAGGTTAGGATTAGGGCCGTGGTTTGGATTTTTTTAGTCTGGAGTAATCATGTCATTATCGGCCATCTTTTTTAGGTTTTTTTTTTTTTTTTTTTTTTTTTTTGGTGGTGACGAAAGTTAATTACAATTTTTTCTTTGGTTCGCTGAAAAATCCGATCCCCGTTCTATTCCCTCTATGATGGCGTCAACTCCAGACTTAACGCGTCCAACATCTCCATTTCGTACTGGTCTACATTTGTTCGTGCCCAATTCAACGACATAAAAGAAAAAAAACTGCAGACTCTCGGGTCTGATTTAGTTACTGTTTCGGCTAGTTGTAGGTCATTAAATTCGTTAATTAGGTCGATAAAAGTATGTGGTAAAGGTGACCGACTCTATCTTTTATTGTGGCACTTGTCGGATTATACACCTACTGGTGATCTTGCTCCTCAATAGTATTTACTATACGAAGCCTTTCGAATGTCTATGAAATTTTGTACAAGCCTTTCTCAAGCCTCCTAATCATGTTAACGGGTCGTCGCATATGTGCCATGAATGGCCGGCCAAGGGATATTTTTTCCTACTTGCTAGCTTCATCAGTTCATTTATTTATTTATCTATTTATTCTTTTTTTTTTCGGGCCATCCACTTACTCATGTAAATATAATTAATGGTTGATATCTTTTTGTACGATGAGAAGAGCACCTTCAAATCAAATATAATCCCGATACGTGGAGCATCTTAATCAAGTTGAACACAAGCTAAATCACACTTACTGAGTGCTTAATAAACTACTATTAACAAATTTTCTTTGTTGGTTGGTTTAATAATAAGGTTAGTTTAAATTTAGACTACAATCCTTATTTCAACATGTCAGCACCCGCACACCTCATATCCCTTGTTCATAGTTAAATATTTTTCCCCCCACTAACTAGGGAATATGAGAGGCGAAGGTTGCTGCATATTGAGTGGTTTTATGAATTTCATACACCAAAGCATTTCTTCTTTGCTTTTTTTGTACTTGTCTCATATCTAGGTCAGCACTAAATAGCATGTCATTCTCATTTAGTCCTCAACCTTTCTAGATAGAGGTTAGAATTATAGCTTTTATTACAATTTTCTTGTGCTTATTCCACTGCATCTAAGCACAAATTTGATCAAACAAGAATTTAACAGGTTTGATGATTTGGTTGCACTTATATATAATAAAAAAAATATTCACGGCTTTCCGTCAAATAGAAAATACAAAATTAATACCACAAAAAGTCTCAACTCGGTATCTTCATGTCACATTTACCTCAAGCTAATTTTTATGTCTCAAAACATCCCAAATTAGTATACACATGTGGCATTTATGACAAACCGGTGTGCTCGGGCTACATTTATCCCTAAAAAATGAAAGAATTGCCACAATTTGAGGTAAATGGGGCACAAAAATATCAGTTTGGAACCACCGGCCATGGTGGCTTCGCTGGATAAGAACCCCTTGCCTTGGGGGAAAGGTGAGGGGATCAAACCCCAGGGGAAGCATCGGCGATTTAAGCGTGACGTCGGGGTGGTGGGTCCTCCGCTAGCGTCGCTCTAGGATTTACTTGGCGGCTATGTACCGCCGTAAGGCAACGAATGACTGACGGGGTTCCCTGGGTATCAAAAAAAAAAAAATATCAGTTTGGGATAGTATGTGGCACACATAGATTGTTCTATAAAGTTTGTTTGGAGATAATGTAGTATGTTTGTACCTGTTTTGAGTTTTTGGTATTATTGGGCGAAATTTAAATAAAGCATGTTCAAGATCGAACGAAAAATAAAGTGCAGAACAATTAAAAAACCCAAAATTACATTAAAACAACGCTAAGTATTTGAGCCCTTGTTGGAGAAATGAGCCAAATTTGGATAGTTATACAATCGTGGCCAATCACTTGATCTTTGTCGCAGGGACATAATCCACATATCTTGAAGTTAGAGCTACAAAATAGAAGGACAATCTTTTTCAAAACCTTAAACTGGTATATATTTAATAAATTTACCAAAAATTAATATTTTGACTGCAAAAAATTTTAGACTAGTATACGTATGATAAATTTATCTCAAACGACTATAAAAAAAAAAAAACCAAAAATTAGCATACTTGTAATAAATTTGCCCAAAGTTTTTTTTTTAAATCCCTAAAAATCTCAAACTGGTATATTTATGACAAATATGCCATTCATTAAATTGGAATAATACCACAAAAAATCACAAAATTAGTATAACTTTGACAAATGGAAAGTAAAATCCCAAATTGCTATATTAGTCAACTGTTACATGTCATCCAACTCAATAATTTGATAGTAAAATTTAGCGGAAACCATCAGAGAATAAATTTGTCTTAAGCATACCAATTCAAGTTAAAATTGTCAAAGGTGTACCAATTTGAGATTTTTGGTAGTAAAAAAATTAGTTCGGGATAAATTTATCATATGTATACTAGTTTTGGATTTTTTTAAAAATGATATTAACCCTTATTTAATGTCAAAAAAGTGATTGTCTATGGACAAGCAAAAAGAACCTCGATTGTTTATATTAATAAATAGCTTATAGCCATCACTATTCACTACTTGGGCCGGATAATCTATTAGCGGATCACCTTATTTGTCACCCCATTGATTGATTAATGTGTATTGCGTACGATCACCTCTTGCTTGAAGTCAAAGGTATTGTTTGGTGTAGCCCGGTCTGTTTCGAGCATCGCTAATGATCTGTTTCAGGTAAACGGTTGACATTGGAGCATGATCTTTCGACCGTTGGGTCTATGTCTGAAAACGTTCTTCCAATCTTGTTGTTCCTTCGATCTTTGTTGCAACTTTTCAAGCGCCCCAAGGAGTTAGACATGCTTATGACCGCTTCAAACTAGGCGACACGTCACAACCGTGCGACAGTGTTGCATGGAAGGGTAAGTGGAGACCTACAAGGAAAGAAGCCAAAAGGGGAATACCTTCATGGGGACCATGTACGGGCCAGATTAGGTCCTGGGTCGTTTTATTAATTGCATTAGCACCCATGATAATAACACCATACAAATAAATGAGTCAATTTTAAAGCAGAAGAAACTCTCAAAATTTAGCAACGAAATTGATCCAAATGCATATCACGAGCAAATCTTAATTGGTCACACACGCCACATTGACCGTTTAATCTTTCGCTCAAAACAACTTTATAATTCCTTTAACGTGCCTCACTCACCGGACTAATCCGCCCTGTCCAAAAGCTCAGATCGCAGCACCCTCGATGTCCCGACACGCGCCCCTCCACCAACAGTGGCAGCAACTTGGCGACTCCATAACCCTTTCCTGCAGAAAGTAAGGAGCCAACAAATTCTCCCTTCAAAAACCACGGCTATTTCTATGAATGCGGATGCCACAGAGGTAATGGGAAAAAGAATGTACTTTAATTAGATTTTACTCAGGCTCTCGAGTGGAAGGGTTTCGACGACGGTCTTTACGTAGGCATTGAAGCACTCTCTGCAGGAATTAGGCATGACATAAGACTCATGGAGCCTCCGAACGTCATCGGTGCGGCGACAAACGGAGCTGGAGATGACAGACTTGGGCCGCTCCAAGCTACACGCGGCCAGTATGGTGTGGGTCGCCGCTCTAGCGATTTCTTTGAATGCATCAACTCTTGCAGGAGCGGCGACGAATGAGAAACTACAATTAAAAGACAAGAATGAAGAGAGTACAGTATTGAGTCTTCAAAAATTGAAAGGATAGGATGGTCGGAGTAAGTGAAGATAGTTAGATCCGTGCAATTAAATGACAACAGAATGATACCCATGACAGTTAGAGGTTTTACTCCTATTGTATTACACATGCTGTTTTGTTAGTAATATTTTCTTATACATTTAGTTAAAGTAAGATATATCAACTAAAACAGAATGCGCAATTGATCATTATTGACACTTGAATTTTGTTGACCTTTTAGGTATTTGCATATTTTGCAAAAATATAAAAATTTATAAAAAAAAAAAAACATGAATCATAAAAAGATAAAAATAAAAATAATAAGTAAAGTAATAGTGATAAAAGATGCATGAAAGAAAGAGAAAAAGAATAATGAAAAAGAAAAAAATGAAATGAAAGATGAACAAGAAAATTAGACAGAAAATATAATCAAGCCCCAAAGTAGCAAACCCCATGAGCTACAATCAAATTGAATCTAGTTCTTGTCTAAAATAGCAATCTACCAAAACCAAACTATAATCAAGTACTCACTAACATCTCCGAACTACATAAATATCAATCAAGAGACTCTAAGCTAATTCTAATATTAAGATCTAACTATTTAACTTAGACCTAATCAAGGCCTAGTGCAGCACTGTGATTCTTCCCTTTCCTGATTTTGGGAAGGGTTTTGCATGTAAAAAAATCTCGATTGTTTTCTTCTCTATTTTCTCTTCATTTATTTGCGTTTCTAATGTTCCAAGCCACCCTTTTTCCTAGTTGCTCTTGAGTACTTGTCTCTACTAGGTCCGAAATCGATATCTGGTAGCATCTTCTTGTGGGAGGGTTTGGAGCTAACAGCCAGCATCTCTAAATTAGGACACATCCACGTTAAGCTTTCTGCCAGTTGAGAATTGATTTCAATATCTCCAGAAGTGTTGCATAGGATCTGAAGTCTTAGATGTTTGACATTCCACAATGGAGGAAGCACTTCACTTCTAATTTCTTTTGGAAGAATCAATGCCTATGTATACAAAAAGAAGAATAGCAAGATTTCAATGCTCGATTCACATTAGTATGCAAATACTCAATACAAAATACCGATTTGAACAAATTTTACTTACCTCGACTTCGTTACAGACTAGTGTTAGTGAGTCACAACGGCCAAAATATCTCAAGAACTTGGCTGCCTTGAGATAGCTCCTCCTCTTGTTGTGGACTTTGAAATCCACCTCTAGTCTTGCATTGGCCAGTCTTGTCGAATCTCGCGGACCTATGACTATAATGTTGGGGCCATTGTATAGGAACGACACTAGATTAGGAGTTTGGGTCTTTACTCTTATTAGGGAGTCGAATTCGGTCAAGGCGAGGTGCTTGAGATTCTTGTGAGTTATCCTGATGCGCTTGGTGTACCGGCTCCCCTTGAGCCTCAAGGTCTCTAGGAGACGAAGCTGTGAGATGACTTCCCTGATTGTCTTGATTGTGAGCACGCACAAATCCAGCGCAAGCTCCCTCAGGTTTCGAGCACCATGTACTTGGAGATTCGACAACTGCCCATCCAGGGAGGCCATGATGAATATCGATATGTAGCTGAAGGATACGAGGTTTGGGGCTGAAATCGAAATCGAAAAGCGGTCATTGTGACGGATGGCTGACGCCTCAAAGGTCTCAAGCTTTGACCCGCATATGAGGAGGTCCCTGGAGCGGGAGCAGCGAATCAGCTCCACAAGTCGGAGTGCGGGGCAACTTAGCATTAGCTCGTTCAAGATGTCATCACTCTGGAAGGCTTCGTGTAGGACCAATTCTTCTAAGTGAGACAGCTTCATCTTGATGCCATGCATTGAGAGATGGCTCACGTGGAGGACAGAGATGGTGTAGAGATCAAGTCGGGGCATTTTTGATTGTACCATCTTCTATCGGGATAGTCGACGATGCGGCCGAGTGTAAGGTGTCGGAGTTTGAGCCTCGAGGCAATGTCTATCCACTTGGGCACCACGGAGTTCAACTTGTTGCCTCTTGAAAAGACCAGCAAACTCATCGAGTTGATGTTGAGGTCGTTCTTACTGCGCCGTGTGATGTAACCATCGACATACTCTAAGAAAGTGTCGATATTGGCATCGTGCCTGCCAACATCTTTGCTCCCAAAGGTTTCTTCATCGAATTCGAGAGCTGGAAGACTATTAAAGGCGTAGCTCCAGTCCTTGGAGAGGATGCTGATTTGTGTTGCAAATCTTAAAGGCAAACATGACATGATTTTTTGAATTACCGGTTGAGGCCAGTAAAAAGTGCCATGGATAGAATCCGATGTATCAACGCGGCCTTTGGAGATTTTTGCCATCTCGTCGTTCTAACAAAACTTCCTGCAACAATACTTCCTGCAATCCAAGAAAGAACAAGAACTCAAGAATGTTATTAACAAAGGAGGCTTTGGATTGTTGAAGGTTCTTGACTTAGAAGGCGTGTACAAGCCCATGCGACTGGAAGCATTATCGTTGAACGAGATAGCCCGGGGTTGAACTTGAACTTGGCTCCATTTAGTTTTTACTTAATTTTTTCCCGTCGTCATATGATTTTCTAGCTTTTCAAAGTCCAACTCGAAAGCGAAACGATGCTACGAAAATCAAAATACAAACATGGCGGATTGCGACTCCTGTTCCTGTAAATGGACTTATGTGACAGCAAAACCATACATGGTAAAAACTTGAAGCGTAGCAAGAATAGGCCAAAAAAAAAAAAAAAAAAAATACTAACGACACCCTTGATCGTATATTCAATAACAATCGCGCGATGTCCGGGAAGAGCCACTAAATTGATCGGAAACGAAACAATTTATCGAGATTACAAAACACCGCACGCCCATTATACAAAACACCAAAAAGATTTCCGATAACAAGATCAATCAACTTCTTCTAGAGGCTGACTTTACAGGAACAATAAACCATTGATGATGGGTAAGCCAAATTACCTTCAATGGGGTTGCTTTTCCCTTTCTCTTCGATCAAACCAAGAACGCGTTACGAATCGATAAACAGATGATCCTCGTCTCTATGCCCCGCCAACGTTCACGGGCCGATGACAGCTCTTCCACTCCTTCTTGGCTCTTCAAGAGGCTATTTTTGTGTATGTGCAGAGGAAGAGTGGGGATTTTAAGTCGGTTGTAATGTAGATTAACGAGTGAGCTCATCAATTTTTTGAAATACCTTACCAATCCGAGCCCTGTTAGGATTAGGAGACATGCGAAGGATAGCTCTGGCTGGAAACTCGTGCATTACGTTAATGCAAGGTATTTCCTTTTCTATTCTGTTGGTAAATTAAATCCTTAGTTGTTCGCTGTTCGTGTTATCTTATGGACTTCTTGTCCCCTAAATAGATGTGCATCTTTGTAATATAAATTTTCATTATATTATCTCTCTCGAAATTATTTACCAATATTACCATATCGCCTCTTAAGTTTGCCTAGTTTTCACACCATCTTAACCATGGTGATGGATTTATTTATCCCCCACTCTCTCTCCGGAAATTACAAAAACAATTGTTGGATAACCATGCACAATTTGTATCCTCCTCAAGTTGAACAACTAATAGTAGTATACCACCTTCTTAATAAATTATTTTCTATGACTTCACCATAATATTGTTTCAATCAGCGTGGTTCCTTTAATAAATTAAATTCACTGAAATGAAAGATCAGGATAAAACCGATAATGAAAAACTAAGAAGATATATTTAGTTTTAAATACAGCTTACCCTGTGCTTAGTTTATATATAGATTATGAAATAACAAAATATCTTATTGCATCACTTACTCACGAGTTACAAATTATGGATATAACTTGCATACCAACTTCATTAAAAATAAATAATTATGATTTTCAGATTTGTTCCTCCAATCAATGATGGCCCGAAACATAACCCAATCAAATTTGGTGAGAACCGAATAAAATAAGAACCGAGAAACCCTCGAGATCTCATTCCATGGATGCGGTTTTCATGTTTCCAAACCGCTCATCGATCATCTTTTCACCCAGAGATCTCATTCATATAACTGAATTTATGGCTTGCAACAAAAGAGACATTAATCTGGTTGGATTAGCTTCTACAATTATACGATGAACAGGTGGATGCCTACTTCTCATCTGCTTCTGGGAATTACGTTAAAGACGATTCTCAAATACGAGAAATCCGCCTGATCGGCTAAGTCAAAAGTGATGGTCGTAGTTCCTGGCTAAACCTTGACGCCGCAGGGACATTCTCACGAGATCACACATGTAGCCAACACGAAAACTTTGCATATACCCAACAACCACTGAATCGGGTTGCTACTCAAATCAACAGGCAATAGAAAGTTGCTTACAGGAAAGATAGGCGTATTTAAATACGTGTAGCTGCATTTTCAAACTCTTGCACTATATTTACAGATCAAGGACTTATCCTTTTGCTACAAGAATAAGAAAAATTTCAAATGACTAAGATAACAATTTTGTCAATTTGAGGGATAAATAACCAAACCTGAAAGGAAGTTGCTAGCCTGAAGGTCCATGGAGCGGAAGCAGTCGATCAGCTCCACGCGCCGGAGTGCCGGGCAGCTCAGCATTAGCTCGTTCGAGAATTCTTCGCTCTTTTGGACTCTGTGTAGGACCAGTTCTTCCAAGCGAGGCAGCCTCGTCTTGACGCCCTGCATTGAGAGATGGCTCACGTGGAGGACAGAGATGGTGTCAGACACCAAGTTGGGGCACATTTGCTTGTACCATCTACTGTCGGCATAGCTGACGATGCGGCCAAGACTAAGGTGTCGGAGATTGAGACTCGAGGTGATATTATCCACTTGGGCACTATGGGAATCAACTTGTCGTCTCTTGAGAAGACCATCAAGCTCATCGAGTCGATGCTGAGGTTGAGCTCGTGATGGCGATATATTCGCGTGATGCTTAACAATGTCTTTTCTCGTTTTTTATATTCTAGAGCGGGAAAAGTATCGTGTTCATCACCAACGTCTTTTCTCCCGAAGGTTTTTTCATCGAATTCTAGAGCGGGAAGAGTGTTGAAGGCGTGATTCCAATCTCTAGAGAGGATGCACATTTGTGTTGCGTCCCTCGGAGGCAATCTTGACATGATTTTTTGAATCATCGATCGAGGCAAATAAAGAGCACGGCCTCTGGAGATCTCCGCCATCATCGTCAACAAGACTTTCTGCAATAAAACAAAAAACGATTGGATTTACGTGACAGCAAAACCGTACACGGTGAAATCCTAAAGCGCAACAAGAATAGGCCAAAAGAAACACTAGCGTCACCCTTGATCGTACACTAATAACAGTCACACTCTGCCCGCGAAGAGCCGTTAAATTTATTGAAAGCCAACGAATTACGAACTGATTTATCGAGACTACAGAGCACCGCACGCCTCTTATACAAAACGCCGAAAAGATTTCCAATGACAGGATCAGTCAACTTCTTCCGGAGGCTGACTTTATAGGAACAATAAACCATGTAGGATGGGGTAAGCCAAGTCACCTTCAACTGCGTTGCTTAATTTCTTGATGATGCATAAGTTTCCAATCCAAATCTCTCGAGGGCTTTACTTTATGAGTTTTTGTTGTCGTCAGGTTTGCTGTGCTTCTTGAATCTCACACACTGAAGCACAGTGGAATTAGTGCGCACGCGTGCAGTGAGAGAGACAGAGAGAGGCAACGTACTGGAGATGTTTCTGGCAATAGCACCTCATGTTCCTTGCTATCTTAGACAAATTATGAGTTTCTTGTCCTGCTTAATGTTTGGATTCTTTTTTTATTAGAGGCTAGTCCCTTTATTTTGTCTCTGTCGTTACAACATTTAATTTGTCTCTGAAGTTTTTTAGAAATTTTGTTCCTTCTTAGGGTGAGTGTAAGGATTTAGGAATTCATCACATAGTTGTGAATGACAAAACTAGAGGCCCAAAAACATGAGATGAAATAGATCTTGTTTTGCGATTTTACACTCCATAATCTTTCTCCCTTTTTTTTTTCGGACGGGCGTTCTCGCTAATTTTACACAATCACAAGTGTTGCCAAAATCTAGTTAGGATAAGTATATTAGAAGTCTTTAAATTTATTATGAAAGTGTTGTTACATTCAAAAAATTAGAAAAAAATGCTATCAACTTTTAAATTTTATCAAATTAGTGTAATAAAGTATTTTGTTATTTTGACAAAAAAAAAAAGTACTTTTGTTAACTCCCTTCAACTTTGTTAATGGAAAAATACTAATAGGATTTTTTTATACTATTTTCTCTCAACTACATGGTGATTGTGTTGTTACAACGATGTTGTTTTGATTCAAATTAAATTTTTTAATACAAAGCAAATGAAAGGCTTTCATAAAAATAGAATCGAGAATGTTTTTGTACATGTCAGATCATGAATTATTAGCAGTCAAAAAAATTTTTCATGATATTATTTTATCATGACAAATTTTATTTAAAAAAGATTTTAAAAAATCTTCTTATGTCCGAAGAAATGATTTATTTAAAAAAATAAAAAAATTAAGCTCACTTTTAAAAAAAAGGAAAAACAGGTTTTTCAACTTTTTTTTAATTGAATAATTTTAATTTTAATTTATGTAAAATTTGGACTAAAAAAAATCAGATTAGGACCAAAACAGTGTTATTTCGTGCTTATGCTTCTTGGTCACATCATCGCCACATAAAAAAGAAAAAGAAAAAAACAAAAAATCATGTTAAGTTTTTCTCATTACCAAAAATAGACAGAGTTAATGAGATTATATTACACCAATTTGACAATTTTAAAGACTCGATTTCTCTTTTTGTAGGTTTTAAACTTAATTATAAATAAGTTTTAGGACTTTTAGCATATCTATTTCAATCTAATCGAGTCAATAAGAACTTGATTAGTCTAGAGCAATTCACAAGAAATATGTCATACTTCATGGAGTCCGAGTCAGCTGTTGTTCCTAAGAATTCATACATAAATAATCATCGTTTCGTTTTCTCTCAACACTGTCCTTGGCCTCGCCACAAGAACGTGAAGATGCTAAGTACAGAATTTGCCCCTCCTTTGCTCGTGTACCCACCTCACAAAGTCGCTTAAATCTATGTCCGAGCTCCCTCCTTTGATTGCATTCGGAGCCGCACTTCTCATCTCCTTGTCTCGAACCTCTTGAGGCACATCCCCGCTCAATGGCTCGCCCAAAACCCGAGCCAACTCCGCTGCCTCCAGCGTCTTCTCCGACCCTACACCTACTCCGATTCCCATGCCCTATTTGTCCACCAGCAGTTTAGCTTCCACGAACTGCTCTGCGCCCATCGGCCACGTTAGCATAACCATCCCGACTTTGAGCACCTCCAATGTTATGTTCCGCCCGCCGTGACTTAGGAACGTGGGGCCCAACCCTTGTTCACGAGGCCTCTCCTGGTTTATCCCTTCGGCTGAACGTCCCTTCTCTCTTTTAAAGACCACTGCAGGTGCGCATTGGCTTTTGCCACCACCAGTTTGCCATGGCCGGCTGATCCCCCGACCCTAGGATTGTGCCACGGCCTGCTCTGCCTTTGTTCCTGTTGGGAATGACTGATCCCCGAAAACCGGATTCAACACTAAATCGAACCCCTAAATCAATGCGGAAGACGAAGCCCGGGAAAACACGTATCACCGATCGTAAAGCACACCACGGAGTCGAGCGTACCTTGTTAGCCACAGATTAGACTCCAATGCCGATAGAGGAAGAGAAATTTTTCCTTTGTTTGATCCGATGACGCTTGAAGGGGAGAAAACAGTGGCCTTATACTTACTGTCCTTTTTGGAGGGAGAGAGAGCGCGCGGGAGAGAAGAAGACGTACGTCAATTTTGCCAAGAGGTGTCATCTCCCTCTCTCTCCTCCCTTTTATACCTTCCCCTATCCACGGGCCCTATTCCTGTGGGCCGGGCCTTTTTGGGCCCAACTTGGGCGGACGGGCCTTAAGCCCACCTCATAAATCCATCATCTCCCACTCGCACATGGTGGTGCAAAATCAACATGGGCGGACAGGCCCTACTCAGCCCCATCAGAGAAAAATCCATCATAGACTCTCACTTAACATGGTGGGCCGAACAGAATCCTCTTTTCCTCTCTTCAACATTCATACCGGTGAATAATCCGTGCGACCAGCATACTTTGAGAGCTCGTTGCCATACATCTGTTAGGAATATATAGCAGCTCATAATGGGCATCACATCCTGAGTAGATTTAGTATGCAGTACCCTAGATCGATCGATCACATTTATATCTCTCTTGATCTCTTTTAAACAATGATATATATATTGTATTCACAATTATGATTATCACAAGGACAGTCATAATTGGTTAACCGGTGAATACAAAACTACAATGTGATTCTCCAAAATCGATCTTCCTCTTTCCTTCAAACTCTCAATTTCAGTCCAGCTTGCTTTTCTAAAAATGCCCCATTAGATCGAATCACTCATGACCATTGACAACATCCTAAGATAGCAAACACTAAATAGAAATCTTGAGAATAAGTAAGAGTCATGAGGGGACTAAGAAATTGAGGAACTCTTTTCCTCAAGAGTCTCACACGATATAAAAGTTGAGATCAAACTTTTGCCACTCTTATTGGTAGTCTCATGCATACGTAGTGTGAAATACGTATTACGGTATTAACTCCTTTCCCATTGAGCGTATGTCTACACCTTTCAATACCGTACATATGATAGTTCAGACATACCCAATGTCTAACATGAGTTCACGTATCTACTCATTCACAAAATTCATCAGAACTTACATCTGGCATCTTAGACAGATAAAGTAAAACATGTGGGGTATTTTTACTTTCGGACATAGTAAGTATTATATCCTTATATTAACACTTAGTTAAGGCGACATACTTGTTTTAAGCTTGAGCTCTCGATTATCACCTAGATAATAAGCTTTAAAACAGTCTCATCTCTATTTATCACACAGTGAATAGAGGCGATTACCCGTGTGAGTGGGCTAATCTTATATCTGTCTGACATACTTCTCAACTTAAAGTAATGCACTAAGCATTACGATGCATAAAGATCAAACAAATATTCATAGGCATTAATGATGAAAACATAAATTCATCAAATTGTGAACACTTATGGAAAATACAATATTCAGTATATCAATCTCTACGCAATCCTAGAGATTTCATATGGCCACAAAACACATCTCTAGGTATTGGTTTTGTCATAGGATCTGCTACCATTCCATGCGTAGTATGTACTCTAAGTTCACATCTTTTCGTGCAACCATATCCTTGACAAGATTATACTTGGTATCTATATGTTCGGTCTTGCCATGATATTTTGGATCTTTGGTGTACACTTTTTCTGCTTGGCTATCACAGTTAACCAACAATGAATCTGCAACACTTCCAATAACACCTAAATGATCCAAAAAATCTCTTAAGCCAAACATCTTCTTATACTGCTGTTGATAATACCACGAACTCAACTTCCATCGTGGACAAGGCTATACACTTTTGGTTCTTACTGCTCCAACATATGGTGCCATTATTCGGTAAGAAAACAAACCCATAGGTAGATTTTCTTTTATCTAAATCTTCTCCCCAATCAGTATCACAATAGCCTTTGAGTTGCAGATCCTTTTCTTAATAACTCAACGTATAATCAGTAGTCTCCTTTAGATACCTCAGTATTCTCTTAACGGCTTTCCAATGTGCTTGACCTGGATTGGATTGGTATCTCGCTCACCATTCCGACTGCAAAGCATATGTCGGGTGTTGTACACATCATAGCATACATCAAGCTCCCAACAACACTAGCATAAGGAACATGTTTCATTTGTTCCTTCTCTTGTGGAGTCCCTGGACACAGTCTATGGCTCAATCATTCACCTTTTGCAATAGGAGTGTCTATGGGTTTACAATCTTGCATACGAAATCGTTCAAGAACCTTATTTATATAGGTTTCTTGCGAAAGAGACAACGATTTCTTCAAAACGATCTCTTGAAGTTTTAACTCCAATAATGTATGCAGCCTCACCCATATCCTTCATCTCAAAGTTAGAAGATAACTATCTCTTGACAGTATTAACCAACTCCATATTGCTTCCGGCAATTAGTATATCATCAACATATAATGATATGATCACAAATTGATCATTGGATCTATTGATATATACACAATGATCCTCGTCAATCATTGTAAAATCATATGCCATTATGGCATTATGAAAACGCATATACCATTTTCTTGACGACTGCTTAAGGCCATATATCGACTCCTAAAGTCGACATACCTTTCCTTATTGGCCTTTCACTATGAAACCAGCATGTTGTTCCATATATGTTCCTTCCTCTAATTCTCCATTGAGGAAAGCAGTCTTTACATCCAATTGATGTAACTCAAGATCCATACTAGTCAATATTGCCAGAATAATACGAATCGAGGTAAATCCCTTTACAGGAGAAAATGTATCTTCATCATCAATTCATTCCTGTTGAATATACCCCTTCGCCACAAGGCGAGCCTTATGCCTTTCTATCGAGCCATCAGCCTTTCGCTTTATTTTGAGAACCCACTTGTTCCCAATAGATTTGTGTCCTTTTGGAAGATCAATCAGTTCCCAGACTTGGTTTGATTTCATTGACTCCATTTCCTCTTTCATTGCATGAATCCAGTTTTCCTTATTAGGGCAATTCAGAGCCTCATTAATATTTCTTGGCTCATCCTTATCTTATGGAGCAACCATAAAAGTTTCCCTTTCAATGTCAAAATATCGACAGGGAATACTTTGGCGACTTGTTCACCGTATGGGAGATTGTACACTTAGCACATCATTCCCCATCATGCTCCCACTTGGATTAGGTAATGATGATGTCGTCACATCAGGTGGTTGCAATTGAGAATGAGTTGAATTCAATTCATCACATCTCATATTACTTCCACTTGGACGAACTCCACTGACATCATTATCTTGATCCAAGGTTTCAAATAGGGAGTAATTTTCTCCTATTTCGCCCTTCTTAGGAATTCATCAACTAAGAATGTGACATCCTGTGATTCAAATTCAGTTATACTCCAACTTTCCTGCTCACCTATGAACACATACCCTTTTGAGTGTTCAAAGTATCTCATTAAAATACTCTTCTTTCTTTCGGGACCCAATTTCCCAAACTTATGAGAGGACTCATGAGTATAGGCAGCACAACCCCATGGCTTAAGAAAACTTAAGTTTGGTTTTCTAACTGTCCATAACTCATATGAAATGCAAATAACTGATTTGGAAGGCACCCGGTTAAGTATATATGCAGCAGTTAACAACACATCACTCCAAAAAGTGATAGGTAAGTTAGCATGCGCCATCATGGACCTAACCATTCCAAAGAGAGTTTTGTTTCTTCTCTCTCGCAACACCATTTTGTTAAGGAGTATATGGAATAGACAACTATCTTTCTATTCCTTTTTCATCACATAATTTTCTGAACTTATCAGATAAATATTCTCAACCTCGATCGGATCTAAATACCTTTATTTTCTTGTCTAATTGATTTTCTGCCAGGTTCATAAACCTTCTAAAACAACTTATGCTTCAAATTTATGAGAAATCAAATAAACATATCCGACTCGAGTATAATCATCTATAAAAAAAAGTAATGAAATAAACAGCCCCTTGCCTTCCTCTCACATTCATTGAACCACAGACGTCCAAATGGATTAAATGCAAAGGAAATTCAGCTCTATTACTTTTTCCAAATGGTTTACTTGTCATTTTCCCTACTAGGCAATGCTCACATATGGACAAATTGACTTTTTCAATATTGCCCAACAAGCCCTCTTTGGCTAGTCTATTCATATGTTGTTGGCCCATATGACCAAGTCTAGCATGCCATCATATTCACATCATTACCATATAAGGTAGAAGACGTGAAACAAGGGAATAACATATTGACATCACCACAGTCAACATTTAGTATAATAAAACCATCCAGAAAGTGACCGCAACCATAGTAGTTTGTATCCAAATACAAATCTACACATTTATTATGGAAGTTCATATAAAAACAAAGCTTAACCAACACCAAAACAGACACAAAATTTCGAAGAATCTAGGAGCATTTAAAACATCAAGGTGCGTCCACCATGCATGTTCAATTGGCAGTGCCAATCTCTTTAACTTCAGCTCGGAGTTATTTCCCACATAGATCCACTTAGTTCTAATTGGTATCGTCGGAATTCCATGAAGGATTCTCTATCCTTCGCTACATGGTCTGTCACTCCTGAATCTATAGTCTACAAATGATTGGATTCAGCCAATAATGCAAAACTTGACACATAAGCAAAGTTCTCAAATGTACAAGAGGCGTTTATTTTCTTTGGCTCACAACAGTTGCGAGCATAGTAACCTTTCTTGTCACAATTGTAACACCTCACCCTTGACATTTTCTTCACTTGAGGACATTTTCCTCTCTCTTGTTGGTTAATTCTTGATCTCTTGCATTAAGGACTTGATCCTTTGCATTCCACGTATTGAACGAATCAATATGTTTGCGCTTAGAGCTCAAAGCTCTTTATGAGCTAGAACCAGCATTGTCGATATCTATTTTCGGCTCACATGCCGTCAAGCGGTCCTCTACCAGCTCAAAGTGGCGCACGGCATCCTCTAGATCTTCCATAACATGGTCAAGAGCTTCTAGTATTTCTTGCTTTTCCAGCACATATTGAATCTTCTTATTCAATATTTCATAATTGTTACCGTTCATATCAGCAATCACGTTCTTAGTTGCTGAAACCATCGATCTGAACACATCGAGACATATATGCACGAATAATTAATGCCTATCATTTATGCATCCTATTTGCATAGACCCATCATATTAATGAATAATTTTAAGTAAGGCTTCAGAATCAAAAGGTCACTATGTTTCCAATCATCCTCCAAAAATCCTAATTCAAAATTATTATTAATATAATTGTCTTATGCAAATAAATTCTATGAAGTTACAAAAACTTTTATTACTACTCACAGCTAATTACCCACAACAATCAGCAATAGTAGAAAGCAAATAAAATCTTAACATCGAATAAAATAACAATGCTTTCTCATGATACAACTAACATATCGGTTGCTACATCAACAACAATTAGGTAGTAAACATTACATAATTAATCAAAGAAATAAATAGGGAATGTCCCTTCTAATCTATCAGTCAAAATATCTGAGACAGCTGAAGGCACATTTGCCAACCATGGAAAAACTTTTGGAGAGCATTCATGTCGCCACCAAGGTGCATTTACTCTACGCCATGTGGCGCTCCATCTAAAAGTTGAAGTTTTGGCTAACTTAATCCTATAGTACTCTCTTACAAAAGCTTCTACCAGCCTCCTATAACCCGAGACCACGTTGACCTCCCATAGCCGATTCAACACTGCTTGCCATTCAGGTGGAAGAGTGTTCATCAAAGCCGGCACCTTCTCAAAATCCAGCATAAGATAACCATTCCAGATGATTTCCTGTATCATCCAATTGACCCTAACCACATGTGATACTAAATCACCGTCATGCCACCGATAATCAGCTAACTCTGTCATCAGCCTCTTAAGTCTTGCATTTCCTTCGTCCGTTCTCGGGATTGCAGGTATCATTGCATAACGCATCATAGTTCCTGCAACAAATGCAGAACTAAAAAACGGATCACTTATAATCCATAATAAATATAAGGGAAAATATATAATTTTCCAAAATTCATGCAACAAATGCAGAATAAAAAATGGATTACATATAACCCACATAGGCATGAATGAAAAAGAAACAAAATTTTTTTTTTTTTTTTTCCGGGTCAACGGTCAACGGTCGGACGGTCAACGAGTCGGGTCAACGGGCGCGCGGGTCGGACCGGTCGCGACGGTCGAACCGGATGGGTCGGTCGGACCGCTTGCGCGGACCGACCGCACGTGCCTCGCGCGTGCGAGGGATGACATCACGCAGACGTCATCCGGCACATGTCGGGCGGGTGCCTACTCTGCGAGTCGGGTTGGGTCGTCGGCTGGTGACCGCCTGGCGAAACGTCGTCGGCCGGTGACCGCGCGACGAACGTCGTTGGCGATGACGTCATCGGTGACGTCATCCAAGCGGTTGCGGCCGTGGATGACGTCACGATGATGTCATCTTGTGACGTTAGCACGCGTCGGTGCCGGGACCGGCGTGTGCCGGTCGCGCCGGCCGCCCGCGCACGTGCCGGTTCGCCACCGGCGCGTGTGGCGCACGCGAAGCCAGCGCTTCCAGGCGCATCGCGCCCACGCGTAGCTGCTTCTGGCCGCGCGTGTGGGCGCATGCGGCGTCGTACGGCGGCGTGCGACATGTCACCGAACTCGTCTCGACGTCGCCTTTCTCCCAGTGCCTTCAGAATTTGATTTCGACTTACGAAAACTCAGAAAAATGGCCTCACAACGCTCGGGTGTCGGGATTTCTCGCCCCCGATCGGTACGGCCAAAAGCTTTTCGCGAAAAATCAATCAAAAAACATTAAATTGATCAGGAAAATGTGAACTAGGGCTCTGATACCAATGTTGGGAATGACTGATCCTCGAAAACCGGATTCGACATTAAATCGAACCCCTAAATCAATGCGGAAGACAAAGCCTGGGAAAACACGTATCACCGTTCGTAAAGCACACCACAGAGTCGAGTGTACCTTGTTAGCCACAGATTAGACTCCAATGCCGATAGAGGAAGAGAAATTTGTCCTTTGTTCGATCCGATGACGCTTGAAGGGGAGAAAACAGTGGTTTTATGCTTACTTGTCCTTTTTGGAGGGAGAGCGCGCGGGAGAGCAGAAGATGTACGTCAATTCTGCCAAGAGGTGTCATCGCCCTCTCTCTCCTCCCTTTTATACCTTCCCCCATCCACGGGCCCTATTTCAGTACGTCGCTGTGCTGCGGACGTGTTGGCGACGAGAGGGAAGAAGAACAACGCACGGGCCGGGCTGGAGGGTACGGGAGATGAGCTGTCTGCGCGGGGAGAAGAAAGATAAAAAGGGTGGGTCGGGTCTAGTCGAGAAAAGAAATAAGGCGCCGGTTCGACCCGACCCGAATCTGGCTTGTCTTTTTCATTTTTACAACTATGACTTTTTTTTTAATTTTTTTAATTAATATATATATTATATTTTCCATAAATTCTAGTTCTATTAATGTAAATGCTCCAAATGCCTATGTGCTATGCAATTTTAATGATTTGAATTGTTTTAGGAATTAAAAATTAATCCCTGAGTTTTTTTATGCAATTAAACCCTAAAGTGATGGCCAAAACTTATGTGCCAACAAACAATTATTAATTTTTTTTTTCAAATAATTCATTTTTTTGCGAAACAAATGAACTATTAATATTGTGTACAATATGAAAACTAGTAGCTACACGTGTGATTTGTTTGTTTTGCATTATATATAGAGGTGTCAAAATGAGTCAACCAATATATAACCCATTTAAATCATAAATGTGTAATATATGAGACATTTATATTTTCAAGAGACTAGTTATATGGGTTTGAAAACTGAAAACTTAATATAAACGGGTCTTAAATGGGTGGGACTTAAAAGCTAGAACCCATTTCCAATTTAAGCCTTGCACTCTCTCTTTCCCTCTTTAACTTTATAAAAATATCTTTATAAAAATTGAAATTATAATTATTTTTTATATTTCTTTTTTCTTTCCTTTTTTCCCCCTTTCTTCTTCCTCCTTAGTCCTTCCTTAGCTAGTGTTTGGCACAACGATGACTCGTGATCAACTAGGTGAGGCTCGATTGCCGGCCTTAGATGAGCTCAAGGTCGCCAATGACTGGCGAGGCTTGAGTCTTGTTGATCTAGCAAGACTCAAGCTTCGGCATCAAGCGAGCTTGAGCTCACAAATCTGCGAGGCGAAAGCCTCTTTGACGACAGTGAGGCTTGAGCGAGGCTTGAGCCTTGAGCCTTGAGCTCACTTATGGCTAGTTGTTGGCTAACTGTTAGCAGTTGGCCAAAGAAGAAGAAAAAGAAAAAGAAAAAAGTAAAAAGTAAAAATTCGATTTTTTAAAAAATAAAAATAAAAAATGGATTTTTCAAAAAATAAAAATAATTTAAAATTCTATTTTTTAAAAAATATTAAAAATGAGTCAAGGAAAATTTAATCATATTTTTCTTAACAAATGAAAAAAAATATTTTCTAATTTATTTTCAAATTTCAAGCAGAAACCAAAAAATATTGTAATTTTCCTAAAAATATTTCTTGGAAAATATTTAGGAAACAAATCTTTTTTTATATTTAAATTGCACACTAATTTGTATTGCATGAAAGTGTTTTAGCAATACTATGTTTTTTTTTTAAAAATATCATAATAAATAAGCTTTCTTAGGTTTACTTATATGGGTTGGATTAGGTAAGGTTGGATCGGGAATGGGTTAAAATTTTTATATTAGGATAAATTGATCATAAACGTGTTAAATATGTTGATTTGAGTTGGATCATTTGTGATTGACCAAAACTCGAGCTAACCCGACCTGCTTGACATATCTAGTTATGTACAAAAACAAGCATGCCACCGAGTCTATTAGTCCTTAAAAAACCATATCCCAAAAGATTTAAATCTCAATTATTCATCTACAACTTTCAAAATTTCTACACGTGAGTGATATCATCATCCATAAAATTGAGTTTAAGGGCATTTCTATAATTACTTTAAATTAAAGGGAGAAAATAGTCAATTTCTAAGTCTCGAGAGTATTTTAAATTATTTTTTGAGCCTACGGTTATTTTGGTTAATGTCATGAGATTGGCTTGAGGTGGACCGAGCCAGGCTTGGTGAGCGACGAAATATTTTATTTCCTATGTTAAAGATAATTATGATATTTCTTTTTGGTTATCTAAATCTCTCGAGATTGTACACATATTACATGTGGATTGTATGTAAATTGCCATTTGAATGTGCATATACTTGATTTAGATATTATCTTAAAATGGTAATCTAACAAAACTTATAGATAAGATGGTGTATATACATCAAAATATATACAAATTTCACATTTCTTTTTTTCCATTATTATTATTTTTAACTTGTTACGGATGTTTCGCACTTTCTATCAGATATTTTCATGTACTAAAGATAATTATGATATTTCGTATAAATTATTCATGTCTTTTAAGATTGTATGTATATTGCACATATATTGCCATTTGATTATGCATAATCTTAATTGACGTATGATCGTAAAATAGTTATCTAATAAAGTCTATAAATATATTGTATTCTTCATTAGTGTATACATTGAAATATATGCAAATTTGATTTGCCATCCTTCTTCACGTGGACATCGAGCCTTCTTGTTTCCTCGGTAAAGATCTCTTCCATGGGCTTAGCCCTTCCACAAGCGTTGGCCAAGCTCTTAGGAGATGGTGATAGCAACACGAGGATCGTGAGGGAAAGGGTGAGCACAAACTTGATCCCTATCGTCGAGACCGCAAAGATCGCCCGGAAGGTGATTTTTTTCGTAGGAGAAGATTTGGAGAGTTTTTGCCTTTGAATGGTGATGTTGCACGTATATTTAAAGACAAACATTAGATGAAGAAGAAGCGGTTGGGGAATTCTCTCGATGCAATTGATTTCAGTTCAACAAAAAATTGCCTTTCGCCCAATTCGATCAAGAAGGCAATCTCCGCAATGTCGATGGCTGGGATCAAGTCCGTGCTCGCCCTTTCCTCGCAATTCTTGTGTTGTTGTCCCGATGTCCAGAGAGCTTGGCTAGCGCTCGTGGAAGTGCTATGCCCCTTGATGATATCTTTAGTCAGAAACGAGAAAGCTCGAGTCCACATGAAGAAGGTTGGCGGTGGGGATTGCGATGGCGGTGGGGGTTGCGATGGCTGTGGTGGCGGCACTAGTTACAAAGGTGGCGTATCATCTATTTGGTACTGCGGGTGCCAGTGGGCATAAGCCTAGCAACGGGACTCAAAGGTCCTCAACCATCGAACCTCGCCCATCGTCGCTTGCCTCGATCGTTTTTGTTCCTGTCTAATTCTCTTCAAAACTAGTTTGATTGCCAATTGTTCAGTCTATCTGATAGAGGGAATTCTTCTTCTTTTTTATATATGATTTTCTTTTTCAGTATGAAATGAAAGAAAAAAAGCCTAAATCTTCCTTTTACATCAACTTTTTTTTATTCACTCCACTAAAAAAAAGAAATAAATTTCTTTTTCTATCTATCTATATTTTTTTAATCACCGAGGTTTAATTCAAAGATGAATTATTTATGATGAAATATGCAATCATTATGAAAACTTTATTCAAATAGTGATATCTAGGTAGGTTTTTTTTTATTTTTCAATTCAATAACTATTTGAATTGAATGATTTTTAATGATTTCTTATGAGTATTTGATATTCAACAATCTTAGACTTCTTCGAGTATCAAATACTCATAAGAATTCATTCAAAATCATTCAATTCAAATAGTTATTGAATTGAAAAAAATAAAAAAACCTACTTGGATATCATTATTTGAATAAAGTTTTCCTAAAAATTGCATTTATCATCATAAATAGTTCATCTTTGAATTAAACCTCAGTGGTTAAAAAAATATAGATAGATAGAAAAAGAATTTTTTCTTTTTTTCATGGAGTGAATAAAAAAAAAGTTGATGTAAAAGAAAGATTTAGTCTCATTTTCTTTCATTTCATACTGAAAAAGAAAATCATAGAAAAGAAGAAGAAGAACTCCCTCTATCAAATAGACTGAACAATTGGCAATCAAACTAGTTTTGAAGCAAAGTAAACGGTAGACCGAGGATTAGAGAGGAACAAAAATGATCGAGGCAAGCGACGATGGGCGAGATTCGATGGTTGAGGACCTTTGAGTCCCATTGCTAGGCTTATGCCCATTGGCACCCACATGTACTAAATAGATAAAACCGCCACCTTTGTAACTAGTGCCGCCACCACTGTCATCGCTGTTGCCATCGCCACCCCCACCGCCACCCTTCTTCACGTGGATGTCAAGCTTTCTTATTTCTTGGCTAAAGGTCTCATTTGTAGGTTCAATACGTCCAAGAGTGCTAGCTCAACTCTCTAAGAGATGAAGACAACAACGGGAGGATCGAGAGGAAAGGGCGAGCATGACCGATCCCTGCCATCGAGACCACAGAGATCGTCTTCTTGATCAAATAGGGCGGAAGGCGATTTTTCTTAAAGGAAAAGGTCCAAAGGGTTTTTGTCTTTGGATGGTGATGTTGCACGTATATTTAAAGACCAACGTAATATGAGGAAGAAGCAGTTGGGGAATTCTTTCGATGCAATTGACTTTAGTTGGACAAACGTTAGACAAAATTCTCCAATGCACGTATATTTGGCGAGGGTTGGCGATCGAGGTCCAAGCACGTTGGCTACTAAAGGAAGCCCTTCAATCATGACCTTTCTTCCTGGTTCTCGATCCTTCTCACTCTCTCGGTTTCTCTACCCAGTCCCTGAACCTCCCAAAAATCACCACCTTTAAGCTCGCCTAGCAAACGCGCATGGCCTTGCCACTGTCAGCTCGTCGTGCCAGCCTGCCCCTGGCTAGACATCCTACTTGACGGTCTCTATTGCTCTACCTATCCTTTGTGTCCTTCCTTTAGCAAGCGTGAGGGGAGAGAGGAAGAAAGGGGAAGGAGACCAGGTCAGGGGAAGAAGGAAAATAGAGGAAGTAGGGCCAAGCCTAGGTAAGAAGAAAAGGAGGAAACATTATAAATTATAAAGTATTGCTAGCCTTTTGATAGCCTTGTAGGATGGTGAGTATCTCACAAATGCCTTACACTTGATGTCCACATCTTAATGACTAGTGATGATTGCAGGATTCAAGATGATGAAGAAGTTGTTGACAAGAAAACCCAAGGATTTTTTTTGTTTTTTCAAATTAAGACCCCAAAACGCAACCTAATTATTCAACAAAAGCAAGCAAATCACAACTTAAGAAAGCAATATAAAAAGAATCACAATCAGTTGATCAAAGAAAGTAATGAAGAATGAGTAAAAAAAAGTATAGTACGGTAATGTAACCCGACACAAATTGGATAAAGAATATGACATAGCTCTATTATCAAGCCCTGAGATAGCAACCTCATGAGCTATAATCAAATTGAATCCAATTCTTGTCTAAAAAAGTAATCTACCAAAACTAAACTATAATCAAGTACTCACTAACATCTCCAAATTACATAAATGTCAATTAAGAGACACTAAGTTAAATATAATGCTAAGATCTAATTATCCAATCGAGGCCTATTTTCTAAACATTTTCTATGTTTTTAATTTTCCGAATTTTTTGAAATTTTATTATTATTAAAAATTGGGACATTGTTCTCGGCTTTTGAGCCCAATCTGAATATGGTCCAACATGTTCTAAACTTTCAAAGCCCATTTTCACAAATTTGGGCCAAAAAATACAATTGCGCTCTCATACAAAGCCCCTTTAAGTTCTAAACTTTCAAAGCCCATTTCTTCATTATTTCTTATTTCCTCTCTTTTTTTTGGAACCGTTCATTTTATTCCTAAACCGAGAACCAAACTCACCATTCCTAGATGTTTGTTTCTTATCAAGCCCACAAACTAAAAGCTTTCAATTTGTCAGCAAAATGGAACTCTTGAAAGTAGTTCAAGTTCGAAAATTGAACCGAATTCCGCTATTGAAACAATCCTAAACTTCTGGAATCCACTACTCCTATTTTTATTATTCTCCTATGTATATCTATTTTCTATGCTGTCTTCCTCTTAATAGACTGAGAATACAAAAAACCATAGCTAGATCAGAACAACAATCAAACTTCCATTCACCAAAATATCAGCACGTTACTTCACCATCAGTCATTTATTGTCTATGAAGCGTTGCATTCGCCTATCAATATCATCCACCAATAGATGCCATCCCCGCTTCTCCTCCATCAATCTCTACTATGCACCATCGTCATTCACTTTTACTAAACAACTCCAGTCATTGAACAACTCCTCTAAGATTGTTTTGTTCAAAGCTTAAGCAATCAGCAAAAGTTGTTTGTATCTAAATTCAGGCATATCCTTAACCCTTCCTGTTGCATTTCACATAAAAAGCAGCATGTACATGTAATGATGTCAAGCAAAGAATCAATGATAGAAGAAATTTGAATGCACTCTATATTGTTCGAAATGATATCAATCACGTATGGCACGATGGAGTCGTTCCCTGCACACGAAAAATATATAGGGTGCAGATGTGTAAAGGTTCTTCATATTATTTTTGTATTTTTGTTATAAATGATGCATAAGATTTAGATATTCATGCAGAGTGTTACTACTTCTGTGTAAGTTAAGAGAGAACAAGGAAGAAAATAAGGGGTAAGTATGAGAATGGAAAATTATCAAAAAAGTCTTAACTGTACTACAATTGTGTTAATTCAATTGTTTTTTTGTGTGTTAATTTTGGCTTAAATTTTTTGCATTTGTGTTAGTTGTTTTTATTACTAGCTGTTCACATTCATAGCGACAAATCAAGGATATAGTTGAACGACACACCTTGATAGATGAAAGTCCTAAAATTAGGCTCGCCTCCACACCGTTTGTCACGAGTAATCACCAAAGAACTATCCAGCACAGCAGGACTAGCAGAAGCCCAGAAACCTGAGAGAGGAAAAAAAGTTGAAATGTTCAGATTTCGATTTCAACGGCGACAAAATAAAAAGGAAATCGAGTCCGTGTTTATTCCTTGAATTCCTCCTTTTTCTTTGGCTATTCCTTTCATCTTCTTCCCACGTATTCCAGGAATTCCAAGACGGAAAAGCTGTTGGTTATCTTTCCCCCAAAAGAACCATAGAAAAAGAAGTGGTTGGGGGGGAGTCTCACGACGTTATTCTCATCGTGGGGTCGCCAAAACGGTTAAGAAGAAGACACGATCGAAGCACAAAAGACTAATTATCCGGACGCACGATGCTTCTAAAAACGACCTTGAAAACAGATGGAGGTTTTGTCCGTAGGGGAAGGGCAAAATGGGGAATTCCCGGTGCCAATGTGACTTTGCTTGCGTCGCTTGACGATGCAGCGACGTGGCGGGTCCACCCCCATGCACCGCAAGAAGGCCGTCGCACGAGAAATAGAGATGGACGTGAGTCGCGTCGTTGCCCAAATTTAAATTTAACGTTTTCCTATTTAATTAATGCTATGAAAAATCTCCATCTATGTCAATATCCAAATTTTTTTTCTTATTGCTAAAAATCTTAAATTCAAGCATTCTTGACAGAGTGTACTTTTGTTAGACTGTGATAAATTCAAGGCATTTTGATGTCATGGTAGGTATCATTTACAACGTTTAGAGGCATTTTAGCATCTCTCTTCCTTCAAATTTTTACCACTTATTTCATCCAATTAAGCATTACGAATTTCATTCTTTTATATTGTAATTTTCAAGTGACATTTTGAGTTAGATGATTAATTCCTTAGAGGGGAGGTTGGGATTTGGGCCGTGGTTTGGGATTTTTCAGTTTGGATTAATTGTGTCATTATAGACCACCATTTTGAGGTTTTCCTTTTATTTTTTTTGTGGAGAAGAAAGTTAGTTACCTCTTTTTTTTGGTTCGCTGAAGAATCTGATCCTCGTTCTGCTCCCTCTACGATGGCATCGACTCCAAACTTAACATGCCGTCCAGCATCGCTATGTCGTACAGATCTACATTTGTTTGTGCCCAATTCAACGGCGTCCAAATCGCAGACTCTCGAGTTTGATTTAGTTACTGTTTCAGCCGGTCGTTGGTCGCTAGATTCGTAAATTAGGTCAATAAAAGGATGTGGCAAAGGTGACCGACTCTATGCTTATTGTGGCACTTGTTGGATTATACACCTTCTGGTGATCTTGCTCCTCAATAGTGACTGCTATAGAAAGCCTCTCGTATAATCGTCAAGGAAATTTCGTACAAGCCTTTCTCAACCCTCCTACTTGTGTTAAAGGATCGTCGCATATGTTCCATGAACGGCGGGCCAAGGGATATTTATTCCTACTCACTAGCTTCATCGGTTCATCAATCTATGCTTACTTTTTTTTTTCGACCATCCACTTACTCACGTGAATATATTTAATGATCGATATCTTTTTGTACGAAGAGAAAAGCACTTTCGAATCAAGTACAATCCCGATACATGGAGTATCTTGATCAGGTCATACACAGGCTAGAATCACACTTAACAAGTGCTTAATAAATTACTTGTAACAAGTTTTCTTTTTGTTGGTTGGTTTTAATAACAAGGTTAGCTTGCGATTAGGTTGTATTTCTTTTTTCTAACGTACTGACATGCGCACATTTTATTACCCTTAGTAGTTAAATATTTTTTTCCCCACTAATCAGGGAATACGAGAGTCGAAGGTAATTGTATATTGACTGGTTTTATGAATTTCGTGCACCATAGCATTTCTTCTTTGCTTTTTCGTGCTTCTCATACTGCATCAGCAGTAAGTAGCACGTGATTCTCATTTAGTCCTCCACCGTTATAGATAGAGCTTAGACTTAAAGCTTTGATTACGACTTTCTTATGCTTATTCCCCTGATTATATACATCTAAGCACAAATTTGATCAAACAAGAATTTCATGGGTTTTAATGATTTGGTTGCACTTATAAGAAAAAATAGTCACAGCTTTCCCATCAAATAAAAACTACAAAATTAATTCCACAAAAAACCTTAAATCGATATATTTGTGCAACCACTAGGATTCGCCCCAGTGGCCACCCTTTTAACATGGAAAGGGGAGGTGAGGGGTTCAAATCCCCACCTTCTCAGGGGATGAGGTGGGGATGCGTAAGTTTCAGGAGTAGATTTCAACTCTCACGCGCTGCACGAGGATCGAGCGTCGCTAATTATCTGTTTCGGGTGCATGGTTGACATTAGAGTGTGATCTGCCGATTGTTGGGTCCGTGTCTGAAAACGTTCTTCCAATCTTGTTGTTCCTTCGATCTTTGTTGCAACTTTTCGAGCGCCCAAGGAGTTAAAACATGCCTGTGACTGCCTAAAACTAGGCGGCGCGTCACGACCGTGCGACAGTTTCACGTTGAAGGGTAAGAGGAGATCTACAAGGAAAGAAGCCAAAAGAGGAATAGCTTCATGGGGGCCATGTACGGGCCAGATTAGGTCCTGGGTCGTTTTATTAATTGCATTAGCCCCCGTGCTAATAACACCATGCAAAGAAACCAGTTGATTTTAAAGCAGAAGAAACTCTCAAAATTTAGCAACGAAATTGATCCAGATGCATGTCACGAGCAAATCTTAATTGGTCACACACGCCACATCGGCTGTTTACTCTTTCGCTTAAAACAACTTTATAATTCCTTTAATGTGCCTCACTCATCGGACTAATCTGCCCTGTCCTAAAGCTCGGATTGCAGCACCCTCGACGTCCCGACATGCGCCCCTCCACCAACATTGGCAGCAACTTGGCGACTCCATAACTCTTTTCTGCAGAAAGTAAGGAGCCAACAAATTCTCCCTTCAAAAACCATGGCTATTTCTATGAATGCGGATGCCACAGAGGTAATGGGAAAAATAATGCACTTTAATTAGATTTTACTCAGCCTCTCTAGTAGAAGGGTTTCGACGACGGTCTTCACGTAGGCATTGAAGCACTCTCTGCAGGAATTAGGCATGACATAAGACTCATGGAGCCTCCGAACGTCATCGATGCGATGAGACACGGAGCTGAAAAGATAAGATGGTCGGAGTAAGTAAAGATGGTTAGATCCAAGCAACTAGATGACAACAGAATGATACCCATGACGCGATGAGACACGGAGCTGAAAAGATAAGATGGTCGGAGTAAGTAAAGATGGTTAGATCCAAGCAGCTAGATGACAACAGAATGATACCCATGACGATTAGAGGTTTTACTCCTATCATATTACACATGTTGTTTTGTTAGTAATATCTTCTTACACATTCAGGTAAAGTAAGATATACCAACTGAAACAAAATGCGCAATTGATCATTATTGACACTTGAATTTTGTCAACCTTTTAGGTATTTGCACATTTTGCAAAAATATAAAAAAATTATAAAAAGATATAAAAAATATGAATCATAGAAAGATAAAAATAATAAATAAAGTAATAGTAATAAAAGATGCATGAAAGAAAGAGAAAAAGAATAATGAAAATGAAAAAAATGAAATGAAAGATGAACAAGAAAATTATACAGAAAATATAATCAAGCCCTAAAGTAGCAACCCCATGAGCTACAATCAAATTGAATCCATTTCGTCTAAAATAGCAATCTACCAAAACTAAACTATAATCAAGTACTCACTAACATCTCCAAACTACATAAATATCAATTAAGAGACACTAAGCTAAATCTAATATTAAGATCTAACTACTTAATTGAGACGTAATCAAGGCCTAGTGCGGCACTGTGATTTTTCACTTTCTTGATTTTAGGAAGGGTTTTGCACATAAAAAAATCTCGATTGTTTTCTTCTCTATTTTTCCTAGTCGCTCTTGATTACTTATCTATGTGAGGTCCAGAACCGCAGGCAGCATCTTCTTGTAGGTGGGTTTGGAGCTAATAGCCATCATCTCTAAATTAGGACACATCCATCTCAAGCTTTCCGCTAGTTGAGAACTGGTATTAATATCTTCAAATGTGTTGCACAGGATCTGAACTCTCAGATGTTTGACATTCCACAATGGAGAAAGCACTTCACTTTTGATTTCTTTTGGAAGAATCAATGCCTATGTATATAAAAAAGAAAAATAGCAAGATTTCAATGCTCAGTTCACATTAGCATGCAAATACTCAATACAAAATACCAATTTGGAAAAATGTTACTTACCTCGACTTCATTACAGACTAGTGTTAGTGAGTCACAATGGCCAAAATATCACCACCTCCAGTCTCGCATTGGCCAATCTTGTCGATTCTCATGGACATAACGATCAAAAGTATTGATAAATTAATCATTCTCTTATCGATAGGGCTTTTCCTCTCACAGTGGGACACGTATACTCAAACGTGGAAAACACAGGTTTGTAGGAAATGTATGTAACTTGTGAGAAGCAATGGCTAACTGAGCCTAAGGGGTTGAGGGCCACCACCAGCCCCTCCAGGTCTGCTGGCGGTGAGAACATTGATAAAATACCATATCACAAATGTTCCCAAGTGCAGAAACACGCATACATCATGTGATCAAGCTACATAAGATAGGGACAGCAATTATAGCTATTGAAATCATCAGACACTAGTATCTTTAAGTTGTAATTTCAAAAGTTGAAAAAATATATTCTCTTTCTCAAACTCTGGTCCCGAAAGTTGCTGTGCGACAAGACGGAGCTCAGGTCTGTCGTCAGTAGACATGTACAATGGATCTCCAGGTTCTGGCCGTCGTCCGGTGAGACTTGCAAGTGCAAAGAAACCAGGTCCGTAAGTTGGGTAGGGATTTCCTCCCAGACCTGGCGGACCCGATTCATGATGACCCAGAAAAGACCAACCCGCCACATATCCATGACCCACCCCGGCAACATGTGATGGGCTTCCTCCCGATCCACCATTTTTTTTGGATTCTTCAGGGCTCGGATTTTGGGCTGATCTTCCTGGGTTCGGCTAAACGGGTATAGGTACCCATTGGATGTATGGACCTGAAAAAATTTGTCCAGGGTTATATTGTCCTGTCCCTGAGACGTGTTCAACAAGACTCGATTGTCCTTCAATATCTGATGGTCCTGTCTGGTGTTCTGCAGCAACGTTGTCTCCTCCTCGGTTGTCGAGAGACTGTTCGTCGCCTTCGGACACACCATAATTTGTACCTTGATTCTTCGGCATGGTGCTCCCTTTGTTGACTAAAAAGAATTCTGGCGTTGATGCTTGATGGTTTTATCAGCAATGGGCTTAAGGCCCGTCCGCCCAAGTTGGGCCCAAAAAGCCCGGCTCACGGGAATAGGGCCCGTGGATGGGGGAAGGTATAAAAGGGAGGAGAGAGAGAGAGAGAGAGAGAGAGAGATGACACCCGTTGGAAAATCAACGTACGTCTTCTCTTCTCCCGCGCGCTCTCTCTCTCCAAAGAAAAACAGTAAAGCATACGGCGCGTTTTTCTTCCCTTCAAAGGCGATTTTGCTTAATCGGATCGAACAGGGCCAAATTTCTCTTCCTCTAACGGTGTCGGTGTTTAATATGTGGCTTAAAAGGTACGCTCGAATCCGTGGTGTGCTTTACTTTAAGATCGGTGATACGTGTGTTATTCCCGGGTTTCGCTTCCGCAATGATTTAGGGGTTCGATTCAGTGTCGAATCTGCGTTTTCGGGGATCAGTCATTCCCAACAATGCTGTTGAGCCAAAAAAAATAAAGGACTGAAAGAAGTTTTCTAAAGAATAAAAGAATAGTGGAAGCTAGATGGATGAGGGAGGCTCGATACCATATCAGAAGTTTGGATAGAGAGTAAAGTTTGAAATTCTCTTCTATGACTTTCATGTGTACAATTACATCATCTTTTATAATACAAGAAATCTAAATCTATAAGGAAGGAAAATATACAATAAATCAAATAAAAGAAAAATCCCCGCAATCATGATCATTTAAGATCAATTCCTATCGGCAAGAGATCAATTAAGATAACTAACTATCAGCAACCGTATCTTCAACAAAAACAAGCCCCAGATCAAAAGTCCAATTGGTCAAAAAAAAAAAAAAATGATCGAAACTCCGACTTTCCTCACGTCCCCTCCTCCACTTGATTGCGCTCCCTCTCTTGATGAGAGAAGTTTTCTATAATACTCTAAAAGAAATTTCTAATTGATTGCTTTTGGATGCACACGAAACAACATGTTTTTCTTTTGCCTACCTAACTGCTGAGTATTTAACCATTGGGGGTTCGCCCCAGTGGCCACCCTTCCAACATGGAAGGAGGATGTGAGGGGTTCAAATCCCCACCTCCTCAGGGAGGGATGTGGGTAGGGACGCGTAAGTTTCGAGAGTGGGTTGCGACTCCCACGCCCTGCATGAGGCAGGGCACAAGTCTGCAAGTGAGTGTAGAATAGGAATAGAGTAGGACTGACCAAAAAAAAAAAAAAACTGCTGAGTATTTAAGATGACATGTCAATCGACAGATATGCTATTAAATAGTGGTTTTTGCGGACGGAATAACACTTTTTGATTTTAAACCAAAATTTTAATTTTGTGTGTCTTCATGGTCCATTTTAATGTTCGTGTTTTTCTTTTTAACATAAAGTGGATAAAGTTTGCTTCCTTTTCTTTTTTTTCTTTTTTATAATATTCTGCTAAAAAAGAATGGTTGATCTTGATTTCCAGGATAAAAATTATTATATTCATATTGCTTCATATAGAATTAGAGTTAGAGACAAGTTCGCAAGGAAAATGGGGAGTTTCCAATTTCATAATTTTCGCCGGTGGTGCCCATATAGAATGTAATTATGAATTTTTAACCTTAAAAATCAACTAATTTTAAAAGGGGCCGAGCATTTCTTTCCATTCCCATTATTATATTTAATTCAGAGGAAAAAAATATTTCCAATGAAAATCTATTAGTCATTGCAGAATACTCTTATTAAACAATCGATTCAGGAGAGAGAGTATCAAGCTTTCAATGTGATAGATTTAGTGTTCTCATGTTGAATTATTTAAAATTAAGTACATTGAATATAAAAAGCACTCTAGTTAACACGTGCCCGATAACAAAAGGCAATGCTACTAATTTCTTTCCCTTTGACTGTTATAATTACTTTTTTTTTTTTTTTTTTTTTTTTTTTTTTTGGGTTTTCAACTTTAAAGCATGAGATAAAAAAAAAAAAAAAAAAAAACTTCATCTACATGTCCAATGACAATGGAGATCCTCCGCCACGAAATTTGAAGAGTACATAGCCTCATCAATCCACAAACATCGTCAACAACAGCTTCGACAACACTCCGCCACCTCTCATCCTCTGGGCTTACCTTGATACTAGGCTCTTCTAATCGAGTGAGCGTGGAAATAGTGCCCGAAGAATCAATGCATTCACTTTCGCATATTTTGGGCCACAATCTATGCATTGGTAAAAGATACCTCTAAGCAAGTGAGCGTCGTTAGCTTTGTGACCTCCTCTAGCAGAACCATGATCATAGTCCCTTCAAGATCAAGAACCTCAAGCCGCTGAAGTTCTCCAATTTATAGGGATAACACCCTCAAGAGATCACAATAAGTTAAGAACAGTCTTTTTAGATGGGCTGACTAGAACAGAGACTCATCCAAGTTCAGGACAAATTCAGGATTTCGAGAGGTGGCATGTAATCAAGAATTTTGATTATAATTAGTTATTGCATAGCATGTGTGTTGTTATTTAAGTCAAGAACTTCTGCTAATCTACTAATGCATATTAGATAAGATCAATTTTAATCAGACATAGATCACGAGTTCTCATAGCCTTTAAGGCATTTAATTTCGCATTCATAAGACAGAAAAAATTAAAAAGAAAAGGGGGCCACGTGCACCTAATGCACTCACAATTTGATTGGGATCGCCTAACTCTAATACCATGTTAAAGGAATATAATACGACTTACTAGTTGATCTAATTAACATCTTCATAAGACCTTCAATGGAGATGTGATGAAAGATATTGAGTTTTTGTTAGAAACTTGTGTTCCTAAAATAATGCACGACAACTGCTAGTGAATATTCTTGGAAGTACGAGGACCAAAAGTATATTTCCAGTGGACCCATCCATGGGTAGCGTAGGTGGTATTCGCTCTCTCCTGCAACGCTGCCGTCGAGAGTTCGAATCCCCTCATTGTCAACACGATTTAAGTGGGGGGCCTTGGTGGTGGGTTGCTGGGCTAGTTCCCTCGAGGTTTTACGTCTAAATAGTGACTTGAGATGATGTTCAACGGTGCCACCAAGCATCAGAGGGCAGTGTGATTCCGTAAGGGGTCTTCGGCGGTTCCTCGATCACCAAAAAACAAAAAAAAAGTATATTTCCACCGGAGATAGGTTGGGGCGCTAAATATGCATGAAACACAATACACGGGTTGAAATTGTATTTAGACATTACTACGAGGATCAGTTTAGTAAATTCCCTTGTTTTTCAAGTACAAGACCATCTTGGAGTCCTCCAATCAAACCGAATCTTCCTTCACGTTCTGCTCATTTCAAAACAAGTAAAGCAAATTTTAACTGTACGTCCATGCATGGAGATGGCGGAATATAAATATGTATGAAATGGCTTTCTGACTCGGGTTTGTCTTCATCATCTCCTCTCCCCCTCCACCATTTTTCAACCAAATCACAAATCTCTACAACTCATCTGGCGTGTGTTGATTTCATGAAAAATCAATTCTCTGATAATAATGACTTGTATCGTCCATGAAATAAATTTTAAAAATATTTTATTATTAACAAAAATGGACATGTATGTTGTTCGATTGGAAAGTCAGAATTCAATTACGGATCTTGGCTTTAATTTATTCGGTACTCTTATTCCTACAGCTCATTTCATTATTGGAGATGCACAAAACTAGCAATGAGAATAAGAAGCTCGATTACTGTAAAAGCTGTCGAAACTTAGAAGGTCGTCTATATTTAAAAAATTATGAAAGATAAAATATGAAATTTGTAGAAGAAGGATATCACAATTTATATGAGTGACGGAGAAAAATGCTATAACGTCAAGTTTTCTCAAAGCATAAACCGTAAATACAGATGATTTGCCATGCTCCTTAGGGAAAGCCATATTCAAAAGTAAAAATAGAGATTCCATATAAGACCGTGAAGAGGAAAAAGGGTAACGAAAAGAAAAAATTTCTTTTATATATTCCTATGCCAGAGTACAAAATAAACGATTTTTTTATACCAATGAGAAGTTAATGAGGATAAATGTGTTTAAATGGTTTGTGGAAAAATTACTCCTTGCCCCGACTCGGCTTCACTCGAATTCTATCACTAGAACAGTTTCGGGTTTCAATTTCATCATTAACTCAATAAATCCAATGGGACACATCCGAAAGGGACCTCGAAAGTTGTCTTCTAACCGATAGGATCATGCGACGGTTTCTGGTTTTGGTTTTGGCCAACGCTCCCTATGATGTTGATGATATTAAAAAGAATATCATAAGTATTCTTCGAACCCCGTGTTGATGATATTGCAGATAGGCACACAAAAATTTGCTCCACTAACGTTTTGGAGAAAAGGACGTAATTGGAAAAAATCGGGGAAGGAACAAAAAAGAGCATAGGGACCCAATTGCAACAAATGCTCAAATTTAGGGACGAAATTTAAAAAATCTAAATTTTCCTCAATCGTTCCCGTCCTCGTCAATTTTCGCTCTCTCGTCCCACTTTTGCTCGGTCAGGTTTTGATAGGTCGTCGTCCTTAATTGGCATGAACCTCTCCCTCGACACCTCCAAGAAGTCCCCACCAAAGCCGGCTGCCAAGCCCTTCTCCACCGCCTTTCGCTTCGCCACTGACGGTGATGAGGACCACCGCAAAGAGCAGCCTTCGTCAGCACACGAGCAGATCACCCAATTCGATTCCTCCAATACCCCCGACGGATGATGAGAAGTGCAGAAACCTGCTGGTTATATTGCTGAAGCCACCAGCGAGTGGCGTCCCGCCAAGAGAATGAAGAACCTCGGCCTGTCTCTCCACTTGGACCCAGCCTCCTCCTCTGATCTCTCCCGGTTCCATTCCCCATGCACGTCCCTCGACGACAAGGCGAAAGCCGGTGCCGTGTCATACGGCCTAACTGTCTGTCGGAGACAGAATGGCGGGGAGCTGTCTTTGGTGGACGTTGAGGTCAAGCCGGAAGCCCCCGGACCATCAGGTAGCCTGGATGACTCCCGGCTAAAACTGGGGGAGGAGCTGGCGAAGTTGGGGGACAAACCGGGGTGCGCGGACATGCTTGGGGAGGAATTCGCGGCGGCGTGTGTTAGAGGGGTTATGGATGGCGAGAGGGGAAAGGGGTAGGGAAGAACGCCGAGGACAATGTTCCGGTTAGATGCAACGCTTTTATGCTTCCTTCACTGCAAATTCTGCCGCTTCTTTTGTCTGGTCTTTTCTGATTTGTAAACAAGTGATACTTCAAATCCTTATAATCTTTCCTACGGAAGTATACATAATATGCCGACTTACAGACAGAAAAGATGAATGTATTAATTTTATCAGGATATCATGCAAAATTCTTGTTACCATGAACTCTCTGTTTTTCCTGCCTTTAAATGAAGAAAAAGCTTCATGCTAATGAATAAAGTTGTCACAATGAATATTTCTGTCATTCTATGACTTTTTTTTTTTCGTAAGAAACAGGCAGATTTGGATTTCTAGTTTCGTACTAAATGGACTTTATGGGACGCCAGAATGACTGGACAATCCTCTTGATAGTCTGATTATTACTTTTTTCGCTTGAATTATGTAGTTTGCATATATTGGCGGGAACTGTGTTTATGCCACCAAGTGGTGCTTAGGCTATTGTTAATGCCGCTGGAACTATGACTCTGGTAACAAAGTTGGAGAGGTTGGCTCTTCTGATGCAACTTGCTTGATTCTACAATCTTTCCTCCTCACCCTGCATTTCCTTGTATCTGATTAAATAACAATGTCAAACTTTCACTGTATGCTGTCGGCATATCATTTATGAGTTGATGCATGATAGTTCTTTAGCTCTAATTTTTGTCAAATATTGCAGATCACAAGTAAATTTAGAGAAAAGAAGATTTCTTGTGATGTTGTATGGATGCATATAGATTATATGGATGGGTTTTGCTGCTTCGCTTTTGACAAGGCATGGAATCTCATTTTGTGTTAACCCTGTAACTGGCTTGTTTGGAAAAATTGGGTCCAATTTCACATCATCTACCTCACTTTCAATAGGTATCAAACGACTCACAACGCATGTCTGGAATTCATAGTTTTAGCCAATTTCGAAAAGGTGACATACTTATCACCTAAAAACAAACCATAACTATATATCTACATGTTGACATTTAACCTCAAGCAAAGCATATATCTACACGTACATGTAAGATGGGAAAATATTGTCAAATATGAATGAAAATCCGTTTTTCATCTTGGAATGATCTTGAAGAAGACAGTGATATTCATTTTGGAAGTGAGGTAGGTTGTGTAGAATATGTCGTCGGTTAATACACTTTAGAGGCATTGCAATGATCAGTGTTCGTTGGATATTCTATTTTCAACTTAAGATATGGTGCTTGATGCAGAAATGCCATGCCTCACTGTTTTGTCCATCACTTCCATACATTTCATACACCGAGTCCTTTATGGTTGGTAGTCACTTTAGTTCCAAACCTCCAAAGTGCATTCATGTCTAGGACTTCTTGCCTTGCTAACTTGTGTAATAGTAAAAGGACCTAGGTTCAATGCTTAGTAAGTAGAAGACACCTCTCTAGTAAATAAAGAGTGCTATTTTCAGCTTGGAAATTAAAATGGATGATATTATTCTCAGGACTGCTTCTCTAATCCAAAATCTTTGGTAGATAGTCTCCACCAAGATGGGTTCAAAGCGATTTGGATGTTTGATCCTGATATCAAACGTGAAGAGGGGCATTTTGTCCATGATAGTGGTTGCAAAAGTGATGTCTGGATCAAAGCAACAGATGAAACTCCATTTGTTGGGACCTTGCTATCTTTCACTAAGGTTTTGGTTAAATCGTTGTCGTTGTCTATCTTGTTTTGTTTTTTCCTTTCAGTCTTTTACTTTTTTGTAGCATTTGAATTTAAGTAACCCTTAAAATCTTTCAAAACATACAAATGTTGACATGCTGAGTCATTTGGATTTAGCTGAAAATAAGTCTACATGTATGTATGTAAATGCTGAGTAACCGTTTGCTTGTCAGGGGATATGTGGCCCAGTCCTTGTGTATTCCTGACTTTATATAGTCAAAAGTCCATCACTGGAAGGCTCAGTTAGTTTAGGATTTGAGTCGATGGTATATGGAACAATATGAATGAACCATTTGTCTTTAAGGTAACTAGTGCTTTCATTTTCTATCATTTTCTCTCCTTGGACTATGGCTTACAATTTCTCATTCGATCTGTGATGAAGACCATGCCCGAGAGCAACATTCATAGGGAAAATGATGAACTTGGAGGTCTCTAGAATCACTCACACTATCATAATGTAAGTTTCTAGCCTTTTGCTATTTGTAATTTGTGTTTCACGTTTTTTTATTAATATTGAAATATATAGCGAGCAATTCTGTAATGTATCCACCATGATTGTACTAGAATAGCAAGGCAGGTTGAGTTGAAGAGTGAGTTTTTGTTGATTTGAGGTCAAGTGTTAAATGTTTTCTATTGAATATAGTAGGATAAAATACCATAACTTCTGGCTTTCCACATTCTTAGTACAAGTGATGTCATGCTTCAACTTTTGATTACTTCATCATTGTTGTAAAAAAGTAAAAGATGCATCATCCCGCGAATTACTTCTGAATAAATTTAGTGAATAAATTAATAAATAATATTTAAGAACCATAGCATTTTGTGATTCATTGGTAAATGCACTTTGATTCTCGATTAACCAATAATGTGGTACCATTAATATGGTTAAAGATAAATTGTTTGAAGTTTAAACGTATCATGGTATTCTTTGTACATTCGGTGTCATATAATACGAATGGTGAGGCCAACAGAATTGAAGAGTGCCTTGCTTTTCATATCTTTGTCTGAGGATCTTCTCTACCAAATTTATATTGTGCAATCCGAGAGCCTTTTCTCCCATGACCTCAATATTCTCTTCCATGTGTAAAATCACAATCAAACCATTAGTTTAAGAAAATTGAAACTGAGTTAGTGGAAGAAGGGTTCTTTCTTTGTAAAGTATTTGTAATACCACCATCACAAGATTAGGTAGGAGGTTTACTTTGATCGTTTGGTACTTTAATCATTTATAAGGGTTGCTCGTATCCTTCAATAAGACATATAGCTTGATTTTTTACAAAGAAATCATTTCGCCAAACTGTCACTAAGTTGGTTACTATCTACATTCTTCATTTTGCAAAGAAATCATCAATGCATCTTATGTACCGATGTGATGTCATTTGCAAAACCCTAAAACTTTTAGGTTTATATGCCTATATATTTGCTTTCTATTCACTTGTTCTACTTGATTTTTTATCAATTCCCTATCATATCTCAAATCTACAATGTAAAAATTTCTCATGAAGATGTGTTAGATCATGTCCCTTGATCACGACAGTGGTCAAAAAGAGATAAAGACTTGGTGAAATTATGTGTCTGGTCACTTTTCTCCACAACATTAGGCAAATAAACTTTCATGTAAGGACATTCCGACCGCATGTCTATGTGATTTAAAAAAAAAAACTCACCACCTATTGTAAGTATGATTTCTCCCTTAACCTATTTACTTTGAATTAAAATTTCATTTTTGCAAAATATATGGAAATCAATTGAGCAACCAATATGATTTTATTTGATTTTTTCAAATTTAAAATCAAAGAGATAAATCCAAAAAAGATAAGTGTTAGGGAAGGATTATGGAAATTTTTTGAAGAAATTTTATCTTTTTCTTTGCCAACGTTATCGATCAAATACATTTGAAAAAAAAAATTTCTTTATCGATTTTAACATTCGAGTTTAATTTTAATAAGTGATAGATTTATAAGGATGACAAATCACTAAATTAATAATAATTGATTGAATTCGATTGTGTGGCAAATAATGAGCGTAGGAGCAGCCTCGGCTTATGTTAACATTTGGATTTCAATGGATAAAGTAAGCAACGCATTCTCGTAAAAAACATTTAAAAAGAAAAAAAAATAGTAGTAGAAAGAAAAGGAAATGAATGAATAATAAATAAATAAAAATGAATAACAAGAGAAAAGGCCGAGAAGCTTGCCAGCTCAATCTATTTTCGGTAATCTTTCCCTCAACAAATCGATGGAATGGTTGACAAGTGAGCGATGCAATATAGGGAATGGAAATTCAACAAGACCGGTATTTAGATCGCTACATTGGCACTAAACACGACCGCCACAACCTCATTTTTTCAACACAAATCCTCTCTTCAATTCATTTCCCCTTCGCACAATATCAAAACCCTAGAAAGCTTACGTTCTCATCTATCACGTCATCTACTCCTCCATCCGTTAACTCGAAAGCAACGATCAACGGCTACCAATATTAAAACCCTAGAAAGCTTATGTTCTCATCTATCACGTCATCTACTCCCCCATCCGTTAACTCGAAAGCAGCGATTAATGGCTACCTTGCTCCTTATCCTTTGCGAAGGGGACATTGACCAGGTAAATGCATATCCGACCCGACTCAGCCACATGCCCTTGACCACTACTTTTCGAGTTAACGGATGGAGAAGTAGATGACGTGATAGATGAGAACATAAGCTAAGTTTTGGTATTGTGCGAAGGGGAAAGAAACTGGAGAGAGGATTTGTGTAGAGAAAATGAGGTTGTAGCGGTCGTATTTATTGCCAATGTAGCGATCCAAATACCGATATTGTTGAATTTCCATCCCTTACATTGCATCGCTCATTTGTCAACAATTCCATAGATCTGTTGAGGGAGAGAGATATATTACCGAAAATAGATCGAGCTGGTAACCTTCTCGGCCTTTTCTCTTGTTATTCATTTTTATCTATTTATTATTCATTATTCATTCTTTTCTTTTTCTCTCTACTATTATTTTCTTCTTGTTCTTTTTAAATGTTTTTTACGAAAATGCGTTGCTTACTTTATCCATTGAAATCCAGATATTAACATAAGTGTTAGGGAAGGATTATGGAAATTTTTTGAAGAAATTTTATCTTTTTTTTTTTTTTTTGCCAACGTTATCGCTCAAATACATTTGAAAAAAAATTTTCTTTATCTATTTTTACATTCAAGTTTAATTTTAATAAGTGATAGATTTATAAGGATGGCAAATCACTGAATTAATAATAATTGATTGAATTCGGTTGTGTGGCAGATAATAAGCGTAGGAGTAGCCTCGGCTTATATTAACATCTGGATTTCAGTGGATAAAGTAAGCAACGCATTCTCGTAAAAAACATTTAAAAAGAACAAGAAGAAAATAGTAGTAGTGAGAAAAGGAAAAGAATGAATAATAAATAGATAAAAATGAATAACAAGAGAAAAGGCCGAGAAGCTTCCCAACTCGATCTATTTTTGGTGATCTTTCTCCCTCGACAGATCTATGGAATGGTTGACAAGTGAGCAATGAAATGTAGCGAATGAAAATTCAACAAGATTAGTATTTGCATCGCTACATTGGCACTAAATACGACCGTCACCTCATTTTCTCTACACAAATCCTCTCTCCAGTTCCGCACAACACCAAAACTCTACTCATCTATTACGTCATCTACTCCTCCATCCGTTAACTCAAAATGCATAACCGCTGCTTTCAAGTTAATGGATGGAGAAGTAGATGATGTGATAGATGAGAACATAAGCTTTCTAGGGTTTTGGTATTGTGCGAAGGAGAAAGGAACTGCAGAGAGCATTTGTATAGAGAAAATGAGGTTGTGGTGGTCGTGTTTAGTGCCAATGTAGCAATCCAAATACCGATCTTATTGAATTTCCATTCCCTACATTGCATCGCTCACTTGTCAACCATTCCATAAATCTGTTGAGGGGAGAGATATATTACCAGAAAACAGATCGAGCTAGCAAGCTTCTCGGTCTTTTTCTCTTGTTATTCATTTTTATCTATTTATTATTCATTATTCATCTTTTTCTTTTTCTCTCTACTACTATTTTATGCTTGTTCTTTTTATATATTTTTTATGAGAATGCATTGCTTACTTTATCCATTGAAATCTAGATGTTAACATAAGCCGGAGCTGCTCCTACGCTCATTATTGGCCACACAACCAAATTCAATCAATTATGATTAATTCAGTGATTTATCATCCTTATAAATCTATCACTTATTAAAATTAAACTTGAATGCAAAAATAGATAAAGAAAAAAAATTTCAAACGTATTTGATGGATAACGTTGGCAAAAAAAAAAGATAAAATTTCTTCAAAAAATTTCTATAATCCTTCCCCAACACTTATCTTTTTTGGATTTATCTCTTTGATTTTCAATTTGAAAGCATCAAATAAAATCATATTGGGTGCTCAATTGATTTTCATAGATTTTGCGAAAATAAAATTTTAATTCAAAGTAAACACGTGAAGGGAGAAATCATACTTACAATAGGTGGCAAGATTTTTTTTTTTTTAAATCACATAGACATGCGGTTGGAATGTCAAAGTTTATTTGCCTAATGTTGTGGAGAAAAGTGACCAGACACACATAATTTCACCAAGTCTTTATCTCTTTTGACCACTGTCATGATCAATGGGACATGATCTAACCGATCTTCATGAGAAAGTTTTACATTGTACATTTGAGATATGGTAGGGAATTGATAAAAAAAAATCAAGTAGAACATGTGAACAGCTTTCACACGAAATGTATCAATAGGCAGATAAACCTAAAAGCTTTAGGGTTTTGACAATAACATCACACAGATACATATAAGATGCTTGTGATGATTTCTTTGCAAAATAAAGAAAGTAGATAGTATCCAAGTTAGTGACAGTTTGGCAAAACGATTTCTTTGGACTATCGACCTATATCCACCCTCTATTCTTGGAAAGGACATAGATCTCGGAGAGGTTATACTTCAGTGTAGTCACCCCTTATATATGGGTTGAAGCCCATAATCTACCATCCCTCGTAAGCCTACTTTAGTTTGCAAGTCAATGAAAATATCATCATTCAACCAAGGAAGCGACAAAACAGAAAACGAAACGGGCTTGCTCTCACAATCATTAAGTTGATAGTCTATCACACAAGATAATATTTCACCCTCTTCATCATAAGATTCCATCTGTTTATTTGATTCTTAGTATAAGTGCTTTTCCCCCATCATCACAAGTCTCACACACTGTATCAAAAATCTCTTCCTCATTTTTCCTCTGGTTTGCCATTAATGGGAAGAAGCCTCATTTTTTTCAATAGCTTCTTAAATTATTCATAAAGGAGAAATTCTAAGTTGTTGGCATTCATCAACAATGACTACCCATTCTATTTGTGTCAGAATATTTATATCCTCAACAATGGCCTTTAGAGGGCATATAAGCACTTGAAATGCTATGGAAGCCCCTTCCTCAAAGAATTGCATGTTCCTATTACGTCCACAAGCATCTTCACTTCCATTATAAACTGAAACATCAATAGCCGGCGCTCGATGAAAAAAGACTCCAAATTCCATGAATAAACTAGGGTAGAATGTGAAATGATAAGAAAAGGAAGACACCCATCACATTTGAATAATAAAACAAATGATGTGATCTTGGAAATGTGTTCTTGGTCATCTACTAGAATAACATTATGGCTCATCTTCCAATATTCGAACGGCTTATTAATGGGATATGCACAAATGTTCTTTGGGAAATAACACCCTAAAAGTTTGCTACGATGGATTGACAATTGAATAGGACTCAAATTTTTCCGACTTGACTTCAGAGAATTTTCAGCTTCAATGCATGGTCAAGTAGAGGAATTTCTAAAAACGGCCATCACATATAAGCTGTGAAAGAAAGACATTGTCACTTAAGCAAATGAGAAGGGATCTCTTGGTGAGACCATCTCTTCTAATGAAAGCAAGGCAATGAGACTTTGCCCCAAAATCCCCACTTAAAAGGGTTAAGTGTTCAAAAGAAGTCGCCACTAGCCATTGTTGAGAGTTGGCTAGAAACACTAATGAAGATATGAGAGTGTCGTTATGATACATGCACAACTGAAGATTTCAGAATCGAAGAGTTGATTACACTAGTTATGCAACCAATGCCTTTTTGAAACCTAAATTTGATTAAGTGCTAATTAAAGTGTCAAGATAGCTTATTGAAAATTTTAAGGTTCGTCCTAACCATTCTAAAAATGAAAAGAACAATTAATATATGAGAAACGCACAATCGAGTATAATCGTATTAACAAATGCAAACAGCAACCTATTGTATCCCTAAAAAGAAAATTGCATCCAAAAAATCTTATGGTAAAACCCTAAAGGATCATTCAATTAGGTTTCAATTTTTGATTAAAGGATTTTCACAAATTCTAAGAGAAAACTACTCAAAAACTGATTTTAAAGTTTTTTTTTTCCCGAAATTTCTGAATTTTTTTTTTCAATTTTTTGAATTTCCTAAGAAAATTTATGGATTTCTTGAATTTTCTAAATTTTTTACGAATTTTTAATTTTTCCGAATTTGTTATTATTTATTACTTTTTAAAATATTTTTTAATCTGGGGCAAAAAGGACTCGGGCCAGGTCATAGATACGGCACGGATCGGACCAATGATCTGGGTAGAGTTTGAATTTAGTATGGCCATAATGACCGACCCAAACATATGAAATGGGCCCATTCGCCTCTAAGCCGCGGCCTCCGATTTATCTCCTTTTTATTATAATCGGCCCAACCAACCACAAGCCGCGGTGTCTAACCCGGCCAACCATATTATTCTCTATCGTAACCGAATTTTTATTCTCTATCTTTTATTTGGATATTTTAAAATTTCTTGCTTTTTTTTTTTCCTATTTTTTTTTTTCTGCATCTTCTTCATCCCGAATCTTGCTTGCACCCACTTCTCTGCAACTCACCCAAACCACCTGCCGCCTCCGACGATGTGCCCTGAGCTCAGGCCACCGCACTTCACCGCCGTCCACACCGACCGGCGCCAACTATTTATTAGCCGGTGATTACTAACGTCGCCGGACTAGATCCAGCGATGGGATTTTCACAACTATAAAGACATGTATGACAGAAACCTAATAAAACTAGCGTAGAAAACACTCAAATGCATATTAAACGGAGAGGAATGGACCGTCTATGGCGGCCTCTAACCCCGGGCTTCACCAGCGTGGGAATAGATTTTCCGCAAGGAGGCTTTCGTCCATGGCCGACTCGTTAAGGCGTATATGCCATAAAAACGAAGGAAAACGCAGCAATTCCTTCTATTCTGTCGATCAATGAAGCGAGCATATCCCAAAATCGGATCAAAACAATATCACACAGCGAATCACACGAAATCCATTTCGGAATCTCACTTAGACATCACACGATTCGCCCAAAATCTCGTCGATTTGGTCCAATACTCTCAAACTCGGTATGCTAGAAAGAAGCAGGGCGTTCTTCAGGCCTACCTGGTTCGAGAGGTTGCTGCGACGAACGACGATGGGCGAGTTGGCTTCGGCAGATGGTCGAGGGTGATTCGGGAGAACCACCGGCGAACGGAAAGAAATTCACTCTCGGTCTCTCGCTTCTCTCTCTCTCTCTCTCTCTCTCGAGCACCCCTTTTCTCCTCTAGCCGAGCCAACGCCTTCAACAGGATTCTAGAAGATCTCATATTGGCTCGACTCCTTCTCATTCGGTTACCCTTCATGGCGTCCCGGTGGATTCCTTACGCTCGCAGCTGAACGTGCAAAAAAAGGAGAGAAGAAACAGCAAAGTGGCCACGCCCTTGCTGCTTCGGATGGGCCAATGATGAGAAAAAAAATAAAACGAAGGGAATGGGCTGGATTTGAGAGAAGAGAAAAGGATTGGATCCAGAAAGAAATAAAAAGCTGGGTGGAGGGAATTAAAGCCTGGGGTGGACTCGTAGCGGTCCAAGAATTCGAGTAAATAAAAATTTAAGACTGAGTTTCCTCCCACCAAATGAGAAAAAGCATTTTCTATTTTATTTTCAAATTTCAAGCAAAAACCAAAAAAAATATTGTAATTTTACTAAAAAATACTTCTTGGAAAATATTTAAGAAACAAACCTTTTTTTTTTTCAAAAAAAAAAAATCATAATAAATAAGCTTTGTTAGGTTTAGTTAAATGGGTTAGGTCGGGTAGGGTCGGGTCTAGAATTGGTCAAAAAATTTATATCAGGATAAATGGATCATAAATATGTGATTTGTGTTTGGACCATTTGTGATTGACCTAAACCCGAGCTGACCCGAGCCGCTTGACAGATCTAGTCATGTAGAAAAGCAAGCATGCTACTGAGTATATTAGTCCTTAAGGAACCATATCCCAGAAGATTTAAATCTCAATTATTCATCTAAAACTTTCGAAATTTCTACATGTGAGTGATTTCATCACCCATAAAATTGAGTTTAAGGGCATTTCTATAATTACTTTGGGAGCAAATAGTCAATTCCTATGTCTTGAGAGTATTTTGGTTATTTTTTGAGCCTACGGTTAGTTTGGTTACTGTCATGAGATTGGCCTGAGGTGGTCCAAGCCGGCCTTGGTGAGGGACATAACACATTATTTCCTATGTTAAAGATAATTATGATATTTCTTTTTGGTTATCTAAATCTCTCGATTTGTACACATATTACATGTGTATTGTATGTAAATTGCCGTTTGATTGAGCATAATCTTGACTAAGATATTATCTTAAAATGGTTATCTAACAAAACTTATAAATAAGATGGTGTATTCTTCATTAATATATACATCAAAATATATACAAATTTCATATTTCTTCTTTCCATTTATTATTATTTTTAACTTGTTAAGGATGTTTAACACTTTCTATAAGATAATTTCATGTATTAAAGATAATTATGATATTTCCTATAAATTACTCGTGTCTTTTAAGATTGTATGTATATTGCACATATGTTGCCATTTGATTATGCATAATTTTAATTGAGATATTATCTTAAAATAGTTATCTAATAAAGTCCATAAATATATTGTATTCTTCATTAGCGTATACATCGAAATATATACAAATTTCATTTGACATCCTTCTTCACATGGACGTCGAGCTTTCTCATTTCCTTGGTAAAGATCTCATCCATGGGCTTAGCACTTCCACAAGTGTTAGCCGAGCTCTTAGGAGATGGTGATAGCAACACGAGGATCATGAGGGAAACTGTGAACACAGACTTGATTCCCACCATCGAGATCCCAAAGATCGCCTTCTTGATTGAATCGAGTGGAAGGCGATATTATTATTTTTTTTTTTTTTGTGTAGGAGAAGGTTCGGAGAGTTTTTGCCTTTGGATGGTGATGTTGCAAGTATATTTAAAGACCAACGTTAGATGAAGAAGAAGCGGTTGGGGAACTCTTTGATGCAATTGATTTCAGTTCAACAAAAAATCACCTTTCGCTCGATTTGATCAAGAATGCGATCTCCGCGATATCGATGGCTGGGATCAAGTCCGCGCTCGCCCTTTCGCTTGGAATCCTCATGTTGTTGTCTCCATGTCCTAAGAGCTTCGCTAGCACTTGTGGAAGTGTTGAGCCCCTTGATGAGATCTTTAGTCAGGAAATGAGAAAGCTCAATGTCCACATGAAGAAGGATGGCGGTGGGGATGGTGATGGCTGTGGTGGTGGGACTAGTTACACAGGTGGCATATAATCTATCTGGTACCTGCGGGTGCTTGTGGACATAAGCCTAGCAACAAGATTAAAAGGTCCTTAGCCATTGAACCTCACTCATCGTCGCTTTCCTCGATCGTTTTTGTTCCTCTCTAATCCTCAGTCTATCCTTTGCTTCAACCCTAGTTTGAATGCCATGAACCATAATCCTCGGTTCATCATCTCCTCAATTGTGTTTCATGACAATCAAACTAAGGCTGAAGCAAATGGTAAACTGAGGATTAGAGAGGAAAAAGAACAGCCAAGGCAAGCAATGATGGGTGAGGTCTAATGGCTGAGGACCTTTGAGTCCCATTACTGGGCTTTTATCCACCGACACCCACATGTATTGGATAGATATACCGCCACTTGTGTAACTAGTGCCACCCCCACCGCCACCCTTCTTCACGTGGATGTCAAGCTTTCTTATTTCGTGGCTAAATGTCTCATTCACAAGCTCAATAATTCCAAGAGTGCTCGCTGAGCTCTCAAGAGATGAAGACAGCAAAAGGAGGATCGCGAGGGAAAGGGCAAGCATGGACCTGATCCTTGCCATCAAGATCACGGAGATCATCTTCTTGATCAAATCGAGTGAAAGGCGATTTTTCTCATAGGAAAAGGTTCGAAGGGTTTTCGTCTTTGGATGGTGATGTTGCACATATATTTAAAGACCAATGTAATATGAAGAAGAAGTAGTTGGGGAATTCTTCGATGCTATTTACTTTAGATGGATAAACGTTAGACAAAATTCTCTAATGCATGTATATTTGGCAAGGGTAGGTGATCAAGGTCCAGGCACGTTGGCTACTAAAGGAAGCCCTTCAATCCCAACATCGCTTCCTAGTTCTTGCTCCCTCTCACTCTCTTGATTTCTCTCCCCAATCCTTGAACCTCCCAAAAATCACCGCTTTTAAGCTCACCTAGCAAGTATGCATGGCCCCGCCATTGCCAGCTCGTCGTGCCAACCTGCCCCTGGCCAGACTTCCTACTCGATGGTCTCTATTGCTCTACCTATCCTTTGCGTCCTTCTTTTAGCAAGCGTGAGGGGAGAGAGGAAGAAAGAGGAAAGGAAGGAGACTAGGCCGGGGGAAGAAGGAAAATAGAGGAAGTAGGGCCAAGCCTAGGTGAAAAAAAAAGGAGGAAAGATGAAAATTTTAAATTATTGATAGCCTTTGATAGCCTTATAGGATGGTGAGTGCCTCACAAATGCCTTATGCTTCATGTCCACATCTCAATACCTAATGATGGTTTCAGGATTCAAAATGATGAAGTTGTTGACAAGAAAACCCAAGGATTTTTTTCAAATCAAGACCCCAAAATGCAACCTAACTATTCAACAAAGCAAGCAAATCAGAACTTAGGAAAGCAATATAAAAGAATCACAATCAATTGATCCAAGAAAGTAATGAAAAATGAGTAAAAAAGTATAGTACGGTAATGTAACCCAATACGAGTTGGATAAAGAATATGGCATGGCTCTATTATCAAGCCCTGAGATAGCAACCCATGAGCTATAATCAAATTGAATCCAATTATTGTCTAAAAAAGTAATCTACCAAAACTAAACTATAATCAAATGCTCACTAACATCTCCAAACTACATAAATGTCAATTAAGAGACAATAAGTTAAATATAATACTAAGATATAATTATCCAATCGAGGCCTATTTTCTAAACATTTTCTATATTTTAATTTTCCGAATTTCAAAAAAAAATTATTACTAAAAATTGGGACATTGGGCTGGGCTATTGAGCCCAATCTGAATATGGTCCAACATGTTTTCACAAATCTAGGCCAAAAAATATGATTGGGCTTTCATACAAAGCCCCTTTTTGTCTTCCTCTTAATTGATTGAGAATACAAAAACCATAGCCAGATCAGAACACCAACAATCAAACTTCCCTTCACAAAAATATCAGCACGTTACTTCACCATCAATCACTTATTGTCTATCACGAAATCCTCATTATCAAGCGTTGCATTTGCCTATCAATATCAGCCACCAACAGATGCGATCCCCGCTTCTCCTCCATCAATCTCTACTGTACACCATGGTCATTCACTTTTACTAAACAGCTGCAATCATCGAACAACTCCTCTAAGATTGTTTTGTTCAAAGCTTAAGCAATCAGCAAAAGTCGTCTATATCTAAATTCAGGCATATCCTTAACCCTCCCTATTGCATTTCACATAAAATGCAGCATGTACATGTAACAATGTCAAGCAAAGAATCAATTAAAAGAATTCAATGATAGAATAAACTTGAATGCACTCTATATTGTTTGAAATGATATCAATCATGTATGGCACGATGGAGTCATTCCCTGCACATGAAAAAGTATATAGGGTGCAGATGTGTACAGGTTCTTTATATTATTTTTGTTTTTTTGTTATAAATGATGCATAAGATTTAGATATTCATGCGGTGTTACTACTTTTGGGTAAGTTAACAGAGAACGGAAGACAATAAGGGCTAAGTATGAGAATGGGAAAATTATCAAAAAAGTCTTAACTGTATTATAATTGTGTTAATTCAGTTGTTTTTTTTGTTGTTGTTGCTAATTTAGGCTTAAATTTTTTGCATTTGTGTTAGGTGTTTTTATTACTAGCTGTTCGCATTCATAGCGACTAATCAAGGATATAGTTGAACGACACACCTTGAAGGATGAACGTCCTAAAATTAGGCTCGCCGTCACACCGTTTGTCACGAGTAATCACCAAAAGAACCATCCAGCACAGCGGGAAAAGCAGAAGCCCAGAAACCTGAGAGGGGAAAAAAAGTTGAAATGTTCAGATTTCGATTTCAACCACGACAACATAAACATGAAATCGAGTCTGTGTTTATACCTTGAATTCCTCCTTTTTCTTTGGCTATTCCTTTTCATCTTCTTCCCACGGATTCCAGGAATTCCAAGACGGAAAAGCTGTTGGTTATCTTTCGCCCAAAAGAACCAAGGAAAAAGGAGAGGAGGGGGAGGTAGTGGGGTGGCCAAAACGGTTAACAAAGAGGTAGTGGGGTGGCCAAAACGGTTAACAAGAGAGGTAGTGGGGTGGCCAAAACGGTTAACAAGAAGACACGATCGAAGCAAAAGACCAATTATCCGAACGCACGATGCTTGTAAAAACGACATGAGCATTCGAAAAATCAACCTTGAAAACAGATCGAGGTTTTCTCCGTAGGGAATTCGCGGTGCCATGTGACTTTGCTTGCGTCGCTTGACCACGCAGCGACGCGACGGGTCCACCCGATGCACCACAAGAAGGCCGTCGCACGAGAAATAGAGATGGATGTGAGTTGCGTCATTGCCTAAATTTAAATTTAACGTTGTCCTGTTGATTAATGCTGCGAAAAATTTTAATCTATGTTGATATTCAAAATTCATATTCTTATCACTAAAATTCTTAAATTCAAGCATTCTTTAGAAAGCGTACTTTTGTTAGGCCCGCGAATTCAAGGCATTTTGATGTCATGCTACATATTATTTAGAGGTATTTTAGCATCTCTCTTCCTCCGAATTTTTATCACTTTCGGTTCATTCAATTAAGCGCTATAAATTTCATTATTTTATATTGTAATTTTCAAGTGACATTTTGAGTTAAGCGATTAATTCCTTGGAGGGCAGGTTAGGATTAGGATCGTGGTTTGGAATTTTTTTAGTCCGGAGAAATCATGTCATTATCGGCCATCATTTTTAGGGTTTTTTTTTTTTTTTTTTTTTTTTTGGGTGGTGATGAAAGTTAATTACAATTTTTTTGTTTTTTGCTTCGCTGAAAATCCGATCCCCGTTCTATTCCCTCTATGATGGCGCAACTCCAGACTTAACGCGTTCAACATCTCCATTTCGTACTGGTCTACATTTGTTCGTGCCCAATTCAACGACATAAAAAAATAAAAAATAAAAAATAAAAAAACTGCAGACTCTCGGGTCTGATTTAGTTACTGTTTCGGCCAGTTGTAGGTTGTTAAATTCGTTAATTGGGTCGATATAAGTATGTGGTAAAGGTGACCGACTCTATCTTTTATTGTGGCACTTGTCGGATTATACACCTACTGGTGATCTTGCTCCTCAATAGTATTTACTATACAAAGCCTTTCGAATGCCTATGAAATTTTGTACAAGCCTTTCTCAAGCCTCCTAATCATGTTAACGGGTCGTTGCATATGTTCCATGAACGGCCGGCCGAGGGATATTTTTTCCTACTTGCTAGCTTCATTAGTTTATTTTTATTTTTTTTCGGGCCATTCACTTACTCATGTGAATATAATTAATGGTCGATATCTTTTTGTACGACAAGAAGAGCACCTTCAAATCAAGTACAATCCCGATACGAGGAGTATCTTAATAAGGTTGAACACAAGCTAAATCACACTTACGGAGTGCTTAATAAAGTACTAGTAACAATTTTTTTTTTTTGTTGGTTGGTTTAATAATAAGGTTAGTTTAAATTTATACTATATTCCTTATTTTAACATATAAGCACCCGCACACCTCATTTCCCTCATTGGTAGTTAAATATTTTTCCCCCACTAACTAGGGAATATGAGAGGCGAAGGTTGCTGCATATTGAGTGGTTTTATGAATTTCGTACACTAAAAGCATTTCTTCTTTGCTTTTTTTTTTTTTTTTTTTTTTTTTTTTTTTGTACTTGTCTCGTATCTAGGTCAGAACTAAATAGTACGCCATTCTCATTTAATCCTCAACCTTTCTAGATAGAGGTTAGAATTATAGCTTTTATTACAATTTTCTTGTGCTTATTCCACTGCATCTAAGCACAAATTTGATCAAACAAGAATTTAATGGGTTTGATGATTTGGTTGCACTTATATATAATATTAAAAAATACTCACGGTTTTCCGTCAAATAGAAAATACAAATTAATACCACAAAAAGTCTCAAATCGGTATATTTGTGTCACATTGATCTCAAGCTAATTTTTATGTCTCAAAACATCCCAAATTAATATACACATGTGGCATTTATGACAAATTGGTGTGCTCGTGCTACATTCATCCCTAAAAAATGAAAGAATTGCCACAGCTTGAGGTAAATGGGGCACAAAAATATCAGTTTGGTATTATATGGCACACCTAGAATGTTCTATAAAGTTTATTAGGAGATAATGTAGTATGTTTGTACTTGTTTTGAGTTTTTGGTGTTATTAGGCGAAATTTAAATAAAGCATGTTGAAGATCGAAAGAAAAATAAAGTGCAGAACAATTAAAAAACTAAAAATTACATTAAAACCACGCTAAGTATTTGAGCCCTTGTTGGAGAAATGAGCCAAATTTGGATAGTTATACAATCGTGGCAAATCACTTGATCTTTGTTGTAGGGACATAATCCACATATCTTGAAGTTAGAGCTAGAAAATAGAAGGACGATCTTTTCCAAAACCTTAAACTGGTATATATGTAATAAATTTACCAAAAATTAATATTTTGACTACAAAAGCTTTAAATTAGTATACGTATGATAAATTTATCTCAAAAGACTATAAAAAAAAAAAACCAAAAATTAGCATACTTGTAATAAATTTACCTCAAACAAATTTTTAAACCCCTAAAAATCTCAAACTGGTATATTTGTAACAAATATGTCATTTATTAAATTGGATTAATACCACAAAAAACCACAAAATTAGTATAACTTTGACAAATGGAAAGTAAAATCCCAAATTACTATATTAGTCAGCTATTACATGTCATCCAACTCAATAATTTGATAGTAAAATTTAGCGGAAATCATCAGAGAATAAATTTGTCTTAAGCATACCAATTCAAGTTAAAATTGCCAAAGGTGTACCAATTTGAGATTTTTGGTGATAAAAAAATTAGTTCGGGATAAATTTATCATATGTATACTAATTTGGTTTTTTTATTTTATTTTATTTTATGATATTAACCCTTATTTAATGTCGAAAAAGTGATTGTCTATGGACAAGCAAAAAGAACCTCCATTGTTTATATTAATAAATAGCTTATGGCCATCACTATTCACTGCTTGGGCCGGATAATCTATTAGTGGATCACCTTATTTGTCACACCATTGATTGATTAATGTGTATTGCGTACGATCACCTCTTGCTTGAAGTCAAAGGTTGCTAATGATCTGTTTTGGGTAAACGATTGACATCGAGTGTGATCTTCCGACCGTTGGGTCTATGTCCAAAAACGTTCTTCCAATCTTGTTGTTCCTTCGATCTTTGTTGCAACTTTTCGAGTGCCCCAAGGAGTTAGACATGCTTAAGACCGCTTCAAACTAGGCGATGCGTCACAACCGTGCGACAGTGTGTGGAAGGGTAAGTGGAGACCTACGAGGAAAGAAGCCAAAAGGGGAATACCTTCATGGGGACCATGTACGGGCCAGATTAGGTCCTGGGTCGTTTTATTAATTGCATTAGCACCTGTGATAATAACACCATACAAAGAAATGAGTCAATTTTAAAGCAGAAGAAACTCTCAAAATTTAGTAACGAAATTGATCCAGATGCATATCACGAGCAAATCTTAATTGGTCACACACGCCACATCGACCGTTTAATCTTTCGCTCAAAACAACTTTATAATTCCTTTAACGTGCCTGACTCACCGGACTTAATCCGTCCTGTCCAAAAGCTCAGATCGCAGCACCCTCTCGATGTCCCGACACGCGCCCCTTCACCAACAGGGGCAGCAACGTGGCGACTCCATAACCCTTTTCTGCAGAAAGTAAGGAGCCAACAAATTCTCCCTTCAAAAACCATGGCTATTTCTATGAATGCGGATGCCACAGAGGTAATGGAAAAAAGAATGTACTTTAATTAGATTTTACTCAGCCTCTCGAGTAGTAGGGTTTCGACGACGGTCTTTACGTAGGCATTGAAGCACTCTCTGCAGGAATTAGGCATGAGATAAGACCCATGGAGCCTCCGAACGTCATCGGTGCGGCGACACACGGAGCTGGAGATGACAACTTGAGTCGCCGCTCTAGCGATTTCTTTGAATGCATCAACTCTCGCAGGAGCGGCAACGAATGAGAAACTACAATTAAAAGACAAGATGGTTAGATCCGCGCAATTAGATGACAACAGAATGATACCCATGACGGTTAGAGGTTTTACTCCTATTGTGTCACACATGCTGTTTTGTCGGTGATATTTTCTTACCCATTCAGGTAAAGTAAAGTATACCAACTGAAATAGAACGCGCAATTGGTCATTATTGACATTCAAATTTTGCGACCTTTTAAGTATTTGCTCATTTTGCAAAAATATAAAAATTTATAAGAAGATAAAAAAATGAATCATAAAAAGATAAAAATAAAAATAAATAAAGTAATAGTAAGAAAAGATGCATGAAAGAAAGAGAAAAAGAACAATGAAAATGAAAAAAATGAAATGAAAGATGAACAAGAAAATTAGACAGAGAATATAATCAAGCCCCGAAGTAGCAACCCCATGAGCTACAATCAAATTGAATCCAGTTCTTGTCTAAAATAGCAATCTACCAAAACTAAACTATAATCAAGTACTCACTAACATCTCCAAACTACATAAATATCAATTAAGAGACACTAAGCTAAATCTAATATTAAGATCTAACTATTTAATTGAGACTTAATCAAGGCCTAGTGCGGCATTGTGATTTTTCACTTTCCTGATTTTAGGAAGGGTTTTGCATGTAAAAAAATCTAATTGTTTTCTTCTCTATTCTCTTTGTATATTCGTGTTTCTAATGTTCCAAGCCACCCTTTTTCCTAGTCACTCTTGAGTACTTGTCTCTGCGAGGTCCGGAACCGATGGCCGGCAGCATCTTCTTGTGGGAGGGTTTGGAGCTAACAGCTAGCGTCTCTAAATTAGGACACATCCACCTTAAGCTTTCCGCCACTTGAGAACTGGTATCAATATCTCCGAAGTGTTGCACGGGATCGAAGTCTCGAGATGTTTAACATTCCACAATGGAGGAAGCACTTCACTTCTGATTTCTTTTGGAAGAACTAATGCCTAGATATATAAAAAGAAAAATAGCAAGATTTTAATTCTTAGTTCACATTAACATGAAAATACTCAATACAAAATACTGATTTGGAAAAATGTTACTTACCTCGACTTCATTACAGACTAGTTAGCGAGTCACAATGCCAAAATATCTCAAGAACTTGGCCGCCTTGAGATAGCTCCTCCTCTTGTTGTTGACTCAAAAATCCACCACCAGTCTCGCATTGGCCAATCTTGTCGAATCTTGTGGACCTAGGACTATGATGTTGAGGCCAATGTATTGGAATGACACTAGATTAGGAGTTTGGGTTTTTACTCTTATCGGGGAGTTGAATTCAGTCAAGGTGAGGTGCTTGAGATTCTTGTGAGTTATCCTGATGCGCTTGGCGGAACGGCTCCCCTTGAGCCTCAAGGTCTCTAGGAGACAAAGCCATGAGATGACTTCTCTGATTGTCTTGATTGAGAGCGCGCACAAATCCAGCGCAAGCTCCCTCGGAGTTTCGAGCACCATGTACTTGGAGATTCGACAACGCCCATCTAGGAAGGCCATGACAAATATAAATCTAGAGCCGAGAGACTATTAAAGGCATGGTTCCAGTCCTTGGAGAGGATGCTCATTTGCGTTGCAACCCTTAAAGGCAAACGTGACATGAGTTTTTGAATTATTGGTGGAGGCCAGTAAAAAGTGCCATGGATGGAATCTGATGTATCAACGCTAGGGGTGAGCATGGTCCGAGTTGGTCCGGGCCACCCCCTAACCCTAGGACCCACCCGTACAGTGTCGGTCCTCAATTTTTAGGACTGAGGACCGACCCTATTGAGCCTAGGACCAAGGACCGGACTGACCCAATGGGTTCGGTCTAGTTCCAGGGTCAACCCGGGACCAATCGATAATTTTTTTCGTCTTATTTTTTAAACTCCCTAAAAAAGCAAACCTACAAATTCAAATTACATATCTATTGATAATGCGGCATTGTGCAACTAAACTATAAATATCAATACATATTTAACAAATTTAAGATAACACAATAATAGGAATTTCGTACCTACTAACCACTCATCGAGATATGGGACAAGATGGAAAGTTCTTGTAATCATCTATCTTTAATATTCATAACAACATATGCAAAAGCGTTTTCCTACATTTGATCATGTAGAGTTCACTCAACCAAAAAATGAGTTTCACACCATTTGACTAGCAAATCATCGTAGCAACTACAGTATTACTCTACTCTTCAAAAACTTTTACAATTTGACACAAATTGAAAAGCAAAGTGCAGCTGAAATTCATTAGTGAAATACAATTAAACCATAAAAAGTTCAAAATACTTAATATAAACCATGAATATATAACTTCACATCTTGTTAATTCACTTGAATTTCTATACACCTGAAAACAAAAGAAACGACATATAATTAATACTCAACAAAAGTTTTAAATTGAAATTACTATTGGTGCTATTGATAGAACATCTCAATATAATATAATATAATATAACAAATATTTTACTTAGGTTTGAATATATAAAAGAATTATAAAAAATATAATATAATATACAAGGTTGGTCCAGGGTTGGACCGACCCAAAACTCTTAGGATCAAGGACCAACCCGCATAGTGTTAGTCCTAGAATTTTAGGACCAAGGACCGACCCAGTCCCCTTAGAAATCGAACCAATACCAGTAGGGTTGGGTCGGTCGAATCGACCCTAGATCACTGCTCACCCCTAATCAATGTAGCCTTTGGAGATCTCTGCCATCTCGTTGTTCTAACAAAACTTTCTGCAATCCAAGAAAGAACAAGAACTCAAGAATGTTATTAACAAAGGAGGCTTTGGATTGTTGAAGGTTCTTGACTTAGAAGGCGTGTACAAGCCCATGCGACTGGAAGCATTATCGTTGAAGGAGACAGCCCGGGGTTGAACTTAAACTTGGCTCCATTTACTTTTTACTTAATTTTTTCCCGTCATTATACAATTTTCTAGCTTTTCAAAGTCAAAATTGACAGCGAAACGATGCTTCGAAAATCAAAATACAAACATGGCGGATTGCGACTCATGTTCCTGTAAATGTTGGATTTATGTGATAGCAAAACCATACACGGTAAAAACTTGAAGCGTAGCAAGAATAGGCCAAAAAAATACTGTTGGGAATAACGGATCCCCGAAAACACAGATTCGACACCGAATCGAACCCCTAAATCAATGCGGAAGACGAGCCCGGGAAAAACAACACGTATCACCGATCCTAAAGCACACCACGGATTCGAGCGTACCTTTTAAGCCACAGATTAAAAACCGACGCCAATGGAGGAAGAGAAACTAGGCCCTGTTCAATCCGAGGAGGCAAAATCCTTCGAGCACTTCACTGGTTTCGCTTTGAAGAAAAACGAGAGAGAAAGAGTACGTAGAGAGAAAGCGTACGTCTTTTTCTAAAAAACAAAACGGTGCATTTTTTTCTCTCTCTCCTCCCTTTTATACCTCTCCCCTTCCATGGGCTCTATTCCCGTGGGTTGGGCTTTCTGGGCCCAACTTGGGCGGACGGGCCTTAAGCTCCATACTAGTAAAACCTTCATCTCCCACTCGCACATGGTGGGCCGAACATGATTCTCTTTACCTCTCTTCAACATTCATACCAGTGAATAATCCGTGCGACCAACATACTTTGAGAGCTCGTTGCTATACATCTGTTAGGAATATATAGTAGCTCATAATGGGCGTCACACTCCGAGTAGATTTAGTATGCAGTACCCTAGATCAATCGATCACATTTATATCTCTCTTGATCTCTTTTAAACAATGATATATATATATATATATATATATATATATATATTGTATTCACAATCATGATTATCACAAAGACAGTCATAACTGGTTGACCAGTGAACACAAAACTATAATGTGATTCTCCAAAATCGATCTTCATCTTCCCTTCAAACTCTCAATTTCAGTTTAGCTTGCTTTTCTAGAAATGCCCCATTAGATCGAATCATCTCATGACCATTGGCAACACCCTAAGATAGCAAACACTAAATAGAAATCTTGAGAATAAGTAAGAGTCATGAGGGGACTAAAAATTGAGGAACTCTTTTCCTCAAGAGTCTCACACGTCACAAAATTTGAGATCAAACTTTTTGCCACTCTTATTGGTCATCTCATGCATACGTAGTATGAAATACGTATTACGGTATTAACTCATTTCCCATGGAGCGTATGTCTACACCTTTCAATACCGTACAGATGATAGTTCAGATATACTCAATGTCTAACTTGAGTTCACGTATCTACTCATTTACAAAATTCATCAGTACTCACATCTGGCATCTTAGACAGATAAAGTAAAATATGTGGGTTATTTTACTTTCGGACATAGTAATTATTATGTCCTCATCTTAACACCTAGTTAAGGCGACATACGTATTTTAAGCTTGAGCTCTCGATTATCACCTAAATAATAAGTTTAAAAACAGTCTCATCTCTATTTATCACACAGTAAATAGAGGCGATTACCCGTGTGAGTGAGCTAATCTTATATCTGTCCGACATACTTTCTCAATTTAAAATAATGTACTAAGCATTAAGATGCATAAAGATCAAACAAAGATTCATATGCATTAATGATGAAACAACACTAGTTCATAAATGTGAACAACTCAGGGAAATTACAATCCAGTACATCAGACTCTACGCAATCCTAGAGATTTTACATGACCACAAAACAAATCTCTAGGTATTGACTTTGTCATAGGATCTGCTACCATTCTATGCGTAGATATGTACTGTAAGTTCACATCCTTTCGTGCAACCATATCCTTAACAAAGTTATACTTGGTATTTATATGTTTGGTCTTGCCATGATATTTTGGATCTTTGGTGTACGCTATAGCTGCTTGGCTATCACAGTTAACCAACAATGGATTTGCAGCTTTCTCAATAACACCTAAATGATCCAAAAATCTCTTAAGCCAAACTCCTTTTTGTACCGCTGCTGATAATGCCACGAACTCAGCTTCCATCGTGGATAAGGCTATACATGTTTGCTTCTTACTGCTCCATGATATGGCGCCATTGTTCAGTAAGAAAGCAAATCCCGAGGTAGATTTTCTTTCATCTAAATCTCCTCCACAATCAGCATCTGAATAGCCTTCAAGTCGCAGATTCTTTCCTTGGTAATTCAACTTGAAATCAGCAGTTCCCTTCAGATACCTCAGTATTCTCTTAACGGCTTTCCAATGTGCTGGACCTGGATTGGATTGGTATCTACTCACCATTTCAACTACAAAACATATGTCGGGTCTTGTACACATCATAGCGTACATCAAACTCCCAACTGCACTAGCATAAGGAACATGTTTCATTTGTTCCTTCTCTTGTGGAGTCCCTGGACATAGTCTATGGCTCAATCCTTCACCTTTTGCAATAGGAGTATCTATGGGTTTACAGTCTTGCATACGAAATCGTTCAAAAACCTTATTTATATATGTTTCTTGCGAAAGAGACAGCGATCTCTTCGAACGATCTCTTGAAATCTTAACTCCAAGAATGTATGCAGCCTCACCCATATCCTTCATCTCAAAGTTGGAAAACAACCAACTCTTGACAGTATTAACAAACTCCATATTGTTTCTGGCAATCAGTATATCATCAACATATAATGATATGATCACAAATTGATTTTTGGATTTTTTGATATATACACAATGATCATCATCAATCATTGTAAAATCATATCCCATTATGGCATTATGAAAACGTATATACCATTGTCTCGAAGACTGCTTAAGGCCATATATCGACCTCAAAAGTCGACATACCTTTTCTTCTTGGCCTTTCACTATGAAACCAGCAGGTTGTTCCATATATATTTCTTCCACTAATTCTCCATTGAGGAAAGCAGTCTTTACATCCATCGATGTAACTCAAGATCCATACTAGCTACTATTGCCAGAATAATGCGAATCGAGGTAAATCTCACTACAGGAGAAAATGTATCTTCATAATCAATTCCTTCATGTTGATTATACCCCTTCGCCACAAGGCGAGCCTTATACCTTTCTATCGAGCCATCAGCCTTTCGCTTTATTTTGAGAACTCACTTGTTCCCAATAGCTCTGCGTCCTTTTGGAAGATCAACCAGTTCCCAGACTTGGTTTGATTTCATTGACTATATTTCCTCTTCCATTGCATGAATCCATTTTTCCTTACTAAGGCAATTTAGAGCTTTATAGATATTTCTTAGCTCATCCTCATCTTGTGGAGTAACCATAAAAGTTTCCCCTTCAATGTCAAAATGTCGACGGGGAATACTTTGGCGACTTGTTCGCCGTATGGGAGATTGTACACTTTGCATATCATTCCCCATTATGCTCCCACTTGGATGAACTCCACTAATATCATTATTTTGATCCAAGGTTTCAAATAGGGAGTGATCTTCCCCTATTTCGCCATTCTTAGGAAACTCATCCTCTAAGAATGTGACATCTCGTGATTCAAATTCAGTTATACTCCCACTTTCCTGCTCACCTATGAACACATACCCTTTCGAGTGTTCGAAGTATCTTATGAAAATACTCTTCTTTCCTCACGGGACCCAATTTCCCAAACTTGTGAGAGGACTCATGTGTATAGGCAGCACAACCCCATGGCTTAAGAAAACTTAAGTCCGGTTTTCTACCTGTCCATAACTCATATGTAGTGGAAGTAACTGATTTGGAAGGCACCCGGTTAAGTATATAGGCGGCAGTTAACAATGCATCACTCCAAAAAGTGATAGGTAAGTTAGCATGCGCCATCATGGACCTAACCATTTCCAGTAGCGTTCTGTTTCTTCTCTCCGCAACACCATTTTGTTGAGGAGTATATGGAATAGACAACTGTCTTTCTATTCCTTTTTCATCACACAATTTTCTGAACTCATCAGATAAATATTCTCGTCCCCGATCGGATCTCAATGCTTTTGTTTTCTTATCTAATTGATTTTCTACCTGGTTCATAAACCTTTTGAAACAACTTATTGCTTCAGATTTATGAGAAATCAAATAGACATATCCAAATCAAGTATAATCATCAATAAAGGTGATGAAATAAACAGCCTCATGCCTTCCTCTCACATTCATTGTACCACAAACATCAGAATGGATTAAATGCAGAGGAAATTCAGCTCTTTTACCTTTTCCAAATGGTTTCCGTGTCGTTTTCCCTTCTAGGCAATGCTTACATATAGGCAAATAGACTTTTTCAATGTTGCCCAACAAGCCCTCTTTGGCTAATCTATTCATACGTTGTTGGCCAATGTGACCAAGTCTAGCATGCCACACATTCACATCATTATCATATGTATTAGAAGACGTAATAAGGGAATAACAAACATTTGCATTAACATAATCAATATCTAATACAATGAAACCATCCAGGAAATAACCATAATCATAGTAGTTTGCATCCAAATACAAATCCACACCTCTATTATGGAAGTTCATATTAAAACCTAGTTTAACCAACACTAAAATAGACACTAAATTCCAACGAATCTCCGGAGCATATAATACATCATGTAGGAACAAAGTGCGTCCACCACGCATATTTAGTTGGCATGTGCCAATTCCTTTTACTTCAGCTCTGGAGTTGTTTCCCACATAGATCCACTTAGTTCCAGTAGGTACTCGTCGGAATTCCACGAAGGATCCTCTATCCTTCGCTACATGGTCCGTCGCTCCTGAATTCACAGTCCACAAAGGATTAGACTTAGTTAAGAACACATAACTCGACACAAAAGCAAAGTTCTGAAAAATACAAGGGGTGCATACCTTCTTTGGCTCACGACAGTCGCGAGCATAGTGACCCTTCTTGTCACAGTTGTAGCATTTCACCCTTGCAAGCCTCTTCATGCGAGGACGCTTTCCTCTTTCATGTTGGTTAAACTTGGGTTTCTTCCCTGAAGGACTTGCTTCTTCCTTGCCTTTCCCTTTATCAAACTAATTAGGCCGCTTGCGCTTGGAGCTTGAAGCTCAATTTGAGCTAGAACTAGCATGATAGAGTTCAGCATCCGGCTTAGCCACCAAGAGACGGTCCTCTTCCAGCTCAAGATGACGGATTGCATCCTCGAAAGTTTTGATATTATCATTATGGGTTAGGTGCACCTTTATATGCTCCCAACTCTAAGGCAAGGAACGAATCACTGCTTGCATTTGATGCTCATCTGTCAGGACATGGCCAGCATCTTTCAGCTCATTTATCATGTTTGACATCTTTCTAAGATGTTGCTTCATGGTCTGACCATGATGCTTCTTATAAAAGTCAAACCTGATAGTGAGCTGCCTTAGTCTGGTCACCGAAGTATGACCAAATCTTGCCGCCAATGCTTCCCACATTTCTTTGGCATTGTCAAAACGCCTAAACTCTCGCATGACGTCATTGTCCATGCTGCTCAGCAATGTAATGCGAGCAAGAGAGTTCTTTCTTTTCCATGCTGTAAAAGCTTCCTTATCTCTTATGTGCTGTGCAGTGTTTCCTTCTTCAGGTTCTACCACGGTCAGGTTAAGAGCCTCAAGTGCTTATTGCTCTTTCAGCACATACTGAATTTTCATTTGCCAAATTTCATAGTTGTCGCCATTGAGCTTTTCACCTTTGTTCAGCTTGGCAACCATGCTCTTTGTGGCTGAAGCCATTGATCTGAACACATCAGACAAATATGCACGAATTATTAATGTCTATCAATTATGCATCCCTTTTTACATAGACCCATCATATTAATGAATAATTTCAAGTAAGGCTTCAGAATCCTTTTTACATAGACCCATCATATTAATGAATAATTTCAAGTAAGGCTTCAGAATCAAAAGGTCACTATGTTTCCAATCATCCTCCAAAAATCCTAACTTAGAACTATCATTAATATAATTGTCTTATGCAAAATCAATTCTATGAAGTTACAAAAACTTCTAAAACTACCAACAACAACCAGCAATAACAGAAAGCAACAGATAATTGACATCCAATATAAAACAATAATGCTTTCAACTAATACAACCAATATATAGGTTACTACATCAACAACAATTAGGTAGTAAACAATACATAAGATGTCCACAAAGCACACTAAACTAAGATCAGTCAATACAACTAACACCAAGTCAGCACACGAACTGGGAAAGATCCTCTTTTGTTCAAATTCTTGATCTTTTCCCTTGCAACAATACAGTAATATTCATTTACAAAATCCATCACAATTTTCTTATAGGAAGCAGCTCCGTTGACATCCCATATGCGATTCAACACATCTTGCCATTCAGGTGGAAGAGTGTTTATGAAAAATCGCACCATCTCTGACTGTGACATAGGACGACCATTCCATATGACCTGTTGAATTTTCTCGTTAACTTCAAGGACGTGATCAATTAAGTCACCTCTCTTCCATCGATGATCAGTCAGCTCAGCTATCAACTTAGACAGCCTATCCTTTTCTTCATCGGTAACTACGCGAATAGGTGTACGCAACCTCATGAGAGGCATTGTTCCTGCAACAAATGCAGAACAAAATAAGGGATCACTTATAATCCACATAGACTTAATTCAAAAGAAAACACATTCTTTCCCTTCTTCTTTTTTTCGGTCAATGGTCATCGGTCAACGGTCGTCGGATGGGTCGTCGGTCGCTAGACCAGTCGAACCGGTCGGACTGGATAGGCTGATCGGACCGGTTGGGCCGGTCGGGCGGGTCGCACGGACCGACCGCACATGCCGCGTGTGCCAAGCGTCTGCGGGTTGGGTCGGGTCGCCGTTCGGCTCACCGGCCGGTGACCGCCCAGCCAACTGTCGACGGCGCTGACGTCATCGATGACGTCACCCCAGCGGTTACCGACCATTGGGTGATGTCATGCTGACGTCAGCACGCGTCGGTCCGTCGATCGGCGCGTGCCGGTTCGCCGGTCGGCAGCGCGCACGCGCTTGGCGAGCCAGCACTTCCGGGCGTGTCACTTCCACGTGCAGCGCCTTCCGGCCACGCGTGTGGGCGCATGCGGCGGTCGACGTATCGCCAGACTCGTCTCGACGTCGCCTTTCTTCCTATGCCATCAGAATTCGATTTGACTTACGCAAACTCGGAAAAAAAAAAAGGACGTACAGTGCTCGGGTGTCGGGATTTTACGCCCCGATCCATATGGCCGAAATTTTTTTGCGAAAAATCAATCAAAAAATGTCAAACAGGTCGGGAAAACACGAACTAGGGCTCTGATACCAATGTTGGGAATAACGGATCCCCGAAAACGTGAATTCGACACTAAATCGAACCCCTAAATCAATGCGGAAGACGAGCCCGGGAAAAAAAACACGTATCACCGATCCTAAAGCATACCACGGATTCGAGCGTACCTTTTAAGCCACAGATTAAACACCGACGCCAATGGAGGAAGAGAAACTAGGCCCTGTTCAATCCGAGGAGGCAAAATTCTTCGAGCACTTCACTGGTTTCGCTTTGAAGAAAAACGAGAGAGAAAGAGTACGTAGAGAGAAAGCGTACGTCTTTTTCTAAAAGCAAAACGGTGCATTTTTCTCTCTCTCTTCTCCCTTTTATACCTCTCTCCTTCCACGGGCCCTATTCCCGTGGGTCGGGCTTTCTGGGCCCAACTTGGGCGGACGAGCCTTAAGCCCCATACTAATAAAGCCTTCAAATACTAATGACACCATTGATCATATATTCAATAACAATCGTGCCATGTCCGGGAATAGCTGCTAAATTTATCGGAAACAAACGAATTGCAAAACAATTTATCAAGATTACAAAACACCACACGCCCATTATACAAAACGCCGAAAAGATTTCCGATAACAAGATCAATCAACTTCTTCTGGAGGCTGACTTTACAGGAACAATAAACCATTGATGATGGGTAAGCCAAATTACCTTCAATGGGGTTGCTTTTCCCTTTCTCTTCGATCAAACCATGAACGCGTTACGAATCGATAAACAGATGATCCTCGTCTCTATGGCCCGCCAACGTTCACGGGCCGATGACAGCTCTTCCACTCCTTCTTGGCTCTTCAAGAGGCTATTTTTGTGTATGTGCTGAGGAAGAGTGGGGATTTTATGTCGGTTGTAATGTAGATTAACAAGTGAGCTCATTAATTTTTTGAAATACCTTACCAACCCGAGCCCCGTTAGGATTAGGAGACATGCGAGTGAACTCATCAATTTTTTGAAATATCTCACAGAATTGGAGCCCTATTAGGAGTAGGAGATATTGGGTTGTAATGCTGAGTACCGAGTGAAATTAATTTTTTGAAATACCTCACCCAATCCGAGCCCTGTTAGGATTAGGAGACATGCGGAGGTTAGCTCTGGTTGGAACTCGTGCATTATGTTAATGCAAGGTTTTTCCTTGTCTGGTCTTGGACTTTTGAATCCGACCCGCGAGCGCTGTTGTCCGCGATCGAACCAACCACGTTTTGAGGTACCTAGCCCAAGTTCAAGGAAAGACTCCCTGTGCGACTAATGCGAGTTATTTCAGCGACTTGGCCCAAGCAAAGCGACAGCCGAGGTTTAACTGATTTTTCTTTCCTTTTCTATTCTTTTGGTAAATTAAATCCTTAGTTGTTCGTTGTTCGTGTTATCTTATGGACTTCTTGTCCCCTAAATATATGTGCATCTTTGTAATATAAATTTTCATGATATTATCTCTCCCAAAATTATTTACTAATATTACCATATTGCCTCTTAAGTTTGCCTAGTTTTCACCTAGGTAGCACGGACACGGCGACATGCGACACACGACACGACATGACACGACACGACATGTGACACGTTATTTTTCAAAAAGTAGAGAATTCCGACATGTTCCGACACGTTATATATTAAATGAATATTTTTTTTAAAATTAATTTAATTGAAATTCAGTATTTTTATTTTTCAAAATTGTATTTTAATCTCATTGATTTATTTTTCCATTAAAAAAAACAAATCTCCACTAAGGTCCATTCCACCCTCTTCTAGTTCTTTCCCTCGTCCATTTCCCCCTCCCCTAAAATTTATTTTTCTTTCCCTCCCCACCATCGTTTGTTTCCCCCCACCCCCAAATTTATTTTCTTTCCCTCCCCTTCACTAACAGATAGGCTGTCCCTGTCTCTTCCCCTCCCCAATACGCAATGGCCCATCAAAAACCCGTTCTGTCTCTTCCCCTGCCCCAATACGTGATGGCCCATCAAAAACCCTAGCTCTGCACGACCCTTCCTCTTCTTGTTCCTCGCCACTCGTTGCTCGCCGCACAAACCCCTTTCCTCGCCGCTCGTCGCCTCTCACCGCTCGCCGCACGACCACCTTCCTCTCCTCTTCCTCTCGCCTTTGGCCCTTTCTCCCTCACAGCTGCAACCTTGTCGGATCCGTAGCAGCATCACAGTGGCGGCCGTCTCTCGCCGTCGTGACCTTGTCTCTACTCCCTCGCCGTCGCTTCCACCCTCCATCATCCTCCGGACACGCGTGTCGAAACGTGCCGGGCATGCGTTGACCGCGTGTCAGATTTCCAACATGCGTTGACCGCGTGTCCAAGCGTGTCGACATGTCTGACATGCTCCGACACGTGTCGGACACGACATGGAAGCACGGACAACGTGTCCGTGCTACCTAGGTTTTCACACCATCTTAACCATGGTGATGGATTTTTTTATCCCCCACTCTCTCTCCTGAAATTACAAAAATAATTATTGAATAACCATCCACAATTTGTATCCTCCTCAAGTTGAACAACTAATAGCAGTATACCCCCTTCTTAATAAATTATTTTCTATGACTTCACCATAACATAGTTTCAATCAGCAACATGTTTCAATCAGTGGGTTCCTTTATAAATTAAATTCACTCAAATGAAAGATTAGGATAAAACCGAAAATGAAAAACTAAGAAGATATATTTATTAAATATAGCTTACCCAATGCTTAGTTTATATATAGATTATGGAATAACAATATATCTTATTGCATCACTTATTCGCGAGTTACAAATTATAGATATAACTTGGATACCACACTCACCTTTCGAATCGGAGCTCCATGCGCTGAATCTGTCTCTCCAACATCTTCATCATCGAGGACTCCAAAACACTCCAATTGATCTTGAGACTGACTGTCTTCAGCTTGTTGAGATAGTGAATGGTATTCGCCTACCGCCATGGGAGTAGAGGCCAGTGATCGATGAAACCCTATTCTGGCTATCGAATTTCTCCTTTCTCTCTTTGCGGCACTGCCGCCGATCAGCTAACCTAGTGGCTGACTAGGCTGCCAAAGCCCAGTTAGCTCACCCGGCCAAAAATTTTACACTTTCTCTTCCGCTGGAACTGCTGGATTTATTGTATGCGGACGCTTTAGCTGCAGGGTGTAATCTTCCTCTATAATCAATATATATATAAGTGTGTTTCTGTCAAAAAAAAAAACTTCATTAAAAATAAATAATTATGATTTTCGGATTTGTTCCTCCAATCAATGATGGCCCGAAACATAACCCAATCATATGTGGCGAGAACCGAAGAAAATAAGAACAGAGAAACCCTCGAGATCTCATTCCATGGATGCGGTGTTCATATTTCCAAACCGCTCATCAATCATTTTTTCACCCGGAGATCTCATTTATATAACTAAATTTATGGCTTGCACCAAAAGAGACATTAATCTGGTTAGTACGATGAACAATGCCTGCTTCTACAATTATAATGCTAGCTCTAACTGAAGAAGAAGGTGGAGTGGTACGCTAGAGACTAGCCTGTGATGGTACCATAGCCAAAAATTCATCTGCTTCTGGGAATTACGTTAAAGACGATTCTCAAGTACGAGAAATCCTCCTGATCCGGATAAGTCAAAGGTGATGGTCGTAGTTCCTGGCTAAACCTTGATGCCGCGGGGGACATTCTCATGTGATCACACATGTTACCAACACGAAAACATCACATATACTCCACGACCACTGAATTAAATGAGGCCTCAGGTTGCTACTCAAATCAACAGCCAATAGAAAGTTGCTTAGGGCGCGTTTGGTAACGATTCTGTTCCCGGGAGCTGATTCTGACTAGAAATGATTATTTTTTATTTTGTTCCCAGGAACTGATTCTGAGTAAAAAAGCGCGTTTGGTAACTGTCCAAAATTTTTGATTCTGGAATAGAATTGCGTTTGATACCGTACTAATTGATTAGGTTCCAAATTAATTTCTTTTGATTTTTAAATAAATTTTAAATAATTTTTTTACTTTTTTACACTTTTTTCTTTTCTTTTTTCCTTTTTGTTTCCCCTTTTTCCTATTCTTCTTCTTCTTCATGTGGCCGGTCGCCGGTTCTTGTGGCTGGTCGCCGGATCGGCGACCGGCCAGACGAGGGCCGGCGACGCTCACCGGAGCGTCGCCGGCCCTCGGCGAGGTCGGCCTTCATTGGCCAAGCCTAACTGGCAGCTAGGCGAGGCTCGCTTGGCCACCTGCAAGGCTCGCCGGCCACCGGCGAGGCTTGCCCAGCCCTGCCGGTGGCTAGGCTGGCCTGGCCAGGGCTGGGCGAGGCCGGCTTGGCCACCGGCGAGCTCGCCAAACCTCGCCCTGGCCTGGCGAGCCTCCGGCGACCTCGCCGGATTGGCAACCGGCGGCGGACGGCGGCGGCAGGCGGTGGTGGGCGTTGGAGGACGGCAACCGGGATGACGAAAGGGAAGAATGAGGGTTTCACCATTTTGATTCTTTTTCTGATTCTCGGACAGAGAATCAATTTTTTTTTTATTCTCAAATCTTGTCCAAAACTGTTCCCTGGAACAAAAATTTTACTAAACGCGATTTTCGTCCTAAATTGATTCTGATAACAAAAAATCAGAATCTGGCACTGTTTGGCATGTTGCCAAATAGGCCCTTACAAGAAAGATAGGCACATTTAAATACATGTAGCTGCATTTTCAAACTCTTGCACCATATTTACAGATCAAGGTCTTATCCTTTTGCTACAAGAATAAGCAAAATTTCAAATGATTAAGATAACAATGTTGTCAATTTGAGGGATAAATAACCAAACCTGAAAGGAAGTTGCTAGCCTGAAGACAGAAAAACTCACTTATGATGCACGAGTTAAGTGTAGTAGCACAATGAAATAGACCTGGAAAAGGTGGCAACAGAAGTGCAATGAATAGGGCAAGTTAGTCATTACAGTTTCCTATAAATTCTCCTTTCCTGTTCCACGGGCGAGTTGCAAAAGACTTCCGGAGCATGCTTCTCTTCTCATTTACTCTGCCTTCTTCACATGGATATTCTGGAAAGTAATCCAAAAATGTTTTGCAGCCTAGTGAATCAACTCCATCGAATAGGAAGCTCTGGACTTCATTCTACGTTTCATGACAAGAGATAAGTAACTGCAATTCTAATACGCAATGGGGAGGTAGATGTACGAATAGCTGTAAATGACATTTCTATCTTTGCATTTGTCTCCCCAAATAACCTTTTCAAAACTTCATAACCCAGATCCGGGACTCAAAAATCAAATAAGTAATAGATTGAAAATGAATCAAAGAAACATAAGAGCAACCGCATAATGTTAGATACATTTATAACACTTTGCTTAATACTTTAGACCATTGGTAGTAGCGCTGGTCTCTGCATGTGCATGTAATAAATAAACTTCGCAAGTAGGCTGTAGATGAAGATAGGGGAGGAGATGAGTGACCAGGTGATAAACCTTTTCTGCTCTCGAAGTCAGATACCGATGCTGCGCTTCATGGTTGGCTATAAGTTGAGATGCATCAGTCTCCCTTATTCCTAGGTCCATCTAAACGAGCCAAGCCTGAGAAGAAATCAAAGGTTAGAGGAAATTAAATAGAGAAATATTCTAGCCTAAAAGAAACAATGCAATCCCTTGAAGAGACAATTTATTGAGCGAGGTACCTTCAGATAATCCACGAATGCAGGGTATCAAACGGCATGCATGTGTTGACTAGACTTAAACCTGGTCCATATGACTATTGGTGAGAAGAATCTCAACAATTCGCCCATTAGATTTCCACCCCATGGTAAAAGCTGCATAAAGTGGTGTTAAGCTGAAACGTCCAAAAAGGACAGGAAAAAAACTAAAAACTCTTTGAATGTTACTATAAAACACAACAAACAATTGACATCAGCATACTCGAGACCTAAAGACATAAGGCCTTCGTAGCACTTATCTTTGTATTCTTCGTGCTTGACAACGTCATATAGAAGGTTAAGGTCCCTGCAAACAATATATCAGGGCAGATCAGGACCATCTACAAGACCCGGAAACTTGGGCCAAAGAATCCAAACAATCATCTGTTATTATGAGGACTGATAAGAATAGACTTAATATTTGATAATCGATCCCATTAAGACACAAGATGGCATGCATATCTTTATGACAACAATGCTACAAAATGCAAAAAACCTTCAAAAGTAAGACATAACGTTAAAAAGTATTGATACATTAATCAATCTCTTATCGGTAGGGCTTTTCCTCTCACAGTGGGACACCTCAAACGTGGAAAACACAGGCTTGTAGGAAATCTATGTAACTTGTGAGAAGCAATGGCTAACTGAGCCTGAGCGGTTGAGGGCCACCACCAGTCCCTCCAGGTCTGCTGGCGGTGAGAACATTGATAAAATACCATATCACAAATGTTCACAAGTGCAAAAACACGCATACGTGATGTGATCAAACTACATAAGACATAATTCTCTCGTTTTATGCGAGTTTCTCTCTACCCTCTGGTAGTGCTGCTTTCTCCCCAAAACCCTAGATTTGTTCTCGACAATCACTCTCGTTTTTCTCTGTTTCTTCCCATACAATGATGTTCAAAAAGGAAAACCCAAAAAAATTTCTCATTCGATCTAGTTTACACTGAGAGCAGTGGCCTCCTCTTCACTTGAGAGAACAATTGTGTTGGTCGAGGCTGGGTCAGATGGAATCCACGCTCTTGGGGCTTGATTAAGGTAGGATTTCATCTTCATCGTCTAATGAAGAGAAGATATTTCGACTGGGATATATGCAGCATTTGTTGTTGGAGTGATTTGATTCTGAGACTTGACGAGGAAACCTGATGCACGTAGTCATGAGTATATGTCAGTCAGATGTTTGATAAAAGAACTAGAAGACTTTGAGAAGAAGACGGAAGTAATGAAAATTTATCTTGCCCCTAATAGTATGTGTTCATGCTGGAGTCTTTCCCTGCTCTTATAACCAGTCTTTTCTTTTACTAATCTAGTCAGATAGTATGGATAGTAAAGAAGAAAATGAGTTGCGGGTGGCAGCATTATGTAAACGACTCGGACATCTATGGTCCGAGGAAGATGTGGTTGAAGTAAGCCCAGAGATATCAACACAAAAAAGAGATGAATGCAACAGAACAATTATGGGCAAACTATATTCTAGACCCAACGTCAATTTTCCTGCATTTTTCACTACTATGAAGAAAGCCTGGAAGACAGAAGCAGTAACGTGTGCACAAAAAGGACCAGGTCTCTTTACCTTTGTCTTTCAATCAGAGGAGGAAAATGAGAGAATTATGCAATCTGCACCATGGTCCTACTTGAGTAATTTGCTCGTCCTTAAATAGTGTGAGCCTGACATTCCAGAACATTGTTATGATTTTTCCAGAGCGGCTTTTTGGGTAAGACTTGTAGGTATACCCCCTGGTTGGAGGATTGAACCAGTTTACCATGATCTGGGAAATAAATTGGGGCAAGTTAAGGATATTCAGCTAGAATCTATGGGAACTATGCAGCAAAAAGGAGGAAGAGTAAGAGTAGAAATTGACTTATCTACTCCTCTGAAAGCAGGAGTCATTTTGGAGATCGGAAATAAATGGTTGTGGGTCGAATTTAAATATGAGCGATTACCTCATTACTGCTACTCTTGTGGAAGAATTGGCCACTACGCCCAAGATTGTCTAGAAATTCCTTACTCATAATCACCTTGGGCAGTCGACAAAATTGGCTCCTATGGACCCTGGCTGAAAGCAGAAGTAAGTGATCATAGTCCTTATTGGGAGGCTTTTTATGGAAACATTGATGAAGGACTTATAATAGAAGAAACTATACTGCGAGTATCATCTCCAGCTAGGGAGCAGGATATAATAGCACAAGAGAAAGGCCCAGAAATGAGACTAGAAGCTTGCAGCAAAAAGCGTGCAGAAAATTCCAGGGAGCAGGAGATAATGGAAGTCCCTATTTCAAATCAGCAGGTAATCAAAGATCATGGTAAACAGGTCATGTGTTCAGATGTTCCCATACAGACTTCTTTGAAAATAGGAAAAGTAGCAAGAAGAACATGAAGGTGCAGAAAGCAAAAAAGCAGAAATGCTTACCTGCACCATCTCCAATTCTCATAGATGATTCGAGTATGATGGAGACTCCAGTGAAGTTGCTTGCAGAAGGAACAGATTGGGCTCTGGTGGCTAGCCCTAATAAGCCACCATAGACGACATGAAAATTATCAGTTGGAATTGTCAGGGGCTGGGCAACCCCCTGACAATCCAGGAACTACGAGCTTTGAATGCTCTTGAAAGGCCCAGTATAGTTTTTCTTATGGAAACTAAAAACAAAGCAACGATGGTAGAAAATATTTGCAGAAAACTACAGTTTCAGCACCTATTCCTAGAAAATCCTATAGGCATATCAGGGAGACTGGCATTGATGTGGAACGGGGAAATAACACTAAAAGTGCAACATAGCTCCAAACAATTCATTGATGTACATTGCACTGATCCAGCCAGAAAACAAGCTATGCAGATCACTTTTATTCATGCTTCAACAAATTTTGAAGAGAGGCAGAAACTATGGCAACAATTGAAAACAATGAAACCTCACAGCTCAATTCCATGGATATGCATGGGGGATTTTAATGAGATTCTATATGTATGGGAGAAGGTAGGGAAAAGAGGAGGAGACAACAAAAGACTTGCAGCTTTTAGAGATATGCTCAATGAGTTGTCTTTGATGGATATGGATAGCCAAGGATGTGCATACACATGGGCTAACAATCGAGAAGGGGGAGTTGGTTAAAAAACGATTGGACGGGGTGTTATGTACTTTGGAATGGCGAATTACCTTTCATGATGCAGAAGTCCATGCCCTTCCAGCAATAGGATCGGACCACAGTCCTCTTGTCCTTAAGCTATACCCTGAATGCAAGAAAAGAATAAGAGAATTCAAAATGGAGGCTTTCTGGCTTGAACATGAAGAATATCCTGGAGTTATTCATAACACCTGGAGCCATACAGCTTATTCCCAGGCCACATTTTCAGAAAAACTCCAAGCGACCTCAAAAGAACTCATACAGTGGAGCAAGGAGAGGTTTCCTTATGCACCTAGCAGGATAAAGGAGCTCACTCAAACATTAACAGCCATAACAAACCAGTCACAAGAACATACAAGCAGAAAGGAAGTACAAAGCATTATACACCAGCTAGACATACTGAGGAAGCAGGAGGAACAGTAATTGGGATTGAGATCACGAATTAAATGGTTACAATGGGGAGATAAAAATACAAGATTTTTTCATGCCACAACAGTTCAACGGAGACACAGAAATCACATTATAATGCTACAACTGGAAGATAATAGATGGTGTCGGGATCCAAGAGCAATCAGAAATCATATTCAAACTTTTTACAGCAACTTATACAGAACAACAGGGCAAAGAAATTATCAGCCAATACTAAACCAATGCCTATCCCCTATTAATAACAGTATCAATGCATCATTAGTGGCAAAACCTACAATGGAGGAAGTTCGAGAAGCAGTTTTTCAATTGGGAGCATTGAAAGCGCACGGTCCCGATGGTTTCAATGGGCTTTTCTATCAAAATGCTTGGGACATTATACGGTCGACTGTTCCAGCTTGTACAGAATTTCTTCAATACAGGTATTCTGGACCCTCATTTGAATCAGACTTATATAACCTTGATCCCCAAAGTGAAAAATCCTGAGACAATCAGTCAGTTTAGGCCCATCAGCTTATGCAATTTCAGTTATAAAATTATCTCAAAGCTATTAGCAAACAGATTGAAAAAGTGGCTACCAGAGATAATCGAACCAGAACAGAGTGCATTCGTTCAGGGTAGACAGATACAAGACAACATCATAATTGTGCAGGAAGTGCTACATCAACTGCGCATTACAAAAAGAAAGAAAAAACATCAGGCAGTACTCAAATTAGATATGCAGAAAGCATATGACAGAATAGAATGGGACTTTGTTCGGGATTGCATGCTGAAAATGGGATTTTCTGAGAGATGGGTTACTCTAATCATGCAATGCATAACAACAGTGACATTCAGTGTCAAGATCAATGGCGAACCAACCCCTTTTTTCAGTCCATCCAGAGGGCTCAGGCAAGGAGATCCTTTGTCTCCTTATCTATTTATCATTATCACAAATGTGCTAACATGGCTGATGCAAAAGGCGATTGCGGATGGCAGCATAAAAGGTATACAGCTTAATAGATCCTGTCCTAAGTTATCTCACCTTCTGCTTGCGGATGATGTCATTTTTTTCCTGGATGCTACTCTAATGGAATGTCAGAATTTAACTCTCACACTAAACCAGTACTATTATGCAACGGGGCAAGCGGTAAATTTAAACAAGTCTGGAGTTTATTTCAGCAAGAATTGTCCCTTACCACTTAAAAGGAACATGGCACATGAGTTGAGAGTACCTGTTTTTGAAAAGACAGGCAAATACTTAGGCCTCCCTACAGAATGGGGACAATCCAGAAAAGAAGTTTTCGCATGGATATTAACAAGGGTCAACGCAAAGCTGGAGGGTTGGAAGGAAAAGTTACTTACTAAAGCAGGAAAGGAAATCTTGATTAAGAGTGTGGTGCAGGCCATACCTACCTACGCCATGTCGATCTTTAAATTGCCAGTGTCGATCTGCAAAGCAATTGAAAGGCGAATAGCTTCATTCTGGTGGTAGAAAGGGGATAACACGAAGGGCATACACTGGAGGAACTGGGAAGTTCTGAAAAACAGAAAAGATGAAGGAGGGATGGGGTTTAAAGACTTAATTACCTTCAACTGTGCAATGCTTGGCAAACAAGCATGGCGGCTACATACTTCCTCGAATGCATTATGGAGTCAAGTTTTAAAAGGCATATATTTTCCTCGGGCGATCTATGGAGTGCACGAAGGGCCGGAAATCATCTTGGGGCTGGAATAATATCTGTTGGGTCGAGACACCCTCAAAGCAGATGTTAAATGGTTAGTCGGGGACGGCAAATCCATCAAAATTAGGGAGGATAAATGGTTATCACAGGAATTCCCAGGAGGGCAAGTCACTCAAATAGAACCTACCTGGGTGGAAAGTTGGGAAAATTCCAAAAAGGGACCCGAAGTACCCTCTTTTTCTCAAATAAGAGCCCGAAGTGGACATTGTTTCAAATAAGGACCTGGAGTGCTTTCATTTTCTCAAATAAGAGTCTAAAGTGGATGTTATTTCAAATGAGGACCTAAAGTGGTTATGTTTATTTCAAATAAGAGCATGAAGTGGCTATGTTCGTTTCAAACAAGGACTCGTCTTTCCAGCGATCAAGGATATTTTCGTCATTTGTCATTTTTCCATTTTTTTGGCTGGTTCTTCTTCCTCTTTGCCGGTGGCTAGTCGGCCTTCATCAATGCCCACAAAGGGGCTGGGCGAGGGATGGCCTTACTGGGTATGGCGAGGGTCACCACGCTCAAGCGAGGCCGTCCCTCACTTGTGGCCGGCGTGGGTGGCCCTCACCGGCGGGGCGACCCTCGCTAGCCCTCGTGGGCATCACTGGTGGCCGGTCGATCACAGGCAAATAGGAAGAAGAAGAACCAGGAAAAAAAAAGGAAAGAAAAAAAAGGTGAAATGCAAAATGACAAAAATACCATTGATTGGTCGGAAAATTTAGCCAATTGGCGATCGGCGAGGTCGGGTCCTTATTTGAAACAACCAAAGCCACTTCAGGCCCTTATTTGAAACAACTAAGGCTACTTTATGTCATTATTTGAAATAAAGTCCACTTCGGGTCTTTATTTGAGAAAACAATAACACTTCGAGTCCTTTTTTGAAATTTTCCCTGGAAAGTTTGATTAACGAAGAATCTCGAACTTGGAAGCAATCTCTCATTCAACAGCTTTTTGAGGACAAAATAGCCAACGAGATCCAAGCCATTCCTTTGAGAAAGAGCCCCAAACTTGATACCAGAATCTGGACAGGAAACAGTACAGGGGAATTTACAGTCAAGAGCGGTTACAACAGGGCTCGTTTATCCAACAACTGACTAAATCAGAACAGAGCAACTTGTTCTTACCAGCCTCCACGCACTTTATGGACACAGATCTGGCGCCTATCAGTTCCACCACAGATCCGAACCTTTCTCTGGAGCATATGTCAAAATGTTGTTCCCACAAAGGAAAATCTATACAAAAGAAATATCAGTCCAGATCCATTATGTCAGCTGTGTTATACGCAAGTTGAAACAATCGAACATCTATTCCTCTACTGTAGATGGACGAAACAGATCTCGGCAAGATAAACTTTTGCAAGGAATAAATATCACGAAACATCTTAAGAGAATCGACCAGTGGCTTCTGGCAGAAGAGATTTACCTAATCGGGAGTTCATCGCGGGGGTTCTATGGCAAATCTGGAAGGCGCGAAACTCTTGGATCTTCCGAGCAAAGGTTCCCAAACCGGCAGACATCCTTGAACTAGTCCGAATCCAGAATACCGCCTTCAGCAAAGGGACGAAGAACCAGTCCGGCCAAAGAACGACCCAATACTTACCGGAGTCATGGACACCACCGAGAGGTCGGGAATTGAAATTGAACGTCGACGCATCATGGGTTCCCGGCGAGTTTCTTTGTTCCGTTGCTGGAATCGCTCGGGATGAAGATGGGTGTGTTGTTGATGGCTTCACAGCAGAAGCTAGGGTTTCTTCGGCGTCTGAAGCGGAAGCGAAAGCTGTGTTACACAGGATATGCTATCTAAAGGAGTTAAAGCCAACACACGTGGGAAGCCAACCAGTTCAAGGGATCTGCGAAAGTGATAGTTTGGCTGTCGTGGACTTCATCATGGGCCGGGCCAGGACACCTTGGAATTTAAAAGAAATCATCCAATGCTGTAGAGACGAGCTATCCAAGTGCAACAATGTATCCGTAACCTATTGCCCCCGAGACGTGAACAAAGCTGCAGATTGGCTGGTACGTACTCATCGAGCCAAGAAACTTCCGTTTAATTGGGTACATACACCCCCTTACTTTCTATGGGAAATTTTAGTTGCAGATTGTAAACCATCGTTGTCTTCTAAGACTACTTAAGCGAATATATATATCACTATTGACCAAAAAAAAAAAAAAACTACATAAGACATGGACGGCACTTATAGCTAATGAAATGATCATACACTAGTATCTTTAAGTTGTAATTTCAAAAGTTGAAAATATATATTCTCTTTCTCAACCTCTGAGAAAGATACTGACTAGATTAGCAAAAAGAAAGAAAGGGAAAGACACTAGTGACAGAAATACAATATGGAGAAACAACAAGGGCTCAGGTTGCATGTATTCTCATGACATAGGCAAGATCAATTAAGAGCCACCGTAACATTCTTCGGAAGATATTCCTTGTATTCTTTTTTATAATTATTAAATAGTACACGATTCATCATTTTCTTAACATTCGTATCAGGGGTTAATCATATGCTGGAAAGAAAAAAGAACCTGAATTGTTCATCATTTTTGCTCTTTGCTGGGATTTCATTGCAATCAATTCGTGTCTCTGGACTGAATTAATCAGCCAATTAATTAGTTTGTCTTGGTGCTTGGTCCCTGGCAAATCATTCTGGCTGGGCAATTCAATAAGTTTGTTGATTCAGGTTTATGTAGTTCTTTGGCAGGGTTGATGAACCGTATCGGTTGTAAAACATGAGCTTCGAATTTGAGCTCCGCGACTTTCTAGAAAAGGTTAATATTCGTCTTTCCATTATACCTTTTCTCTTGCGATTTGATTTTTTTTTTCCTTTTGAGGTTAGCTAGCTTAATGACACGTTACAGACAAATAGTAACAGTTCCAGCAGGACCACAAATTCTCTATTGCCTAGGATGGGCACCCTGAGGATTAATTTTAAAATGTGAAAATTTACTTTCAAATTGGTGAGATACAAGAGCAAATATCAAATGATAGCCAAGTCTTTAAAATGTCAAATGCTAGTTTCAAACGTGTTTAATTTCACAATTCATAATTTTAGAGAAAAGGAATAATAATTTATAAGAATTGCTAAATGAGAAAAATAAATATTAGGTATTCGGAGGATATAAATATTGGACTGTCAATTTTTTTAATGTTTTCTGATCGTGTCCACAACGATTAGGCTTTTTTTATGTGCACATTGAAGAACAAGTTAGTCTCTCATTATGAAAAGAAATTTCACTAGTCTCTTATACTAATTTCTAAGAATTGTTAAATGAGTATAGGATTTGACATTTTAAACTTCATTTTGACCACAAAAAAAAAAAAAAAAAAATACACTTCATACATTAGATTCTTAAACTCGTATAAAAGGAAAATAGTAAGGAAAGTATAATTCTTTAAAATGTGATTGAAGATTGATTTAAAAAATAAAATAAAAATCAACTTAAATGTAATAGAAGAATTAAATCAACTTAATATCATTTTTCATATTTGTGATTATATGAACTTGGATCATTAATAAAAAAATTTCTTTCTTCTTTAAACTTACTTTTAAAAAAAATTGTTATTTATGGGAACTGATTTCTCAAGGAAACTGGACAATAAAGTCATCTGGTTTCCTTGAAAGCAAGTAAAAAGTTAGGCCTAAAAAAGCAATCAAAGAGGGAATTGTTTTGGTCAAATGAGCGTCTTATTCATATAATTTCACAATTGAAAGAACTATACATACTTAACTTGACAAATTTTCCTTTTAAGATCAGTTAATTTTTTACCTGTGAGCGGAGGATCCAATAATCAGATATCAAGGGTAGATCAACCATACACTTGCGTCAAATTATCGAAGATAGTCCTAAATATCTCACTATAGGAGATTCAAAATATCTAAGGAAGTAGACGTATTAATCCTATGAAAGGCCCTTTTTACGGCTGTTGGAGAAATCTTTCCAGAATATTTTGAAGCTGACAAAACGTTTCTTTCAGTCTAAAGTCTGGAAGTTCGGAGACCGTCAGTTTAAAGTCTGAAGACTTTGTTCTCTCGAGACTCAAGACTCAAGACTCAAGACCCAAGACTTAAGACTCGGGACTCAAGACTTAAGTCCTGTTCTCACCGACAGTCTTTCTAATCCGGTGACGAAGGAAATCCAAAGCCGAGGTTTATGGTTGAGGATTCGATCCTATTCTCTCGGAATAGATTCTTTGGTTGGATAATCATTTCGGATTCTTTAATTCTTATCTAAGATCGATTGAAGATCCGTTGGTCGACGAAATAATCTTGGAATGTTCTATTCATGGAAACCGAGATCCTGATTGTATGGGCGAACGGGATTGATGGGCTATCATCAGATTCCTTAAATAGCTCGGATGATCTTCTTGATTGATTCCGTCCAACGGGTAGATTGGAGGAATTCCTTTGGTAAGTGCCAACGGCTATGATGGCATGAAGGAGTATAAAAAGAAGTTGTTCTAGTTATTTTAAGAGGGTGATTGATAGAAAAATTCCAGTCGAAGATCCTTGATTGTTGTTTGAGACTCGTTCGAGCGAAATTGTAAAAGAGAGTATATACTTGGTGACGCCTTGAGTGAGTGTGGTAGATCATCTACACCTAGAAATCAAGGAAGATCAACACCGTAACATCTCTTTGATCATAGTGGAATCCAGCCAATCGGCTGTCGGTGTAGAAGAGTGGACGTAGGCTTGAATCAAGCCGAACCACTATAAACTGAGTGTTCAATTCTCTCTTTCCCTTACTCAGTCTCTCGATTGATATTTAACTCTTGCGATTGAATCATTAATTGTTTAAATATCGTACAAGCTTCGAGAAATTTTTTATATACCTATTCACCCCCCTCTAGGTACTCATACTAGCTATATCAATTGGTATCGAGCTCGTGTTCTTACTTTGTTTGAAGTGTTTTACTTCAGAGTAAAAGATCCATGGCTAGTATGTTGGCACCGGGACTTATGGAAGGGCAAAGCAACACAAGGCCACCATATTTTGATGGAAAGGATTACAACATCTGGAAGAACAAGATGAAAGCTTTCCTTCGATCAAAGGATCCTCTGGAATGGGACGTTGTGGAAAGAGGAATCACTCCCTGCTGCTTCAATCTCGAAAGAGGAAAGAAAGCTGTTGAAGCAGCGGAATGTCTCAAGAAGAGATAAACAAGAGACAAGCACTCGATGCTAAAGCAATTTATTCTTTATATTGTGCTTTATCTCCAACTGAATATAATAGAATATCTTCTTGTGTTACTGCAAAAAGTATGGGATAGATTACACATCACCTATGAAGGGACAGATCGAGTGAAGGAGACCAGAATTAACATTCTTCTTGGTCAATATGAAGCCTTCAAAATGAAACCAGGAGAATCTATAACGACATGTTTAGTCGTTTTACAGATATTGTCAATGGTCTTGAGAACCAAGGACAAAAAATTTCTGATCCCATGAAGGTGAACAAACTTCTGCGTGGACTCTCTAAGGATTGGAATCATATAAAGACTTCAATAAGAGAAACGCAAAGAATCATGCCATTATCTCGTAGACGAGCTGATTGGAACTCTTGGTCTTACGAAGTGGAACGAATTAATGAAGACGAAGATCCAAGAGGTAAGAAATCTATTGCATTAAAATCAAATGACGATTCCGATGATGCAGATTCGAAGATGATATGGATGATGAGGAGCTCGCTCTTATGATAAGAAGATTCAGAAAACTGAATAGAAAAGGCGAAGGTTCATCCCAAGGAAACAAAGTTTTCAGAGACAGCGAGACCAAGTCGTTGATGATGAGGAACCAAACAAAGATGTAGTTTGCTTCGAATGCAAAAAGAAGGGACACATCGACCCAACCTGTCCTCTTCTGAAAAAGAAAAGAGGAAAAGCTGAGAAGTTTCGAAAGGCTCTCAAAGCTGAAACCTGGAGTGATACAGAATGTGAAGAGAGTGATAATGAATACGCCAACATATGTTTGATGGCACATTCAGACTCAGACTCAGATTCTGGATCAGACTCAGACAGTGAATTTGAGGTAAGTAATTTTAAAATTCCTGTCAAAGTCTCTAAATATATTGATGAACGTGTTTCGTCTCAAGACTTCTCTCAAAAGAATTTCCGAACTTAAAAAGGAAAACTCATTTTGAAACAAAAGGAAATTATTTTAGAAGAAAGAATTAAAAGTCTAGATCTAAATGTTTCTGCTCTTAAAGAAAAAGAAGATGATCTCTTGAAAGAAAATGTTTTCTTAAAAACAGACTTATCAAATATTTCAAAGAAGTTTTCGATAGGATCCGAAAAGCTTGAAAAAGTGCTTTCAGTCCAAAGACCTTACTTTAATAAGTCTGGTCTAGGTATGACAGTGGAAACAATCCCCTTGATTGATTTTCCAAAAGTAAAAGAAAGAATTAAGAAAAGACCATCAAAAGAGGCTTATAAAAATCATTTCAAAAGAGTGTTTGTAAAGTCGGTAGGTCGAAATGCTTTAAGGTGTTCTAAGTGTAACTTGATCAGGATCATTTTGAAAAAGAATGTCCTATGGTTTGGAAGCTCGTTAAGAGAGTATGGCCTAATAATGCTCATCCTACTAACACCAAAGGACCCAAGAAAGTTTGGGTACCAAAGAAAGCTTGAGACTCTCTTTTGAATGCGGGTCTCTGTCAAAAGAAGATAAAGTGGTATCTTGACAGCGGATGCTCAAGACACATGACAGGAGACTCAAATTGTTTCATTAAGCTTATTCAAGTAAATGGTGGAAAAGTTTCTTTCGGAGGAAATAGCAAAGGAAGTATTGTGGGATTCGGGACTGTAAAAATTGGAAATCTCACAATAAGCAATGTCTCACTAGTGGAAGGACTCAACTACAATCTACTCAGCATTAGCCAGCTGTGTGATACTGGTTACAAGATCTCCTTTCAAGAAGGCATATGTTCTGGAACTAGCAAAGATTCGACTCAGTCTTTTATGGGTCGAAGGCATGGAAACATCTACCTCCTTGATGTACAGCCAAATGAAGAACAATGCTTAATCTCAATTCAAGATGAAGCAGTTCTATGGCACGAGAAAACTTGGCCATATCAACAAGAAGCAATTAGCCAAAATCTCTTCTAAGCGGCTTGTTCGAGGTCTACCTAAATTGCCATATCTAAAGTCGACCTATGCACTCCATGCATTCGGGAAAGGGTAAGAAATTCATTTAAGCAAGTAAATCATGTATCTACTAATCATGTATTACGTTGCTTCATATGGATCTCTTCGGACCAACAAGAACCCGAGAGCATTGGAGGTAAGAAGTATTGTCTAGTAATTGTAGATGATTACTCTCGCTTTACCGGGTATATTTTCTTGCAAGTAAGTCAGAAACTTTTTCGTACTTTGAGAAGTTTGCTAAAAAGGTTCAAAATGAAAAAGGATTTGCTATTTCAAGTATAAGAACAGATCATGGAAGTGAATTTGAAAATCAAGATTTTACAAAATTCTGTGATAAATCTGGTTTTAATCACATGTTTTCCTCTCCGTATACTCGAGCAAAATGGAGTTGTGGAAAGAAAGAATAGATCTCTTCAAGAAATGGCTAGAACACTTTTAATTGAAAGTAAAATTTCTTCACGATTTTGGGCTGAAGCGGTTTCAACGCATGCTATATTATAAATAGAGTCTTTCTAAGACCTATTCTTGAGAAAACTCCTATGAATTGTTCAAAGGTAAGAAGCCTATTGTTTCATACTTTCATGTATTCGGTTGCAAATGTTTTATTTTGAAAAATGCAAATGATCGAGTTGGTAAGTTTGAAGAAAGATCAGATGAAGGCATCTTCCTTGGATATTCTGCATCAAGCAAAGCCTACAGAGTCTATAACAAGAAAAGCCGGTCTGTGGAAGAATCAATGAATGTCAAATTCCAAGACTCGGCGCAAGATGAATCCACCCGAGACTCAATATGAAGAATCGAACTCACGCTAGACCTTCCAAAGTCTTCAACTCAAGAAGCATCTCGAGACTCGGAAGTCCATCATCAAGATACTCATGAAGATTCAAATAAAGAAAGAGATCATCAACCAAGCAAATCAACCAGTAACTGGAAACACAAATCCAGTCATCCCAAAGATCTCATTATTGGCGAAATCAATGAAGGAATCCGCACCAGATCAAAAAGGCGTGAAGAGTCTAGTGCTGTTGCTCTCATCTATGAAATTGAACCAAAAAGCATAGAAGAAGCTTTATCTGATGAAAGCTGGATCGAAGCTATGCAAGAGGAGCTCGAGACAGTTCAATATTAATGATGTCGGGAATTGACATCTAAACCGAAAGGTAAAGCGTTATTGGAGCCAAATGGGTATTCGGGAACAAGATGAACGAAGAAGGAAAAGTCGTACGCAATAAAGCAAGACTCGTGGCCAAGGGATACACGCAAGAAGAAGGAATAGACTATGACGAGACTTACGCACCAGTTGCAAGGTTAGAAGCTATTCGTCTATTACTTGCGTTTGCTTGTTACAAAAATTTCAGGTTATTCCAAATGGACGTCAAAAGTGCTTTCCGAATGGATTTATCCAAGAGGAAGTTTATGTGGAACAACCGCCTGGATTTGAAGACCCAAAGAAGCCGACTCGGTCTTCGGGACCGAAAAAGGCTCTGTATGGTCTCAAGCAAGCACCTCGAGCTTGGTGGACAGACTAAGTAAGTTCTTATTACAGAACGGATTTGTCAAAGGTAAAGTAGATACTACTCTGTTCATAAAAAGGGAAAACAAAAGTTTCTTACTCGTTCAAATATATGTTGATGACATTATTTTTGGATCTTCTAATGAAAGTCTTTGCAAGAAATTTTCTAAGTCTATGCGGGGACGAATTTGAAATGAGTATGATGGGAGAATTAACTTTCTTTCTCGGTCTTCAAATAAAGCAATTGAAGGAAGGAACTTTTATCTTCCAAGAAAAATATGCTAATGATCTTGTCAAAAGATTTGGATTGGAAAATTGCAAGAAGACTCGACATACCAATGTCATGCTCTCGAGAAGATAGACAAGGATGAAGAAGGGAAGAAAGTAGATCAAAAGCTGTACGGGAGCATGATCGGCTCACTTCTTTATCTTACGCTTCTAGACCGATATTTTGTTGAGTGTTTGCATCTGCGCTAGGTTTCAATCAGATCCTAGAGAATCACATCTCATTGCCGTGAAACGTATTATCAAATACGTTGCTTCATCCGCAAGCATCGGTCTTTGGTATCCAAAGAGGGAGACTTTAATCTTCTAGGATACTCGAGATGCGAGATCTGGCCGGTTGCAGAGTCGATAGAAAGAGCACTTCGGAACTTGTCAATTGCTTGGAAACGGGACGAGTGTCTTGGTTCTCAAGGAAGCAAAGCACCGTAGCTCTCTCAACGACGAGAAAGCGAGTATGTAGCTCTTGGAAGCTGCTGTTCGCAGATTCTATGGATAAAACAACAGCTACAAGACTTTGGCATTGAAGACTCATGCACGTAAATCAGATGTGACAACACCAGCGCGATCAATCTCACCAAAAATCCAATCCTTCATTCAAGAGCAAAGCATATTGAGATTCGTCATCACTTTATTAGAGATCATATTCAAAATGGAGAAATCTCTATTCAATTTGTTGATTCAAAGAGCCAACTAGCAGATATATTTACAAAGCCTTTGGAGAAAAATCAATTCGATTTTATCCGCTCAAGACTCAACATTTTGAAGCGTGAAGAAGTTAAAGTCTAGAGACTCACCAGCTCTAAGACTCTAAATCACGAGACTCAATCATTCATGGCTAAAAGACCGTAAGTTGCTATTCTATCTAAAAGGTACTAATTCTTGTTTATCTTATCTCGAAAAGGTACGTTCTTTTATTCAGATATAATTCGTGTGAAATTTGAAAACTTGTCTTTTTAGAGGAAGTTATTTTTGGCAGTTATTGATTTTGAAAAAGAAGTGTTCGTACACTTTCCTTGTCGGTTAAACTTCTCTTTTCAAATCCGAGGCACATATAAATTCACGAGTTATTCTACCCCCAAATTTTCAAAACCCTAAAAAGCACTCTCCTCTAAATCTTTTGTTTCTACTCTTTGTTCATTGTCGAGAAAGTGGTCATCTTTCTTGGGAAAAGCAAGTGAAGGAATCCTCCTATAGACAAAGGAAGATGTCGTCTTCGAGGAAATCATCAAGAATCGCAAACGGGGACCACGAGAGAATGGAGAAGGGACCGACACACTTCGATCTTGCGAGGATGAAGACTTACCAAGTCAGCGACAAAGTCCGATTCGCTCTCCTCCACGTCATTCAGCATCTCCCGCCCCACAAGGTGCAAATCGGAAGAAGAGATAATCGAGGATCGACCCGATAAGAGTCCAAAACCCCTCGTTATCTATAAGCTTTATCGTGCGTTGAAAGTCACGGCACTTCATTAAAGTATATAGATGACTTCCTTAAGGACAAAAATTATGGGAATGAGTATCTTTTTCTGCGGAAAATGGAGGAATTGGGAATTGCTCCTAAAGGAAGGGCAATGGAGGCTCTTGAGAACATTCCCAGTGATCCTCGTATGCCAGGACAAAATCTGATTGACGGGAACGATGATGACAAAATGTTCCTTGAATTTAAACCTAGAATGGGTGTGGCAGCGAATGTGAAAGGAAATCGGATGGATTTGTTTAAATCCAAGGATCGGGAGAAAGTGTATTTCAGGCTGTTGAAAAGAGGGGTGATAAACCCTAGAAGTGTCGATTTTGACTTCCGGACTCCATCAACGTGAACTTAAGAGAAAAGTTGAAATTGCTTCAACTTGAGACTTTCGCTCGACTCTACAGACGGGTATGCTCAATCGACCGCCTATTTCTATTCAAATCTTAGCTTTTTGGATGCGAATAGAATTTCATTCGGTGTTCGAGATCAAGTCTACGTGGTAGATGAGAATATGTTGGCGGACATTGTTGGAGTTGAACGAGGACGCTATCTCCCTATCAAAGTCTCACCGCTCGTACTACTCTGGATCTTGTTAAAGATATGGACGCAGAGAAGAAAATTACCTACTCGAGGATGAAGGCCATCAACATCGTGCTTCATAAGATTGTGATTAACTGTCTCGGACGAAGTCTACGTCAAAGACTTCGTGTCTCTTCCCGAAGCAAAGTTGATGTATGCGATCAACTCGGGACGGAAGTTTTCTCTCCCGCACACTATTCTCTTCCATATGTACGAGCATTGTCAAAAGACAAAGGACAATTGCCTTATCTGGTCGGTGACCAAGATCTTCGAGACATCGAACATTGAACTACCGCATACATTTTGTGATCGACCGTGTGAAAAGATGGTGGTAGGGTTGAAAATGTTAATGAAGATGCGTCTGCAAGAACTCTCCAAGGCAATGGAGAAATTCAAAGTGAAATCTCCAGTCCAATCTGCTTCAAAAAGGAAAGGAAAGGAGGCCATGGGTGCCCCATCGAAGAAGAAGAGAAGAACTCTCATCCTTGATGATGAAGATGAAGATGAAGATGATGAAGATCCCACTATCCAAGCGCCGACAAGAACAAGACGTTCGTGTCTCATCAAACAGATCTTCATTGAGAACAAAGAAGTTGAAGAAGAAGAAGGAGAAAAAGAAAAGTCTGCGACAATTCTGGAGAAAAGGGAAATGAAGAGCATGATCATCACTCTTCCCCTTTCGATGTCCTAGAGACGGGGGAGTTAGCGAGCAAGAGAGGTCTACACCTCCGTGGCGTCGGTGAAGATCTAAGACAATCTCCAGAAGACCCGAGAAGAAGTTCAGTCTCTCAATTGCCGAAGAAGGTGATGCATCGATTCCAAATCTGCGAGACCATTCAAAAACGCCATCATCTCGAGAGAGTCAATGCAAGTACACGAGACGGATGATTCGTAGACTTTCGTAGCATCATGAATATTCTTCGGAAATGCGGAACCAGATATATGTTCGGATCGTGAAATCCAAGCTTTGAAGAGCTTTGGACAAGCATCTTTGGTCTCTATGGAGGATAGACTCAAAGACCTCGCTCGCAACTTCAAGCCAATGCCAAGGGAGAAGAGGTAGCTCATCCGAGAGAAGACACGAAGAAGCTCGAAGGAGTAGTCCAGTCTATTGGGGATTTCCAGATCGTGCGCATTCCCAAGCGAGACATGACTCCTTTCTCACCCTTTTCAATGATGACAAAAAGGGGAGAATCAATTTGAACTTTCATATTTTAATCTTTGACCTTTTTGGTTATGTTTATTTTTGAGTATGACTTGAGAACTTGAACTTGGATGACTGAATTGATTTGTCGATTGTGATGCTTGACTGGTCGCATTTATTCAAGTTTTGTTATATGGTGTTTCTCATGAAAGTCTAACCAATTTTCTGTGGTGGATGCGAGTCGGTTATTTTATTAATCTTTATGAGTTAGCCATATTACTTGAGAAATGTTTTGCAGGTCAAAGTTGTTCAAATCTTCAAGAAAGTTTTGTCACCATCAAAAAGGGGGAGATTGTTGGAGAAATCTTTCCAGAATATTTTGAAGCGACAAAACGTTTCTTTCGATCTAAAGTCCGGAAGTTCGGAGACCGTCGGTTTAAAGTCCGAAGACTTTGTTCTCTCGAGACTCAAGACTCAAGACTCAAGACCCAAGACTTAAGACTCGGGACTCAAGACTTAAGTCTGTTCTCACCGACAGTCTTTCTAATCCAAAGTGACGAAGGAAATCCAAAGCCGAGGTTTATGGTTGAGGATTCGATCCTATTCTCGGAATAGATTCTTTGGTTGGATAATCATTTCGGATTCTTTAATTCTTATCTAAGATCGATTGAAGATCCGTTGGTCGACGAAATAATCTTGGAATGTTCTATTCATGGAAACCGAGATCCTGATTGTATGGGCGAACAGGATTGATGGGCTATCATCAGATTCCTTAAATAGCTCGGATGATCTTCTTGATTGATTCCGTCCAACGGGTAGATTGGAGGAATTCCTTTGGTAAGTGCCAACGGCTATGATGGCATGAAGGAGTATAAAAAGAAGTTGTTCTAGTTATTTTAAGAGGGTGATTGATAGAAAAATTCCGAGTCGAAGATCCTTGATTGTTGTTTGAGACTGTTCGAGCGAAATTGTAAACAGAGAGAGTATATACTTGGTGACGCCTTGAGTGAGTGTGGTAGATCATCTACACCTAGAAATCAAGGAAGATCAACACCGTAACATCTCTTTGATCATAGTGGAATCCAGCCAATCGGCTGTCGGTGTAGAAGAGTGGACGTAGGCTTGAATCAAGCGAACCACTATAAAGCGAGTGTTCAATTCTCTCTTTCCCTTACTCGGTCTCTCGATTGATATTTAACTCTTGCGATTGAATCATTAATTGTTTAAATATCGTACAAGCTTCGAGAAATTTTTTATATACCTATTCACCCCCCCTCTAGGTACTCATACTAGCTATATCAACGGCCTTTTTGGATGCACAACAATGTTTTTTTTTATGAACGACCTAAATTTGCACTTTAGTTAAGTCAAGTGGACACACCAATACATGCTTGCAACGTCCAAGCCATGCATGCAAAATTGTTGAGACGTGTTACATTCTTTGTGGAAATTGGAAATTTTTAAGAGATTCTGTTTGGCATCAGTACTAAGGATATATCAAATGAGATGGTCATTGATTACGAGGGTCATTAAGGGTATATCGCGTTTTTTAAAGCTCGAAAATAAAATACCTTATTTTGTCTTTTAGATTGACCATAGTAATTAGTTAAAGATAGTTTCTTTTTTAATTAGCCAATAAGTGATTTATCAAACACTTTACATTGAAATTCAAACTCGTTAGTAGAAAAATCAATTTCTGTTGAAATGAAATATGTAAATTGATTTATAACTGGATGATACGTATATTTTTCGTATTTAGTTAAAATAAAAAAATCAATTATAACATTTTATACATATTCATTACATAAGACTCAAGCATTGAGAGTACCGAATAATAATCATAATTCTCAAATTTATTTGAAAAAGCAAATCATCATTTCCAAGTCTTGGTATTTGTATACATGGATAGATTATCATTGAAGAATACTTGTTAAGTAGCCAAATGTGAAATCAAACTTTTAATTTTTAGTTTGAAAATTGTCAAAAAGAACAATGGCATAAACAAAATTAGTCTTAAAGGTCGCCTATCTACTCTAATGCGAAAAAAGAAAAAGAAAAAGAAAAGGTATTTTATATATATATATATATATATCTTAAGAAAGACGTACCTACAAAATCCCCTCCTCAATGAAAACATGAAATGAAAATCTGTGGACTATATTTTCACCATTTTACTAATGCCATCGATTGACTTTAATATAAGAATATGAAAAAAAATGCGCAAATAGTTTGTGAACTTTGGCCCGATATGTATTTTGATATTTGAATTTTAATTTGTTCGAATTAATACTCAAACTTTAGTCCGATATATAATGTCTTGTTTGAATTTTCAATTTGTTCGATGTGATCCCTGAGTTTTTTATACATACTCAATTAAGTCCTTGTACAATATTAAATATTTTCATATAATTTATGAACTTAATTAAATATATAATTGACAAACTAAGGATCACATTGAAAATATTAAAAGTTCAAAAAAACAAATGTACATTAGATAAAAGTTCAACAACCATATTAAATAAATTAAAATTTTAGAGATCACATCATACATTTAACTAAAATTTAGAGACTACTTATTTGTATCGTTTTGATTTAAGAAATTGCTATATCAAGGCTCATTCTTGGACCCACAAATAGAGGCTGATTGCCATGCATACTTACGTCATTTTCTTGTCCTCGTGTTATTATTCTTTCTTCATCATCTTTACTTTCCCTCCCACATGGGTGCATTTATGATTGGAGTTTCTCCTTCTTTCTTTTTTTCCTTTGTTCCCTTGATGCGACTATGTTTGCTTTTAATTGTCTACCTTGTGATAGGGATTAGGTTTTGATAAAATTGTCCAGTATTGACAATTTCTTTTTAGGTCGTTTTAATGATATCTTAACTTTTTAATGACTTCGAAAGTGTATGCCGAGATGTGTATAATCTACCTTATGACAGGATAAATATGTGTGTTGTATGAATAAGAGGTTAGCATTTATCTTTTTCATCACTCAAGTATTGCTATTTGCATTTATCACAAAATTCATCCATCCAATTAACTTTAAAGTACCCAAAAACAACTATGCACGCCCATGAGAACTAGTAGAATTATAAAGAAAAAATGAAGAGTGAAAGATTGGCAGTTTTCTACACAATTTAACTCATTTATAAATGGTTATATGGCAAATCCGAAAGTGATACGAATCGACACAAACTTGACATAGGTTTCATATCATAGTTAATAAAGTATGGTGCTTCCTAATGATGCAATAGCAAAACCCAATCATGAAACATGAACTTGAATCATCAGCTAGTCAATTTTTTTAATAGAAAATACATATTTGGTAAATTTTAGATTGAGCAAAAAGTGAAAATTGCAGGTGGACCCCTTTTTTTCCCGACAATAATCAACTTGGCATCAATTATTGGTTTATTTCCATATTGCAGCAAAAATAATGTCGTCTTATCATATGTTGTGGTCAGAGCGACGTGCGTAGTTTTTCTATACGAATGGTCTGATCATGGGATTATGTTAATAATGCATGGCTTTCTTTTTTTTCCTTTTTTGGGTGCATATGTTAAGGCGGGTGGACAATTAGGCGATGTTGTGGCAGATTTGCTGAAAACAAGGTAGATTTATAAACTTAGGATTTGGATAAGAAGGGTACAAATCTTTTTAAGTATTTGACTAGAGGAGAGGGCCTCGAAAAGACCAAACTGGGGGAGATCTTTTAAGATCCCCTTGCTGCCTCAGTGCTGATCTCTATGCCGTTTTGGTGTTTCTTTTAATATTATCATATTTTCTTCCCAAGAAATAAAGAAATTGCGCAAATCGATCGGAAACTCTTTTTTTAGGGAAAAGATTATGTGACAAGAAAATATTGATTGGGCTAGCCCATTCAATGCCGACATACCACGTATTGGCCGGGCCTCATCTACAGTCGCAATTGCCATGGTTTTGGACGACAGGCTTGAGCCTAGAGCTCGAGGTCAAAGAAGCCATGGTTGCTTGAGCGTGAGCTCACAAGCAGGTTACTTGAGCTCGAGCTCCTGGCCATGGCGGCCCCAAGAAAAAAGAAGAAACGCAAGCACAGAGGAGAGAGAAGTAGGCTTAGGAGGACAGATATCACAAGAGAAGGGAGAGTGTGGTGGGACGCTGACGACACATGGCGCCACGTGTCAGCAACTTAATGGGCTGGCCCCACGGTGACATGGAGGCCTTCCCAATATTTTCTCTTAAAACAACACTTATTCCTTAAGCAATCAATAGATTCAATACAACACCTTTAAGAAACTGCATCTCAAATTCGTGGCATTTTCTTTTTATCCTTTTTTCAAGAATGCGCGATGTTAAAAACTTATGACTTGTCAACCAGCCGATAGCCCTTGTGCTGAAAATTAAAGATTCACCAATTAATGCTATTAAGCTAGAAATTGACTTATCTAATATGTGGAAAAAGGGGGCCACTTAATTCATTTAGTAGAAAAAAGATAATTGATGATAATTAGAATCTTGTCAACTATAATGTTAAGACTTATCAATCATGATTGCATATCTAGTGAATGTCGAAAAACTCTTTCTTTCCTTTTGTGCACTAAAAAATGAGTTCGTTAAATTCTTACCACTAATTTCTCAATAATGTCAGATAGGCCAAAAAGCATATAAATCAATATCGAATAAATCGACCAAAGAAAAATGTAGATTGAATAAGGCTTCAAAAGAGTGATTAGCGTGGCCTTCAATTTCAAATTATTTTGAGCTAGAGATGTAGTACAATCAAGCATTTATCCATGCAACTTTCTCCATTTTTTTTTTTTTTTTGGGTCATTTAGCCATAAAACAATACAAACATAATGTTGATCGGCTAAAAGGCAAGGAATGCATAAACGTTGACGCATGGGCTCTTTGCAAATGTGCGAGCCTGGCCTAGCATCACCCTAGAGAAAGAGGCATTATAGCTTAGTTACGTTGTGATCATAATAGCTATTATATTATAACCTTAACTATTACTGTGATCAAAACAAACATGCAATTACAAATTTGTTCACGAGGAGGATTGGAGAAGTGGCCAAAGGGTAAGTAGTAAACTTGCATCTCAATATTACTATAGCAACCTCCATGGACCCAAAAAAAAAAAAAACAAAAATGTGAATCAAATTGATAGTGAGTCCGATAGTAGCTCATGTCATGATGAAAACTCTCAATGTAATGGGGTTGAGAAAAATACCAAGGTACTTTGGGAAAGAATAAGAATGATGGAGATTGATTTCTTTGCCTTTTTCGGTGAGTGCCACAAGAGGGGATAGTGGCTATAACAATTCGGATGAGGAACGTTTTACTCCTGTAAACAATGAGGATGATGAGGGTCAGGATAGACAAAGATTATCCTTGTCTAATCTAAGGTGTGACTATGAGGACCCTGTTTTTGAAAAATGAATGAGATTTAAATCTCCGTCTCAATTTAAACAGGCTATCTAAAACAATGCAAATTACCAGATATTTTGAGGCAATAGTAGAGAAAAGTAGTGTGACGGAGCATGAAATAATTTCTGCTTTTTGAGGTAAAGTGTGCATACATAATGGTCACAAAGTAGGAAACACCATGCCCCTTTTTAAGCCAACATGCGGTAACACATGCGGTGTCATGCCCGAACCTCGGGCACGCAACAACCCCTCCCTTGGTTTATAAAAAGTGATGTCCGAGGATTCATCGTCGACCCTTCATTTTAATTGTACATGTGGAATCGTATAATAAAATCCCCAGACAATACAAATGTGGGATAGAAAAGTAGGATACCATTTTCACCAAAACACTTTTCATAAACAAACTAGTTTATACATAGAGGCCAACTCTAAGGTTTATGTATAGAAGATCTATCTCCAAAAAGAACTATTGAGCCATCCATGCTCTTGACCTTTCCGCCTCAAGCTCTGGGTTCTTTATACTAGGAACCTGAAAATGGTTATATAATAACCAGTGAGATAAAATCTTAGCGAGTTCTTCCCCTAAGCCCTCGGTTAGAACACCAACTTAACTCGGGGTATCTCTTTAGAATCACCCCACAAACAAAGTAAAGACTAACAATCAACAATCAATTAGTTGATTCACATGCAACCTTACCTAGTATGCCATACCCTACACATTATAACTCAGCACAATACATGAAATTCACATGGCCATTAGATGATGTAGTTCATCAATCACATACGAGTCGCGTCACAAGCGATCTTACCTGGCCATTGCCACACCATGCACGTTATCGATTCATGCGTGCGTGCCATAAGCAATATAATCAACATGTATAACCGAAATTAATGATACCATGATTCTCATACACTCTTGCACTTTAGTGCGCCACCTATCATGCATTAATTGATCACATGGGTCCCGATTATAAGGTAAAATTGTTATGACATGTTTCATACTGCGTCATACAATTTTACCCTATAATAAGGTCCAACCAACTCAATACTCACGCAGGTTCCACTTATTTATGACCTTCCGGCTATAGCTAACTTTCCAGTTAATGCTCATCCACCTCAACACTCATGCGTGCTCTAGTTATTAATGACCTCCCGGCCATCGCTACTTTCTAGTCAGCAATAATCCAACTTCCGTCGAGCTTCCAATAAAAATCGGGCTTCGTCAAACCCCGTTGGGCACGGCTTTGTCTAGAATTACGTTTAGACGGTATCCCAAAGAGGGACATTGGTCCAGAATCTATTGCGACCAGCTTCTGACTCCTGTCAAGTATCGCCCCCAAACTTCGGTTGGGTGACAGTTCAACTTTTAATGACGCAAGCACCCCCACTAATACTCCATTATTAACTTTGAGTATTTAACTAATGCATGATGCTTACAAATACAATTTCAAATCATGTTCTCTTAAAGGCGGTCCATTTCCAACGTCCCTTGGACAAGGCATATTTCTCAGGTGAACAGTGCACATGAACAGTGTTCGAGTGAACAGTGAATTTTCAGAATTAAATAACTAATAAATTAATTCTAAAAATCATTGAAAGCACTAATTAAAGCAAGCAACTAATCCATTAAGGTTAACCAAGCTCAACTAAGCACATAAGCCACAATTAAGCCAATAAAGCAAGATTAAACTAAACTAATCATAGCCATTAATCTAATCACTTATCTTAGGACTAATATAACCTAATTAAATATCATAAACTAGAATTAACACTAATTAAACTAACCCTAAGCAAGTTTAGGCACTAATCAAGGGATTAGGAGCTAAACTCACCCGTTAAATGGGCCGGAGACACGAACGCCGCGGCGACGCTTGTGAACCGCTCTGCCACAATGATCTAAGGCAGTCTCAGAGCTAGAACAACAACCACAAACTCGGACTCCCACTAAAATACTTACAACTAGACTGCCAGAGGAGAAACAAAGCTGAACGGGCTTGGTGGGAGCCTTGGGATGGGTGGAGGTTATGTCGAAATGGAAGGAAAATGACTGAAATGGGTGAAACAGGTAAAGCAGTGCAAGCTACCAAGCAAACTGATGGACTAATGAGCGGTTTCTTCTGATCGGCTAGCGGGTCAATCGACGGCTCCATTCGACGAGCGGCCGAGTCCTCCTAAACGGATTGGACCTTCTGTGACGCCCAAAATTTCATTAGTTAGATTGAGTATATTTGAGACTATTTAAAAGATATATATATATATATATATAATAAAATAACTAATAAAATAAAATAGTAATAATCCATAAAAATAAATCAAAACCCAAAAAGAAAAATTTAGTCATAAGGAGAAAAAGATTTCCAAAAGGCTTTTCCCCGTAAAGCAAGAATCTACGAACCCCCACCGCTTCTCCCCCATGTGATAGTAGAAATAAAATAATAATAATAATAATAAATAATAAATAAAATAAAATAAAAAAGGGGGGAGGGAAATAAAAAAAATTAAGAGAAGCATTCATTCCGCTCTTCTCCCCATGTTGTGTCTAGGTGTTGTCGAAGAGGGGGGTACATGTATTCTGTTTCTTTTTCTTTTCTCTCTCTCTCTCCCTCTCTCTCTTTTACGAAGAAACCATCCTCATTTGCGTTTTCTCTACCGAGACACACCGCCTTCCTTTCCTCTCACTTCTGTTCGTCTCCACCGAGCCCAATCCCATCTCAGCCTCTCACGACCGGCGCCTTCATCCAGTAGCAGAATCGTCGCTGCTCAGTTCCGATCAAAGCTTCGTCGCTTGCTGCGAAGCCCTAGCCACCCGACGCCTCCTTCCCCTTCCATTAACGAAGGATCCAGGCAACTGGAGCTGTTCTTGTAATCTCGCATCCTTGAATTTGCTCACTTGGTGGTACATGTTGGTTTAGGGCTGGGTAGCTGCGATGGGGGTGCAGGGGATGTCTAGTAAAGCCCTGTCCATGGTTGGGATCGGTAGTCGATGAAGCCGGTTGCTGTCCAGTTGTGACGAGGTGTCGCTCTTGGAGTCCTATCTATATGGGTAAACCAGAGGAGCCGTTCGTGCGTGCGTTCTCTGTTCTTGTTTTTGTTACACGTTTCTTCAACTTCGTTTTCTGGGTTCGACCTTCCTTGAGCGGCGGGTTGCTGTATCCAGAGAATTACGATGTTTCTGGGGCTGTTATTCTTGTTATCATTGAGGAATTTTGGGTTGCTGGACTCAAAATTAAGTACTGAAACTCTGTTCTTGATTAGAGATGATTAAAATAGATTCTGGTTTTTGTTCGGCCATTGCCGGTGGGATATGGGTGTTGGGTTCTAACCAGGTTGGCAACCCATGAACCCCAAGCGCTGTGATGGGGTTGGTCACGAGTATTGAGGATGGGGGTGAATGAGGGGTAGTAGTATCGAAAGAGAAATTGCCAAGTGTTAGATTATTTCATTTTTCTTTTGGGCGCGGAGGAGGGCTGGTTTAGTTCCATCAAATTTAATTGAAAATAAAACTACTATGTAGTCTAGAACTCGTGAATTTGATGTGTTCTTGAGTTAAGATCTGCACGTGGTTGGAGTATTGCAATTTAGTTTGCAATTCAGTATAGATTCCTAGAACTAGATTTACTGGACCCTCTTTGTTTGTAAATTCTATAGCTTTTGCTGTGATAGATTCTAAGTAAGTGAAAATGTACTATGACTACTCCTAGATGCTGTGTAAGTGTGTTGAGATGCTACATGATGAATTTGTAGTAAAACAAATGGTTTGATTGTGCTGGAAATGAAGAGAAAAGCATTGGATATTTTCTGTCTTAGAGGAACATGGATAACAATTCGTTTATATTGTGTCACTTTAATTTCTAGAGATGAAGATGAGGAAAAGAACCATTTGACTTAATATAACATCCATTAGATTCAGTTTAACTCATAGTTATACTTATATGAATACAAGAACGTGTAGATAGAAGCAATTCATTTTAAAACAGAGAAACTGTTCCGCAGAAAACGCCCTGACCTTTGATGGTTCTTCGAATTTTCTGTAATTATCTATCCGAAAGTTGTAAATGACATCTTTAGGAGTAACATATTAAAATTTGAGAAGAAACGGACAAGTGTTGGCTGGTGAAACGATTCTCTTCTGTAGATACTAAATCTGAGAGTTGTTGCAGAATTTTGAGGAGAAGACAGCAAATTACTGCTCTTAATACACTGAGATTTAGGCTTAGGTTTCTTCATAAAAAATGTTAATCTAGGTCCCTTTTATAACATACTGAAATTTCGTAATATTATAATAAGGATTGATGTACTTTCTATGTCTGTGAACAAAACTGCTCCTTTTTTGTCCATAAACTGCTTGATCCGAGAATATGTATTAGTTGTTGTCTCTTGTATTGGATTCTTAATTGGCTGAGATTGTTGGTGCTACAACGAGGTGGAACTATGAATGTATGATTGGCTAATGAGCCAATGTGAGATCCCGGGTGTCGGGATGCCTGGAGAGGGATGAAAAGAAGTAATGTTATTCTCTCCAGAGGTCTGAGAAGGGTTGAACAGCTTCTCAGGGGACCTCGTGATGCCAGGTTGGGTGCGAGGGGGTTCAGGGTGGAGTGTCATCTCCCCCTAGGTGATTTTTGCAGCTAGGTTTCTGTGGATTCAATAACTTGATGATTTTGTTTACTTATTTGCCCTGTTATTGGCCAATCCAAGTTAGGACTAACCGCCCACTTGCTGAGTTTTTATTTTAAAAACTCACACTTATTATTATGTTGTTTCTTCAAAGTAGAAGATGTCTACTACACCGCCTACCCCGCCTGCTGCCACGACGACCATCCTTTATGGCTCCCCCGCCGATTTTGTTTGGCGGCAAGAGGACTTCCAAGACCGCCATTTTTCGAGAGTAGTCTTCGTCAAATGCACTTCTTGTTTTACGATAGATACGGGGGCGCCTACGGGGCCGGCATATATGGTCTTCATTACCCTTTACGCTCCGGTAGATGGACGGCTGGTGGGACCCTTGATGCTGTATGGTGGTGGCCCAGGGCAGGGTGGTAGTCCCTCGGAGTAGGAGGTGGCAGAGAAGTGCTGAACGTGTGGGAGGACTTTTGTTTTTGGTTGTCTGACAACTTGTACATACCCAACGAGAGGCGGGATAGTTAGTGTTCGTGGTTTATAGTGTTTTTTGTTGAAATCCCCCTCTCAGTCTCATCTCCCCCACGTGTAAAGAAACCAAGTTTTATGAAAAATAGAGCCAAGTAGCTCAGTTTCTTATGTCTCCATTTGAATGAAATTTATTTATTTTGTTAAAAATTCTTGAAGTACAAACAAGTTGAGTGAAAGCAATGGATATGAGATCCAAGGATGTCACACCTTCTGAGCATGATGGTGGGTGGAACGAAGGCTGATTCTCACGGGAAGACAACTATCAACTCAGTTTTTCGAAGAAAGGTCAGATGGAGCAGAAATAGGGAGAGAAGAAAAACATGAGAGAAAAGGTTACAAATTTGCTTGGGGCTGAAAAGGGGAGAGAGAGAGATGTGAAGGCTGGTTTCTTTGGTTCTCCCAAGCTCTCAAATGCCTCAACAATGGATAAAGTGAGGCTTCAAGGAGGAAGAAGGGGCTGCTGAAGATAGAAGGGGACCACCAAGCCTTCTAGAAACCAAAGTTGTCCCCTTTGAGCACATCCAACATGCCCCACTTGCTCAGCCATCATCCTCAGCCATTATCCACTCCCAAGCTTCAAGTCTCCCAAATGGTCCAAAAGGTTGCTCCCCCCTTAGCCTACGAATTTTGTAAATTTTATCTTCAATTCAATTCAATTTTCCTCCAATTGAGCTCAAATCAAAGCCTATAAATTCAGCCAAGGTGCCATCGTCCCTTTTAGGATTTTTCCTCATTGATTTGTCCAACTTGTATCTCAAAAATGCGATAAAAAAACGGTCCTTTGATTTTCCCGGTCAAAAACAGCCCTATTTTGAATTTTCGCCAAAAATCTCAGTTTGCAGAAAAAATTTCGAAGGATGAGTCGATGTTCTAAAATGAATTGTGACATGATAGAACTTTCAATTTCTGAAATCGGGTTTAAATTCGCGGCTAATTTCAATTTGGCGCAATTTTAGCGTGACCTAGCCTACCGGGTAACTTTTCGGAATTTTTGTTGCAATTGACTCATGGTCGATTATTTTTTAGCCACATTATACATCTTTGACACATTGGCAACTTTCGGTTATTGTGAAAATCTTGAGGTTTCAAATACGGGCATAAGGTACAAAAATGACAGAAAAATCGGTCTAATGTCGTTCAACGAGAATTTTGCAATTAGGTGCAATCACCCACAAACTAATCACATACCTCTGTCGAACCAACCTATCTCCGGTCTCTGTTTGATTTTGACAGTGCTGTAATGACCCTTGTAGATTAGCACGGTCGAGCAATCAATTCCTAGTCGAATTCTTGAGTCTATTGCGTTTAGATTCCTTAACGGTTTCAACTGATAGGCTAGTTATCTCGTAAGTGATCAGCTCAGAGAAAAGAACTATAGGCGCGTAGATTAAAAGCCCTGCTTATTCAATCGAAAACAGAACCCGAAAAATCAGGATATCACATGTGAAGTGAACAGCGATGAAAACTCCACTTTGTTCATATTCCTTGACCTAAAGTGTATACTTTCATGTGAGATGTCGAGGAATGGTTGACAAATCTAGACAAACGTTTCATTAGTAAGAGCATTGAGATTTCATTACTAAAAGCTGACACCAAAGCAAAGTAAAAAGATCAACTACAAAAAATCTTTTAAGATCTTAATCTAGCTAACAAGATATTAGATTTTTCAATTCATTATGATATTGTATGAGCAATGGCTAGATATTAATAATGTGATTGCAACACTTCTCTTGGTTGCTTGCAAATCTAAACTACATTTAAATGAAGCATCCTCACAATCCACTCTTTAAATTGTTGCCCCACCTATTAAAAATCAACCTCACTTAGTGACGCTTTCAGTCATTGCCATCGGATGAGAAGATTGGTAAAAATTACTTCTACTCGATCAGTTGAAATAACATGCACAAAATAGTTAGGAAGCCTCGTGTCTTTGACTTCTCCCATAATTTTTTTTTTTTGGTCGGAAATAGATAGCTATCATTACTTAACCATCGTCAGTACACCACAAAGTTTCAGCATCTAAGCATAAAATTAACGAAAGAGAAGGGGGGGACATCTTATCCAGTTAAGGGAAGATCTCTTGCTCAATGGGCCTTTACAACCCAATCCGCTGCTCTATTGGCTTCTCTGGGCTCGTGGGCTAATTTGACTTGAGGCATGTGCTTCAAAAGAGTTTTGCAATCATTAGTTACTACTTGTGCGGCTCATATACATTCTTTTTGGCCCAAAATACCTTGAATAGTTTCTAGATTGTCTGAAGTGAATTGGAACTCTTTTGCACTTTCCAAGTACATGGCAAATCGTGCACTTCTGTCTTGTTCAAAGTGTTGTAGCCAAAGTAAACCTTCCCTCACCGCTAGGGTTTCAATGATCAAAATTGAGGGCGTGTGGATGGGTTTCGCGAAGCCATCGACGAGGAGCCCGCTACTATTTCGAACAACTCCAGTGACCGAACCAGACAACGTGGAGCTGCACCAGGCGCTATCCACGTTGATTTTGCAGGTATGGGATTCTTTTGCAGTCCACGAGTTGCTGTTCTTCAGATCTACCCTCATCATTTTTTTGCTAGGATTTGTTCCGCGGGAGTTCATTGATGAAGAGCAGGTTCATGGAGGTCGCCTCTTCAAAGATCAACTAGAGATTTGGCCGATGAGCTTGGAAAATCACAGTGTTCCTCGCTTTCCAGATCTGCCATAAAATCTAAGCGAAAAAAGCTTTTTGCCTGAGAATCCGCGACCAAGGTAAGAGCGTCCAGGACCCATTTATTGATTTGGGTTATCTTCATTGGGGAAGTGTCGATCTGTAGTCTCGGTTCTAACCAAATAACTTTTGTCCAGCTGCATAACGCAAATAGATGCTCAACCGTTTCTAGGTTTTGTTGACAAATTGAACATCTCGGATCAAATATCATTTTCCTTTTGAACAGATTTTCTTTGGTAGGGAGAGCGTAGTTGGACGAGCTCCATACTAAAAATTTGACTTTGGGCCTAGTTTGGAGCTTCCAGATTTCATGCCATAATGATTTGGGAATCTGGTAGGAAGTGGAGGGTAGCGTTGTTGCTGAAAGCTTCTCGTGATCTCTGAGTTTATTATAGCCACTTTTAACTGTGTAGGTTCCGGATCCATTTGTAGTCCAAATTAATTTATCTGGTTCCGGGAATAAACTAAAAGGAGTCGTTAATATTTCCTTTGCCACACTCTCACCAAAAATCATATTAATATGCTGGGCATTCCATTCTTTGGTATTCTGGTCTATCGGTTCCGCCAACCTTTGAGGATCATTTATGTTTGAAGGTCCACCCAATCTTTCCCAAGGTTAACCAGCGATCTTCTCGAATCCTTATATTTTCCCCATTTCCTACCTCCCATTTAGTTGTAGGTTCAATCACATCCCTTCCCATCAAGAGGCTTTGCCATCCCCAAGATGGTCTATGACCTCTGTGCACAGTAGAAGGTATCTCTTGGGAAATATAAGCTCTTTAATATTATGCTCCATAAGGCTTTCGGGGCTTGAATTAGCTGCCAAGCTTGTTTCCTTAGCAAAGATTTGTTAAAGTTGATGAGATCTTTGAAACCAAGTCCTCCACAGTCCTTTCGAGATTTCAAAGAGTCACAATTCTTCTAGTGAATACCTTTCTTTGCTGAATTTTGCTTCCACCAGAAGTTGGATATTCATTGTTCTATCGCCCGGCAGATGGATTTTGGGGTTTTGAAGAGTGACATAGCGTATTGTCGCAAAGCCTGGACTACTACTTTGATAAGAATCTCTTTTCCCGCCTTAGATATTAGTTTTTCTTTCCGGACCTCTAATTTCTTTTCAACTTGAGCAAAGACCAAAGCAAACATATGTTTTTTGGTCTGGCCCCAATCTGAGGATATTCCCAGATATTTTCCTATTTTTTCCATGATAGGAACCTGTAATTTGTGTGCTAGATTGGACTTTAAGAGTTGAGGGCAGCCTTTACTGAAAAAAAAAATCCTTGACTTGTTTAGGTTGATGGCTTGACCCAAGGCAAAGCAATATTGGTGGAGGATATTGGCCAGATTTTGGGCTTTGGTAATTGTACCATTAAGGAAAAAAAATAGCATCATCGGCGAATATGAGATGTGACAAAGTGGGACAGGTTGTGTTTAATTGGATATCCTTGATGGTTTGGTCTTCGATAGCTTTGTTCATAAGGGATGAAAGAGCATTGGCCACGAGGATAAAGAGATAGGGGGATAATGGGTCTCCTTATCAGATACCTCAGGATGGACTAAAAGGAGTGCATAGGTCCCCATTTACTCTGACACTATATGAGACCGAGGAGATGCATTTTTTTGACTAAGGATACCCATTTGTCACAAAACCTCAACTTTAGCATATAATCACATAAGAAATCACATTCAACTCTATCAAAAGCTTTTTGCATGTCAAGCTTAAGTACTGCTTGGAAATTCTGCTTCGTTTTCCTTACTCGTAGCTGATGTAGGACCTCTTGAACAATGAAAATATTGTCCTGGATTTGACAACCACTAACAAAAGCGCTTTGTTCTTAAGAGATTAGGTTCGGGAGAAGGGGTTTTAGTCGGTTTGCTATAACTTTGACAATGATTTTATAACTGAAATTGCAAAGACTGATAGGCTGATATTGAGTTATACTTTCAAAATTTGCTACTTTAGAGATAAGAGTGATGTGGGTCTTATTCAACTCAGGATCGAGCGTACCTTCGCTGAAAAATGAGTCTACCATGCTGAATATGTCTTCCCGAACCACCGACCACTAGCTTTGGTAAAATAAACCATTGACTCCATTCGGCTTTGGTGCTTTAGTAGCTCCCAATTGAAAGACTGCATCTGTAACTTCTTCCTCAGAGATAGGCTTGATTAGGCCCTCATTCATCTCATCATTTACTAAGTATGCATTGATCAAGGATAGGTTGATAATTTTTTTCCCCCATCGTGGTATATAAGGATTGATAAAAGGCTTTGATATGTTGCTTTATTGTTGTAGGCTCTCGTCTCCATGTAGTTTCTTCAATCCGTAACATAGAGATCATGTTTCTAACTCTTCTTTGAACCATCGTGGCATGAGAAAATTGTGTGTTTTGATCACCCCATCTCATCCACATGATTCTTGACCGCATGCTCCAATACATTTCCTCTTGTCACCAAAGGTCTTCTATTTTCCCAACGATATTTCTATATTCCTCTCTGTTATGAGACTCCTCCTTCTTGTTAGTCAACTCCGTTAGTCTTTGCTTCAGTAGCTCTATTTGCCGGGGTGCAAAATGGAATTTTCCTCGACTCCATTTGGCTAGATCGGCTGTGACTTTCTTCACTTTTCCAGCAAAGTTTACTTGGTGAATGCTATTTTTCCCCCAAGCCTCATGGATCACAGCTGTACATTCCTTTTCTTCGAGCCAGTAAGCCTCGAATCTGAACTCCTTCTTTCTTCTTATAGTGTTTGATTCCAATACAAGTAGCAAGGGGCTGTGATCCGAACCTATCGCCAGTAAAGCAAGGACCTCAGCATTTGGAAATTGTACTCTCCATGCCCAATTGCATAAAGCTCTGTCTAGCCTTTTCTGCACAAGGTCAGCTCTTTCTCTATTATTAGTCCAAGTAAATTTGTAGCATTTACTTTCCATATCCATTAATGAGCATGAGTCCATGAAAGCACGAAAAGCCGCCATTCTATGTTTATTTGCTTCTCTTCTTCCAACTTTTTCCCAATAATAGAGAACTTCATTAAAATCTCCCATACAAAGCCAAGGTAGGCTGTTGGATGAATTAATTGAGGAGAGCATTTGCCAAAGGCTTAATCTTTCTTGAAATGAGGTAGATGTATGTAAAAATGATATTTTCATTTGATCACCGTTGCTGAGAACTTTACACTTAACATCAATGATCTCCCCAAAGCATGCCAAAAATTCCATTTGAACTTGATCATCCCACATTAGAATTAATCCCCCCGCAATTCTAATTGGATTAACTATGGTAGAATAGCTAAACTTCAGACTCTTTCGTACTTGATCAACCTTGCTTTCTTTATTCTTGGTTTCCATGAGGAACACTAAGTTAGGCCTCTCTCGAACCACTAAGACTCTAAGGTGCTGAACTATCAAGGGTGTGCCCAAACCCTGACAGTTTCAACATAGGATCTTCATGTATAACCCGGTGGCTTATTAAGGCTAGTCACCAAAGCCCGTTCCATAACGCCTTCTACTTATTGGATAGGGGTATCCAATAAGTTCTCCTCATCCAAGAGCTAAATTGTAGAGAATCTTTTCTCATAAGGGTTAACCCTTTTCTGTTTTTTTGTCACTAAAGTTTTGAGTTTGTTCTTATTTTTCTTCAGGTATTCAGCCCCTTTATCCTCCTCAATCGAGGGAAGAAGTAGGAGCTGGGTTTGCTGAGGCATCTTCCCCTTGTTTGGGGAAATATGGTCGTCCATCCATACATCTTCTCCTGGTTCTTTTGTTGGAACAGTGGGTAAAATTATGGCTAAGGCTTCTAGTTCAGCAGTAAATGGCTCTGATCTGGGTGCTTTATCAGTAGATGGCATGGGGGTTTCAAGCGTCATTTTCTCCTCATCAGGTTGTTGATCGATTTGCCCGTAAAAATTTTTCCAGCAAGGGCTAGATTCTCTAACTTTTGCTTTCAGCCAAGAACCGTATTTTCCTAGTTTGTCCTGAGCCAACCCTGTCTCCTCATAAGGTATTTTAGGGCAGTAATTGAAGTAATGCCCAAGTCGACTACATGAGTAGCATAAATGAGGTAGTCTTTCATATTTAAAGTCCAGCTACCATTTGTTCCCTCCTAAGTTAACCATTGTTCCTATTTTCAGAGGGCATGATAGATTTAGGCTTACTTTTTCTTTGCCTATCTTGCACCAACTATTATTCCGGGCTTCCAGTTTTACATCCTCCACTTTGCCTAGTTTTGAGGCTATGTTCCGAACAGAGTCTTTATTTATCCAAGCTTGAGGCAACCCTAATATATGTACCCAAAAGGCATTATGTGAAAAGTCATAGCAGTGTTCAAGGATGTTAGGATTACCTTCCGGGAGAACAAGTAAGTTACTTGCAAAGGACCATGGTCCATTTTCTACAACATTTTTTTTATCCTCTACTGATTCAAATATGAAGGAGAAAAAACTCGGCTCAATAACTTCACATTTAATAGAATCTGTTTTCCATACCTTCTGATAAATGCCTAGAAATTTACATTCGATTTAGAAAGCAGTTTCTCATATAGAGTTAGGTCACTTTCCTATTTATCTTTGTCAAGTATGTGGGTATTCAGCTCGGTGATTTCATCTTCTGACCAAAGGTCTCCCATACTTCTGCATAATGTTGCCAGACGAAGTTGACTTTCTTTGGTTTGATCCATCTTTAACCTGTGTAGTTGTTTAATATGGTAGATCTAGGTTTGGGTTTTGGTGTTCAGGGCTAGGTGGAGTGAAGGGAGCTCTATTGGAGAGTATGTGATATGTCGAGCAAGGTTATTTTGGGGGTATGGTTATGCATTGGATGAGGAGAGTGCTGCGAGGACTTATGGAGGATGTGGTTTCTGATTTTGCCGAATGTGATTTCTAGGTTTTGTGTTGAGGTTTTTGGTGGGGATGGAGAAGGGACCAAAATCAGCAATTATCCAATCCTGGGGTTTGAGAATGGGTACCTTTGCAAGTCCATGCTGCTCTATCCGCCATCGATCGCAAACCGGGGGGAAGAGAAGTAAGGATGATGCGATTGAAGGGTAAAAACTATAAGGTGATTGGTAGGGTTTTGGTGTTCTTGAAGGGTGAGATTTGGGGGTAGACGGCAAAGAAACTAGTCTGGTGGAAAGGGTTTAGGTATAGCCATTAGATTAAGGGAAGCCACGAAATGGGGTTTGGGTTGCAGAGGGAAAGCAGCTATCAACAAGGATAGGGAAGAAGCTCGCACCATTGATGAGGGGAAAAGCGCCAAGGGGATGCAAAGGAGGCCACACTTCTCCCACAAATTAACAATGCACAACTCGGAAACATTTCGAATTCAGGGTATTGTAGAGCTGTCAATGACTCAATATGGGTTAAAAACACATTTTACGACTCACTTTTAGGGGGGCAAGCTACAAATGGGTCACTTAAAATTTTACAAAGGGGTGAAAATGGGTTTAAGATATTTGAGCCTGACTTTATATGGGTCTCTATGGGTTTGCCCATAACCTATACTCGACTCATTTAGTTTACTAGCCCAACCCATATAGTTGTCTTCATTTTGCTCGCTTGACTCGCTTAGGAAGGAAAGAAAGGGAAGAAAGCAAAAATATATATACTCGACGGCAGCATGTAGCCGACACTCATGCTCAGGGATCCGCAGCTCTTGGGCAAGCTACATCAGAACAAGCAGGGATGCATTGTCGTGAGCACTACAAGTCCTTCGAGGCGTTAGGCAATTGAGGGAGAAGCAAATGGAAGGAGAGTGCTGCGCAGGGTAGTGGAGGTTGATGCGAGTTAGGGAGGAAGATCTGTAGAAGGAGGTGAGGGCCGCGGCAGCAGAGGCGCAGGAAGTAAAGGTGGAGGAGGAGGAGGCAAAAGAGGAGGCATGGGAGGATGACTGTGCGTGAAGCCCGGACCACCAGCCCGGACCACCAGCCTATATTGGCCCAAGCTAGGTCCTTCTTCTAGTGGTCTTTGACTCTCTACCATTTTTCTATTGCAGTAGCGAGAGAAAGTGGATTTATTTTTTAAGAGAGAGGGACAATGGCTTACGTTCTCAATGGGGAAGAAGATAAATTTTTTTTAATTTCACTTTTCAAGAAATTAGATTTTTTTATTTTTTATTTCTTTTTCATTTTTCATTTTTTAATTTTACTTTTCATATTATTTTATTGGAAAAGTATGAGATATCCCTACATTGAAACATATTTGAGTAGCAGAAATATCTAATCTTCATTATGTTTTAGCTCGATTTGTTAATTATCTATACATTTTATATATGAATCGATCAATTTCAAAGTCATTGATTGACAAAACCAAAAAAAAAAAAACCCTTTAAAGTCATTGCCTTTAGAGTCTAAATAGTTATAAAAAAAAATTGGAGGAAAATTACAAAAAAATTTTCAAATTTGTCAATATCTTTCTTTTTTTTTCTCATGCCATTTATAACTCATTTAAAAAGCAAACGACTTGCTCATATGATATTGACCTCATTGAATCTAAGGCACAAAATGGGTATAGAGCCCATTTTTCCAGCCCTAAGTCTTTATAAGTATTTCAATTCATAAGTTTTAAAAAAATTTCTTATTTTATTTACTAATTTTTCATTATTTAATTTTTTGTCATTCAACATGAAGTTTTTATCTAAATAATATATATATATATATATATATATATGAAGAGCTTGAAGTGGGTTAAATAAGTAGGTATAGGTTTTCTTATTATATTAATTTGTTTTGATAATATGGGTCGGGTCAGGTATGTGTCAAGTACAAGTTAAGTCAGGTATAGGTCATTAATCTTACGTTACATGAAAAAGGGTAAATATAGATCGGACCATTTTCGATCCAATTCAAACCCGATCTGACCCAAACCCAATGTGACCCATTCATTTGACAGACTTAGGGCATTGCCAGTTGAAAACAAGACCCAGATCAAAAGTCCAATTGGTAAAAAAAAACAATTGTCGGATCAAAACTCCAACTTTCCTCAAGTCCCCTCTTCCACTTGATCACGCTCCCTCTCTTTATGAGAGAAGTTTTCTATAATACTCTAAAAGAAATTTCTAATCTATTGCTTGTGGATGCACACGAAACAACATGTTTTTCTTTTGCCTACCTAGCTACTGAGTATTTAAGATGAAATGTCAATCGACAGATATGCTATTTAACGGTGGTTTCTGCGGATGGAATAACATTTGTTGACACCTAAATGTTGGCGACCTATTTAGTCATTCATTGCGTAAAAAACATGGGTTAATTTTATCCCTAAAAAAATTTAATTAGTTGCATAGAATATAGTTTTAGGTGCATTTATTTTTTAATATAGTTTTAGGTTCATTTATTTTTTAATTTGCATTTACATTGGGTCAGTGATAGATGGGTTCGAATTGATTGTTCATAATTTAAATTTGATGAGTTGGGCTAACCCCATGATGAGAACAAATTGGCCCAAGCCCGTGTCCTTGGAGAGATTTTACAGATTTATTTGTGCGAGATTTCAAATTTAAGAAGAATCCTCTTGCAATCCTAAATTATATCAAAAACAAATATTGTGTTTGGGAAAGCAAATATTACGTTCGGAAAAAAGGAATTTTCATGGAAAAATTAAAACCTAGCCAATAAATAGGTTAAACACGTAGGGTATAGGGGGGCCAACATATTGATACACACGGCCACACGTAGGGGGACTTCTCTAGGGTTTGAAGAAGAGATAATAAAAGAGAGGAAAATGGGGTTTCTCTTCATCGAAGGAAAAGAAAACGCAAAAGTCAAAAAGTGAAAAGAGAGACAAAAGGGAAGAGAGGTTTCGGATCTTTGGGAAAGGAAAAGTAAGCAAAGCACGAAGCAGATAGAGACAAGTGAGGGACGTGCGGCAGGGGGTGCAGCAAGTGAAAACAAGAAAAAGAAAAGAGAAGGGACGTGCGGCACTGTTCTTCTTCTTCTTCTTTCGTGGATCTGCTTCCCATTTGCTGCCGGAGCCGTTCCCTTGCCATGTCGCCGTTGCCTTGCGACAGCCGACCCTCCACTCGTGACAGCCACCTCATTGCACCAGCCACTCTCGCACTGTTCGCAACGCCCATGAAGCCTCCGCGTCGCACCACCGCACCGGTCACTGCACCAGCACTGTCGCGATGCCAGCGATCAGTGAAGTCGCCGCCTCGCTGCCAGCCGTGATTTGCTCGATTTTTCTTCGCGAATTTGTCATTGCTCGCTACTCCACCCTAACGACCACCCAAGCTGCTTCCACCGCTCCAGATCCGGATCCGAGCCACCATACGACCGTCCAACACCTCACCTTCGCTGGCGATCCGACCGCCCGTTGCTGTTCAGCCCCCGCCCCGCGACGCAGCCCCTACAGGATTGACACCTGCACGCTGATGCTCTGTCCCTGCCACCGCCTCGCCCCACTGGACGTTGAGCCGATGCCCCTGCAGCGGCCTTGTTCACGAAGCCACCGCCGATTTGCCTCTGCCGTCATCCCTGCACGCGCTCGAACTCCCTATTGCCCCTCAGCAACCGCATCTCTGCAACCTGACGCCATCCCTACAATAGCTCGCTCTTATCAATGCCCGACGCCAGTACCGAACGGAACGTCGGCCCGCACCGTGTCGCGCTGAGCTTCCCCGAGCGACGGCCTTGCAGCTCCCGCGACGCTGGTCTCCCTTGTTTCATTGCTGATCCACTCTTCGTCGGACCTTGCCGGACCTCGCCGGAGCTCCGGATGACCGAGACCTAGAGCCCCACGAGCTGCCAAGCCTTTGGTTGGAAAGCAAAATTGAAAAAAAGAAAATCACGTAGTTTTCTATTTGTTTTATTTTATTTTATTTTACTTGTTCTTTTTAGTATAATTATTCCTTAATGTAAGATTGAGACTACCCGACATGAAATTGCTTTTGAAATTTGAGATTGATAGTCTGATTTTCGTGCCTGAAATCCGACTCGCAATCACAATCACTTGAAAAATCACCAATCCAATCTCCCGCCCGAGATTCGATTCGCTATCTATTTAAAAATTGACCAACTCGATCTTATGCGCGAGATATGGTTCGCCAATTTGTGGATATCGATCATATCTTATTTGATTTGCTGTCATGTTAGTTGAATCAATTTTTATTTTGTTAAATAAAAAAATCCAAAAAATGCATTCATTTAGCATGTTAGTTTTTGTTTAATTTAAGTTGCATGTTTAATTATGTGGCAATTATTAATTTCGAAATTTTAAAAAAAAAAACAAAAAAAAAAATCATCATGCATATGTCATGTAGAGATAGGGCATCTTTTTGTACGTCATTGCTTATTAGGGTAAAATTACACTTAGTTCAATTTTAGATAATATTTTTTCTTAATTTATTATAAGTTTAGGTATTTTCTTAGATAGATTGCATTTTAGGATTACTTGGGTTAAGATAATATTTTAGTTTAAATTAGGATTTGGCTTAACCTAATTCCTAATGCAAATTGAATAGAATCTTAATCTAGTTAGATAATTTTCACATTTTACCTAATTTCGAATTTCATGAAAAATACAAGAATGTCTTCGGATAAATTAGTTTTATTTTTTAGGATAAATTGCATTCTTTTAAGTAAAAAAAAAAAAAAAAATGTCATGTGCATATCATTAGGATTAGATTCATGAAATAGATGCCATCTAGTGATTGTTGTTAGGTCCATTGCATGTCATTAGAATTAGATCAGTTATTTATATTGCATTACATATTGCGTGATTCTCATTAAATAAGTGAAAAAGAAAAAACAAACAATTGTGTGTTAATTAGAAATCATATCTAGAGTTGTTGATGTGAATTCTGATTTAACATTGCAGATGCTTTCGTTGTTTTGAGGTAAGTTCTGTAATTTATTCATCGCTTTCTTGTGTGTTAAATTGGTGGTTTGCGCACCTGCATGATCGCCTCACATGTTAGGAAAATAGATTTAAAATCAATTTAAGCTGCCTACAAAAACATTTTTGAAAATAAAATAATGGTACCGAAAGGGCATTAGAGAAATCTAGTGTAACCAAATCCTCGTACTAATAGTCTTTGGTTTGTAGGAGTAAAGTAAATCTCCCGTTACTTTACTTGGATTTCTAATTGACCCACCAAAAATAAATTAGTGGCGACTCCTAATTAAAAATCAATTGCATGTTAAGAACTTAAACCTAAGTCGCAAATTGGTATGAGTTTGGGAGAGCCCAAGTTAAGTTTAGGCTTAACAATCCATTAGCCAAAACCTAGGTGGTTGACCCAGAAATTTTCGTTGCGGCAACACTTTTTGATTTTAAACCAAAAATTCAATTTTGTGTGTTTGCATGGTCCATTTTAATGTTCGTGTTTTTCTTTTTAACATAAACTGGATAAAGTTTGCTTCTTCTTCTTTTTTTTTCATTTTTATAATATTCGGCTAAAAAAGAATGGTTGATCTTGATTTCCAGAATAAAAATTATTATATTCCTATTGCTTCACATAGTAGAGTTAGAGACAAGTTCACAAGGAAAATGGGGAGTTTCCAATTTAATAATTTTCATCGGTATTGCCCGTATAGAATATAATTTTGAATTTTTAACCCTGAAAATCGACCAATTTTAAAAGGGGTTGAGCATTTCTTTCCATCCCCATTATTATATTTAATCAAAGAAAAAAATATTTCCAATGAAAATCTATTAGTCATTGCAGAATACTCTTGTTAAACAGTCAATTCGGGAGAGAGTGTCAAGCTTTTAATGTACTAGCTTTAGTGTTCTCATGTTGACTTATTTAAAATTAAGAATATTTAAGATAAATGCACTCTAGTTAACACGTTCCCGATAACAAAAGGCAATGCTACTAATTTCTTTCCCTTTGACTTATAATTAATATATATATATTCGACTTGAAAGAGACAATAATTTGGTTTCAAAATTCCCTTCTCTTTTTCATATACTTTTACCACATCACTTCTTGCTGTAAACCTTGAAATGTGCTTCACATTAGGGTTGAGGTAACTAAACAACTCTCTAGTAGCCTCATGCTCCACAAAAGAGTACGTATAATTGTGTTTGATTTTCACTCTTGCTAGCATATCTCTAAACACACCTTGGTCAAATTGTACTACAGAACCATCAACATTAACCTCTCGGTTGGGACAAGTATCTAAATGATGCAAAAAAATTTTGTCCCATGGCTAGCCATGTAACTTACTTCGCACCACTTACATTCAGCCCTCTTCATGCCATTACCATCTGTGAACTTTTCAAATTTAGACCATACAATCGAAGTGCATTTTCTTGGACGCTTAGAGCAAGTAGAGTTATCTTCCTCGTCCTCATGAACTAAGGATGCAACTCTACGTCTCTCGAATTGTTCCGTAGTTGAATATTCTTCTCGATCCTCGTTATCTCTTGACATGTCAACTAATTAGTTGGAGAAAACATAAATTAGAATAGGTTCAGGGTTCTGGATTGCATGTTATGAATCTAACATAAAGGGTAAAGCATGAGCTGCCGAAAAGAAGCTCTAACAACAGAGTGGAGGAATACGATGTCGAAAGAGCAACTTTCTGGACCTAAGCTTGAGGAACCGCAACTCTCCATTCGCAAGATACCACCCGCTGCAACTCCACTGGATCCGACTCTCCCGTAACTCACAAAGCGGTCACCACCAACAGTAGAGCGAACTACCCATAAGGGAAATAAAAAATGAAGATCAACTGCAGTACATGGCTCTCCCGTAACTCACAAAATGACTGGACAAATAGTATATTTTGATCCACACAGCCCTAGCAACAAATGGTTTTATCCGTTTTGAACGCACTACCGAATGCAGAGAAGAAGTATTGGAAATAAACCTGATCTTGTCCTTCTTCATGCGTATCAGTTGATGAAGAATCCTTTCGCCGCTTCCATACAAACAGCGGAATAAGTGCCAAAACGAGAAGCATTGAGAGTATGGCCATAAAGAGTTCCTCCATCTTCAAGTCCTAGAATTAAAACACACAAGGAGACCGAGACTAAGGAGACATAATCAGATGAATGCAAGCAAAAACACCGGTACTTGTAATCATCATCCGATTACAGAATTCCCCCAAAAAGTCCATTCATTTATCACATAAGAAAACACAATCTGCTCTAACATCGCATTTCGGGCACCCTTCCAAGTTCGCAGCAGAAAAAACACACATCAACCCAGCATAGAACAAACCACTTCCACCGTCGAATCGACTCGAGCAAAATCACCACTTCTGCAGACGAATTGACGGCACTAAGCATCCGGTCATCGATCAAACATGTCGTCAGGACCATCCCGCTGCACGTGCGCACTCGATTACATAAAACAGCAAGCCTGAACTCGAAATGAAATCCACGACTGCGTGTTGAGATAGAGTACCTGAACCGAGCGGCTCCGTCTTCCGACGATGGATCCGCGAGCCGTTCGCAGCGAGCAAACGAGTGCTGCTTTTAGGGTTTTGCAGATTCTGGATTCGATGTCGAATGAAGATGCCGATTGACGTGCTTCACGAAATCGAGAGGAACGCCCTAGTCCAGCTGATCTGCGAGACTGATCGTGGTGCTAAAATTCCCAATTGATTGAATGGACAAATTCCCTACGGCTGCTGCTGGAAGTAGTCCTTCAACTCCCTCCCTCCTTCTTGGAACACCCGCTGCTAACTAGCACGAGCGACCCTCCTCCATCCTCACCGACCCAAACCCTACCGCTAGTGGTGACACTGCGACGATTGAGTTGTCGGAAAACCTCGGCCACTAGAGATGGGCGGTGACAAGGCGATGATGGGCGGTGGCAAGGCGACAATGGGTGGCAGCAAGCAATGACGAGGCAACGATGGGCGGCGGCAAGCAGCGACGAGGCGATGGAGGTGGTAGCGAAGAGGGGGTCGTACGATTCTCAATCGTGGATTTGTGGGTGTGGCCTTTGTGGGTTACTAACTTACTGCCTTACTGGGTTTATTTTGATGGAATGATGGGTTGGTAAATGGGTATATAGTAGACCCATTTAAGACCCAGTCCATTTATTTTTAAAACCCACGTCGGTGTCTTGGGAAAAAAAGGCTGACCCATTAACTATCGCCCGAGTGTTGAGGAAGATGAATATGAACTCTCTCTCTCTCTCTCTCTCTCTCTCTCTCTCTCTCTCTCTCTCTCTCTCTTCATTATTAATTACAGCGAGTAAATTAATGAATGCGGAAGAAGAAAATTTCCACTTCTTGTTTTTTGCCTACACCATTTATTCCTTGTGCCTTTTATTAATTGATCATTTAGATTATTAGTTTTTATATGTACTTCACATTTATCTTTATAATCTATCTTCTAATGTACTAATTATAGCTAACCACCAACCTCTAACAAATTTACCATCCGTTAGTTTCCGTTCAATTTTATAATTAAATTGTTGAGTTGGATGATATATGACAATTGATGGACGTAGCATACCCTTTGTTTGTTATATGTGTATCAGTTTGTGATTTTTTATGACATTAATGCAATTTAATAGAAGCCAACAAAGAGTAAATTTGTTACATATATATCAATTTAGCGTTTTTTGGTAATTAAAAAATTATTTTGTGATAATTTATTATGGGACAAAAGAACATCCCAAGTGCCAAAATTTGATACAATGGGATAGACACTTAAGTACCAAAAGTTAGGAAACTAACACTTAAGTGCCACTTTTTTTGAAAAGTAGGACACTTGAGTGCAATATTCAACAAATCCCGTTGAAAATCCTACATGGCAATTTTTTATTAATTTTTCTGACTTATGTGGCTTGTTGGAAGGCTGGCTTAGCAAATAAACATAAAAATGACGCCATTTTTGTACAATTCGAATTTTAATATAAAAATTAATTAAATTAAATTTAAAACCATATTTATAAAAAATAAAAGGGAAGTAAGGGGGAAGAGGAAGGGAAGGGAGCAATCTGTGCATGAAATTAGCAATGCTTTGTTTATTCTCTCTTTTCTTTATCTTATTTTTGTAGCCAATTAGCAGTGGCTACCCAAAACAATAATTGTAATAAAGTTAGCGTTGTTGACTTGCAGAAGATAATATGTGGATCATGTCGCAAGCTTGCGTTCCGTATCATAAAACCAGCACCATCGGTGCTTTTCACATACAAATTGGAGCATCAATTGTGCACAATAGGCAATGGATGTCACACCCCAAATCCTAAGAGCGCAAACATCTCATAGGGATCAATTAATTGCAACATCCTAGAACGTGTCACTGACCAATTCTTTTTACTCTTTAGATTAAATGTGACATCCAGATTTTCGGGTTCTTATTTCGATTAGATAAATTGGCCATTTTTGTTCAGTTGAAGCCGGGGATTAATTTTGGTTGTGAAATTGAGAAGGAAGAGGGTTGGATGAGGAAAATAATCAATTTGATAAGTGAGACGTCAATTGATTTTAGGAGACTTATTTGAGAGAAATTCAAGAGGGAAATTGGATGCGGAAATGCAAGAGGGGAATCAAGAACTCTAATTTGGAAATTCCTTTGGGATTAAATGAAATTATTCAAAAGAAATTGGATCAGGAATCTTTTATTTGAGAAAATTCTTTCTTTTGATTTTCTTCCCATTTTCCTTTCCCTACTTGGCCAAACACCTTTTCCCCTTTGCCCACAAGTTTCTCTCTTTCTTTCTTTTTCTTTTTCTCTCTCTCCCCCTCTCTTTTTCCCTCGTGCGTGAGCCCCTCCACCGAATGCCCCCTTGCTGTCTTCCACTTTGCTTCCTCCACTTTTCCTTTTTGACTTTTCAACCCGACACTCTCTCTCTTATCTTCTTCTCTCTCTTATCTCTAGCTCTCTCTCTCGGAGAAAATATTGGGTGGTCCGGGACCGCCACGTCAGCGTGGTCCCGGACCACTCATAAGGCGCCACATAGGAGGGGAGGGGGACAAAAGAGAGAAAGAGGAGAGAGAGCGTCAGAAAAGTGGGCCCCGGTTTTCGTCCTTTTCCGGCTTCCCCATACACGTGGCGCCGTGTGTGTGGTCCGGGACCACGCTGACGTGGCGGTCCCGGACCACCCAATATTTTTTCCTCTCTCTCGGTACTCCCTCATCCGCTCAACACTCTCTCTCCTCCTCTCGCTCTCGGTCGTTCGAACGCAACACAATAGAAACAGAGACGGCAGCTTGCCGTTGCAACCAGCCGTGCCAGAGCCAAGATCGTCACTGTCAAAGCCACGCCGGGCAGCCGTCTGCTCCGCCTGTGCGCTGCCCACACCCTCCGCCTTCCTCACCCTCCTTAGCTGCCGTCAAAGCCTTCTCTCCTCCATCTCCGTTTGCTACCTGAGATTCCAGATCTGGGATGGACGTTGAAGCAGCCCACGCCGTGCACGACGCCACCGCCCTTCGCCCTTCGCCGTTGTGCTGCACACTATCGCTCTGCCGCTGCTCCACTCATCTCGACCTCCTTCTTGCCCAGCTCGTCACCCCGAGTTGCTGTCCAGCTCGTGCAAGAGCTGCCAAAGGTCCCTCTAACCACCTCCGGCCATCGTCGGCCTAACCGGAGCTCCGCCTTGCCCTCCGCCACCCTTGGCTGCCTAAACCGACGCCGGAACTGCCTCAACCAATAAATAGAGAAGGCAGAAAATGGGTATGATAGTGGGGTTTTGGCCCGTTTTGACTGCCTTCCCGAGCCCAAATGCTCGGCCCGCCTTAAGGAAAGTCGATCCTCGCGTCAATCCCATCGTTTTGAGTGAGTTTTGCTCACTAATGCCTTCTTAGTTTGCTAATTATACTTAAAGGTTGATTAGTGTTAATTAAGTGTAATTAGGTGGTTAGATTAAAATTGATTATCGATTATTAGTTAATTGCATTGCATATTAGTTGTTTGGTTAGTGTACTTAGATAGAGAATTGCCTATAGTATTTATTGGATGCTTCTTGGGATTTTCCCAATCCTTATCGGGTGTTAATTAGGCAATTCGAACATAAATGGAATTTTTAGTAATTAAATATTAATTTTCGAAATTAATTATTTAATTATTTATTTTCCGGAAATTCAACCGGGATGGCCGATGACCGGAATTTTGTGCTGATCGTCGTGGTACAAGACATTTATTTAATTGAGATTCGAATTGTGTCGAATTGATTTAATTATGAAATTTTATGATATATTCCTATTAGGGTGATTTTGATTATTTGGTTGAGAAATTTAATTACAAAGTGCAATATCGTTGGTCATGGTTGATTGGTCGAGTGGGACAATAAATCCATTGAATCTTGATTGGTCGAGTGGGACCATAAAACCATTGAATCTTGGTTGGTCGAGTTGGATCGTAAAGCCATTGAATCCTGATTGGTCGAGTGGGACCGTAAAGCCATTGAATTTTGAAAGGGTCGAGTGGGACCGTAAAGCCATTGAATCTTGATTGATCGAGTGGGACCGTAAAGCCATTGAACATTGAAAGTGCCGAGTGGGGCCATAAAGCCACTAAATCTAAGAAAGTTGCTTGGTGGGCCTGTGATTGCCACTTATAAATAAGTTGTGTCCTAAGGATCGTGATTTATATTTGGGAATTGAGTTGAAATAGTTAAGATGACCGAAAGTGGTCTTGTTGATATATAATCGACCAAGTCCTCTGACTTGATGTTGTGAATTGATTGACTAAATGGAATGATCGGTGAATGGTTGATTGAGACGTAATCGACTAGATCAATTGATCATTGCCTTAATTTGATGTTGTGAATTGATTAATTGAAGGGAAATGACCGTGAGTGGTTTTGTTGGCGTGTAATCGACTAGGTCGATTTGATTGATGCTTCAATCTGTAATGTGATTGCTTGGATGCCTATTTAATATGTGCTAATATGCAGGTGGAATCCGAGGGCAAAGTAAGTCCTCTGACTCATGTTATGCATAGGCAGCCCTAAGGTGTATTAGTTTACTAATCGGATCTTAGGGGGTAGAATTTGCTGAGACGTTGTCTCAGTGGTTATTGAATAACCATTTCAGGACCTGGATGAGGAGCCTAAGGAGGAGGAATCTGACGAGGAGATCCCTGTTGAGGAACCTGAAGAGGAGTACGTGGAGGAGGACCTGAGGATGACCTCAAGTACGACCCGGATAAGGACTGAGATCCCGTCCTGTCTTGTCAGACCTTGTCTGCATGTGAATAGATGTTAGATCAGACTTACGTATATATAGTATTGTAGAATACTATAAGATGCGTGTAAAAATGTGTGGTTGTGAATTTTCGCTATGAAAAATATGGCCTACTTTTCTATCCCATTGTTTTATTGTCTGATGATTTATAACTACTTCCGCATGTGCATATATAAATGAAAGGGTCGGCAATACATAGTCCTGGGATATCGCATTTTAAAATCGACCAAAGGTAAGGGATGTACGCGTGCTTGAGGATCAGGGCATGACATTAAACGCAAGCAGAACGTATTATAAACAACAATCAATCATCAAAGAGGGATAATAAGAATATTTCAACCGACTTTTTCAAAAGCATTCCTTTTATTTATAAACTTGTTAATCTCATAAGGTATAGTTTTACAAACCTTTACTACAGCAACTTCTTACTAACTATTTCAAAAATCAACAGGGTCAAGGTCAACCTAAACTTCACTAACTCCAGGCCAATCTCGACTCCAAAGGAATCCCAAATCAAGCACAACGGTTCTCCATACTACAGGCCTGAAAATAATTAACAACAAAAGGGTAAGATAAAAACTCAAAGAGTCAACAACTTAAGCCTTGATTATGAGTCGAATTTGTCTCTGAGGCAACCTTAACACACACACTATACGAACTTAGCTCGCCTTAGCACACTACTACACATTAGTACATCAAATATGACAATCTTAATACAACAAGCATAAATAATAATCAGAACACAATTTACAATAACCAGGCACACTGTCAAACATACATGTTCCAATTATTTTGACTCCTTAGGCCACAGCTAACACACAAGTCGACAGTCTTCCGACATATCCATGCATTATCCCGCCCCATCAAGCAAGTCATCATCTAGAACCCCCTCCTAGACGACATTCTAGAAAGGAGTATTGGTTTGGCCTTAACCGCAACTTGGCATTCAGACTCTCGCTAGGCATGCAATAAACATCGGGTATCGTCCCCAAACTCCTGTTAGATGACGGTTCTATTAAGTAACTACTCAAGTATACAATCAATCAAGCCGATTTTTGTTGTCATTAATTAGACCAGAACAAAATAGTTCGTTTTGAAATAATCAACTTTGGCAATTTTTTTTTTTTTTGGTAACCTTGGGAACCCCCGTAAGCCGGCAGCCCAGCGAGGTAAACCCTGGAGCAGGTAGAGTCACCACCACACTTGCCTACCGGGTAAGTCGTGGGTTTCTTTCCAACAAGGCAGACGATGCAAGGAATCGAACACTAGACCTCTCGCGAAAGGAACAAGTGCTCAACCAACTACGCCGCCACCACGAGTGGTATCAACTTTGGCAATTTTTCACACTTAAAATTCTAGTAAAATATCCGTACTTGGTTACGTGTTCAAAATCAACCTGTCAAACTTTGCACACATTCATTTTAAATCCCATGGTTTTATTTGGCATCCAAACCCGACACCTCAAAATTCTCTATTTTCTTGCACATAAAACCTTTTTTTTAAATAATAAATAAAAATTATAACTGAGCAATCAATAACATAGCATCACAAGCTCAAACAATCGGAATTAGGCATAATCTCATCCAAAAAAACAAGTATAAAATTTTACTTAACACTTAATCAATCATTAATTACACTAATCACGATTAATTAAGATAATCCCGATTAATTAGGCTAAGCATAAGTAATAAAATCTAATTAAAATTAATTAGGATAAACTCGATTAATTAACCTAACTATAATTAATTAAAAAATCCGTTAATTAAGATAATCACAATTAATTAAACAAATTATGATTAAATAAAAATAAAGCACAATTAATCAAATAAATCATGATAGGGTTAATACTCTGAAAAACCCCAAACTGATACATGTGTAACAAATTTACCCAAAACTATTGTTTGACTATGAAAAATCCAAAATTATGACATCTGTGACAAATTCACCCCATCTAATCATAAAAAATCATAAAATGGTATATTTATGATAAATTTATTCCAAACTAATTTATTTGACTGCTAAAAACCCCAAATTAATACATACATGACAAATATAACTCCCATTAAATTGGATTAATGCTACAAAAAAATCATAAAAATAATAAACTGTGATAAACGGAGAGTAAAATCCTAAATTGGTATACTAGTCAACTGTCATATGTCATTTAATTTAATAATTTGATATTTTTATTTAATAGAAACTAATAGAGTGTAACTTTTTCAAAAGTGTACCAGTTTGGATTTTTGGGGATTAAAAAATTAGTTTAGAGTAATATTATCACAGGTATACCAATTTAAAGTTTTTCAAGGTATTAACCCATTAATCTAATAGTAATTATTTAAACTAATCGTACTTAAATTTAATCTAAATCATCCTTAATCACAATCTATGTAGCACGGACACTCTCGGAAGCCTTTGTGTCGTGTTCGACACTCCACCACGCTCCGACACGTGATTCCAACACACACAAAGGTCAATTTTAAAAATTTCTAATACTTGAGGGGTCAAAATAAATATACACACAAAAAAAGTAATAAAATTGCTATAAATATACACACACTGGGTCAATTTTTTTTTTTTTTTTTTAGTTTTGTTTTTTTAGAATTGTTTTATTTTTTAAAAAAGTCTTTTACTATGAAAGAAGTAATAAAAAATGCTATATATGATAAATAAAGAAATTTAAAAATATCATTTCAGCATTTTTCTTTAAACAATGTTTTTTTTCTCTTTGTTTTGTGTATTATTGTAACAAATTAAAATAATGAAGGATATTATTTAATATTTTTCGTGTAAATTAATTCTAGCCTATTTTTATTATTATTTCTTTATGTATTTATATATAAAAAATATATTTAATATATAACGTGTCAGAACGTGTCGAAATTCTCTATTTTTAAGAAATGATGTGTCGGCGTGTCGTGTCGTGTCGTGTGTCACGTGTTCGTGTCGGTGCTACATAGATCACAATTAAGAACAAACTAAAATTAACTAACACTAACTGCCGTTAACCTTAAACTAACTTAACCTCTAATCATAATTAACTACCTAATCAAGGATTAGGAGTTAACTCACAGGTTTTTTGGCGATCACGATGTGATGGCTTTGAGGACGTGATGCTCACAACTTGATTAGAGACTCGACAGCAGCTCCTCAAGCTCACAAGTTACTTGCTTGACGGTTTGGTGGTGGTTCGGTGGTGGTGGTGGCGGTGGTGGTTTGAGGTGAAGTTGGAGATGGTGATGGTGGTTGTGGCTTGCGGTTTGAGGGTTACGAATGGTGGCGAGTGCGGCATGGACGAGCAATGGAACGCGAAGGCAGTGGCACGGGCAATGGCGGTGAAGAACGGTGGCTAAAGGGTTGGCAAGGAGAAGAAATATTGAGAAGATAATGAGGAAAATGGAAGCAAAAGAAGGGGAGATGTGGGGCTGGGGTGCTTTGGCCAAAATGAGGGGAGGAAGGAAAACGTAGGAGAAGGAAATGGGGAGGAGAAGATAGAGAGAGGAGGATAGGCGGGTCTACGGCAAAGGGGGAAGAGAAAGTAACGTGAAGGAAGAAGAGAAAAGAGAGAGAGAGAGAGAAGAAAGGGAGAAATAGAAAGGAAAAGAGGGGTTGCTCAGCTGAGGAAATGGCGTGAGAGAGAGAGAGAGAGAGAGAGATTATTTTCTCAAGATTTTCCCTAAAACTCATCACTTCTCATACCCACTTCCCTCAAAACCCTCATAGTCTAGCATATTAACCCCAACATCTCTTCTTATTTTTCTTTTATCTTTAAGCCAAAATGTTGATGCATATGAATATGTGAGACAATACCCGATTTTTATCGGATGCTCGGTGGGGGTCCGAATTCCGACTAGCGGTTGAAGCCGAACTGATGCTCTTAAAGGAATGTTGTGCTAATGCGTAAGAGTATGCAGGATGATACCATACCTAATGCGGCGAGACAATACCTGATTATACCAGAAGACTGTTGATTTGTGTGTTGGCAATGGTCCAATGGGCCGTAATAATTGAAACACGTGTGATGCCATTATGCATGAGATATTATGAATGTGTTTTGATTATTGGTTATACTTGATGCATTGATATTAACATGTATGAATTACTAACATGTAGGGCTGAATCAAGACTTAAGTTGTTGACTTGTTGATATTTTATCTCACTCATTGTTGTTTACTATTTTCAGGCTCGTAGTATTGTGAACCATCATGCTCGGTTCGAGATCCCTTTGGAGACAAGGGATTGAACTGGCATTAGTGAACTGGCTAGTAGGAAGTTGCTATGATAAAGGTTTGCAATATTACACTCCCTGGTGTTAACAAGCATATAAATAAAAGTAGAATTTTTGGAAAAAAGTTTGTTGATGTTTTTTTACTATCCCTATTGTTTGTTGGTTGATTGGGTGTTCATATTAAATGCTTCCGCTTGCGTTTAATCAAAATACAACAATGATGGGTTAGCGACGCATCCTGGGACGTTGCAAATTTAGTCGATCATTGAGGAATTCGCATAATTGGGATTCGGGGCGTGACATATGAGTACATGGATTTATGTCTCTAGACTACATGTAGGCCAGGAATTGTCCTGGAAGCTCCTCTAAAAGAGCTTGAACCACTAATATACTCCCACCTATCAAGAACCTTTTAATTTTGTATTGGTAACTGTCAAGAGAAAACAAACGGAAAATTTATAAGGATATCCTAAACTATTTTCTTAAACTTACACTTGATTGTAAACCTTTCCTATAATCATTGAAAATAAAAGAAAAGAAAAGTATAACAAAGAACCAACCAAATAAAACTTCTAGATCTGATACTGCCCTTTTAATGTTAATTTAATTAGCTAAAACAAAATAATGTACATTAATTAACTTATAAGATTATATGCCACGATACAATAAAGTTAGTATGGGTTGGCTTATAAGATAATATACCTAGATGGATAAACAAATGAATAATCTGATGAAAATCAAGGAAACTACAAATTCAAGACTGAGTTTGACACTAACATCCTCTAACTATACCATGACAAAATATCATGGATGCTAGGTTTTCAACCTTCCTAGGCTTGATTTACTAACACCACGCCTAACATGAAACATCAATATCAATGAATTAAAATTGTTGGATTCAATGGAGAAAACAAAAACGTGAGAAATCAACTGACGATGAATTTCTTGCATTTGAATAAATTTTCCAATGTCTCTCGGGACTACATGATCAATAGAGGTTTCTAATCTAGTTTCATAGTCAGCAACAAGTTTTTGAGGAGAAAAAAAATTAGACAATTAAGTTCTCTACATCCACTCTACAATAAATATTTTGATGTCGACAATAGGAAAGTCTTAACTTAAATGACAAAAAAGAAAACTACCTATGAGATTTTTTTAGACCACTACCAACTGTTTTAAAAGCTTAAATTGTTAGAATGGAAGTTCCATATTTTCTTTCTCAAGGATAACTAGGAAGCTAAACTATACTTGTATTCCACGGAATTGTCAATCATAATTCACATTCTTGCAATATGATTAGCAATTTACATAAACAACATAAAAGGCAAATAAGACCATTTATGCCCTTCCTAGTTTTAACTTTCTATATGAGAGCTTTTGATAGAATTTTAACCCATCAATAGCAATACACAAATTGAGCATGGACATAAGCCTTTCTTTGTCTATATTCGTGTTCAAGCAACTTCGGCACAAATGGCACTTCGCCAAGAATTGCTCAAAGGGGAGTATAAATGCGTGGTTTTATATCTCTAGCCCGCATGTGGACAGCAATTGCCTAGGAAGCTCTTTCAATAGAGCTTGAACCATTGATATACTACCATCTGTCATGAGCAGTTTAAATTTTTGTGCAAATTATTATCGAGAAAAGACAAATGGAAAAATTATCAGGATCTTCTAGACTGTTTTGATAAACTTGCACTTAATTGCAAAACCTTTCAATCACCAAAAAGGGGGAAAAAGTAAAACAAAGAAGCAGCCAAATAAAGCTTTCAAATTTGATACCGCCCTCTCTGATCCCAATTTAATTAGTTGAATCAAAATGTTGTATATTAATTGGCTTTAACATTATATGTCAATATACAATAAAGTCAAGTTGGGTAAACAAATGAATAATACTATGCAAACCAAGGAAACTATAAATTCGAGATTGACTCCAACAATAACATCCTCCAACTACACCATGACAAGATTACCATGAATGCTAGGATTACAACTTCTCTCGACTTGATTTACCATTTGTATGCCTAACATGAAAAGCTATGTCAATTAATTAAAATGAATGGATTCCTTCGAACAAAAAAATCATGAGAAAATCAACTTAAGATGAGCTTCTTGCATTCAAATAAATTGTATAATGTCCCTAGAGGCTACATGACCGGTAGAGCTCCTTAATCTAATTCCATGGTTGGCATCAAGTTTCTAATAGGAGAAAAAAAATGGAATATTAAGTTCTGTACATCCTCACTATTAGAAAATATTTCAATGTCACACAATAGGAAGTCTAACTTAAATTATAGAAAACAAACCTACCTCCATTTGTGTAAAATTGGACCTCCAACTCAAACTATTAGAATTGAGACCCTCACTAGTGCATCTATGGTTTCTTGTTGATTGGTGAGAAATCCATTCAAAGAAAGGAGGGAAAACTACTGTCAGGTGCATAAAGAAACATAAAAAGCTAAGAAGCATAAAATACTTGTTTCTACTTTACATTATTATGAGCAAAACATAGAAATTTCTATGGTTATAAGAAAGTGATTGGCCTGCAATTTGAGCAGCCCTATTGATCACTAGACCAAATAAAGTGGATCCTACTAAGGAAATATTGTGCAAAGAACTGGCATAATAGCCATGATGCATTTGACTTCTTCACTCTATCAACAAAGAGCTCTAACTATGAATAATGGAATTGGATATGACATCCCAGGTTCTTCTTTTATAGTCTCTACTCCATAAGTGAACACACCATTAAGGTTGTGCAAACTTAGTTCACCTACCTCATGGCCATATGGATTTTCATTCAAGTTAAAACAATGTGATACGATGCCACCATATGTCCTTCCTTCACATCCCCATGTAGAAAATCATTCATCTAAATCATAAAATTGTATCACTTGTCCCACTTCCATCATGGCCTAAAATGTTGCCAACATCAATTACACATTGGATACACTTTTCATATCAATTTATTATAAAGACAGAAAAAGCATATCAACTGAGAAATGTTTAGGAGGCAAATTAAACATACATGTCGCGACCCAATTTTCGGGTGCACCACCTAAAACTAGGTTAATGGACTACTAAGCTTTTAAACTTAGCTCCAGCTCTCCCAAGCCCATACCAATTCGCGACTTAAGGTTTAAACATTTAACATGCAAAAGGTTATTAACTAGGAGTCGCCACTAATCGGTTTATGGTAGGTCGATTAGACACCTAAGTAAAATAAAGGGAGATTTATTTTACTCCTACGAACCGAGAGACTAAGGGTGCGGGGACTTGGTTACACTAATTTTCTAATGCCCTTTCGGTACCATTTCTTTTTAATTTTTCAAAATGTTTTTGCAAGTAGCTGATTTATTTTAACCTAAATTACTATCATGCAAATGTGGTGACGACACGGGTGCTCATCCATTATTTAAAACATTCAAATAAATAAATTGCATCACACAAAACAAGCAATCATTTTTTTGGATTTTCTTAAAAATTGGAGTTCTTTTATAAAAATGCATTTTAAAACTAAATGACTTAATCCTATTAATATGAAAATTCTAATTAAATGGGTCTATTATGCAACTTAATTAACATGCACCTCATGACCTAATTTTACTAATGAGCAAATTCTGATTAAATGCCTCTATTATGCGAACTAGTTAACATGCACCTAGTATTTTTGCAAATTTTTTTATTGGAATTCAGGATTTATGAAAACCCTAATTAATCTATCTAAAAAGGGATAATTTTCTAATTTATTCTAGGGATTAATTTGACTTAAACCCTATCCTGTCTTAGAAAACTATTTTTTATTTTAAAAAAGAGGATGAGAATATGAAAATGTGCCAATTATATCTAAGACTCTAAAAAGGCCATTTAAGTCTAATCATAACTTTTTTTTTTTTTTAAATCTAATAATGCAGTCCTAAAAATATTATTTGAAAAATGCAATACTAGAAATATAATCCTAAAAATTTGATTAGTTAAACCTGTGTGTCTATATTAAACCCTAATGTCCTATATGCTCATGAATTTTTTTGAATTTTTTGAATTTTTTGATTTTTTTAGTTTCTTTTTAGAGATAAGTAATTATTAAATAAATATTAAATCTAAGCTATCAACAAAATAAAGGATTAAAATAATCGAAACAATAACCTGTTGTCTTACAAAGTCAAATTAACAATTATTCTAACCCTAATTATCACGACAAAGAAATCAAAATAATTACAAATCTGATCCGAAGTCTTACGGGCCAAATTAAATAATCATTATGATTTAACAATTGAAATTCCACTAAAAAACCGAACAATTAAAATAATTAAAAAAATGATCAATGTCTCTCGGATCAAATTAATAATCATAATAATTCGGATAAAATTCCGCGGATAATGCCTACAAAAATTATAGATATTAACGTCCAATATTACAAATCAAATAACTAAACTAAAAATGCTATCAAATGAAATAAGCAAAAATAACATAACAAATAAAATAAACTAAACTACCTAAATGAAGGGACTTGCAGCAGCGTTGGGGAGCGTGGAACGAACGGGCAGTCTCGGGTGAGACGCGGTGGTGAGCGGAGACGCGACGGGGATACGGGATCGCGGTGGCGCAGGGCCGGTGCAAACGCAAGTGAGGAGCGGACGCACGGTGATGGGCAGCGCGGAGGTGTAGCGATGGAGTCGAGCTCTGGCGTAGGGACAGCGGTGCGGCGTCATAAGGAAACTCTGCAGGGACGTCGGGTTGCTGATGTCGGATGAGCAGAGGCGCAAGGTGATGGGCGCTGCAGATCGCGGGTGAATCGTGGCGGCGCGAGGCCTGGTGAAGCGGCAGTGGTGCTCGTGGAGTCACGGGCAGGTGTGCAGAGCACTGCAGGGGCGTCGGCTGGGTGTTGGATCGCAGTCGTCGGGTGCTCGCAGTAGATGCGCGGGTGGAGGTGCGGTGGAGGCGCGATGGGCAGCTGCAATGCCGACAGCCCTTTGAGGAAGACGAATAGCAATCCCCTTTCTTTTTTTTTCTTTCTCTTTTTTTTTTCTTTTCTCACGTCACTTCCCACGTCTCCTCTTTTTGTCTCTTGTCTCTCGCTCACTTTTCTTTTCCCTTTTCTTTGCACTTCTGCAGGTTGTCAGAAGAGAAGAAAAAAAGGCTTCCCTTTACACTTCTGCAGGGGTTTCCTCTTCTTTTATTTTTTTCTTCTCACTATCACGAATTCTCTCGTGTTTGCTTTTTTCACCAATTTTTTTGCCAATTCTCCCCGGCTCATGAAAATTATGGCTTCTCTTATAGTGATTTTCAGATGGCCATTTTTATAGCAACTTTCGACTTCCCATCTTATGTTGCATTAAATCAAGTTCCCGCAAATTGGAATGTGATTTCGCAAATCAACTCGATCATGCTCAGATTTCTTCCATTTTGCAAAATTCTTGCCTCTTATTCACTTGATTTTTAAATTGCTTCTGCATTTAACGAAATCCGAATGATCATCAGAATTTCATATTTCCATGCATAATCAATTAAATAAATTTCCCCAATTTTTTCCTTTTATTTGTTCCAATGCAATTTTTATTTTTCTTATTTTCCTAGATTTGCTAAAAATAGGTGTCAACAATACCTACTAGTAGGAATTATATCTTCCCAAAGGATCAATGTGATGCAATAAATAATTTGCATTATATCCTCCTGAAGAATCAATGTAATGCGGGTAATAATTTGCTTCCTACTAGCATGTATGTTTAATTTGCTTTCTAAACATGGTTAGTTGTCAGTTGACATGCCTTTTCAGTCCTTATAATCAATTGATGTCATAAGTTTAGTAATTCATGTTGAAAACATTTTAAGTTATATTGGAAGTTAGAGAAGTGATACAATTTTATGATTCAAAAAGACGATTTTCTGCATGAGGACGTGAAGGAATGACTTATGGCAGTATTATATTACACTATTTTAACTTTAATGGAATCCATATGGCTATAAGGTAGGTGAACCGAGTTAGCACAACCCCATTGGTATATTCACTTTTGGAGCAAGGCATGTCATGCCCCGATCCTTAGGCACGCACACATCCCTTACTTTTGGTCGATTTTAAAATGCGATATCCCCAGGACTACATATCGCTGACCCTTTCCTTTTTCAATAGCACATGCGGAAACGGTTATAAAAATCCCCATACAATAAAGCAATGGGATATACAAGTAGGACTAGAAACCCGAACCTGAAAACCACACCCTTATGTACATATATACAACTCAGTCATACATGTACATATATCAGCCATGCTAAAAAGGTTGGTTTCTACTCAAACAAATTCTACGGCAAAGGTCATCAAATAGGAGTGGAGTCTCAATCCTCATCAGGATCCTACTCTGGATCATCCTCGGAGTTCTCCTTCTGCTACTCCTCTTCGGGTTCTTTCTCCTCAAGTTCTTCATCAGGGTCCTGAAATGTTTTCCCCAAACCGAGATGAGACTACGTCTCAGCAAGTTCTACCCCCTAAGACCCGATTAGTAAACTACTACACCTTAGGGCTGCCTATGCACAACATGAGTTAGAGGACTTACCTTGGCCTCAGATTCCACCTGCATATTAGCACAGATCAAATAGGCACCCAAGCAATCACATCATAGATCGAAGCATCGATCTAATCGACTTAGCCGATTTCATACTAGCCGAACCATTTCTAGGTCATTCATCCCACACCAAGCAATTCTTTGAATTTAGTGGCTTTACGGTCCCACCCGACCCTCTCAAGATCTAGTGGCTTTGCGGTCCACCCGACCTTTTCAAGATTTAGTGGCTTTATGGTCCCACTCGACCCTCTCAAGATCTAGTGGCTTTACGATCCCACCCGACCTTTCCAAGTTTAGTGGCTTTATGGTCCCACCCAACCTTTTCAAGATTTAGTGCCTTTATGGTCCCACCCGACCCTCTCATGATCTAGTGGCTTTACGGTCCCACCCGACCCTTCCAAGATTTAGTGGCTTTATGGTCCCACCCGACCCCTTTCTACGATGCCATACTCTGTCACCGAGCCACATGCATTCTCCAGGAAGACATACCGAGTCTCCGAGCCACGTGCATTCTCTAAGGCTACCTTTTCGCCAAGATTACATATCTAATCACCGAACCACGTGTCTTTCCCAGGTGACATTCCAATTCACCAGGCCACATGCATTCTCCAGGTGTTTTACCAACTCACTTTTGATACTTGACAACCGATACCCGACCAATTCTCAATCACATAGCCAAAATTTACTTATTTAATAATATAACTTAAAAATGCACCATTAAATCAATTCGACACGAATTAAAGCTCAAATAAATAAACGGACTGCTCCACGACAATCAGCACAAAATTCTAGTCATCGGCCATCCTGGTTGAATTTCCGGAAAATAAATAATTAAATAATTAAGTTTGAAAATTAAATAAATAAACACAATAATTCCAATTTAGCACAATATGAAGCTCAATTAAATAAACGGACTACGCCACGATCATCAACATAAAATCCCAGTCACTGGCCATCCCAGTTGAATTTTCGAAAAAATAAATAATTAAATAATTAATTTCGAAAATTAAATAAATAATTATAAAAATCCAATTTAGGCTCGTAATGCCGAATTGGACGCCCAGACGAGCCCGGAAAATTACCAAGACTCGTTCCATAAATAACATAGCATGCCTACTTGCTAATGTCTATTTCTAACCACCTAACATGCGTCATTAAGTCTCTAATTTAATTGATCTAAACTAATCTAACCACCTAATTACATTTAATTAAATCTAACCAACCCCTAAGCATAATTAGCAAACTAATAAAGCATTAGTGAGTAAAACTCACTTGATTAAAAGCGAAGACCGGAACACCGCGATGGCGATGCGATGGCGGCCGAACAAGGGCCGACTTGCATCACAGGCCCAAGATGGGCTGAACTTGCTGGGCCTCATTGAAATACAAATGATGCTGGGCTTGAAACTAAACTGAACTGGGCTTCAAATTGAGATGAGCTGACTGAGCTTGGGCTGAAATGCAACTTCAATGGACTGAGAAAAGGCCGAAGACTGCTTGGCTCTTGGGCTGAAAACAGGCGCAGCCGTTGGGCCAAAATTGGATTCCACGGGCTGAATTTGTTGGCTCGTGGACTGCAGCTTGGGCCTGGCGAGAGAAACAGCAAGGGCCCGATGGACTGACTTCTTGCAAGCTGGACCGAAGACGTGATGCTAGACTTCTCACGGCTTGGAGAGGTGACCGAAGAAGCAACTTCGATCGTGGTTGGATTTGCATGAGCTGCTGGAGAAGCTGGGGACGAAAGAGCAGCTTCATAGAAATCTTCGGTGCAGCTGGTCGTGGGACTATGCGGTCAATTGACTGGTGAAATGGACCGCAACGTGGCAGAGATGGGGGGCAGCTGTTGGCGTCGATGGACGTGGGAAGAAGACGCAACGTGGCTTCGCTGGGGTCTTCAATTCGCTGAAGTCCACGGACGTGAGTCTTCTTCAATGGAAGGCCTCGCGTGGTTGAAGAAGAAGAGGCGCGGATGAAGGGTCTTCGGTGGCAGCTGTAGCTTCATTGGACGTGGCTGCTTGAAGATTGTCGATGGACGTGGCAGCGGCAGGAATTGCTCAGTCAACTAAGGAATTCGGTGACTTGCTGGTTGACCGAGAGAGCACAGACGTTGGACGGGTGGCAAGGAGATTTCGGTGGAGATGTTGGGCCGTTCAATTGGAGGTCTGGCGTAGTGAAATGGAGAAACAATTGCTGGCGTGAGTGTGTTGATCCGTAAGAGAGAGAGAGAGAGAGAGAGAGAGAGAGAGAGAGAGATCGTGGGGCTGAGTAAATTGGACAAAGAGAGATATGGGGCGGCTTCGATGGAGGGAAATGAAAGAAAAGCAGGGCTGAATCATGGGAAGCAGCTGACTTCTTCATTCAAAGGGATTGGAACAAAGAAAAAGGGAAACAAAGTCAAGGGTCTATCCCTTGCATTAACTTCTTGTCCCCTATTTCTTTCTTAAATTATAATCCTCAATTAATCAAGTTTTGAAGCCCATTTTTCTGCCCCAAAATCCAGCTCCGAATTCACTCTATTAATCTTCAATTTCTTCTCGATTACCCAAATCAACGTCCGATTTAGCTGTAGAAAAATCCCAAATAATTTTTTGTAAGTCCCTGACACTCCATGGCTCGGTTTAGAAGTCCCAATTTCCATCGATTTATTTTATCTGAATTTCTGCTAATTTTCCGCAAAGTCCGAACCGATTTTCCGTAAAAATCCCGAAATCTCTGGAAAATCTTATGAGACTGAGTTGACGTTCCTAAAATTTATTGTGACATGACAGAATCTTCAATTTCTGAAATCGGACTTGATTGACGGTTAATTTCACTCCGACGTGTTTTTAGTGTGACCTAAGCTATCGAGTAGGTTTCATAACTTTTTAGGATAAATGACCCGTGGTCGATTTTTTTCGAGCCACAATGAACCCACTCAACACATTGGTGACTCTCAATTGTCGTGAAAATCTCGAGGATTCAAATATATACACATGGTAACAAAACGACAGTAAAATCAAATTAGTTCTGGTCGATGAGAGTCTTCCAATTTAGTGGAGTCACCCATGATCGGTCATTCATCTCAGTCGAACCAACCTATCTCTGATCTTAATTCGATTTTTAACTGTGCCGTAATGATCTCTAAAGATGAGCATGGTCGAGAAGTCAATTCATGGTCGAATTCTCAGTCTATCTGCGTTAAAGTCCTTAATAGCCTACCCAGCTAGTTTAGTTATCTCGTGAGTGGCCAACTCAGAGAAAAACACTATAGTCGCGTCAATGAAATGCCCAATTTATCTAATCGAAATCCGAACTCGAAAATCTGGATGTCACAACTCTTCCCCTCTTATAAAAATTTCGTCCTCGAAATTTAAACCTTTACCAATCCTTATACAAAAGGTGGGGGTGTTGTCGTCTCATCGAGTCTCATTTTTCCATGCTGCTTCTTCGGTCTCGTGGCGTTGTTCGACCACTTTGACCAAGGAGACCATCTTTGTACACAAAATTCTACTCTTTCTGAACCAACAACTGAACTAAGCTTCTTACATATGACACTCTGTCGCTCACATCTGACTCTGATCTGACAACTACAAACACTGATTTATGAGCTAACTTTGGCCTGTGATCTTTCTTCACTTCACTTTCTTTTCACCACTAAAAATCTGTACCCTCTACTATCCACTGCTTAAGAAAGAACCATCTAACAACTCTGCCAAACTTGTAACCTCTGATCTAGATTCAAAATATAATTCATCATTGGCACTCCCTGTCGATGAATTATTTGATGCACACACACCTCGGTATACCCATTCAAAACAAGATCTATTCGTACCGTACCAAAGTGGACCGACTCCATCTATTGATCGGCCACTATCCTCAAATTGTATCAGTACTCAGCCTGTCACAAGGTTCCATTGTGATATATTTCCATTACCACTTGGGACTCTCGAGTGAGGGTAAAATCTTCCGGGTTTGCATTACTGAACTTCCACTTACTAACAACTCTGACACTAGCAACATGCTTAGCGATATCTATCTTCATATCGGCCTACCAATCTAGCTGACATCGATTCTGACTTACTTGCACTATCTGGTCAAAACTGCAATACTATAATGAACTTCTAACAAAATCTTTTCCCTGAGGGCTACACTGTCAAGTGTATTCAATCACTCATGGAACCCGAACATTCCATCCTCAAAAATCTTAAAGTCAGATTCTCTTTTACTAGTATCCTCTCATAAGATCTTTTGAACATCTCTGTCTGTCAATTTGGCGCCGATTCTAACTTGAATATATGGTTCAATTTTAAGGGCGGCTATAAAATTCAAAAGGTAGCCTACCTCAAATTTGAAGACCGAATTTCGAACCATTTTCATATAAAATCTGTACTTTAGTCAGTCTAGGCACAATTGTAGACTCTCAGCTCAACACATTAATTACTCAGTCCGTTCCTCCAAGGTGATACCCGATATTACTATTATAGTCCTGCCAAAATTCTGATTCACGGCACTGTTTCATATTCCACTTATCGGGTCTCAACTGGCGGAACCGTTATGCAACAACCTTCTCATGTTGTATCAATATATACCTAGTCCTCTTAACGACCCATTACCATAGGTCTCGTATTTTCCACGACCAGCTGGAATGATTAGTACGGTTGCAGTAGTCAGCTTCCATTAAGCTCTTGGAGACTACACTCACACTTGTCTATCCACACGAACTTTTCGTCTTTCTTCAGGAGTCGAGTCATTGCCGGTACTGATGCTGAAGCTCCTCCCACAAATCCTTGTAGTAACTTGTCCAATCCACATGGCTTCTGATCTCTAACCTTGTTGCCGATCCCGGTCCGCTAACAACTGATTCGATCTTGACTGGGTCCATGAAGATTCATTTCACATGACCATTCTTAGGGGCTCTCGTGATCTTCAGCACTTAATGAACACCCTAGAATGTCGTTACACAACACGATCACCATTGATCTAGATATTCTTTGAACACTCGGTTTGTCAAATCTATGACAGCGGCTGGAGTGTTCGTCAAATCAAATGGCTTTACATTATTCTCACAAGGGCTAAATCGGGTGCAAAATGCTATCTTCAGTATAACTTCCTTCCTGGTTCTCAACTGACGATAACTTGTCCTCAAGTCGATCCTTGAAGACATTAACACTTTTTATAACAAGTCACCCAATTCGTCGATCTTTGACAATGAACATTTATCCTTGATTGTCACTTGATTGAGTCAACTATAGTTGATGCATAATTGCAACGAACCATCTTTCTTTCTTTCTCACTATGAGGCTGATGTTTCCCCTAGGTAATGCACCGATATGCATGAATTCCTCATTCATCAATCCTCACATCTGCACCATTGGTTTTATCAATTTAGGCAACAACAATCGATAAGAAACTTTAGAGAATGGTTCTATTCCGGATGTTAGCTCGATCATAATTCTATTTCTTACTCTAGCGACGGTCTAAGCATCCTTTTGGCAACACTTCTAGAAATTCTTGGACTACTGAGGAGTCCTCAATTTTCAATTCTTCAATCTGTCTTATTTTTTACAATCGTCAAGTAATCTAGGCAACCTCCGTCTAACAAATGGATTGCCTCAAATGACGAGATTAAAGAAGTTGAGGGCCCTTCTCGACTCTCAATAAAACTTGGCACTTCTACCTACTCCTAGAATGAACTGGGTTACTCCACTATAACAATTCATCACCACAAAATGTTCCAGAACCAATTCTTTCCACACTTGATGAATAAGTTGTACACCAACAGCCAATCAAGTACAACTCTAGTCGGTGGTTCTTTTCCTATAGCCTTAACAAACAACTGAAATTCCACAATTGTATTCCCAACACTCTCTGGCACCATTCTAATGAAATCACCTCAAAACATTCTTTTATTGAATAAAGCATAGTCAATTCCGTTCCTGATTCTTTGCCATCCTAGTGGCGTCATATTGGTAGTAGCAGTGTTGGTGTTCTTCCTGAACTCCAACTGATAGTTTTTCACCTGACAGCTGTGCTGACTACCATCATAGCACGTTCTAGTCATTCTCGAACACAAGATTAATCCATGCATTCCTTTCATACTTTTGGCACTCACCTAGTGAGTCCTCTATCTCATGTTAGGTGATATCATACCCTCTCGGTTGCATTGGAGGCCTGTTTCAAAAACTCCACTGTACGCTCTGGGATTATAGTCAAAATTGCCCACCAAATCTTACATGGCATCAGAGCTAAGGGGTAATCCCACAAAATCTTACATGATACCGGAGCTAGTGGTCTTGAGTTCGAATCTAACTAGGCCTCATTTACCTCCCCAATTAAATTTCCTCGCTTAATACTTAAGGAAAATACCATATTAGGCATGAGGGGGAGTGTTAGGATATTTAAATAATAAACCATACATTCATCTAACAACTTAGGCTTTTAAAGCAGTTGCTTGTGGTTCCATAAAATCTCACGCTACTTTCACTTGTTTAAAATTTGCATGTCCAACAACAACAATCATAATTGAGAGTGAAAGATCGATATCCTCATTGTTGCATCCATGGTTTCTTGTTGATCGGTGAGAACTCCATCCTAAAGCGTGATTCCTCCTCAACCATCAGTTATGGCTTCACCTGCTTCGGTTCAAATCTAGGGCCCGATTCAATGGCCTCACTTTGGCTGGTATCCGTTTCAAGGCCAATGGACCATTGGGCCTAGCCACACGTGGACCCAACAAGGCTTACCTGGAGAGGAGAATGCACTAGGCTCTAGAACTCAGCCCGAAGGGCATGGGCCAACACCCCCTTTGCAGGAGAACCATCAGAGTGATGGATCGGGCTGGACAAGAAGGGGTCTTGGACCCGGATCCATCCCACTAGGCCTGGGGACGAATCCATACCCAATTCCCCAACCTGGTTTTCAACCTAGTTTTTTGCACTACGCGTTCCCTGTCAACAGCGGCCGTCCCAAGCCCGGAGACCCCCTATACACGTCACCGGCAGACAGATATACATATGCATATACATATACATATACATACATACATACATAAATATTTATACACACACTTCTTTGTGTGATAAGGAAAATCCACTATAATTCCAACACAAATAATAATAAGAAGAATTTTAACACGTGAAATGATAATTAAAAAAGACCGATGTGATAATTATATTTAAGTGTCGTATGAATTTCTAAATTCAAGTTGAATCAAATAGAATTATTATTACAATATGCTCTTATAAATTCGAAGAAGAAGAAAGTCCTTTCAACTTTTATGCATTAGAAATTGTAAATTTTATAAGAAATTACATTTTTATTAAATGATATAGGTTTAGTTTCACGCACTAGTTAAAATTTGTTATCCTTTCATGAGCAAGAAAGCAGATAGAATAGTTTAGTATGTGCTTGTATCAACTAGTTTGAGTGTGAGTATTTTGTATGTGTTGAGTGAGAAAGTATATTGTAATAGTTGTGTGAGTGTTTATTTTGATTGTTATACTTGTACATAATTTAGTATAACGAGTGTTTTTAGTTGTATATTACAATTATCTCGTACTACTGCCACAACGTTTTCGCATACCTTACAAGATGTATTAGAGCAACGTTCGCATACCCTAGAAACTTTGCAAGAAGGAACAACAGCGAGAGTCTTTCGGTCTAGTGTGTCGCAACTATTGTGGCTAACTGGTGAAGGGAGCAATTCTCTTCTCCCTCCTCCCTCTCTCTAAATTTTTTCTGAAATTGTGAGCCCCTTCAAATTGTATGCACCCCTTGATGAGCTCAAAGGAGATTTTCTCTTCTCTGTACATTGTACTCACCCCTCAATGGCCACGTCTTCACACATCACAAAAACCGAAGTGAATATATCAAATAAAATATCATCAACCTTTCCTTAAAGAAAATTGAATATATATCTTGCAGAAGTTTCTCTCACTTTTGAATGGTCGGCGCTAATATATGAAGCGATGAGAATCATAAAATAATCATCACGTGATAATTGTTCTTTTAAGTTTTGGTTGGGCTGTTGACATCTAAATTTTAGCGACCCATTTAGTCATTTATCAAATAAAAAAATTAGGGGTTAATTTTATCCCTGAAAAAATATTAATTGCATAGCATATAGATTTAAATGCATTTGTTTTAAATTTGTATTTTTTACATTTGTTTATTGGACCGGTGGCGGATGGGTCAGATTAGTGGTTTTGAGTTTTAAATTAACAGGTTGGACTAAGCCCATGAAAAATACAAATTAGCATAAGTCCGTTTTCTGAAATTGAGATTTGAAATGATATTACAGTGGATTTTTGGAATTTAAGAAAATTGGGTTGCAATCTTATCTTTAGGCGATAAAATCAGGAGATGTGGAAAATAAAAAAGTGATGTTGTGTGCGAAAAAGAAATCTTTGCGGATATTGATTTGAAAAGGAAATTAAAACCCTAATCTTCGGTCTATAAAAAGGTTTTTCACGTAGGGTTTCAGAGGGGGCGACACAATACATTGAATACACAGCCACACGTTCAAAGAGTGAGAGAGAGAGGGCAGTGAACGCTCAAAGAGTAAGAGACGTGAAGATCCTATGACTCTCGCCTGCTGCAGTGAGTCCCTCGCCTGCTGCAGTGAGTCCCTACTGCTGGGATCACGCCTACTTGTTCCGGTGTTCATCGCTTCAACCTAGCGAACCCCACATGACGATGGTGCCGTTGCTGCTTCCTTCCAAGTTCCTCCAACGACGACTTTCTCTGAATCTAACCGAGCCTTGCACCAACGACGTTGATTCCCAGTTCAACCTCCCACGTTCCTCCTGGCGTGCTTATCTTGTCACTGCATCCCCGGTGTTATCCTTGGTGTCTCCTGCACATCCGGACGTGTTGCAGCTTCTCATTGATGATGATGCCACCTCAAGCAACACACATATAACTCTTTCAATTGTCCTTTTACACCTGTCTAATGCAGAAATTTTCCGTGTGCAGATTCCCCGGTGTTTGAGAACGCTTACAGTGTGGTCTTGTTCTTATTGCCAATTACTCATCGCAGTTGTAGACACTTCGCCGAGCTGGCCACGCCACTCATTGACACCATCGCCACTCATTGACACCATCACCGCACGAGTCTCTCATCGTGCGCCAACCCGAAAGTCACCTACTGGAGCCAATCTCACAAGGCGCCACCATGCCGCGGCCCCTTAATACTCGACCAGTTTTGAATCAGCCCCTGGTCGAGTTTGACTTTGCTTTCGCAGATCTTCTCGATGTGCCCAACGTAGACATCCCCAATAAAAAGACAACAGTCAACTCTGAGAGGGGATTGACGGTGTTATATTGTATTTTTATTGTAGTGGGTCTATGTATTACTCGGCAATACATTGTTGTTTTGCTTTCCTCTTCATTGGATCCAACGAAATCAACAGAATTCATTGGGTCCAATTTAGATTACTTGCAGATTTCTTTGGCCTTGTTGAGAAGTACAAAGTTCCTGGAGCCAGAATCCATTGACGGTCTCCTTGAAGGTTACGGTTCCCGTCGAAATTACCATTGTCCCGTGGTTCGTAGTCCTATTCAGCCACCATCCCACGCATTCTAATTTGAAATATTGTGAATTAGGTAAGGATCTTGATTAATTCGTTTTGTTTCCCAATCCGAAGTATTCCTTGACGAAATCCTTGGCTGATATTCACAATTCGACGAGCCTTTTAAATTAGGAATTGACAGTTCAATTTTCGCGCTCGAAATCTGACTCGCAATCCCTTGCAAAAATCGACAATCCAATCTTAAGCCCGAGATTCGATTCGCGATTTATTTTTAAAATTGGTCAAACTGATCTCATGCGCGAGATATGGTTCGCCAATTTTTAGATATCAACATTATCTTGCTTGATTTGCTATCGTCAAGTTGGTTGAGTCAATCTTATTTTCGTAAAAGAAAAATCCAAAAAATATTTGAGTTAGAATTAGATTTGCTTTAGAATATTTCATGTTTTAGGGTTATCTTGCATATTTAGGATTGCAATATTATTTCGAATTTTTAAATAAAAAATCCAAAAAATGCATTCATTTAGGATGTTAGTTTTAAATTTGAATTGAATGTTTAATCATTTGGCAATTTTAAATTTCGAATTTTATAAAAAGAAACAAAAAAAAATCATCATGCATATATCATGTTGAATTAGGAAGTTCTTTGCATGTCATTGCATGTTAGGATTGCATGTTTATCCATTATAGGTAGATAACCTCTCCTTGATAAATTGCATGTTTTTGTTAGGAAAATAAAAGTGCCAATGTCATATAGAATTAGATTAATGAAATGCATGTCATTTAGTGATTGTTGCTAGGTTCATTTAATTAAAAATTGTCCGTCATTAGATTAGGTCATATAATAAATGTCATAGCTTGCATATTAAATTGCATGTTGCATGTCATTTTAGTTGAAATAATTTTGTACATCATTGCATTGCATTGCACGTCATTAGAATTAAGTCATTTTGGTTAATTTAGATTGCATATTTAACAATTGCATGTTCATTAAGAGATCAAAAAATTTGTATTCATATAGTTTAGGATATGTTGTCATGCCATATCATTTCATATTAGATTAAAAGTATTGTATTGCTTATGGATTATAGTCTCGTTAAAAAGTGAAAACAAAAAAAGAAATTGCGTGTTAATTAGAAACCATATCTAGGGTTGTTGATGTGGATTTTAATTAACAGTGCAGATGCTTTTGTTGCTTTGAGGTAAGTCATGCATTATTTAATTGCTTTCTTGGGTGTTAAATTGATGATTTGCGCACCTGCATAAACACCTCACATGTTAGGAAAGTAAATTAAAATCAATTAAAGCTGCTTGCAAAACCTTTTTTTTTAAAGAAATGGTAGCGAAAGGGCGTTAGAGAAATCTAGCGTAATCAAGTTCCCGTACCCAAATCTCTAGTTCATGGGAGTAAAGTGAATCTCCCGTTACTTTACTTGGGTTTCTAATCAACCCACCAAAAATAGATTAGTGGCGACTCCTAATTGAAAATCAATTGCATGTTAAGAACTTGAACCTAAAGTTGCGAATTGGTATGGGCTTGGGAGAGCCCGAGTTAAGTTTATGCTTAACAATCCATTAGCCAAACCCTAGGTGATTCACACCCGAAAATTTGGTCGCGACAGTTGTGTTGCATTCTTTTGGAGTTGTAAGCGGAAATTGAGGAGCTCCTAATGTGAAAGGTGTTTTTGCCTGATGCTCGTCAATGATAAGTCTTTGTAACTATTAATAACAATCAAAATTCAACTTTGTTTTCTATTATCAAATCCATTTCTCTTTAAAAATATTTAGAAACTGTTCATATATAAAATATAAATTTTTTATTTTGATCTATTACCAAATATTAATTTATTCCTTTATTTTGTACTTGCCATATTATAGTAGTGAAGAACAGAGTAGCAATATTTCGTGATCTGCGGGAGTTGAGGTATTCTAACGAGAGAGAGAGAGAGAGGAGGAGGAAAGAAGCAAGAGTTCCTAAGCAAGTTACTACCTTTTTAACAAGGTCAAAGTTGCTGATTTTTATGTATTAGAAATTGTAAATTTTTTTAAAAATTACATTTTTATTAAATGATATGGGTTTAGTTTCACGCACTAGTTAAAATTTATTTACAAACAAAAATTATACTAACTAACAATGATTATAACACCAATTGATGATTAATGCAATGCGACTAATGTAGATTGCAAGTTTATAATACCGCTCACAGGCACGCGCGTTCACACACACACACACACATATATATATATCTTGTCAATCTTTCCTTAAAGAAAACTGAATATATATCTTGCGGAAGTTTCTTTCACGGTTGCTTTTGTATGGTTGATGCTATGAGAATCATAAAATAATCATCACATGATGATTGTTCTTTTGAGTTTTGGTTGGATTGTGTTGCATCGTTTTGGAGCTGTGCCGGAAAGTGCAAAGCTCCTTCTCAAATCCCCCTTATCTTTTACCACGCGCCTCCACCAAACTCTCTCTCTCTCTCTCTCTCTCTCTCTCTCTCTCTCTCTCTCTCATCCATTAGATCTCATGTCATCACAATGTGAAAGGGGTTTTGCCTAATGCTCGTCAATGATAAGTCTTTATAACTATTAATAACAATCAAAATTCAACTTTGTTTTCTATTATCAAATCAATTTATCTTCAAAAATATTTGGGAACTATTCATATATAAAAAATATTCTTTATTGTGATCCATTACCAAATATTAATTTATTCCTTTGTTTTGTACTTGTCATATTATAGTCAATTGAATATGTTGAATTCTTGTCAATATATCAGTTTTGTATAATGAGCAAACACATCATCATGGGCATCTTATGAAGGCCGTGCCACTCAACACGAGAGAAGATCCAATCTACTGCAAACGGTTTTAATTGTCTTTGTCAATTGCTTAATAGATGATCTCGATGTAGTTATTGATAACCTTCCTAGAATTGCAAAGTAAAATATGTTAGTATCTACATTCAATCTGCCCTCATCTATTTGTTGAACAATTTAAATTTTTGAAGCTTTCAACTAGTGCTAAGTTATATTGTTTTTAATCATGCCTTCATGTCCATTTAAGAGTTAACCTTGTGAGTAGTTACGAAAGTGCATGTATATAGAGTTTGGTATCCATCCTATATTCTTCTCTCTCTCTCCCGCTTGCATGAAGATGGTAGCTTTTGCAGCTTCTGGTACCAGCATTGAAACGGAAATAGTAAGCATGAGCGTCAAGGGCCAAATATGACTTCTTTTGTACCCTCTTCTTTCCTAAGGTCTTTTTCTTTATGGGCTTGTGTATCTTTAATATGTGCACTAAGCTATGATAGTACGATAATGTTGCTTTAATTTTTTCAGTGGGTTAGCTCGATTCCATAGAAGGTTTTACTTTCTAGGCACTTGTGTGTCTTGTTTGTGTCTGGGTTTGTTTGTTGTTCTACTTCTAGAGGTTAGGTTAGCTAAAGATCCAATTTTATTGCAAGTGACATTGGAGTTTTAGTTGTTGCTTTTTTTAGCCAGGACTCATGAGCAAATCATGCAATTGTTTTGTGTTGCTAGAGTTTTTTAAACACAAAATTTAGGAGCAATAGAGGAAGAGGGCATAGAGTTCACAAGGTTCCCATCAATGTGGCATCCTTTTGCAAAAACTCAGAATGCCCTAAAATGGAAAAGAAAGAGTTCAAAGTGGAGACTTGTGTTTTAAAACATTTGGTGCGAGACCATATTGGCCATTTGTCTTGTTGCGTTGATGCTGATCACCTCGCACATTGTGAATCTGATGTTTCATGCAAACTGTTGGTTCCTCTTTGTTCCTTCCTTTAAGTTTTGTAGTAAGTGTAGGAGTCACAATGAATCATGCACTTAATTTTTTGATCTAGTCTCTGGTGCCAAAGCGACATATGCAAGAAGGAGGATACTGTATCGAAGTCCTCAAAGTAGAATCAACAGGTGAGGGAAATTAAGAATGGTAATAGTGAAGATGTATTGATTAGGGAAATTTCGAATGGGAAGATTACATCCATTCTTCACATAAGCCACATGTGAAGTAATTCACTTTGATGTGTTGTCTACTTCAATGCTGAGCATCTTATTCAACTTGCAGGACAATCGTATGCTATACTTCAAAATGAATAGGAGAGTGAGGCTATCTAAGTTGTTCAGCATATATTGCAAAATATAGCAACTAGATGTGTAGACTATGTGGTTCCTCTACACAGGCAATCGCATTACTAGAAATCAAACCCCCCAACAAGCAAGTATCAACCACCTGGGATCAACTTTGACATAACTTATTAGTAGCATCACTTGAAATTCATTATGTATTTTGTTGTAACCTACCATTGTGATTGGAGGATCAAGCCGAAATTTGCGCTTTTGTCCACCAATTGGAAGGCGGAAGTTGGAAGGCGGAAGACAATAGCACAGACAAGTCATGTGTTGAAAGGACATTTCTTCTTTGCTTTTTTTAGACATCCAATGAAATAGAGACCATCTAGGAAGTATGGAGGGATTTATGATATTTTGAACTACATTCTATATATGAATCCTTGGACTTGTTCTCTTTTACCTTGATTCTTCATCCACTATCACGAAACAATACACCTACATGCATGTACTCTCTTCAACCAAAAACACAGCATGGGCTGCTAGGGTGCCAATAGAACATCGGACTATTAACTGCTGAAAAGCCATCCATCTTGCGACGATATAGCAATGAAGCAGAATGCCAATTATAGTCCTTCAAGGGCACTCACATGGGCTCCCAACAAGTGCCACGAGTAAACTTTTCCCGAGCAACCTCTCACCAATCCTTGTCAAACCATGTGAACATTTCCAAGTGTCTCGTAACTAGATGAGATGGCTTAACCATTTTGTTGCTAACATAACCATCATAAGGTCAATCAAAACTAAAGTGGGATGGTTTAGCCATTTTTTGTCTATGTCATAGAAGGTCCCGCCCAAGTCCCCAATCCCTGACGCAACTTACATTGTCGAGGCTCCTCTAGCTTGAAATAATTATTGAAATGCCCTTAAACTCAGTTTTACAGGTAATTATACTAAACAAATGCAGAAACACGAAACTTAACAATTCGTTAAAATGAGGGGAATATTTATGATTTGTTACAAGTTTATAATACCACATATGTATATTATATATATCTTCTTTGTATGATGGAGAAACCCACTGCTATTTCCAAAGCCAAAATCCAGATTTTTTTTTTTCCAATTACATGCATAATTGGTACTAACGAATAATAATTAGATGATTTCAACACCATGCGTGAAATGGCAATTAAAATAGATTGGCGTAATAACCATATTTAGTACTTATAAATTTCTGAATTTAAGTTAAATCAAATAAAAGGATACTTTCTCTTACTTGTTGCACACACGAATATATATATATTTTTTTTTTTTTTTCTGGTGAAAGAGAATTGGCCTTGAATGCATAACTAAATGTTTAATCAATAATAATCCGCTATTATGTTGTACTATTAAAGTCTCTTTTCTCATTAGCGACGAAAAACGACCGCCGGCTCTTCAAACAAAATCTTTTCCCCAGAAACAGGGGACGACGTGGCGGGCTTGAAACTACAAACGAAACCAAACGACACGACCACAAACGACCGCAACTGCAGCCTCTCCCTCTCTCCAAATCGAAGGCTCGCAGAGCAGCTGTAGCTTCAACTTCTACTTCACTCGTACTCGCTCGCTCGCTTCTTCTTCATCTCTCCCCAGAAGTCATCATGGTACTGGCGAGCGTGCAGGGCTTGCTTCAATGGAGTCCTCCTCTCTCGCCTTTCAAATGCGTGCGTAACCCCAAGAGGCAGCGAGCCGTTTCGGCGCGAATCTCCACCGACGACTCCCCTCCTTCCACACAGGAGAAGAAGAAGTCTCTCCCAGGTTCCCTCCTTCATCTGCTTATCTTCAATAGTGTTTTTAATATCCGTCGCAAATGCAAGAGCAAACTTGAATTGAGTGGGGATTCAAGTCATTTGCTTGCTGGTGGGACGGTAATTTTGCAGGTACCGTCAGTTGTAAGCAGGCACAACGCATTAACACTTGTGGGTTGGTTTTTTCCGGAATCAGTGATTGCCCATTTTAGTTCCCTCCTCAAATGCTTATGGGTTGGTTTTTGGTTTTGATCTAGATTGCATTTGTTATCACTTTTGAAATAGCTATTTGAAGAGTGTAGTATTGTTTGGATGGAATTTTTGTACTTGAATTGGGTTTCTTTGATAACGTTAAGTTGTGTATTTGGGTATCAGGGAAGCCTGAGGCTGATGTCGTGGTCATTGGAAGTGGTATCGCTGGTCTCTGTTGCGCTGGGCTTCTTGCCAGATACAACCAAGACGTGCTCGTGCTGGAGAGCCACGACCAACCGGGAGGCGCTGCTCACGCGTTTGACATTAAGGGGTACAAGTTCGACTCTGGTCCTTCTCTGTTCTCTGGCTTCCAATCTAGAGGTCCTCAGGCAAATCCCCTTGCACAGGTAATCTGATTACCATCACTCTAAGTTGCGCTGTTTTGTTACTAGCATGAATTAAGTGCAGATTGTTTATGTTTATATAGCCGCTTTTCCATTGGTATACTCCTGTATTGTTTCTACCTCTGGATGACATTAATAGATTACGATTTTTGCTTATGTATCAGGTGTTAGATGCATTAGGAGAGTCCGTTCCATGTGCTAACTATGACTCCTGGATGGTGTACATACCAGAAGGTGACTTTTTGTCACGTATTGGTCCGACAGAGTTTTTCAAGGTGGATCCTTCTTTTCCCTGTGGTTTTGTATATCTATAACATCACGTTCCATTGGACTTAGCTTTAGTGCATCTATGAATATATGAATGTTGTATCAGTTTTAAAAATGATACCTTACCAATTGCCAAATCCATCTATCTAATTGAAGATAGGACAGAATGGTGATTTATCATGTTCTACTTAATGTGAAACAGATATGCTGATAGTCAGACAGCTGAGCCCAAGTTAGTTTGATTCTGATAATGTTCAGTTGTCAAGGATATGGATGTTAACATGAAAAAAGCTGGTCATCCCTTTTGGATGGACAATAAGGTAGCTTAACACAGTGTCCTTAATGCCAAAGCGATTTATGATGCAAGGCATTGTGGTGTGAATATCAAGGGGAAAGAATGTCTTTACATAGTTTTCCCAGATGATGCTAAGTGTGTCTGGCATGAGCTGAACAGAATTAACTTAAACAATGGAAATGCTCACTGTGGTAAAAGACGATTACCAAGCTGTTATGATGAAAGCATTTATTGAGCAGACTGCCATGGCCAAGAATGTAAAGAGTGTCATTTCCTTTAGGTATACTGAAGAATTGGACATGTGTAACCAAGATATCTTATGAAGGACCTTTTAGATACTTGTAGTTGTGGACTGAAAACTTTTTGTTTGAGGTAGAGAAGTCTTGTCTGGATTGAACATTACCTCATGAATGTGTTGACAGATCTCCAGTGTAAATTAAGGAGCATCGTAATCTGCCTCCTAGGGTGAATTGGATATATTACAAACCCAGGGAACATTCAAAAGAGACAGCTGTAGACATAGAGTTGACTATAATTGCTTCATATGTTCTTGTAAGAATTTATGTGATGGCAATTTGTGAACCTGGTAATATTCTCTGTAGATCTTCAGTCAATGGCCATGATGTTTTAAATTTTATAGTATGTTTCTGCTTATTCTTTTACTTAAATCTTTATCCAGGACCTTGAGAAGTATGCAAGTCAAAATGCTGTGCAAGAATGGAAAAAGCTCATGGTATCTCCTGTTCTATTCTGTCTCATTTGTAAAGAAAGAACAAGATGGCTGTGTAGATTCAAACGCCAAAATAAGATTTTACAATGGCTTATAAGCAAAAGTACTTACTATTGATGTTGACCTCACTATGAGAAGTTGAAGTAAATTGGAACCTCTGAATTTAATGCTTGTTTTACAATTTATCAGTGGCCATTATGATAAAACAGTACTCTTACGCTACATTTTATCTGTAATGAATGTGTTTGTTTGAATTTGAAGGGTGTGCATCTTTTTCTGTTGGTTTGCTGCTATTCATTTTTTCTTAAATAATGTAAATTTGCAGGATGCAGTGCTTCCAATGTCCGCAGCTGCGATGGCCCTACCTCCCCTATCTGTTCGTGGTGATTTGGGTGTCCTCTCCACTGCTGCCGCTAGATATGCTCCTTCCTTGTTGAAATCTTTTATCCAAATGGGACCTCAAGGTGCTCTTGGTGCAACAAAGCTTCTTAGACCCTTCTCTGAAATCATTGACTCATTGGAACTAAAAGATCCTTTTATAAGGAATTGGGTGGACCTTCTTGCCTTTCTTCTTGCGGGGGTGAAATCTAATGGTATACTCTCAGCAGAGATGGTAACTATTACATTTTTAAATATTGAAAAGCTCCTAAGATTGGTCATTGTTATCCTTGGGATGTCCATATTCTCTTTCATGAACTTATTTGATACAAGTTCTGCTTGTGTAACTAGTTCCATGTGAATAGCCTGTTCCCATTGTAACAGTATATGAAATGATTGGCCCCAGTCCTCTTTGAGAGTATTTTCTGGTAGTTATAAAGATTGTGATCAATTGATTTGCAAACTTTAAAACCTCGAAGCATGCACCGTGTTGCTCAGTGAATTAAATCTTTACCCTCTTGATAAAGATTGAGAAGTTAAGTATCTGTTATTGAATAATTTAGGAGGATAGTCAATCATTTGGAGCTTTTATATTCTACCACATTATGCAGTGTTGTGAGTTGCTTTCGGGTGTTGTTTACCATCTTGCAGAAACCACAACTCTAGCAACTTCTTTAGTAAATAAACGATGGGGTGGTGCTCAAATGGTTATGCTGAATCCTGATGTTAACAAGAGAGATTTCTCCTTTCCATGCAGTTATTCCTGCTGTCCTCAACTGATTAATTTCTGAGTTCTTGCACGTAACCTCTACTATTTGAAGTTTCTAGTTGGCTGGTTGTTTATCAACAAATTGCTTGGATGCCTGAAATATGTATCTTACTTTTGTTATACCTTATATCCACCCTTCTTTCAGATATACATGTTTGCCGAGTGGTACAAACCTGGTTGCAGTCTTGATTACCCTCTTCATGGAAGTGGAGCTATTGTTGATGCCCTCATCAGGGGAATGCAAAAATTTGGTGGACGGATTTCTCTCAGGAGTCATGTGGAAAAGATTGTTGTTGAAAATGGTCGAGCCATTGGAGTCAAATTAAGAAGTGGTCAAGTGAGTGGACTTTTTAGGGAAACTTCAAGACTTAAAAATTGTTTTAACTGGATTTTATTATAAGATCAACACAAATTAAAGAACTGCATCTGGGATATTGCAGTTCGTGCGTGCCAAGAAAGCTGTCGTCAGCAATGCGTCTATGTGGGACACTTTAGGTTTGTTACCTGAGGACATTATCCCGAAGTCATATTCAGATAGGGTTAAGAGGACTCCCCAGTGCGAATCTTTCATGCATCTTCATCTTGGTTTTGATGCTGAGGTGAGCATTGCAATCTTTCTAGGGACAGTTTTCTCAGTTCCACTTGGTCTGTCTGCTTTATAATTTCGCAGGATGCCGGATGTCTTTTTTCCTTTTATACTTTCTCAAGCATTAAACAGCAAAGGGAAAAAGGTTTTGGCATACATTATGTAGCCTCCCTACACTTCATACTCTGTACATAACCACATTGCAACATGTTGCACACTTTATCGAGTACTCTAATTCTGCATCCGCTTCAGTTTTTTATCTTCCTGCTGATGAAGGCTATCTGGAATTTCTTGATGATGCATAAGTTTCCAATCCAAATCTCTCGAGGGCTTTACTTTATGAGTTTTTTTTGTCATTAGATTTGCTGTGCTTCTTCACTTTCGCACACTGAAGCACAGTGGAATTAGTGTGCAAGCATGCAGAGAGAGACAGAGAGACACAGAGAGGCAATGTACTGGAGATATTTCTGGCAATAGCAGTTCATGTTCCTTGCTATCTTAGGGTCTACATGAGTTTCTTGTCCTGCTTAGTGTTTTGCTTCTTTTTTTAAGGGCTAGTTGCTTTATTTTGTCTTTGTTGTTTCAAAATTTGATTCGTCTGTGAAGCTCTTTAGAAAATTTGTTCCTTCTCAGGGTATACATGAGGATTTAGGAATTCATCATATAGTTGTGAATGACTGGGAAAGAGGAGTCGATGCCGATCAGAATGTGGTTCTATTATCTGTACCAAGCGTACTTAGTCCAGATCTGGCGCCACCAGGGAAACATGTTTTGCATGCATACACCCCTGGTACGGAACCATATGAACTCTGGGAAGGACTCGATCGCAGCAGCGCTGAGTACAAGAAACTGAAGCTTGAAAGATCAGAGGTATTTCTACATAGATCTGCTCCTCCTCATCGAGGAGCTGGTAAAACTTTCAAGTCAAAGGCAGAAAGACCCTAATTTGTGCGTAAATCCAACAGGTTATGTGGAGAGCTGTTGAGCGTGTACTCGGACCAGGATTCAACCGGGACAAATGCGAGGTGAAGTTGATCGGAACTCCATTGACGCATCAAAGATTTCTTCGTAGAAACAGAGGAACATACGGTCCAGCTATTCAAGCAGGTAAGGACTCTTTCCCCGGACATTCAACCCCTATCCCTCAGCTTTTCTGTTGCGGCGATTCTACTTTTCCGGGCATCGGGGTCCCTGCTGTTGCAGCCAGCGGTGCTATTGTGGCCAATACATTAGTTTCCGTGAGTCAACACTCGGAGCTTCTCGATGCTATTGGGATTTAATCGCTCCTGTGAATTTCCTTCTTTTATCCTCATAATTCCCTTTAGATGTCGGTACTGTCCCGATCGCTAGATCTTATCTAGTCCCTCCTTGAGGTCTCTTAATATGTCCTGTAAATTTTTTTGGTTGAATGACTTGTATTTACGGAAAGAGATCATATGGATATGTGCATTGTGAACTGTAACTACCAAAACATGTTTGTACACTATGGAATTCTATAACATGACTATCGGATAAGTTTGATGTGCGCTAATTATGTTTATTATATGATGCACAAACTTCTTTGAGCATCTTACAAATGTGAAGAAGACGAACGACCTCGGTCTTGTTATATGATAGATAACTATAATGTTCGTTTATTTCATCTAATCCACTTTCTAAAGTTTGGCATTTTTTACTTCTAAATTTGGACCATTGAACTTTCGATTCGATTAATGCCAACTAGCCTATTCACTTGCCTTGAATTGAATAAGACATCCACCATAAGGGAAGGAGCATGGTTTTTAAGAGCCAATTGACCCGAAAATAATGAGATTGTCACAACTAAATAAAACAATTGACTAAAGCAAAAAAGGAAAAAAAAGGATTGCTTGCAGCTCTCTCTCTCTCCTCAAAGGACAAAAAGGAAGAAACGATCATACTTTAGTCTAATTGCAAGTCTTTAGGTTAGGTTTGGCAGTTAGGGTAAACTTTAGGATAGAATAAAATTTATCATATCCCATGTTTAGTGCCTGCTTAAGATAAATAAAATTGGAAATAAATGAGATATAAGCTGGATAAAATTATTCCGTAAAAGAAATGGGATAAAGGTGAATAAGATTTTTAATATATGTAACAATAAAGTTTTTTTTTTCAAATTAAAAAATTCTTAAATTAACAAATTTAAAATTATATTTAATATAAATAATATTTGAATCCTAATAAAAGAAATTCAAAATAACAAAAAAATTATTTTTAAAATTTAATTTAAATTTATTTATATATTCGAATTTAATTCAATCTTATAATAAAAGTCAATACACAAAATATACTTATATTTATTACGTATTTTAGGTATTTTAGTATTTTTAGGTATATTAGTACAGTTTTCTATTAATAAAATTTTATTAGAGAATGAAGGAAGGGGAAGAAAGAAATAAAAAAAATTAATTAAAAAAAGAGAGGAAAATAAAATATAAATGAAGTTGACAAGAATGTTTCGAGAAATTTTGACCATCTTCATTTGTAAAATTTGTGATTAATTAATGTTGATATGATGCGTTTTGATTAAACAATATATATGATACGATGTAAATATATCCAACTTTATTATTATAATCACCAAATAGTGAATAGGATATAGCCAAATCCCTTGGCTTTCATATCCTTTCCTATTTAATCCTATCATGTAAAATATCTAGACAATCAAACGTAGCCTAAGTTCACGAAATTAATAGCTCAAGTCAGTGTAATTGGGAAGCACATGCTCTTTTCGTGGGAGCTCGCAAGACCATGGACCGGTTCAAGCAAACCTCCTTAATCCATTGGACAAGAGAGTCCAATAGTGTGGCGGACCAGATCTGTAAGGTATTATATCGATTAAAAACTCTACCTTATAATTGGGTAGTCCATCGTCCTCAAGCCCTTTGGAATCTTCTTTGTTTTGATGTCCCAGTTGCGGGCTTTGGTGTTTTAGTACTTTTAGATATAATCAAATTTTATTTGAGCAAAAAAATAAAAATAAAACAATCGATCATTCATTCAATCCCATTGACGTCAATTTTGGGAAGATTGTTGTATTGTCAAATTTACAATAAGGTGTAATTATACCCAATAGTTGTGACGCTCAAAACCTTGCAGATAGATGAAACATCAAGGTATTTTCGCCATAAATCATCCGTTGAAATTATACCAAATGCATACAGACTGCTTGTTAAGTCGGACACGAGTCAAAAGCCTGGACTTTATCTATTCGTAGGATTTATAGAATTTCCTTTTATGAACAATATGTTTTATAATATTCAAATAACTAGATCTCTACACTTGTGTCTATAAATAGTAACAAAGATGAATTGTGATGGTTTTCTTAAAGTTTTGGGTATCTACTTGAATAATAAGATGGTGAGAGTTTTGTTAGAAGTTTATTTGTAAAAACAAACTAAGTGTATATTTCCTTGTGCCACATAGGAAAAGTGGGAGGAAGTAGGCCAATAATAAGTGTAGGGTTTCTTTAGTGTACATAAAGAAATTATTGGGTGTGGGCTAGATGCAGGTGTGCGAATATTAGACGCACTTAGTACTATGTGCGCTCATAATTTAATTAGCACTAACCCCTTTGTTATTTTATTTTATTTTTCTTTACGGTTATCTTATTACTTTTAATCAATTCAAAGGTTGTTTTTGTTTTTGAGAATTTTCGGAAATTATTTATAAAAAAAATCGAAACTTTATTTATTAAAATAATAGTTTTTTTAAATTATTCTGAATTTTTGTTTGTGTCTTTTCAAGACAATCTTTGGTAAAAATATTCATTCATTTTTTTACCCCTATATATATATATATATCTGTTCATTTTACAACTTTTCTCGAAACGTTGTATTTGTTCGTTTTTTCAACTTCTTCCGAATGAACGCCTTTGTTCATTTGGGCAATTTTTCGAAATGACACATTTATTCTTTTTTGCAATTTTTCATGAAAAGTTGCCTATGTTTTAAGATTGTTTTTTATATATACATGTCAGTTTTAAGAAGAATAATGAGTGTGATCATTTTATAATGTGAAAAAACTATAGTAATCTTTTTAATTGTGTCCTAGAGAGACATTGGTCTCATTTGAGACTTTGTTTGCCGGTGACCATTAGCAACTTTGTGGGGCTAATAAATCATTTAAGAAAGTGATATCAATACCTTAAAGTCTGATTTGATTACTCTAAAAATCTGTCTTCATTTTCTATCAAAATTGAAGCTATATTTTCTCAACAACTTTGTTGCTCGAAAATTACCATATGTCGTGTGGTTACATTTTTAGTACTAAAAAGCTTTGGACAATTCATTCTTAAATCAAATAGTTACAAAATATGCTTAGCATTTATTTTGCTAAGCCCAAAAAAGAACAAAAGATTAGGGTATTCTTGGCATTGCTCATCATTTTGTGTTTTTTGGTCTAATGGCATTTTGGTCATTTGGATTTTGAAAAACATAGGCAAATTCTAAGCAGCGCCGATTAATTGAAGAAAATTTTGGGGGAAGAGAGAGAGAGTAAAAAGCAGCCAAATTTCAGAAGTACCTCGACCTTTCCAACAGTCCCCGACATGGCCGGGCGGAACCAGATCGTTCTCGAATTTTCCCATGTGTCGACACTCTTCTATATTACACTCTCCAGGTACTCCTCGCTGCTCACGCCAAACTCGACTCTGCAAATTCATGCAAATTCAACCCTCGCCAAGCAGAAAATTGTCTTATTGAATTGTTACCCGTTTGTTCACTGAAAATTCAAAGGGGAGAAGAGAAAGAACAGAGAGAACTTCATTTTGGCTATTCTGTCGAGGTTTTGGCCTTTTGGGTTGGCGTATTCAACCGCAGAGATGGCGTCCTGCGCGGCTCAAATCCACAGCCTGGGTCTAGCTCGAACTGGGTCGTCTTCAAGAACCCCCAAGAGAGCGGATCGCCGATCAAGTTCCTTGTTTTTCGGAGAGTCTCTGGATTCAAGAAAGGTCTCGTTATTGAAGCTGACCGCCAAAAGTCCGTATAGGAGGAGGACGAGCAGTGTGGGACCGGTGAGAGTGGTGAGTGAGAAAGTGGTGGGCATCGATTTGGGGACGACGAACTCGGCGGTGGCGGCGATGGAGGGAGGGAAGCCCACCATTGTGACCAACGCCGAGGGGCAGAGGACCACACCGTCCGTAGTGGCGTACACGAAAGGTGGTGACCGGCTGGTCGGGCAGATAGCGAAGCGGCAGGCCGTGGTGAACCCGGAAAACACCTTCTTCTCGGTGAAGAGGTTCATCGGGAGGAAGATGTCCGAGGTGGACGAGGAGGCCAAGCAGGTTTCGTATAAGGTGGTAAGGGATGAGAATGGGAATGTCAAGTTTGAGTGCCCTGCTATTGGCAAGCAGTTCGCTGCTGAGGAGATTTCTGCTCAGGTATAGTCCATTGTAGTATTTTGATTAGTTCTTTGTTTTTTTGAGTAGCTGCAGATAGGAGGATATGTTGTTGATATGGCTGTTAATAATTAGTGTCCTGCCATCATATTTGTTTCGGTGACATGTATCATTTCATGTCATTAACGAAATGTTTTGGCGTGTGTTTTTATTAGAAACGAGTGAAGACGTGTCAACTCATGGTATGTTCGGGTTTGTTGAGTTGTTCTCAATAAATTCTTGTCCTTTCAATACCCTAGCCGTTGGTTTGTCATGGCGGGCTGATAGAACTCCTCTGTGATATAAAATTTGTGTGAAGAAAGATTGAGGGCTTGTGGTTTTGTTGCTGCCGTGGATGTTAATTCAATTTGCAATTGGAGGATAGCTGAAGACTATGGAAACAGGACAGTTGCATTTACTGTGAGGCCAAACTCAAAGCTTGTACGTTCTTCTTGATTGTGGTCAGGGGTCGTGGGATACTGATTTTGATTGCCGGTTCATGGAATAAATTCTCAGTTAAAACAGAGTTTAGAACATTTAAAATTAGGTCAGTTGGAGCTGTGTGCTTAGCTGGTGTGGGTCTCTTTTTTCGTGGATCGGACTGCAGGACAAATTGCATGCATGGTGGCCAGCTTGTTCAGCTTGTTAAAGGGAGAGTCGTTCGCTTAAGAGTACAGGGTAGATTAATGAGTTCCGGTATGCCAAATTGTTCTTTGTTTTGTTGATGATCTTGTGTGATCTTAGCTGCTAAGTATAATGTATTGTGAAGGTCATAAGCATGAGCTATGCACCCAATCTTCAAAGATTGAATGTTTCATTCTTCATGATCTATGTTTAGTGTGTTGACGTGATTTGATTGTGGTGATACTGGAAACGGTGTTCTTTTTCAGTTAATGTGCTGATTGATAGTTCGCTTGACTATACGGTCTAGACACTGAATTGTAACATCATAACACATCGGGTGTAGGTGCTGAGAAAACTTGTGGATGATGCTTCAAAGTTTCTGAATGACAAAGTAACTAAAGCAGTGGTCACTGTTCCTGCTTACTTCAATGACTCGCAAAGGACCGCAACAAAGGATGCTGGACGTATTGCTGGCTTAGAAGTGCTTCGCATTATTAATGAACCTACTGCTGCATCGCTGGCGTATGGGTTTGAAAAGAAAAACAATGAGACCATTCTGGTGTTCGACCTTGGCGGTGGAACTTTTGATGTCTCAGGTACACTAATAGTGATAGAACATCACAAATGTCTTTATTCATTCCAACAACTGGGTGGAACTGCTTTGATTGTCGTTTGCTGTCATTTGCGTGTGTGATTTCATGTGGACTTTATGATTCTACTTGCTATGTAGTTCTTGAAGTTGGAGATGGAGTCTTCGAAGTGCTTTCAACATCTGGAGACACACATTTGGGTGGCGATGACTTTGACAAGGTATGGATGAGCTTTCTTGCTCTTTTTTGACTGTCACTGGTCCCCCTTACACAACTTCCTTTTCGTAAATCATATTAGTTCTTAATGTGTACTTTAATTATGCAGAGAATTGTGGATTGGATAGCAGCAGACTTCAAGAGGGATGAAGGTATAGATCTTCTGAAGGACAAGCAAGCCCTTCAAAGGTTGACTGAGGCTGCTGAGAAAGCTAAGATTGAATTGTCATCTTTAACCCAGACGAACATCAGGTATTACCATGACCAGGAGAGATGCATATGCACCCCCGACGCTCTCTCATTCTTGTCACTGATGACAATCTCTATTTGTCCAGCTTGCCGTTTATTACTGCCACTGCAGATGGACCAAAGCACATTGAAAAGACACTGACAAGGGTCAAATTTGAGGAGTTGTGTTCGAACTTACTTGACAGGTAGACGATTTGTCTTGTAAGTGGAAAGCTTTGTCTTGTTGTAAATGCTTTAATCGATATTGTTTCTGTATATGGGTTTGCAGCCCTGTGGTGCCCAATAGTAATCTTTTCTTTTACCTATCAAAAAATAAGGTATCTGAGATGGACTGTATCTGTGGGTTTGTTCTCATGCACCCAGATGCTTCATGGCCTCTATAGTTTTCGTATGTACTTGGGTAATTTTGATTGCAATAGATGCTTGTTATGTTGTCAGTTTGTTGATAGTACTTATGTTTCTTTTGCAGGCTTAAAACACCAGTCGAAACTGCATTAAGAGATGCTAAACTCACCATCAAGGATCTGGATGAGGTCATCCTTGTTGGAGGTTCAACACGTATCCCAGCCGTGCAGGAGCTTGTACGGAAGATGACTGGGAAGGAACCCAATGTCACTGTCAACCCCGATGAGGTTGTTGCACTTGGAGCTGCTGTTCAGGTTTGTCAAATATCTTCAAAGAATTCTCTGTATATTCAATAATTATTGTTAGTTCGTACTTACTTTGAACTGAAATTCATGTGCTTCTTTAATTCAGGCGGGTGTTTTGGCTGGAGATGTTAGTGACATTGTTCTTTTAGATGTGACACCACTATCTCTTGGTTTGGAGACACTGGGTGGTGTCATGACCAAGATCATTCCAAGGAACACAACTCTCCCGACTTCTAAATCAGAAGTTTTCTCTACTGCAGCTGATGGTCAAACTAGCGTCGAGATTAATGTCCTCCAAGGGGAGAGGGAGTTTGTTAGGGATAATAAATCTCTCGGCAGCTTCCGCCTTGACGGTATCCCGCCAGCTCCTCGAGGTGTCCCTCAAATTGAGGTCAAGTTTGATATTGATGCCAATGGAATTCTCTCTGTTACTGCTGTGGATAAAGGAACTGGAAAGAAGCAAGATATCACTATTACTGGTGCCAGCACTTTGCCTAGTGATGAGGTAAGATCATTTTCATAAATCGACAAATGAAATCAGACATGAAGTTGCGTCCTCTTATTCCATGTTGTCTAGTTTGATTTTACAGATGATGTTCTGGTTGATCGTTGCAGGTAGAAAGGATGGTGAAGGAAGCGGAGAAATTTGCAAAGGAGGACAAAGAGAAGAGGGACGCCATAGACACGAAGAACCAGGCAGACTCGGTGGTGTACCAGACCGAAAAGCAGCTCAAGGAGCTGGGTGACAAGGTCCCTGGCCCTGTGAAAGAGAAGGTCGAGGCCAAATTGAAGGAGCTCAAGGATGCGATGTCAGGTGGTTCGACCCAAGCCATCAAGGATGCGATGGCTGCGCTTAACCAGGAGGTGATGCAGCTTGGTCAGTCTCTGTATAGCCAACCTGGTGCTGCTGGTGCAGGCCCAGCACCAGGCGCCGGAGCCGGGTCTTCGGACTCCTCCAGCGAAACGGGCCAGGATGGAGATGTCATCGACGCAGATTTCACTGACAGCAAGTGAGAGAACAGAGGTTGGATGCACTGTGGTTTCTTCAGCTCATTCTCGAAGTCGAGTAAATGATCATTGCTGGTTGAAATTCTAGTGTTAAACCTTTGAGTAGGAGAGAATGAGTATATACGTGTACAGGAAGTGGAAGATGGAAGTTTCCTTTTTTACGGTTTTCTCTTGACTAAGAGGTCTATATAATATACGGAAATCTATTGCGCAAGTGAGATTTAGAGATTTTGTGCTCATGAAAATGTAGTCCGGATCTAGCTTTTAGTGCAGTTGCTCCGCACATGTGTTTTTATGTGTTATTTTTTCAGAACATGATTGGTCTCTGTAATAGTAGGATAGAATATGGTCAGTATGACTTGACTAAATTATTGGGTTATCAACTTAATCATCAACTTAAAAGAGATTTTTCATCGTGACAATGGATCTATTATTATTATTATTATTATTATTATTATTATTATTACCACTGCTACTATTATTAGTATTAGTATTAGTATTACTATTATTACTATTACTATTATTAGTATTAGTATAGTATTACTATTATTACTATTACTATTACTACTACTACTATTACTACCATTATTATTATTGCTACTACTGCTATTGCAATTACCATTTTTATTATTGATACTACTGTTATTGCTATTGCTATTACTATTACTATTATTATTATTACTACTATTACTACTACTATTATTACTATTACTACTATTACCACTACAACTATTATTATTATTATTATTATTATTATTATTATTATTCATTTTTAAATTATTGAAAATAAATTTTACTAACACGGGTTTCTCTCCCCCATTTTTTCACTATTTGTATGTCATAATAAATATCTGGAGTAAGTACTCGAGACATTAGAGAAATGTTGCCCCTAAATGTGGATAACCGAGGGTAAAAATGACTATGTCAAAATTACATTTATCGCTTTAGTTACAATTATGATTCTTAGGGGAGTTAAGGGGCTTAGTTGCAATTATAATTTTTAGGTAAGTTGAGGGGTGTAATTCTTGTATATGGTGTAAGTTCATAATATTGGTGTGATTCTAGGTAATAAACCACCTCTTAGAGGTGTTATCACCAAAATAAGGCCAATGGTGGCTGTGAATTTCATTTTCGCCAGATACTATTAGTTGATAGTTTGGATTCTGGTTTTATTATAAGATCATAAATAAGAGGCGTGCAATATTCTGATATCATCTCTCGCGGTTCAATTTGAAAGTACAAGTTACTAAGTGGATCTGGCCCTAAGACCATTATAAATCCTAAACAAGCAAAGTTGGGTATTCTAAAATTATGTAATACATGAATGAATGAAATATATTAATGAATATTATCTTATGTACTTATTATGGTATATTTGTATCATACATTCTAAGTACATCTCCCTATACAATGAACGTTTATCTTCCTATCCAATACGTGTATCATTCAATACATTGATATTAATGATAAGTACATTTTTGTTTTCCTATAAATATGAGCTTAGTTTTTGTAATAAATATAACAGTGATACACTGAAAATAAAATTCTCTCATATGACTTTCTCTATGATCTCTCATGTCTGATTTTCTCTACTCAATCTCTCTATTCTCTCAATTATATATTTGCAACGCAATATTTTACAACATATAGCTTGTTATTGTGGATTTATAGTCTAATTTTTGTGTTTCGATGACTCATGCATTGCTGGCAAGTGAATTTATTTTTTTGTTTTAGTTTCTATTTTTTTTAGTCTTCGGTTCATATTTTTTTTTTCATTAATGACCAAATCTCTGCTATGCCCTTGAAGCCCACAGCTAAACCCCATCAATTATGGTACTTTTAAATAGGATGCGTAACCATTAATTAACGTAACACATACCCAAAGGATTCTTGGTTTAGAATGGAGTAGGTTTCTTTTAGCATCACTTCCTTTCCATTACTCCGTCTATTTTGTGAAAAATAAATAACATAAACAATATTTTCATAAAAATGATTATTTATATTACTTGAAGTAATTAGTTAATTAAAATTATTTTTATTATTGGCAACAATTTATGTCTAAACACTTTTGTAGGTAATAAAAATATGTTTTGTTTATTCATTTTTATAAGTGATATAAGCAATAAGTTTTTGAAACAATTTTTTTTGAATATTTCATTTTTTGCAAAATAAAACTCATCCTAATATGGTATTTGTCCGTCCCACGTGCACTAGAGAGTTGACGAAAATGTGCACTAGATAGTTGACGAAAATGTTGATCCAAATAAGGTATTATATTGCTCTGTTTTACATGTATTACATCATGATTTGTGCGTTTTCTCATTATACTTTACTTTTTGTCATTTAAGAGTAGCAGATTTAACTTTGAAATTATTAACAAGCCTGTTGATTTATCCTATACATCTATTGATTAAGAATCGAAACTTTATCTCTTTTTTTCCCCTTATCTGCACACATCCTTATAATTTCAGCAAGCAATTCATTAAAAGCATTCACTTTGTTATCGTAAATCCAGATTATCTTGACTTACAATTTCTAAGAATCGTCGTCATTGTCATTGCTAATTAATTAGCTAGTTTCATGTCTATCATGCTATAAATTACTACTTTGCTGAAGCCATGGATGATGTATATTATAATGACAAGAGATGCAAATTGTACTTCGGAATTGCCAATAAAATCATAATCTGGGCTTTAGTACACCTTTATTCCACTAATTACTTTGATAATTTCATGATCAATACAAATATTTTTCTTTCCGTAGCAATGTACAGAGTTCTTACCTAGTAAAATCATACCAAGTTATTGTTTTGGCCTATGAGGTCAACTGCCTGTTTGTAATTGCTAGAGGTAATTAAGATATTAGAAGAGGGGCACTTCGTGGATTGTATTTATATCTAAACAGGACCAATCGGTACTTATTTAACTATTCCCATCTAATGACTACATATATACTAGTTTTAGGGCGCCCCACAAGAGAGTGTGATGTCTATGATTTTGGTGTAATTTTATTGGAAAGTCTGACTGGAATGAGAGTCATAAACAAAAGTTGGCCTATTGGTTGATATAACCATGTTGAATATGTTTGGTCGAACTTAGGGAGGAAAAGAAGTTTGTACAAATTGATGGATGCAAGGTTTAAAGAGTGTCCAAATTGCTTTTAAGTCGGTTACTCGTCGTCTTAGCTGAGATCCAAAAGCTTGTCCCCGGATTAGTGAAGTTGTTAAAGTTTTGAAGGTTATCCAAGATCTTCCATATATAAGAAGTTCGTCAAATGTTCATAAAGAGCCGAGAATGATGACAATGAAATGTCATCTAAATATAACCATGGTTCAAGGAATGTAAGTCTTTCAATTCCGGATGGAATCAATGCAGATTAGTGCAACCACACCATCAATATCTGGAAGCCAATGGTAAACCTCAACAATGTGTCTAGAAATAGCTGTCCTTCAATCCCATTTGCTTCCATTTCTTCTCTTCCTTCATTGGTGCAGGAGTCTCGACTTTCATCTGGACATTCACTCTCGATTACTATAATGTTAATGGATTAAAATATAATGGGAGTTATGCAGTGTTTGTAAAGTAATCCTTTGAGAAGTTGCGGGGAGAAAGCTAAAATTGGCGACAACTAATGAGAAGTATGCTTAAGCTTCTAATCCTTTTCCCCTCGTGACCTTTCTTCTTTAGCTTTTCGATAATATGGATTGCCCTTGATGGAGGAAATATCATATGCCGTGATTCATATTTTTTGCTGCTAAATTTCTTATGCTAGAGTTTTTCATGTTGTTGCATGTCTTTGATATATGCTGTCATTTTCAATAATCATCTTGTTTCTCAGGTAACTAGGGCTTTTCGTTCATTTGGACTGCCAGTTCGTCTTCTTCTCTATCTTTTGGGCCAACATTTTCTGTTGAAACTAGTGTTGAATTTTCTTTATGCGAGACTGACCATTTAATGTAGGCAATTGTTTGTCCCGTGTGGCCTGCCCATAAGAATGTCATGGGCCGGGGCCCTGCCCGGCCCAAGAACAACCTAAATGGGCATGTTAACCACTCTTAGGACAGAGCTTGGAATGCTGGTGCCGTGGCGCATCCATTTCTTCTTTTAATTTTTTCCATTTTTTCAGAAACTTTCTTTTCCTTTCTTTTCTTTTTCAATTAGTTTATTTTGCTCATAAATAAATATAACGCGTACTCTGTTGTAAAAGTTGTTATTTTTCCCTCCTACTTTTCTTTTTCTTTCAATCTAACCAGTGATTTTCTTTCTTCTCTCATGTGAGAGTGCCATTTCTTTTCGTAATTTGTAATCAATTTATTAATGTAGATGATTATCTTTTCCCTTATTAATAGTCTTTTAAAAAATTTGGAATTGAATCCAATGTAAATTATTTAGTTATTCTAAGTCTAATAATTGCCTTGAGGCAAAGATTGACAATGCTTAAAATTGTAATCAAACGCATAATATAAGAGGAAGTGTGTTGGTTTTTAATTTTAATATCAGTGAAAATTCAACAGACATTCTTTGACTAAGAAAAAATAATGACGTTAAAATGATTTTCAGATTCAATTGTGTAACAAAATAAAATCATTTTTGTGCCGCAACATTGCCCGCAATATATATATACCCTCGCTCTACCAAACATGCATGTGGCTTGTCTAGCCGTTTCATTGATGACCTATTCTTTCCACGGCAACTAGCGGAGTTTTTACCTAGTATAATTTATTGTTCTAGCCCATGAGGTCAAGTACCTGTTTCTAATTGCCAGGGGTACTTAAGATATTTGAAGAATTGTACTTCGTGGATTGTATTTATATCCAAATAGACCGATCAGTACTTATTTAACGTTTCCCATCTAGTGACTGCACATATACTAGTTTTAGGGCGCCCCACATTAGAGAGTGATGTCTATGATTTTGGTGCAGTTGTTTTGGAAATTCTGACTGGCATGAGAGCCATAGACAAAAGTTGGCCTACTGATCAACATAACCTTGTTCAATACGTTTGGCCAAATCTAGGAAGGAAAAGAAATTTGTACAAATTGATGGATGCAAGGCTTGAAAGGGTTCTTAAAAGGAGGAGTCTAGATTTCTTTTAAGTTGGTCGCTTGCTGTCTTATCGAGATCCAAAAGCTCGTCCCCTGATGAGTGAAGTTGTTAAAGTTCGTCAAATATTCAGAAAGGGGGAGAACAATGGTAGTGAAATGTCATCTAAATATAACCATGATTCAAGTATTGTAAATCTTTCAATTTCGGAAGGAACCAATGCAGGCCAGTGCAACCACACCACCAATCTCTGGAAGCCAATGGTAAACCAAAGCAATATGTCCAAAATAGCTTTCCTTCAATCCCATTTGTCCCATTTGTTTCCTTTGCTTATCTTCATTGGTGCAAGAGTCTTATATTTTATTTGAACATTTGCTCCTGATTACTACAATGTTGATGGATTAAAATATAATGTGAGTTACGTAGTATGTGTAGAGTTATCATTTGACAAGTGGCCAGGTGGATGGTGGCGGCGGAGGATTCTCCAAGGCCATTTTGACCACCCTTGTAGGAAAAAAAGGGAGAAAAAGAAAGAGTTGAAAGAGGACATTAGCCTTTGATGGCACTATGACCATGTTGAGACATAAATTATTGGATATATCCATTAAGCTTGGGTGGGTATTTATATATCCAAGTGTACTTTCTAGAAGATTTACTTGTAGGAAAATAAATACATAAAATAGAAAACTTTCAAACTTTTAAAGATAAGATTTTAAAACTTCCAAATTGATAGCACTGTATTTGGTTGATAAAACTTAAAATAGCGATGAGTAATGAGAAGTATTTTTAAGCTTCCTCTCCCTTTCCCTGTGTTACCTTTCCTCTTTAGCTTTTTGATAATATGGATCACCCCGATGGAGGAAATATCATGCGCCTTGGTTATGTAGTTTTTTCTTGCTAAATTTCTTATGCATGAGCTTTTAATGTTTTGCTTGCCTTTGATGTATGCTGTCATTCTTAATAATCATCTTGTTGTAATTCTGTTTCTCAAGTAAGCAGGGCTTTCCGTTCATTTGAACTATTAGTTCGTCTTCTTCTCTATTAGGTATCAGCCACGATATTATTGGAAATCGTTTGGGCCGACATTTAATGTTAGTTTTGAATATTCTTCATTCGAGACTGACCATTTAATGTAGGCAATTGGCCCGCCCAAAACATATAGTATGGGCCGAGCCCATGGGCCTTCCAGCCCAAGCACAAGCTAAGTGGGCATGTGATAACTCCTAGGACAGGGATTGGAATGTTGGTGCCGTAGCGCATCCATTCCTTCTTTTAATTTTTTTTTCCATTTTTCAGGAATTTTCTTTTCCTTTCTTTTCTATTTTTTAGTTTAGTTTGCTAATAAATAAATTTGAAGCGTACTCTATTATGAAAGTTGTTTTTATTTCCTCCTCCTCTTTTTCTTTTTGTTTCAATCTAATAAGAGATATTCTTGCTTTTCTCATGTAAGAGTACCTTTTCTTTTTGAAATTTGTAATCAATTTATTAATGTGGACAAATTTCAATTAAAGGCTCGAAGTGTCCTCATTTTCTTAAATAATGGCATGAAATGACTTAAAGTGCCCATATGAATCTCAAAGAATAGCATGGAGTGATGTTAGTTTCAAATAAAGATTTAGTATCGCTAGTTACCAAAAAAGTTTCGGCTAATTGGGGATATTTTAGTCCAAATACAATTTAATTTAAATTAAATTAGATTATACATTTAAAACATTTTTTTATTTAAAAGAGACAGAAAACACAAGTGGGAGGGTGCTCCTTTCTGCTTGTGGTCGCCACCCCATTACCGGTGGGGTGACGACAAAGGCTAGTGGGGTCATCAACACCTAAGGGAGGACGAGCGACCCTGGTCAACTAGAGATGAGGGCCAATAGGTAGGAGAGGGTGGCGACCCTCTTCCAATCTGGACGAGGGCCCGCCGACCTCATTAGAGGTTGGAGAGGGCGGTGACCTTCTCCCAAATTTGGAGGAGGGTCACTTGCCTTTTCCCTATTTAGGCGATGATCACTAGCTATTGCATAAGCTTGGTGACCCTCATCCAGTTGCCTCTCACCTCTAGTTGGCTAGGGTCGCTAGTGCTAGCCCTCCCATAGGCATCAATGACCTTGCCGGCCTCATTGCTACCTCACCTATGATGGGGTGACGACCACAGGCGGGAGGGTGCACCCTCTTCCCCTGTGTTTTTTATTTTTCCTATAGTTTTTGTAGGTTTTCGGAAAAAAAAGGAAAAAAAAACTTTAAAAATTAAAAAGACAAAATTGCCCTTCACATTTGGTGAGTTCATGCCCTTCTTTGAAAATTGGTATACGTATTTGATGTACTTATTTGAAATAATATCCACTTCAAACCATTTTTTTTAGAAAATAAGAGCATTTCGGGCCTTTATTTGAAATAATGTCTACTTAAGGCCCTTATTTGAAATAATGTTCACTTTATACCCTTCTTTGAGAAAATGTGGGCACTTTAGATTCTTATTTGAGAAAATGTGGGCGCTTTTAAGCCCTTATTTGGAATTTTCCTTATTAATGTAGATGAGTTTATCTTTTCCCTTATTAATAGTCATTTAAAAAATTTGGAATCCAATCCAACTATATAAATTATATTATTTATTCTAAATCTATTAATTGCCTTGAGGCAAACATTGACAATGCTTTGAAATTGTAATCAAACACATAATATAAGAGGAAAATTTTAATATCAGTGAAAATTCAGCGGACATTCTTTGACTAAGAAAAATAATGAAAGTAAAATGATTTTCGGATTTAACTGTGTTACAAAATAAAATCATTCTTGTGCTGCAACATCGCCCAATTTCTTTTCTACTAAACACAAAAACTAATAGATTTTTTGTAAAAACTATCGTTTGTACCAGCCCTTGCTCTACCAAACATGTGTGCTGCTTGTCTAGCCAAATCATTAATGACCTATTTATGTTCCAAACAATTACACGTAAAGACCTTCTATCGTGGTATGTGTTCTTCACAAGATTACCAAAATTGCAAGCAATAATAAGCAAATACTAAAAGCAAACTTAGGACTTCAGTAAGCCATTCAGAAAAATGAATTTCCAAGGGCATATGAAGTTTCCAGCAAGCACATAGGTTTGGTGGAAAGTTACGAGACAATGGAGATGGAAAAGAATAAAAAACTACTAGTCACTATGACTGAAGAAGCAAATACAAATAGCAATATTATAATTAATATATCAAAATGAAATAATTACAAGAGAGGTAGAGAAACATAATAAACGTTTAAGAACAGTTGAAGACACGTGACTATTGACATGATGAATTGCCAAGTTCTCTCTCCATTCATGAATCACCTTGCTATTGTCTTGTGCAAAACTCCAATATTTTTTTTTATCATAAAAAGTAATGGAAAGGGCGAAAAAAAAAAAAAAAAAACTATGGATGCCTAGGGCGTTTCTATAGGAGGTCCACACCCATTATAAAATGAGCATTATGCTCATTTTGAGCAAGCTTGTCATCATCTCCTTAGCACGGTGCTAGTGGGAGTAGAACCAGGATTATCTTATGCCATGGCATTGCCCAACCTACATCATGAACAAACCGAGGCTTCTTTGTAGCCAAGGAGCGACTGGCCCAAAAAAGGAAAGTGTAATCAGTTTGCTAATTTCCAGCGCGAAATCATCATTTAATTCCTGTAAATGTCCTCAAGCCACCATATACCGCAATTGTTGATTGATACTGCTCGAATCAATAAATAAGATAGGAAACATCTACACAATTGCAATGGGGAGCATTCATGTGAAAAGGTCCAAAATTTTTGCTGATACATAATTGAAAAATCTATAAAGCATTGAGCACCTCCTGGGTGACTAATCACAATCACAAATTCAAAGCCTTTAATTGGCTATAGCAAAAGCACATAGTTCAGTCACCAACATAGTCTAACTAACATTATGCAAAAAGAGTTGAAAGAATCATTTTTCCAACCGAAAAAGAGCAAACCCGATAGATAAATTTAACCATTAACACTGACACTGTGAATGTGAATTGTAAGTTTCAACATGAATTTACATTGTTCTAGAGTTTACCAAGGATTTAAGATTGGACGGTTGATAAACGATGGAATTTGATAGGAATTTGATACTTCATCATCAGTAGACGTGACTGAGTAATGGAAGATGTAGAGAGAGAGAGAGAGAGAGAGAGAGAGAGAGTACTTGAAGAATTGGGTTTGGTCTAGATTCAATTCAATGACTAAGCGTGATCCTCACACTTTGAGAAACTTCAAAGAGTATTGTGTTAATTCTATGATAACTTCTGACAAAAAAAAATTAATTATGATAACAGATATGGAAAAAGAAAAAAAATTATATATTTTCCTTAATAATTTAGACAAAAAAAGCATATTCTTAATAATGACTTCTACTTTTTTGTCTTTCTAGTTTTTTCTTTTGAGTAATACTATATGTGAAATGATTTTTACTTAACGTGAACTTCCCGATGTTTTTAAAAGTATAGCCACAAAGATGCACACTTGTTGCATTTATCCAAGAAAAAGACCTTTAATTCATTTCCTGCGAGAAATAAACAGAGCATTGAAACATGTATCTACACTATGGTATAACATAAACAAGGTCAATTAATTTTTGGGTTAATACCCTCAAAAACCCCAAATTGATACACTTGTCACAAATTTACCCCAAACTATTTTTTTGACAACCAAAAACCCCAAACTGGTACACTTGTGACAAATTTACCCTCTGTTAGTTTTCGTTAAATTTTATTCTCAAATTATTAAGTTAAATGACACGTGACAATTGACCGGTATACCAATTTAGGATTTTACGCTCCATTTGTCACTGTTTACAATTTTTGTGATTTTTTTTTGTGGTATTAATCCAATTTAGCATAGGGTACATTTGTCACAAATTTACCATTTTGGGGTTTTTTGCAGTCAAATAAATTAGTTTTGGGTAAATTTGTCATAAATGTATCAGTTTAAGGTTTTTTATAGTCAGTCGAGGTAAATTTGTCACAAGTATACTAGTTTGGGGTTTTTCATGGTCAAAAAAATAATTTGGGGTAAATTTGTCACAAATGTACCAGTTTGGGGTTTTTCAACGTATTAACCTTTAATTTTTTATGGACGACAATCACTTTCTTTTCCAAAATATCCTCAGTTAATTGCTTTACAAATGTTTTGTCTAGGGCAAATGCGTGAATTAATAATATTATCTTATATCTCACTTTTTCCAATTTTAAAGTTTGAATCTTACCAAAATAAAAGAAAATTTTCAGTCTTAACATATCAACTCTATCCTTACACGTAATTGTGATTTCGTCATAAATAGTGTCGGTGATTCATTTCTATTGAATAGTAATTCGAATAATTTCTATTAAAGTGATTTTGTAAAATTTTTAAAATATCATTTCATTACAAACATGCAATATCTCTACATTTTACTAGTAAATATAAGGGAAAATACCTCTTTGTCTCACTTTTAGATTTCTTAAGTTTACCTTCTTTTCTTTTTCTAATGTCCACCCATTTCATAAAAGACCACCCATTTTCTTTTCCTCTTCTCATGGTTAGAAAGGTGAGGACACTTGGAGTGCCATAACTTGGCACGCCGGGACACTTAAGTGCCATAACTTTAAAATGGTACACTTAAGTGCCATCATCAGAGTAAAATGGGACACTTAAGTGCCACTCCGGCGAAAATCCGGCCAAATGATTGACGTGGCAATTTTCCAGCGAGTTTAGTCCAAAACGGCGTCGTTTTGCACGCTAACGTGGCAGATAAAATGCTAAAACGACGCCGTTTTGTGTCTACGTGTAAATAATAATATAAGAATTAATTAAATTATAAAGTATTCAAAAAATTTTAAAAAAATAAGAAAAATTAAAAAAATTAAAAAAAATTAAGAAAAATTTAAAAATTAAGAAAAATTTAAAAATTAAGAAAAATTTAAAAGTTATAAAAAATTAAGAAAAAAAAAGGGGAGGGGGGGGGGGGAGGTCGAACGGGCGGCCGAGGGCCGAGCCCTCGTCGCCGCCCGCCTCCCACCGTCGCCGGGAAGGGCCGGCGATGGAGGGGGAGGGTCGGCGGGGTCGCCCGCCCCGGCCGACCGACGATGAGGGCCGTGACCCTCGCCCCAGATCTGGGCGAGGGCTCGCGGGCCCTCGCCGCCAGTCGGTCGGCCTCGCCGGCCCCTGGCCAGGGCCGGCGACCTCGGCCGACCCTCCCCACTCCGTCGCCGGCCCTTCCCGGCGACGGCGGGGAGGCGGCGAGGGCCCGCGACCCCTCCCTGCCGTCGCCGGGAAGGGCCGGCGACGGAGTGGGGAGGGTCGGCCGGGGCCGGCGACCTCGGCCGGCCCTCCCCCTCCGTCGCCGGCCCTTCCCGGCGACGGCGGGGGGCGGTGGCGGTGAGGGCTCGGCCCTCGGCCGCTCGTTCGACCTCCCCCCCCCCCCCCCCCCCCATTTTTTTTAAAAAAAAATTTAAAATTTAAAATTTTAAAACTTTCTTTTTTTTTTTAAAATAATTTTTTAAAATTTTTATGCTGATTTGGAGCTCCGGCAAGCCACGTAGGCAAAAAATAATAATAAAATATTGCCACATAGGATTTCCGGCAAGGGTCGCCGGAGGTGGCACTTAAGTGTCCTACTTGAAAAAAAAAGTGGCACTTAAGTGTACCGTTTTGAAGTTATGGCACTTAAGTGTCCCCGCGTGCCAAGTTATGGCACTTGTGCTGGACTTCTGCCCATGGTTAGATTTTCTTAGCGGCCCTTATTTTATTATATCTACTTCATACATAGCTGCCCATTATCTTTCTATACATAATCGAAATACGCATGTCTTAACCCTCATACATTATATATTGTAATATTTCTACAATTGATTATTGAGGAACACTCACAGGCATATATCTTTTGAAAAATATTTCATGTGTGAAGTGCCTTAACCGTTCCAAAGGATGGCGAGCTCGCTATGGGCGCGTTTGATAACGTTTCTGTTTTAGGGAACAATTTTTGAAAAGAAATAGTTTTTTTTTTTTTTTTTTTTCCGGGAACAATTTTTGGGTATAAAAACGCGCTTGATAATTGCAAAAAATTTCTACTTTAGGAATAGAAATGCGTTTGGTAAACTTGTATAATTTTGTTGTTTTTTTTTTAGTTTTTCAATATTTTTATTATATTTTTTTTCCTTCTTTCTCTTTGTGGCCAATCGCCGACGCTGGCCATGGCCAAGGCATGTGACCGAAAAAAGGAAGAAGAAGAAAAGAAGAAGAAAAGAAAGAGAAGAAAAAAAAAGAGGAGAGAGAAAAATTGTTTCTCGAAATTATTCTGAGAACAATAAACAAGTTTTTTCTACTTTTTATTTATGTTCCAAATCTGTTCCCAGGAACAAAAAAATAGATTTTTTTGTTTCTGAGAACAAAATTTTTACCAAAAGCATTTCTATTCCTTTTTTGTTCCTCGGAACAAAAGAACATAAACTTTTGTTCCCTGGGAACATAAACAAAAATAAACAAACAAGTCCTATATGACTAACTGAGCAATCTCATGCTTTTGAAAGGCAAACAATTTAAATTAACATTTTAGGTGACTTACATTATTTTGAATCCGATTCACATAAAATTTGAGGCAACATGAAAATCTATTATGTGTATTTAAAGTCTAAGTAGAGAGAATATCTACTCTTATATTCGTCTTGTCAGAATTTGAAAACCAATATTCAAATCTCTTAAATTATTATGATGTAATTTAATGTTGTGAAAAGGGGAAAAAACTTCCAGGGAGATATCAAGTGGAGATATTCATGTTTGAATGCTATATTCACCTTCTGAATATAAAAGTTATATTAAAATAATCAAATAAATTACACCATATCACAACAAAAACGTTGTTAGTTAAGTGGTTATGTTGGTATTTCTTCATGTTGAAAATGTTCAATTCTTCATTTATGCAAATGTACTTTTTGTCGAAGAGGCTTGGAAACCATTTTGGTTTCGTGGAATCTAGAACTAAATTACCTCTCTCTAGAATAGGCCTTGAAATGGTCGGTGCAAATCAATTCAGTTTGGCTTTTGGGTTGAATCGGATCCGATGCACACCTTTGCAGAAGTTTTGAACTTTATTATTTTCAAAAAATTTCAAGGTCTACATTTAGTGGACAAAATTCTTGCTAGACATAATTTTCAATTTGTTTATAAATTTTGACAACTGAAATATAGTCAACAAATTGGGCACACAATTTAAACAATAGAAAAGGAACTAAAAAATTAGATAGATTGATAGATATATAAATAAAAGAGCAAACCAACAAATATAAAAACTAAACAATCATTAAATAAAGAAAAAAGTGTTATGAAATACATGAATGAATAGAATACATGAATGAATATTCATTATATTCATCTTATCTAATGTACTTATTATGGTACATTTGTATCATATATTCTAAATACATCTCTCTATACAATGAATATCCATCTCCCCTATCCAGTACATATATCATTCGATACATTGATATTAATGATAAATACATTCTTGTTCTCCTATAAATAGGAGTTTAGTTTTGATGTGCAATTACAACTATTAGAACAACAATCACAATACAATGAAACATCTGGCTTTCTCTACTATCTCTAGTGTTCACTTGCTTTCTCTTCTCAATTTCTTCTCTATTATATATTCGTAACGCAATATTTTACAACACGTTATCAGCACGAAGATCTACCGACTGAGTAAGTAATTTTTGCAAGGCGGGTATTCTTTTTATTAATTAACTTATATTTCATTTTCTTCTATCAATTCTTCATTTTTATTTTTCTTGGCCCGAAGCCAAATTTTAAATCTAAAAGCATCATTCTGCTCCTAAAGTAGCGGTGGATATTTGGAAATCCTTTTAATTAATTTAAGGATTTATTTTTGCAATGATTATGGCAAATATTGAAAAACCCAAATTCCATATCATGAAAGTGAGTGGAAAGAATTATCTATCCTGGTGCCTTGACATGAAAATGCACCTCCAATGGTAAGGTCTCGCTAACACAATTATAGAAGATGGAACCTCAAATGAAAAGGATAAAACAAATGCGCTGATTTTTATTCGCCATCATTTACATGAGAGCCTGCAAACTCAATATTTATCCGTTCGAAACCCTCATATCTTGTGGAGGAGGTTGAAGGATAGATATGATCATACCAAGACCGTTATCCTCCCTCAAGCACAATATGATTGGCAAAATCTCAGACTGCAAGATTTTAAATCAGTGTCTGACTATAATTCTGCTTTATTTGATATCGTTTCTCGGCTTTGTTATAATTATGATTATAATTATGGTTAATGGATCAACGAATGCCAATAAATTAAGATATGTCTTTTCTATTCACATATCTCTTTTGGATTTATGAATTTCTTAAACTTTCCCGTTCACGTATCTATTGAATTCATAAATTTTCTAGATCCATGTTTCTTTTAGTTTATGTATTTATTGAGTTCACGAATCTCATGAATTCACGTATCTCTGGATTCGTGAATCTCTTAAATTCATGTATCTCTTGATTCATGAATTTCGTGGATACATGCATCTATTTAATTCATGTATCTCTTATGTACATGAACTAAAAATATCTATAAATAGATGAGAGCATAGAGCTTCATTATGGTTTTTGGTTTTTCCGATTCGATTCCAAAAATGCTCTGATACACTTTTCTACTCTTCTGAATTTTCTGAGTATGCTGGTTCAATTGAACGGTTCACTGAGTCCTGTTTGCATAGTACTAATCCAAACAAGTTCGAGGTGTTGTATCTTGAGAGGCATAGTTCGTGAATCTGCGGAGCACCATTAGCAAGAACTAATCGCCTTAAGGAGATTCGGATATCCGTACCTCACCTCCAATTTAATGTTATTTTTCAATGATATCTTATTTTCTTCTTCTCCAAGATTGGTAAAAGGAAGGATATTATAAAGTTGTTATCATCTTCTTTACATTGATATTCTGATTACAACAAACAATGTGTATTCTCTAGATATAATTTCCAACAATCTTAAGGCGATTATCTCACTCACTGTTTATTGTTCTTGTCAGATTATTGAGATGGCTGAAAACAATCAAGTGCCATTCAATATCCCGAATGTTTCTGGAGACATTCCTATGGTCGATTCGACCGTTGCTATGGAAGATGTTCAACCCTCAGGGTCTGCATTTATAGCAGCCAATGCTATGGGCCTTGGGTTAACACCAATTTTGGTGGTGTGGATACAAGTCATACGACTGGTATGCCCAGGACTCTTTTTCAGAACAGTACAAGCCAAATGGCTTTTGGCTCAGTTTCTAGAGGGATAGTTCAACGAACTTTGCCTACTGTGATGGCAACACCTCCAGTTACAACTAATGAGAAACCGAAGAAATTCATCGGAGTGGGCTTTAAACAGTGGCAGCAGAAGATGTACTTCTATTTGACCATGCTCAATCTGACGAAATATTTATCGGAGGTTTGCCCGATAATTAGTCCAAACGAGCAAGATGTCACGACGCTCGGTGCATTGGAGGCTTGGAAGCATGGGGATTTCTTATGTCGAAATTATATCCTTAACTGTTTAGTGAATTCTCTTTATAATGTTTATTGTAATATTGAATCTGCTAAACAGTTATGGGAGTCCTTAGAGAAAAAAATACAAAACTGAGGATGCTGGCACCAAGAAATTTGTGGTTGCCAAATTCTTGGACTACAAGATGGTGGATTCTAAATCTGTCATAAGTCAGGTTCAAGAATTGCAATTAATTCTGAGTGACATCTCGGCTGAGGGAATGATACTTAGTGAATCATTCGAAGTGGCAGCCATGATTGAGAAACTACCTTCGGGCTGGTCAGACTTCAAAAATTATTTGAAGCACAAATGGAAGGAGATGAGCCTTGAAGATCTCATTCTGCGCCTCAGAATCGAGGAGGACAATAGAAGGAGTGCAAACCCTTCTTCTGAGCCAAAGGCCAACATTATGAAATCTTCCAAATCCAAGCAAGATAGAAAAAGGAAGATGTCTTTTCAAGGAAAAGGCAAGCAAAAGGAGCAGTTCCAGAAATTCCAAGGGACGTGTTTTATATACAACAAGCTTGGCCATCGTGCTAAGGATTGCAAGAAGCACCCGAAAAAAGGCAAGAACAAAGGTGCAGCCCAGCAACTGAATTTGACAGAGCATGACAATATTGAGAGACTGTCTGTTGTGGTAATGTCTGAAGCATCTCTGGTGTTGAACACTAATGGCTGGTGGCTAGACACGGGTGCCACAAATCACATATGTGCAGATAAACACATGTTCTCATCTTATGAGAAGGTTGAAGAAGATGAGAAGCTTTATATGGCTAACAACATCAGCAAAGATCGCCGGAAGAGGAAAGGTGATCCTGAAGTTTACATCCAGCAAGGAGGTCGCCCTGCTGAATGTGCAACATGTACCAGATATTCAGAAAAATCTAATTTCTGGCCCTATACTTGTCAAGAAGGGTTTCAAAGTTGTATTTGATTCTGACAAGTTTGTACTTTCAAAAGGAGGGATGTATGTGGGGAAATAGTACTTATGTAATGACCTGTTTAAGGCCAATGTGACTGTCGTTGATGTAAACTCAAAGTATGTGTACCTAAAGACTATTAATAAAGAAAAGTCTTCAGTTTACACTGTTGTGTCTCATTATCTATGGCATGGTAGATTAGGACATGTAAACTATGGTACAATGAAGAGAATAGCAAACTTGGGGTTAATTCCAAGATTTGAGTTGGATGCTCGTTACAAGTGTGAAACTTGTGTTGAGGCCAAATTTGCCAAGAAACCTTTCAAATCCATTGAAAGAACAAGTGAACCTCTGCAATTAATCCATAGTGATCTATGTGATTTAAAATTTGTAGAAAGTAGAGGTGGAAAGAAGTACTTCATCACATTTGTGGATGATTGTACTAGATTTTGCTATGTTTATTTACTAACTAGCAAAGATAAGACTATGAGCATGTTTGTCAAGTATAAAAATGAAGTTGAAAACCAACTTGATAAATGAATCAAAGTGCTTAGGTCTGATAGAGGAGGAGAATATAGTTCAATCAATTTGAAAGAGTTTTGTGCTAGTTTTGGAATAATTCTCCAAATGATCGCACCTTATACTCCACAACAAAATGGAGTTGCTGAACGATTGAACATGACACTAAAGGAGATAGCTAATGCCATGCTCTTGAGTTCAGGTTTACCTCAGAACTTGTGGGGGGAGGCAGTTTTTACTGCAAATTATATTCTTAATAAAATACCCCACAAAAAGACAGGTAAAACTCCATACGAGTTATGAAATGAAAAGTTGCCATCCTACAATTTTCTAAAAGTGTGGAGGTGCTTGGCCAAAGTGGTGATTCCTCCTCCGAAACAAACTCGGTTGGGACCTAAAACGGTGGATTGCATATTCATCGATTATGCTCAAAATAGTAGCGCATATAGATTTTTGGTTCATAAATCTGAAAATGCGGAAATTCATGTTAATACAATCCTAGAATCAAGGGATGCTGAATTTTTTGAGGATATATATCCTGCAAAAAGAAATCAATGAGAACTTTCTCAGAAAAGGCTTAGAGAATCAGAATCTGAGAATGATAAAGTTGTGGCCAAAGAAACCGAATTTCGAAGGAGTAAAAGGTCTTGAATCGAAAAATCTTTCGGACCTGATTTTCTAACATACATGATAGAAAGTGAGCCCTAAACATATAAAGAGGCAATGTCATCTCCAGATACTCCTTTCTGGAAAGAAGCTGTTGACAATGAAATCCATTCTATCCTAAGTAACCATACTTGGGAATTGGTTGATCTTCCACCTGGAAATAAACCAATTGGATGTAAATGGATTTTCAAGAAAAAAGTAAAAGCTGATGGTTCCATGGATAAGTACAAAGCTCGGCTTGTAGCCAAAGGGTTTAGACAAAAAGAGGGTCTTGACTACTTTGATACTTATTCACCTGTCACAAGAATAACATCAGTAAGGATGTTGATTGCTATAGCTTCGCTATACAATTTGCAGATACATCAAATGGATGTGAAAACTACATTCTTAAATGGTGATCTCGACGATGAGATTTATATGGAACAACCTGAAGGGTTCAAGGTCAAAGGACAAGAACACAAAGGGCGAGCATGGTAAAATTTCTGAAACAGAAATTGATTTACGCCAGAAATCAATTTCTCAATTTCTATTCCCGGACAAGTTTACGAGCAAAGAAACTGTTTGATAACGACTCAAAATTTCTATTTCTGAAATAAAAATCCGTTTGATAACAGAATAAAATTTTAATTTCTAGGAATAAAAATTGATTAAATGACAACATAGGAAATCCTCAAATACAAAATAATAGTCAAAATAATACTAAAACAACATAGGAAATCCTCAAATATAAAATAATAGTCGAAATAATACTAATACATTACAAAAGTTGAAAATACAATTTCATGGAATTTCCTATTACATGTGTTTACGTTTCGTATTATGTAATATTTTCTTTCGAAAAATAAACGACGTGGCAAAAAAAAAAAATCAATTGAAATTCAATTGTAGTGAATATGTCGTTATGTATTTGCTGAAATTGATTTCACATTAATCAAATAAGTCTAATGATAGCCATGATTATAATAGTCTAATCTCCTAAAAAAGTCCTAACTTCAAGTCTAATTCCAATTTCTTTCCAAATTTTGTTAAAAAAATCCTCACAATGTTCAAAAATCGTCACCAATTTTTTTTCAAAATTATCAACACTAGGATTATTTAAAAATTTATTATCAAAATCTGTATTTTCATCAACACTCTTACAAGAACAACAGATTCCTTATTAGATCTCTTTTCCTTATAAAAGAAAAATCGGATGAAACCCTAATGATTTGACCCCTTTTTACCGTCTTAATATGAAATTTATGAATAAAAAAATAGTTAGCTAGATAGAGCCATTGTCGGCGTACTACGGAAGAGTAGGTGAAGAAAGACTCATTAGATATGAATGTGGCAAGTTGACTATTACCATGCGTGAAATCTCTTGCGTGCAACAAATGAAGCCTTGTCCATTCAATTCCCACCATTTGGCCTAATGGTTAAGATTTTCAATCAATATTGATTGAAATGATTATATTAAAAAATTATTAAAATATTTTGGACTAAATTAACTATTTCTATTTCTATTTCTATTTCAATATTAGTGATCTAAAATATTTTGGACTAAATTGAAAAGTTGAGAAAAAAAAATTTCTATTTCTGTTTCAGAAACTGAGAAGCAAAAAATTTCAGCTTCTGATTTCTTCGATTTCTCTATTTCTGGAATAGAAATCTGTTTCAGAAATAGAGAAATCAGATTGCGTTACCAAACGGATTTATGTTCCAAACCTGTTCCAGGGAACAGAGAAACAGAGAAATCGAGAAACAAAAATTTTATCATGCGCACCCAAAGTATGTAGACTTGTCAAATCATTGTATGGACTTAAACAAGCTCCTAAGCAATGGCATGAGAAATTTGACCGGGTAATTATTCAAAATGGGTATAGAATCAATGAGTGTGACAAATGTGTGTACACTAAATCCACTACAGTTGGATATGTACTTATTTGTCTATATGTTGATGACTTATTAATTTTTGGAGATAAAATTGAGGTCATCAAAATCACCAAGAACATTCTCAAGAAGAACTTTGAGATGAAAGATTTAGATGTTGCAGATGTTATACTCGGCATCAAAATTCTAAGGAATTCTGATGGCTTAGGTTTAACACAATCTCATTACATTGAAAAGGTATTTGAGAGATTTAAAGGATTCGGCATTAAAGATGCAAACAATCCTTTTCTTCCACACCTAACTTTAAGAAAGAACACTGGAAATAGTGTTAGACAGCTAGAATACTCTCAAGTAATTGGTAGCATCATGTATATCATGAATTGCACTAGACCCGATATTGCGTACTCACTAAGCAAACTGAGTAGATATACCAGTAACCCAGGTCACGAGCATTGGAATGCTTTGATGAGAGTATTAGGATATTTGAAAAGGACAAAAGACTATGTTCTACAATATGGCAAATATCCAGCTGTTTTGGAAGGTTATTGTGATGCACACTGGATTTCAGATTATGATGAATTGAATTCGACTAGCGGATATGTGTTCATGCTAGGAGGTGCTACAGTGTCATGGAAATCCTCTAAACAAACTCTAATAACACGCTATACAATGGAATCAGAGTTTGTTGCTTTGGATAAAGCTGCTGAAAAAGCAGAATGGCTTCGACATTTTTTAGAAGATGTTCCAATGTGGCCAAAACCTATGCCTGCAATATGCATACACTGTGACAATCAAGCGGCAATTGCAAGGGCACATAATGTGATTTATAACGGTAAGTCTAGACATATTCATCATAGACATAATACCGTAAGGCAGTTGCTCTCAAATGGAATAATTTCTTTAGACTTTGTAAAGTCAAAGGAAAATATTGCAAATCCGCTGACAAAAGGGTTGTCAAAAGAGCAGATAAACTGTGCATCGAGGAGAATGGGTTTCAGAGCATTAACCCAATAAAGAGATTCCAGGGTGGAAACCTAACCTATGCGATTGGAGATCCCATGGTCTAGGTTCAATAGGACAACGCAAATTTTGGAAACTCTAATGTAAGCACTGTCTCCCATTCTTATGATGCAACAGTACTTTCCTATAGCATTATTAAGGGTACGCTATGCGTTTAATAATTCCTATAACTTGGAATATAACATCCAAGTAAGATAAGGTAGGATATCTTTAATAGGAATGCACCTATATGCATGGAGCTGGCCGACTCTATGAAAATCTTTAAAGGCTAGATTTTCTAAAGCACGCATGAATCCCGAGAGGTTCAGGGCCGAAAGAACGAACACACCCGAGAACCAATCTTGAATTGGAAATACTTTGTGTCAGGTTTATTGTCTAGGCTTACACAAACAACTGGCGATTCAAGGCTTAGTCCATCGAATAGTTAAGTAAGTCCGATAGGCTTTCACTAAAGAAGGTTCAAAGCGAAAGCTACCTATCTTGATGCTGTGTATTTCAACAGGTATGCTCAGATTCCTTCGAGTCAAAAATATTTTGTTGATCCATTAATGTGGGGGATTGTTATAATTATGATTATAATTATGGTTAATGGATCAACGAATGCCAATAAATTAAGATATGTCTTTTCTATTCACGTATCTCTTTTGGATTCATGAATTTCTTGAACTTTTCCGTTCACGTATCTATTGAATTCAGAATTTTCTAGATCCATGTATCTTTTAGTTTATGTATTTATTGAGTTCACGAATCTCTTGAATTCACGTATCTCTGGATTCGTGAATCTCTTGAATTCATGTATCTCTTGATTCATGAATTTCGTGGATACATGCGTTTATTTAATTCATGTATCTCTTCTGTACATGAACTAAAAATATCTATAAATAGATGGGAGCGTAGAGCTTTATTATGGTTTTTGGTTTTTCCGACTCGATTCCAAAAAGGCTCTGATACACTTTTCTACTCTTCTGAATTTTCTGAGTGTGCTGGTTCAATTGAACGGTTCGACTGAGTCATGTTTGCATAGTGCTAATCCAAACAGGTTCGAGGTGTTGTATCTTGGGAGGCATAGTTCGTGAATCTGTGGAGCACCATTGGCAGGAATTAATCGCCTTAAGGAGATTCTGATATCCGTACCTCACCTCAAATTTTATGTTATTTTTCAGTGATATCTTATTTTCTTCTTCTTCAAGATTGGTAAAAAGAAGGATATTATAAAGTTGTTATCATCTTCTTTACATTGATGTTCTGATTGCAACAAACATTGTGTATTCTCTGGATATAATTTCCAACAGGCTTGAGTTATGCGGTATCAAACTCGCTGATACGGAATTGTTAGAGAAAACTTTCTCCACCTTCCATGCTTCAAATATTGTATTGCAACGGCAATACCGACAGCGTCAGTTTGCCAAGTATTGTGAATTAATTTTTGTACTTCTTACTGTTGAACAAACTAATGAATTGCTACTAAAAAATCATGATCTTAGACTTGCTAGTTCAAAAGCATTGCCTAAATCACATGCTAATTTTGAGAAAAATACTAGCCATTTTAAAGGCTATAAGCGCCGGAAAGAACATAATTCTAAAAGGGATGGCAAGAAATTTAACCGCCCTAGGAAATCAAACTTTGGCCTGAATCATAGCAAAGAAAATAAGCCAAAGAATGTGATGAATGAAAATATTTGTCATCGCTGTGACATGACTAGGCACTGGTCATGTACCTGTCGTATGCCAAAATATTTTGTTGACCTATACCAGGCATCTTTAAAGAATACGGGCAAGCGTGGTGAATCACATGCCATTGAAATCAATCCTACTGCCATAACCATTGTCGAGGCCAACAATATCTCCGTTGGTGGGACTCCTCTTACTCCTGAAGTAGCAAATGTATCATTGGATGTCTCTAATTTCTTTGAGAATCTCTGATTATTTTGATGAATCAGATTGGTTGATGATAATTTGAACTTTGAATTTTATGTTGTTTCACTTTAAATGTATTACTTTTTATTGTTCTTTATGAAATGCTTATAAACCTTATATAATATTTATTTTTGAAATTTTATTCGATTATATAACTAATATGCAACTTTTATGATACTTGACACCTGAAGTTGTCAATATAAATCCAAATGGAAAATACCGAGAAAAATGAAGATATTTGTTTGCTTGATAGTGCAACAATACATACTATATTTCGTAGTAGACATTTTTTCTCGAGTATGACATTGCATAAGGCACAAATCCATACAATATCAGGTCCTGTTCCAATTATTGATGATTTTGGGAATGCCACAATTATTTTGTTAAATGACACCATCCTGCATATTGAGAATGCATTTCTAAGCATTAGATCCAAAAGGAATTTGCTCAGTTTCAAATATGTACGCCGTAATGGGTACCATATTAAGACTATTTATGAATAAGATAAAGAATATATTGGTATTTCCTCTTATAAGATGGGCTTGAAGACCATCCATGAGAAGCTAAAAGCTTCTATAGGTTTGTATTGTGTCATGATTAATGCTGTTGAAACCTACGCCACCACATCCTCGAGATTGGTAAGCTCTGATCAATTTGGACTGTGGCATGATCGCCTTGGTCATCATGATGTGTAGGATAATTCAAAATACAAAAGGGCACCCTTTAAAGGATATAAATGTATTGTTGTCCAAATATTATAGTTATGAGGCTTGCTCACAAGGAAAGCTCATTATCAAACCTTCAATAACAAAGGTTAATCTTGAATCTCCTTTATTCTTGCAAAGAATTCGGGGTAATATTTGTGCACCAAATACAACCACCAAGTGGACTATTTCGATATTCTATGGTACTTGTGGACACATCCTGTAGATGATCCCATATTTGCTTATTATTTACACGCAATGTCACATTTGCACGTTTACTCGTGCACTTGAAGTGTGGTAGACCGATATGATAAAAATATATTATTCCTCGAAAAAAAAAGGGAAAAGAATCAGGAATCCGCTCTTGAAGAGCTTGGCGTTGTGCTTGCTTCCAAAGAGCTTATTGCCCCTAAAGAGACGCAAACCTATGAAATGAGCACTAGCCCCGGGAATACTGAGAATTCCGTTACATATTGTAATAAAATTTGGAATCGAAATGAAATCAGCATTGATGATGCTTTTGCATTCTCAATTACTTATAAAATTATGGATGATGATTGCGAGCCGCAATTTATTATTGAATGTCATCAAAGACAAGATTGGCCTAAGTGGGAGGAAGTAATTAAAGTTGAATTAGCTTCCCTAACTAAACGAAAGGTTTTTGGACTTATAACTTGTATCCCCGATAATGTAAAGCTTGTTGGATATAAATTGGTATTTATTCGAAAAGCGAAATGAGAAAAACGAGATTATCAGGTATAAAACCCGACTAGTTGCCCAAGGATTCTCCCAGAGACCTGTGATTGATTATAATAAGACATATTCACCTGTGATGGATATGATTACATTTCATTTTCTCATTAGCCTGGTAATCTTTGAAAGATTGGAAATGCGTCTTATGGACGTTATGACGGCATATCTATATGGCTCATTAGACTCTGATATTTATATGAAAAATCCTAAAGGATTCAAAATGCCTGAAGCATGCACTCCCCGCAATTTATTCTCAATAAAATTGCAAAAATCCTTGTACAGGTTAAAGCAATCCAGTCGCATGTGGTATCAACGCTTAAGTGAGTACCTAATTAAGAAAAGGTACAAGAATGATCCTATCTGCCCATGCGTGTTTATTAAGAAATTAGAAACCGAATTTACTATTATAGCAGTTTATGTCGACGATATAAATTTAATTGGAACTCTAGAAGAGTTAGCTGAAATTGCTGAATATTTGAAAAAGGGAGTTTGAGGTTAAAGATTTGGGTGAAACTAAACTTTGTCTTGGTCTAGAGCTTGAGTATAAAGCAAATGGAATAATCGTCCATCAATCAGCATACGTTGAAAGATTGAAAAACGTTTCAACATGGATAAAGCTCACCCATTGAGCACCCCTATGGTTGTAAGGTCTCTAGATCCCCAAAAGGACCCATTTCATCCTAGAGAATCTGATGAAGAGATACTTGGTCTTGAAGTACCATATCTCAATGCAATTGGGGCTTTGATGTACTTAGCACAATGTACGAGATCGGATATTGCTTTTGTGGTAAATTTATTGGCACGTTTTAGTTCTGAGTTAACTCGGAGATATTGGAATGGAGTTAAATATATTTTTTGTTATCTTCGAAGAACCATAGATTTTGGATTATATTATTCAAAGAATTCCACTAACTATGGTTTAGTTGGATATGTTGATGCTGGATATAGATCCGATCCACATAAGACTCGCTCTCAAATCGGGTATTTATTTTGTTATAACGGCACCGCTATTTCTTGGAGTTCTACGAAGCAATCGCTAGTAGCTACATCTTCTAACCACTTTGAGATTATTGCTTTATATGAAGCTGGAAGAGAGTGTGTTTGGTTAAGATCCGTTATAACACATATTCATAATTCTTGTTTCTTAATACCAGTTACAAATTCTCCTACTATAATTTATGAAGATAATGTTGCTTATGTTGCACAAGTCAGGGGAGGATATATCAAAGGTGATAGGACCAAGCATATCTCGCCAAAATTTTTCTATACTCATGACCTTTAAAAAAGTCGACAAATTGATGTTAAACAGATTCGATCCATAAATAATTTTGCAGATTTTTTTACTAAATCATTACCAACATCAAGTTTTGAGAAATTAGTATATGGCATTGGTATGTGGCGAGTTCACAAGATGCAAGATTGATTAGCCCCAGTAGTGGCTACATGGCTCAATTGAGGGGGAGATATTATGAACTATACATTGCAGCATTGATATGCGGCGAGTTTACAAGATGCAATAATGATTAGCCCTAGGAGTGGCTATATATGCATTGCACTCTTTTTTATTTATGTCCGGTTTTTTCCCATAGGGTTTTTTCGACTTAAAGTTTTTAACGAGGAAATTAATGTATCCATAAAAGAGAGAGATCATAACATTTGTGCTCTGCACTCTTTTTCCCTTTTGTCCGATTTTTATCCCACTGGGTTTTTCCGGCTTAAGATTTTTAATGAGGCAGTATCATTCGATGCATATTCGTAATGAATATGATGAATATTTAAGGGGGAGTGTTATGAAATACATAAATGAATAGAATACATGAATGAATATTCATTATATTCATCTTATCTAATGTACTTATTATGATACATTTGTATCATATATTCTAAGTACATCTCCCTATCCAATGAATATTCATCTCCCTTATCCTGTACATGTATCATTCGATACATTGATATTAATGATAAGTACATTCTTGTTCTCCTATAAATAGGAGTTTAGTTTTGATGTACAATTACAACTATTAGAACAACAATTACAATACATTGAAATATCTGGCTTTCTCTACTATCTCTAGTGTTCACTTGCTCTCTCTTCTCAATCTCTTCTCTATTATATATTTGCAACGCAATATTTTACAATAAAAAGGAGGTTTAATCCAATGTCGATCAAATTTTCAAAGTCAACGAGAAGAGCCTGGTTAAAGAATAGAGGCCCATTGTAAATGCTGATGAAGCATGATCGCTCAATAGATAGAGGCCAGCCGGTCAAAGAAAAGAGGCCCATTGTAAAAAATAAAAATGCCCACAAATAGAATGGTCTCTCTCTCTATCTCTCTCTCTCATTTTCTCTTGACTGAAGAAGAGGAGTGGCGTGAGCAGTGACGCGCGCAAGGAACGGCAAGAATATTGTACCATCTAATTCGATCATCAACAGCGCACGGATCAGTTTCATTACCCAGGTCATCTTCTATACGTTATTTATTACGCTCATTTTAACAAAAACTAAGTTGATGCCACTTCAATCATATTCGAGTCTCTCCATCTGATTTAGAACATTACTCGGGAATTTCATTTGAATCAATTCAGTAATCTCAGTTTGAAATAGTTAAAATTTATCATTCACCATAAAGTGTTCCACGATATGCCTATAAAAAAAATTGTGAAGGAGTTTTAAGAATTGTTAAATTAGAAAACTTTTGTCGTGATTTTTTTTTTTTTGACGAGAAACAAAGCTGATTATATTAGATAGTAGGCAAAGGTAATACATCATGAGTATCAGTACAAAGTAAATCCAGAAGAGCAGAAGGGGGACAAGTCGCCCAGTTGCTAGGAAGAAAATCAAAATGCCGGGCTTTTGCAACCCACTCAGCAACCCGATTAGAATTTCTACTACAGTGAGCAAAAGAAAGAGCAGAAATAGTCTTCAATTTGTGCTTGGCCCGGTCCACGAGGGGTTGCATTGACCAATTTAAAATAGTTGACGACAATAGACTGTCCACCAACAATCGACAATCAGATAAAAGAAGTATTTCTTTTTTTGGGGAATTGGGGATTAGGTTTTCAGAGATAAAATCTAGGGTTTCAACCAAAGCGACGGCCTCCGCTTGCTCAGCCGAACTTACCTCGATATGCTTTGCAAACCCATCGCGAATTTTACCAAAGGAATCTCTACAGATGCAAGCAATAGCAGCCCGAGGTCTTTTTCTTGAATGCTGAGGACCAAAAGAAGAAGGTCTTGTCTGGTAGCCGAAGTCAGCTTCAGTTGTCTCTCTGGAGTGGGCGTGGCCAAATGCCGAAGATAGAGCAGGCTGATGAATGAGATCAGGTTCGGGAAGAGGGGCTTCTCTTTCTTCAACAGCACAGGTGCATGGGTTGTTAATAACTTCTTCCCTCTCTTCCAAATCGCAATGCCTTCCCTGGTGAGCGTCGATGATGATGCTGAGATGCTGTTGCTGAGCTGGGTAGTTAGATATGGTATATCTGAAGTTTCTTTCTTCGGTTGTAGGGGCTGAAAGCATAGTTGTGTCGTTGCCGGTACTGGAGCTCAGAGGAAAGTCTTCTGCCTCTTCCGAACCGCAAAGCTTGCCATGGTGGGCATCATTTGTGGGTCTTGCGAGCTTCAGTGTTTCTGGAAGTGTAGATCCGGTGAAACTGAGACTCTGTTCGTCAGTTGCAGGGGTACCTTCTTCGACGGCGATAATTCCGCAGGTCATGGGAGTGCGATCGGTGAGATCTGGTCGGGATGTCGGGCCTTCTTCCACAGCACAGGTGCGTTGGTTCCTTGTTTCTTCTTCCCTTTCTTCCGAGTAGCAATGCCTACTGCGTTGAGCAGCGATAGTGCCTCTGAGGTTTTGCTGTATTACTGGGAAATCAGATCTAGTAGATCTGAGGGTTCTTTCCTCAGTTTCAAAGGCAAAAAACCTTCGTTCTCTATGATCCGAAGCGCGAGGATTGCCATGGTGAGCGTCTTTGGCTGGTCATTTGTGCTGCAATGATGCAGGGTATACATGTCCGGTTGATCTGAGGTCTCGGTATTCGGTTGCAGATGTTGAAAGTTGGATTTGTTGATCTTTTGATGCAGCGGCAGCGTTGATTCGTCGGGTCGGGTGAAGGCAACCATTTTGCACAGTCCCTGCAGTGTGAAGCGCAGGTGGTAAATTGATGTGCATAGGAATATTTCTACCTTGCTCTTCAGCTCTATGGCTGTATATTCGAAGTGGGCTATGATGTTCCTCTGGATGTGCTGAACTTCTTGGCTCACTACCTAGTGAGATAGGTCTATTTTCTTTCTGTGGATAGCGTTCCGACAGCATGCTAGTATCACAACTAATTTCAAATGAGGCATCTATATTAACAATGAGAGTTCCAGGGGCTGGAGGATGCCATTTTTCAACTTCTCTTCGGCTTTGATTCTTTTTTGGGGCTTTTCTATTCCAAGTTGAGAAACAGTCCTATGATGAGGTGGCTTTGAGCAAGGTTCGGTGCGGGTTTAAGGGCTGATGACTGAAGATGAATTGATTCCGATCCTTCCAAATGCACCAAAGAACTGTGGCAACCAATTCAAACTTATGTGAGTCTCCTTTCCTCACAAAATATTTAGACAACCATTCATCAAACCTTGTTAAGCCAACACGATCTGTGCATGTTTTCAGGTTTGGGTCTTTCCAAATGTGGGTCGTCCAGGGGCAAAGCAATAAAGTATGCTCAATCGTCTCAGGTTCCAACTTGCATATTGGGCATATCGATTTAGGTGCTATCTTTCTCCTATAAAGATTATCCAGGGTAGGAAGCGCATTCTGGCATGCACTCCATAGAAAGAATTTTATTTTCGGTTGTAGCACAGAGTTCCAAATAAGCTTCCAAATGAGTGGGTCGAACTGGTGTGATGTTGTTGGCGTAGATTGTCTATGAATATCTGGTTTCCTTTTTGAAAAGTAACCACTCTTTACCGTATTGTTTGAACTACCGCTTTGAGAAGAATCTCTTTTCCAGCTTTTGAAAGCAAATTATCCTTCCAACTTTCCAACTTTGAGTTGACCCGCCCAATATCCAAGCGAACATATCTTTTTTGAGGACCCCGTATGAAGGGATTCCTAAATATTTCCCAGTTTTCGCAATTTCGGGAATTCGCAGCACCGATACCATATTTCTTCTAAGACTATTTGGACACCCTTTGCTGAAAAACAGTCCGGATTTGTTGAGATTTAAGGCTTGACCAGATGCGTAGCAATAGTGATGAAGTATAGTTGACAAGTTTTGACATTCCCGTACTGAGCAATCTAGGAAGAAAATAGAATCATCAGCAAATAGTAAGTGGGAAAGGGTTGGGCAAGTCCGGTTTAGCTTGATGCCGTGAATTGTATCCTCTGCTATTGCTTTCTTCATCATATAAGATAGAACGTTAGCTACGATAATGAACAAATATGGCGATAATGGATCCCCCTGACGAATACCTCGAGATGGCTTGGAAAAGGGTAAAGATTCACCGTTGAGATTGATGCTATATGATACTGTGGTAATACACTGCATAACCCACTTCACCCAATCGGCATTAAATCCCATTTTATGTAAACATTCCTATAAGAAGTCCCATTCGATTCTGTCATAGGCTTTTTGCATGTCGAGTTTAAGAATGGCCTGAAACTTTTTCCTCCTGTCTCGAGTTTGTAACCGGTGGATAACTTCTTGAACAATTAGAATGTTGTCCTGTATTTGCCGATTCCCGACAAAAGCACTCTGCTCCTCAGCAATGATGTCTGGTAAGAAAGTTTTGAGTCTATTTGCAAGTATTTTAGAAATGATTTTGTAACTAAAGTTACACAGACTTATGGGTCGAAATTGTTCTAACCTTTCTGGGTTTGTATTTTTAGGGATAAGAGTGATTCGGGTTCTATTCATGGCTGGGTTTATGGTTCCAGAGTCAAAGAAAAGCTGCACTTCCCTGAAAATATCCCCACCTATGTCTTGCCAGTGCTGATGGAAAAATAGGCCATTGAGACCATCCGGTCCAGGAGCTTTGGTAGCTCCTATTTGATGAGTAGCTGTATATACTTCTTCCATAGTCACCGCTTCTGTTAGTTTTGTGTTCATAGCTGCATTAACTGATGATGGGATTTGTTCAAGAATAGGCTGAAAATTTCGCGGTCCTACCGAAGTGTATAAATTGTTGAAGTAATCCACCGTCATATTTTTAAGATTCTCAAGATTTCTCACCCAATCACCTTCGGCATTTAGTAGCATCGAGATACGGTTCCCGTTTCTTCATTGTATAGTGGCTGCATGAAAAAATTTAGTATTCCTATCCCCCAATTTCAGCCATTTGACTCGAGATCTGATCGCCCAAAACATCTCTTCCCGACACCACAGGGAGTCGATTTCTTTATGTATATTCTAAATTCTGCTCTGATTAGACTTCAAGATAGGGTTGTTCATGTGAGCGACAAGCTCATTTTTCAGCCCCTCAATTTGTTTCGAAGTATTAGGAAAACGATTTTTGCTCCAGGCCGTCAATTGCATGGCAACATTAGATAGTTTATCCACCATGTTCTTCTTGTGAGATGCCTCCCATGACCTCTTAACAATTATCTTGCATTCATCATCGTCCGCCCAAAATGGTTCGTATCTAAACTGTCGCCTCTTACGTGTTAAAGCAGGTAAAGTTGACAAGAGAAGAGGACTGTGATCTGAACCAATGGCTGGTAAGGCTGTAACTTCGGCATTCGGGTACGCTATCCTCCATTCCATCATGCATAATGCTCTGTTAAGCCTTTCTTTGGCATTTTCATCACCCTCTCTTCTATTCGTCCAGGTAAAGGCGCACCCTTTGGCTTCCAGATCCACCAGTGAACTAGCATATAAGAAATCTCTGAATGCGATAAGGCGACAATGTTCAGCCATCCTCTTTCCTACCTTTTCCCAATGGTATAATATTTCATTAAAATCTCGATGCATATCCAAGGGCTGTGATTGGAGATATTAATTCTTTGTAGTTCATCCCAGAGTATAAGACGTTCATGAAATGCATTAGGAGCATGGAGGAAAGTGATTTGCATGTTCTGTCTTTTTTCATGCAGAAAACATTGCACATTAATATAGGAAGTAGAATGAGATTTGATTGAAATAGAAACCTGTTCATCCCAAAAGAGAGCCAAACCTCCTGATAAGCCTTCTGGATTCACAAAAAAATTGTGAGCATACTTAAGCCTTCTTCTCAACCGTAGAACTTTCTGCTCTTGGTTCTTTGTTTCCATAAGAAATATAATATTAGGTCTTTCTTGAGTCGCAAGGACCCTAAGGGCTTGAATTGTTAGGGGAGACCCCAATCCCTGACAATTCCAACTCAAGAGTTTCATGGATGCACCGGTGGCTTATTAGGGCCAGCCACCAAAGCCCATTGAGTAGATTTCTCTTCCTCCGTGATCGGGATTTCTATGAGTTGTAAATTTTCAGCATCAGTTGCTTTTGTGGACTGAGCTCCATACGGACAGAATCTTTTTCCTTTCTTGGATGTATGAAGTTTGGTAGCCTTAGCTTTACCTTCCGCTGAACATTTTACTGATGCTAAATAGGGCTGCTTCTCTTTTTCAACTGCTTTGAGGTTTTCATTATGGAGGGTTAGCATAGATTCAGCATCCAAGCAGCTGCTGTCACGCTTTTGTGAAGATCTGCCCTCCATAATAGTCAAAGCTTAGGAAGATACAAGTTGGCCAGCTTGCTGTCCTTCCTCATAAAAAGGCTGTGATCGGGGATGCAAAATGGCCAGTTTTCCTGCATTTGATGGTTGCTGAGTTTCATGGATTTCCACTTGAAGGGGAGTTTCTGGCACCATTTCCTCTTCTTCAATGAGTTGAGATTGTTTGGCATAGAAGATTTTGCCATACAGGCTTAGAGTCCGTGCTTCACCGCATGACCAATTCCCAAAATTACCCGGTAGGTCTTCATTCAATTTGGTAGATTCATAAGGAATTTCCTTGCAAGTAGTGGCATAGTGGCCAATTCTACCGCAAGAATAGCAATAGTGTGTAGCCTCTCATACTTGAACTCGATCCATAACTTTTTGCATCCCAAATTAACAACTACTCCTGTTTTGAGGGGTGTAGCTAGGTTGAGCTTAATCCTTGCCTTCCCAGTCTTATAAATGCCGTTTCCTTTTGCTTCCAGCTTCACCTCAAGAACTTCTCCGATCTTTGAAGCAATTTCTCTAACTACCTCCATCGTAACTCTGCCAAAAGGGAGGCCAAACAGATGAACCCAAAACGGGCAGTGGGAGAAATCATAGCAAATATCAGGGATATCCGGGTCACACTGTTGCAGCACAAGGAGGTTGTTGGGAAAAGACCAAGGAACGGCATCGAGGATTCTCTGTTTCTCAGCTTCAGAGTTAAATGTGAACGAGAAAGAACCTGGTTCTAACGTGGTACACGAAACATTTTCTGTCTTCCAAGCCCATTTCATAGTCTTAAGGAATGATGGGAAATTAACATTAGGAAGGGAATAAAGCTTGCCAAATAAGGTACGTCTGCATTCCGCAAGTTTTTTAGTCGAAATTCCTTGAGTAACGTTTATAACATCGTCCTCAGACCATAAGTTGCCAAGACTCTTACATAGCGCCTCTAATCGACTCGATTTTGTACTAGGATCTACCATTAGTTCAACTGTAATATCACTAGGAGAGATGCAAAATGACAACCTGTTCTGGTCGGGGTGCGATCGGACGTCTACCAACACTTGGCCGTCAACAAAGCAGCAGAGAGAGCCAAGTTCGCAGCAAGGGTTGAGACCCGCCAATCACAAGGGAGGAGGGGGGTTGAGGCTTGGTGAAGAGGATGATTATGAGGGGCCACGAGGAAGGGAATGGAAAGAAAAATCCCACGAAGGAAACGAAGAGAATCGAGGGGCCCAGAAGAGTAGCGGATGAAAAGCCAAAATTAGGGTTAGCAGATGAAAGATCAGAATTTAGTGGAAGGACTGGTCAGTCCGTTGATGGCGATCATGGGAATGGAAGATAGGGAATTTCAACTCCATGAAAATTGGGTGAATCAAATAGAAGAGACACTGGCATGGGCCTCCAGTCAGAGAGAGTGAAGCTACGAAAAGGTAGTGGAAAATCCAAAGAGGATGGGAGCTGTAGATGACCGATGAGCAGCATTGGGTATCCGAACCGGCTGAGGGAGGCTTAATCAGGTGGAAATAGTCCAGAATCAGCCATGGGAGTTGATTTTAGGGTTCAAGCAAGTGAGTTTTTGGGGAAAGAGGGGTAGCTATCATGTATGGGATAGAGAGAAAACTTAACATTCGTTGAGAGAAAAAGCATGTTCCTTTAATAAGGTATACTTTTGTCATGATTTACATGATATAAATTGATTCATTAGCTATCAAACACAATTTTAATGCATAAAAAATCATCAATAATCTCTCTCCCTCCTTCCCTCCCTAGGTGATGGTGTCAAATCCATGGCCTGAGTTAATCCATGACCTGACGTACTTTTTCTATAATATGATGTTAAGTTTCTTATCAATCTTTTTATACCTAGCATTACTTTTGGACTTAATATTTCCGAATAATTATGAAAATAGGAAATATAGGCATGACAAATTTTATGTTCATTAGAGCGAAGGTGAGGGTGGATAAGTGAAGAATGAATGCCTCATCCACCACTTGTCTTCTCAGTGAAAATTTGTCTAGTTTCCTGAGAAAATCATGATTCCCATTTGGGGAGTGAGATTCTTCAAATATATAAATATATATATATAAATTAACCAAAAAATTTATAAAGAAATAAAGAAAATACCTATTAAAAACATTGTCAATATAGTATATTTTTACATTCAATGTGGAATTGAATTTCTCCATAGTGAAATTTCATTGCATTTTATGAAAGTTTATGAAAGCTTATTTATTCGTGATCAAGTGCAAAACACTATGGCGTTTGGCTTACTTGGAGAGAAATCAAAATGTAAATTTGTATTCCACATAGAATAAAATTTCTCGAACAACACGATATCGGATCAATTACCTAGCTACAGTTATTACTGCGGTTCCACTTCCATATTTCTATAACCACAAAACTATCAAAGAACAACTCCACTTGCCACCTTCATTGGTCATCGGTTGCCGGAAGTTGCCGCCACCAGTCATTGCCCGCCTATCGCCAATGCCGCTGCTAGTCGCCAACACTAGCTGCTTCTCTAATTCAGGGATTAATGACTCCACATTTTTGGTTACTTTATTTATTTATTTAATTCTGTTGTCTCATTCTAGCTATCAATCACAACAGGAACAAAAAAGAAAAAATTCCGTATCCAAGCTATCCAATTGGATTTTTGCTTACATATCCCCTGATCCAAGCTAGAGATATTTTACGAGTCAAGAGGTCATGAATATATAGTGATTTTCCTTATAGAAGCATACATGGTAATAAGCATTAAAATTTAGGGTGTGCCGAGGATAGAAGCAAGACTGAGTGAATACATATGGGAAGTGAAAATTACATTTGGCCATTTAAACTTTAAAGGCGGCTGACTTAAAACCCTAATTTATAGTGCATTTGTTTGGGGTGAAGTATTCTTTTGGAACTTTCATCCATTTGATTTGCTCAAAATGAAAGTCAATTGAAAATACTTTATTGTCAAAGAAAATATTCATGCATAAAATTAGAAAAGAGAATTCCTAAATCTAAGAATGTGAAAATATTTTCTGGAATTATTCATATTAAATTTTTTTAAATATTATTTTTTATGCACTCTAAAAGGTCGCCTAAGAGATAATGAATAAATAGAATAGGAAAAAAATAAAAAGAATGAAAGAAATTGAATTCTATAAATATTGTATTTGTCTTTGGATCATTTTAGAAGTGAAGATGTTTTTGTGTGTGTATATTTTGTCACATGCATATATATATATGGATTTTGCTGGAAGTATGACAAGTGAAAACATTTTTGTGCCATTAAAAAGAAATGTAAAAAAAAAATTCACCAAATTCAATATTTCACAATGTTTTTCTCTTTCGTAATAAAATGATCATGCTCAATGGATTTGCTTTTCATTAGCTCTTAATTACGGTCTTCAATATCTCTGAATTCCATAGTTTTGGTTGCCAAATCCACGCGTACAGGAATTTGTGATCATTGTGGTATCATTATTGATGGTAGATAAAGGTGCCGTCATATTAGCAAGACTCTTCTTTCTATGCCCTCTCTACCTCCAGAGCTAACTTAGTAGTAGAATAACTAATAGGGAAATGTTAGGGAGTGGTGCTAAGGATAATATCTAACAGAAGCCATTAAATGTAAATAATTACAAACCAAAACATTTTAAAGTTGTAATTCAATAGAAAAAGGTAAAATATAATTGAAGTGATAAAATATGGATATGTAACACAAGCAAAATCTTGTAACCCACATAAAATTGATAACGTAATTTGATAATAGTTTAGTAGGTCACTTTAATTCAAGTTAGTCTTATCATATAAGAGGTAATAAATTCGAATAGTTCGTGTTGCACGGTCTAACCATGCCATATCTCTTGTATCGAAAAATTTTAATTGCTAAGATCTTGTGGGTGCTACAGTGATTATCTCATCAATTTGTACCCTACTTGAATATTCCACATTGAGATGTGGACCTTGTAGTGACTTTAAAGGAGACAGGAGCAATTGCTGATCAAGCTGAACAACTTTATACCCTACTTGAATATTCTTGCTTTTCTCATAATATTCTTTTTGTATCTTGTGATCGATCTAACTATGTAGCTTAGTTTAACTTTTCTCTTTCCCCTTTGAGTTTACCTTATCAATAGCTTTTTTAAATCTTGAAATCAAATCCAACTGTATGTAAATCATTTTATTTTATTTTTCAAATCGACTTATTGCCTTAAAAACAAATTTAGGGCAAAAAATTGATTCTGCTTTGAATGCCTAATATAAGAGGAACTAAGTTTTTTTCTTTTAATTTTGAAATCAGTAAAAATTTAACAAAGCAGAAGAATTCAATCATCAATCTATATATTACAATATGTGAATGTAACGAACATATGTAGCTATCAATAAGACTTATTCCCTCCAAATGAATTTTAATCACCGCAAATGAACAAAGAGAATTTTTCAGTTAGTGTTTCAATGTCAACATATGATTGGAAAAAAGACATACAATTGTTTATACGAAGCCCAGAAACTAAGCTCAAATATGAAGAAGCTAATGGCCCCAAATTAGATGATGACGATACGTTAACCCATAATGCCCAATCGATAGAATGCCTAATAAGCGCATCAATTATAATGTTATAACAATATTATTGGCCCGCTAAAAATCAATAGAATGTTAAACAGAGTTTAAGTGAAGTTCATGATACATTGTGATGATCGATTGACTTGAAACATGAAAATAGTTGAAGATTAAGTCAAGGCGGAACCATCATCCAATGGATAACTATAGCAAAAGGAATCATTGCTAGAGTAGCGCAAGGCAAGATGTATTTAGTATTTCTTGCAGGGGAAAATTAGTATAACTGAATGACTCATTAGAGATACAAGAGGAATCAAAGCGAAGCATATACACATTTTACACAGAGAATACAGTATGTTCAATGAGCACACAACATCAATCTGGACATTAAAAATCACGAACAGCCCATCAAATTTTGAAGAGGAGAAGATTATTCATCACTGATTAATTTGGGTTAGATTTCGTCTAAGTTTGGATTTTTAATTTCCAATTCTAGTACTTGTATATGTTTATAAGAGCTTTACGGTCATACTTTGTAAGCTTTTTCACATACTTCTGTCATCCCAATTAATAAGTTTTATGTTCAATTTTAGCCATCGAGCAAACATGGCATCAAAGAATGTAAGTAATCTATTCTAGTTCAAGAAAGTTTTTATGCGATTTCCTTGCTTTCAACTACGAAGCTCCATAACGTTGCACGCAACACAAGATCTTTTGTTAAAACTATTATTATTAATATTAAGATGCAGAAACACAATAAATACATCGTGAGTATGACAAATTTGAATGATTTAAAGATACATTCTTACTTTACGTCCCTCTTCCAAGTATTAATATAGGTACCTAAAGAAACATAATACAACACATTAAGTAGGGAAGATGGTCGGATCTTGTCGATATTTTAACAAAAACCTGTGAACCAAAAACTTCCCATTACGAAGTTACATTACTAAACTACAGATCGATATCCTCACCCATTGACATGCCATCATCGCACCAAAACCAGGGGTTTATCAAAGTGGTCAATATTACATTTGGTCATCCAGATTTCATACCAAGATGGACTGAACAGGATATAATACAAAATCTATGAATTTTACTATAGCGTATCTACTATTTGGTGATTGCCGTCGGATGTATTCACATAATATCATATACATTATTTGGTATAAATGCCATATTAATAAATGAACTAATACAAAAGGAGATAGTAAATATCTCTCGTGACGCTTTTTCCTACTTTATTTTTGGTTGCTCTTTTTTAATTAGTTTCATTGTCATTTCTTTCTTCCCCTTCCATCATTCACTAATAGAATTCTATTAAATAGTAAACTATATTAATATACCTAAAATACTAAAATACCTAAAATATGTGATAAATATAAGTATATATGTATTTATATTTATATATTGAATTTATATTAAAAATAGAATTAAATTTGAATATATAAATTAAATTAAATTAAATTAAAGTAAAGTTTTATTTTTTATTTTGAATTTCTTATATTAGAATTCAAATATTATTTACATATTGAAGTATAATTTTAATGCTATTAATTTTTTTGGTTGAATAATTTTAATCTTGTTAATTTTGTTAATTTAAGAAGTTTATTATTCGAGAAAAATAACTTTCCTAATAAATCATATCCATCTTTATCCTATATCTCAATTGAATAATTTTATCTGGTCTACATCAGTTTATATTCGACTTTACTTTGATTGAAGTAGGCACCAAATGCAGGATATAATAAATTTTATTCTATCTTAAATTTTATTTTGCCAAACGCAGCCAAAGTGGTTTAACCAACTCTTCGTCGATATTGAAATACCAGACAACAAATGGATAGGGGATCCACTCTTGCAACCTTGTGTCAATCCGCACAATAGAAATACACTTAGCATAAACGCATCAAAGGAGTAAGTCGGCTACAAACACATCAAAGGAGTAAGTCGAAGCATCTCTAAGTGAGAGGTAGAAAATTATCTTATCACTCAACCTAGTACAACAAACGATAATCCTCCTAGACAAATATGAAATAACTATGAAAGGAAAATGAACAAGTTTATTCACTATCTTTCCTATAATGGTATGCCAATAAAAAGCAATTATGCAAAATATTATTCACAAGATGATGACAATAACCAATTGTGTAGCCATTCTCAAAAATCAACATTCATTACATGCCATAATCATATGCAATTCATTACCAAAATATAATTGTCATGTCGTTTCTATTCATCACTTACATAAGTAGGAGAAACACAATTTCTTCTTTGCCTTTCCCATGTAAACGGTGATAACATAGTCAGAGATTAGTAAATTCATATGGAAATAGACAAGTTATATGATCAACAACTCAGAGAATCGACAATGTGAATATTGACAATCCAAAGAAGCAACTTTGTGAACATCTACAACCCAAATAATCAACTGATTGATTAATCCATAACACTAAGCTCATAAATCACTGATTTAGTCGAGTTACAAAAATATCACTTTTAGGTTTAGTTTTCGTTATTCTACATTTTTTACACTTAAAATGCCATTGCATCACATAGAAACAATCATATACTCCCTATGGAATCAATCAAATACATTCTAGGTATGTAGCAAGCTTATCAATTCGATTAAAACAAACACTAGGATTTGATGTATGATCATTGCAACTTACCTACACGTGATAACAAAGGTCAAACTAAATTCAACAACAATCAACTAATAAAATCAAGATTACTAAGTGGATCAATTTAACTTAGTTCATATAGTTTTCACTTGCCTTGAACAAAGACTTTGACAACTCAACACCTTAATCACCTCATAAGCCTTTGAAAGATGAAATAAGAAGCTTCAAGAAAAGAAGTGTAAGAATTTTGCCTACACTTAAAATTTTGGAGAGTGAGATTGAAAAAGAAAGTTGAAGGCTTAAAGAATTTTGCGAGGAGATTATATGGCCAAGGGATATGTATTTGAAAGACTACACAAGAGTTACAAGAAAATAAGAACAATTGACCAAAGCGAAAAGCAATGACAACCATCGTTTGAAAAAAATTAGTGACGAATGAGAGAGATGTTCTCAGGTGTAAAACGTTACAAATGGTATAAAACACCCTCTGTATCGATTGCATAAGCAAAGAAATTATTGTATGTTCTAAGCACTAATAACACCAAAAAATATTTGGAACTTTTCAAAACATTTAGCAAAAGTTATCAAAAGTTAGGAGAATCACAACTCAAGTAAATTTCGAACGTGAAAATTATTCAACACACAACAGAGCATGTCCGTCATCACCACTATATAATCCACCATTCAGAAATACTCATTAATTTAATCATATTGAAAACACTTTTGGAGAATAATGGACACGGAAAATACATTTCGCATCTCCTGCGTACTTCCACATCAATGATCCAGCTTAGATTGCACATTTAACAATTATATACCTACATATCATTAGCTGAAGTAAGAATTTCCGGATGTCACAGAAATTATTTGTTTGTGTGTCATTTAGTAATTTGAGTTTCACAAATTCCTCGGACTTCAAGACATATTAAAACGCACTCAGTTTCAAGTTGAAGTTAGATTTGACAGTTTAATTGGCCATCGATCTTAGATTGAACTTTAATCATTAAGTGCTTTCAGCAACCGCAACTTGACAAAAATACGTATGACGATAATCTATGTAATCACTGGTCTTGCAAATCTCTCTCTTTCTCTTAAAAGCATGCATGCGCTGGTACTTCATTCCATTGCAAGTAACTTAGTGTCTCTTTTGGTCAAGCGATATCTTTATTCTCGATCTATATTCATCAACGACGAGCATCCTTCTCAAGATTTATCAAAAAGGTACATACACGATTAAGTAATAGGTCTCCAAATTATAGAAAATTCCTATGGTCGAGGTTTCTCGAGAAGGTAAGTCCTCTATAAAACTATTTCTGTGGTCATTCTTTAGCTACGTTACATAGCAAGAAAATAATTGATATTTTTCCCACATAATCAGACTTGTTAATTACTTAAATATACCATGTGCATTCTTTGGTTTTCAAGCTAAGCTTTCTAAATTTGGTCACAATTAGAAACCCATTCATTGTGAGTTTTAGATCCATCGATCAAGCTGAAAATGTTAAATTATCGAGTTGAATGATATGTTGTGATTGACGGGTGTGCCATTTTAGGTTTTGTTCGTCATAGGTGTTCGAGTTGTGGTTTTTTCATAGTAGTAATCGAGTTCAACGGAAATCAATGGGAGCTAAATTATCCATTTTGGATTTTTTCTAGTCAAAATATTAATTTAAACTAAATTTATCAGAAATGTACTCGTTTGATGTCTTTCATGATATTAACACTTGATAAAAATAAGCTGTCTAAGACGATATATTATCCAGTCCAAACTGAGAAATAATTTAAATTAAATCCTATTTTTTAGTGGATAAATTTGTCTCAATTAGATAGTTACTATCCTAGCGTTGCAATCTATCTAAAAGTCTATCCTAATAGATTAGGATTGAGTTTGAATAAAATAAAAGGATAAGTGCACAAGTGGTTTTAAAACTGATTTGCGAAGATTACGATCCAAGTCGGTAGAAATTTATCGGGTTGGATTTCGATCCCGTCCGAATTGGGATAGCGTGGCTTCTCATTAGGTCATACGTCGGTCCTACGTGGCAGGCAAATCCAAAACGGCGGGGTTTTTCGCAGGCCCAGATGGAAGCAAATCGTTCGTCTAAGCCCTAAGTTCGAAAGTCTTACTGTTTGGGTAAAAAGCTTAAATCGTTCTTGCGACTTCTTTTCTTCGACTTCCTTTCATTCACGGCCGATCTCCAATGGGTTCCTCCAGCAGCCCCCTCACGTTCAAGCTCCATACTCGAGTAATCTCTAATATCTATGAACACATTTCTCAGATCCACCCGCAGGCTTCCATGAACGACCAAAGTAAGATAATAGATATGTCCGTGAGGCCATTGGCGGATCATCCTCCAACGGTGTACGGGTGCGTGATTGGAGTTAATAGGGGTTGCACTGCAGAGATTTTTGATAGCTTCAAGCTTCACTACGACCCCGCCACTTGTTTTCTCGACCAAGCCTTTCTCAACGAGCAGCACAAGCGCTGTTTAGTGCTCTTCTCTCCCTCTCTCTTTTGGCCTTTTTTTATAAATGATTTCTTATTGCGAGCAGATTATTTATTTATTTTTTATTGTTTCTGATCTTGTTTCTTTTTTTTCCTTTTTCCTCTTTAATTGGCCATAGATACGGAGACTTGCCCGAATTTTTGTATGCTTGGATGGTATGCCAGTGGGCACGTTGCAGATAAATCTAGTATGGTTATTCACAAAGCTGTAAGTTCCGAGTGTAATCCTCTTGGGATCTTCGCCTGTGTTCACTGTTTTGTTCCATATAATTGAGTCTCATGGGTGCCTTTCTCCGCGTTGGCTTTATAGTTAAATAAGGTTTGAATGTGATTGTTGCACGTGCGAGTCTAAATTTTTTGACCTCTGTGCGATCATACGACTTTTTTTCCTTTTTTAAAGTGGCGTAATCCCTCTCCAAGTTATTCAAAGTGTATTATGAATTATCAAGCATAGTGTAAATTGATAATGTTAGTATATTTTATTTACAGTTGATGAATATCAATAGAAGTCCGATCTCCGTTATTCTCAATCCTCATGCCCTAAGTGCCCTAAAGGATCTCCCCGTTACCATCTGTGGAGAAGGTAAGTGGTTTTTATGTCCTTACTCCGACCATCTTATCTTTTCAACTTTTGAAGAATCAATACTGTACTCCCTTCATTCTTGTCTTTTAATTGTAGTTTCTCAATCGTTGCCGCTCCTGCGAGAGTTGATGCATTCAAAGAAATCGCTAGAGCGGCGACCCACACCATAAGGGCCGCGTGTAGCTTGGAGCGGCCCAAGTTGTCATCGGTGTGTCGCCGCACCGATGACGTTCGGAGGCTCCATGAGTCTTATGTCATGCCTAATTCCTGCAGAGAGTGCTGCAATGCCTACGTAAAGACCGTCGTCGAAACCCTTCCACTCGAGAGGCTGAGTAAAATCTAATTAAAGTACATTCTTTTTCCCATTACCTCTGTGGCATCCGCATTCATAGAAATAGCCGTGGTTTTTGAAGGGAGAATTTGTTGGCTCCTTACTTTCTGCAGGAAAGGGTTATGGAGTCGCCAAGTTGCTGCCACTGTTGGTGGAGGGGCGCGTGTCGGGACATCGAGGGTGCTGCGATCTGAGCTTTTGGACAGGGCGGATTAGTCGGTGAGTGAGGCACGTTAAAGGAATTATAAAGTTGTTTTGAGCGAAAGATTAAACGATCGATGTGGCGTGTGTGACCAATTAAGATTTGCTCGTAGCATGCATTTGGATCAATTTCGTTGCTAAATTTTGAGAGTTTCTTCTGCTTTAAAATGGACTTGTTTCTTTGTATGGTGTTATTATCATGCGGGCTAACGCGATTAATAAAACGACCCAAGACCTAATCCGGCCTGCACATGGCCCCCATGAAGGTATTCCCCTTTTGGCTTCTTTCCTTGTAGGTCTCCTCTTACCCTTCCACGCGACACTGTCGCACGGTTGTGACGCGTCACCTAGTTTGAAGCGGTCGTAAGCGTGTCTAACTCCATGGGGTGCTCGAAAAGTTGCAACAAAGATCGAAGGAACAACAAGATTGGAAGAACTTTTTCGGACACAGACCAAACAGTTGGAAGATCACACTCCGATGTCAACTGTTTACCCGAAATAGATCATTAGCGACGCTCGAAATAGACCGAGCTACCCCAAAACAATACCTTCGACTTCAAGCAAGAGGTGATCATACGCAATACACATTAATCAATCAATGGCGTGATAAGGTGATCCGATAATAGATTATCCGGCCCAAGCAGTGAATAGTGATGGCTATAAGCTATTTATTAATATAAACAATCAAGCTTCTTTTTGCTTGTCCAGAGACAATCACTTTTTCGACATTAAATAAGGGTTAATATCACGAAAAATCCAAAACTAGTATACATATGATAAATTTACCCCAAACTTATGTTTTGACCACCAAAAATCTCAAATTGGCACACCTTTGATAATTTTAACTTAAAGTGGTGTGATTAAGACAAATTTATTCTATGATAGTTTCTATTAAATTTTACTATCAAATCACTGAGTTGGATGACACGTGATAGTTGACTAATATAGCAATTTGGGATTTTACTTTTCATTCGTCAAAGTTATACCAATTTTGTGGTTTTTTGTGGTTTAATCCAATTTAATGAAAGACATATTTGTCACAAATATATCAGTTTGAGATTTTTAGGGGTTTAAAAATTAGTTTGGGGTAAATTTATTACAAGTATGCCAGTTTTGGTTTTTTCTAGTTGTTTGAGATAAATTTATCATACGTATACTAGTTTGGAGTTTTTTGTAGTCAAAATATTACTTTTTAGTAAATTTATTACATATATACCAGTTTAAGGTTTTGAAAAAGATCGTCCTTCTATTTTATAGCTCTAACTTCAAGATATATGGATTATGTCCCTACGACAAAGATCAAGTGATTGGCCAGATTGTATAACTACACAAATTTGACTAATTTCTCCTACAAGGGCTCAAATACTTAGCGTGGGTTTAATGTAATTTCTTGTTTTTTAATTGTTCTGCACTTTATTTTTCATTTGAATCTTGAACATGCTTTATTTAAATTTCGCCTAATAACACCAAAAACTCAAAACAAGTACAAACATACTACATTATCTCCTAATAAACTTTATAGAACATTCTAGGTGTGCCACATAATACCCCAAACTGATATTTTTTGCCCCATTTACCTCAAATTGTGGCAATTCTTTCATTTTTTAGGGATGAATCTAGCATGAGCGCACCAGTTTGTCATAAATGCTGCATGTTTATACTAATTTGGGATGTTTTGAGACATAGATTAGCTTGAGGTAAATGTGACAAGAATATACCGATTTGAGACTTTTTGTGGTATTAATTTTGTATTTTCTATTTGACGGGAAAACAGTGAGTATTTTTTTTATTATATATAAGTGTAACCGAATCATCAAACCCATTAAATTCTTGTTTGATCAAATTTGTGCTTAGATGCAGTGGAATAAGCACAAGAAAATTGTAATAAAAGCTATAATTATAACCTCTATCTAGAAAGGTTGAGGACTAAATGAGAATGATGTGCTATTTAGTGCTGACCTAGATACGAGACAAGTACAAAAAAAAAAAGCAAAGAAGAAATGCTTTAGTGCACGAAATTCATAAAACCACTTAATATGCAACAACCTTCGCCTCGCATATTCCCTAGTTAGTGGGGAAAAAATATTTAACTACTAACGAGGGATATGAGGGTGTGCGGGTGCTAATATGTTTAAATAAGGAATGTAGTCTAAATTTAAATTAACCTTATTATTAAACCAACCAAAAAAAAAAAAAATTGTTACTAGTACTTTATTAAGCACTCAGTAAGTGTGATTTAGCTTGTGTTCAACCTGATTAAGATGCTCCTCGTATCGGGATTGTACTTGATTTGAAGGCGCTCTTCTTGTCGCACAAAAAGATATCGACCATTAATTATATTCACATGAGTAAGTGGATGGCCCGAAAAAAAGTAAATTAATAAATAGATAAATAAATAAATGAACTGATGAAGCTAGCAAGTAGGAAAAAATATCCCTTGGCTGGCCATTCATGGCACATATGCGGCGACCCGTTAACATGATTAGGAGGCTTGAGAAAGGCTTGTACAAAATTTCATAGATATTCGAAAGGCTTTGTATAGTAAATACTATTGAGGAGTAAGATCACCAGTAGGTGTATAATCCGACAAGTGCCACAATAAAAGATAGAGTCGGTCACCTTTACCACATACTTTTATCGACCTAATTAATGAATTTAACGACCTAAAACTAGCCGAAACAGTAAATAAATCAGACCCGAGAGTCTGCAGTTTTTTTTTTTTTTTTTAATGTCGTTGAATTGGGCACGAACAAAGGTAGACCAGTACGAAATGGAGATGTTGGACGCGTTAAGTCTGGAGTTGACGCCATCATAGAGGGAATAGAACGGGGATCGGATTTTTCAGCGAACCAAAGAAAAAATTGTAATTAACTTTCGTCACCACCAAAAAAAAAAAAAAAAACCCTAAAAAAGATGGCCGATAATGACATGATTATTAGACGCAAATTGCGCAACCCCAAGATCTCCATAACCAGAACAAGAACATGCATAATTGAGTAGAAAGATTAACGCACCTGTTTTGGGATCCATCGAACATAAAGCGGAAGCAGAAAAGGATTACCCACATGTTATCAAGGGGATCCACGCATCAAGTCCTTCTCCTCTATTGCCCTCCGTATCACTGGCTCAATGAGGCGGCCTCCTCACGTTTAGCGTTAGGTAAACGCCCCTTAGGTGAGGATACACATGGGAATTAGGGTTAGAGGAGAGACTTGAGCACTATTTATAGAGTTTCCAACCAGTCCCTCTCATTACGGGCCAGGTTCAACTCGGCCCACACTAGCCAGCCTATATTAGACTAATTAAGAAACATTATATCTCACCTTAGACCAACCATGTTTTACGGTAACCGTAAAAACAGTAAATTACAATATCAATTAATTTAGTCCACATTAGGAAAAACTCTTACATTCTCCCACTTGGACTATATTAATTGAAATCGTACCGTATATGCGCACATTTAGTCTAGAGATAATTCTTAATAGTCAATCCTATTCCATAAAGTCTTAAACACCGAATCATGGCGGTAACTGCGTGTATACACACAGAGCCTTCTATGGTCACGAATGTTCTCAACTTTATTGATATAGATTCAATATGGTAATATGTCAAATGGATAACGTCTCTCATAAAGAGATCCCATTTGTCAGTCACCATTCTCTTACCTTAGGTGTCACAAAAACTTGTGCCACAAGAGAATGCTTTATGGTTCCAATGAACCCACATATGTCTTGTCCTTATGGTTAACCTTTATTTATGTATCACAAGACATATGCACAAGGCTAATAACCGGATGCCCGGATGCCCCTAGCCTTCACTCAAGGTTTATACAATCCCTTGAGACTTTATCAATATGTATTCAACATAATAATAACACATTCAAAAATATTTTATTGAATGCAAAAGTTGATACATATCAAACCGTTACAAAGTGTAACGAACATAGATGAAACATTTATCAGAGTAAAGCCAAAATAGTTCCCACTAAACAACAGTATCCAAAGATACTCCTAGGCCCATGCTAATGACATGTCACTCAAATACACATGGGCGTAGGCCTTTAGTTAGTGGATCAGCAACCATATCATCTGTGAAAATATGTTATATTATAACTCACCTTTCTGTACCGTTTCTTTATGGTAAAAAATATTTGACCACCATATATTTAGACCCCTTGAGACCTCTGTAGTAAATAAATAATACTACAAATTTGTTATCTCAATACAACCGTATGGGTCTATCCATCAAGTTAAAATGATCAATTCTGTCATGAGGTTTTGGAGCCTAAAAGCCCAAGTAACAGCCTAAAAGAATGTTACTAATACTGCTTACATAGCAGAAGATGACATAAGACTTTATTAACTGCACTTACGGCTAACATAAATATGTATTCTGTTATTGATTGCATGTCATCAGAACAGCCAGCAAAGTTTACATCTAAATACCCTACTAACTGCAAGAATTGAACATGGCTATAAATTAACATATAATCTCTTGTCTTCTTTAAGTACCTTAAAACCTTCTTGATAGCAACCTAGTGATCATGTTCTGGATTTGACCGATATCTGTCTAGAAGTCCCATAACAAAGACAACATTTAGTCTAGTGCAAATTCGAGCATACATTATACTTTTAAGTGCACTGACATAAGGTACACCATTTAATTAGATTTTCTCAATATCTAAATACGGACAATGTGATCGATTTAGTCCATCACACTTAACAATAGGAGCAATTCCTGGTTTGCAATGATGTATATTGAATATTTCTAATATACAATCAGCAAATGTCCTCCGAGAAAATCTAATATAATGTGACAAAAACAATTTTTAACAAAGGATATAAGATGTCTTAATGTCACAACTTGTAAGCAAAATATTATATACATAAAGTATGAGAAAAAATAAATTTCCTCCCACTAACCTTACAGTATATTGAATTACTTTGTTCCCAATTGAACAAAATAACAACACTATGAAACTTTAATAATATTGTCTGGAAACTTGCTTAAGATCATGAATTAGAACTTTTCAGTCTACACACAAGTTTACTTGAATATGCTACAAAATCATCCAGAGTTTACTTGAATCTGTTGCAAAATCATCTAGTTGCACAATATATATTTTGTATCTATTTGGCGTAACTTTATATCAAAATAAATTATCAATACCACGTTCACTCTGAAAGAATATTTAAAGAAATAATTATTTATTCACTATAAACAATACACCCATCTTTCAGAGTTAAAACTTTAGTTACCAATTTGGCTTTAAATTCCACAATCTTTCTTTGAAATTCTTTTAGTTTTGTACGCCAATTTGCAACTAATAAACTTATGATCTTTAGACAAGTCAGTAAGTTTCCAAACATATTTCATAGATTGTATACCGCATTTTATGGCATCTAATCACATACTTAATTGAGAACAAAAAACGACATTTATAAATATGTCATTACATCAACCATATAGTGGATATTGTAATCATGCTCTCACAAATAGACTATATAGTTTGATGGTATAACCGATTGTCTTTCCTTAACAAATCTCCTTAATAAAGCTGCAACAACTTCATTCTGCACTTGAGAGGTTTAAGAAATTTCATTATAAACTATATCAAGAATAGTACCTTGAACCTCAACAAGTTTAGTCTATGGTACAGGAGATTCCATAATTATCTGTATAGGTAAAGACAAAACCATAGTAACCTCCATCATACTATTATATTTAATAGTCTGAGAGCAGCTATCCTCGTCAACTGTAGAAACTTTACAGTATGTGATTCCATAATTCTTGTACCTTCTTTAGGGTCATAAAATCAATACCCTTTTTGTATATGAAAAAATTACTTTCATAATATCAGCCCACAAAAGACTAGATAAATTAATCTTACTAATCATACTCATCACCATGTTTAATATGATGCATTTATGCCTTTCGACCAAATCTTTTTGTCAGAATTTTCAGGTATAGTAATTAAATTAGCACCCCAGAATCTATCAAGTATTTGACAAATGACCCTTTAAGCTATTTCGCATTGTCATACTTGCCAAAATACTCATAGCCACTGTTAAACCTGACAACCTTTTAAGACCTTTATCTCGGTCATTTTCCTTAAATAGAAAATTTTCGGAAATAACCTTAACCATATACGAGATGTATATGTCATTAGGACTTAAACACAATCTTTACAGATGTGTCCTAATTTCAATATCAAACAAGACATAATTTCAAGCAACTAATGCTTCCATCATCTTATAGCAGTGCAGTCCACAGACAAACCTCTTTTCAAATGTTCCAGAATGGAACGCTTCTTGGACAGTAATTAAATTCAAATGCTCTTTTCTCAAGCAACAAATCATATGTCCACAACTTAAAATTTGAAGCAGTAAAAACCTCAATGGTGACGGAATTACCATTTATAGAAAAGGTGACTGAAAAACAAGCAATATATAATTAGCATCATGTGAGCATTGTGTAACTTGACGTACAAGTACAAATCCAGAGAGTTACATGCAAAATCACATAATCACCTTTTGGCATAATACATGACATGCAATTGTACACTCCCCACATGATAAGGGTTATGAGAATATATTCCAATTTTCGTGAATTCATCACCTTTGGGCATATGAACCATTAGAATCGGTCACTCCTCCACCACACTATCATGTATCCCTCCATGAACTAATACACAATCACCTCCTTTGGGAGTATGATTACGCATTAGACCAGGAGACATCCCAATCATCATACGAGACCGAAATTTCTCAAACCCAATCAAGCGTGCCACTTTGGTGGTCACTACTCAATTGAATCATTGAAATTCTCTCATACCAGGGATATAAGCTTTACTCCTCACATACACCATATATATGTGATTTTAACTTTAGTGATAGGGGCATCATATCACCAAAATCACATATCATGCTAATTACATTGCTTTATCCATTAATAAAAATTAATCATACATATATATATACAATGAACATGTTAGACAGATTCCAATGAGATCATTGATCACAGTAACACAAGAAACTTCTCATAACAGAGAATAAAACATCTCTTATGCACTCCAATTACATATTACCAGAACAACATAAAAGAATGTTGATCTATAATATCTCTCACAAATTAACATCAATAGTAATACAGGGTACATCAAATCGACAAGCTTGACAGCTGATCCATTATCACTCATAAGTTCATAAGGCAAAAATGACTCCAAGGCCAACAACTGATTTATTAATCAATTGTAGGTAACAAATATCATTACTTCAACCAGTGGCCTATTAATTGAGTCAAACCAGAGAACCAAATATCTAAAATTTAATAGTAGATACTATTGCTCTACATAAATGTTGTCATACTCCTTAACCATAAAAAATATTCAACTTGATAGACATTAACAAGTGACCAGATGAGTTCATGTACAATATGCAGTAACTTAATTGACATGCATTACCCACATTCAGCAGATGTGTTAATTAGTACATCAGTTTGGTCACGAGTCCTTAAGCCGTCTATCATTCAAAAATTACCAGTGTGTAAAAGAGTATACTTGAGTAACAAAAGTTTCATAATCTTTATTGTTTCTCATCAGCTTAATACATAACTCAAATACAATCTTATACAAATTGTATCTCATTAAGCCAACTTCAGTTCACGATAAAGTTTGATTTTTATTGATGAATCACACCTTTTTATTATGTGATAACATATTAATAACCCATCACCTGTATTTCCAAAATCATAGAAAATACAAGAAAAATACGCAAAAATACACTAAAATACACATATTTAGGGTTTCATATGCAATTCACATCAATAAAATCATCAAACATATAAAATAAATATACCACGAGATAGGAAATCATCATACGAGTCCAACACCGCCAGACACACGCCGATCAGAGTCTCCACGCGCCCACACGCGCCGCCTGAGTGCGCGGCGCGTGGAGCTCACGCGCGGCGCGCGTTCGACGCCGAGCGCGAGTGGCCCGTGTGGGGGCGCGTGCGGCATGCCCGGCGACGCGCCGCCGACCCTCTTGCTCGTCTCGTCTCCCCCAATCCAAATTTGTGATTTAATTTAATTTTCATTGAACAAAAAGTCTCGAAAATCACAAATTAGGGCAAGATCAGTACCAATTAGGGCTAATCCATACAAATTAGGGTAGATCCGTACAAATTATGGTAAATCCGTACAAATTAGGGCAAAACCAATTGCGTTCAAGTTCTAGGGTTATGGTTGCTTTGATACCACATATTAGACGCAAATTGCACAACCCCAAGATCTCCATAACCAGAACAAGAACATGCATAATTGAGTAGAAAGATTAACGCACCTGTTTTGGGATCCATCGAACATAAAGCGGAAGCATAAAAGGATTACCCACATGTTATCAAGGGGATCCACGCATCAAGTCCTTCTCCTCTATTGCCCTCCGTATCACTAGCTCAATGAGGCGGCCCCCTCACGTTTAGCGTTAGGTAAACGCCCCTTAGGTGATGATACATGTGGGAATTAGGGTTAGAGGAGAGACTTGAGCACTATTCATAGAGTTTCCAACCAGTCCCTCTCATTACGGGCCAGGCTCAACTCGGCCCACACTAGCCAGCCCATATTAGACTAATTAAAAAACCTTCTATCTCACCTTAGACCAACCCTGTTTTACGGTAACCGTAAAAACATTAAATTACAATATCAATTAATTTAGTCCACATTAGGAAAAACTCTTACAATGATTACTCCAGACTAAAAAATTCCAAACCACGGCCTTAATCCTAACCTGCCCTCCCAAGAATTAATTGCCTAACTCAAAATGTCACTTGAAATTACAGTATAAAAGAATGAAATTTATAGTGCTTAATTGAATGGACCGAGTGATAAAAATTCGGAGGAAGAGAGATGCTAAAATAACTCTAAATGATACATAGCATGACATCAAAATGCCTTGAATTCATGCTGGCCTAACAAAAGTATGCTTTCTAAAGAATGCCTATATTTAAGAATTTTAGTGATATGAAAAAGAATTTTGGATATCGACATAGATTAAAGGAAAACGTTAAATTTAAATTTAGGCAACGACGCAACTCACATCCATCTCTATTTCTCGTGCGACGGCCTTCTTGTGGTGCATGGGGTGGACCCGTCGCGTCGCTGCGTGGTCAAGCGACGCAAGCAAAGTCACATGGCACCGCGAATTCCTTGTTTTGCCCCTTCCCCTACGGTGAAAACCTCGATCTGTTTTCAAGGTTGATTTTTCGAATGCTCATGTCGTTTTTACAAGCATCGTGCGTCCGGATAATTGGTCTTTTGCTTCGATCGTGTCTTCTTGTTAACCGTTTTGGCCACCCCACTACCTCTCTTGTTAACCGTTTTGGCCACCCCACTACCTCCCCCCTCCTCTCCTTTTTCTTTGGTTCTTTTGGGCGAAAGATAACCAACAGCTTTTCCGTGTTGGAATTCCTGGAATCCGTGGGAAGAAGATGAAAAGGAGGAATTCAAGGAATAAATACAGACTCGATTTCATTCTTATGTTGTCGTGGTTGAAATCGAAATCTGAACATTTCTACTTTTTTTCCTCTCTCAGGTTTCTGGGCTTCTGCTATTCCCGCTGTGCTGGATGGTTCTTTGGTGAAAAAACGTGACAAACGAACGGAGGTATACATTGATTACACAAACGAAATTGAAATAGAATGGAGAGGAAGATTGCAATTTTGTATTTCTGTATATCGATTTGTACATGTTCACTACTCTATTTATTATACTAAAGTGTAAGAGAAAAGAAATAAACGAAAATATACATTAATTATATAATGGTTCTAATTCCTATTTTACCAAGTCAATTACCGTATCAAGTGTAAGAGATGCTTGACTGTGAATGTCTGTCGCCGGGTTTTTGGTTTGCTCTCTGGGCATCTGCTCTATTTGCCGTTTGTTTGGTTAATCAAGGCTTGTCCTTCTTCGTGTCCTTAGGAAAGGTTCGGCTCCATGATGCCACTGGATGATAAAACAGAGATCTAGTTGTTGTCGTGTGAAGTGCCGAAAATAAGGTTGCTTCAGAGTTTGAGCATTCAAGGGAGCAAGGGACCGCAGTTATGATTGTCTAATATCGTTGCCACTTGATATATAAATTATGAGGAATCAGTCTACAGAATCTAGACATGGTTTTTAAGCAAAAGTAGCTAGTAGTTCCAGTCTGTAGCTCCAGAAAAGCCCCTGTAAGTTGAACATGATGGTCAGAGGAAATTTCTTCGAGAGAGAGGACGGTTGTGCTTAATCTGAACTATGGCTTCACTTCTTTTGTTATTGGAACATTAGGAAGTTTGGTGCCATATGGGTGTACGAATTTGATAGTTTTTGAATTAAGTGTAGAATTAATTGATCGGACTTTTCACCGATGGAAACTTTCATGCTTTTGGAAGATAGTATTTTCCGTGTAAAGCTTTTCCTCTAATTAGATTTGCCACTTGTGCTGATGGAGGAATTGGTTGTTCAAGTAAGTGTCCTTGAACACATTATTTTGCTATGATGTTTAGCGACCTCATTTTGTTCTTCTGAAGATACTCTATGCAGGTTTTGCATTTTGCTATGTTTCCAGAACCAGAATATGATCTGCCTATATTATGTGCCAACTTTTTCGCTGCTGCCGAGACAATTATAGTTGTTCTGTAAGGACAATTATAGTTGTTCTGTAAGAATAATTCTTTCTTCTTGTTTTTTAAATTATTCCTTGTTGTGAGAAACAACGCGAGTTGATGAAAATGACAGCAGTTGCTTGCTCTATGGTCAACTATATGTGCTCAGCAACTTTGCATGTGCTCTAGGTCAATTGTATGTCTTGAGCAAATGTGTATGTGCATGTGCATGTGCATGTGCATGTGATATCCATGTGTAGTATGCTGGACAGTGTTTGTCAAGCTAGATGTGCAATAGTGAACTTCCGGCTTGAGATATGGCTTGAGATATGTAATGCTCCTTGATGAGCTTAGCATCTTGTTGGAGTGTATAGAGTTGTTGTTAAGATGTGCAATAAGTATTTCAACAATGTTAAATTTCTCAAAACAGGAGTGATGCATTTCTATTTTCTTTTATAATAGTTGAATATAGAAAGAAAATAATAAATGATATCCTTCTTGGTTGGTGTAAAGAATTATCATCAAGTCAGGGTCAGCAGTTGCTGAATGCTGCCCATCGCCCTTAAATCCTATATTAACTTTGATTGCTATACATAAGGCTTCCTGATCTGCCCTGATATATTGTTTGTAGGGACCTTGACCCTCTGTATGACGTCGTCAAGCACAAAGAATACAAAGATAAGTGCTACGAAGGCCTGATGTCTCAAGTATGCTGAGGTCAGTTGTTTGATGTGTTTTATAGTAACATTCAAAAAGTTTTTAGTTGTTTTCCTGTCCTTTTTGGACGTTTCAGCTGAACACCACTTTATGCAGCTTTTACCATGGGGTGGAAATTTAACGGGCGAATCGTTGAGATTCTTCTCACCAATAGTCATATGGACAAGGTTTAAGTCTAGTCAACACATGCATGACGTTTGATACCCTGCATTCGTGGATTATCTCAAGGTACTTCGCTCAATAAATTGTCTCTTCAAGGGATTGCATTGTTTCTTTTAGGCTAGAATATTTCTTTATTTAATTTCATCTGACCTTTGTTTTCTTCTCAGGCTTGGCTTGTTTTGATGGACCTAGGAATAAGGGAGACTGATGCATCTCAAATTATAGCCAACTGTGAACGCAGCATCGGTATCCGACTTTGAGAGCGGAAAAGGTTAATCATCTGGTCACTCATCTCCTCCCCTATCTTCATCTACAGCCTACTTGCGAAGTTTATTTATTACATGCACATGCAGAGACCAGTGCTACCTCCGATGGTCTAAAGTATTAAGCGAAGTGTTGTTATAGGTGCATCTAAAATTATGCCGTTGCTCTTATGTTACTTTGATTCCTTTTCAATCTATAATTTATTTGATTTTTCAGTTGAAGATCCGGGTTATGAAGTTTTGGAAAGGTTATTAGGGGAGACATATGCAAAGATAGAAATGTCATTTACAGCTATTCGTACATCTACATCCCCATTGCATATTAGAACTGCGATTACTTATCTCTTGTCATGAAACATAGAATGAAGTCTGGAGCTTCCTATTCCACGGAGTTGATTCACTAGGCTGCAAAACATTTTTGGATTACTTTCCAGAATATCCATGTCAAGAAGGCAGAGTCAATTAGAAGAGAAGCATACTCGGGAAAGGAGAATTTATAGGAAACTGTAATGACTAACTTGCCCTGTTCATTGCATTTCTGTTGCCACCTTTTCCAGGTCTATTTCATTGTGCTACTGCACCTAACTAGTGCATCATAAGTGAGTTTTTCTCTCTTCAGGCTAGCAACTTCCTTTCAGGCTTGGTTATTTATCCCTCACATTGACAAAATTGTTATTTTAGTCATTTGAAATTTTGTTTATTCTTGTAGCAATAGGATAAGACCTTGATATGTAAATATGGTGCAAGAGTTTGAAAATGCAGCTACATGTATTTAAATGCGCCTATCTTTCTTGTAAGCAACTTTCTATTGCCTATTGATTTGAGTAGCAACTCGAGGCCTCATTTAATTCAGTGGTCGTTGAGAATATGTGAAGTTTTCTTATGTTGTCGTGGTTGAAATTGAAATCTGAACATTTCATTTTCTTTCCTCTCTCAGGCTTATGGGCTTCTGTTATTCCCGCTGCGCTGGATGGTTCCTTGGTGATTGCCCATGACAAACGGTGTGGAGGCAAGCCTATTTTAGGATGTTCATCCATCAAGGTGTGTCATTCAACTATATCCTTGATTTTTCGCTATGAATGGAATAGCTAGTAATAAAAACAACTAACACAAATGCAAAAAAATTAAGCCTAAATTAGCAAAAAAGGAAAAAAAAAAGATCACTGAATTAACACAATTGTACAAATAAGACTTTTTTGATAATTTTCCCATTCTCATACTTACCCCTTATTCTTCCTTGTTCTATGTTAACTTACCTAGAAGTTGTAACACTCCGCATGAATATCTAAATCTTATGCATCATTTATAACAAAAAACAAAAATAATATGAATAACCTGTACCATCTGCACCCTATATACTTTTTGTGTGCAGGGAACGACTCCATCGTGCCACATGTGATTTATATCATTCGAACAATATAGAGTGCATTCAAATTTCTTCTATCATTGAATTTCTTTCATTGATTCTTTGCTTGACATCATTAAATGTACATGCTGCGTTTTATGTAAAATGCAATAGGGAGGGTTAAGGATATGCTTGAATTTAGATATAGACGAGTTTTGCTGATTGCTTGAGCTTTGAACAAAACAATCTTAGAGGAGTTGTTCAATACTGGAGCTGTTCGGTAAAAGTGAATGACGATGGTGCACAATAGAGAACTATGGAGGAGAAGCAGGGATGGCATTTGTTGGTGGTTGATATTGATAGGCGAATGCAACGCTTGATAATGGAGATCCCGTGATAGATAATAGGTGATTGATGATGAAGTAACGTGCTGATATTTTGGTGAAGGGAAGTTTGATTGTTGGTGTTTTGATCTGGCTATGGTTTTTTGTATTCTCAGTCTATTAAGAGGAAGACAATGAGCATAGAAAATAGATATAAGTAGGAGTAGTGGATTCCGGATGTTTAGGATTGTTTCAATAGTGGAATTCATTTCAATTTTCGAACTTGAATTACTTTTGAATAGTTCCATTTTGTTGATAATTTGAAAGCTTTAGTTATTGGGCTTGATAAGAAACAAACATCTAGGAATGGAAAAAAAAAAAAAAAACATCTAGGAATGGTGAGCTTGATTCTCGGCTTAGGAATAAAATGAACGGTTCCAAAAAAAGAAGAAGAGAGGAAATAAGAAAAAAAAAAAAAAAGGGCTTTGAAGGTTTAGAACTAAAAGGGGCTTTGTATGAAAGCCCAATCGTATTTTTTGGCCCAGATTTGTGAAAACATGTTGGACCATATTCGGATTGGGCTCAACAGCCTAGAACAATGTCAAAATTTTTAATAATAAAAAAATCAAAAAGTTGGGAATATTAAAAACATAGAAAATTTTAGAAAATAGGCTCGATTGGATAATTAGATCTTAGTATTATATTTAAGTTAGTGTCTCTTAATTAGAGCTGTTAAATGGGTGAGTCGGATCGATCGGGTCGAGTCATTAATGGTCCGACTTAAATTGACCCATTAACCTATTTATGACCTATTTATGCCTAATGGAAATTTTTCGACCCATACCCAACCTGACCTATATTAATAAAATATTTTCATATTTAACCAAATTTAGTACAACTTATTCTTATTATTTTTTTTTTTTTAAGATTATATTACTAAAGAACTTCAAAGCAATACAAATCCAATGTTTGTCTTTAGTCACATGTCCTCATTTGATTATCATATTCAGTTGAAGTGAAACCGAATTGGAAACATGGGAGAATGTTAGATGGTTTCCCAAATCACTTGAGTATCTCTACATATGTAGTATGAAGAGTTTGACACCCATTTATGAGAGGTTACTTCATTGAGAAAATTTGTCTCATCTTAAATGTTTGTCTTAAGTCACATGTCCTCAGTTGATTATCATATTCACACCTCGCCTACTAGAAAACCTCAATAACTTAGAAGAGCTTGAAGTCATTGACTAGCTCTTCATCTTAACTCTAGTGAGGTGTGAAGACACTCTATTTTTGAGAGTACCTACTTCCTCCCCAAGTTGAGAAAAACATCCCTAGTCTCATTGCCTCAACTCATTAGCATTTCTAGACATTGACACTTGAAATTTTTGTCAACCATTTAGGCGTCCATTTTCTGCAAAAATACAAGAAATAAAAATGGCAAAAATTAAAAACAACAAAAATATAGTAAGAAAAATCGATAAAATTTTTTATTTACTCGAATTCTTGGCCCGCTACGAATCCAGCCCAGGCTTTAATTCCCTCCACCCAGCTTTTTATTTCTTTCTGGACCCAATCCTTTTCTTTTCTCTCAAATCCAGCCCATTCCCTTCGTTTTATTTTTTCTCATCATTGGCCCAATCCGAAGCAGCAAGGGCCTGGCGACTTTTCTGTTTCTTCTCTCCCTTTTGCACGTTCAGGCTGTGAGCGTAAGGAAGCCACCGGGACGCAATGAAGGGTAACAGAATGAGAAGGAATTGACCAAATACGAGAGCTTCTAGAATCCTGTTGAAGGCGTTGGCTCGGCTAGAGGAGAAAAGGGGTGCTCGAGAGAGAGAGAGAGAAGCGAGAGACCGAGAGTGAATTTCTTTCCGTTCGCCGGTGGTTCTCCCGAATCACCCTGCTTCTTTCTAGCATACTGAGTTTGAGAGTATTGGACCAAATCGACGAGGTTTTGGGCGAATCGTGTGATGCTGAAGCTGATTTATAGTGTATATTGATGATTTGGAGTATGGTATATCATTGCCAAGCTGAGAATTGCTCCGAAACCTAGCATAGAGTTCATGTTTTAAGTCGCACGTCACACGTTCGATCAAATGCCTAAGTGAGATTCCGAAATGGATTTTGTGTGATTCGCAGTGTGATATTGTAATGATCCGATTTTGGGTTATGCTCACTTCATTGATCGAAAGAATAGAAGGTAATGCTGCGTTTTCCTTCGTTTTAATGGCATATACGCGTTAACAAGTCGGCCGTGGATGAAAGCCTCATTGCTGGAAAATCTATTCCCATGCCGGTGAAGCCCGCGGTTGGAGGCTAGCCATAGTCGGTCCATTCCTCTTCGTTTAATATGCATTCGAGTGATTTCTACGCTAGTTTTATTAGGTTTTGTGATACATGTCTTTATAGTTGTGAAAATCCCATTGTTGGAGCAAGTCCGGCGACGCTAGTAATCACCGGCTAATTAGTGGTTGGTGCCAGTTGGTGTGGACGACCGGTGAAGTGCGGTGGCCTGAGCTCAAGGCAAGAGACATCGTCGAAGGCGGAATGTGGTTTGGGTGAGTTGCAGAGAATCCAAATAAAAAGATAGAGAATAAAAATTCAGTTACGACAGAAAAGGGGTCAAACCCGGCCAATGAGTCAAATATAGTTGGCCGGGTTAGACCGCGGGCTAGTGGTTGGGCTGAGTATAATCCTACGGGTTGGATTGCTCGTGTGGGAGGTAGAGAGAGAGGCCAAGTCGTATTATTAGAGAGCGCCAAAGAGGTTGGGTTTGAACATCAATTTTTGGGATGTTACTATTGTTGACGGGGGTGACGGAGACAAAGATGCAACGGAGGGAGAGAGAGACAGAGAACATCAATTCGATGTTACTAGATAGGGATAGGGAGAGAGGACGTACTATTCGGGTCTGAACATCAATTTTTGGGATGTTATTGTTGGGGGTGATAGAGAGAGCGAGAGACAGAGAGACAGAGATAAGCTAGGGCTACAGAGTGAAGGGATAAGGACATTGCCATCCCCGGGAGACTAGGACAGCCATCTACAGCTCTTGTTGGAATTTGAGTGGGGTTGACAACCTTTCACAATTGCGTCCAAGAGGACTAGGGATGGCGATGTCCTTGTCCCTTCACTCTATACCCCTAACTTATCTCTGTTTCTCTCTCTGTCGCTCTCTATCACCCCCAACGGTAACATCCCAAAAATTGATGTTCAAAATTGAATAGTAGGACCTCTCTATCTCTCTCTCTGTCGCTCCCAACAGTAACATTCAAAAATTGATGTTCAGACCCGAATAGTATGACCTCTCTGTCCCTCTCTAGTAATACGACCTCTCTGTCTCTCTCTGTCGCTCTGTCTGTCACCCCCAACAGTAACCTCCCAAAAATTGATGTTCAGACCCGACCTTTCTGTCCCTATCTAATAATATGACCAAGGCTTAGAAGCGAATGGGCCCATTTCATATGTTTGGGTTGGTCGTTAGGGCCGGACTGAATTCAAACTCTACCCGGACCATTAGGGTTTGGGTCAGAGAAATATCCGTGCTGTGTTCTATGACCCGATTTAGAGTCCTTTTTCCCTAGATTAAAAAAATGTTTTTAAAAGTAATAAATAAAAAAATTCGGAAAATTTAAAAATTCATAAAAAAAAAAATTAGGAAATTCAAGAAATCCATAAATTTTCTTAGGAAATTCAAAAAAAATTTTTTTTTTAAAAAAAAATGCTGAAATTTCCAAAAAAAAAACTTAAAAATGAGTTTTTGAGTAGTTTTCTCTTAGAATTTGTGAAAATCCTTTCCTTTAGGACTTTACCTAAGGATTTTTTGGATGCAATTTTGTTTTTAGGGATACGCTAGGTTGACGTTTGCATTTGTTATTACGATTATACTTGATTGTGCGTTTCTCATATATTAATTGTTCTTTTCATTTTTAGAATGGTTAGGATGAATCTTAAAATCATCAATAAGCTACCCTAACACTTTAATTAGCACTTAATCAAACTTAAGTGTTGAAATGGCGTTGGTTGCATAACCAGTGTAATCAAGTTTCTGAGTCTAAAATCTCCGGTTGTGCATATATTAAAACGACACTCTCATATCTTAATTAGTTTTCTAGCCAACCCTCAACAATGGCTAGTGGCGACTTCTTTTGAATACATAGACTAAGAAAATCAAGGAGGTGCGGTTTTGAGAGAACCCATGTTCATAATCGATGGGCTAAGTATGGATCACCAACTAGACGATGTATTCGAGCCGTATGTTGTGGGAATGCCCACTTATATTGTTTTATGAACAAAGACCTCTGAACCTCTCTCCTCCTAAGGATAGGACATGACAGCTTGATGATTTTGTTGGGACTCGAGGACTTTGGCCTAATAAAACTTAATTGTTTGTTAACTAATGTGATTTCATGGTGGCACTTTTGCAAAGGTGAGGTAAGTCCACTAACATTATGTTAAAGGTTGATGTAGGTTGGGAATTATAAATGGTGGATTGTTTGTTAACATTTTTGTTTAACAGTTGGTGTAAAGAATGAATGTTTATATGAATAAAATTAAAGCACTGTTTGGATATTAATTGTTGTGTTTTCCTTTACATATACCTTAGCACTACACATTTGCACACATAGCTTGCGGTTAAACCTAGTTGCACCCCACGAAACACTTAGGAGGTGTTGAGGATTGAATGGACCAAACGCAATTCATGCGAATGAGACAATCATTCTCAATTCTGCTCATTTTCTTGAAAGAAACAAACTAGCCCACCCACAGTTTGCGATATTTGTGAAAGGCTTACTATTAGCTTGAAATGGAAACTTTAAGCCTATAGTACCCTACCCGTTAGGCATCAAAACCTCGCAAATACATCCACATATCTATATGATTTTAAAAAAAAATCTCATCACCTATTGTAAATATCATTTCTCTCTTTACCTTTATACTTTGAATTGAAATTTCATTTTCGCAAAATCTATGGAAATCAATTGAGCGCCCAGTTAATTCCTACAAGTGGCATAGGCCAATATTTTCTTGTTTGACCCCGTAGTAAAAGTGGATTGTCAGAATTTTGAATTATGGGTTAGAAATCATTTTTCTAAATTAATTTTTCAAAGTTAATCTTACATATTGAGATGTTGAATTGAAATCACATTGTGTGCATTAATTTTTCAAAATTGAAGAGTTTCCGAAAGTAGAATCTTATTTTAATGAATAAACTTTTCAAAATTAAAAGCACAACTTTGTAGAAAAATTTATCAAAACTAGATGATTGGAACAGAGTTGGTTTGTAAAATCTAAAGGGAATTGGATTGATAAATCATGGAAGGATCTCTCAATGATGTTTTTTCTTACAAATGAACACTTAACCCTTTTAAGTGGGGATTTTGGGGCAAAGTCTCATTGCCTTGCTTTCATTAGAAGAGATGGTCTCACGGAGAGATCCCTTCTCATTTGCTTAAGTGACAATATCTTTCTTTCACAGCTTATACGTGATGGTTGATTTTTAGAAATCCCTCTACTTGACCATGCATTGAAGCAGAAAAATCTCCGAAGTCAAGTCAAAAAAATGTGAGTCCCATTCAGTTGCCAATCCATCGTAGCAAACTTTTAGGATGTTATTTCCCAAAGAACATTTGTGCATATCCCGTTAATAAGCCATTCGAATATTGGAAGATGAGCCATCATTTTTTTCTAGTAGATGACCAAGAAGACATTTCCAAAATCACATCATTTGTTTTATTATTCAAATGTGATGGCTGTCTTCCGTTTCTTATCATTTCACGTTCTACCTTAGTTTATTCATGGAATTTGGAGTTTTTTTCGTCAGGCGCTGACTATTGATGTTGCAGTTTATAATGGAAGTGAAGATGCTCGTGGAAATAATAGGAACGTGCAATTCTTTGAGGAAGGGGCTTCCATAGCATTTCAAGTGCTTATATGCCCTCTAAAGCCCATTGTTAAGATATAAATATTCTGACACAAACAAAATGAGAAGTAGTCATTGTTGATGAATGCCACCAACTTAGAACTTTCTCCTTTATGAAGAATTTGAGAAGCTATTGACAAAAATGAGGCTTCTTCCCATTAATGGCAAACCAGAGGAAAAATGAGGAAGATTTTTGATACGGTGTGTGAGACTTGTGTGAGACTTGTGATGATGGGGGGAAAATACTTGTGCTAAGAATCAAATAAACAGATGGAATCTTCTTATGAAGAGGATGAAATATTATCGTGTGACAGACCACCAACTTAATGACTGTGAGAGTAAGCTCATTTCGTTTTTTGTTTTGCCGCTTCATTGGTTGAACGACGATATTTTCGTTCACTTGCAAACTCAAGTACACTTATGATGGATGGTAGATGATGGGCTTCGACCCATATGTAAGGGGTGACTACATTGAAGTATAACCTCTCTAAGATCTATGTCCTTTCCAATAATAGAGGGTGGATATAGGTCGATAGTCCAAAGAAATCATTTTGCCAAACTGTCACTATCTTGGTTACTATCTACCTTCTTCATTGTGCAAAGAAATCATCATAGGCATCTTATGTATCTATGTGATGTCATTTGCAAAACCCTAAAGCTTTTAGGTTTATATGCCTATCAATACATTTGTTGTGAAAGTTGTTCACCTATTCTACTTGATTTTTTTTTATCAATTCCATATTGTGACATCCCAGATTTTCAACTGTGTGTTCTACTGAATAAATCGGACATTTCATTGATGCGCCTATAGAGCTGTTCTTAGAACTGATCACTCTCGAGATAACTAGACTATTTAGGGGAAACCAATAAGGATTTTAAGGCAAATAGACTTGAGAATTCGACTAGGAATCGGCTTCTCAACCGTGTCTATCTTTAGAGGCCATTGCGGCACAGTATAAAATCGATTTGAACTCAGAGATAGGCTAGTTCGACAAAGATGTGTGGCTAATCGTGGGTGACACCACTAAATTAGAAAATTCTCATCGACCGGCACTAAACTGATTTTCTTATTGTTTTGGTACCATGTGTCCGTATTTGGATCATCGGGATTTTTATGACAATTGACAATCGCCAATGAGTCGAGTGGGTTCATTATGGCTCGAAGAAAATCGACCATGAGTCATTTGTTCTAAAAATGCCTGAAAGTTACCTGATATCTTAGGTCACGCTAAAAACGCGTCGAATAGAAATTAACCGTGATTTCGAGTCTGATTTTAGAAATTGAAGATTATGTGGTGTCACGAGTTATTTTAGGAACGTGGACTCAGTCTCAGAAGATTTTTCGGAGATTCCGAGATTTTTATGGAAAATCGTTCGGATGTCGCGGAAAATTAACAGAAATTCGTTTGGGCCGAATTTAAGCGAGTTTGGACTTTCAAGCCAAGCCTTTGGGTGTTGGGTACTTACTGAAAATTCTACGGGAGATTCAGTGGATAAATTGAAGCTTAAATTGAAGAATTCGGATCTATGATGAGGGGAACATATTTTGGCATCAATATTAGATTTATTGGTGGAAAATTGGTGGGAAAGTATTGGGGACAAGCATTTATCCCCATCTTCATTCGATCCCCCACCGAAAACCAGTTGTTCCCCACTCACGCTTCAGCCCCACTAATCCCTGCTCGCCACCGAAGCATCCCTCTCTCTTCATGCCGTTCCACCGAAGTCCCTCGCACCTTCAACGAGTCCAACGCCAGCGAGCTGCTTCCTTCGTCCATCTCCACGTCGACGCTGCAACTCCACTTCGGTCTTGCCGCACCAGTTGAAGACCAGTGAAGCCACAACAGCCCACGCCTCGGTCAACTCGGCGATTATCTCAGCGAGTTGTTGACTCCTCCACGCGTCCGAATATGCTTCCATTCGGTCAAGCATCCAGCAGCTGCTTCCTCGTGTTTGGCTCGGTCAATCTTTTGCTAAGGAAGCCCCCATCGTTGACCCTCTTCGGCGCCATCTCCACTGCTTCGCACGTCCTTACAGCCGACCAAAGAAGCTGCCAGCGAGTCCAAAGCCCAGCGTCGACCGAGGTTACTCCCTCTTCTTCGCCCGTGTGTCGCCCAGCAGCTCCTTGCTGCTCCTCTATTCGGCCCATCTCCTGTCGCAGCCCACACAAAATCAAGTCCAGCGAAGCCCATCTTCACAGCAGCAGCTCAGCCCACAGTTGGTGGGAATCAACTCAGCCCAGTTTAGTTTAGTTCAGTTCAGCCCAATGAAAATCTTTAGTCCAGTCCAACTTTGAAGCCAAGCAAGTTGTCAATTTCAGTGAGGCCCAGCAAATTCAGCCCATGGTCCAGTGAAGTCCAGCAAGTTCCTTTGAAGCCCAAGCTCGTGAGACAAGATCTTTGGGCCCGGCCCGAGGGTCCATCGACGCCGTCGAAATTTTGGGATTCGGCTGCCATCACAGTGTGCCAATCTTCGCTTTGCCAAGTGAGTTTTGCTCACTAATACCTTCTTAGTTTGCTAATTATACTTAAAAGGTTGATTAGATTTATTTAAGTGTAATTAGATGGTTAGATTAGAATATATTAGTGATTATTAGATAATTGATGCATGTTAGGCAATTGAATTGTACATTTAGCGAATAAACATGTGTTAGTATTTATTGAATGCTTCTCGGGATTTTTTTCCGACCCTTATCGGGCTTCAATTCGGCATTATGGGCATAAATTGGATTTTTAGTATTTAATTATCAATTTTCGAAATTAATTATTTAATTAATTATTTTCCGAAAATTCAACTGGGATGGCCAGTGACCGGAATTTTGTGCTGATTGTCATAGTGCAGTCCGTTTATTTATTTAAGCTCCACATTGTGTTGAATTGAATTGATTGTGCAATTTGAGGAATTATTCCTTAATTGATGAAAATTGAGTGGAATTGAATGATTGATTTGGTAGGTGGCTGAGTATGGCTATTTAGCATTAATAATGCCTTGATGAGCTTTAAAGTGGAGATAATAGTGAGAGTGAACTCAGAACTATATTGGCTGAGACCAATCAGATACGAAGTATAGACAGGCGTGGTTTGGTATTTAAGAATATCATTGTGCAAAAACGGCACCTTAAAAAACGCACATAGACTGTCTATGACTTGTGGCAGGCGTGGTTCGGTGATTAAGGATATCACTGTGAGAAAACGGCGCCTTAAAGAACGCACGTAGACTGCCTATGATTTGTGATAGGCGTGGTTCGGTGATGAAAGACATCACTGTGCGAAAATAGCGCCTTAAAAAACGTACGTAGACTTTTTGTGATCTATGACGGGCATGGTTCGGTGATGAGGGATATCACTGTGCGAAAACGGCGTATTAAAGAATGCACGTAGACCGTCTATTACTTATGTCACATTGGCGAAAACGATGCCCGAGAGTATTAATGGAACTCTGTGACTAAGTTTATTATTGGAGGTTATATGAGGTGGAATGAATGACCTAAAAATGATCCAACTGACATGTAATCTACTAGGGCGATTGATTGATGATTCAATCTAAGTGTGATTTGATGTGATCCTTTGCTTTGATTTGATGTTGGGAATTAATTGATTGAATAGAATGATCGGTGAATGGTTGATTGAGACGTAATCGACTAGGTCGATTAATCATTGCCTTGAATTGATGTTGTAAATTGGTTGGAATAATGGAAATGACCGTGAGTGGTTTTGTTGACGTGTAATCGACTAGGTCGATTTGATCGATGCTTCAATCAGTGATGTGATTGCTTTGGTGCCTATTTGATCTATGTTAATATGCAGATGGAATCTGAGGCCAAGATAAGTCATTTGACTCATGTTGTGTATAGGCAGCCCTAAGGTATATTAGTTTACTAGTTGGGTCTTAGGGGGTAGAACTTGCTGAGACGTAGTCTCATCCCGGTTGTGTGACAACATTTTAGGACCTTGATGAGGAATCTAAGGAGAAAGAACCCGAAGAGGAGTATTTGGAGGAGAACCTCGAGGATGATCCAGAGTAGGATCCTAATGAGAACTCAGACTCCACTCCTATCTGATGACCTTTGCTATAGAACCTGTATGTGTAGAAACCAACCTTTTAATATGGCTTGTATATGTATATGTATGACTGAGTTGTTATATATGTACGTAAGGGTGTTGGTTTTCAGGTTTAAATTTCTAGTCCTACTAGTATATACCATTGCTTTATTGTTTGGGGATTTTTATAACTGTTTATAACTACTTCCCCATATGCTATAAAATAAAAAGGAAAGGGTCGGCGATGTGTAGTCATGGCATATTGCATTTTAAAATCGACCAAGGTAAGGGATGTGTGCGTGCCTGAGGATTGGAGCATGACACTTACCATATCTCAAATGTACAATGTAAAACTTTCTCATGAAGATTTGTTAGATCATGTCCCATTGATCACCAAAGCGGTCAAAAGAGATAAAGAATTGGTGAAATTATGTGTGGTGGTTTTATTTGCCGTTTGGTTGGTTAATCAAGGCTTGTCCTTCTTTGTGTCCTTAGTAAAGGTTCGGCTCCATGAAGCCACTGGATGACAAAACAGAGACCGAGTTGTCGTCGTATGAAGTGCTGAAAATAAGGTTGCTTCGAAGTTTAAGTATTCAAGGGAGCAAGGGACTGCAGTTATGATTGTCAAATATCTTTGCCACTCGAAATTTAGTTTCTCTAAGCTTCTCCAAACAGAAGTTACAGCAAAAGCAAATAAATTATGAGGAATCAGTCTACAGAATCAAGACAGACAGCTTAAATTTATGGTTTTTAAGCAGAACTAGCTGCTAATTCCAGTCTGTAGCTCCAAAAAAGCCCCGTAAGTTGACCATGATGGTCGGAGGAAATTTCCAGGAGAGCACGGACGGTTGTGCTTAATCAGTACTATGGCTTCACTTCTTTGGCCATTAGAACTTTAGGTATGTTGGTGCCATATGGGTGTACGAATTTGATAGTCTTTTAATTAAGTGTAGAATTAATTGATCCTTTGACTTTTCACCGATGGAAACTTTAATGTTTTCGGTAGATAGTATTTTCCGTGTAAAGCTTTTCCTCTAATTAGATTTGCCACTTGTGCTGATGGAGGAATTGGTTGTTCAAGTAAGTTTACTTGAACACATTATTTTGCTATGATGTTTAGCTGCCTCATTTTGTTCTTCTGAAGATACTCTGCAGGTTTTGGATTTTGCTATGTTTCCAGAACCAGAATATGATCTGCCTATATTCTGTGCCAACGATTTCATTGCTGCGGAGACAATTATAGTTGTTCTGTAAGAACAATTCTTTGCTCTTGTTTTTTAACTTATTCCTTGTTGTAAGAAACAACGCTAGTTGATGAAAATGACACCAGTTGCTTGCTCTATGGTCAACTATATGTGCTCAGCAATTTTGCATGTGCTCTATGGTCAACTGTATGTCTCGAGCAAATTTGCATGTGCATGTGCATGTGATATCCATGTGTTGCAAGCCAATAAGTGGCCATACGTGCTTTTCTGCTGAAATTACCCGCTAGCACCTTTCTGATAAAAGAAAGTGTTGAACAGTTGAAATGGGTTGCCGTGTAGCTGTTCTGCTTGAGTGTCATGAGATGACTTTTGCAGAAGCTTTGAACAGTCACGCATTTGATGTCTAACTATCTAGTTCCTACTGGCATGGCGTAGTATACTGCACAGTGTTTGTCAAGCTAGATGTACAATAGTGAACTTCCGGCTTGAGATATGGCTTGAGATATGTAATGCTTCTTGATGAGCAGTTAGCATCTTGGAGTGTATAGTTTTGTTGTTAAGATGCACAATAAGTATTTCAACGATATTAAATTTCTCAAAAGAGGAGTGATGCATTTCAATTTTCTTTTATAATAGTTGAATATAGAAAAAATAAAAATAAATGATATCCTTATTGGCTTGAGATATGTAATGCTCCTTGGTGCTAAATGCTGCCCATCGCCCTTAAATCCTATATTAACTTTGATTTTTGTACATAAGGCTTCCTGATCTACCTTGATATATTGTTTGCAGGGACCTTAACCTTCTATCTGACGTTGTCAAGCACAAAGAATACAAAGTTAAGTGCTGCGAAGGCCTGATGTCTTTAGGTCTCAAGTATGCTGATGTCAATTGTTTGTTGTGTTTTATAGTAACATTCAAAGAGTTTTTAGTTTTTTTCCTGTCCTTTTTGGACGTTTCAGTTGAACACCACTTTATGCAGCTTTTACCATGGGGTGGAAATCTAACGGGCGAATCGTTGAGATTCTTCTCACCAATAGTCATATGGACCAGGTTTAAGTCTAGTCGACACATGCATGCCGTTTGATACCCTGCATTCGTGGATTATCTCAAGGTACCTCACTCAATAAATTGTCTCTTCAAGGGATTGTGTTGGAATTCAAGTCGGCGGAAGACGACTTACTTGATTCCAATGTGCAAACAGCAAATAGCCCAGGAGCGAACGTTGAATTGCGAATAAATCACGAACAACACTTTCTCACGTTAGTCTAGATGCAATCACAAGGAAAGCATCCAATTTCCATAGCGTAAATGCCTATTGTTCTTGCAAAAATGAAATGGAACGCTTTGATGGAAAGGGGAGAGAAAATGAAGAAAATATTCAGAACGTACATTTGTCCAACCACTCCAACGGTTGTCTTCAGGGGTCTTTTATATGACCCCATCACACCCCTTCATCGTGGTATATCAAGTCCAAATGGTGCGGTCCAATCGCACTCCATCATGGACGTACTAGCTAAAGTACAACATCTCTCACTCGGACATTATGGGATTGATAGCGCTTTATCAATAATATAAGGCATTCAACATTTATCAACTTTACAAAATAATTCATATTGGCAAATAAGCCGTGCAACCAGTGAGTACACCTGCACTTGGGAGCTCAAATTATGCACCTGTTAGGGATGACATAATGGCTATAACCTTGAAAAGAAATAAACAATCGATGTCTCACAGTGCCCCAGACATATTTTGTTATATCAATCCAAGTATACATATCCCTTAAAAGCTATACTTGATTATTCTCAAAAACACCATGTATTTACAATTACATCTGCAACCACATAGGGCGATATAATTGGTTGACCAGCAAATACATGTGATAGATGTAAAACAACAATAGTCTTCTTTCGCACTCATGTCTCTCTCAATTTCAGAACAACTGCTTTCCTAGACACGTCCCATAGGCCATATCCATTCATGACTGCCTGTAACATGCTAAAGTGGTAACATTGATCTTTCACTTCGAGAACATAGTCAGAAGTAACATAGGGCACAAAATTGAGGTAAATTATAAATTACCTCAAGGGTTCACACGATGAGTAAATAGGGATAATTTTACTCACATTCCCTTGTTGATCGTATAATGCACATGTAGTATGAATTACATGCTATAGTGGATTACTCTTTCTATAAAAGCGTACGTCATTTATTAAATATATCCATTATACGGATTTTAGCTTAAATATAGTCACGTGCTTCTCACGTACTCATGTTTAGCCCGAGTGCTATATCAGCTCGTTTTTTTATAACGCCCAATTAAGTACTCGCATCCGGCATCTTACAGGCATACATGATTATGGAACTATCATGTTCGATCTTATTATAATAAATCACAGACCTCATCTTGACTCCAATCAATGCGACATATTTTATGTACCAAACTTATTCTTTAGCATTTATTTGTACATAACGTCTCATCCCAACGTACTTTCTAAAGCACTTGAGGCGATTGCTCATATGAGTGAGCCAATTATTGCCTGCTGACATATTTTTTAATAATATATGTGTGTTTGTGCTAGTCTCATAGTAGATTGGTACTTATTGATAAAACATCAAATCACTAATAAACAAACAAGTACAATACATCTGTCCACAAATACATAAACCAATGATCCTTTACAATAACACATATCACATTCTATGCAATCCTAGTGACATCCTTTGGGTCAAGAATATGTCTCTAGGAATAGCCTTCGTAAATGGATCAGAAACCATTCTATTTGTTGAAATGTATTGTAGGATCACTTCTTCCTACGCTATAATATCTCTGACAAAGTTATTCTTTATATCAATGTGCTTTGTCCTTCCATGATACTTGGGATCTTTCACATAGGCAATAACTGCTTGACTATTGCAATAAACTGTCACCAGTCTTGGAACTTCAGTGACAGCGGCTAAATTTTCCAAGAAACGTTTTAGCCATACTACTTCTTGCACTATGACAAAACATGCAATAAATTCTGCCTCCATCGTAGACAAGGCCGTGCATGTCTGTTTCTTGCTATTCCAAGAAATTGCACCTCAATTGAGCAAAAACGCATATCCAGAAGTCGATTTACACTCATCTAGGTCTCTACCCCAATCGGCATCTGAATAGCCTAATAAGCATAAATCATTCCCTTGGTAACAAAGTCGATAGTCCACGGTGCCCTTCAAGTATCTCAGGATCCTCTTCACTGCTTTCCAGTGTGCTTGACTAGGATTTGATTGATATCGGATCACCAATCCCACGGCATAACATATGTCGGGTCGAGTACACATCATAGCATACATCAAACTTCCGACTGCATTAGAGTAAGGAATAGTTTCCATCACTTTAATTTCTTCTGGAGTCTTATGACACATCTTAGTACTTAGGCCTTTACCTTGCATGACAGGGGTATCAATGGAATTATAATACTGCATATTAAAACGCTCAAGAATCTTCATAATATAAGACTCTTGTGATAAAGTAAGGAGTTTCCTTAATCGATATCTTTCGATCTTAACTCATAATAAATAAGCAGCTTCACCTATGTCCTTCATCTCAAAATTAGAGGACAACCATTCTTTTATGGTGATAACCAAAACCTTGTCATTTCCAGCCAATAAAATATCGTCACATAAAGTGATAAAATCACAAATTTATCTTTGGACCACTTGACATATACACAGTGATCTTTTTTGATTATCGTGAAACCAAAAGTTATTATTGCTCGATGAAAACGAGGATACCACTGTCTCGATGATTGCTTAAGGCCATATATTGAGCGATGAAGCTTGCAAACTTTATGCTATTGACCTTTAGCTATGAAACCTATTGGTTGTTTCATATAGATTTTCTCATCTAATTCTCCATTGAGAAATGCCGTCTTTACATCCATTTGATGTAATTCAAGGTCCAAATGTGCAACGATGGTTAAATAAGGCGTATTGAGGCAAACCTTACAACTGGTGAAAAAATTTCCTCATAGTTTATACCCTCTTGTTGAGTATAACCTTTCACCACAAGGCGAGCCTTATATTTTTCAATGGATCCATCCGCCTTTCGCTTAATCTTGAAGACCCATTTGTTTACAATGGCCTTACGATTGGGTGGTAGATCAACCAAGTCCCAAACATAGTTTGCCCTCATAGACTCCATCTCATATTTCAAAACTTTTCTCCATTCTTCTTTATCAGAGGATGAGAGAGCCTCTTGACCAGTCTTAGGCTCGGCATCATCTTTTTGAGCAATCATAAATGTTTCCCCTTCAATCTCAAAACGACGACGAGAAATACTTTTACGATTACTTTTACGTAATTGAATTTCTCTTGAATTCAATTCATCAGGCGATGCAACACTCCCACTTGGTCTTGTGTGTTGAGGTAAATCTTCATTTTCCTCTACAACATCAGTGGGTGTGTTATCAAGATATTCCATCTCATATAATTGGAAGTCCTAATCAATCTCAACTCTACTAGGAAAATCGTTCTCCAAGAACGTGACATCTCGTGACTCCATTTCGGTCACACTTCCATCAGCTTGTTCACCTATGAACATGTACCATTTGAAGTGCTCGGAATATCTTATACAGATATATTTTTTCCCTCTAGGACCTAATTTGCCATATTTATGGGAAGAATCATGAACATAAGCTGCACATCTCCATGGACGTAAACTACTCAAGTCTGGTTTCCTACTAGTCCATAATCATAAAGGATGAAAGTGACTGATTTTGAGTGCACTCGGTTAAGTATATAGGCAGTAATCAATAACGCATCTCTCCAATAGGAGATAGGTAAATTTGCTTGCGTCATCATAGACCTAACCATTTCCAATATGATTCTATTCCTTCTCTCAGCTACCCTATTTTATTGTGGAGTACCAGGAATAGTCAATCGTCATACAATTCCATTTTCATCATAAAGAGCCTTGAATTGCTCCGATAGATACTCACGTCCACGATCAGTTCTCAATACCTTTATCGTTTTGTTCAACTGATTCTCTACCATCACTATATATCGTCTAAAGTAGTCTAATGCTTTTGACTTATGGGAGATCAGAAAGACATAACCGAAATGTGTGAAGTTATCTATGAAAGTGATGAAATATGAGGCTCCATGCGTCGCCCTCACATTCAAAGGACCACAAATGTCAGAATGTATGAGATGTAATAGAAATTCAGCTCTAGTCCCTTTACCGAAAGGTTTTCTAGTTGTTTTTCCCACCAGACAATATTCACATACGGATAGACTAACATTAGTGAGTGACCCTAAAATACCTTATCTAGCTAATCTTTGCATTCTTTGCAATCCAATGTAACCTAATCTAGCATGCCAAGTACTTGCATCAATCTCAACGTTATTAGAAGATGCAATTAAAGAAAAACAACCATCAACATTAACATTGTACTGATCATAGTCAATGTCTAACACCATAAAACCATTCGATACATGACCTAAACCATAATAAACCGTTCCATACAAAATGTCAACACAATCACCATGGAAATTCAATACATAACCTAAGTTAAGAAGAACTACAGATACCAAGTTTTGTCAAATATCTAGAGCATAAAGGACATCATGCAGGAATATGTTTCAACCACCACGTAAGATTAATTTATATGTGCTGATACCCTTCACTTCAACTCTTGAGTTATTTCTAACATATATCCATCTTCTTCCAGGTGGTATTCGATGATACTCCACAAATGCTTCTCGGTCTCTAGTTACATGGTTTGTTGCTCCTGAGTCTACAGTCCACATTGTATGAGATTCAGCAAGCATTACAGTACTAGAAACAAAAGCATTAATAAAAGTAATGGAGTAATAAGGTACCGTTTTCGACTCAGTACATTCACGAGAAAAGTGACCCATCATGCCACAATTATGGCATTCCATCTTGGCCTTGTCCTTCTTCCCACCACGTTTCTTGCGTCGGAATGTCTTAACCCTCTTGGGTGCCTGATCATTCATCTTCCCTTTATTGTTGAATTGAATATTCCTCTTACGCTTGAAGCCCGAAGTTTTGCGCAAACTCGATTCAGCAACATAAGCATGGGTAGAGGATCTTGCAGCCTCTAGGTGCTCATCCTCTAATTCCAAATGACGCGCAATATCATTAAAAGTGACAATATTCTCATTACGCGTCATATTGATTTTCATATACTCCCAATTGTTAGGAAGAGACCTTATAATAGCATGAACTTGTTGTTTATCAGTAAGGGAGTGACCTGCCGACTTTAGCTCACAGATCATATTTGACATCTCTCGAAGATGTTGTCTCATTGTTACATTTGGGTGCTTTCGGAATGTGTCAAATTTGATTGAGTCTCCTCAGCTTAGTGGCAGATGTACCCCCAAACTTGTCATTCAAGGCAACCCACATAACTTGAGCTTTATTATAACTTTCAAACTCACACATGAGATCATCTTGCATACAGCTCAGCAATATGATGCGAGCAATGCTATTTTTTCTTTTTCCAAGCTTGTCACCGTTCAGCTTCTCACCCTTATTGAGGTCGGCCACAATGATCTTGGATGTCGAAATCATAATCAATTGCTATAACACATTGACATAATAAATGCAGAATCAATACTAGCACACTTTTCAAAGTAACACAAATATTTAATTTGCAGCAAAGACAAACTAAATTAATGATAATTCAACAAAAGACACAAAAGCCAAAGTTCACAATGTTCCCAATCAACTTCTATGTACAATTGTTCTATTATCATTAATTAGTTTAATTTGCACAAATTTTAAGTTCTAAGTGAGAACTCCTTTCAATTCTACCAATCTACGAACTCCCACTAGGAAAAATAATTACATGACCTTATGTAATTTCTACATTTTTCTTTAACATGAAAACAAAGCATGATAATAACCAACATTTAAACAACAATTATGCTTCAACTATAATCAAAATTGCAATTCAACATGTAATGGATTTGCTACCATTGTTCTAATTTCTAGCAACTAGAAAATCGCAAGTATATTAAAATGTATACATCATGTCATTGAACCAAGCTCTACACAACATATATAACATAATTTGCACACAAGCTAGCTACTGTATTTCCTTAATCACAAGAAAATACAAGCTACAAATGAATAAGCTGCATTAAACCCAAAAAAATACACGTACATAGGGTTTCCAAAGTATTTTCATACATTTATAAAATTCTAAAGTATAAAATAATTATACCACAGTGTAGAGAACATTCATACGAACCAAACACCGCTGACCACGCTCCAATCGGAGCCCGCACGCACCCCCACGTGCCGCTTGAGTGTGTGGTGCGTGTGGCGCATGTGCCAGCGAGCCAAATGGCTCCTGGCCAGTCTGACCGGTCCAACCGGTGACTGGTCCGATTGGTTTGACCGCTAGACCGGTTGACTAGTTAACGGTTGAGTAGGATCGGGTCAACTGGGTCAGGTCGCCGATCGGGTTGGGTCAGGTCGCCGGCCAGTGACCGGCCGGCCAACTATCACCGGCGGTGACGTCATCGATGATGTCATCCGGCAACCGACCATTGGATGACGTCACGGTGATGTCACCACGCGCTGGTTTGCCGACCGACGCGTGCCAGTTCACCGGCTGGCGCGCGTCGCGCACTTGCCGGTTTGCTGATCATGTGGGCACGTCCGACATCTCCCGGTGGCGCTTGACCCATCGTCGAACTCGTCTCGACGAGCTGTTTCACCCTGTATATTAAAAAAATTAATTTTGACCAAAAAATTATTTCGAAAAATGGCCAAAATCATATGAGTAAACGTGACTCCGAACTCGTTCTTCGCTGCAGTTCGATTTCGAGTTTTTCATATGGCAATTCTGACAATCAAAGATCCAAACAGTGTAGATTTCATACTCTTGATCTCAATATCAAATTGTAAACGAGAAAATTCAATGAAAAATAAGGAAGAAATCACGACCGGGCTCTGATACCAATGTTGGAATTCAAGTCGGCGGAAGACGACTTACCTGATTCCGATGCACAAACAGCAAATAGCCCTGGAACGAACATTGAATCGCGAATAAATCATGAACAACACTTCCTCACGTTAGTCTGGATGCAATCACGAGGAAAGTATTCGATTTCCACAGCGTAAATGCCTATTGTTCTTGCAAAGATGAAATGGAATGCTTTGATGGAAAGGGGAGAGAAAATGAAGAAAATGTTCTGAACGTACGTTTGTCCAACCACTCCAACGGTTGTCTTCAGGGGTCTTTTATATGACCCCATTATATCCCTTCATCATGACATATCAAGTCCAAATGGTGCGGTCTAATCGCACCCCATCATGGACGTACTAGCTAAAGTACAACAGATTGCATTGTTTCTTTTAGGCTAGAATATTTCTCTATTTAATTTCCTCTAATCTTTGATTTCTTCTCAGGCTTGGCTCGTTTAGATGGACCTAGGAATAAGGGAGACTGATGCATCTCAAATTATAGCCAACCGTGAAGCGCAGCATCGGTATCTAACTTCGAGAGCAGAAAAGGTTTATCACTTGGTCACTCATCTCCTCCCCTATCTTCATCTACAGCCTACTTGTAAAGTTTATTTATTACATGCACATGCAGAGACCAGTGCTACTATCGATGGTCTAAAGTATTAAGCAAAGTGTTATAAATGCATCTAACATTATGCCATTGCTCTTATGTTTCTTTGATTCATTTTCAATCTATAACTTATTTGATTTTTGAGTCCCAGATCTGGGTTATGAAGTTTTGAAAAGGTTATTTGGGGAGACACATGCAAAGATAGAATTTCATTTACAGCTATTCATAGATCTACATCCCCATTGCATATTAGAATTGCAGTTACTTATCTCTTGTCATGAAACATAGAATGAAGTCCAGAGCTTCCTATTCAACGGAGTTGATTCACGAGGCTCCAAAACATATTTGGATTACTTTCCAGAATATCCATGTGAAGAAGGCAGAGTAAATGAGAGGAGAAGCATGCTCGGGAAGTCTTTTGCAACTCACCCATGGAACAGGAAAGGAGAATTTATAGGAAACTGTAACGACTAACTTGCCTTGTTCATTGCACTTCTGTTGCCACCTTTTCCAGGTCTGTTTCATTGTGCTACTGCACTTAACTAGTGCATCATAAGTGAGTTTTTCTGTCTTCAGGCTAGCAACTTCCTTTCAGGTTTGGTTATTTATCCCTCAAATTGACAAAATTGTTATCTTAGTCATTTGAAATTTTGCTTATTCTTGTAGTAAAAGGATAAGACCTTGATCTGTAAATATGGTGCAAGAGTTTGAAAATGCAGCTACATGTATTTAAACGCGCCTATCTTTCCTGTAAGCAACTTTCTATTGCCTGTTGATATGAGTAGCAACCCGAGGCCTCAATTTATTCAGTGATTGTTGAGTATATGTGAACTTTTTCGTGTTGGCTACATGTGTGATACCATGAGAATGTCCCCGTGGCATCAAGGTTTAGCCAGGAACTACGACCATCAGTTTTGACTTAGCCGGAATCAGGCGGATTTCTCGTACTTGAGAATCGTCTTTTACGTAATTCCCAGAAGCAGATGAATTTTTGGCTATGGTACCGTCACAGGCTAGTCTCTAGCGTACCACTCTACCCTCTTCTTCAGTTAGAGCTAGCATTATAATAGTAGAAGCAGGCATTGTTCATCGTACTATCCAGATTAATGTCTCTTTTGGTGCAAGCCATAAATTCAGTTATATGAATGGTTTGAAAACTAGGCAAACTTAAGGGGCGATTTCGTAATAAGAAGGAACAACAAGATTTTATTTTATTTTTTGGTCAGAAGGAACAACAAGATTGGAAGAATGTTTTCGGACACAGACCCAACGGTCGGAAGATCACGCTCCGATGTCAACTGTTAACCTGAAGCAGATCATTAGCGATGCTTGAAACAGACTGGGCTACGCCAAAACAATACCTTTGACTTCAAGCAAGAGGTGATCGTATGCAATACACATTAATCAATCAATGGTGTGACAGATAAGGTGATCTGCTAATAGATTATCCAGCCCAAGCAGGAATAGTGATGGCTATAAGCTATATATTAATATAAACAACCGAGGTTCTTTTTGCTTGTCCATAGACAATCACTTTTCCAACATTAAATAAGGGTTAATATCATAAATAAATAAATAAAAACCCCAAACTAGTACACATATGATAAATTTATCCCGAACTAATTTTTTTACTACCAAAAATCTCAAATCGGTACACCTTTGACAATTTTAACTTGAATTGGTATGCTTAAGACAAATTTATTCTCTGATAGTTTTACTGAATTGAATGACACGTAACAGTTGACTAATATAGCAATTTGGGATTTTCCTTTTCATTTGTCAAAGTTATACCAATTTGTGGTTTTTTTTTTTTTTGTATTAATCTAATTTAATGAATGACATATTTGTCACAAATATACCAGTTTGAGATTTTTAGGGGTTTAAAAATTTGTTTGGGGTAAATTTATTACGAGTATGCTAGTTTTTGTTTTTTTTTTTTTTTATAGTTGTTTGAGATAAATTTATCATACGTATACTAATTTAGAGTTTTTTGTAGTCAAAATATTAATTTTTGGTAAATTTATTACATATATACCAGTTTAAGGTTTTGAAAAAGATCGTCCTTCTATTTTCTAGCTCTAACTTCAAGATATGTGGATTATGTCCCTACAACAAAGATCAAGTGATTGGCCACGCTTGTATAACTATCCAAATTTGGCTCATTTCTCCAACAAGGGCTCAAATACTTTGCGTGGTTTTAATGTAATTTTTGGTTTTTTAATTGTTATGCACTTTATTTTTCATTCGATCTTAAACATGCTTTATTTAAATTTCGCCCAATAATACCAAAAACTCAAAACAGGTACAAACATACTACATTATCTCCAAAAAACTTTATAGAACAATCTAGGTGTTCCACATAATATCCCAAACTGATATTTTTGTGCCCCATTTACCTCAAATTGTGGCAATTCTTTCATTTTTTAGGGATAAATGTAGCCCGAGCGCACCAGTTTGTCATAAATGCCACATGTATATACTAATTTGGGATGTTTTGAGACATAAAAATTAGCTTGAGGTAAATGTGACACGAATATACTGATTTGAGACTTTTTGTGGTATTAATTTTGTATTTTCTATTTGACGGGAAAGCCGTGAGTATTTTTTTTTATTATATATAAGTGCAACCAAATCATCAAACCCGTTAAATTCTTGTTTGATCAAATTTGTGCTTAGATGCAGTGGAATAAGCACAAGAAAATTGTAATAAAAGCTATAATTCTAGCCTCTAACTAGAAAGGTTGATGACTAAATGAGAATGACGTGCTATTTAGTGCTGACCTAGATACGAGACAAGTACAAAATAAGCAAAGAAGAAATGCTTTGGTGCACGAAAGTCATAAAACCACTCAATATGCAGCAACCTTTGCATCTCATATTCCCTAGTTAGTGGGGGAAAATAATATTTAACTACGAACGAGGGATATGAGGTATGCGGGTGTTAACATGTTAAAATAAGGAATGTAGTCTAAATGTAAATTAACCTTATTATTAAACCAACCAACACAAAAATATTGTTACCAGTACTTTATTAAGCACTCGGTAAGGTGATTTTAGCTTGTGTTCAACCTGATTAAGATACTCCACGTATTGGGATTGTACTTGATTTGAAGGTGCTCTTCTCGTCGTACAAAAACATATCGACCATTAATTATATTCACATGAGCAAGTGGATGGTCGGGAAAAAAGAGTAGACAAGTTAATGAACCGATGAAGCTAGCGAGTAGGAAAAAATACCCCTCGGCCGGCCGTTCATGGAACAAATGCGACGACCCGTTAACATGATTGGGAGGCTTGAGAAAGGCTTGTACAAAATTTCATAGACATACAAAAGGCTTTGTATAGTAAATAGTATTGAGGAGCAAGATCACCGGTAGGTGTATAATCCAACAAGTGCCACAATAAAATATAGAGTCGGTCACCTTTACCACATACTTTTATCGACCTAATTAACGAATTTAACAACCTACAACTGGCCGAAACGGTAACTAAATCAGACCCGAGAATCTGCAGTTTTTTTTTTTTTATGTCGTTGAATTGGGCACGAACAAATGTAGACCAGTACGAAATGGAGATGTTGGACGCGTTAACTCTGGAGTTGACGCCGTCATAGAGGGAATAGAACGGGATCAGATTTTTCAGTGAACCAAAAAAAAAAAAAAGTAATTAACTTTCATCATCACCAAAAAAAAAAAAAAAACCCTCAAAAAGATGGCCGATAATGACATGATTACTCCAGACTAAAAAATTCCCAACCACGGTCCTAATCCTAACCTGCCCTCCCAGGAATTAATCGCCTAACTCAAAATGTCACTTGAAAATTACAATATAAAATAATGAAATTTATAGCCCTTAATTGAATGAACCGAATGATAAAAATTCGGAGGAAGAGAGATGCTAAAATACCTCTAAATGATACGTAGCATGACATCAAAATGCCTTGAATTCGTGCTGGCCTAACAAGAGTACGCTTTCTAAAGAATGCTTGAATCTAAGAATTTTAGTGATAAGAAAATGAATTTTAGATATCAACATAGATTAAAATTTTTCGCAGCATTAATCAACAGGACAACGTTAAATTTAAATTTAGGCAACGACGCAACTCACATCCATCTTTATTTCTCGTGCGACGGCCTTCTTGCGGGGCATGGGGTGGATCCGCCGCGTCGCTGCATCGTCAAGCGACGCAAGCAAAGTCACATGGCAGGGCAAATTCCTTGTTTTGCCCTTCCCCTAAGGAGAAAACCTCGATCTGTTTTCAAGGTTGATTTTTCGAATGCTCATGTCGTTTTTACAAGCATCGTGCGTCCGTATAATTGGTCTTTTGCTTCGATCGTGTCTCTTGTTAACCGTTTTGGCCACCCCACTACCTCCCCCCTCCTCTCCTTTTTCTTTGGTTCTTTTAGGCGAAAGATAACCAACAGCTTTTCCGTCTTGGAATTCCTGGAATACGTGTGAAGAAGATGAAAAGGAATAGCCAAAGAAAAAGGAGGAATTCAAGGAATAAACACAGACTCGATTTCATTCTTATGTTGTCGTGGTTGAATCGAAATCTGAACATTTCTACTTTTTTTCCTCTCTCAGGTTTCTGGGCTTCTGCTAATCCTGCTGTGCTGGATGGTTCTTTGGTTAAAAAACGTGACAAACGAACGGAGATATACATTGATTACATAAACGAAATTGAAATAGAATGGAGAGGAAGATTGCAATTTTGTATTTCTGTATATTGATTTGTACATGTTCACTACTCTATTTATTATACTAAAGTGTAAAACAGGAAAGAAATAAACAAAAATATACATTGATTACATAACGATTCTAATTCCTTTGTGGGCACTCCAGACGTAGTCGTTGCATTCCACTGTTTCGTTTTCTATCCGCCGTTTCAAGTTCTGACAATGCTGCTCAGTATGTGCGTGCGTGCGTGCGTGCGTGAGAGAGAGAGAGAGAGAGAGAGAGAGAGATGCTTGACTATGAATGTCTGTCGCCGGTTCGGCTCCATGATGTCACTGGATGATAAAACAGAGATCGAGTTGTTATCGTGTGAAGTGCCGAAAATAAGGTTGCTTCAGAGTTTGAGCATTCAAGGGAGCAAGGGACCGCAGTTATGATTGTCTAATATCATTGCCACTTGATATATAAATTATGAGGAATCAGTCTACAGAATCTAGACATGGTTTTTAAGCAAAAGTAGCTAGTAGTTCCAGTCTGTAGCTCCAGAAAAGCCCCTGTAAGTTGAACATGATGGTCAGAGGAAATTTCCTCGAGAGAGAGTACGGTTGTGCTTAATCGGTACTATGGCTTCACTTCTTTTGTTATTAGAACTTCAGGAATTTTGGTGCCATATGGGTGTACGAATTTGATAGTTTTTGAATTAAGTGTAGAATTAATTGATCTGACTTTTCACCGATGGAAACTTTCATGTTTTTGGACGATATTATTTTCCGTGTAAAGTGTTTCCTCTAATTAGATTTGCCACTTGTGCTGATGGAGGAATTGGTTGTTCAAGTAAGTTTACTTGAACACATTATTTCGCTACAATGTTTAGCGGCCTCATTTTGTTCTTCTGAAGATTCTCTATGCAGGTTTTGCATTTTGCTATGTTTCCAAAACCAGAATATGATCTGCCTATATGCTGTGCCAACTTTTTCGCTGCTGCCGAGACAATTATAGTTGTTCTGTAAGGACAATTATAGTTGTTCTGTAAGAATAATTCTTTCTTCTTGTTTTTTAACTTACTCCCTGTTGTAACAAACAACGCGAGTTGATGAAAATGGCAGCAGTTGCTTGCTCTATGGTCAACTATATGTGCTCCAACTTTGCATGTGCTCTATGGTCAACTGTATGTCTCTGAGCAAATCTGCATGTGCATGTGCATGTGATATCCATGTGTAGCAAGCCAATTAGTGGCCATGCGTGTTTTTCTGCTGAAATTACACGCTAGCACCTTTCTGATAAAAGAAAGTGTTGAACACTTAAAATGGGTTGCGGTGTAGCTGTTCTGCCTGAGTGTTACGAGCTGACTTTTGCAGAAGCTTTGAGCAGTCACACATTTGGCGTCTAACTATGTAGTACCAACTGGCATGGCGTAGTATGCTGGACAATGTTTGTCAAGCTAGATGTGCAATAGTGAACTTCCAGCTTGAGATATGGCTTGAGATATGTAATTGTTGGAATTTGTGATCCAATTCTAGAAACTTCAATATAGATTTGAGCTAGAAAATTTAAGAAAAATTCTAGAAGAGTCTACAAGCTACCATCTCTTATGTGTTCTAGAAGTTTCATCTTATGTTACTATAAAATAATAGTAGCTATTTGTAGAGAAGTCTAGAAACTTCCTCCACCAACTTTGGCAACTATATAAAGGAGGACGTGCGGACCCCTCAAGTGCCACAACTTTGGCCAAAGGGACACTTAGGTGCCATAACTTACGAAAGGTACACTTAAGTGATCAAAATCGGAGTAAAATGGATCACTTGAGTGCCACTCCGGCCAAAATCCGGCCAAAACCCCAACTTGGCGTTTTTCCGACAAAGCGTGCCCAAAACGATGCCGTTTGGCACGCCGATGTGGTCAAAACGGCATCGTTTTTTGGATAGACGTGGAAAAAAAAAATAAAAATTAAAAAATTAAATTTAGATAAAATATTAAAAAATAATAATTTTAAAATTAAATTTAGTCAAAATATTATAAAAAAATTTATAAAAAAAAAGCAACGTGGGGGAGACGGTGAGGGATCAACCCTCAACCACCGCCGCCGCCGGGAAGGGCCGGCGACGGTAAGGGGAGGGTCGGCCGGGGTTGCGGGCCACGGCCGTGGGTCGGCGACCTTGGCCGACCGGTGGCGAGGGCTCGCGAGCCCTCGCCGCCGGATCCGGGGGCTCGCGGCCCTCGCCGCCGGTCGGCGGGGGTGGCCGGGCCCTAGCCAGGGGACGGCGACCCCGGCCGACTGGTGGCAAGGGCTTGCGAGTCCTCGCCGCTGGATCTGGGCGAGGGCCGCGAGGTCTCGCCGCTTGATCTAGGCGAGGGCCGCGAGCCCTCGCGGCCGGATCCGGGGGCTCGCGGCCCTCGCCCGGATCCGACGAGGGCTCATGAGCCCTCGCCGCCGGTCGGTCGGGGTGGCCGGCCCCGGCCGTGGCCCGGCGACCTCGGCCGCCCTCCCCCGCCATTGCCGGCCCTTCCCGGCGACGACGGGGTGGCGGCGGTGGCGGTTAAGGGCTCTCGGCCCGCCTCCCCCGTTCCCTTTTTTTTTTTTTAATTTTTTTTTTTTTTTTTCAAAATTTTTAAAGTTTTAAATTATTATTTTTAAAAATATTTTAACTAAATTTAATTTTAAATATTTTAACTAAATTTAATTTAATTTAATTAATTTTTAATTTTTTTTACCACGTCAGCCTAAAACGACGTCGTTTTGACTACGTCAACGTGCAAAACGACGTCGTTTTGGGCGCGCTTCGCCGGAAAAGCGCCACGTTGGCATTTTGGCCGGACTTTGGCCGGACTTTGGCCGGAGTGGCACTCAAGTGATCCGTTTTTCTTCGAATGTGGCACTTAAGTGTACCTTTCGTAAGTTATGGCACCTAAGTGTCCATTTGGCCAAAGTTATGGCACTTGAAGCGTTCTTTTGCCTATAAAGGAGCAAATGCTCCATGTTTTGTGTGGGAGATAAGCATAAAAACCACATCATGTAGCTCCTTTACTAACACCTCCTTCAACTATTGTAAAATTATTTTATCTAACTAATGTAACTATTTCTCATATCCATGTTCTTATTCTTGAACTATCCTACCTTGTTCCTTGTCCATCCTCTACAAACTATATCATACACTTGCACAAAACATCACTAACCCAAAACTATCATCAATACCAAAACCATGCTTGCGCAAGCACACACATCCAATATTTTTATCAGCAATGCTCCTTGATGAGCTTAGCATCTTGTTGGAGTGTATAGTTTTGTTGTTAAGATGTACAATAAGTATTTCAACAATGTTAAATTTCTCAAAACAGGAGTGATGCATTTCTATTTTCTTTTATAATAGTTGAATATAGAAAAAAAAAATAAATGATATCCTTCTTGGTTGGTGTAAAAAATTATTGTCAAGTCAGGGTCAGCAGGTGCTCAATGCTGCCCATCGCCCTTAAATCCTATATTAACTTTGATTGCTGTACATAAGGCTTCCTGATCTGCCCTGATATATTGTTTGCAGGGACCTTGACCCTCTATATGACGTCGTCAAGCACAAATAATACAAAGATAAGTGCTACGAAGGCCTGATGTCTCAAGTATGCTGAGGTCAGTTGTTTGTTGTGTTTTATAGTAACGTTCAAAGAGTTTTTAGTTTTTTTCCTGTCCTTTTTGGACGTTTCAGCTGAACACCACTTTATGCAGCATTTACCATGGGGTGGAAATTTAACGGTCGAATCATTGAGATTCTTCTCACCAATAGTCATATGGACCAGGTTTAAGTCTAGTCAACACATGCATGAGGTTTGATACCCTGCATTCCCAGATTATCTCAAGGTACGTCGTTCAATAAATTGCTCTTCAAGGGATTGCATTGTTTCTTTTAGGCTAGAATATTTCTCTATTTAATTTCCTCTGACCTTTGTTTTCTTCTCACGCTTGGCTTGTTTTGATAGACCTAGGAATAAGGGAGACTGATGCATTTCAAATTATAGCCAACCGACTTTGAGAGCAGAAAAGGTTAATCACCTGGTCACTCATCTCCTCCCCTATCTTCATCTACAGCCTACTTGCGAAGTTTATTTATTACATGCACATGCAGAGACCAGTGCTACCACCGATGGTCTAAAGTATTAAGCGAAGTGTTATAGGTGCATCTAAAATTATGCCGTTGCTCTTATGTTTCTTTGATTCCTTTTCAATCTATAATTTATTTGATTTTTGAGTCGAAGATCTGGATTATGAAGTTTTGAAAAGGTTATTAGGGGAGACATATGCAAAGATAGAAATGTCATTTACAGCTATTCGTACATCTACATCCCCATTGCATATTAGAATTGTAGTTACTTATCTCTTGTCATGAAACATAGAATGAAGTCTGGAGCTTCCTATTCGACGGAGTTGATTCACTAGTCAGCAAAACATTTTTGGATTACTTTCCAGAATATCCATGTCAAGAAGGAAGAGTCAATTAGAAGAGAAGCATACTCGGGAAAGGAGAATTTATAGGAAACTGTAATGACTTACTTGCCCTGTTCATTGCACTTCTGTTGCCACCTTTTCCAGGTCTGTTTCATTGTGCTACTGCACTTAACTAGTGCATCATAAGTGAGTTTTTCTCTCTTCAAGCTAGCAACTTCCTTGCAGGCTTGGTTATTTATCCCTCACATTGGCAAAACTGTTAGTTTAGTCATTTGAAATTTTGCTTATTCTTGTAGCAATAGGATAAGACCTTGATCTGTAAATATGGTGCAAGAGTTTGAAAATACAGCTACACGTATTTAAATGCGCCTATCTTTCATGTAAACAACTTTCTATTGACAATTGATTTGAGTAGCAACTCGAGGCCTCATTTAATTCAGTGGTCGTTGAGTATATGTGAAGTTTTCTTATGTTGTCGTGGTTGAAATTGAAATTTGAACATTTCATTTTCTTTGCTCTCTTAGGCTTCTAGGCTTCTGCTATTCCCGCTGCGTTGGATGGTTCCTTGGCGATTGCTTGTGACAAACGGTGTGGAGGCAAGTCTATTTTTAGGACGTTCATCCATCAAGGTGTGTCATTCAACTATATCCTTGATTCGTCGCTATGAATGTGAACTGCTAGTAATAAAAAAAACTAACACAAATGCAAAAAATTTAAGCCTAAATTAGCAAAAAAAAAAGACTGAATTAACACAATTTTAGTACAGTTAAGACTTTTTTGATAATTTTCCTATTCTCATACTTACCCCTTATTCTTCCTTGTTCTCTGTTAACTTACACAGAAGTAGTAACACTCTGCATGAATATCTAAATCTTATGCATCATTTATAACAAAAAACAAAAAAAATATGAATAACCTGTACCATCTGCACTCTATATACTTTTCGTGTGCAGGGAACGACTCCAACGTGCCATACATGATTTATATCATTTCGAACAATATAGAGTGCATTCAAATTTCTTCTATCATTGAATTCCTTTCATTGATTCTTTGCTTGACATCGTTAAATGTGCATGCTGCGTTTTATGTCAAATGCAACAGGGAGGGTTAAGGATATGCCTGAATTTAGATATAGACGAGTTTTGCTGATTGCTTAAGCTTTGAACAAAACAATCTTAGAGGAGTTGTTCAATGACTGGAGTTGTTTAATAAAAGTGAATGACGATGGTGCACAGTAGAGATTAATGGAGGAGAAGCAGGGATGGCATCTGTTGGTGGTTGATATTGATAGGCGGATGCAACACCTAATAATGGAGATCCCGTGATAGACAATAGGTGATTGATGGTGAAGTAACGTGCTGATATTTTGGTGAAGGGAAGTTTTATTGTTGGTGTTCTGATCTGGCTATGGTTTTTTGTATTCTCAGTCTACTAAGAGGAAGACAGTGAGCATAGATAATAGATATAAGAAGAAGAATTTAAAAAAAAAAAAAAAGGAATAGTGGATTCTGGATGTTTAGGATTGTTTCCATAGTGGAATTCAGTTCAATTTTCGAACTTGAACTGCTTTCGGAGAGTTCCATTTTGCTGATAATTTGAAAGCTTTAGTTTGTGGGCTTGATAAGAAACAAACCTCTAGGAATGGTGAGATTGGTTCTCGGTTTAGGAAGAAAATGAACGGTTCCAAAAAAAAAAAAAAAAAAGAGAGGAAATAAGAAATAAGAAATAATGAAGAAAATGGGCTTTGAAGGTTTAGAACTAAAAGGGGCTTTGTATGAAAGCCCAATCGTATATTTTGGCCCAGATTTATGAAAACACGTTGGACCATATTCGGATTGGGCTCGACAGCCGAGCCCAATGTCCCAATTTTTAGTAATAATTTTTTTTAAAAAAAAAATTCGGAAAATTAAAACATAGAAAATTTTAGAAAATAGGTCTTGATTGGATAATTAGATCTTAGTATTATATTTAACTTATTGTCTCTTAATTGACATTTATGTTAGTGAGCACTTGATTGTAGTTTAGTTTTGGTAGATTACTTTTTTAGACAATAATTGGATTCAATTTGATTATAGCTCATGGGGTTGCTATCTTAGGGCTTGATAATAGAGCCATGTCATATTCTTTATCCAACTCGTATTGGGTTATATTACCGTACTATACTTTTTTACTCATTCTTCATTACTTTCTTGGATCAACTGATTGTGATTCTTTTATATTGCTTTCCTAAGTTTTGATTTGCTTGCTTTTGTTGAATAGTTAGGTTGTGTTTTGGGGTCTTAATTTGAAAAAAAAAAAAAAAAATCCTTGGGTTTTCTTGTCAACAACTTCTTCATCATTTTGAATCCCGAAACCATCATTAGGCATTGAGATGTGGACATCAAGCGTAAGGCATTTGTGAGGTACTCATCATCCTATAAGGCTATCAAAGGCTATCAATAATTTATAATTTTTCATATTTCCTCCTTTTCTTTTCACCTAGGCTTGGCTTTACTTCCTCTATTTTCCTTCTTCCCCCGGCCTAGTCTCCTTCCTTTCCACTTTCTTCCTCTCTCCCTTCACACTTGCTAAAGGAAGGATGCAAAGGACAGGTAGAGCAACAGAGACCGTCGAGTAAGATGTCTGGCCAGGGGCAGGTTGGCACGACAAGCTGGCAATGGCAGGGCCATGCATGCTTGCTAGGCGAGCTTAAAAGCGGTGATTTTTGAGAGGTTCAGGGACTGGGTAGAGAAATCGAGAGAGTGAGAGGGAGCTAGAACTAGGAAACGAGGTCGTGATTGAAGGGCTTCCTTTAGTAGCCAATGTGCCTGGACCTCAATCGCCAACCCTCGCCAAATATACATGCATTTGGAGAATTTTGTTTAATGTTTGTGCCACTAAAGTCAATTGCATCAAAGAGTTCCCAACTGCTTCTTCCTCATTTAATGTTGGTTTTTAATTACACGCGCACCCTCACACCATCCAAAGACAAAAACCCTCCGATATGAGAAAAATCACCTTTCGCCCGATTCGATCAAGAAGACGATCTCCGTGATTTCGATGGCAGGGATTAGGTCCATGCTCACGCTTTCCCTCTCGATCCTCCCTCCTATTGCTGTCTTCATCTCTTGAGAGCTCAGCTAGCACTCTTGCAAGTATTGAACCTATAGATGAGACCTTTAGCCAGGAAATGAGAAAGCTAGACATTTACATGAAGAAGGGTGGCGGTGGGGGTGGCGATGGCAATGGCAATGGCAATGGCAGTGGTGGTGGCGCTAGTTACGCAGGTGGCGGTATCATCTTTATAGTGCCTGTGGGTGCCGGTGGATATAAGCCTAGTAATGGAAGTCAAAGGTCCCCAACCATCAAACTTTGCCCATCGTCATTTGCCTCGGTCATTTTTGTTACTCTAATCCTCGGTCTACGGTTTGCTTCAACCCTAGTTTGATTGCCATGAACCATAATCCTCGATTCATCATCAGTTGTGTTTCATGCAAACTACGGTTGAAGCAAACGGTAGACCAAGGATTAGAGAGGAACAAAAACGATCGAGAAAAGCAACGATGAGTGAGGTTCGATAGTTGAGGTATTTTGAATCCCGTTGTTAGGCTTATGCCCACTAGTGCCTTCAGGTATCAAATAGATGATACACCACCAATGTAACTAGTGCCGCCACCACGGCCATCGCCACCCCCACCGCCAACCCCATCGCCACCTTTCTTCATGTGGACATCGAGCTTTCTCATTTCCTGACTAAAGATCTCATCAAGGGGCTCAACACTTCCACAAGCGCTAGCCAAGCTCTCTGGACATCGAGACAGCAACACGAGAATTGCGAGGGAAAGGGCAAGGGCAGACTTGATCCCAGCCATCAACATTGAGGAGATCGCCTTCTTGATTGAATCAGGGGAAAGGCAATTTTTTGTTGAACTGAATCAATTGCATCGAAGAATTCCCCAACCGCTTCTTCATCTAACATTGGTCTTTAAATATATGTGCAACATCACCATCCAAAGGCAAAAACTCTCCAAATTTTTAAAAATCTAATTGTTAGTTTTTTTATTTTTTTTAAAAATTGAATTTTTACTTATTTTTTTTTTCTTTTTCTTCACTTTGGCTGACCGCTAACAGATGACCAACAACTAGCCATAAGCGAGCTCAAGGCTCAAGTCTTGCTCAAGCCTTGCTCAAGCCTCACCAGTTGTTGGTGAGGCCTCCGCCTCACCAAATTGGCAAGCTTGAGCTCACTCAATGCTAGTGAGCTCGAGTCTTTGCTAAATCAGCGAGACTCAAGCCTCGCCAATCATAGGTGACCTCAAGCTCATCTGAGGCTGGGAAGCGAGCCTCACCTAGCAAGTCACGGGTCGTCACCATGCCAACCACTAACTAAGGAAGGATTAAGGAGTAAGAAGAAAGGAAAAAAAAGGAAAGAAAAAAAGAAATATAAAAAATAATTATAATTTCATTTTTTATAAAAATATTTTTATAAAGTTAAAGAAGGAAAGAGAGAGTGCAAGGCTTGGACTAGAAATGGGTTCTAGCTTCTAAGTCCCACCCATTTAAGACCCGTTTATCTTAAATTTTCAAATTTTAAGCCCATTTAACTAGTCTCATAAAAATATAAATGACCTATATATGATACATTTATGATTTAAATGGGTCATATATTAGTTTAAGATCCATTTTGACACCTCTATATATAATGCAAAACAAACAAATCACACGTCTAGCTACTAGTTATAGTATTGTACACAATATTAATAGTTCATTTGTTTCGCAGAAAATGAATTATTTGAAAATTATTTGTTAAAAATAATCGTTTGTTGGTGCATAAGTTATAGCTATCACTTTAGGATTTAATTGCATAAAAAGTTTTGGGATTAATTTTTAATTCCTAAAACAATTCAAATCATTAAAATTGCATAGCACTTGGGCATTTGGAGCATTTGCATTAATAGAACTAGAATTTATAGTAAATATAAAAAATAGATTTTTTTTTTTTTAAAGTCAGTTATAAAAATAAAAAATAAAAAAATTAGAAAAGACAGAGCCGGATTCGAGCCTGGTTGACCCAGCCCCTTATTTCTTTTTCTCGGCTAGCCCGGCCCGTGCGTTGGTCTTCTTCTTCCCTCATGTCGCGCAGACCTCTGCAACACAGTGACGTACAGAAGCAAATTAGTAGGAACAGAGGCAGAGCAAACCGCGGCACAATCCTAGGGTCGGGGGATCAGCCAGCCACGGCAAACTGGCGATGGCAACAGCCATGCGCGCCTGCGGTGTTCTTTAATAGAGAGAGGGGACGTTCAGCCAAAGGGATTTCACAAACCGGGAGAGGCCTCGTGAACAAGGGTTGGGCCCCGCGTTCCTAACTCATTGCGGGTGGAACATGACGTTGGAGGGGCTCAGAATTGGGATGGTTATGCTGACGTGGCTGAAGGGCGCAGAGCAGTTCGTTTAAGCTAAACTGCTGGTGGACGAATAGGGCATGGGAATTGGAGTAGGCGCGGGGTCGGAGAAGACACCGGAGGCAGCGGAGTTGGCTCGGAAGATAAAAGTGTTGAAATTTTGATGGGATTCCTGTATTTGTTCCAGGCGATGGTTGGGCTTTTCTATTCTTGGTTTTAAGGGGGCTTAGTTACGTTTCTTATGAATGATTAAAGGATTGGTAGGTAAGTGAGAGAATGACGAAAAGTAGGATAAGAAAAGAGAATAAAAGATTTTTGGGGGAAGAGGGGCGATGGAACCTGGCTTGATGAATTTTGCATTATTTCATGGTCATTATCATTAGCTTATCATCTTAGAAGAGGCTATCCAAAGAGGCTGTCAATCTTTCTATGGGATGTGTAGACTTTTTAGTATATCTAAGCATCTCTTCCAAGATTGATTGTGTCAGTACTCTTGTTTATTTACCTTGACTCTTTGGCAGCATGTTCATGTCATAATGTCATTACAACTACTCATAATGAGTGAAAAGCGATAAGATTTTCACTGTCGTAATAGCATCGCTATGCAATAAATCCAAAATCAATACTCTAAATGTCAAGAATCGTTGCAATGTTCTGATCATTGGTGATGGAGAAGAGAGAAGAAACCTAGATTTAAGAGGAGAGAAGCCGCACCAAACATTCAGACAAGAAATAAACTTCACATGCATTCACCAATTCGGGATTTGAGATGTCGTCCCTTCCACAAGGGATCAAGCCGTATTTGGCACTAGTCATGCTTAGCCAGGGAGGATTTCTTTACAAAAGGGAACGTAAAGCCATTTTACCTTCAATAGCTTTATTTGACAAGTGTTGATTCTTGAAAACAGAGACTTCTTTTGTTTGCAAGATCTACATTTAGTTTCAGGGCGCTGTGCTCATTCTTTCGTTTTAATCTTGCCTGATCTTACCTTGAATAGCTTTATTTGAGAAATGTCAATTCTTAAAACTAGCTGTTCATTTATTTTCATGTGTATTATGTACAATTATCCATATCCTATGTCCATACTAATTTGTTATCTTGACTTTGATTTTCCATATATCAGCTGCCATAGACTTTGAGCAACTTTGAGCAACTTTTCTTGTCATGTGAAGAGCCATTTGGAATAGATGATAGCTACCAGGCATTCTTGTTGATGATGTTCAATAAAAGAGATGAAGAGCCATTTGGAATGGATGATAGCTATCAGGCTTTTTTTATTGCGGATGTTCAATGAAGGAGAAGGAGAGAATGGGGGAGATGGATTGGGACTAGTTGACCAGCAAGAAGAGGATGTGTAGGCTTGTGAAGATATACTTATGTGACACATTCATTTTACAACAATATTCGCTCTGGCTCCACACTCGCGTGGCTCCTTCTCCTTTGCAGGTGTGGCCGTTTTATTTGCCGTTTGGTTGGTTAATCAAGGCTTGTCCTTCTTCGTGTCCTCAGGAAAGGTTCGGCTCCATGATGCCACTGGATAATAAAACAGAGATCGAGTCGTTGTCGATGATGCCACTGGATAATAAAACAGAGATCGAGTCGTTGTCGTATGAAGTGCCGAAAATAAGGTTGCTTCGAAATTTAATTATTCAAGGGAGCAAGGGACTGCAGTTATGATCGTCAAATATCTTTGCCACTCGATATTTAGTTTCTCTAAGCTTCTCCAAACAGAAGTTACAGCAAAAGCAAATAAATTATGAGGAATCAGTCTACAGAATCTGGACAGACAGCTTAAATTTATGGTTTTTGAGCAAAACTAGCTGCTAGTTCCAGACTGTAGCTCCAAAAAAAGCCCCTGTAAGTTGACCATGATGGTCGGAGGAAATTTCCTCAACAGCAAGGACGTTGTGCTTAATCGGTACTATGGCTTCACTTCTTTTGCTGTTAGAACTTTAGGTATGTTGGTGCCACATGGGTGTATGGATTTGATAGTTTTTGAATTAAGTGTAGAATAAATTGATCCTCTGAATTTTCGCCGATGGAAACTTTCATGTTTTTGGAAGATAGTATTTTCCGTGTAAAGCTTTTCCTCTAATTAGATTTGCCACTTGTGCTGATGGAGGAATTGGTTGTTCAAGTAAGTTTACTTTTTAACACATTATTTTGCTATGATGTTTAGCTGCCTCATTTTGTTCTTCTGAAGATACACTATGCAGGTTTTGCATTTTGCTGTGTTTCCAGAACCAGAATATGATCTGTCTATATTCTGTGCCAACTTTTTCACTGCTGCCGAGACAATTATAGTTGTTCTGTAACAACAACTCTTTGTTCTTGTTTTTTAACTTATTCCTTGTTGTAAGAAACAACGCGAGTTGATGAAAATGACAGCAGTTGCTTGCTCTATGGTCAACTATATGTGCTCAGCAACTTTGCATGTGCTCTATGGTCAACTGTATGTCTCGAGCAAATTTGCATGTGAATGTGCATGTGATATCCGTGTGTAGCAAGCCAATAAGTGGCCATGCGTGCTTTTCTGCTGAAATTACCTGCTAGCACCTTTCTGATAAAAGAAAGTGTTGAACAGTTGAAATGGGTTGCGGTGTAGCTGTTCTGCTTGAGTGTCACGAGCTGACTTTTGCAGAAGCTTTGAACAGTCACTCATTTGACGTCTAACTATCTAGTACCTACTGGCATGGCGTAGTATACTGGACAGTGTTTGTCAAGCTAGATGTGCATTAGTGAACTTCCGGCTTGAGATATGGCTTGAAATATGTAATGCTCCTTGATGAGCAGTTAGAATCTTGGAGTGTATAGTTTTGTTGTTAAGATGTGCAATAAGTATTTCAACAATGTTAAATTTCTCAAAACAGGAGTGATGCATTTCAATTTTCTTTTATAATAGTTGAATATAGAAAAAAATAATAAATGATATCTTTCTTGGCTTGAGATATGTAATGCTCCTTGGTGCTGAATGCTGCCCATCGCCCTTAAATCCTATATTAACTTTGATTTCTGTATATAAGGCTTCCTGATCTGCCCTGATACACTGTTTGCAGGGACCTTAACCTTCTATATGACGTTGTCAAGCACAAAGAATACAAAGATAAGTGCTACGAAGGCCTGATGTCTTTAGGTCTCAAGTATGCTGATGTCAATTGTTTGTTGTGTTTTATAGTAACATTCAAAGAGTTTTTAGATTTTTTCCTGTCCTTTTTGGACATTTCAGCTGAACACCACTTTATGCCGCTTTTACCATGGGATGGAAATTTAATGGGCGAATCGTTGAGATTCTTCTCACCAATAGTCATATGGACCAGGTTTAAGTCTAGTCAACAGATGCATGCGGTTTGATACCCTGCATTCGTGGATTATCTCAAGGTACCTTGCTCAATAAGTTGTCTCTTCAAGGGATTGCATTGTTTCTTTTAGGCTAGAATATTTCTCTATTTAATTTCCTCTGACCTTGGATTTCTTCTCAGGCTTGGCTTGTTTTGATGGACCTAGGAATAAGGGAGACTGATGCATCTCAAATTATAGCCAACCGTGAAGCGCAGCATTGGTATCTGACTTCGAGAGCAGAAAAGGTTAATCACCTGGTCACTCATCTCCTCCCCTATCTTCATCTACAGCCTACTTGCGAAGTTTATTTATTACATGGACATGCGGAGACCAGTGCTACTACCGATGGTCTAAAGTATTAAGAAATGTGTTATAGGTGCATCTAACATTATGCTGTTGCTCTTATGTTTCTTTGATTCCTTTTCAATCTATAACTTATTTTATTTTTGAGTCCAGGATCCGGGTTATGAAGTTTTGACAGGGTTATTTGGGGGGACACATGCAAAGATAGAAATGTCATTTACAGCTATTCGTACATCTACATCCCCATTGCATAATAGAATTGCAGTTACTTATCTCTTGTCATGAAACATAGGATTGAAGTCCAGAGCTTCCTATTTGACGGAGTTGATTCACTAGGCTGCAAAACATTTTTGGATTACTTTCCAGAATATCCATGTAAAGAAGGCAGAGTAAATGAGAAGAGAAGCCTGCTCGGGAAGTGTTTTGCAACTCGCCCGTGGAACAGGAAAGGAGAATTTATAGGAAACTGTAATGACTAACTTGCCCTGGTCATTGCACTTCTGTTGCCACCTTTTCCAGGTCTGTTTCATTGTGCTACTACACTTAACTAGTGCATCATAAGTGAGTTTTTCTGTCTTCAGGCTAGCAACTTCCTTTCAGGTTTGGTTATTTATCCCTCAAATTGACAACATTGTTATCTTAATCATTTGAAATTTTGCTTATTCTTGTAGCAAAAGGATAAGACCTTGATCTGTAATTATGGTGCAAGAGTTTGAAAATGCAGCTACATGTATTTAAATGCGCCTATCTTTCCTGTAAGCAACTTTCTATTGCCTGTTGATTTGAGTAGCAACCCGAGGCCTCATTTAATTCAGTGGTCGTGGAGTATATGTGATGTTTTCGTGTTGGTAACATGCGTGATCCCATGAGAATGTCCCCGCGGCATCAAGGTTTAGCCAGGAACTACGAACATTACCTTTGACTTATCCAGATCAGGCGGATTTCTCGTACTTGAGAATCGTCTTTAAAGTAATTCCCAGAAGCAGATGAATTTTTGGCTATGGTACCATCACAGGCTAGTCTCTAGCGTACCACTCCACCTTTTTCTTCAGTTAGAGCTAGCATTATCATTGTAGAAGCAGGCATTGTTCATCGTACTAACCAGATTAATGTCTCTTTTGGTGCAAGCCATAAATTTAGTTACATGAATGAGATCTCCGGGTGAAAAAATGATTGATGAGCGGTTTGGAAACATGAACACCGCATCCATGGAATGAGATCTCGAGGGCTTCTCTGTTCTTATTTTCTTCGGTTCTCGCCACGTATGATTGGGTTGTGTTTCGGGCAACCACGTATGATTGGGCCATCTTTTCATTGATTGGAGGAACAAATCCGAAAATCATAATTATTTATTTTTAATGAAGTTGGTATCCAAGCTATATCCATAATTTGTAACTTGCGAGTAAGTGATGAAATAAGATATATTGTTATTCCATAATCTATATATAAACTAAGCACTGGGTAAGCTGTATTTAATAAATATATCTTCTTAGTTTTTCATTATCGGTTTTATCCTGATCTTTCATTTGAGTGAATTTAATTTATAAAGGAACCCTGCTGATTGAAACAATGGTGCTAATTGAAACAATGTTATGGTGAAGTCATAGAAAATAATTTATTAAGAAGGGGGTATACTACTATTAGTTGTTCAACTTGAGGAGGATACAAATTGTGGATGGTTATTCAACAATTGTTTTTGTAATTTCTGGAGAGAGAGTGGGGGATAAAAAAATCCATCATCATGGTTAAGATGGTGTGAAAACTAGGCAAACTTAAGAGGCGATATGGTAATATTGGTAAATAATTTCGGGAGAGATAATATCATGAAAATTTATATTACAAAGATGCACATATATTTAGGGGACAAGAAGTCCATAAGATAACACGAACAACGAACAACTAAGGATTTAATTTACCAAAAGAATAGAAAAGGAAAGAAAAATCAGTTAAACCTCGGCTGTCGCTTTGCTTGGGCCAAGTCGCTGAAATAACTCGCATTAGTCGCACAGGGAGTCTTTCCTTGAACTTGGTCGGTTCGATCGCGGACAGCAGCGCTCTCGGGTCGGATTCAAAAGTCCAAGACCAGAAAAGGAAAAACCTTGTTTTAACATAATGCACGAGTTTCCAACCAGAGCTAACCTTCGCATGTCTCCTAATCCTAACAGGGCTCGGATTGGGTGAGGTATTTCAAAAAATTAATTTCTCTCGGTACTCAGCATTACAAACCAATATCTCCTACTCCTAATAGGGCTCCAATTCCGTGAGGTATTTCAAAAAATTGATGAGTTCACTCGCATGTCTCCTAATCCTGACGGGGCTCGGGTTGGTAAGGTATTTCAAAAAATTAATGAGCTCACTCGGTGTCAACTCCGATATGATTGGCTGGAAATCCGACGTGACATTTTTTTATTAATATTTGAAGCCGATGTGGATCGCCGGAGAATACAATCAGCATACAAACAACAAAACGACGCCGTTTAGTATCTTTTCCCCCAAAGAAGAAACCCTAAATCCCCAAATTTGAGTAGAATTGGAAATTGAAAACCCTAAATCCCCAATTCAACCAATTTGAGTGCATACTTCGATTTTCTCTCAAAGTTATCAGCTTGCTCTTGCGAATGGAGAGCAGAAGCTTCAGCAGTGGCTCACATTCCTATAAAAAAAAAGAAAATTAGATGGTGAGTGTTACTGTTATTGTAGGTTACCGAGTCTGAGAAGAACATCTTGGACTCGGTTGAATCCCGGGAGAAGATTCCATGTGTGCGGAAGATATAGAGAAGGCTCGAAATGCAAATATTTCAAATTGGTTGATAGGAAATTCTCTGATCGAGCGATAGAGGTGATCTTGGAGTTATTTGAAGGCCGAATCAACCTCCAACCAAAAGTTAATGGACGAGTTGGAGGATGTCGACTCAATGCAAGCTCAAATGAAGGGTTTAACATATTTGGTCGACCATTTGAAGAGGGAGGTTTCAAGGCTGAAAATTGAAAGAAACTTTTATCGAGCGTTGATTGTGTTCTTATTCTCTCGTATAATTTATTCAAATGTGAAGTTAAGTAATGAGAAGAAGTTTGTATGTCTACCATAGTAGAAGTTTGTATGTCTACCATTTTTATATGAAGTAGAAGGTTTTGTTGTAATCTATGGTAGAAATGCAAGGTTGGAGTTGGAATGCATTAATTATAAGCACTTCAGAAATGCAATGTTTGCTTGCTGCATTTTTTATTTGCCCTCCTGATTTGTGTTAAGAGAACTATACAAAGTACTAGTGATGTCAAGAACAGAGCAAGGAAAGAAAGTGTCGAGAATAGAGGAAGGAAAGAAGCTGATGAAAATGAAGAAAGCAACAATAGAGATTATAGCACGTGTAGCATGTTTACATTGAGGAATCAGTATTCAGTTTAAGCGTGTAAAGTCAAACTTTCCGTTTTCGTTTTCAGTTAGTTAGTTGGTTTTCATTCTATTGTTATCCTCCAGATCGATATAAAAACTGATGAGCCAAGAGTAAACAAGTAGAAAAGTTCTTTGATGCAAGCAAGCTCTCATTGAATAAGAATACACTTTTTCTCTTTGCATCGTTTTTCATTTTTCTCCGTCTCATTTCCATTTTCTGTTATGTTCATCAAATCTCTTCAAGCTGGTTTGTTGGTTTGCTGCAATTGCAAACTATGCTGAAATGGAAGGTTGGAGTTGGATTGCATTAGTTCTGAGCACTTTTTATTGTTTAGTTGTGTATTGACAATATTTGTTTTGGTTAGTTTTTGCTTCAAATAGAATAGTTGCTGCATTTTTATCGTTGTAATGGTTTGCTAGTTTGCAGGTTTGCTGCAACTGCAAACCATGGCAAAATTAAGGGATTGTGGCAAATTAAAGATTAACTATTTCAATGCCAAAAGTTGTAAATAGTGATCGCTTGAGTGCTAAGTTTTTATAAAAGTGATCATTTAAGTGTCAGTCGTGATTATAAAGTGATCACTTATGTTGCACGAGTTGTAAATAGTGATCACTTGAGTGCCAATTTCAAACTTGCACCAGTCGTGGTGCATCCTACATCTTGTTCTTGCACCAGTTGGCTTGCTGGTGCATCTTCTTGCAACACAACAGCCCTGCAACGAGATGCACTAGCACCAAAAACTGCATCTTATTCTAGCACATACAACCAAAACCCCACAGATAGCATCAACGCAACAACGGCATCCTATTCCAGCACCATTGAATGAAATCGACAGATAGCATCAACGCATCAACGACTTCAACCAGCAACACTATATGCACACATTCAAATCTAAAAATAATAGCAACTCATAAGAACATTGCACCAACAGCAAAATATACAGAAACATCTATTGTCATTGATATTGATTGATTGTTTACAAAAGAAAAGAAAAACATGAACTTCACTCCTCAAGCATTGAAGGTTCAGCACCCTCTTAAAAAAAAAAAAAACCAATGGCAATAAGGAGGCAACAACTACCATCAGTGATATAATATCCAGCACCCTACTAAAAAAAGAAAACATAAAAAGATGCGACCCTGTCCAGCACCACATAAATATAAACATAAACTATGTCCAGCACCCTCCCATTAGCATCACCACATAAAAAGAGACCAAGTCCAGCACCCTCCCATCAGTCAATATGAACAACACCCTGATCTCATTTTCGTCTTGAGGCTTTGAATTGATTCATAATCCGAGCACTCTTTCGAACTGGATGTGCAGGTTCTTCAACTGGGCATTCTATCACCTCATTTTCCTTGTTTTTGACGGTGGCTATTGTTGTTCTAGCACGTGTCATGTGTTGGTCCATATCATCACTATCACGCCCAATTGTTGGTTGAGATGGAACTGGTGCTGGATTCTGTTTGGATGGCTGTTTTGCAGCTAGTCTCACTGTCTTATTCTTTGGAGCACTCTTCTTTGGCTGCGCCATTGATTCTTGAGTTGGCCCACCTTGAGAGAGAAGTACCTCCGAAGTTCTCCCAAGCTACAAGAACAAAGCGATATTGTCAACCAAATGAATTGAAGTACAACAAATTAAATGCATGAGGCCTACAAATCTTACATTCACAATAGTCATTCCAGTTCGTTCATCTATGTAAATCTCATAACCATATTGCCTTAATCTTTTTTCAATAGCCTCTCTTGTTCGTTGTGGTGCATCATTTTCAGCAGCAACAGACGGGGGAGCAGCATCTGCAACTTGTGCAACTGCTCGTCTTTTTACCTGAGAAACACATAATAAATTTAAAATTCAGCCCATAAAAGACAAACACCGCGATGTACAACTTACATAAACTTTTTTTCTTCTCGTTTGCTCAACGATGGACTTAGTTGTTGTTGCTGTCTTGCCTATTCCAGTCCCTATCCTTACACTTGAGCCTACAACAGGGCCTTTTTCTGGCCCTTTAGAAGGCCTTACAACAATGTACTATATCATGATCATGACCAACTACAATGAATAATTAGACATCTACTCATTTTCATGGAGAAAACTTATCAAATTAGAAATGCATGATAGAGGAAAAGCACAAAAGAAGCTAGTGCATATGGTCAACCATCAAACTCTATCGAATAGGAAATGTAAACTTACTAAGGTAAAGATGATACTTACCTTACATTAGAGCTTTTTGTTTGCCCTTCAGTAAGCACTACTGTAGAGCCTTCTGTCCTATCTTCACTAGGCCCAACAAGAACCTCTTTAGTAGAGCCTTCTGTCCTACCTTCAGCCATTACATCTTGCTATTGATGCTGCCTTTTTAGCTCACAACCTTTCTTATTGTACCATTCCTTGTGGCAATATGAGCATTTCATTTTTAAGCCAGTCCTACTCATCCTCTGACTTGATGCCTCTTCCTGCTGCATTCTTCTTTTCTTTTTTGGCCTTCAAATTTGCTTTTTCAGCGGCAAAGGTAGAGGGCTTTCATGATTTGTTGGCTCCCAAAATTTGCTGCTTCTGATAGGCTACATCATGAATTGGTATGAAACAAGGTATGAGCTTTTTTTGTACCAATCATGTAGGTAATCATATGGATTTTCTTGCTTCATCTAAATAGCTCAAATTGCATGGGCATAAGGAATTACATTCAGTTGCTAGGCTCGCCATGAACACTTTCTTCTATCCAGGTTGACAACATACTTATCCTGATTTTGAATAATCTCATATCCATTATCTCCATTCCAAACTGGATGGCAGAACCTACTAGCAGCAATGTTTGCATCCAATCTCTTCATAATCCTAGGGCCACAGTCTCTTGTCCATTTCGTAGTCTCATCTCTTTGCCTATGCAGTCTAGTCATCACCATCACTCGAATATCATCAAGCATGCTGATGATTGGTTTGCACCTGGCCTCTAAAATTCTACCATTGAAAGCTTCGCTGAGGTTGTTATCAATGATATCGCATTTGAACTCTTCGCTGAAGAAGGCTAGACACCAGTGCTTAGCTTCTATCTGGAAAAGTGCATCAAAACATTCATGTGTCAACTGCAACAATCCTTGTTTGGCTAATCTGAAATCAACCATGTTGGTACTCTTTGCTATATGTCAAAACTGTTTCTGGAGCCTATCTCCTTTGAAGTTCCTCGACTAGTTTGCATATATGTGCCTCGCGCACATTCTATGCTCAGCATGTGGCATCAACTCAGCCAATGCAGGAATAAGTCCCTACAAAAATTCAAACCAATAAATACAAGTCAAATGATTAATATTAAAAATGAGTGAATTAATTGACAATGAAATTACCTTTTGTTGGTCGCTCATGAATGCCCATCCTCCCCCATCAGTTATCTCAAGGTCAGCCATTAAATTTTTGAGAAACCAGGACCAAATATTCTTGTTCTCTATCTTCACCACTGCCCAAGCTATAGGAAACATTTGATTATTGGCATCTCTCCCCACAACAGCCAACAACTCCCCCTTACACAAACCCTTTAGAAAGCATACATCAAATCCTATAACTCTTCTATAACCAGTCAAGAAGCCCCGTTTGCATGCATCAAAACAGACATAAAATCTATCAAATCTAGACCTAAGATTAGGGAGTGGCCTCTCCACAACCTCTACATACACCATACTAGATGGGTTTTGAAACATGCATTCGCCAACATAGTCCCATACCTGCGCATATTCTTCTTTATACCCACCCATCAGTATTTTCATCATCCTCATCTTAGCTCTCTTGCATTGATTCCTTGACACATTAACCCCTACTTGCTCCTTCACTAACTGTTGAAATTGAGGACTCTTGATCCCGGGCATTGCTTTGATAGTGTTGAAAAAATGCTTCGATAACCACACACTCGTTATCCTTTTATTGTTAAAAATAATTGAACAAGTATGTTCCTCCTATAAGGACTTAATTTGGAATGACCCATTCTTACTCAGCGCGCCATAAAGCTTCCATGGACAATTGGGTTGTGAGCACTTGGCTCTCACAAATTCCTTCGTGTTTCTAATAAATTTAACACTCCTCCGTTCACCAATAGAGTTCTTCACAATAGCTTTCTTGAACTGTTTGGCATCATCAAATCTCATGCCCACAGATAAAATAGGTTTATCAACAGTCGGATCATAGCAAGGGTACTTACTTTTTCTTGGACGAGCAGGTTCTTCATCGTCATTGTCAAGCTCATTCTCCGAACTAGCAACTTCATCGCCGCAGCTTTCTTCATCTTCACTTCTATTACCTTCAGTTGGAACTCCATCCCCATTTACTCGCTCGAGCCTCTTTGCTAAAGGTGCAAGTTTTTTTCTTAGAAATTTTTTTTGCTTTTGTCTTGATTGTGCGAGTTCATCATCATCTTCGTCACTTATGAAATTTACTGAAGCAAAATATTCATCTTCCGATTCACTAGATAAAGCAATTTTCCATTCTAATCCAATGAAGTCCTCATCGCCCAAATCTTCACCCAAGCTTTCAGAACATGTCACTGTTTGTTCATCTCTATCAATGTGAGTTCTCTCTCTTTCATCCTCGACCTGATTACTCGCTTGAATATGATCCCTCACTTCTCCTCTTTCAGTGGTGGTCTGTTCATCCCCATCCTCATTCTCATCCTCACCATCCTCATCATCATCCTCATCCTCACCATCACTATAATACTCAACATATACCTTAACTTCTTCGCCGTGAAGATAATAGTAAATGATATCCTTAATACCATTATCGTCATTAAAAAATATCAACACATCCTTCAATTCTTTCCCAGGAACAAAGTAATGTGGTTTTTGCACTTTGCATTATAAAAAATACACCAAATCCCTCAGAAAATCAATATACGATGGCTTCCGAACATTGACATAAATAGTATCTTCATTTCCACCAGTGTATTCCCAATCATCGGTGCCAATAAGAAACTCTCCACCATAGCAAACAATTATGCCTACCTGATTCGCGTCCATGTCGATGCTGCGCTCAATAAAAAAAAAAAAAAAATGTCATTACTTGTTGGGACGCGTAAGTTTCGAGCGTGGGTTGCGACTCCCACGCCTTGCAAGAGGTAGGGCACAAGTCTGCAAGTGAGTGTAGAGTAGGAATAGAGTAGGACTGACCAAAAAAAAAAGTTGAATAATCAAAGTGAGGTCCCACCACCCATTTTTCAATTCAATCACATTTGGTGCCCCTATTTTCCCCATAGAAGCAGTCCAATTAATTAAATAAATTCGGTCCCACCACTGTTTCCCCCCGAGTCGAGCCCCATTTTCCCCTCCGCGCCCTATTTTTCTATTCGGTCCCCACAAAAGAAAGGGAACGAACGATGAAACCCTCAATTTTTCTATTCGGTCCCCACGACTTTCCCCCTGAGCCGAGCCCTCAATTTGCCCTCCACGCCCTAACTTGCCCGTTGGAACCCTAAATTTTTAGTAAATTGACAAACCTAAGTGAGTGACAGTTGAGGACGTAGCCAGTGAACGATCGTGAACGACGGCGCAACTACAGTGAAGGCCGAGCGATGGTGGCCGAGCGATGGCGACCGAGTGACGGTGAGCGAGTCAACGACAGTGGGTCAGCGAGCTACGGCCGGCAGCGTCGAGCGAGAACCCTATACGAACAACGTTTTTGGCCCACGTCGTTTTTTACTGTATTGAATCCATTATACAATGATCGTTTTGTAGGTAATCCACGTGGAATGGTAAAACGACGTCGTTTCTTATGAAGAAAAGGAAACAATGTTGTTTTATGCCATCCACTGTGTACAATTTAAGAGTTGTCGATTTTTTTTTTACATATAAATGCCACGTAATTATTTTGGCCGAAATTTCTCGCCGATGGCACCAAAGTGAGCGTTTTTTCTCTAATTTGGCACTTAAGTGATCCGACGGAAACTTTTGACACTAAAGTGAGCACCGTACACAACTTATGGCACCATTAGTGTACTTATCCCGCCTCTTGAAGAGCCAAGAAAGAGTGGAAGCGCTGTCATCGGCCCGTGAACGTTGGGGGGCCATAGAGGCGAGGATCATCTATTTATTGATTCGTAACGCATTCTTGGTTTGATCGAAGAGAAAGGGAAAAGCAACCCCATTGAAGGTAATTTGGCTTACCCATCATCAATGGTTTATTGTTCCTGTAAAGTCAGCCTGCTGGAGTGAACCCGGTGAGTAACTGGTTTCTGACCCCTTTGCAGGGGCATGGTGTAACTCCACCACCGAACAGCCCACTAATTCGATGCCCTAGTTAGAGTCCAGGGACTGAGGGACCCGCAGCACACGGGGATTCCCACCCCTACTAGGTTTTCCCTGGAGTGCTACTTAGCCTTTTAAGGACATGCTCAGGTCCATCCAGAAGAAGTTGATTGATCTTGTTATCAGAAATCTTTTCGGCGTTTTGTATAATGGGCGTGTGGTGTTTTGTAATTCGTTTGTTTCCAATCAATTTAGCAGCTATTCCCGGACATGGCACGATTGTTATTGAACATACGATCAATGGTGTCGTTAGTATTTTTTTGGCCTATTCTTGCTACGCTTCAAGTTTTTACCGTGTATGGTTTTGTTATCACATAAATCCAACATTTACAGGAACAGGAGTCGCAATCCACCATGTTTGTATTTTGATTTTCAAAGCATCGTTTCGCTTTCGAGTTTGACTTTGAAAAGCTAGAAAATTATATAACAACCGGAAAAAATTAAGTAAAAAGTAAATGGAGCCAAGTTCAAGTTCAACCCCGGGCTGTCTCCTTCAACGATAATGCTTCCAGTCGCATGGGCTTGTTCACGCCTTCTAAGTCAAGAACCTTCAACAATCCAAAGCCTCCTTTGTTAATAACATTCTTGAGTTCTTGTTCTTTCTTGGATTGCAGGAAGTTTTGTTAGAACGACGAGATGGCAGAGATCTCCAAAGGCCGCGTTGATACATCGGATTCCGTCCATGGCACTTTTCACTGGCCTCAACTAATAATTCAAAAAATCATGTCACATTTGCCTTTAAGGGTTGCAACGCAAATGAGCATCCTCTCCAAGGACTAGAACCATGCCTTTAATAGTCTCTCGGCTCTAGAATTCGATGAAGAAACCTTTGGGAGCCAAGACGTTGGCAGTCACAATGCCAACATTGACACTTTCTTGGAGTATGTCGATGGTTACATTACATGGTGCTGTAAGAATGACCTGAGCATTTGACTCAATGAGTTTGCTGGTCTTTTCGAGAGGCAACAAGTTGAACTCCGTAGTGCCTAAGTGGATAGAGATTGCCTCGAGGCTTAATCTTCGAGACCTTTCGCTCAGCCGCATCGTCGACTATCCCAATAGAAGATGGTACAATCAAAAATGCCCCGACTTGATCTCTAACACCATCTCTGTTCTCCACGTGAGCCATCTCTCAATGCAGGGAATCAAGATAAAGCTGTCTCGCTTAGAAGAATTGGTCTTACACAAAGCCCACGAGAGTGATGACATCTTGAACGAGCTAATGCTAAGTTGCCCCACACTCCGACTTGTGCAGCTGATTGGCTACTTCCGCTCCAGGGACCTCCTCATTTGCGGATCGAAGCTTGAGACTTTTGAGGCGTCAGCCGTGCTTCACAATGACAGCTTTGCGATTTCGATTTCAGCCCCAAACCTCGTATCCTTCAGCTACACATCGACATTTGTCATGTCCTTCCCAGATGGGCAGTTGTCGAATCTCCAAGTACATGGTGCTCGAAACCTGAGGGAGCTTGCGCTGGATTTGTGCATGCTCTCAATCAAGACAATCAGAGAAGTCATCTCACGGCTTCGTCTCCTAGAGACCTTGAGGCTCAAGGGGAGACGTTCCGCCAAGCGCATCAGGATAACTCACAAGAATCTCAAGCACCTCGCTTGACTAAATTCAACTCCCTGATAAGAGTAAAGACCCAAACTCCTAATCTGGTGTCGTTTGAATACAATGGCCCCAACATCATAGTCATAGGTCCACGAGATTCAACAAGATTGGCCAATGCGAGACTAGAGGTGGATTTTAGAGTCAACAACAAGAGGAGGAGCTATCTCAAGGCGGCCAAGTTCTTGAGATATTTTGGCCATTATGACTCGCTAACACTAGTCTGTAATGAAGTCGAGGTAAGTAACATTTTTCCAAATCGATATTTTGTATTGAGTATTTTCATGTTAATGTGAACTAAGAATTGAAATCTTGCTATTTTTCTGTTTATATATCTAAGCATTAGTTCTTCCAAAAGAAATCAGAAGTGAAGTGCTTCCTCCATTGTGGAATGTTAAACATCTGAGACTTCAGATCCTGTCCAACACTTATGGAGATATTGATACCAGTTCTCAAGTGGCAGAAAGCTTAAGGTGGATGTGTCCTAATTTAAAGACGCTGGCTGTTAGCTCTAAACCCTCCCACAAGAAGATGCTACCGGCCATCGGTTCCGGACCTCACAGAGACAAGTACTCAAGAGTGACTACGAAAAAGGGTGGCTTGGAACATTAGAAACACGAATATACAAAGAGAAAATAGAGAAGAAAACAATTGAGATTTTTTTACGTGCAAAACCCTTCCTAAAATCAGGAAAGTGAAAAATCACAGTGCCGCACTAGGCCTTGATTAAGTCTCAATTAAATAGTTAGATCTTAATATTAGATTTAGCTTAGTGTCTCTTAATTGATATTTATGTAGTTTGGAGATGTTAGTGAGTACTTGATTATAGTTTAGTTTTGGTAGATTGCTATTTTAGACAAGAACTGGATTCAATTTGATTGTAGCTCATGGGGTTGCTACTTCGGGGCTTGATTATATTTTCTGTCTAATTTTCCTTTTCATATTTCATTTCATTTTTTCATTTTCATTATTTTTTCTCTTCCTTTCATGCATATTTTATTACTATTACTATTACTTTATTTATTATTATTTTTATCTTTTTATGATTCATTTTTTTTTATCTTCTTATAAATTTTTATATTTTTGCAAAATGAGCAAATACTTAAAAGGTTGCAAAATTCAAATGTCAATAATGACCAATTGTGCGTTCTATTTCAGTTGGTATATCTTACTTTACCTGAATGTGTAAGAAAATATCACCAACAAAACAGCATGTGTAACACGATAGGAGTAAAACCTCTAACCGTCATGGGTATCATTATGTTGTCACCTAATTGCGTGGAACTAATAATCTTTACTTACTCCGACCATCTTATTATTTCAATTTTTGAAGACTGAATACTGTACTCTCTTCATTCTTGTCTTTTAATTGTAGTTTCTCATTCGTTGCCGCTCTTGCGAGAGTTGATGCATTCAAAGAAATCGCTAGAGCGGCGACCCACACCATACAGGCCGCGTGTGGCTTGGAGCGGCCAAGTCTGTCATCTCCAGCTCCGTGTGTCGTCGCATCGATGACGTTCGGAGGCTCCATGAGTATATGTCATGCCTAATTCCTGCAGAGAGTGCTTCAATGCCTACGTAAAGACCGTCGTCGAAACCCTTCTACTCGAGAGGCTGAGTAAAATCTAATTAATGTACATTCTTTTTCCCATTACCTCTACGGCATCCTCATTTGTTGCGATAGGGCGAGCGATCGAACAAAATATAGATGGAAGAAGAAAAATAAATCAGACACCAGATTTACGTGGTTCAGTCGTAAAGACCTACGTCCACGGGGAGAGCAGTGGCGAATTTCACTATAAATCAAGCGATACAAGACATTACACACTCGGGTCACTCAAACACTCTCTCGGTGTTTCTCAAGCCCCAATTACACCTAATACACCAATTTTTCTTGGATGTAAATCACGAATAAATTTCGCAGCATGAACAAAACGAAACCCAAAGCTCAGCACCCAGCACCTATGAATGTCTCTCACGAACAGAACACCCACGGCACTCAGAGTAAAACGGTGCTCCAACGTGTGGCTTCCTTCGGCGGCGTGCGACTTCTCACGGCTCGTACGTTCAGCAGCCCCCCCTCTCGACCGAAAATAACCTACGCCTTTGCCTCTCTTTTATATGTGTGCGTGTGTGCCCAAGGTCAAAGGTTTGACCTTGGGCCCCATACTTTCCGTCCACGTCCAGAGTCTTCACACCAAAAAGAATTCGGCAATGCAAGAAAGGAAATAGGAGACCTGGCCCACTTTTGGTTTCACGTTTTGAGTGAAAGATTAAACGATCGATGTGGCGTGTGTGACCAATTAAGATTTGCTCGTGGCATGCATCTGGATCAATTTCGTTGCTAAATTTTGAGAGTTTCTTCTGCTTTAAAATGGACTTGTTTCTTTGTATAGTGTTATTATCATAGGGGCTAATGCCATTAATAAAACGACCAAGACCTAATCTGGCCTGCACATGGCCCCCATGAAGGTATTCCCCTTTTGGCTTCTTTCCTTGTAGGTCTCCTCTTACCCTTCCACGCAACACTATCGCACGGTTGTGACGCGTCGCCTAGTTTGAAGCAGTCGTAAGCGTGTCTAACTCCTTGGGGCCCTCGAAAAGTTGCAACAAAGATCGAAGGAACAACAAGATTGGAAGTACGTTTTCGGACACAGACCCAACAGTCAGAAGATCACGCTCCGATGTCAACTGTTTACCCGAAATAGATCATTAGCGACGCTCGAAATAGACCGGGCTACCCCAAAACAATACCTTTGACTTCAAGCAAGAGGTGATCATACACAATACACATTAATCAATCAATGGCATGACAGATAAGGTGATCCGATAATAGATTATCCAGCTCAAGCTAGATGTGCAATAGTGAACTTCCGGCTTGAGATATACCTTGAGATATGTAATGCTCCTTGATGAGCTTAGCATCTTGTTGGAGTGTATAGTTTTGTTGTTAAGATGTGCAATAAGTATTTCAACAATGTTAAATTTTTCAAAACAGGAGTGATGCATTTCTATTTTCTTTTATAATAGTTGAATATAGAAAGAAAATAATAAATGATATCCTTCTTGGTTGGTGTAAAGAATTATCGTCAAGTCAGGTCAGCAGGTGCTGAATGCTGCCCATCGCCCTTAAAATCCTATATTAACTTTGATTGCTGTACATAAGGCTTCCTGATCTGCCCTGATATATTGTTTGCAGTGACCTTGACCTCTATATGACGTTGTCAAGCACAAATCCTCTCTCAGGTTTCTGGCTTCTGCTATTCCCGCTGTGCTGGATGGTTCTTTGGTGAAAAAACGTGACAAACGAACGGAGGTATACATTGATTACACAAACGAAATTGAAATAGAATGGAGAGGAAGATTGCAATTTTGTATTTCTGTATATCGATTTGTACATGTTCACTACTCTATTTATTATACTAAAGTGTAAGAGAAAAGAAATAAACGAAAATATACATTAATTATATAATGGTTCTAATTCCTATTTTACCAAATCAATTACCGAATAAAGTGTAAGAGATGCTTGACTGTGAATTTGGTTTGCTCTCTGGGCATCTGCTCTATTTGCCGTTCGTTTGGTTAATCAAGGCTTGTCCTTCTTCGTGTCCTTGGAAAGGTTCGGCTCCATGATGCTACTGGATGATAAAACAGAGATCTAGTTGTTGTCGTGTGAAGTGCCGAAAATAAGGTTGCTTCAGAGTTTGAGCATTCAAGGGAGCAAGGGACCGCAGTAGCTAGATGTGCAATAGTGAACTTCCGGCTTGAGATATACCTTGAGATATGTAATGCTCCTTGATGAGCTTAGCATCTTGTTGGAGTGTATATTATTGTTGTTAAGATGTGCAATAAGTATTTCAACAATGTTAAATTTTTCAAAACAGGAGTGATGCATTTCTATTTTCTTTTATAATAGTTGAATATAGAAAGAAAATAATAAATGATATCCTTCTTGGTTGGTGTAAAGAATTATCGTCAAGTCAGGGTCAGTAGGTGCTGAATGCTGCCCATCGCCCTTAAAATCCTATATTAACTTTGATTGCTGTACATAAGGCTTCCTGATCTACCATGAAATATTGTTTGCAGTGACCTTGACCCTCTATATGACGTCGTCAAGCACAAAGAATACAAAGATAAGTGCTATGAAGGCCTGATGTCTCAAGTATGCTGAGGTCAGTTGTTTGTTGTGTTTTATAGTAACATTCAAAGAGTTTTTAGTTTTTTTCCTGTCCTTTTTGGACGTTTCAGCTGAACACCACTTTATGCAGCTTTTACCATGGGGTGGAAATTTAACGGTCGAATCGTTGAGATTCTTCTCACCAATAGTCATATGGACCAGGTTTAAGTCTAGTCAACACATGCATGACGTTTGATACCCTGCATTCGTGGATTATCTCAAGGTACGTCGCTCAATAAATTGTCTCTTCAAGGGATTGCATTGTTTCTTTATTTAATTTCCTCTGACCTTTGTTTTCTTCTCACGCTTGGCTTGTTTTGATGGACCTAGGAATAAGGGAGACTGATGCATCTCAAATTATAGCCAACCGTGAAGCGCAGCATTGGTATCCGACTTTGAGAGCAGAAAAGGTTAATCATCTGGTCACTCATCTCCTTCCCTATCTTCATCTACAGCCTACTTGCGAAGTTTATTTATTACATACGCATGCAGAGACCAGTGCTACCACCGATGGTCTAAAGTATTAAGCGAAGTGTTGTTATAGGTGCATCTAAAATTATGACGTTGCTCTTATGTTTCTTTGATTCCTTTTCAATCTATAATTTATTTGATTTTTGAGTCAAAGATCCGGGTTATGAAGTTTTGAAAAGGTTATTAGAGGAGACACATGCTAAGATAGAAATGTCATTTACAGCTATTGGTACATCTACATCCCCATTGCATATTAGAATTGCAGTTACTTATCTCTTGTCATGAAACATAGAATGATGACATTCCGTGACAAACGGTGACAAACGGTGTGAAGGCGAGCCTAATTTTAGACGTTCATCCTTCAAGGTGTGTCGTTCAACTATATCCTTGATTAATCGCTATGAATGCGAACAGCTAGTAATAAAAACACCTAACACAAATGCAAAAAATTTAAGCCTAAATTAGCAACAACAAAAAAAAACAACCGAATTAACACAATTGTAGTACAATTAAGACTTTTTTGATAATTTTCCCATTCTCATACTTACCCCTTACTGTCTTCCTTGTTCTCTGTTAACTGACCCAGAAGTAGTAACACTACATGAATATCTAAATTTTATGCATCATTTATTACAAAAAACAAAAATAATATAAAGAACCTGTACACATCTGCACCCTATATACTTTTTGTGTGCAGGGAATGACTCCATCGTGCCATACATGATTGATATCATTTCGAACAATATAGAGTGCATTCAAATTTCTTCTATCATTGAATTCCTTTCATTGATTCTTTGCTTGACATCGTTACATGTACATGCTGCATTTTATGTGAAATGCAATAGGGAGGGTTAAGGATATGCCTGAATTTAGATATAGACGAGTTTTGCTGATTGCTTAAGCTTTGAACAAAACAATCTTAGAGGAGTTGTTCAATGACCGTAGCTATTTAGTAAAAGTGAATGACGATGGTGCACAGTAGAGATTGATGGAGGAGAAGTGGGGATGGCATCTGTTGGTGGCTGATATTGACAGGCGAATGTGACACTTGATAATGGGGATCCCGTGATAGACAATAAGTGATTGATGGTGAAGTAACGTGCTGCTATTTTGGTGAAGGGAAGTTTGACTGTTGGTGTTCTGATCTATCTATGGTTTTTTGTAATCTCAGTCTATTAAGAGGAAGACAGTGAGCATATAAAATAGATATAAGGAGAATAACAAAAATAGGAGTAGTGGATTCCGAATGTTTAGGATTGTTTCAATAGCGGAATTCAGTTTAATTTTCGAACTTGAACTACTTTCGGAGAGTTCCATTTTGCTGATAATTTGAAAGCTTTAGTTTGTGGGCTTGATAAGAAACAAACATCTAGGAATGGTGAGCTTGGTTCTCGGTTTAGGAATAAAATGACGGTTCCAAAAAAAAAAAAGAGATGAAATAAGAAATAATTAAGAAAATGGGCTTTGAAAGTTTAGAACTAAAAGGGCTTCTTATGAAAGCCCAATCATATTTTTTGGCCCAGATTTGTGAAAACATGTTGGACCATATTCAGATTGGGCTCAACAGCCCAGAACAATGTCCCAATTTTTAATAATAAAAAAAATTTCAAAAAATTTGGAAAATTAAAAACAGAGAAAATGTTTAGAAAATAGGCCTCGATTGGATAATTAGATCTTAGTATTATATTTAACTTAGTGTCTCTTAATTGACATTTATGTGATTTGGAGATGTTAGTGAGTACTTGATTATAGTTTAGTTTTGGTAGATTACTTTTTTAGACGAGAATTGGATTCAATTTGATTATAGCTCATGAGGTTGCTATCTCAAGGCTTGATAATAAAGCCATGTCATATTCTTTATCCAACTCATGTCGGGTTACATTACCATACTATACTTTTTTACTCATTCTACATTACTTTCTTGGATCAACTAATTGTGATTCTTTTATATTGCTTTCTTAAGTTGTAATTTGCTTGCTTTTGTTGAATAATTAGGTTGCGTTTTGGGGTCTTAATTTGAAAAAGAAAAATCCTTGGGTTTTCTTGTCAACAACTTCTTCATCATTTCGAATCCTGCAATCTATCACTAGGCATTACGATGTGGACATCAAGCATAAGGCATTTATGAGATACTCACCATCCTATAAGGCTATCAAAAGGTTATCAATAATTTATAATTTATAATTCTTCCTCCTTTTTCTTCTCACCTAGGCTTGGCCCTACTTCCTCTATTTTCCTTCTTCCCCCGACCTAGTCTCCTTCCCCTTTCTTCCTCTCTCCCCTCATGCTCGCTAAAGGAAGGACACAAAGGACAGGTAAAGCAATAGAGACTATCAAGTAGGATGTCCAGCCAGGGGCAGGCTGGCACGGCAAGCTATCAGTGGTAGGGCAATGCGCATTTGCTAGGTGAGCTTAAAAGTGGTGATTTTGGGGAGGTTCAGGACTAGGGAGAGATTGAGAGAGTGAGAGGGATCGAGAACTAGGAAGCAAGGTTGTGATTGAAGGGCTTCCTTTAGTAGCCAACGTGCCTAGACCTCGATCGCCAACCCTTGCCAAAAATATACGTGCATTGGAGAATCTTGTCTAACGTTTGTCCAACTAAAGTCAATTGGATCGAAGAATTTCCCAACTGCTTCTTCCTCATATAACGTTGGTCTTTAAATATACGTGCAACATCACCATCCAAAGACAAAAACCCTTCGGACGTTATCCTATGAGAAATATCGCCTTCGCCTGATTTGATCAAGAAGACGATCTTCGTGATCTCAATGGCGAGATCAAGTTCATGCTCGCCCTTTCCCTCTCGATCCTCTTGTTACTGTCTTCATCTCTTGAGAGTTCAGCTAGCACTCTTGGACGTATTGAACTTGCAAATGAGACCTTTAGCCAAGAAATAAGAAAGCTTGACATCCACGTGAAGAAGGGTGGCAGTGGGGGTGGCGATGGCAATGGCGATGGTAGTGGTGGCGACGCTAGTTACGCAGGTGGCAGTATTGTATATCTAGTACATGTGGGTACTAGTGGGCATAAGCCTAGCAACAGGACCCGAAGGTCCTCAACCATCAAACCTCGCCCAAACGATCGAGGCAAGCGACAATGGGCGAGGTTCAATGGTTGAGGACATTTGAGTCTCATTGCTAGGCTTATGCCCACCGACACCCACATGTACTAGATAGACAATACCACCACCTGTGTAACTAGCGCCGCCACCACCGCCGCCATTGCCACCCCCACCGCCAACCTTCTTCATGTGGACATCGAGCTTTTACATTTCTTGACTAAAGATCTCATCAAGGGGCTCAGCACTTCCACAAGCACTAGCCAAGCTCTCTGAACATCGAGACAACAACACAAGAATTGTGAGGGAAAGGGCAGCGCGGACTTGATCCCAGCTATCGACATTGTGAAGATCGTCTTCTTGATCGAATCGAGCGAAAGGCAATTTTTTTGTTGAACTAAAATCAATTGCATCGGAGAATTCCCCAACCGCTTCTTCTTCATCTAACGTTGGTCTTTAAATATACGTGCAACATCACCATCCAAAGGCAAAAACTCTCCAAATCTTCTCCTACAAAAAAATCACCTTCCACTCGATTCAATCAAGAAGGCGATCTTCGCGATCTGACGGTGGGGATCAAGTCTGTGCTCACCCTTTTCCCTCATGATCCTCGTGTTGCTATCACCATCTCCTAATAGCTCGGCCAATGCTTGTGGAAGTGCTAAGCCCATGGATGAGATCTTTACCAAGGAAATGAGAAGGCTCGACGCCCACGTGAAGAAGGATGGCAAATGAAATTTGTATATATTTCAATGTATATAGTAATGAAGAATACAATATATTTACAGACTTTATTAGATAACTATTTTACGATCATATGTCAATTAAGATTATGCATAACCAAATGGCAATATATGTGCAATATACATACAATCTTAAAAGACACGAATAATTTATACAAAATATCATAATTATCTTTAGTACATGAAAATATCTTATAGAAAGTGTTAAACATCCGTAACAAGTTAGAAATAATAAAAATGGAAAAAGAAATATGAAATTTGTATATATTTTGATGTATATACACCATCTTATTTATAAGTTTTGTTAGATTACCATTTTAAGATAATATCTAAATCAAGATTATGCACAATCAAATGGCAATTTACATACAATCCACATGTAATATGTGTACAATTTCGAGAGATTTAGATAACCAAAAAGAAATATCAAAATTATCTTTAACATAAGAAATAACGTATTTCGTCCTCGCCACGGCTGGCTTGGTCCACCTCGGGCCAATCTCATGACAGTAACCAAAATAACCATAGGTTCAAAAAATAATTTAAAATACTCTCAAGACTTAGAAATTGACTATTTGCTCCCTTTAATGTAAAGTAGTTATATAAATGCCCTTAAACTCAATTTTATGGGTGATGATATCACTCACGTGTAGAAATTTCGAAATTTTTAGATGAATAATTGAGATTTAAATCTTTTGGGATATGGTTTCTTAAGGACTAATAGACTCAGTGGCATGCTTGTTTTTGTACATAACTAGATCTATCAAGCAGGTTGGGTCAGCTCGGGTTTGGGTCAATCACAAATGATTCAACTCAAATCGACCTATTTAACACGTTTATGATCAATTTATCCTAATATAAAAATTTTCACTCATTCCCGACCCAACCTTACCCAACCCAACCCATTTAAGTAAACCTAAGAAAGCTTATTTATTATGATATTTATTAAAAAAATGGTATTGCTAAAACACTTTCATGCAATATAAATTAGTGTGCAATTTTATAAAAAAAAAAAAAAAAAAGGTTTGTTTCCTAAATATTTTCCAAGAAATACTTTTTAGGAAAATTACAATATTTTTTTGGTTTTTGCCTGAAATTTGAAAATAAATTAAAAAATATTTTTTGCCATTTGGTAAGAAAAATATGATTAAATTTTCCTTGACTCCTATTTAATATTTTTATATTAAAAAATAGAATTTTAAATTAGTTTTATTTTTTGAAAATATAATTTTTATTTATTTTTTATTTTTTTAAAAATCGAATTTTTACATTTTTCTTTTTTCTTTTTCTTCTTCTTTTGTCGACCGCTGACAGTAAGCCAGCAACTAGCCATTAGCGAGCTCAAGGTTCAAGCCTTGCTCAAGCCTCACTAGTCATTAGTGAGGCTTTTGCCTCACCAGATTTGCGAGCTCGAGCTCGCTTGATGCTAGTAAGCTTGAGTCTTGCTAGATTAGCAAGAGTCAAGCCTCGCCAGTCATTGGCGACCTTGAGCTCATATGAGGCCGGCAAGCTCGAGCCTCACCTAGTTGATCACGGGTTGTCGTTGTGCCAAACACTACCTAAGGAAGGACTAAGGAGGAAGAAGAAAGGAAAGAAAAAAGTAATTATAATTTCAATTTTTATACAAATACTTTTATAAAGTTAAAGAGGGAAAGAGAGAGTGCAAGGCTTGAATTGGAAATGTGTTCTAGCTTCTAAGTCCCACCCATTTAAGACCCGTTTATATTAATTTTTCAATTTTTAAACCCATTTAACTAGTCTTTTGAAAATATAAATGTCTCATATATTACACATTTATGATTTAAATGGGTCATATATTGGTTTAAGACTCATTTTAACACATCTATATATAATGCAAAATGTCACGCTTCGAACCTCGAGTGCACGCACAACCCTCGGTGGTCGATAGAATTTCACGACATTCCCAGAACTCGTCGCCGACCCTTTTTATTTTGTTGCACACGCGGAAGCAAATTAACTAATCCCCTAATAACGACATACATGGGATAGAAAAGCAAGACAACCAATTTCAAATCAAATACACTTTTATAAACACTTCAAACTTATACATAAGATCTATGTCATAAAGAACTATTAATCCACCTATGCTCCTGATCCTTCTGCTTCAAGCTTATAGCTCTTCACACTAGGGACCTGAAAATGGTTATTCAATAACTAGTGAGATATAAATCTCAGCGAGTTCCACCCTTAAGCCCCGGTTAGTACATCAACTCAACTCGGGGGTATCTCTCTAAAACCTCCCCTCAAACAAACCACGACTAATAGCCAACAATCAATAGTCGGTTCACATGCAACCTTACCTGGTATGCCATACCTTGCACATTATAACTCAGCACGATACACGCAAGGCACATGGCCATTAGATGGTGCAGTTCATCAATCACATACGAGTCGTGTCACAAGCGATCTCACCTGGCCATTGCCACACCCTGCACGTTATCAATTCATGCGTGCGTGCCATAAACAATGTGCTCGACTCATATATGATCGAAATCAACAATGCAATGATTATCATGCATTCTTGCACTTTAGTGTGCCACCTATCACACATCAATCTATCACACGGGTCCCAATTATAAGATAAAATCGTTATAACACGTCACATTCCATGCCACACAATTTTACCCCATAATAAGGCCCAACTATCTCACTCAATAATCTAACTCAATGCTCAATACCAGGCTCAAGGTTCTAGATGCGCCCTCTCCTCACGAAGTTCCGATATTGTGTGGCACTTAGTCCTTAACCTCAATTAGTCATAGTTCAATTTACTAGAAGTGGCTCCCACATAGTCATGCTGTCGTGTAGCACTTAGTTCTCGACCATGATAAGCAATAACTCAAGTTACTAGAGGTGGCTCCCACATAGTCATGCTGTCGTGTAGCACTTAGTTCTTGACCATAAAAAGCACTAGTATAATGTTCTAGAAGTAACTCACACAAAATCTCACTATCATGTAGCATTTAGCCCTTCTACTATGCATGACAATACTACAAGGCTTCTAGAGGTGGCTCCCATATAACTTAAGTCACCATGTAGCACTTAAACCTTGACTACAATAAGTAACGGTACAAGGTACTAGAGGTGCCTCACATGAGGTTTTAGTATCGTGTAGCACTTAGTTCTTTACTGACTCACAACTAATTGGTTTTCTCAACACAACTCACTTTTTTTATAAAAGCGGTCTATCTCCCATGTCCCTCGGACAACCCTTTTTCCCCTTTTTGTGAAAAACATACATTTCATGCAGATGTTTATGAAATAACACATCCAATCACTTCATAAAATCAACACACATGAATTTTAGACACTTTTCGCATTCTGGATGAATAGTGCATGTGAACAGTACTCTGTGAACAATACACGTGAACAGTAATTTATGAATAGTGTCGCATGAACAGTAATTTTCCAGACTTTAATAAACCATAAATTAAATTCAGAAATCATTAAAACAATAATTAAATTAAGGAAACCAATCAATTAAGATAAACATGCTTAATTAACCACATAAGCATCATTAAGCCAATAAAGTAAAATTAAGCTAAACTAATCTTAGCCATTAATCTACCACATATCTTAAGACTAATAAAACATAATTAAATCACTTAAACTAGAATTAAATCTAACTAAACCAACCCTAAGCAAGTTTAGGCACTAATCGAATGATTAGAAGATAAACTCACCCGTTAAGTAGGCCAAAGGCACCGACACAGTGGCGACGAAGGTGGCTACGCACTGGGACTTCTACCACAATAATCCAAGGTGGTCCCAAGCTCAACACAGCAACCATAGCTCGGACTCCCATTGAAAACACTGAAAAATAGCCCTGCCGGAGGAGAAACTGAGTTGAACGGCTTGGCCGGAGCTCCAGGGAGGGGGTTGGTCGGCAATCGGTGGCTCCCGGGGGTCTTGGGGATCTTGTGGGTGGATGGAATAGGCAAAGGAATAGTTGGAATGGGAGAAAAATGAAGAAAAACGGTGTAGGCTGCAAGCGGACCGACGGACCGACGATCAGCGTCTTGTGACGGCCCTATAGGACGGACGGCGGCTCCGTTTGGGACGAAATCAGGCTTGTTAGAACGGTATGTCTCTCCCGGTCATGGTGATAGGTGGCTCGTTGGCTGATTCATCTGGAAAGACTACTTTTGACTCAATTATTCACCAAAGGGTCAGGTGGAGCAGAAACTGGAAGAGAGGGAGAACGAGGGAGAGAGGAGCTCGTCCGTTTTGAGGCCGAATGGGGGGGAGAGAGAGTGAAGTGAGGGCTGAGAGCACATCTCATTAACGCTATTAAATGGCTACTTCAATTCCCCATGCATGATGACATCATCTTCTCTATCTTCTCTAGCCTTTTTTCTCCCTACAACTAGGGGGCAATTTGGTCATTTCACGTTACACAATTACCATTTTGTCCTTGGGCTGAAATTGGTGGAAGGGCCTAATAAATGGGCTTAGTCATTTATTAGGCTTGATTGGGCTCAAAGTTGGACCACGGACTTTGAAAGATGAATAGTTGGTTTAGGCCCAATGGGCTCATTTGATTTCCTTAGGCCCACCATGGTGGCTGTCCACCTTGGGCCTAAGGCACACATGACTTGGCCCAGCCCACATCCTCACGGGCTTGCTTCCTTCGGTTCGAAAATCCCTTTTCCAATTGCTCGGCTTAATTGACTCTGTCGACTGTTTGATGTAGCTTCATTCAAAGTCCGTCCCGGACATTCTCGATAATTCGAAGTCCAATCTTAAGTTCTCTTGTCATGTCAATTTCACCCAATGTCATTTCGAGTACAACTCAGACTGACAGGTGGCTGTGAGGATTCACACGTGACCGACTCGTGCCAAACCACGTTCAAGACATCTCGACGCATGGATGTCCTTGACTGCATGAAATACGGAGGATAGATTCTTATTTTAAAGTACACGATCACTGAGGATCGACATAGGGTCATTCGCGGGTTCAATAACGGTAAATGGAATCACCCGCCATTCCATTATGTTATGTCCACAAATCGACTTCTAGTCGTCCTTAGAATCAGCCTGCTTATCTATAGGATCATCCTCATGCAAATCTCACAGTCAAGTCGTTTTCCCAGATCGAGTCCTTTATCTCAAGAGTGATCAATTCTGAGTGAGATCAACCAACAATGCATTGACGAAATTCACCTTCACTCGTCCCTCAGAGGGCTCGAATTTTAGGATGTCACACAAAACAAACAAATTACACATGTAGCTCTTTTGGTTTTCATATTGTAACAATACTAATAGTTCATTTGTTTTGCAAACAATGAATTATTTGAAAATTATTATTTTTTTAAATAATTGTTTGTGGGCACATAAGTTTTAGCTATCACTTTAGGGTTTAATTGCATAAAAAATTAGGGATTCGTTTTTAATTCCTAAAACAATTAGATCATTAAAAATGCATAGCACATAGGCATATGGAGCATTTACATTAATAGAACTAGAATTTATAGTAAATATAAAAAATAGTTTAATTAAAAAAATTAAAAAAGAGTTAGTTATAAAAATAAAAAATAAAAAATTTAGAAAAGACAAAGCCGAATTCGAGCCTGGTCGACCCGGCCCCTTATTTCTTTTCTCAGCTAGACCCCGCCCACCCCTTTTTCTCTTTATTTTCCCTTGCACAAGCAGGCCCATCTCCTGCACCCTACAGCTCGACCCGTGCATTGGTCTTCTTCTTCCCCCACGTCGCGCACACCTCTGCAACGAAGCGACGTACATAAGCAAATTGGTAGGAACAGAGGCAAGGCATGTGAGGGCTCGAGTGGCGGTGCGCCGGGAGGAGGGATGGCGGTGCGTCCGCACCTCGGCCCCCAGACGTGCGCAAGGAAGGGGTCCCTGTCCCACATCGCCTAGGGAGTGAGTCTTAGGCCAGTTTATAATGGCTTGGGCCCCTCTAACCTATGTGACACGTTTTAAAGCTGTGAGGATTCAGTGTCCTAAGTGGACAATATCACACGGTGGGGCCCAAGTCATTACAAATGGTATCAGAGCCGGCTCCCGACTGCGTGTGGGGCCACAGTGAGGGCACTGTGCTCCCAAGGAGGGGAGAGTGTGACGGCTCGAGCAGCAGTGCGTAGGGAGGAGGGATGGCGGTGTGTCCACACCTCGGTCCCCGGACATGCCCAAAAAAGGGGTCCCTGTCCCACATCGCCTAGGGAGGGAGTCCTGGGCTAGTTTATAATGGCTTTGGCCCCTCTAACCTATGTGACGCGTTTTGAAGCCAAGATGACTCAGTGTCCAAAGCGGACAATATTACACAGTGGAGCCGGGTCGTTATAAGGCAGGCCGTGGCACAATCCTAAGGTCGGGGGATCAGCCGGCCACGGCAAACTGGCGGTGGCAAAAGCCAATGCGCACCTGTGGTGGTCTTTAAAAGAGAGAGGGGACCACCCCATCGTTTATTTACTAAAGAAGTTGCTAGAGTTGTAGTTTCTGCAAGATAATAAACAAGATCTAAAAGCAACTCACAACACTGCATAATGTGGTAGAATATAAAATCTCTAAATGATTAACTATCCTCCTAAATTATTCAATGACAGATACTGAACTTCTAAAATTTTATCAAGTGGCTAAAGATTTAAATTACTGAGCAACATGGTGCATGCTTTAAGGTTTTAAAGTTTGCAAATCAATCGACCATAATCTATATAAATACCAGAAAATACTCTCAAAAGAGGACAAGGGCCAATCATTTCATATACTGTTACAATAGGAATCGGTTATTCACACGGAATTAGTTACACAAGCTGAACACGTATCAAATAAGTTTGTGAAAGAGAATATGGACATCCCAAGGATAACAATGACCAATCTTAGGAGCTTTTCAATATTTAAAAACGTCATCGTTACCATCTCTGCTGAGAGTATACCATTAGATTTCACCCCAGCAAGAAGAAAGGCAAGAAGGTCCACCCAATTCCTTATAAAAGGATCTTTTAGTTCCAGTGAGTCAACGACTTCTGAGAAGGGTCTAAGAAGCTTTGTCGCACCAATAGCACCCTGAGGTCCCATTTGGATAAAGATTTCAACAAGAAAGGAGCACATCTAGCAGCAGTGGTGGAAAGGACACCCAAATCACCACGAGCAGATTGAGGAGGTAGAGCCATCACAGCTGCAGACATTGGAAGCACTGCATCCTGCAAATTCATATTACGTAAGAAAAGATGAATAGCAGCAAACCAACAGAAAAAGATGCCCGTACTTCAAATTTAAACAAACAAGTTCATTACAGATAAAATGTAGAGTAAGAGTATCGTTATATCATAATGGTGACTGATAAATCATAAAACAAGCACTAGATTCAGAGGTTCCAATTTACTTTAACTTCTCATAGGGGGGTCACCGTCAATAATGAGTACTTTTGCTTATAAGCCGTTGTAAAATCTTCTTTTGCCGTTTAAATCTACAAAGCCATCTTGTTCTTTCTTTACAAATGAGACAGAATAGAACAGGAGATACCATGAGCTTTTCCATTCTTGCACGGCATTTTGACTTGCATACTTCTCGAGGTCTGGATTAAGATTTAATTAAAAGCATAAGTAGAACATACTATAAAATTTAAAACATCATGGGCATTGACTGAAGAACTACAGAGACAATATTACCAGGCTCACAAATTGCCATAAGTGGACCCACATAAATTCTTACAAGAACATATGAAGCAATATTACTGTTTTTCTCTTTAGAATAGTAGTCAATTCTATGTAAACAGCGGTCTCTTTTGAATGTTCTGTAACATCCTGAAATTCGATCCCGTTTTGATAAAATGAAATGTGCATATGTCGGCGCGCCTATGGTCATTTTTCTCTGAGCTGATCATTCACGAGTTAACTAACTTATTGAGTGAAGCTGTTAAGGGATATATCTGCGGTAAAATCCCTAAAAGCTACCTAATTTGTTGGATTTGACAAAAATCACAACTAGTCGATTTTAATCATGAAATTTAATTCAGTTTTGGGAATCGAATATTCGAGCGTGTCATAATTCATTTTTAGGACTGTCTCATCGTCTATCAATTTATTGACGAGTCCGAAATTTCAAAAAAGAAATTATCGGAGGAAAAATCGAAGACCAAAAGAAAATAGAAAGGGAAAGGGAAAGAGAAAAGGAAAATAGGAATAATGGTATTATTAATTTCCCTTCTCTCTCTCTCTCTCTCTCTCTCCTTCCCTCTTTTCTCTCGTGCAATTCGCCCCCTCCCCACCGAACACCCCTTTTTGCCAATTTTTGCCAATTTCATTTTGGCTTCTTCTTCTTATCTCTTCTCTCTCTTCTCTCCCTTCTCCCCCCCCATGACCAAACCCCCTCTTTCTTCTTCTCCTTCGTGCGAACCGAAGTTGAAGAAGAGCAAGCAGCACCACCGTCGTTGAAGACCAAAGCAGCTCGCCATCGCCGCCGCACGCCGCCGGGCTGCCGTTCGCACCGCCCGCGCACGCCGTGCGTCTACCGTTCGCCGCCCGTGTGCCGCCTACGCCAGCCGTCCCTCTCCCGCGTGACTTCCGCCCCTGCCCAGTTCGGTTCGGCGCCTCTAGCCGCCGCTCACCGCCGTCCCGACTTCCCCGGCATCCCTCTCACCCTTCGCCGGCCTCGCCTCGCTATTTTGGCCATCGGACTAGCTCCGGCCAGCCAAGAACAGCAACCCACGAAGTGGGTTTCTAGCACCTTCGAGCCCGCTTTTGGGCCGTTTCCGAGCCCCTAAACTAGAGACCCGCTTTGGGGTTTATTGTTCCTCGCGTTGTCTCCGTCGAATTGGTCCGACTTGCACGCGATTCCGGTGAGTAATCTCATTAATTCTTGCTTAGTGAACTAATTGCGCTTAAGGGTTTTTTAGTTTTAATTAATTAGGTTTATGTGGTTAGATTAGTATGAATTAGTGTTTATTAGTCAATTGTGATGCGAATTAAATAAATTGAATGTGTATTTAGCAAGTAGACATGGTTTACTATTTATTGAAGATAGCTCGGGAATTTTTGGACCCCTAATTGGGCTTCAATTTGATGATTCGGGCCTAAGTGGAATTTTTGGCATTTAAATATTATTTTTTGGAATTAAATTAATTATTTATTTATTTTCCGAAAATTTAACTAGGATGGCTAGTGACCGAAATTTTATGCTGATGATCATGGTGAAGTCTGTTTATTTAATTGGGCTTTATTTTGAGCTAAATTAAATTTTTAATATTTATTAATTAATTTTCGAAATTAATTAATTAATTAATTATTTTTCGAAAATTAAAAAGGCTGAGATAGCCAGCGACCGAAATTTCGTGCTGATTGTCGTGGTACAATCCATTTATTTAATTGAGCTTGATTTTGTGCTAAATCAATTTATGAGTGATTTTAGGATTTATTCATAAATTATTGGATTTTGGTTATTAATTGGAAAATAATTGGATGTCGGTTGACAGCACCTAAAGTGTTTTAGTGGGCTATAGAGAATGGTGGGAATTATGAAAAAGGAAATTATAAAATTTTGGCTAAGACCGATCGTGTACCCACACACGACTATTTTATCAGGTATGATAAAGATAATGAGAATATTGGGCGATGGAGATGGTATACTATATCGGCCTTCGGGCGATATGTCAACTTTGGGTGAGCAGTTTACCGGTATACTATATCGACCTATGAGCGATATGTCAACTTTGGGTGAACAGTATACCTTATTATCAGCTTTGGGCGAGCAATATATTACCAGCTTTGGGTGAGTAGTATACCGGTATACTATATCAACCTACGGGCGATATGTCAGCTTTAGGTGAGCAGTATACCTTATTATCAGCTTTGGGCGAGCAATATATTATCAGCTTTGGGTGAGCATATGGTATACTATATCAGCCTTCGGGCGATATGTCAACTTTGGGTGAACTGTATACGGGTATACTATATCGGCCTCCGAGCGATATGCCAGCTTTGGGTGAGCAGTATACCTTATTATCAGCTTTGGGCAAGCTATGCTATCTATTTATCAGCTTTGGGTGAATAGTCCTGATTTGATAGGACTTTATAGATAGTATTAAATATGCTGACCAAGCATAGGTCGTGATGTCATATAATCGATTAGATCAATTGATCATTGCTTTGATATGATGCTGTGAATTGATTGATTGGATGGAAATGACCGTGAGTGGTCTTGTTGGCATGTAATCGACTAGATCGATTTGATTGATGTTTCGATTTGTGATGTGATTGCTTGGGTGTCTAAGTCCTCTGACTCGTGCTGTGCTTAGGCAACCATGTGGTGTATTGGTTCCCTAATTGAGTTTTAGTGGGGTAGAACTCGCTGAGACGTAGTCTCATCCCAGTTTGGGGAAAACATTTCAGGACCCGTTGAAAAGCGAGGAGGAAGAATCTAAAAGGAGAACTCAGAGGTGAGACTTGAGGAGAAGTATTTTGGGAAGAAGAAGATAATCCGAGAGGGATCTTGAGTACGATCTGACTGAAATTTCATCTTCTTTTATTAACTCCATTTTGATGTGAAGAGAGTAAAGTAAAAAGTTGTGAATAGTTGTGAAGTACTCTGGTTTATGTCATGTATAAAGGTTTGGTTGTGGATTTCAATATGAAAGATATGGCCTACTTTTCTATCCCATTGTTTTATTGTCTGGGGATTTGGTTGTGGATTTCAATATGAAAGATATGGCCTACTTTCTATCCCATTGTTTTATTGTCTGGGGATTTATAACTGCTTCCGCATGTGCTTAATAATTGAAAGGGTCGGCGATATATAGTTCTGGGATATCGCCTTATAAAATTGACCAAGCAGAAGGATGTGTGCGTGCCCGAGAATCGGGGTGTGACATTCCCTGAGTTTGTAATATATCCAATTCGGCCTAGGAGGCTGATTACGACACTCCCGGAATTTGACTAGAGATCTGTCAAGACTTTCATGAGGTAATGTTCAATCGAGACAAGACTTCTCTACCTCAAACAAAGAGTTTTCCTGCCACTACATGTATCTAAAAGTTCCTTCATAAGTTATCTAGGTTATGCATGTTCATTTCTTCAGTGTACCTAAGATAAATGACAATCTTCACATTCTCGGCCTTGGCAGTCTACTCAATGAATGCTTTCGTCATAACAGCTTGGTAATCGTCTTTTGCCACAGAAACCATTTCCCTTGTTTAAGTTAATTCTGTTCAGCTGACGCCAGACACTTAGCGTCATCTGGGAAATCTATGCAAAGACATTCTTTCCCCTTGATATTCGCACCACGATGCCTTGCATCATAAATCGTCTTGGCATTAAGGACTCTGTATTAAGCTGCCTTATTGTCTATCAAAAAGGGATGACCAGCTTTTTCCACGTTAGCATCCATATCCTCGACAACTGAGCACCATTGGATTTAAACTAACTTGGGCTCAGCTGTCTGGCTATCCGCATATCTGTTTCATATTAAGCAGAACATGATAAATGAGACCATTCTGTTCAATCTTCAATTCGACAGATGAATTTGGCAATTGGTCCAGTAACATTTTTAAAACTGATACGACATTCATATATTCATAGATGTGCTAAAGCTAAGTCCAAGGGATGATGCTATAGATATACAAAACCACAGGGAAAAGAATGATCCACCTTGAAAAACTCTATTGGACCAATACGTGAAAAAAAATTCACCTTCTGGTATGTACACCATCCAGGAGTCACAGTTAGCACACTGAACAGACTCTCCTAATGCATCTAACACCTGATACATGAGAAATGCCGTTATCTATTAATATCATCCAGAGGCGAAAACAACACCAGAGTATACCAATGGAAAAGTGGCCATATAAACATAAACAATCTGCACTTGATTCATGCTAAAGACAAAATGGGGCAACTTAGAGTGATGGAAATCAGATTACCTGTGCAAGAGGATTCACCTGAGGATCCCTAGATTGGAAGCCAGAAAACAGCGAAGGACCGGAGTCGAACTTGTACCCCTTGATGTCGAACGCGTAAGCAGCACCTCCTGGTTGGTCCTTGCTCTCCAGAACAAGCACGTCTTGGTTGTATCTGGCAAGAAGCCCAGCACAACAGAGACCAGCGATACCACTTCCAATGACCACGACATCGGCCTCAGGCTTCCCTGATACCCAAATCCACAACTTCACGTTATCGAAGAAACCCAATTCAAGTGCAAAATTCCATCCAAACAATACTACACTCTCCAAATAGCTATTTCAACAGTGATAGAAAATGCAATCTGGATCAAAACCGAAAACCAACCCATAAGCATTTGAGAAGGGAACTAACAGGGGTAATCACCAATTCCAAAAAAAGCCAACCCACGAGTTGTAATACGTTGTGCCTGCCAACCCAAGAGTTTGAAAATACAGCTACATGCATTTAAATGTGCCTATATTTCCTGTAACCAACTCTCTATTGCCTGTTGATTTGAGTAGCAACGCAAGGCTTCGTTTAATTTGTCAGTCATCGACTATATGGGAAGTTTTTGTGTTGGCTACATGCATGATCCGGATAGAATGTCCCCGCGACATCGAGGTTTAGCCAGGAACTTTGACCATCAGTTTGGCTTAGCCAGATTAGGCGGATTTCTCGTACTTTGAGAATCGTCTTTAGAAATTCCCTGAAGCAGATGAAGTTTTGGCCGTGGTACCATCTCACGCTAGTCTCGCTTACCATTCTACCTTCTTCTTCAGTCAGAGCTAGCATTGTATCCGTAGAACCAGGCATTGTTCGTGACACTATTAATATCCAGATTAATGTCTCTTTTAGCGCAAGCTGTAAATTGAGTTACGTAAGCGAGATCTCAGGAGGAAAAGTGATTGATGAGTGGTTTGAAAAAGGATCCATAGAATGAGATGCCGAGGGTTTCTCGGTTCTTATTTTCTTCGGTTCCTGCCACACTTGATCAGATTGGGTTATGTTTTGGGTCATCCCTGAGCAGAGAAACAAAATCTGAAAACCATAAGTGTTTATCTTTAACTAAGTTGATATGCAAGTAATATCCATAATTTGTAACTCATGAGTAAGTAATCCGATGATCAGATATATTGTTAGATACCTTTTCCGTGAGCTATATTTAAACTAAGCACTGGATAAGCCATATTTAAAACTAGATATATCTTCTTAGTTTTTTTATAGTCGGTTTTATCTGATGATTAGTTACTGAGGAAGTTTGAGAAAATTTGGTGTTTCTGTTTGAGCACAAGTGGTATTTTTGGAGTTATGCCAAAGTCAAGCAACTGTGCTTATACCGCATAATCTGAAGGTGTGTGGTATTTATACAATACATTGACCGAGGAGGGAAACCAAATAAATATGTTTAGGAAAACTATTGCCAATAAAATAGCAAGAGATAATAATATGGTGAAAATTCCATGAAATTGTATTTTCAACTTTTCTAATGTATTACTATTATTTTGTATTTAATGATTTTTTATGTTGTAATCTAATCAATTTATATTGCTAGAAATATAAATTTTATTCTGTTATCAAACAGATTTCTATTTCAGAAATAGAAATTTTGAATCGTTATCAAATTGGAAATTACATGAAATTGTATTTTCCACTTTTGTAATGCATTACTATTATTTTAACTATTATTTTGTATTTGAGGATTTCCTATGTTGTAATATAATCAATTTTTATTACTAAAAATAGAAATTTTATTCTGTTATCAAACGGATTTCTAATTCATAAATAGAAATTTTAAGTCATTATCAAACGGGTTTCTTTGATTAAAAACTTGTCCAGGGAATACTCAATTTCTAGCTAGAAATCAATTTCTGTTTCAGAAATTTTGTCATTTGCATTCTAATGAGTCCGAGTCCATTTATGGTGAGGACGGCACGCTAGCTCTAGATGGAGTACGCTTCCTCCACCGCCTTCTCCTTCGCTCTCCAGCGCTCCTCATCCACCATCACCGCTGCCGCCGGCCTCGCTTGGCGGACGAGGAGGCCGTCTGTTTGCGTCTCCGCTCTGTCGTACCGGCAGTTCGTTCAATTCGCTCTGGCTCCACACTCGCATGGCTCCGTCTTCTCCTCTGCAGGTGTGGTGGTTTTATTTGCCATTTGGTTGGTTAATCCATGAGGCCACTGGATGACAAAACAGAGACCGAGTTGTTGTCGTATGAAGTGCTGAAAATAAGGTTGCTTCGAAGTTTAAGCATTCAAGGGAGCAAGGGACTGCAGTTATGATTGTCAAATATCTTTGCCACTCGAAATTTAGTTTCTCTAAGCTTCTCCAAACAGAAGTTACAGCAAAAGCAAATAAATTATGAGGAATCAGTCTACAGAATCAAGACAGACAGCTTAAATTTATGGTTTTTAAGCAGAACTAGCTGCTAATTCCAGTCTGTAGCTCCAAAAAAAGCCCTTGTAAGTTGACCATGATGGTCGGAGGAAATTTCCTCGAGAGCGAGGCCGGTTGTGCTTAATCAGTACTATGGCTTCACTTCTTTTGCTATTAGAACTTTAGGTACGTTGGTAACATATGGGTGTACGAACATGATAGTGTTGGATCTTTTGATGTCTAAGTGCTGCTGTTTTTAGACTAAAACTTCTCTGTTCTGTTTTATATTGTTTTAGTTTATTTTCTTACTTAGTCAATTATGTTATGCAGTTGTTGTTGTGTTATCTAGGAAGTTAAGTACTTGTTCAGGTGCAGTTACAAGCTGAACGTGTGTGTGTGTGTGCAGCAGTTTTTTTTTTTTTTTTTGGTTTAAGTCGTGTTCTGTACTTGACTTTTTCATAGAACTGCAGAAGACAGTTTCCATGCTCTGTTTTCTCTGTTTCCTCTGTTTTTTTTTTCATCTTTCTTCCTCGATATCTATAGTTCTGGTTTTTCTGCTTCTTTGCTGCTTTAATCAGAATCAACGGTGGTATCGAGCATCGAATGATCTTGAGGGACTGTGAAGTGAAGCAAGTATTGTATTGCAAAGAGGTTAGAGGGTGATGGAGACAAGTTCAAGTGGTTTTTCTGCGATGGCTTCTCCAAAGTATTTACTTGGAGAGAATTATCAAGCATGGGCTGTTAAAATGAAAGCATTTCGGAGGGTCATGATCTGTGGGAAGCTGTGGAGGATGATTATGAAGTTGCTCCACTTCCAAATAATCCGACCATGAATCAAATCAAGCTTCATAAAGAGAGAACCACAAGGAAAGCCAAGGCAAAATCTTGCCTGTATCTTTTTGTCTCGCCTACCATCTTCACCAGAATTATGAAGTGTGACTCTGCGAAGGTCATATGGGATTTCTTGAAGGAAGAATATGAAGGAGATGAGAAGATAAGAGGTATGAAAGTGCTGAATCTCTTGAGAGAATTTGAGAGACAGCGAGATGAAGGAATCGAGTCGGTGAAGGAATACTCGGATAGGCTAGTGGGAATAGGCGATAAAATCGAGTTTTGGGAAGCGACTTGAGGGATGATAGGCTTGTTCGGAAGATCCTAGTGTCTCTTCCAGAAAAATTTGAAGCTACTATAGCTTCTGCGGAAAACACAAGGGACTTGGCTGATATAAAACTTGCGAGATTCTTTGAATGCTTTGCGAGCACGGGAGCATAGAAGACTAATGAGGAGAGAAGATTATGTTGAGGGGGCATTGCAAGCCAAAGTAAAGCAAAATGATGGAGGCAAAGGGAAGAAATGGATTCAGTTTAAGGGAAATGTTGCTGATTCGAAATTTTTACCAAAAGAAGGAAATCTTTGGTGGATCTAGCAAATGGAAAAATAATAAAAGGCCATGTCGGTATTGTGGTGGAACCAACCATCAGTCCTTTAGATGCTGGAAAAGGCCGGATGCGAGGTGCGAGAAGATGCCACAAGTTGGGTCATATGGAAGCTATTTGCAAAGGGAAAGCCTATCAAGCAAACGGGAGAAGCACAAGTGGCGGTGAGTGAAGTTGATGAAGAGCACTTATTTGTTGCTTCAGCTGGTGAATATTCGATCGAAAATAGTACATGGCTGATAGATAGTGGTTGTACTAATCACATGACTGGCAACTTAGAGCTATTCAAGAGCATAAACAAAACAGTAAAGTCCAAAGTCAGAATTGGCAATGGACAGCATATTGAAGTTCAGGGTAAAGGTGTAGTTGCTGTTAAAGGAAACCAGGGGGTGAAGTTAATCAAGGATGTCCTCTTTGTGCCAAATATTGACCAGAATCTGTTAAGTGTTGGTCAGTTAGTGGAGAAGGGCTATATAGTGAAGTTCGAAGGAAGGGAATGTCTCATTAAAGATACTGACAACAATGAAGTCTTGAGAGTTCAAATGAGGGATAAAAGTTTTGTGTTCAAGCCAAATGAGATGCAGCAGATGGCTTTGAAGTGTACAGAAGAGAATATAGAGCTGTGGCACAAAAGATTGGGGCATGTTCATAGGAGGAGTATGCTGGTTATGCAGAAAAATGGCCTGGTAGATGATTTACCAAGCTTGAAGGAAGAGCTTCCACAATGCGAGAACCTGCCTTCTTGGCAAACAAACCAGATTTCCCTTCAAAGGAGGAGTCTCGAAGACATATCAAAAGCTGGAATTAGTTCACACCGATGTGTGTGGACCTATGTCGAACCTTCTTTAAATGGAAGCAGGTATTTTATTACTTTTTTGATGATCGACTAGAATGAGCTGGATCTATTTTCTGCAAGCTAAGACTGAAGTAGCTGATGTATTTATGAAGTTTAAAGCATTAGTTGAAAATCAAAGTGGGAAGAGAATCAAAGCTCTCGGGTCGAGACAATGGATCGAGTATACAGCTAACAAATTCAAACGATTTGTGAGCAAGCTGGAATTGTACAACAATTTACAGCCCCTTACTCACCTCAACGAGAATGGGGTTAGTGAGAGGAAAAATAGAAGCGTTATGGAGATGGCCAGATGTTTGATGCAAGAAAAGAATTTGCCTAAAAGTTTTTGGGCTGAGGCAGCCAACACTGCTGTATTTCTTTTAAATAGATTACCTACAAAAGCTTTAGAGAAACTAACACCTCTCGAGGGCTGGCAAGACACTAAACCTTCTGTGAAAAATTTGAAGGTTTTTGGAAGTTTGTGTTATACTCATATTCCTGATGTCAAAAGGGATAAGCTTGATAAAAAGGCTGAGATTGGAATTTTTGTTGGATATAGCTCTCAATCAAAGGCTTACAGAATTTTCTATCCAAAGACAAGGAAGATTACTGTGAGCGAGAGATGTTATGTTCTTAGAGGAAGATGAATGGAATTGGTTAAATGGAAGGAACACTGAATTGAAGCACTTTGAAAGACAACCTGAAACGATGTGGAGACTAATGAAATTACAGGGGAAATGGAAGAAAGTATAGATGATGAACTGTAAGAGGCACAAGGACACTTCTTTGAGATCTATGAAAGGAGTAATGTGGCTGTGCTCGAACCATCAAATTTTGCTGAAGCCAAGGAAGATCGAAGTGGTTTGCAGCAATGCGGGGAGGAGATGAAAATGATTCAAAAAAATCAGACTTGGGAATTGGTAGACAGGCCATTAAATAAGAATGTAATTGGAGTTAAGTGGGTCTTTAGGAAAAAACTCAATCTGATGGCTCCGTTAACAAGTATAAAGCAAGGCTGGTTGTTAAAGGCTATGCTCGGGTATGGGAGTAGACTATTCTGAAACTTTTGCTCCGGTTGCAAGGCTGGACAATGGTAAGACTCTTGTTAGCTGTTGCGGCCGAGAAGGGTTGGACTATTTTTCAGCTTGATGTCAAGTCTGCATTTTTAAATGGTGAGCTTGAAGAGGAAATTTTTGTTGAACAACCTGAAGGGTTCTGTGTTAAAGGGCAAGAAGAGAGTGTATACAAATTGCATAAAGCCTTATATGGTGAAGCAAGCTCCAAGAGCCTGGTATGGAAAAATTGATCGATATCTCTTTGGATTTAGGTTTTAAAAAGAGCTTGAGTGAGTTCACTCTTTATATTAAGAAAGTGAATCATAGTGTGGTAGTTCTATCTCTATATGTGGATGATCTTTTGGTAACAGGAAATGATGTTCAGCTGATAGAAAATGTTAAGCAAGGCCTATTTGCTGGTTTTGAGATGATGAGACTTAGGAAAAATGGCTTACTTCTTAGGTCTGGAAATCAAGCAAAGTCCTTATGAAATCTTCATTTGTCAGAGGAAGTACTTAAAGGAAATTTTGAAGAAATTTCAGATGGAAGAATGTCGAAGTGTCAGTACACCTATGGCAGCAAAAGAGAAATTGCAGAAGAATGATGGAACTGAAGGCGTGGATGTTTCGATGTACGAAGTCTAATAGGTTGTCTCATGTATCTCACTGACAACCAGACCAGATATTTTATTTGCTGTAAGTGTTTGTCCAGATTTATGAGTGATCCAAGTCAGCTTCATTTGATTGCAGCTAAGAGGATTTTAAGGTATTTAAAAGGAACCATGCTTTTTGGAGTGAAGTTTCAAAGGAGTCTAGAATTCAATTTACAAGGTTATTCTGATAGTGATTGGGCTGGCTCGATGGATGATATGAAGAGTACATCCGGAGATCTTGTTTCAGTTTAGGATCAGCTTGTTTCACTTGGTGTTCTAAAAAACAAGAAATTGTAGCTCAATCTACTGCTGAAGCAGAGTTTATAGCTGCTACGCAGCAGCAAATCAAGCCTTATGGCTGAAGAAGATAATGAAAGATCTTTGGCTGAACTCCAATGAATGTATCAAGATCAATGTGGATAACCAAGCTGCAATTGCAATATCTCAAAACCCAGTTTTTCATGGCAAAACTAAGCATTTCAAGGTCAAGTTCTTCTTTCTACGTGAGGTGCAACAAAATGGTGAGGTCATGCTGGTTTATTGCAGATCTGAAGATCAACTTGCTGATATGTTCACTAAACCACTTCAAGCTGGAAGATTTGAAGCATTGAGAAAGAAAATTGGAGTATGCAGCAGCTACTAATCCAAGGAGGAGTTTGTTGGATCTTTTGATGTCTAAGTGCTGCTGTTTTTAGACTAAAACTTCTCTGTTCTGTTTTATATTGTTTTAGTTTATTTTCTTACTTAGTCAATTATGTTATGCAGTTGTTGTTGTGTTATTTAGGAAGTTAAGTACTTGTTCAGGTGCAGTTACAAGCTGAACGTGTGTGTGTGTGTGCAGTTATTTTTTTTGGTTTAAGTCGTGTTCTGTACTTGACTTTTTCATCGAACTGCAGAAGACAGTTTCCATGCTCTGTTTTCTCTGTTTCCTCTGTTTTTTTTCATCTTTCTTCCTCGATATCTATAGTTCTGGTTTTTCTGCTTCTTTGCTGCTTTAATCAGAATCAACAGATAGTTTTTGAATTAAGTGTAGAATTAATTGATCCTCTGACTTTTCGCCAATGGAAACTTTCATGTTTTCGGAAGATAGTATTTTCTGTGTAAAGCTTTTCCTCTAGTTAGATTTGCCACTTGTGCTGATGGAGGAATTGGTTGTTCAAGTACGTTTACTTGAAACATTATTTTGCTATGATGTTTAGCTGCCTCATTTTGTTCTTCTGAAGATACTCTATGCAGGTTTTGCATTTTGCTGTGTTTCCAGAACCAGAATATGATCTGCCTATATTCTATGCCAACTTTTTCGCTGCTGCCGAGACAATTATAGTTGTTCTGTAACAAAAATTCTTTGTTCTTGTTTTCTAACTTATTCCTTGTTGTAAGAAACAACGCGAATTGATGAAAATGACACAAGTTGCTTGCTCTATGGTCAACTATATGTGCTCAGCAACTTTGCATGTGCTCTATGGTCAACTGTATGTCTCGAGCAAATTTGCATGTGCATGTGCATGTGATATCCATGTGTAGGAAGCCAATAAGTGGCCATGCGTGCTTTTCTGCTGAAATTACCTGCTAGCACCTTTCTGATAAAACAAAGTGTTGAACAGTTGAAATGGGTTGCGGTGTAGCTGTTCTGCTTGAGTGTCACGAGCTGACTTTTGCAGAAGCTTTGAACAGTCACGCATTTGATGTCTAACTATCTAGTACCTACTGGCATGGCGTAGTATACTGGACAGTGTTTGTCAAGCTAGATGTGGAATAGTGAACTTCCGGCTTGAGATATGGCTTGAGATATGTAATGCTGCTTGATGAGCAGCTAGAATCTTGGTGTATACTTTTGTTGTTAAGATGCGCAATAAGTATTTCAACGACATTAAATTTCTCAAAACAGGAGTGATGCATTTCAATTTTCTTTTATAATAGTTGAATATAGAAAAAAAAAAAATAAATGATATCCTTCTTGGCTTGAGATATGTAATGCTCCTTGGTGCTGAATGCTGCCCATCGCCCTTAAATCCTATATTAACTTTGATTTCTGTATATAAGGCTTCCTGATCTGCCCTGATATATTGTTTGCAGGGACCTTAACCTTCTATATGACGTTGTCAAGCACAAAGAATACAAAGATAAGTGCTACGAAGGCCTTATGTCTTTAGGTCTCGAGTATGCTGATGTAAATTTTTTGTTGTGTTTTATAGTAACATTCAAAGAGTTTTTAGTTTTTTTCCTGTCCTTTTTGGACGTTTCAGCTGAACACCACTTTATGCAGCTTTTACCATGGGGTGGAAATCTAACGGGCGAATTGTTGAGATTCTTCTCACCAATAGTCATATGGACCAGGTTTAAGTCTAGTCAACACATGCATGCCGTTTGATACCCTACATTCGTGGATTATCTCAAGGTACCTCGCTCAATAAATTGTCTCTTCAAGGGATTGCATTGTTTCTTTTAGGCTAGAATATTTCTCTATTTAATTTCCTCTAACCTTTGATTTCTTCTCAGGCTTGGCTCGTTTAGATGGACCTAGGAATAAGGGAGACTGATGCATCTCAAATTATAGCCAACCATGAAGCGCAGCATCGGTATCTGACTTCGAGAGCAGAAAAGGTTTATCACCTGGTCACTCATCTCCTCCCCTATCTTCATCTACAGCCTACTTGCAAAGTTTATTTATTACATGCACATGCAGAGACCAGCGCTACTACCAATTGTCTAAAGTATTAAGCAAAGTGTTATAAATGCATCTAACATTATACCGTTGCTCTTATGTTTCTTTGATTCATTTTCAATCTATAACTTATTTGATTTTTGAGTCCCGGATCTGGGTTATAAAGTTTTGAAAAGGTTATTTGGGGAGACACATGCAAAGATAGAAATGTCATTTACAGCTATTCGTACATCTACATCCCCATAGCATATTAGAATTGCAGTTACTTATCTCTTGTCATGAAACGTAGAATGAAGTCCAAAGCTTCCTATTCGATGGAGTTGATTCACTAGGCTGCAAAACATTTTTGGATTACTTTCCAGAATATCCATGTGAAGATATCCATGTGAAGAAGGCAGAGTAAATGAGAAGCATGCTCGGGAAGTCTTTTGCAACTCGCCCGTGGAACAGGAAAGGAGAATTTATAGGAAACTGTAATGACTAACTTGCCCTATTCATTGCACTTCTGTTGCCACCTTTTCCAGGTCTGTTTCATTGTGCTACTGCACTTAACTAGTGCATCATAAGTGAGTTTTTCTGTCTTCAGGCTAGCAACAGGTTTGGTTATTTATCCCTCAAATTGACAACATTGTTACCTTAATCATTTGAAATTTTGCTTATTCTTGTAGCAAAAGGATAAGACCTTGATCTGTAAATATGGTGTAAGAGTTTGAAAATGCAGCTACATGTATTTAAATGCGCCTATCTTTCCTGTAAGCAACTTTCTATTGCTTGTTGATTTGAGTAGCAACCCGAGGCCTCATTTAATTCAGTGGTCGTGGAGTGTATGTGATGTTTTCGTGTTGGTAACATGCGTGATCCCATGAGAATGTCCCCGTGGCATCAAGGTTTAGCCAGGAACTACGACCATCAGTTTTGACTTAGCCGGATCAGGCGGATTTCTCGTCCTTGAGAATCGTCTTTAACGTAATTCCCAAAAGCAGATGAATTTTTGGCTATGGTACCGTCACAGGCTAGTCTCTAGCGTACCACTCTACCCTCTTCTTCAGTTAGAGCTAGCATTATAATTGTAGAAGCAGGCATTGTTCATCGTACAACCAGATTAATGTCTCTTTTGGTGCAAGCCATAAATTCAGTTATATGAATGAGATCTCCGGGTGAAAAAATGGTCGATGAGCGGTTTGGAAACATGAACACCGCATCCGTAGAATGAGATCTGGAGGGCTTCTCGGTTCTTATTTTATTCAGTTCTCGCCACGTTTGATTGGGTTATGTTTCGGGTGGGTCATCACTGGTTGAAGGAACAAATCTGAAATTCATAATTATTTATTTTTAATTAAGTTGGTATGCAAGTTATATCCATAATTTGTAACTTGCGAGTAAGTGATGCGATGAGATATATTGTTATTCCATAATCTATATATAAACTAAGCACTGGTAAGCTATATTTAAAACTAAATATATCTTCTTAGTTTTTCATTATCGGTTTTATCCTGATCTTTCATTTGAATGAATTTAATTTATTAAAGGAACCACGCTGATTGAAACAATATTATGGTGAAGTCATAGAAAATAATTTATTAAGAAGGTGGTATACTACTATTAGTTGTTCAACTTGAGGAGGATACAAATTGTGCATGGTTATCCAACAATTGTTTTTGTAATTTCCGGAGAGAGAGTGGGGGATAAATAAATCCATCACCATGGTTAAGATGGTGTGAAAACTAGGCAAACTTAAGAGGCGATATGGTAATATTGGTAAATAATTTCGAGAGAGATAATATCATGAAAATTTATATTACAAATATGCACATCTATTTAGGGGACAAGAAGTCCATAAGATAACACAAAAAGCGAACAACTAAGGATTTAATTTACCAACAGAATAGAAAAGGAAATACCTTGCATTAACGTAATGCACGAGTTTCCAGCCAGAGCTATCCTTCGCATGTCTCCTAATCCTAACAGGGCTCGGATTGGGTGAGGTATTTTAAAAAATTAATTTCACTCGGTACTCAGCATTACAACCCAACATCTCCTACTCCTAATAGGGCTCCAATTCTGTGAAGTATTTCAAAAAATTGATGAGTTCACTCGCATGTCTCCTAATCCTAACAGGGCTCGGATTGGTAAGGTATTTCAAAAAATTGATGAGCTCACTCGTTAATCTACATTACAACCGACTTAAAATCCCCACTCTTCCTCTGCACATACACAAAAATAGCCTCTTGAAGAGCCAAGAAGGAGTGGAAGAGCTGTCATCGGCCCGTGAACGTTGGCGCGGCATTGTCGCGACCAGTTTTTTCGGGGTTTAAACCACCTAGGGTTTGGCTAATGGATTGTTAAGCCTAGACTTAACTCGGGCTCTCCCAAGCCCATACCAATTCGCGACTTTAGGTTCAAATTCTTAACATACAAATGATTTTCAATCAGGAGTCGCCACTAATCTATTTTTTGGTGGGTCGATTAGAAACACAAATAAAGTAACAGGAGATTTACTTTATTCCTACGAACCAGAGATTTGGGTATGGGGACTTGGTTACGCTAAATTTCTCTAAGGAGTGGAAGAGCTGTCATCGGCCCGTGAACGTTGGCGCGGCATTGTCGCGACCGGTTTTTTCGGGGTTTAAACCACCTAGGGTTTGGCTAATGGATTATTAAGCCTAGACTTAACTCGGGCTCTCCCAAGCCCATAACAATTCGCGACTTTAGGTTCAAATTCTTAACATACAAATGATTTTCAATCAGGAGTCGCCACTAATCTATTTTTTGGTGGGTCGATTAGAAACCCAAATAAAGTAACGGGAGATTTACTTTATTCCTACGAACCAGAGATTTGGGTATGGGGACTTGGTTACGCTAAATTTCTCTAACGCCCTTTCGGTACCATTTCTTTTATTTTGAAAAAATTTTATTTGCAAGCAGCTTGGGTTTATTTTAAATCTATTTCTAACATGTGAGGTTATCATGCACGTGCACAAACCAGCAATTGAACACTCAGATAAACAATAAATAAATTGCAAAAACTTACCTCCAAGCAACGAAAGCATCTGCAATGTTAAATTAAAATCTACATCAACAACCCTGGATATGGTTTCTAATTAACACACAATTTCTTTTTTTGTTTTCACTTAATTAATGAAAATCATGCAATATGCAATGCAATATTAACTAAATGACCTAATTCTAATGACATGCAATTTCTAATTGACTAGACCTAGCAACAACCACTAAATGGCATGCATTTCATGAATTTAATCTTAATGACGCGCGCATGACATCTTTTATTTTTTTATTCCTTAAAAGAATGCAATCTATCCTAGAGATTGAAACTAATTTATTCTAAGACATTTTTTTGTGTTTTTTTTTTCAAGAAATTCGAAATTAGGTGAAATGTAAAAATTACCTAATTAGATTAAGATCCCATTTAATTTGTATTAGGAATTAGGTTGAGTCACATCCTAATTTAAACTAAAACATTATCTTAACCTAAATAATCCTAAAATGCAACATATCTAAAAAATACCTAAATTTATAACAAATTAAGAAAAAATATTATCTAGAATTGAACTAAATGCAATTTAACCCTAATATGCAATGACGTGCAAAATATGCCCTAATTCTACATGACATATGCATGATGATTTCTTTTTCTTTTTCTTTTGTGAAATTCGAAATTAAAATTGCCAAATAATTAAACATGCAATTCAAACTTAAAACTAACATCCTAAATTTATCTTTTTTTTTATATTTTATTTCGAAAATTCATGATAAATAAAATGCTTAATCTAAATATGCAAATAACCCTAAAGCATGCAATATTTTAACTCAACCATATTTTAAGATAAATAAAACAATCAAGACGAGACAAGCACCAAGCCACTCAGAATCATCAAAAATATTATCCATCACTTGAATTTGGAAACGATATCTAATCAAACTTGATTATTTCGCTAATAAAATCGATAAATTGATCTTGAGCCTTAAAGATCAAGATATCAATTTTATTCCCGCATAATTAATTATTCCATCTAAAGCCTTATAGATGGAATACAAAATTGACGTGCGGTTGCGAAGTAGGCAATGAATCCTAATTGACATTATGCCTATTGCTCAAAAAGATTTAATTAGATATCAATCTCATCAACGTAGGCAATATGATATCTAAATCAAATTTGGATGAGATTTTTTACCTAATTTGCGGATATAATTCAAAATTGAAATTTGTCGATGGATGGCTTGCAAACGATGGCCAATGGCGCAACTGACGGTGGTGACTTGAGTGGTTGACGGGTCACGTGGTGGTTCATAGTGATGCTGGCCGATGGGTCTCTCGGTGATGCTTACGATCAACAAACCTACAAAACAGAAACTTCACGGGATGCTTGGTTCGGGGATGAGCCCAACGGGATGGTAGCTTGTCTTGATGTCGGGCCAAAGGATGGTGTCGGAGTAACTCACGTCGAGGCTTCACGGCTCAGCATGGCAGGGCAACAAAACAATTGATGAACTTTCACCAATGAAAATCGAAGTCGATTGGTAACCGCCAGGACTGCAGGAACGTCGGAAGCAGCGTTAATTCATGAGCGGCAAGCAGATCGCATTAGCACCGCCCAAAAGAAAGAGATATTTGAAAAGTGAGGTGTCCATAATGGAGTGGAGAGAACAGTGAAACCATGAAACATAATCCAAAAAGAAAAGGCCAAAGAAGAACATCCCCTATGCGACCAAAGTAGAATTTTTTATTGGCCCTCCCCTCCTTCCTTCACGAGCGTAGCTGTGCTCTCTGATCTCCGATTCTTTGATCACCACACCCGGTGAATTTCATTGATTTCACGTTGAGGGACTTCCATGCGACCGGAAAATCAAATTCCACGGCTAGGCAAGGGTTCCCATTGACGAAGCCCTTGAACTCGAGATCGCGACTGGAAGGAACGCTGCATTTTTCTGGATGACCTGGGATATTCGTGGCAGGAGCAGCTAGTCGTGATTATGGGTGTGGGCTTTGCAGGTCCGTGCACAATATCGGAAGGGTAAAATATTGGTCATCCAGAGAAGTCATCCTCAAGATGTAAGGATCTCTCTCTCTTTCAATCTAAGTCTCGCCCTCACTCACGTTTTTTTCTCAATGGCCATGTATTCAATATGTGTGGCCTCTTCTTTTCTTCTCCGTACGCGTCTCTTATATAGGTGAACAACTTTGATTTTCGTGGATTATTTCACTTCCTTTCTCAGCTCACGCACGAAATCTCCTTTGATTATGAAATATTTCTTGTCTTGAGACATAGAATATATCGCTCAAAATATCCCCACGTGTGATATTCTTCTTGATATTTCATGCTTAAACTTCCAATCTTCTGTAATATATTGCCTAATGTGAATATATGAAATAATTACCGAATATTGGAAGAATAATATGAATCCTTTCTGAAAATACCGAATTGTCAACTCGTAAAGGTGAAGCTCATCCGCCGCCGATCAAATGCAAAAGTGATAAAAGAATAATGTGAAATGCTTCTAAACTATATGTTATGCAATTAATTTTTTTAATTTTTTTATAGGGATAAAATTAACCTTTAATTTTCTATGCACTAAATAAATAAATTGGCCGCCAAAATTTAGGTGTCAACAGCTGCCCCTCTTTGAAGGTGAGCTCGAAGAGGTTGCCTTCAAAGACAAATTGAGACATAAATTTTGATCATGCATGCACTGAATGATTTTTTTTGTTGGAAAATGAATTCCATTTTTTAACACAAGTCCCCAGTGGAGTCGCCAAGCTGTCGCGACCTAAATTTTCGGGTGTACCACCTAAAACTAGGTTAATGGACTGCTAAGTTTTTACACTTAGCTCGGGCTCTCCCAAGCCCATACCAAATCGCGACTTAAGTCTAAATTTTTAAACATGCAAGAGGTTATTAATTAGGAGTCGCCACTAATTGGTTTATGGTAGGTCGACTAGACACCTAAGTAAAATAAAGGGAGATTTATTTTACTTCTACGAATCAGAGACTAAGGGTACGGGGACTTGGTTACACTAGAATTTTCTAATGCCCTTTCAGTACCATTTCTTTTAATTTTCAAAATATTTTCGCAGGCAGCTTTGATTTATTTTAAGCTAAATCATTATCATGCAAATGTGGTGGTCACACGGGTACTCATCCATTATTAAAACATTCAAATAAATAAATTGCATCACACAAAGCAAGCAAACAACTTTTTTTGGATTTTCTTAAAAATTAGAATTCTTTTATTAAAAATGCATTTTAAAACTAAATGACTTAATTTTATTAATATGCAAATTCTAATTAAATTGGCCTATTATGCAAACTAATTAACATGCACCTCATGACCTAATTTTACTAATTAACAAATTCTGATTAAATGATTCTATTATGCAAACTAGTTAACATGCATCTAGTATTTTTGCATTTTTTTATTGAAATTCAGAATTTATGAAGACCCTAATTAATCTATCTAAAAATAATCTTCTAATCCATTTTTAGGATTAATTTGACTTAAACCCTATTCTGTCTTAGAAGACTATTTTTACTTTTTTTATTTTAAAAAAAGAGGATGAAAATGTGCCAATTATATCTAAAACTCTAAAAAGGCTATTTAAGTCTAATCCTAACTTATTTCTTTTAAAATATCTAGAAATGCAATCCTAAAAAAATTATCAAAAAAATGCAATCCCAGAAATATAATCCTAAAAATTTGATTAATTAAACCTACGTGTCTATTATGTTAAACCTTAATGTCCTATATGCTCATGCAAATCTTTTGAATGTTTTGATTTTTGATTTTTTGATTTTTTTGATTTTTTTTTTAAAGTTGAATAATTGTTAAACAAGGGCTAAATCTAAACAATTAATATAATCACTATATAAAGGATCAAAATAATTGAAAAAATAGCCTATCGTCTCACAGGTTAAATTAACAATTATTTTAACCCTAATCATCACAACAACTTAAAATAATTAAAAAATCTTGTCCGAAGTCTTACGGACCAAATTAAGTAATTATTATGATTGAGATTCTATCAAAAAGCCCAGAAATTAAAAAATAATTAGAAAATTGATCCGATGTCTCTCGGGTCAAATTAATAATTACATTAATTTCGGACAAAATCCCTATGGATAATGCATACTAAGTTCACAAATATTAACATCCACCATTACAAAGTATATAGCTAAACTAAAAATGCTATCAAATGAAATGAGCAAAAATAACATAACGAATAAAATAAGCTAAACTATAAAAGTAAAACAAAATAAAATAAAAAGAACAAAAACTACCTAAAGGGGGGTAAATCGACGATGGACGGCGGCGGGCTCGAGCTCGGGGCAGCGGAGATCGGAGCGGTTCGCAGAGTCGTTGGGCGGCGCGTCGAGCGCGGATCCGCTCGGACATCGGGGCAAAAGGAGGTTCGCGGCGACGGGGGTGCGGGCTGAGGCGCGGCGACGGAGGCGAGCGAACCAGCGAGGTGGCGGTGCGGAGGCACGGCGGAGCTCGGAGATCGACGGGCGGCGTCGCGGGGTGTTGCAGCGGCGCGGCGTTGGCGAGGGTGGGAGCACGATTGTCGGGGCGCGGCGGTGTCGGGGGACGCAGTAGAGGCTCGGTGCGGGGGTTCGCGACGGCGCAGCAGCGAGCGGGCTTCAGGTCGCGGGCCTGCGGTGGCGGCGGATGTGTGGCCGTGGAGGTGGGGGAGGCGGTGGCCGGTGCAAAGGACAGCGGCGGTTGCTGCGGGCGTCGGCGGAAGTGGACACCGGCTGAGGAGTCTTCACGAAGGAGATGAACAGTGCTTCATCTTTTTCTTTTTTTTCTTTTCTCTGTTGCACGTCTTTTCTTTCTCTCTCTATCGTTGCACTCTCTACCCTCACGTCTCTTCCCTCTTTTCTTTTTTGACTTTTTTGACTTTTTCTCTTCTAAAGCTTTTTCCTTTTGCTCTCTCAAAGAACGAAGGAGAAATCCCTTTTTTTACGAATTCTCTCTTGATTTTTCCGAATCCCCATAATACTGTGCAGGTCAACCCCCTTTATAGTGGTTTCGATCGGCCGCTTTCTATGGAAAATTTTAAACTTCCATCCTCTGTTGCATTAAATCAAGCCTGCAAATCGGAACGTGATTTCGCAATCACTCGATCCGCTTTCGAGATTTCTTCCATTTTGCAAAATTCTTGCTTCTTATTCACTTGATTTTTCAATTGTTTCTGCATTTATCAAAATCTGAATACTCATCAGAATTTCAAACTTCCATGCATAATCAATCAAATCAATTTTCCTCCTTTTTTTCTTTTTATTTGTTCCAATGCAATTTTTATTTTCCTTATTTTCCTAGATTTGCTAAAAATAGGTGTCAACACTGCCCCTCTTTGAAGGTGAGCTCGTAGAGGTTGCCTTCAAAGACAAGTTGAGACCTAAATGTTAATCGTGCAAATGTACTAAATGACTTTTTGTTTTTGTTTTTTTGTTTTGTTTTTTTCTTGTTTTGTTTTTTTTTTTTTGGAAAATGACTCCCATTTTGAAATGAAATTTATATGATGCATGGAAACGTTTATGCAAATGATAAATGAACTTACCTGGAATTACTTACCTTCGGGGATGGTAGAGTAACTCAAGATAGATTGGTGTTACATGTCCAAGACTCGTACCATTCTACGGTCGCCTAGAATAGTAACATGACTTCACAAAGTGACTGCTTTCCCAGGGTCCGTACCATTCTACGGTCGCCTAGTATGGCATTGTTTGGTTGTGTCTAGGACCCGTACTATTCTACGGTCGCCTTGACGAAAAAATGATTTTTCAGGACCCGTACCATTCTACGGTTGCCCGAACTGAGGTTGTCTAGGACCCGTACCATTCTACGGTCGCCTGAACTGAGGTTGTCTAGGACCCGTACCATTCTACGGTCGCCTAAACGGGGATTTGTATTCCAGGACCCGTACCATTCTACGGTCGCCTGAACTGAGGTTGTCTAGGACCCGTACCATTCTACGGTCGCCTAAACGGAAAAAAGATTTTCTAGGACCCGTACCATTTTACGGTCGCCTGAACTGAGGTTGTCTAGGGCCCGTACCATTCTACGGTCGCCTGAACTGAGATAATTGCTTTCCCAGGACCCGTACCATTCTACGGTCGCCTGTTAGAGCAATAAATGTTGTCTAGGACCCGTACCATTCTACGGTCGCCTAGACTAAGGTTTTGCTTGGTTAGGACCCGAACCATTCTTCGATCGCCCAACCTTGCGACAAAAATCATCCGACCAGAACTCGAACCATTCTTCGGTCACCTTAATCAGATTGAATCTGGAGAAAAATCTTTGGGGGACAACTCCATCGAGTGTTGATTAAAATGGACTCTGGGCTACGAAAGCACGCCAAGTCAATATAAAAGGACAACTTGACCAAGTCAAGTGTCGATGCACTCGAGGAGAATACGCACAATGACAAGTGTTTTAAAGTATGGTAGAGATACTTACCTGGAGATATCTCTAATTCTTCGGGATAAGCCTTTTGGAATTTAGATATCTTGTGGAAGTCTTTCACCTCATGGTGGAGGTTTCTCATATTCTAATATCATGAAACATTCTGAAAGGAACTTCAATTACCTATCAGACATGATTTAGAGCAAAAATTGATATGCATTCATCAAAGAGATAAGCAATCTAAGCTACTCTAGAATGCACATTTCAAAATTCAGTGAAGTTTTCATCAACTCAATCGGGGTTTATGCATAATGACTTTTGCATCACCCAAATTTCCCTTTGGAGAGAATTATCATTCAAGACAATCTTCACTCATGACATGGATTTCTTAAGAATACTAAATGAGAGACTTTCGGTTAGAAAGGACTTTCACTCACTCTCATTTAAAATGTCTATTTTATGCGAATCACTCAATTTTGTCATATCGACGTGGGTCCGAGTATTCTCGCAAGTGGTACGATTTTACCAATCTGAGAGGTCTTTAATAGGACCATAATGTGGGCTTGGTCAACGGCTTAACAAAGGGACTCTTTGAGTCAAGGCTATTAAATGAACAATCTTGTAATCATCTCCGGGTTTACAAGTCAAGAATCCTGCAAAATGACAAAGAAATAATCTTGCTCGCACTTCTTCGAGCGATGCTTATAAACATATGAACTCATACGTTAATTCAAATGCCCTAATCTGAAGAGACTTTGTAAGGGACATAACGTAAGTTGGGTTCATGGGTTGAGAAATGAAAGGATCATTAGGCTCAAAATGTGTGTAAAAGGTGTGAGTTGATGATCATCTTGGCATTGCCACCAGTTTTCTTTTTCACCATCGGGGGATTGTCTTCATGAAGTCCCCCATTGATTGTAGAAACTCCGCATTTGAGTTCTTTGACTATTGCTCCATTGGGATTCAATTCTTGTAATTGACAGTCACCTATCTTGACTCTTTTTTTTCATCTATAGGCATTGGCCTTACTTTTACCAGGCACACCGCTTTTTTATGCCCCTAGTTCTCATGCATTTTTTTCTTCACTTCTTTTCATGGGCATCGGCCTTACTTTTGCCAGGCACATTGCTTTTTCATGCCCCTTAATTCTATTTTGAATTCAATTCTTGCGCACAATGCATGCGTCAAGCAATTACACTTTGAATGACACTCGAACTTTTCAAGAGTCTTCATCTGCCTTTTGCCTTACCCCAGTGTGGGGGATGATCATCAACTGGGTTTAAAAGAAATGAAATTTTAGGCTCAAGTGGGCTATGCAAAGGATATAAGTATATAGGATAGAGAAAGAAATGCTCTTCGTCATCTTAAGGCACTTAAATTAACACATGAATTCAATGTAATAGCATGACTTGAAGATTGATGCAAGTGAGAGTAAGAAAATTTCAATTCATTTTCCTCACCTCATGATGCCATTTGATCTCTTAGTTGCCCCGATGTGTGGTGATTCTTGACGGGGGTGATTTGAAAAGAATATCCATAAGTATATGGGCTCAAAGGGTTAAGCAATTGATCACCTGTAGTTTTTGGGAAAGAGAAATGAATTGCCTCTCATCACTTCGGTTGCCGTACCTTTTGCGAGAAAACTCTTTACCTTATGGATATGAACCTTCCTGCGCTCATCTCACAAGTGTATGAATATCGGATTTGTGTATAGGATAGGGTTTGCCTTTCATCATCCCGACTCGTCTCATTTAGTATGCTCAACCAATTCCACATCATTCATTAAATTAGTCCATCTTGATGTTCTTTAGTGGAACATGTAAGAGTCATCATGCAAAACCCTTTTTTTTTAAAAATACTCAACAGCTTTAAGCATGTCAACTTCAAACAGTTTTCTATACTGCAAAATGGTTTTAAGCATTCATTCAAGGATTCCTCTACAATGGGAATTGCCTCAGCAGTTGATGTCTTTAGATTGTCCCTATCATTCAAGACGAAGATCCACTTTTACCCCGCACAAGAGAACGTGCATCGGTATGATACTATGCAACATTAAAGTAAATTCGAATTACACATCCATTTTGGCTCGGGTCGAGACTTTATCCCAATCAGGTCGCTACCAAGACCTGTCATGCCCCCAATTGGTCATCTCTTCCACCAGAGAATGATGGTCCTCTTTTACTTGCCCCAAATTTGTTTTTTCACTGCAAGTGCGCTCTAAGTCTGTTGATCACAAGTCAGGTTTATAATCATTGAAACTTGATACTCTTTTTTCAGATATCCCAAGTGATAGAATTATGCTCTGAGGCAAGAAGTAAATGAGTCAGTCAAACAAACAAATTTAACCTGCTACAAGCTTTGGGAATTTTTTGACAACAAAATGTTTTTTTGTTTTCGAAAAAGTTTTTGGGAGGAAACATGAGAAAGTCCAGCCCTCAGGATTTTTCCGTGGGTGATATTTTTTCATGGTTGGATATCGTCATTGGACTGGTTTGGAGTACCCCGTCATGTCCTCAAAATTTGAAATAAAATTGTAATTTCATTGAATCGAATCAAATGAATTACATTATTGGAATGAAAATTATGATTCCTAACCCTAAAAAGAGAAAACATCGAAAATGATTCCTAGAAAGCGAAAACAATTCCTAAAAAGCAATAAGAATTCCCACGCAGGGGAGGTGCAACCGAGCATCCCCCTAATTAAACAAGGAAGGTGAACTAACTAGGACCATGAATCATGTATGCTTGAGTTCTTCACCCTCCTTGCTCGTGTGATGTGAACCCTTCAAATCAGAGATTCTTCCTTCTAGATATGTCACGAGTCTCTTCATGGTGGCATCAAATTCAGCTACCTCGGGAAAATGAGACGATTCAAAAGTTCTCTTGTCTCTCTTCTTCGAGTCGCAGATTCTTATTGAAGATGGAGTACTTATGTCATCGCAATCTTTTTGCTTGATGAGAAAAGTCAAAGTAGCAGACAATTTATTGACTTGATTTTGGTGGTGTGCAATTTGCTTGTTCATATTGTCAATGATACGGTCCAGTGCCTCGTTTCGATCTGCCATTTTAACTCTCGACCGCGTACGGATGGGTGAGCGAGATCGCTTCATAATCACCTAAAGGGGATAAATGGGAACATGTAAGCATGAGGTGTAAATGGAGAGTCAATCCATGACAATGATCTAATCGATTTTATTTTCATTATTTTTATTTTTTTATTTATTCATGAAAAGTCTGTGCAGAAGGGAATTTCCTAAAAACAACTAGGAAAATAAAACAGGACACCCTAGCAAGAACCAAATTTCCTAAACACAAATTAGGAATGGCCAAGATTTGAAACTCCATAATGAGAACAATAAAGACATGAATTGAAAATAAATTCTCCAAAGTTTTTGTTATTTTCCAAATGATTCATTACATGGCAATTCCCTCATTTTATTTCTAACTAACAAAAGAATTAAATTCAATGATTGACCTATATTGCCATGGACTGACTCAAAAAATAAATTGCATGATATAAGGATAGAGGACTTACTTCACCAAGGAAAATTAATGACAATCACATAGACATGCACATGAGATGTGAGGCTCGATTTCTATCTAAATGGCTTAACAAAGTGGAGCTAAGAGGATGATCTGACCGTTGCAGTCTCGCATTAACGTGTCAGGTCCCCCTAACTCCGGCTCAGTCGAATGGAATGTCCAATAGTCACGCAGTCTCGCGGATATGGACAAACACATTCGACACCGTGAAAAGACTTTCGGAGAAGAGAAGGTCAACCTCTACATAACAGTCTCGCTTTGGAGGAAGTATCCTTCTCAACACCATCCTAGAAATCCTGTCGCAGCCCAAGTCCGACCACAGGTTGTGTGTGCAATAGTGTAGTGCCAAAAACAATAAGACATGCACAACAGTTTAAATGCAAACAACATTTCTAATCGTGGAAAAATAAATCATTAATCCTACACTCTAACCTGCAAGACAAAGGTTAGCGAGACTACTCCCTTATACCTCCCATACGCAAGAACATTTAACACCTTAGAAATGTTAGGGACGTACACGAGATCCTCGTTTGCTAAACAAAAACATTTTAAAAGAAAAAGAAAAATTGGCCTAAGTCCACTAAGTGTTTTAACACAAGTCCCCAGCCCGGAGTCGCAAGCTGTCGCGACCTAAATTTTCGGGTGTACCACCTAAAACTAGGTTAATGGACTGCTAAGTTTTTACACTTAGCTCGGACTCTCCCAAGCCCATACCAAATCGCGACTTAAGTCTAAATTTTTAAACATGCAAGAGGTTATTAATTAGGAGTCGCCACTAATCGGTTTATGGTAGGTCGACTAGACACCTAAGTAAAATAAAGGGAGATTTATTTTACTTCTACGAACCAGAGACTAAGGGTACGGGGACTTGGTTACACTAGAATTTTCTAATGCCCTTTCGGTACCATTTCTTTTAATTTTCAAAATATTTTCGCAGGCAGCTTTGATTTATTTTAAGCTAAATCATTATCATGCAAATGTGGTGGTCACACGGGTACTCATCCATTATTAAAACATTCAAATAAATAAATTGCATCACACAAAGCAAGCAAACAACTTTTTTTGGATTTTCTTAAAAATTAGAATTCTTTTATTAAAAATGCATTTTAAAACTAAATGACTTAATTTTATTAATATGCAAATTCTAATTAAATTGGCCTATTATGCAAACTAATTAACATGCACCTCATGACCTAATTTTACTAATTAACAAATTCTGATTAAATGATTCTATTATGCAAACTAGTTAACATGCATCTAGTATTTTTGCATTTTTTTTATTGAAATTCAGAATTTATGAAGACCCTAATTAATCTATCTAAAAATAATCTTCTAATCCATTTTTAGAATTAATTTGACTTAAACCCTATTCTGTCTTAGAAGACTATTTTTACTTTTTTTATTTTAAAAAGAGGATGAAAATGTGCCAATTATATCTAAAACTCTAAAAAGGCTATTTAAGTCTAATCCTAACTTATTTCTTTTAAAATATCTAGAAATGCAATCCTAAAAAAATTATCAAAAAAATGCAATCCTAGAAATATAATCCGAAAAATTTGATTAATTAAACCTACGTGTCTATTATGTTAAACCTTAATGTCCTATATGCTCATGCAAATCTTTTGAATGTTTTGATTTTTGATTTTTTGATTTTTTTGATTTTTTTTTAAGTTGAATAATTGTTAAACAAGGGCTAAATCTAAACAATTAATTTAACCCTAATCATCACAACAACTTAAAATAATTAAAAAATCTTGTCCGAAGTCTTACGGACCAAATTAAGTAATTATTATGATTGAGATTCTATCAAAAAGCCCAGAAATTAAAAAATAATTAGAAAATTGATCCGATGTCTCTCGGGTCAAATTAATAATTACATTAATTTCGGACAAAATCCCTATGGATAATGCATACTAAGTTCACAAATATTAACATACATTACAAAGTATATAGCTAAACTAAAAATGCTATCAAATGAAATGAGCAAAAATAACATAACGAATAAAATAAGCTAAACTATAAAAGTAAAACAAAATAAAATAAAAAGAACAAAAACTACCTAAAGGGGGTAAATCGACGATGGACGGCGGCGGGCTCGAGCTCGGGGCAGCGGAGATCGGAGCTGGTTCGCAGTCGAGTCGGCGGCGGCGTCGAGCAGCGGATCCGCTGGACATCGGGGCAAAGGAGGTTCGCGGCGACGGGGCGCGGGCTGCGCGCGGCGGCGGAGGCGAGCGAACCAATGAGGTGGCAGTGCGGAGGCACGGCGGAGCTCGGAGATCGACGGGCGGCGTCGCGGGGGTGTTGCAGCGGCGCGGCGTTGGCGAGGGTGGGAGCACGATTGTCGGGGCGCGGCGGTGTCGGGGACGCGCGAGGCTCGGTGCGGGGTTCGCGATGGCGCGGCGCAGCAGCGAGCGGGCTTCAGGTCGCGGGCCTGCGGTGGCTGGCGGATGTGTGGCCGTGGAGGTGGGCTGAGGCGGTGGCCGGTGCAAAGGACAGCGGGCGGTTGCTGCGGGCGTCGAGCGGAAGTGGACACCGGGCGAGGAGTCTTCACGAAGGAGATGAACAGTGCTTCATCTTTTTTTTTTTTTTCTCTGTTGCACGTCTTTTCTTTCTCTCTCTATCGTTGCACTCTCTACCCTCACGTCTCTTCCCTCTTTCCTTTTTTGACTTTTTTGACTTTTTTCTCTTCTAAAGCTTTTTCCTTTTGCTCTCTCAAAGAACGAAGGAGAAATCCCCTTTTTTACGAATTCTCTCTTGATTTTTCCGAATCCCCATAATACTATGCAGGTCAACCCCCTTTATAGTGGTTTCGATCAGCCGCTTTCTATGGAAAATTTTAAACTTCCATCCTCTGTTGCATTAAATCAAGCCTGCAAATCGGAACGTGATTTCGCAATCAGCTCGATCCTGCTCAGATTTCTTCCATTTTGCAAAATTCTTGCTTCTTATTCACTTGATTTTTCAATTGTTTCTGCATTTATCAAAATCTGAATACTCATCAGAATTTCAAACTTCCATGCATAATCAATCAAATCAATTTTCCCCCTTTTTTCTTTTTATTTGTTCCAATGCAATTTTTATTTTCCTTATTTTCCTAGATTTTCTAAAAATAGGTTTCAACAGGCATAGAGACGAGGATCATCTGTTTATCGATTCGTAACGCATTCTTGGTTTGATCGAAGAGAAAGGGAAAAGCAGCCCCATTGAAGGTAATTTGGCTTACCCATCATCAATTGTTTATTGTTCCTGTAAAGTCAGCCTCTAGAAGAAGTTGATTGATCTTGTTATCGGAAATCTTTTTGGTGTTTTGTATAATGGGCGTGCGGTGTTTTGTAATCTCGATAAATTGTTTCGTTTCCGATCAATTTAGTGGCTCTTCCCGGACATCGCGCGATTGTTATTGAATATACGATCAAGGGTGTCGTTAGTATTTTTTTTTTCTTTTGCGTATTCTTGCTAATGCTAAGTTGCCCCGCACTCCGACTTGTGGAGCTGATTCGCTGTTCCCGCTCCAGGGACCTCCTCATATGCGGGTCGAAGCTTGAGACCTTTGAGGCGTCAGCCATTCGTCACCATGACAGCTTTTCAATTTCTATTTCAGCCCCAAACCTCGTATCCTTCAGCTACATATCGATATTCATCATGGCCTCCCCGGATGGGAAGTTGTCGAATCTCCAAGTACATGGTGCTCGAAACCTAAGGGAGCTTGCGCTGGATTTGTGCGTGCTCACAATCAAGACAATCAGAGAAGTCATCTCACAGCTTCGTCTCCTAGAGACCTTGAGGCTCAAGGGAGCCGGTACACCAAGCGCATCAGGATAACTCACAAGAATCTCAAGCACCTTGCCTTGACCGAATTCGACTCCCTAATAAGAGTAAAGACCCAAACTCCTAATCTGGTGTCATTCCTATACAATGGCCCCAACATCATAGTCATAGGTCCGCGAGATTTGACAAGATTGGCCAATGCGAGACTGGAGGTGGATTTCAAAGTCCACAACAAGTGGAGGGGCTATCTCAAGGCAGCCAAGTTCTTGAGATATTTTGGCCGTTGTGACTCACTAACACTAGTCTGTAACGAAGTCGAGGTAAGTAAAATTTGTTCAAATCGGTATTTTGTATTGAGTATTTGCATACTAATGTGAATCGAGCATTGAAATCTTGCTATTCTTCTTTTTGTATACATAGGCATTGATTCTTCCAAAAGAAATTAGAAGTGAAGTGCTTCCTCCATTATGGAATGTCAAACATCTAAGACTTCAGATCCTATGCCACACTTCTGAATATATTGAAATCAATTCTCAACTAGCAGAAAGCTTAAGGTGGATGTGTCCTAATTTAGAGATGCTGGCTGTTAGCTCCAAACCCTCCCACAAGAAGATGCTACCAGATATCGATTTGGACCTAGTAGAGACAAGTACTCAAGAGCAACTAGGAAAAAGGGTGGCTTGGAACATTAGAAACGCAAATAAATGAAGAGAAAATAGAGAAGAAAACAATCGAGATTTTTTTACATGCAAAACCCTTCCCAAAATCAGGAAAGGGAAGAATCACAGTGCTGCACTAGGCCTTGATTAGGTCTAAGTTAAATAGTTAGATCTTAATATTAGAATTAGCTTAGAGTCTCTTGATTGATATTTATGTAGTTTGGAGATGTTAGTGAGTACTTGATTATAGTTTGGTTTTGGTAGATTGCTATTTTAGACAAGAACTAGATTCAATTTGATTGTAGCTCATGGGGTTTGCTACTTTGGGGCTTGATTATATTTTCTGTCTAATTTTCTTGTTTATCTTTCATTTCATTTTTTTCTTTTTCATTATTCTTTATCTCTTTCTTTCATGCATCTTTGATCACTATTACTTTACTTATTATTTTTATTTTTATCTTTTTATGATTCATGTTTTTTTTATTTTTTTATAAATTTTTATATTTTTGCAAAATATGCAAATACCTAAAAGGTGGACAAAATTCAAGTGTCAATAATGATCAATTGCGTTCTGTTTTAGTTGGTATATCTTACTTTAACTAAATGTATGAGAAAATATTACTAACAAAACAGCATGTGTAATACAATAGGAGTAAAAAACCTCTAACAGTAATCGGTATCATTCTGTTGTCATCTAATTGCTCGGATCTAACCATCTTTACTTTCTCCGACCATCTTATCTTTTCAATTTTTGAAGACTCAATACTGTACTCTCTTCATTCTTGTCTTTCAATTGTAGTTTCTCAATCGTTGCCGCTCCTGCGAGAGTTGATGCATTCAAAGAAATCGCTAGAGCGGCGACCCAAGTTGTCATCTCCAGCTCCGTGTGTCGCCGCACCGATGACGTTCGGAGGCTCCATGAGTCTTATGTCATGCCTAATTCCTGCAGAGAGTGCTTCAGTGCCTACGTAAAGACCGTCGTCGAAACCCTTCCACTCGAGAGGCTGAGTAAAATCTAATTAAAGTACATTATTTTTCCCATTACCTCTGTGGCATCCGCATTCATAGAAATAGCCGTGGTTTTTGAAGGGAGAATTTGTTGGCTCCTTACTTTCTGCAGGAAAGGGTTATGGAGTCGCCAAGTTGCTGCCACTGTTGGTGGAGGGGCGCGTGTCGGGACATCGAGGGTGCTGCGATCTGAGCTTTTGGACAGGGCGGATTAGTCCGGTGAGTGAGGCACGTTAAAGGAATTATAAAGTTGTTTTGAGCGAAAGATTAAACGATCGATGTGGTGTGTGTGACCAATTAAGATTTGCTCGTGGCATGCATTTGGATCAATTTCGTTGCTAAATTTTGAGAGTTTCTTCTGCTTTAAAATGGACTTCTTTCTTTGTATGGTGTTATTATCATGCGGGCTAATGCGATTAATAAAACGACCCAAGACCTAATCCGGCCTGCACATGGCCCCCATGAAGGTATTCCCCTTTTGGCTTCTTTCCTTGCAGGTCTCCTCTTACCCTTGCACGCAACACTATCGCACAGTTGTGACACGTCGCCTATTTTGAAGCGGTCGTAAGCGTGTCTAACTCCTTGGGGTGCTCGAAAAGTTGCAACAAAGATCGAAGGAACAACAAGATTGGAAGAACTTTTTCGGACACAGACCAAACAGTCGGAAGATCACGCTCCGATGTCAATTGTTTACCCGAAATAGATCATTAGCGACGCTCGAAATAGACCGGGCTACCCCAAAACAATACCTTCGACTTCAAGCAAGAGGTGATCACACGCATACACAGTAATCAATCAATGGCGTGATAAGGTGATTCGATAATAGATTATCCGGCCCAAGCAGTGAATAGTGATGGCTATAAGCTATTTATTAATATAAACAATCAAGCTTCTTTTTGCTTGTCCATAGACAATCACTTTTTCAACATTAAATAAGGGTTAATATCACGAAAAATCCCAAACTAGTATACATATGATAAATTTACCCCAAACTTATTTTTTGACCACCAAAAATCTCAAATTGGCACACCTTTGATAATTTTAACTTAAAGTGGTGTGATTAAAACAAATTTATTCTATGATAGTTTATGTTAAATTTTACTATCAAATCACTGAATTGGATAACACATGATAATTGACTAATATAGCAATTTGGGATTTTACTTTCCATTCGTCAAAGTTATACCAATTTTGTGGTTTTTTGCGGTTTAATCCAATTTAATAAAAGACATATTTGTCACAAATATATCAGTTTGAGATTTTTAGGGGTTTAAAAATTAGCTTGGGGTAAATTTATTACAAGTATGCCAGTTTTGGTTTTTTCTAGTTGTTTGAGATAAATTTATCATACGTATATTAGTTTGGAGTTTTTCGTAGTCAAAATATTAATTTTTAGTAAATTTATTACATATATACAAGTTTAAGGTTTTGAAAAAGATCGTCCTTCTATTTTATAGCTCTAACTTCAAGATATATGGATTATGTCCCTACGACAAAGATCAAGTGATTGGCCAGATTGTATAACTACACAAATTTGACTCATTTCTCCTACAAGGGCTCAAATACTTAGCGTGGGTTTAATGTAATTTCTGGTTTTTTAATTGTTCTGCACTTTATTTTTCATTTGAATCTTGAACATGCTTTATTTAAATTTCGCCTAATAACACCAAAAACTCAAAACAAGTACAAACATACTACATTATCTCCAAATAAACTTTATAGAACATTCTAGGTGTGCCACATAATCCTAACCTACCCTCCCAGGAATTAATCCCTAACTCAAAATGTCATTTGAAATTACATTATAAAAGAATGAAATTTATAGTGCTTAATTGAATGGACCGAGTGATAAAAATTTGGAGGAAGAGAGACGCTAAAATAACTCTAACTGATTCTCGTCCCAAACTGATTCTGGGAACAAAAAATCAGAATTAGTCACTGTTTGGAGTGTTGCCAAACAGGGCCTAAATGATACATAGCATGACATCAAAATGCCTTGAATTCATGCCGGCCTGACAAAAGTATGCTTTCTAAAGAATGCCTGAATTTAAGATTTTTAGTGATAGAAAAAGAATTTTGGATATCGACATAGATTAAAGGACAACGTTAAATTTAAATTTAGGCAACGGCGCAACTCACATCCATCTCTATTTCTCGTGCGACGGCCTTCTTGTGGTGCATGGGGTGGACCCGTCGCGTCACTGCGTGGTCAAGCGACGCAAGCAAAGTCACATGGCACCGCGAATTCCTTGTTTTGCCCCTTCCCCTACGGAGAAAACCTCGATCTGTTTTCAAGGTTGATTTTTCCAATGCTCGTGTCGTTTTTACAAGCATCGTGCGTCCGGATAATTGGTCTTTTGCTTCGATCGTGTCTTCTTGTTAACCGTTTTGGCCACCCCACTACCTCTCTTGTTAACCGTTTTGGCCACCCCACTACCTCCCCCCTCCTCTCCTTTTTCTTTGGTTCTTTTGGGCGAAAGATAACCAACAGCTTTTCCGTGTTGGAATTCCTGGAATCCGTGGGAAGAAGATGAAAAGGAATAGCCAAAGAAAAAGGAGGAATTTAAGGAATAAACACAGACTCGATTTCATTCTTATGTTGTCGTGGTTGAAATCGAAATCTGAACATTTCTACTTTTTTCCTCTCTCAGGTTTCTGGGCTTCTGCTATTCCCGCTGTGCTGGATGGTTCTTTGGTGAAAAAACGTAACAAACGAACGGAGGTATACATTGATTACACAAACGAAATTGAAATAGAATGGAGAGGAAGACTGCAATTTTGTATTTCTGTATATCGATTTGTACATGTTCACTACTCTATTTATTATACTAAAGTGTAAGAGAAAAGAAATAAACGAAAATATACATTAATTATATAATGGTTCGAATTCCTATTTTACCAAGTCAATTAACGAATAAAGTGTAAGAGATGCTTGACTGTGAATGTCTGTCGCCGGGTTTTTGGTTTGCTCTCTGGGCATCTGCTCTATTTGCCGTTTGTTTGGTTAATCAAGGCTTGTCCTTCTTCGTGTCCTTAGGAAAGGTTCGGCTCCATGATGCCACTGGATGATAAAAGGGAAGGTTCGGCTCCATGATGCCACTGGATGATAAAACAGAGATCTAGTTGTTGTCGTGTGAAGTGCCGAAAATAAGGTTGCTTCAGAGTTTGAGCATTCAAGGGAGCAAGGGACCGCAGTTATGATTGTCTAATATCGTTGCCACTTGATATATAAATTATGAGGAATCAGTCTACAGAATCTAGACATGGTTTTTAAGCAAAAGTAGCTAGTAGTTCCAGTCTGTAGCTCCAGAAAAGCCCCTGTAAGTTGAACATGATGGTCAGAGGAAATTTCTTCGAGAGAGAGGACGGTTGTGCTTAATCTGAACTATGGCTTCACTTCTTTTGTTATTGGAACATTAGGAAGTTTGGTGCCATATGGGTGTACGAATTTGATAGTTTTTGAATTAAGTGTAGAATTAATTGATCGGACTTTTCACCGATGTAAACTTTCATGCTTTTGGAAGATAGTATTTTCCGTGTAAAGCTTTTCCTCTAATTAGATTTGCCACTTGTGCTGATGGAGGAATTGGTCGTTCAAGTAAGTGTCCTTGAACACATTATTTTGCTATGATGTTTAGCGACCTCATTTTGTTCTTCTGAAGATACTCTATGCAGGTTTTGCATTTTGCTATTTTTCCATAACCAGAATATGATCTGCCTATATTCTGTGCCAACTTTTTCGCTGCTGCCGAGACAATTATAGTTGTTCTGTAAGGACAATTATAGTTGTTCTGTAAGAATAATTCTTTCTTCTTGTTTTTTAAATTATTCCTTGTTGTGAGAAACAACGCGAGTTGATGAAAATGACAGCAGTTGCTTGCTCTATGGTCAACTATATGTGCTCAGCAACTTTGCATGTGCTCTAGGTCAACTGTATGTCTTGAGCAAATGTGTATGTGCATGTGCATGTGCATGTGCATGTGCATGTGATATCCATGTGTAGTATGCTGGACAGTGTTTGTCAAGCTAGATGTGCAATAGTGAACTTCCAGCTTGAGATATGGCTTGAGATATGTAATGCTCCTTGATGAGCTTAGCATTTTGTTGGAGTGTATAGAGTTGTTGTTAAGATGTGCAATAAGTATTTCAACAATGTTAAATTTCTCAAAACAGGAGCGATGCATTTCAATTTTCTTTTATAATAGTTGAATATAAAAAGAAAATAATAAATGATATCCTTCTTGGTTGGTGTAAAGAATTATCATCAAGTCAGGGTCAGCAGTTGCCGAATGCTGCCCATCGCCCTTAAATCCTATATTAACTTTGATTGCTATACATAAGGCTTCCTAATCTGCCCTGATATATTGTTTGCAGGGACCTTGACCCTCTATATGATGTCGTCAAGCACAAAGAATACAAAGATAAGTGCTACGAAGGCCTGATGTCTCAAGTATGCTGAGGTTAGTTGTTTGATGTGTTTTATAGTAACATTCAAAAAGTTTTTAGTTTTTTTCCTATCCTTTTTGGACGTTTCAGCTGAACACCACTTTATGCAGCTTTTACCATGGGATGGAAATTTAACGGGCGAATCGTTGAGATTCTTCTCACCAATAGTCATATGGACAAGGTTTAAGTCTAGTCAACACATGCATGACGTTTGATACCTTGCATTCATGGATTATCTCAAGGTATGTCGCTCAATAAATTGTCTCTTCAAGGGATTGCATTGTTTCTTTTAGGCTAGAATATTTCTTTATTTAATTTCATCTGACCTTTGTTTTCTTCTCACGCTTGGCTTGTTTTGATGGACCTAGGAATAAGGGAGACTGATGCATCTCAAATTATAGCCAACCGTGAAGCACATCATCGGTATCCGACTTTGAGAGCAGAAAAGGTTAATCATCTGGTCACTCATCTCCTCCCCTATCTTCATCTACAGCCTACTTGCGAAGTTTATTTATTACATGCACATGCAGAGACCAGTGCTACCACCGATGTATTAAGCGAAGTGTTGTTATAGGTGCATCTAAAATTATGCCGTTGCTCTTATGTTTCTTTGATTTCTTTTCAATCTATAATTTATTTGATTTTTGAGTCAAAGATCTGGGTTATGAAGTTTTGAAAAAGTTATTAGGGGAGACATATGCAAAGATAGAAATGTCATTTACAGCTATTCATACATCTACATCCCCATTGCATATTAGAATTGCGATTACTTATCTCTTGTCATGAAACATAGAATGAAGTCCGGAGCTTCCTATTCGACGGAGTTGATTCACTAGGCAGCAAAACATTTTTGGATTACTTTCCAGAATATCCATGTCAAGAAGGCAGAGTCAATTAGAAGAGAAGCATACTCGGGAAAGGAGAATTTATAGGAAACTGTAATGACTAACTTGCCCTGTTCATTGCATTTCTATTGCCACCTTTTCCAGGTCTATTTCATTGTGCTACTGCACCTAACTAGTGCATCATAAGTGAGTTTTTCTCTCTTCAGGCTAGCAACTTCCTTTCAGGCTTGGTTATTTATCCCTCACATTGACAAAATTGTTATTTTAGTCATTTGAAATTTTGCTTATTCTTGTAGCAATAGGATAAGACCTTGATCTGTAAATATGGTGCAAGAGTTTGAAAATGCAGCTACACATATTTAAATGCGCCTATCTTTCTTGTAAGCAACTTTCTATTGCCTATTGATTTGAGTAGCAACTCAAGGCCTTATTTAATTCAGTGGTCGTTGAGTATATGTGAAGTTTTCTTATGTTGTCGTGGTTGAAATTGAAATTTGAACATTTCATTTTCTTTCCTCTCTCAGGCTTATGAGCTTCTGTTATTCCCGCTGTGCTGGATGGTTCTTTGGTGATTGCCCGTGACAAACGGTGTGGAGGCAAGCCTATTTTAGGACGTTCATCCATCAAGGTGTGTCATTCAACTATATCCTTGATTTGTCGCTATGAATGGGAATACCTAGTAATAAAAACAACTAACATATGCAAAAAAATTTAAGCCTAAATTAGCAAAAAAAAGAAAAAAAAAAAGATCACTGAATTAACACAATTGTAGTACAGATAAGACTTTTTTGATAATTTTCTCATTCTCATAAAAAGATCGCTAGTTTTATTAGGTTTCTGTCATACATGTCTTTATAGTTGTGAAAATCCCATCGCTGGAGCTAGTCCAGCGACATTAGTAATCACCGGCTAATTAGATTTAGGGTTAAATGTCTTAATCAAACTTGTTCTTCATATTTAGCCCTACGTCATGTTCAAATTTCATAATTTTCATGCATTGATTAGGTAGCTTAACAAGTCAGTTACCATGCATCATTTTCTGATTTGCCATGATGTCTTGCTTTTGGTTGTTTTGATATGTTTGTTTGTTTCCTTCCATTGTACGCACCTAGTTATAAGATTTCTTAGATTAGGTTTAGATTAGGGCCTTGAAGATGGAGAAGGCATGAAGATGGTGGAGGTCGATGTCCACTCTGATTGTTATTATGTAATACTCATTTTTCTTCCGATATATGTCTTGGGCTTCATTTGTTGTATAAAACCCAATGAGTTGCGGGTTTTTCTCTCTTTTTCTCATACGTTTCTCTTTTATATTCTTTAGGATTGCATGATTAGGTTTACTTTTTTTCTTGATTGTTTACTTCATGTCTTGCAATTTCAATTTCATTGATTGTTTTCCTTTCATTTCTTAGGAATAGAACAGAGTGAAAGTAATCCACCACACATGATCACTTAGTATAGAATACCAATTCAGAGAACATGCGTGAACCCTTAAACAAAATAAGAAAGCAAAATAATCTTAATCTAAGAAAGCATACTAAACCCGACCAAATGCTACCATGCTCCTTATCCTTTGTGGAGGTTACATCGACAGGATAAGTACATATCCGACTTGCCTCGGCCACATGCACCCAACTCCAATCCCTAGTGAGTATGCATCATATGCATTCTCTCTCTTTCAACAGATCTATAGAATGGTTGACAAGTGAGCGATGCAATGTAGATAATGGAAATTCAACAAGATTGGCCTGCTTAAAAAAAAAAAAAAAAACAAGATCGGTATTGCGATCGCTACATTGGCGCTGAACACGACTGGCATAACCTCATTTTCTCTGCACAAAAGCTTATGTTCCAATCTATCATATCATCTACTCCTCCACCCTTTGACCCAAAAGCAGTGGTCAAGGGCTATCTTGCTCCTTATCCTTTGTAGATGGGACATCGATGGGGGTAAATGCATATTTGACCATGTGGTTGAGGCATGTCAGATATGCATTTATCCTATCAATGTAACCTCTGTAAAGGATAATGAGTAGGGTAGCCTTTGGCTGCTGCTTTTCGGTGAAAGGATGGAGGAGGAGATGACATGATAGATGGAACATAAGCTTTCCAGGGTGTCGGTGATGTGCGAAAGGGAAAGAAATCGGAGACAGTATTTATGCAGAGAAAATGAGGTTGTGGCGGTCGTGTTCATCGCCAATGTAGTGATCCAAATATCAATCTTGTTGAATTTCCATTTCTTACATTGCATTGCTTGCTTGTCAACCATTCCATAAATCTGTTGAGAGAGAGTGTGTGTGTGCATATGATGCATATTCATTAGGGATTGGAGTTGGGGACATGTGGTTGAGGCAAGTCGGATATGCATTTACCCCGTCAATGTCCTCCTTGCAAAAGATATGGAGCAGGGTAGTGCTTGACCGTTGCTCTCGAGTAGAATGATATGGAGGAGTACATGACATGATAGATGGGAACATAAGCTTTCTAGGGTTTGGTGATGTGTGACGAAGAAGTGAACTGGAGAGTGGATTTGTGCAGAGAAAATGAGGTTGTGGCGATTGTGTTTAGTGCCAATGTAGCAATCCAAATACCAATCTTGTTGAATTTTCATTCCCTGCATTGCTTCGCTTGGTGTCAACCATTCCATGGATCTGTTAAGAGAGAAAGTGTGTGTGTGTGTGCATATGATGCATATTCATTGGGGATTGGAGTTAGGGGCATGCGGCTAGGGCAGGTTGGATATGCATTTACCCCGTCAATGTCCTCTTTGCAAAGGATAAGGAGTAGGGTAGCCTTTGACTGCAGCTTTCGAGTCAAAAGATGGAGGAGTAGATGACATGATGGATGGGAACATAAGCTTTCTAAAGTTTCGATGATGTGTGAAGGGGAAAGGAATTAAAGAGAGGATTTGTGCAAAGAAAATGAGGTTGTGGCGATCATGTTCGGCACCAATGTAGCGATCCAAATACCAATTTTGTTTAATTTTCATTCCTTACATTGCGTTGCTCACTTGTCAACCATTCCGTAGATATGTTGAGAGAGAGAAAGAGTGCATATGATGCATGTTTACTAGGGATTGAAGTTGGGGGCATGTGGCTAAGGCAGGTCAGATATGTATTTACCCCATCGATGTCCCCTCAACAAAGGATAAGAAACAAGGTAGCCCTTGACCATTACTTTCGGGTCAAAGGATGGAGGAGTAGATAACATGATAGATGGGAACATAAGCTTTGTAGGGTTTCGGTGATGTACAAAGGGGAAGGGAACCAGAGAGAGGATTTGTGTAGAGAAAATTAGGTTGTGGTGGTTGTGTTCAGCGCCAATGTAGCGATTTAAATACCGATCTTATTGACTTTGCATTCCTTACATTGCATTGCTCTAGATCTGTTGATAGAGAGAGAGATAGTGCATATGATGTATATTCAATGGGGATTGGAATTTGGGGATGTGGTTGAGGCAGGTTGGATATGCATTTATCCTTTTAATATCCCCTCCACAAAGGATAAGGAGTAAGGTAGCCCTTGATCGTTGTTTTCAAGTCAAAGGATGGAGGAGTAGATGACATGATAGATGGGAACATAAGCTTTAGAGGATTTCAATGATGTGTGAATGGGAAAGGAACTGAAGAGAGGATTTGTGCAGAGAATGAGGTTGTGGTGGTCGTGTTCCACGCCAATGCAGCGATCCAAATATTGATCTTGTTGAATTTCCATTCCCTACAATGCGTTGCTCGCTTGTCAATCATTCGATAAATCTGTTAAGAGAGATAGAGAGTGCATATGATACATATTCACTGGGATTGAAGTTGGGGGTATATGGCCAAGGTAGGTCAGATATGCATTTACCCCATCGATGTCCCAATCGCAAAGGATAAGGAGCAGGGTAGCCTTTGACCGCTACTTTTGGGTTAAAGGATGGAGGAGTAGATGACATGATAGATGGGAACATAAGCTTTCTAAGGTTTCGATGAGGTTGTAGCGGTTATATTCAGCGCCAATGTAGTGATCCAAATATTAATATTGTTGAATTTCCATTCCTCACATTGCATCACTTGCTTGTCAACCATATTGTAGCGGTCGTGTTCAACACCAATGTAGCAATCCAAATACTAATCTTGTTGAATTTCCATTCCCTACATTGCATTGCTTGCTTATCAACCATTCCATAGATCTGTTTTGAGAGAGAGAGAGAGAGTCCAAAGGCCATTGTTGAGGATATAGATAATCTTACACAAATATAATAGGAAGTAGGGGGTGTTGATAAATAACAACCTAGCGCTTTCCCATTTTCAAAAAATTTAAGAACCTAAAAACTCGAATGAGGCTTCTCTCCAATAATGGTAAACCAGAGGAAAAGTACTTATGCTAAAATTCAAATCAACAAATGGAATCTATTGACTAAGGGGGTGAAACATTACCTCCTATGATAGTGTATTTCTTATTGATCGTGAGAGCAATCCTATTTATTTTTCTATTTTGCCGCTCTTGTGGTCGGACGATGATATTTTAGCTGACTTCCCAACTCAAGTACACTTATGTGGGATGGTAAATGATGGGCTTCAACACATATGTAAGGGGTCTATATAAGTCGACAGTCCAAAGAAGTCATTTCGACAAACTATAACCATCGTGGTTACTATCTACGGTCCTCATTTTGCAAAGAAATCCTCACAGGCGTCTTATCTATCCATGTGGTATCATTTGCTAAACCCAAAACCTTTCAAGTTTATGTGCCTATCGATACATTTGTAGTGAAAGCTATCCATATGTTTTACTCTTTTTTTTTTTTTATCAATTTCCAACCATCTCTTAGGTGGTATGATGTGAAACCTTTTCTTGAAGATCTATTAGATCATGTACCGTTGATTACAGAAGCTGCCACGATAGATAAAAACTTTGCAAAATCTGTGTCCAATCACTTTTCTCAAAGAACTTCAAGCTCATATCCTTCACCCAAGGATGTTCAAGTCATATGTCTTAGTGAAGGACCTAAGCAACCCTTTATAAATGATAAAAGTACCAAACGATCAGAAGTAAACCTCCTACCTAATCTTGCGATGGTGGTATTAAAAATGCTTTACAAAGAAAGAACTCTTACTCCACTAACTCAGTCTCAATTTTCTTAAACTAATGGTTTGATTGTGACTTTACACATGAAAGATGTGACATCCTGAAATTTGACCCCGTTTCGATAAAGTGAAATGGGCATTTCATCGATGTGCCTATGGTCTTTTTTCTTTGAGCTGATCACTCACGAGTTAACTAACCTATTGGGTAAAGCCGTTAAGGGATGTATCCACGGTAAAATCCCTAAAAGCTACCTAATTGGTTGGCTTGGACTACAATCGCGTCTGATCGATTATAACTAGGAAATTGACTATTCGAGCATGTCACAATTTATTTTTAGGATCCTGGCTTATGAATATTCGAGCATGTCACAATTTATTTTTGGGATCTTGTCTCATCGTCCATCAAATTATTGACAAGTCCGAAATTTCAAGAAAGAAATTATCGGAGGAAATATCAAAAACCAAAAGAAATAGAAAGAGAAAGGGAAAGAGAAAAAGAAAAAAAATAAGAAAAGTATTATAAGTTTATATTTTTCTCTCTCTCCATTTTCTCCTTTTTTTTCTCTCTCTTCTCTCTCCTCTCCCCTTCCCCATCGTGCGAATTCTTTCCCCCCTACCAACTCACTTTTCTCTCTCTCTCTCTTTCTTTTTGACTAGTCAAAGCTTATATCCTTCTCTTTCTTATCTTCTTCTCTCTCCTCTCTCTTCTCCCTTGTGACCGAACCAGCTTCTTCTTCTCCTTCTTTCTTCGCGTGTGAACCAGCAAATCGGAGCAGAAGCAGCAGCTCGCCGCAGCAGTCGTCACCGCCCGTTCCGCCGTCCCGCGCCCGTGCTCACATGTCCGCCGCTCGCTGCACGCTCCGCCAGCCCTCGTTTCCTCAAGCCCTGTCCTCCCCCGTGCGTCTCCCGCCTCTGTTCCGCCTCGTCCAGCCACCGTGAGTGGCCGAGCAAGCTGTCGGAGCCGCCGTGCAGCCTTGCCGGACCACCGCCTACCTTCTCGACCCTTCTCCGCCCCTAACCATCTCTGTTTTCCCCTGTTTCGCAGCTGAACCAGCAACCCACCATGTGGGTTTCCAGCCGGTTTGTGGGCTATTTTGGGCCGTTTCCGAGCCCCGAACCCGAGCCATGCTTTGGGATTTATCGTTCCTCACGTCGTCCCCATTGGATTGATCCGACTTGCACGCGATTCCGGTGAGTAATCTCACTAATCTTTCTTAGTGGACTAATTACACTTATTGATTGTTTAGTTTTATTTAATTAGGTTTACGTTGTTAGATTAGATTAGTGTTTATTAGTCAATTGTGATGCAAATTACACAAATTGAATGTGTATTTAGCAAGTAGACGTGGTCTACTATTTATTGAGAGTAGCCCGGGATTTTTCCAGACCCTAATCTGCCTTCAATTTGATAATTCGAGCCTAAGTGGAATTTTTGGCATTTAAATATTATTTTTCGAAATTAATTAATTAATTATTTATTTTTCGAAAATTTAACAGTGATGGCTAGTGACCAAAATATTATGTTGATAACCGTGGCAAAGTCCGTTTATTTAATCTGGCTTCATTTTAAGCTAAATTGAATTTCTTGCATTTAAATATTAATTTTCGAAATTAATTATTTAATTATTTATTTTCTGGAAATTCAACTTGGATGGCTAGTGGCTGAATTTTTATGTTGATGATCGTGGTGCAGCCCGTTAATTTAATTGGGCTTTAATTTGAGCTAAATTGGATTTATTGTAATTAATTATTAATTTTCGAAATTAATTAATTATTTATTTATTTTCGGAAATTAAGGTTGGGTTAGTCGACGACCGAAATTTTGTGACAATCGTCGTGGTGAAGTATGTTTATTTAATGGAGCTTTATTATGTGTTGAATTGAATTATTTGCGAAGGATGGGAATTACTCTTTAATTGGAAAATCATCGGTTATTAATTGAAAAATAACCAGGCATCGGTTGATATTGCCAAAACTATTTGACCGGACTATGGAAAATGTGGGAGTTATGAAAGGAAAATATTAGATTTTGGCTAAGGCCAGCCGTGTGCCCACGCACGATATTTTATCGGGTGTTTTTAATACGAAGAAATGAGGCCAAGACACTACTTTAATCGAGAAAGTTAAGTGCGAGGCACAATGTCATTGAGCCGTGAGGGATTAATCGTATGTTGGCTTATAGTTGAAGCAAGATGATTATTAGAAGTTGATGTGATGTGTGTTGTGTTGAGGCAAACCAATGAATCATGAGCAGGCAAAGGACTAAGTACTACACAAGTAGAAGACTTCATGTGAGTTACCTCTAGCGCCTTATACCATTGCTTATTGTAGTTAAGGACTAGGTATTACATGACGACCTGAGTCGCATGGGAATTACCTCTAGCGCCTTGCAGCATTGTTATGCATAGTAAATGGCTAAGTGCTACACGATGGAAGATCTCGTGTGAGTCACCTCTAGCGCCTTACCCTATTGCATTTTGTAGTGAAGGACTAAGTACTACACGATAGCGAGATCTCAAGTGAGTTACCTTTAGCACCTTATACTATTGCTTTTGTAGTGAAGGACTAAGTACTACACGATTGTGAGATTTCGTGTGAGTCACCTCTAGGGCCTTATACTATTGTTATTTATGGTCAAGGACTAAGTGCTGCACGATGACGAAACTTTGTGTTGGGGTCACCTCTAGAGCCTTGAGCCTATATTTGAGTGGGAATGTTGAATTGGTATGTTGAGATTAATTATCGAGTATAGATGGAATCACGGGTATGATTTGATCCGTTTCTCATGGATTAATTGATTGAATTGAATTGGCCAGGGAAGGGTCATCGTTGACATGTCATCGACTAGGTCGATTGATTATTGTCTTGACTTGATGTTGTGAATTGATTGACTAAATAGAAATGACCGTGAGGGGTCTTGTTGACATGTAATCGACTAGGTCAATTTGATCGATGCTTTGATCAGTGATGTGATTGCTTGGATGCCTATTTGATATGTGCTAATGTGCAGGTGGAAACTGAGGCCAAGGTAAGTCATCCGACTCATGTTGTGCATAGACAGCCGTGTAGTGTATTGGTTCCCTAATTGAGTCTTAGTGGGGTAGAACTCGCTGAGACATAGTCTCATCCCGGTTTGGGGAAAACATTTCAGGATCCCGATGAGGAGCCCAGGAGGAGGAATCTGAGAATGAGAACTTTGAGTTGAAACGGAGGATTTTTGAGAGAAGAAGATAATACCTAGAGGGGCCTTGAGTACGGTTCGGGTGAACTGAGATTTTATCTTCTTTTAAAACTCCATGTTGATGTGAATAGTTATGAAGTGCTCTGGTTTGTGTTTTGTATAAAAGTTTGGTTATAAGTTTCAATATGAAAAATATGGCCCTACTTTTCTATCCCATCAATTTATTGTCTGGGGATTATAACTGCTTCCGCATGTGCTTAATAAATGAAAGGGTCGGCGATACATAGTGCTGAGATATTGCATTATATAATCGACCAAATGAGAAGGATGTGTGCGTGCCCGAGGATCGGGGCGTGACAAAAGAGAATATTGGGGTCATGGGAGAAAAGGCTCTCGGATTGCACAATGCAAATTTGGTAAAGAAGATCCTTAGACAAAGAGATGAAAAGCAAGGCACTCTTCAATTCTGTCAGCCTCACCATTCGTTTTATATGACACTGAATGTACAACAAGATGAAGTATCAAAAGTTGAATCATGACATCACTTGTGCTAAGAATGTGGAAAGCCAGAAGTTATGGTATTTTACCCTACTATATTCAATAGAAAACATTTAACACTTGACCTCAAATCAACAAAAACTCACTCTTTAACTCAACCTGCCTTGTTTTTCTAGTACAATCATAGGGGATACATTACAAAATTGCCCGCTATCTATTTCAATATTAATAAAAAGGGTTAATACCCTGAAAAACCCCAAATTGGTACTAACAAATTTATCATAGACTATTTTTTTGATTATAAAAAACTCCAAACTAGTACACATGTGATAAATTTACCCCGATTGATCATAAAAAACCTTAAATTGGTACATTAATGACAAATTTGATCCAAACTAATTTATTCGATCGCAAAAAATCCAAAACTAGTAAATTTGTGACAAATATGCTCTCGTTAAATTGGACTAATACAACAACAAAAAAATCACAAAAATTGTAAATGATGACAAATGAAGCGTAAAATCCCAAATTAGTATACCGGTCATCATGTGTCATTTAACTTAATAATTTGACACTAAAATTTAACGAAAATTAAAAGAAGGTAAATTTGTTACAAGTGTATCGGTTTGGAGTAAATTTGTCAAAAGTATACCGGTTTGGAGTTTTTTGTTGTCAAAAAAATAGTTTGGGGTAAATTTGTTACAGGTATACTAGTTTGGGGTTTTTCAGAGTATTAACCCTAATAAAAAAACATGAAACACAAACTACAAATAGCAAAAGGCTAGAAACTTACATTATGGTAGTGAGAGTGATTCTGGAGACCTCCAAATTCATCATTTCCCCTGTGAATGTTGGTCTTGGGCATGGTTGCTCGTGGGCATGGTCTTCATCAGAGACCGAAGGAGAAGTTATAAGCCGTAGTCCAAGGAGAGAAAATGACAGAAAATGAAAGCACTAGTCACCTTAAAGACAAATGGTTCATTCATATTGTTTCATATACCATCGATTCCAATCCTAAACTAACTGAGCCTTCCGGTGATGGACTTTTGACTATATAAAGTCAGGAATACACAAGGATTGGGCCACACCTCCCCTGACAAGCAAACGGTTACTCATCATTTACATTCATACGTGTAGACTTATTTTAAGTTAAATCCAAATGACTTAGCACGTCAACATTTGTATGTTTTGAAAGATTTTAAAGGTTATTTAAATCTCAAATGCTACAAAAAACTAAAAGACGAAAAGGAAAAAGTGAAACAAGATAGACAACGACAACAATTAACCAAAACCTTAGTGAAAGATAGCAAGGTCCCAACAAATGGAGTTTCATCTGCTGCTTTGATCCAGACATCACTTTTGCAACCACTATCATGGACAAAATGCCCCTCTTCACATTTGTTATCAGGATCAAGCATCCAAATCGCTTTGAACCCATCCTGGTGGAGACTATTTACCAAAGATTTTGGATCAGAGAAGCGGTCCTGAGAGTAATATTATCCGTTTTAATTTCCATGCTGAAAATAGCAATCTTTATTTACTAGAGAGGTGTCTTCTACTTACTAAGCATTGAACCTAGGACCTTTTACTATTACACAAGTTAGCAAGGCAAGAAGTCCTAGACATGAATGCACTTTGGAGGACTGGAAATAAAGTGACTGCCAACCATAAAGGACTCGATGTGTGAAATGTAAGGAAGTGATGGACAAAACAGTGAGGCATGGCATTTCTGCATCAAGCACCATATCTTAAGTTGAAAATAGAATATCCAAAGAACACCGATCATTGCAGTGCCTCTAAAGTGTATTAACCGACAACATATTCCACACAACCTACCCCACTTCCAAAATGAATATCTCCGTCTTCCTCAAGACTATTCCAGGATGAAAAATGGATTTTCATTCATATTTGACAGTATTCTCCCATCTTACATGTACATGTAGATATATGCTTTGCTTGAGGTTAAATGTCATCATGTAGATATATAGTTATGGCTTGTTTTTAGGTGATAAGTATGTCACCTTTTCGAAATTGGCTACAACTATGAATTCCAGACATAAGTTGTGAGTGGTTTGATACCTATTGAAAGTGAGGTAGATGGTGTGAAATTGGACCTAATGTTTCCAAACAAGGCAATTATAGGGTTAACACAAAATTGGATTCCATGCCTTGTCAAAAGCGAAGTAGCAAAACCCATCCATATAATCTATATGCATCCATACAACATCACAAGAAATCTTCTTTTCTCTAAATTTACTTGTGATCTGCAATAATTTGACAAAAATTGGAGCTAAAGAACTATCATGCATTAACTCATAAATGATATGCCAACAACATACAGTGAAAGTTTGACATTGTTATTTAATAAGATACAAGGAAATGTAGGGTGAGGAGGAAAGATTGTAGAATCAAGCAAGTTGCATCAAAAGAGCCAACCTCTCCAACTCTGTTATCAGAGTCATAGTTCCAGCAGCATTGACAATAGCCTAAGCACCACTTGGGTGGCATAAACACAGTTCCCACCAATATATGCAAACTATATAATTCAAGCAAAAAATGTAATAATCAGACTATCAAGAAGATTGTCCAATCATTCTGGCGGTCCTGTAAAGTCCATTTGGTACTAAACTTGAAATCCAAATCTGCCTGTTTCTTACGAAAAAAAAAGTCATAGAATGACAGAAATATTCATTGTGACAACTTTATTAATTAGCATGAAGCTTTTTCTTCATTTAAAGGCAGGAAAAACAGAGAGTTCATACTAACAAGAATTTTGCATGATATCCTGATAAAATTAATACATTCATCTTTTCTGTCTGTAAGTCGGCATATCATGTATACTCCTCAGGAAAACCACTTAAGTGAAGCCTTTACGTGTAATAAAAAGCAAATGGTGGGAAAAAGCATGCCTCGAGTGCTTTGGCATCAAATGTCGAAATCAAGATCTCAAAATTTTGAGAGCTTCCGTCGGAAAGATTATAAGGATTTGAAGTATCGCTTGTTTAGAAATCGGAAAAGACCAGACAAAAGAAGCGGCAGAATTTGCAGTGAAGGAAGCATAAAAGCCTTGCATCTAACCGGAACATTGTCCTTGGCGTTCTTCCCTACCCCTTTCCCCTCTCGCCATCCATAACCCCTCTAACACACGCCGCCGCGAATTCCTCCCCAAGCATGTCTGCGCACCCCGGTTTGTCCCCCAACTTCGCCAGCTCCTCCCCCGGTTTTAGCCGGGAGTCATCCAGGCTGCCTGATGGTCCGAGGGCTTCCGGCTTGACCTCAACGTCCACCAAAGACAGCTCCCCGCTATTCTGTCTCCGACAGACAGTGAGGCCGTATGACACGGCACCGGCTTTGGCCTCATCGTCGAGGGACGTGCATGGGGAATGGAACCGGGAGAGATCAGAGGAGGAGGCTGGGTCCAAGTGGAGTGACAGGCTGAGGTTCTTCATCCTCTTGGCGGGACGCCACTCGCTGGTGGCTTCAGCGATATAACCAGCAGGTTTCTGCGCTTCGCATCATCCGTCGGGGGTATTGGAGGAATCGAATTGGGTGATCTGCTCGTGTGCTGACGAAGGCGGCGCTTTGCGGTGGCCCTCGTCGCCGTCAGGGGTGAAGCGAAAGGCGGTGGAGAAGGGCTTGGCAGCCGGCTTCGGTGGGGACTTCTTGGAAGTGTCGAGGGAGAGGTTCATGCCAATTAAGGACGACGGCCGATCAAAACCTGACAGAGCAAAAGTGGGACGAGAGAGCAAAAATTGACGAGGACGGAAAATTTAGATTTTTTCAATTTCGTCCCTAAATTTGAGCATTTGTTGCAATTGGGTCCCTATGCTCTTTTTAGTTCCTTCCCCGATTTTTTCCAATTACGTCCTTTTCTCCAAAACGTTAGGGGAGCAAATTTTTGTGTGCCTATCTGCAATATCATCAACACGGGGTTCGAAGAATACTTATGATATTCTTTTTAATATCATCAACATCATAGGGAGCGTTGGCCAAAACCAAAACCAGAAACCGTCGCATGATCCTATCGGTTAGAAGACAACTTTCGAGGTCCCTTTCGGATGTGTCCCATTGGATTTATTGAGTTAATGATGAAATTGAAACCCGAAACTGTTCTAGTGATAGAATTCGAGTGAAGCCGAGTCGGGGCAAGGAGTAATTTTTCCACAAACCATTTAAACACATTTATCCTCATTAACTTCTCATTGGTATAAAAAAATCGTTTATTTTGTACTCTGGCATAGGAATATATAAAAGAAAATTTTTCTTTTCGTTACCCTTTTTCCTCTTCACGGTCTTATATGGAATCTCTATTTTTACTTTTGAATATGGCTTTCCCTAAGGAGCATGACAAATCATCTGTATTTACGGTTTATGCTTTGAGAAAACTTGACGTTATAGCATTTTTCTCCGTCACTCATAAATTGTGATATCCTTCTTCTACAAATTTCATATTTTCTCTTTCATAATTTTTTAAATATAGACGACCTTCTAAGTTTCGACAGCTTTTACAGTAATCGGGCTTCTTATTCTCATTGCTAGTTTTGTGCATCTCTAATAATGAAATGAGCTGTAGGAATAAGAGTATGGAATAAATTAAAGCCAAGATCCCTAATTGAATTCTGACTTTCCGATCGAACAACATACATGTCCATTTTTGTTAATAATAAAATATTTTTTAAAATTTATTTTCATGGACGATACAAGTCATTATTATCAGAGAATTGATTTTTCATGAAATCAACACACGCCAGATGAGTTGTAGAGATTTGTGATTTGGTTGAAAAATGGTGGAGGGGGAGAGGAGATGATGAAGACAAACCCGAGTCAGAAAGCCATTTCATACATATTTATATTCCGCCATCTCCATGCATGGACGTACAGTTAAAATTTGCTTTACTTGTTTTGAAATGAGCAGAACGTGAAGGAAGATTCGGTTTGATTGGAGGACTCCAAGATGGTCTTGTACTTGAAAAACAAGGGAATTTACTAAACTGGTCCTCGTAGTAATGTCTAAATACAATTTCAACCCGTGTATTGTGTTTCATGCATATTTAGCGCCCCGACCTATCTCCGGTGGAAATATACTTTTTTTTTTGTTTTTTGGTGATCGAGGAACCGCCGAAGACCCCTTACGGAATCACACTGCCCTCCGATGCTTGGTGGCACCGTTGAACATCATCTCAAGTCACTATTTAGACGTAAAACCTCGAGGGAACTAGCCCAGCAACCCACCATTAAGGCCCCCCACTTAAATCGTGTTGACAATGAGGGGATTCGAACTCGTCGGCAGCGTTGCAGGAGAGAGCGAATACCACCTACGCTACCCACGGATGGGTCTAGTGGAAATATACTTTTGGTCCTCGTACTTCCAAGAATATTCACTAGCAGTTGTCGTGCATTATTTTAGGAACACAAGTTTCTAACAAAAACTCAATCGAGGAGGAGACAACGTTGCTGCAGAACACCAGACAGGACCATCAGATATTGAAGGACAATCGAGTCCTGTTGAACACATCTCAGGGACAGGACAATATACCCCTGGACAATTTTTTTCAGGTCCATACATCCAATGGGTACCTATACCCGTTTAGCCGAACCCAGGAAGATCAGCCCAAAATCCGAGCCTTGAAGAATCCGGAACAAATGGTGGATCGGGAGGAAGCCCATCACATGTTGCCGGGCCGGGTCATGGATATGTGGCGGGTTGGTCTTTTTTGGGTCATCATGAATCGGGTCCGCCAGGTCTGGGAGGAAATCCCTACCCAACTTACGGACCGGTTTCTTTCCACTTGCAAGTCTCACCGGAGGACGGCCAGAACCTGGAGATCCACTGTACATGTCTACTGCCGACGGACCTGAGCTCCGTCTCGTCGCACAGCAACTTTCGGGACCAGAGTTTGAGAAAGAGAATATATTTTTTCAACTTTTGAAATTACAACTTAAAGATACTAGTGTCTGATGATTTCAATAGCTATAATTGCTGTCCCTGTCTTATGTAGCTTGATCACATGATGTATGCGTGTTTCTGCACTTGTGAACATTTGTGATATGGTATTTTATCAATGTTCTCACCGCCAGCAGACCTGGAGGGGCTGGTGGTGGCCCTCAACCCCTTAGGCTCAGTTAGCCATTGCTTCTCACAAGTTACATAGATTTCCTACAAACCTGTGTTTTCCACGTTTGAGTATACGTGTCCCACTGTGAGAGGAAAAGCCCTACCAATAAGAGAATGATTAATTTATCAATACTTTTGATCGTTATGTCCACGAGATTCGACAAGATTGGCCAATGTGAGACTAGAGGTGGATTTCAGAGTCCACAACAAGAGGAGGAGCTATCTCAAGGCCGCCAAGTTCTTGTGATATTTTGGCCATTGTAACTCACTAACACTAGTCAGTAATGAAATCGAGGTAAGTAACATTTTTCCAAATTGGTATTTTGTATTGAGTATTCGCATGCTAATGTGAACAGAGCATTGAAATCTTGCTATTTTTCTTTTTATATACATAGGCATTGGTTCTTCCAAAAAAAATCAGAAGTGAAGTGCTTTCTCCATTGTGGAATGTCAAACATCTAAGACTTAAGATCCTGTTAATACTAGTTCTCAACTAGCGGAAAGCTAGAGATGGATGTGTCCTAATTTAGAGATGATGGCTATTAGCTCCAAACCCACCCACAAGAAGATGCTTCCGGCGGTTATGGACCTCGCAGAGACAAGTACTCAAGAGATTTTTTTATGTGCAAAACCCTTCCTAAAATCAAGAAAGTGAAAAATCACAGTGCCGCACTAGGCCTTGATTATGTCTCAATTAAGTAGTTAGATCTTAATATTAGATTTAGCTTAGTGTCTCTTAATTGATATTTATGTAGTTTGGAGATGTTAGTGAGTACTTGATTATAGTTTAGTTTTGGTAGATTACTATTTTAGGAGAACTGGATTCAATTTGATTGTAGCTCATGGGGTTGCTACTTCAAGGCTTGATTATATTTTCTGTATAACTTTCTTGTTCATCTTTCATTTCATTTCATTTTTGTCATTTTCATTATTCTTTTTCTCTTTCTTTCATGCATCTTTTATTACTATTACTTTATTTATTATTTATTATTTTTATCTTTCTATGATTCATATTTTTTTATATCTTTTTATAAATTTTTTATATTTTTGCAAAATGTGAAAATACCTAAAAAGTTGACAAAATTCGAGTGTTAATAATGATTAATTGCGCATTTTGTTTCAGTTGGTATATCTTACTTTACCTGAATGTGTAAGAAGATATTACTAACAAAACAACATGTGGAGTAAAACCTCTAATCGTCATGGGTATCATTCTGTTGTCATCTAGTTGCTTGGATCTAACCATCTTTACTTACTCCGACCATCTTATCTTTTCAACTTTTGAAGACTCGATACTGTACTCCCTTCATTCTTGTCTTTTAATTGTAGTTTCTCAATCGTTGCCGCTCCTGCGAGAGTTGATGGATTCAAAGAAATCGCTAGAGCGGCGACCCACACCATAAGGGCCGCGTGTAGCTTGGAGCGGCCCAAGTTGTCATCGGTGTGTCGCCGCACCGATGACGTTCGGAGGCTCCATGAGTCTTATGTCATGCCTAATTCCTGCAGAGAGTGCTTCAATGCCTACGTAAAGACCGTCGTCGAAACCCTTCCACTCGAGAGGCTGAGTAAAATCTTATTAAAGTACATTCTTTTTCCCATTACCTCTGTGGCATCCGCATTCATAGAAATAGCCGTGGTTTTTGAAGGGAGAATTTGTTGGCTCCTTACTTTCTGCAGGAAAGGGTTATGGAGTCGCCAAGTTGCTGCCACTGTTGGTGGAGGGGCGCGTGTCGGGACATCGAGGGTGCTGCGATCTGAGCTTTTGGACAGGGCGGATTAGTCCGGTGAGTGAGGCACGTTAAAGGAATTATAAAGTTGTTTTGAGCGAAAGATTAAGCGATGGATGTGGCGTGTGTGACCAATTAAGATTTGCTCGTAGCATGCATTTGGATCAATTTCGTTGCTAAATTTTGAGAGTTTCTTCTGCTTTAAAATGGACTTGTTTCTTTGTCTGGTGTTATTATCATGCGGGCTAATGCGATTAATAAAACGACCCAAGACCTAATCTGGCCTGCACATAGCCCCCATGAAGGTATTCCCCTTTTGGCTTCTTTCCTTGTAGGTCTCCTCTTACCCTTCCACGCGACACTGTCACACGGTTGTGACGCGTCACCTAGTTTGAAGCGGTCGTAAGCGTGTCTAACTCCTTGGGGTGCTCGAAAAGTTGCAACAAAGATTGAAGGAACAACAAGATTGGAAGAACGTTTTCGGACACAGACCAAACAGTCAGAAGATCACACTCCGATGTCAACTGTTTACCCGAAATAGATCATTAGCGACACTCGAAATAGACCGGGCTACCCCAAAACAATACCTTCGACTTCAAGCAAGAGGTGATCATACGCAATACACATTAATCAATCAATGGCATGATAAGGTGATCCGATAATAGATTATCCGGCCCAAGCAGTGAATAGTGATGGCTATAAGCCATTTATTATTATAAACAATCAAGCTTCTTTTTGCTTGTCCATGGACAATCACTTTTTCAACATTAAATAAGGGTTAATATCACAAAAAATCTCAAACTAGTATACATATGATAAGTTTACCCCAAACTTATTTTTTGACTACCAAAAATCTCAAATTGGCACACCTTTGATAATTTTAACTTAAAGTGATGTGATTAAGACAAATTTATTCTATGATAGTTTCTGTTAAATTTTACTACCAAATCACTGAGTTGGATGACACGTGATAATTAACTAATATAGCAATTTGGGATTTTACTTTCCATTCATCAAAGTTATACCGATTTTGTGGTTTTTTGTGGTTTAATCCAATTTAATGAAAGACATATCTGTCACAAATATATTAGTTTGAGATTTTTAGGGGTTTAAAAATTAGTTTTGGGTAAATTTATTACAAGTATGCCATTTTTGGTTTTTTCTAGTTGTTTGAGATAAATTTATCATATGTATACTAGTTTGGAGTTTTTTGTAGTCAAAATATTAATTTTTGGTAAATTTATTACATATATATTAAGGTTTTGAAAAAGATCGTCCTTCTATTTTATAGCTCTAACTTCAAGATATATGGATTATGTCCCTACGACAAAGATCAAGTGATTGGCCATATTGTATAACTACACAAATTTGACTCATTTCTCCTACAAGGGCTCAAATACTTAGCGTGGGTTTAATGTAATTTCTGGTTTTTTAATTGTTCTGCACTTTATTTTTCATTTGATCTTGAACATGCTCTATTTAAATTTTGCCTAATAACACCAAAAACTCAAAACAAGTACAAACATACTACATTATCTCCAAATAAACTTTATAGAACATTCTAGGTGTGCCACATAATACCCCAAACTGATATTTTTTGCCCCATTTACCTCAAATTGTGGCAATTCTTTCATTTTTTAGGGATGAATCTAGCACGAGCGCACCAGTTTGTCATAAATGCTGCATGTGTATACTAATTTGGGATGTTTTGAGACATAGATTAGCTTGAGGTAAATGTGACAAGAATATACCGATTTGAGACTTTTTGTGATATTAATTTTGTATTTTCTATTTGACGGGAAAACAATGCGTATTTTTTTTATTATATATAACTACAACCGAATCATCAAACCCATTAAATTCTTGTTTGATCAAAATTGTGCTTAGATGCAGTGGAATAAGCACAAGAAAATTGTAATAAAAGCTATAATTCTAACCTCTATCTAGAAAGGTTGAGGACTAAATGAGAATGATGTGCTATTTAGTGCTGACCTATATACAAGACAAGTACAAAAAAAAAAAAAAAAAAAGCAAAGAAGAAATGCTTTAGTGCACGAAATTCATAAAACCACTTAATATGCAACAACCTTCGCCTCTCATATTCCCTAGTTAGTGGGGGAAAAATATTTAACTACTAACGAGGGATATGAGGTGTGCAGGTGTTAATATGTTAAAATAAGGAATGTAGTCTAAATTTAAACTAACCTTATTATTAAACCAACCAATTTTTTTTTTCTTACTAGTACTTTATTAAGCACTCAATAAGTGTGATTTAGCCTGTGTTCAACCTTATTAAGATACTCCTCGTATCGGGATTGTACTTGATTTGAAGGTGCTCTTCTTGCGGGGCATGGGGTGGACCCGCCGCGTCGCTGCATCGTCAAGCGACGCAAGCAAAGTCACATGGCACGGCGAATTCCTTGTTTTGCCCTTCCCCTAAGCAGAGAACCTCGATCTGTTTTCAAGGTTGATTTTTCGAATGCTCATGTCGTTTTTACAAGCATCGTGCGTCCGGATAAATTGGTATTTTGCTTCGATCGTGTCTCTTGTTAACCGTTTTAGCCACCCCACTACCTCCCCCCTCCTCTCCTTTTTCTTTGGTTCTTTTAAGCGAAAGATAACCAACAGCTTTTCCGTCTTGGAATTCCTGGAATCCGTGGGAAGAAGATGAAAAGGAATAGCCAAAGAAAAAAGGAGGAATTCAAGGAATAAACACAGACTCGATTTCATTCTTATGTTGTCGTGGTTGAAATCGAAATCTGAACATTTCTACTTTTTTTCCTCTCTCAGGTTTCTGGGCTTCTGCTATTCCCGCTGTGCTGGATGGTTCTTTGGTGAAAAAACGTGACAAACGAACGGAGGTATACATTGATTACACAAACGAAATTGAAATAGAATGGAGAGGAAGATTGCAATTTTGTATTTCTGTATATCGATTTGTACATGTTCACTACTCTATTTATTATACTAAAGTGTAAGAGAAAAGAAATAAACGAAAATATACATTAATTATATAATGGTTCTAATTCCTATTTTACCAAGTCAATTACCGAATAAAGTGTAAGAGATGCTTGACTGTGAATGTCTGTCGCCGGGTTTTTGGTTTGCTCTCTGGGCATCTGCTCTATTTGCCGTTCGTTTGGTTAATCAAGGCTTGTCCTTCTTCGTGTCCTTGGGAAAGGTTCGGCTCCATGATGCTACTGGATGATAAAACAGAGATCTAGTTGTTGTCGTGTGAAGTGCCGAAAATAAGGTTGCTTCAGAGTTTGAGCATTCAAGGGAGCAAGGGACCGCAGTTATGATTGTCTAATATCATTGCCACTTGATATATAAATTATGAGGAATCAGTCTACAGAATCTAGACATGGTTTTTAAGCAAAAGTAGCTAGTAGTTCCAGTCTGTAGCTCCAGAAAAGCCCCTGTAAGTTGAACATGATGGTCTAAGGAAATTTCTTCGAGAGAGAGGACGGTTGTGCTTAATCTGTACTATGGCTTCACTTCTTTTGTTATTGGAACTTTAGGAAGTTTGGTGCCATATGGGTGTACGAATTTGATAGTTTTTGAATTAAGTGTAGAATTAATTGATCGGACTTTTCACCGATGGAAACTTTCATGTTTTTGGAAGATAGTATTTTCCGTGTAAAGCTTTTCCTCTAATTAGATTTGCCACTTGTGCTGATGGAGGAATTGGTTGTTCAAGTAAGTGTCCTTGAACACATTATTTTGCTATGATATTTAGCGACCTCATTTTGTTCTTCTGAAGATACTCTATGCAGGTTTTGCATTTTGCTATGTTTCCAGAACCAGAATATGATCTGCCTATATTCTGTGCCAACTTTTTCGCTGCTGCCGAGACAATTATAGTTGTTCTGTAAGAATAATTCTTTCTTCTTGTTTTTTAACTTATTCCTTGTCGTGAGAAACAACACGAGTTGATGAAAATGACAGCAGTTGCTTGCTCTATGGTCAACTATATGTGCTCAGCAACTTTGCATGTGCTCTATGGTCAACTGTATGTCTTGAGCAAATGTGCATGTGCATGTGCATGCATGTGATATCCATGTGTAGTATGCTGGACAGTGTTTGTCAAGCTAGATGTGCAATAGTGAACTTCCGGCTTGAGATATACCTTGAGATATGTAATGCTCCTTGATGAGCTTAGCATCTTGTTGGAGTGTATATTATTGTTGTTAAGATGTGCAATAAGTATTTCAACAATGTTAAATTTCTCAAAACAGGAGTGATGCATTTCAATTTTCTTTTATAATAGTTGAATATAGAAAGAAAATAATAAATGATATCCTTCTTGGTTGGTGTAAAGAATTATCGTCAAGTCAGGGTCAGCAGGTGCTGAATGCTGCCCATCGCCCTTAAAATCCTATATTAACTTTGATTGCTGTACATAAGGCTTCCTGATCTGCCCTGATATATTGTTTGCAATGACCTTGACCCTCTATATGACGTCGTCAAGCACAAAGAATACAAAGATAAGTGCTACGAAGGCCTGATGTCTCAAGTATGCTGAGGTCAGTTGTTTGTTGTGTTTTATAGTAACATTCAAAGAGTTTTTAGTTTTTTTCCTGTCCTTTTTGGACGTTTCAGCTTAACACCACTTTATGCAGCTTTTACCATGGGGTGGAAATTTAACGGTCGAATCGTTGATATTCTTCTCACCACCAGGTTTAAGTCTAGTCAACACATGCATGACGTTTGATACCCTGCATTCGTGGATTATCTCAAGGTACGTCGCTCCATAAATTGTCTCTTCAAGGGATTGCATTGTTTCTTTATTTAATTTCCTCTGACCTTTGTTTTCTTCTCACGCTTGGCTTGTTTTGATGGACCTAGGAATAAGGGAGACTGATGCATCTCAAATTATAGCCAACCGTGAAGCGCAGCATTGGTATCCGACTTTGAAAGCATAAAAGGTTAATCACCTGGTCACTCATCTCCTTCCCTATCTTCATCTACAGCCTACTTGCGAAGTTTATTTATTACATGCGCATGCAGAGACCAGTGCTACCACCGATGGTCTAAAGTATTAAGCGAAGTGTTGTTATAGGTGCATCTAAAATTATGCCGTTGCTCTTATGTTTCTTTGATTCCTTTTCAATCTATAATTTATTTGATTTTTGAGTCGAAGATCCGAGTTATGAAGTTTTGAAAAGGTTATAAAAGGAGACACATGCAAAGATAGAAATGTCATTTACAGCTATTGGTACATCTACATCCCCATTGCATATTAGAATTGCAGTTACTTATCTCTTGTCATGAAACATAGAATGATGACATTCCGTGACAAACGGTGTGAAGGCGAGCCTAATTTTAGACGTTCATCCTTCAAGGTGTGTCGTTCAACTATATCCTTGATTAGTCGCTATTAATGATTACAGCTAGTAATAAAAACACCTAACACAAATGCAAAAAATTTAAGCCTAAATTAGCAACAACAAAAAAAAAAAACAACCGAATTAACACAATTGTAGTACAGTTAAGACTTTTTTGATAATTTTCCCATTCTCATACTTACCCCTTACTGTCTTCCTTGTTCTCTGTTAACTGACCCAGAAGTAGTAACACTACATGAATATCTAAATTTTATGCATCATTTATTACAAAAAACAAAAATAATATAAAGAACCTGTACACATCTGCACCCTATATACTTTTTGTGTGCAGGGAATGACTCCATCGTGCCATACATGATTGATATCATTTCGAACAATATAGAGTGCATTCAAATTTCTTCTATCATTGAATTCCTTTCATTGATTCTTTGCTTGACATCGTTACATGTACATGCTGCGTTTTATGTGAAATGCAATAGGGAGGGTTAAGGATATGCCTGAATTTAGCTATAGACGAGTTTTGCTGATTGCTTAAGCTTTGAACAAAACAATCTTAGAGGAGTTGTTCAATGACCGTAGCTATTTAGTAAAAGTGAATGACGATGGTGCACAGTAGAGATTGATGGAGGAGAAGCGGGGATGGCATCTGTTGGTGGCTGATATTGACAGGCGAATGTGACACTTGATAATGGGGATCCCACGATAGACAATAAGTGATTGATGGTGAAGTAACGTGCTGCTATTTTGGTGAAGGGAAGTTTGATTGTTGGTGTTCTGATCTAGCTATGGTTTTTTGTAATCTCAGTCTATTAAGAGGAAGACAGTGAGCATAGAAAATAGATATAAGAAGGAGAATAATAAAAATAGGTGTAGTGGATTCCGAATGTTTAGGATTGTTTCAATAGCGGAGTTCAGTTCAATTTTCGAACTTGAACTACTTTCGGAGAGTTCCATTTTGCTGATAATTTGAAAGCTTTAGTTTGTGGGCTTGATAAGAAACAAACATCTAGGAATGGTGAGCTTGGTTCTCGGTTTAGGAATAAAATGACGGTTCCAAAAAAAAAAAAAAAAAAAAAGAGATGAAATAAGAAATAATTAAGAAAATGGGCTTTGAAAGTTTAGAACTAAAAGGGCTTCTTATGAAAGCCCAATCATATTTTTTGGCCCAGATTTGTGAAAACATGTTGGACCATATTCAGATCGGGCTCAACAGCCCAGAACAATGTCCCAATTTTTAATAATAAAAAAATTTCAAAAAATTTGGAAAATTAAAAACAGAGAAAATGTTTAGAAAATAGGCCTCGATTGGATAATTAGATCTTAGTATTATATCTAACTTAGTGTCTCTTAATTGACATTTATGTGATTTGGAGATGTTAGTGAGTACTTGATTATAGTTTAGTTTTGGTAGATTACTTTTTTAGACGAGAATTGGATTCAATTTGATTATAGCTCATGAGGTTGCTATCTCAAGGCTTGATAATAGAGCCATGTCATATTCTTTATCCAACTCATGTCGGGTTACATTACCATACTATACTTTTTTACTCATTCTTCATTACTTTCTTGGATCAACTAATTGTGATTCTTTTATATTGCATTCTTAAGTTGTAATTTGCTTGCTTTTGTTGAATAATTAGGTTGCGTTTTGGGGTCTTAATTTGAAAAAGAAAATTCCTTGGGTTTTCTTGTCAACAACTTCTTCATCCTTTCGAATCCTGCAATCTATCACTAGGCATTACGATGTGGACATCAAGCATAAGGCATTTATGAGATACTCACCATCCTATAAGGCTATCAAAAGGTTGTCAATAATTTATAATTTATAATTCTTCCTCCTTTTTCTTCTCACCTAGGCTTGGCCCTACTTCCTCTATTTTCCTTCTTCCCCCGACCTAGTCTCCTTCCCCTTTCTTCCTCTCTCCCCTCATGCTTGCTAAAGGAAGGACACAAAGGACAGGTAAAGCAATAGAGACTATCAAGTAGGATGTCTAGCCAGGGGCAGGCTGGCACGGCAAGCTATCAGTGGTAGGGCAATGCACATTTGCTAGGTGAGCTTAAAAGTGGTGATTTTGGGGAGGTTCAGGGACTAGGGAGAGATCAAGAGAGTGAGAGGGATCGAGAACTAGGAAGCAAGGTTGTGATTGAAGGGCTTCCTTTAGTAGCCAACGTGCCTAGACCTCGATCGCCAACCCTTGCCAAAAATATACGTGCATTGGAGAATCTTGTCTAACGTTTGTCCAACTAAAGTCAATTGCATCGAAGAATTTCCCAACTGCTTCTTCCTCATATAACGTTGGTCTTTAAATATACATGCAACATCACCATCCAAAGACAAAAACCCTTCGGACGTTATCCTATGAGAAATATCGCCTTCACCTGATTTGATCAAGAAGACGATCTTCGTGATCTCGATGGCGAGATCAGGTTCACGCTCGCCCTTTCCCTCTCGATCCTCCTGTTACTGTCTTCGTCTCTTGAGAGTTCAGCTAGCACTCTTGGACGTATTGAACCTGCAAATGAGACCTTTAGCCAATAAATAAGAAAGCTTGACATCCACGTGAAGAAGGGTGGCAGTGGGGGTGGCGATGGCAATGGCGATGGTAGTGGTGGCGACGCTAGTTACGCAGGTGGCAGTATTGTATATCTAGCACATGTGGGTACCAGTGGGCATAAGCCTAGCAACAAGACCGGAAGGTCCTCAACCATCAAACCTCGCCCAAACGATCGAGGCAAGCGACAATGGCCGAGGTTCGATGGTTGAGGACATTTGAGTCTCATTGCTAGGCTTATGCCCACCGACACCCACATGTACTAGATAGACAATACCACCACCTGTGTAACTAGCGCCACCACCACCGCCGCCATTGCCACCCCCACCGCCAACCCCATTGCCAACCTTCTTCATGTGGACATCGAGCTTTTAGGTTTTCCGACTAAAGATCTCATCAAGGGGCTCAGCACTTCCACAAGCGCTAGCCAAGCTCTCTGGACATCGAGACAACAACACAAGAATTGCGAGGGAAAGGGCGCGCGGACTTGATCCCAGCTATCGACATTGTGAAGATCGCCTTCTTGATCGAATCGAGCGAAAGGCAATTTTTTGTTGAACTAAAATCAATTGCATCGGAGAATTCCCCAACCACTTCTTCTTCATCTAACGTTGGTCTTTAAATATACGTGCAACATCACCATCCAAAGACAAAAACCCTTCGGACGTTATCCTATGAGAAATATCACCTTCGCCTGATTTGATCAAGAAGACGATCTTCGTGATCTCGATGGCGAGATTAGGTTCATGCTCGCCCTTTCCCTGTCGATCCTCCTGTTACTGTCTTCATCTCTTGAGAGTTCAGCTAGCACTCTTGGACGTATTGAACCTGCAAATGAGACCTTTAGCCAAGAAATAAGAAAGCTTGACATCCACGTGAAGAAGGGTGGCAGTGGGGGTGGCGATGGCAATGGCGATGGCAGTGGTGGCGACGCTAGTTACGCAGGTGGCAGAATTGTATATCTAGTGCATGTGGGTACCAGTGGGCATAAGCCTAGCAACAGGACCGGAAGGTCCTCAACCATCAAACCTCGCCCAAACGATCGAGGCAACCGACAATGGCCAAGGTTCGATGGTTGAGGACATTTGAGTCTCATTGCTAGGCTTGTGCCCACCAACACCCACATGTACTCGATAGACAATACCACCACCTGTGTAACTAGCGCCACCACCACCGCCGCCATTGCCACCCCCACCGCCAACCCCATTGCCAACCTTCTTCATGTGGACATCGAGCTTTTAGGTTTCCTGACTAAAGATCTCATCAAGGGGCTCAGCACTTCCACAAGCGCTAGCCAAGCTCTCTGGACATCGAGACAACAACACAAGAATTGCGAGGGAAAGGGCGAGCGCAGACTTGATCCCAGCTATCGACATTGTGAAAATCGCCTTCTTGATCGAATCGAGCGAAAGGCAATTTTTTGTTGAACTAAAATCAATTGCATCGGAGAATTCCCCAACCGCTTCTTCTTCATCTAACGTTGGTCTTTAAATATACGTGCAACATCACCATCCAAAGGCAAAAACTCTCCAAATCTTCTCCTACAAAAAAAATCACCTTCCACTCGATTCAATCAAGAAGGCGATCTTCGCGATCTCGACGGTGGGGATCAAGTCTGTGCTCACCCTTTTCCCTCATGATCCTCGTGTTGCTATCACCATCTCCTAAGAGCTCGGCCAATGCTTGTGGAAGTGCTAAGCCCATGGATGATATCTTTACCAAGGAAATGAGAAGGCTCGACGCCCACGTGAAGAAGGATGGCAAATGAAATTTGTATATATTTCAATGTATATAGTAATGAAGAATACAATATATTTACAGACTTTATTAGATAACTATTTTACGATCATATGTCAATTAAGATTATGCATAACCAAATGGCAATATATGTGCAATATACATACAATCTTAAAAGACACGAATAATTTATACAAAATATCATAATTATCTTTAGTACATGAAAATATCTTATAGAAAGTGTTAAACATCCGTAACAAGTTAAAAATAATAAAAATGGAAAAAGAAATATGAAATTTGTATATATTTTGATGTATATACACCATCTTATTTATAAGTTTTGTTAGATTACCATTTTAAGATAATATCTAAATTAAGATTATGCACAATCAAATGGGAATTTACATACAATCCACATGTAATATGTGTACAATTTCGAGAGATTTAGATAACCAAAAAGAAATATCAAAATTATCTTTAACATAAGAAATAACGTATTTCGTCCCTCGCCACGGCTGGCTCGGTCCACCTCGGGCCAATCTCATGACAGTAACCAAAATAACCATAGGTTCAAAAAATAATTTAAACTACTCTCAAGACTTAGAAATTGACTATTTGCTCCCTTTAATTTAAAGTAGTTATAGAAATGCCCTTAAACTCAATTTTATGGGTGATGATATCACTCACGTGTAGAAATTTCGAAAGTTTTAGATGAATAATTGAGATTTAAATCTTTTGGGATATGGTTTCTTAAGGACTAATAGACTCAGTGGCATGCTTGTTTTTGTACATAACTAGATCTATCAAGCAGGTTGGGTCAGCTCGGGTTTGGGTCAATCACAAATGATTCAACTCAAATCGACCTATTTAACACATTTATGATCAATTTATCCTAATATAAAATTTTTGACTCATTCCCGACCCAACCTTACCCAACCCAACCCATTTAAGTAAACCTAAGAAAGTTTATTTATTATGATATTTATAAAAAATGGTATTGCTAAAACACTTTCATGCAATATAAATTAGTGTGCAATTTTATAAATAAATAAAAAAGGTTTGTTTCCTAAATATTTTCCAAGAAATACTTTTTAGGAAAATTACAATATTTTTTGGTTTTTGCCTGAAATTTGAAAATAAATTAAAAAATATTTTTTTCCATTTGGTAAGAAAAATATGATTAAATTTTCCTTGACTCCTATTTAATATTTTTATATTAAAAAATAGAATTTTAAATTAGTTTTATATTTTGAAAATCTAATTTTAATTTTTTTTTTATTTTTTAAAAATCGAATTTTTATATTTTTCTTTTTCTTTTTTCTTCTTCTTTGGTCGACCGGCGACGGTAAGCCAGCAACTAGCCATTAGCGAGCTCAAGGTTCAAGCCTTGCTCAAGCCTCACTAGTCATTAGTGAGGCTTTTGCCTCACAGATTTGCGAGCTCGAGCTCGCTTGATGCCGAGTAAGCTTGAGTCTTGCTAGATTAGCAAGAGTCAAGCCTCGCCGAGTCATTGGCGACCTTGAGCTCATATGAGGCCGGCAAGCTCGAGCCTCACCTAGTTGATCACGAGTTGTCGTTGTGCCAAACACTACCTAAGGAAGGACTAAGGAGGAAGAAGAAAGGAAAAAAAAAAAAGGAAAGAAAAAAGAAATACAAAAAGTAATTATAATTTCAATTTTTATACAAATATTTTTATAAAGTTAAAGAGGGAAAGAGAGAGTGCAAGGCTTGAATTGGAAATGTGTTCTAGCTTCTAAGTCCTACCCATTTAAGACCCGTTTATATTAATTTTTCAATTTTTAAAGCCATTTAACTAGTCTTTTGAAAATATAAATGTCTCATATATTACACATTTATGATTTAAATGGGTCATATATTGGTTTAAGACTCATTTTAACACATCTATATATAATGCAAAATGTCACACTTCGAACCTCGAGTGCGCGCACAACCCTCGGTGGTCGATAGAATTTCACGACATTCCCAGAACTCGTTGCCGACCCTTTTTATTTTGTTTCACACGCGGAAGCAAATTAACTAATCCCCTAATAACGACATACATGTGATAGAAAAGCAAGACAACCAATTTCAAATCAAATACACTTTTATAAACACTTCAAACTTATACATAAGATCTATGTCATAAAGAACTATTAATCCACCTATGCTCCTGATCCTTTTGCTTCAAGCTTATAGCTCTTCACACTAGGGACCTGAAAATGGTTATTCAATAACTAGTGAGATATAAATCTCAGCAAGTTCCACCCTTAAGCCTCGGTTAGAACACCAACTCAACTCGGGGGTATCTCTCTAAAACCTCCCCTCAAACAAACCACGACTAATAGCCAACAATCAATAGTCGGTTCACATGCAACCTTACCTGGTATGCCATACCCTGCACATTATAACTCAGCACGATACATGCAAGGCACATGGCCATTAGATGGTGCAGTTCATCAATCACATACGAGTCGTGTCACAAGCGATCTCACCTGGCCATTGCCCCACTCTGCACGTTATCGATTCATGCGTGCGTGCCATAAACAATGTGCTCGACTCATGTATGATCAAAATCAACAATGCAATGATTATCATGCATTCTTGCACTTTAGTGCGCCACCTATTACACATCAATCTATCACACGGGTCCCGATTATAAGATAAATTCATTATAACACGTCACATTCCATGCCACACAATTTTACCCCATAATAAGGCCCAACTATCTCACTCAATAATCTGACTCAATGCTCAATACCAGGCTCAAGGTTCTAGATGCGCCCTCTCCTCACGAAGTTCCGATATTGTGTGGCACTTAGTCCTTAACCTCAATTAGTCATAGTTCAAGTTACTAGAAGTGGCTCCCACACAGTCATGCTGTCGTGTAGCACTTAGTTCTCGACCATGATAAGCAATAACTCAAGTTACTAGAGGTGGCTCCCACGCAGTCATGCTGTCGTGTAGCACTTAGTTCTTGACCATAAAAAGCACTAGTATAATGTTCTAGAAGTAACTCACACAAAATCTCACTATCATGTAGCACTTAGCCCTTATACTATGCATGACAATACTACAAGGCTTCTAGAGGTGGCTCCCATATAACTTAAGTCACCATGTAGCACTTAAATCTTGACTACAATAAGTAACGGTACAAGGTACTAGAGGTGGCTCACATGAGGTTTTAGTATCGTGTAGCACTTAGTTCTTTACTGACTCACAACTAATTGGTTTTCTCAACACAACTCACTTTTTTTATAAAAGCGGTCTATCTCCCATATCCCTCGGACAACCCTTTTTCCCCTTTTTGTGAAAAACATACATTTCATGCAGATGTTTATGCAATAACACATCCAATCACTTCATAAAATCAACACACATGAATTTTAGACACTTTTCGCATTCTCGGATGAATAGTGCACGTGAACAAGATTCTCGGTGAACAATACACGTGAACAGTATTTTATGAATAGTGTCACATGAACAGTAAATTTCCGGACTTTAATAAATCATAAATTAAATTCAGAAATCATTAAAAAAATAATTAAATTAAGGAAACCAATCAATTAAGATAAACGTGCTTAATTAACCACATAAGCATCATTAAGCTAATAAAGTAAAATTAAGCTAAACTAATCTTAGCCATTAATCTACCACATATCTTAAGACTAATAAAACTTAATTAAATCATTTAAACTAGAATTAAATCTAAGTAAACCAACCCTAAGTAAGTTTAGGCACTAATCGAATGATTAGGAGATAAACTCACCCGTTAAGTAGGCCAAAGGCACCGACACAGTGGCGACGAAGGTGGCTACGCACTGGGACCTCTACCACAATAATCCAAGGTGGTCCCAAGCTCAACACAGCAACCACAGCTCGGACTCCCACTGAAAACACTGAAAAACAGCCCTGCTGGAGGAGAAACTGAGTTGAACGGCTTGGCCGGAGCTCCGAGGAGAGGGTTGGTCGGCAATCGGTGGCTCCCGGGGGTCTTGGGGATCTTGTGGGTGGATGGAACAGGCAAAGGAATAGTTGGAATGGGAGAAAAATGAAGAAAAATGGTGCAGGCTGCAAGCAGACCAACGGACCGACGACCAGCATCTTGTGACGGCCCTATAGGATGGACGGCGGCTCCGTTTGGGACAAAATCAAGCTCGTTAGAACGGTATGTCTCTCCTGGTCATGGTGATAGGTGGCTCGTTGGCTGATTCATCCGGAAAGACCACTTTTGACTCAATTCTTCACCGAAGGGTCAGGTGGAGCAGAAACTGGAAGAGAGGGAGAACGAGAGAGAGAGAGGAGCTCGTCCGTTTTGAGGCCGAATGGGGGACAGAGAGAGTGAAGTGAGGGCTGAGAGCACATCTCATTAAGGCTATTAAATGGCTACTTCAATTCCCCATGCATGATGACATCATCTTCTCTATCTTCTCTAGCCTTTTTCTCCCTACAACTAGGGGGCAATTTGGTCATTTCACGTTACACAATTACCATTTTGTCCTTGGGCTGAAATTGGTGGAAGGGCCTAATAAATGGGCTCAGTCATTTATTAGGCTTGATTGGGCTCAAAGTTGGACCACGGGCTTTGAAAGATGAATAGTTGGTTTAGGCCCAATGGGCTCATTTGATTTCCTTAGGCCCACCATGGTGGCTGTCCACCTTGGGCCTAAGGTACACATGACTTGGCCCAGCCCACATCCTCACGGGCTTGCTTCCTCGGTTCAAAAATCCCTTTTTCCAATTGCTCGGCTTAATTGACTCTGTCGACTGTTTGATGTAGCTTCATTCAAAGTCCGTCCCGGACATTCTCGATAATTCGAAGTCCAATCTTAAGTTCTCTTGTCATGTCAATTTCACCCAATGTCATTTCGAGTACAACTCAGACTGACAGGTGGCTGTGAGGATTCACACGTGACCAACTCGTGCCAAACCACGTTCAAAACATCTCGACGCATGGATGTCCTTGACTGCATGAAATATGGAGGATATATTCTTATTTTAAAGTACACGATCACTGAGGATCGACATAGGGTCATTCGCGGGTTCAATAACGGTAAACGGAATCACCCGCCGTTCCATTATGTTATGTCCACAAATCGACTTCTAGTCGTCCTTAGAATCAGCCTGCTTATCTACAGGATCATCCTCATGCAAATCTCACAGTCAAGTCGTTTTCCCAGATCGAGTCCTCTAGTCATACAAGTTTTGTCTTCATTAGCATTTCCCCTCAAGATCAATATCTCAAGAGTGATCAATTCTGAGTGAGATCAACCAACAATGCATTGACGAAATTCACCTTCACTCGTCCCTCAGAGGGCTCGAATTTTAGGATGTCACACAAAACAAACAAATTACACATGTAGCTACTGGTTTTCATATTGTACACAATACTAATAGTTCATTTGTTTTGCAAACAATGAATTATTTGAAAATTATTATTTTTTAAAATAATTGTTTGTGGGCACATAAGTTTTAGCTATCACTTTAGGGTTTAATTGCATAAAAAATTAGGGATTCGTTTTTAATTCCTAAAACAATTTAAATCATTAAAAATGCATAGCACATAGGCATTTGGAGCATTTGCATTAATAGAACGAGAACTTATAGTAAATATAAAAAATAGTTTAATTAAAAAAATTTTAAAAAGAGTTAGTTATAAAAATAAAAGATAAAAAATTTAGAAAAGACAAAGCCGAATTCGAGCCTGGTCGACCCGGCCCCTTATTTCTTTTCTCAGCTAGACCCGGCCCACCCCTTTTTCTCTTTATTTTCCCTTGCACAAGCAGGCCCATCTCCTACACCCTCCAGCTCGACCCGTGCATTGGTCTTCTTATTCCCCCACGTCGCGCACACCTCTGCAACGAAGCGACGTACAGAAGCAAATTGGTAGGAACAAAGGCAAGGCATGTGAGGGCTCGAGCGGCGGTGCGCGGGGAGGACGGATGGCGGTGCGTCCACGCCTCGGTCCCCAGACGTGCGCAAGGAAGGGGTCCCTGTCCCACATCGCCTAGGGAGTGAGTCTTAGGCCAGTTTATAATGGCTTGGGCCCCTCTAACCTGTGTGACACGTTTTAAAGCTGTGAGGATTCAGTGTCCAAAGTGGACAATATCACACAGTGGGGCCCAAGTCATTACAAATGGTATCAGAGTCGACTCCCGACCGCGTGTAGGGCCACAATGAGGGCGCTGTGCTTCCAAGGAGGGGAGAGTGTGACGGCTCGAGCAGCGGTGCGCAGGGAGGAGGGATGGCGGTGTGTCCACACCTCGGTCCCCGGACATGCCCAAGAAAGGGGTCCCTGTCCCACATCGCCTAGGGAGGGAGTCCTGGGCTAGTTTATAATAGCTTTGGCCCCTCTAACCTATGTGACGCGTTTTGAAGCCATGAGAATTCAGTGTCCAAAGCGGACAATATTACACAGTAGAGCCCGGGTCGTTATAAGGTAGGCCGTGGCACAATCCTAGGGTCAGGGGATCAGCCGGCCACGGCAAACTAGCGGTGGCAAAAGCCAATGCGCACCTGCGGTGGTCTTTAAAAGAGAGAGGGGACCACCCCATCGTTTATTTACTAAAGAAGTTGCTAGAGTTGTAGTTTCTGCAATATAATAAACAAGATCTGAAAGCAACTCACAACACTGCATAATGTGGTAGAATATAAAATCTCTAAATGATTAACTATCCTCCTAAATTATTCAATGACAGATACTGAACTTCTAAAATTTTATCAAGTGGCTAAAGATTTAAATTACTGAGCAACATGGTGCATGCTTTAAGGTTTAAAGTTTGCAAATCAATCAACCATAATCTATATAAATACCAGAAAATACTCTCAAAAGAGGACAAGGGCCAATCATTTCATATACTGTTACAACAGGAATCAGTTATTCACACGGAATTAGTTACACAAGCTGAACACGTATCAAATAAGTTATTGAAAGAGAATATGGACATCCCAAGGATAACAATGACCAATATTAGGAGCTTTTCAATATTTAAAAACATCATCGTTACCATCTCTGCTGAGAGTATACCATTAGATTTCTCCCCAGCAAGAAGAAAGGCAAGAAGGTCCACCCAATTCCTTATAAAAGGATCTTTTAGTTCCAGTGAGTCAATGACTTCGAGAAGGGTCTAAGAAGCTTTGTCGCACCAATAGCACCCCGAGGTCCCATTTGGATAAAGATTTCAACAAGAAAGGAGCACATCTAGCAGAAAGTGGTGGAAAGGACACCCAAATCACCACGAGCAGATTGAGGAGGTAGAGCCATCACAGCTGCAGACATTGGAAGCACTGCATCCTGCAAATTCATATTACGTAAGAAAAGATTAATAGCAGCAAACCAACAGAAAAAGATGCCCGTACTTCAAATTTAAACAAACACGTTCATTACAGATAAAATGTAGAGTAAGAGTATCGTTATATCATAATGGTGACTGATAAATCATAAAACAAGCACTAGATTCAGAGGTTCCAATTTACTTTAACTTCTCATAGGGGGGTCACCGTCAATAATGAGTACTTTTGCTTATAAGCCGTTGTAAAATCTTCTTTTGCTGTTTAAATCTACAAAGCCATCTTGTTCTTTCTTTACAAATGAGACAGAGAATAGAACAGGAGATACCATGAGCTTTTCCATTCTTGCACGGCATTTTGACTTGCATACTTCTCGAGGTCCTGGATTAAGATTTAATTAAAAGCATAAGTAGAACATACTATAAAATTTAAAACATCATGGGCATTGACTGAAGAACTACAGAGACAATATTACCAGGCTCACAAATTGCCATAAGTGGACCCACATAAATTCTTACAAGAACATATGAAGCAATATTGCTGTTTTTCTCTTTAGAATAGTAGTCAATTCTATGTAAACAGCGGTCTCTTTTGAATGTTCCTGTAACATCCTGAAATTCGATCCCGTTTTGATAAAATGAAATGTGCATATGTCGGCGCGCCTATGGTCATTTTTCTCTGAGCTAATCATTCACGAGTTAACTAACTTATTGAGTGAAGCTGTTAAGGGATATATCTGCGGTAAAATCCCTAAAAGCTACCTAATTTGTTGGATTGGACAAAAATCACAACTAGTCGATTTTAATCATGAAATTTAATTCGGTTTTGGGAATCGAATATTCGAGCGTGTCATAATTCATTTTTAGGACCGTCTCATCGTCTATCAATTTATTGACGAGTCCGAAATTTCAAAAAAGAAATTATCGGAGGAAAAATCGAAGACCAAAAGAAAATAGAAAGGGAAAGGGAAAGAGAAAAGGAAAATAGGAATAATGGTATTATTAATTTCCCTTCTCTCTCTCTCTCTCTCTCTCTCCTTCCCTCTTTTCTCTCGTGCGATTCGCCCCCTCCCCCACCGAACACCCCTTTTTGCCAATTTCAAATTGGCTTCTTCTTCTCTCTCTCTATTTTGACTAGTCAAAGCTTCTTATCTCTTCTCTCTCTTCTCTCTCTTCTCCCCACCCCACGTGACCAAACCCCCTCTTTCTTCTTCTCCTTCGTGCGAACCAGAAGTTGAAGAAGAACAGAAGCAGCAGCCACCGTCGTTGAAGACCAAAGCAGCTCGCCATCGCCGCCGCACGCCGCCGGGCTGCCGTCCGCACCGCCTGCGCACGCCGTGCGTCTACCGTTCGTCGCCCGTGTGCCGCTTGCACCAGCCGTCCCTCTCCCGCGTGACTTCCGCCCGCCTGATTCGGTTCGGCACCTCTAGCCGCCGCTCACCGCCGTCCCGACTTCCCCGGCATCCTCTCACCCTTCGCCGGCCTCGCCTCGCTATTTTGGCCATCGGACTAGCTCCGGCCAGCCAAGAACAGCAACCCACGAAGTGGGTTTCTAGCACCTTCGAGCCCGCTTTTGGGCCGTTTCCGAGCCCCAAACTAGAGACCCGCTTTGGGGTTTATTGTTCCTCGCGTTGTCTCCGTCGAATTGGTCCGACTTGCACGCGATTCCGGTGAGTAATCTCACTAATTCTTGCTTAGTGAACTAATTGCGCTTAAGGGTTGTTTAGTTTTAATTAATTAGGTTTATGTGGTTAGATTAGTATGAATTAGTGTTTATTAGTCAATTGTGATGCGAATTAAATAAATTGAATGTGTATTTAGCAAGTAGACATGGTTTACTATTTATTGAAGATAGCTCGGGAATTTTTGGACCCCTAATTGGGCTTCAATTTGATGATTCGGGCCTAAGTGGAAATTTTGGCATTTAAATATTATTTTTTGGAATTAAATTAATTAATTATTTATTTTCCGAAAATTTAACTGGGATGGCTAGTGACCGAAATTTTATGCTGATGATCATGGTGAAGTCTGTTTATTTAATTGGGCTTTATTTTGAGCTAAATTAAATTTTTAATATTTATTAATTAATTTTCGAAATTAATTAATTAATTATTTATTTTTCGAAAATTAAGGCTGAGATAGCCAGCGACCGAAATTTCGTGCTGATTGTCGTGGTACAATCCATTTATTTAATTGAGCTTGATTTTGTGCTAAATCAATTTATGAGTGATTTTAGGATTTATTCATAAATTATTGGATTTTGGTTATTAATTGGAAAATAATCGGATGTCGGTTGACAGCACCAAAAGTGTTTTAGTGGGCTATAGAGAATGGTGGGAATTATGAAAAAGGAAATTATAAAATTTTGGCTAAGGCCGATCGTGTACCCACACATGACTATTTTATCAGGTATGATAAAAATAATGAGAATATTGGGCGATGGAGATGGTATACTATATCGGCCTTCGGGCGATATGTCAACTTTGGGTGAGCAGTTTACCGGTATACTATATCGACCTATGAGCGATATGTCAACTTTGGGTGAACAAGTATACCTTATTATCGGCTTTGGGCGAGCAATATATTACCAGCTTTGGGTGAGTAGTATACTTAGGTATACTATATCGACCTACGGGCGATATGTCAGCTTTAGGTGAGCAATATACCTTATTATCAGCTTTGGGCGAGCAATATATTATCAGCTTTGGGTGAGCATATGGTATACTATATCAGCCTTCGGGCGATATGTCAACTTTGGGTGAACTGTATACGGGTATACTATATCGGCCTCCGGCGATATGCCGCTTTGGGTGAGCAAGTATACCTTATTATCAGCTTTAGGCAAGCTATGCTATCTATTTATCAGCTTTGGGTGAATAGTCCTGATTTGATAGGACTTTATAGATAGTATTAAATATGCCGACCAAGCATAGGTCGTGATGTCATATAATCGATTAGATCAATTGATCATTGCTTTGATATGATGCTGTGAATTGATTGATTGGATGGAAATGACCGTTAGTGGTCTTGTTGGCATGTAATCGACTAGATTGATTTGATTGATGCTTCGATTTGTGATGTGATTGCTTGGGTGTCTAAGTCCTCTGACTCGTGCTGTGCTTAGGCAACCATGTGGTGTATTGGTTCCCTAATTGAGTTTTAGTGGGGTAGAACTCGCTGAGACGTAGTCTCATCCCAGTTTGGGGAAAACATTTCAGGACCCCGTTGAAAAGCTGAGGAGGAAGAATCTAAAAAGGAGAACTCAGAGGTGAGACTTGAGGAGAAGTATTTTGGGAAGAAGAAGATAATCCCGAGAGGGATCTTGAGTACGATCCGACTGAAATTTCATCTTCTTTTATGAACTCCATTTTGATGTGAAGAGAGTAAAGTAAAAAGTTGTGAATAGTTGTGAAGTACTCTGGTTTATGTCATGTATAAAGGTTTGGTTGTGGATTTCAATATGAAAGATATGGCCTACTTTTCTATCCCATTGTTTTATTGTCTGGGGATTTGGTTGTGGATTTCAATATGAAAGATATGGCCTACTTTCTATCCCATTATTTTATTGTCTGGGGATTTATAACTGCTTTCGCATGTGCTTAATAATTGAAAGGGTCGGCGATATATAGTCCTGGGATATCACCTTATAAAATTGACCAAGCAGAAGGATGTGTGCGTGCCCGAGAATCGGAGTGTGACATTCCCTGAGTTTGTAATATATCCAATTCGGCCTAGGAGGCTGATTACGACGCTCCCGGAATTTGACTAGAGATCTGTCAAGACTTTCATGAGGTAATGTTCAATCCAGACAAGACTTCTCTACCTCAAACAAAGAGTTTTCCTGCCACTACATGTATCTAAAAGTTCCTTCATAAGTTATCTAGGTTATGCATGTTCATTTCTTCAGTGTACCTAAGATAAATGACAATCTTCACATTCTCGGCCTTGGCAGTCTACTCAATGAATGCTTTCGTCATAACAGCTTGGTAATCGTCTTTTGCCACAGAAACCATTTCCCTTGTTTAAGTTAATTCTGTTCAGCTGACGCCAGACACTTAGCGTCATCTGGGAAATCTATGCAAAGACATTCTTTCCCCTTGATATTCGCACCACGATGCCTTGCATCATAAATCGTCTTGGCATTAAGGACTCTGTATTAAGCTGCCTTATTGTCTATCAAAAAGGGATGACCAGCTTTTTCCACGTTAGCATCCATATCCTCGACAACTGAGCACCATTGGATTTAAACTAACTTGGGCTCAGCTGTCTGGCTATCCGCATATCTGTTTCATATTAAGCAGAACATGATAAATGAGACCATTCTGTCCAATCTTCAATTCGACAGATGAATTTGGCAATTGGTCCAGTAACATTTTTAAAAAACTGATACGACATTCATATATTCATAGATGTGCTAAAGCTAAGTCCAAGGGATGATGCTATAGATATACAAAACCACAGGGAAAAGAAGGATCCACCTTGAAAAACTCTATTGGACCAATACGTGAAAAAAAAATCACCTTCTGGTATGTACACCATCCAGGAGTCACAGTTAGCACACTGAACAGACTCTCCTAATGCATCTAACACCTGATACATGAGAAATGCCGTTATCTATTAATATCATCCAGAGGCGAAAACAACACCAGAGTATACCAATGGAAAAGTGGCCATATAAACATAAACAATCTGCACTTGATTCATGCTAAAGACAAAATGGGGCAACTTAGAGTGATGGAAATCAGATTACCTGTGCAAGAGGATTCACCTGAGGATCCCTAGATTGGAAGCCAGAAAACAGCGAAGGACCGGAGTCGAACTTGTACCCCTTGATGTCGAACGCGTAAGCAGCACCTCCTGGTTGGTCCTTGCTCTCCAGAACAAGCACGTCTTGGTTGTATCTGGCAAGAAGCCCAGCACAACAGAGACCAGCGATACCACTTCCAATGACCACGACATCGGCCTCAGGCTTCCCTGATACCCAAATCCACAACTTCACGTTATCGAAGAAACCCAATTCAAGTGCAAAATTCCATCCAAACAATACTACACTCTCCAAATAGCTATTTCAACAGTGATAGCCAATGCAATCTGGATCAAAACCGAAAACCAACCCATAAGCATTTGAGAAGGGAACTAACAGGGGTAATCACCAATTCCAAAAAAAGCCAACCCACAAGTTTTAATACGTTGTGCCTGCTTGATCTACAAATATGGTGCAAGAGTTTGAAAATACAGCTACATGCATTTAAATGTGCCTATATTTCCTGTAACCAACTCTCTATTGCCTGTTGATTTGAGTAGCAACGCAAGGCTTCGTTTAATTTGTCAGTCATCGACTATATGGGAAGTTTTTGTGTTGGCTACATGCATGATCCGGATAGAATGTCCCCGCGACATCGAGGTTTAGCCAGGAACTTTGACCATCAGTTTGGCTTTGCCAGATTAGGCGGATTTCTCGTACTTTGAGAATCGTCTTTAGAAATTCCCTGAAGCAGATGAAGTTTTGGCCGTGGTACCATCTCACGCTAGTCTCGCTTACCATTCTACCTTCTTCTTCAGTCAGAGCTAGCATTGTGTCCGTAGAACCAGGCATTGTTCGTGACACTATTAATATCCAGATTAATGTCTCTTTTAGCGCAAGCTGTAAATTGAGTTACGTAAGCGAGATCTCAGGAGGAAAAGTGATTGATGAGTGGTTTGAAAAAGGATCCATAGAATGAGATGCCGAGGGTTTCTCGGTTCTTATTTTCTTCGGTTCCTGCCACACTTGATAAGATTGGGTTATGTTTTGGGTCATCCCTGAGCAGAGAAACAAATCTGAAAATCATAAGTGTTTTATCTTTAACTAAGTTGATATGCAAGTAATATCCATAATTTGTAACTCATGAGTAAGTAATCCGATGATCAGATATATTGTTAGATACCTTTTCCGTGAGCTATATTTAAACTAAGCACTGGATAAGCCATATTTAAAACTAGATATATCTTCTTAGTTTTTTATTGTCGGTTTTATCCGATGATTAGTTACTGAGGAAGTTTGAGAAAATTTGGTGTTTCCGTTTGAGCACAAGTGGTATTTTTGGAGTTATGCCAAAGTCAAGCGACTGTGCTTACACCGCATAATCTGAAGGTGTGTGGTATTTATACAATACATTGACCGAGGAGGGAAACCAAATAAATATGTTTAGGAAAACTATGGCCAATAAAATAGCAAGAGATAATAATATGGTGAAAATTCCATGAAATTGTATTTTCAACTTTTGTAATGTATTACTATTATTTTGTATTTAATGATTTTTTATGTTGTAATCTAATCAATTTATATTGCTAGAAATATAAATTTTATTCTGTTATCAAACGGATTTCTATTTCAGAAATAGAAATTTTGAATCGTTATCAAATCTGGAAATTACATGAAATTGTATTTTCAACTTTTGTAATGCATTACTATTATTTTAACTATTATTTTGTATTTGAGGATTTCCTATGTTGTAATATAATCAATTTTTATTCCTAAAAATAGAAATTTTATTCTGTTATCAAACGAATTTCTAATTCAGAAATAGAAATTTTAAGTCATTATCAAACGGGTTTCTTTGCTCAAAAACTTGTCTAGGGAATAACTCAATTTCTAGCTAGAAATCAATTTGTGTTTCAGAAATTTTGTCATTTGCACTCTAATGAGTCCGAGTCCATTTATGGTGAGGACGGCACGCTAGCTCTGGATGGAGTACGCTTCCTCCACCGCCTTCTCCTTCGCTCTCCAGCGCTCCTCATCCGCCATCACCGCTGCCGCCGGCCTCGCTTGGCGGACGAGGAGGCCGTCCGTTTGCATCTCCGCTCTGTCGTACCGGCAGTTCATCCAATTCGCTCTGGCTCCACACTCGCATGGCTCCTTCTCCTCTGCAGGTGTGGTGGTTTTATTTGCCGTTTGGTTGGTTAATCAAGGCTTGTCCTTCTTCGTGTCCTTAGTAAAGGTTCGGCTCCATGAAACCACTGGATGACAAAACAGAGACCGAGTTGTTGTCGTATGAAGTGCCGAAAATAAGGTTGCTTCGAAGTTTAAGCATTCAAGGGAGCAAGGGACTGCAGTTATGATTGTCAAATATCTTTGCCACTCGAAATTTAGTTTCTCTAAGCTTCTCCAAACAGAAGTTACAGCAAAAGCAAATAAATTATGAGGAATCAGTCTACAGAATCAAGACAGACAGCTTAAATTTATGGTTTTTAAGCAGAACTAGCTGCTAATTCCAGTCTGTAGCTCCAAAAAAAGCCCCTGTAAGTTGACCATGATGGTCGGAGGAAATTTCCTCGAGAGCGAGGACGGTTGTGCTTAATCAGTACTATGGCTTCACTTCTTTTGCTATTAGAACTTTAGGTACGTTGGTAACATATGGGTGTACGAACTTGATAGTTTTTGAATTAAGTGTAGAATTAATTGATCCTCTGACTTTTCGCCAATGGAAACTTTCATGTTTTCGGAAGATAGTATTTTTTGTGTAAAGCTTTTCCTCTAGTTAGATTTGCCACTTGTGCTGATGGAGGAATTGGTTGTTCAAGTACGTTTACTTGAAACATTATTTTGCTATGATGTTTAGCTGCCTCATTTTGTTCTTCTGAAGATACTCTATGCAGGTTTTGCATTTTGCTCTGTTTCCAGAACCAGAATATGATCTGCCTATATTCTATGCCAACTTTTTCGCTGCTGCCGAGACAATTATAGTTGTTCTGTAACAAAAATTATTTGTTCTTGTTTTCTAACTTATTCCTAGTTGTAAAAAACAACGCGAGTTGATGAAAATGACACCAGTTGCCTGCTCTATGGTCAACTATATGTGCTCAGCAACTTTGCATGTGCTCTATGGTCAACTGTATGTCTCGAGCAAATTTGCATGTGCATGTGCATGTAATATCCATGTGTAGGAAGCCAATAAAAAGTGGCCATGCGTGCTTTTCTGCTGAAATTACCTGCTAGCACCTTTCTGATAAAACAAAGTGTTGAACAGTTGAAATGGGTTGCGGTGTAGCTGTTCTGCTTGAGTGTCACGAGCTGACTTTTGCATAAGCTTTGAACAGTCACGCATTTGACGTCTATCTAGTACCTACTGGCATGGCGTAGTATACTGGACAGTGTTTGTCAAGCTAGATGTGGAATAGTGAACTTCCGGCTTGAGATATGGCTTGAGATATGTAATGCTGCTTGATGAGCAGCTAGAATCTTGAAGTGTATACTTTTGTTGTTAAGATGCGCAATAAGTATTTCAACGACATTAAATTTCTCAAAACAGGAGTGATGCATTTCAATTTTCTTTTATAATAGTTGAATATAGAAAAAATAATAATAAATGATATCCTTCTTGGCTTGAGATATGTAATGCTCCTTGGTGCTGAATGCTGCCCATCGCCCTTAAATCCTATATTAACTTTGATTTCTGTATATAAGGCTTCCTGATCTGCCCTGATATATTGTTTGCAGGGACCTTAACCTTCTATATGACGTTGTCAAGCACAAAGAATACAAAGATAACTGCTATGAAGGCCTTATGTCTTTAGGTCTCGAGTATGCTGATGTAAATTGTTTGTTGTGTTTTATAGTAACATTCAAAGAGTTTTTAGTTTTTTTCCTGTCCTTTTTTGACGTTTCAGCTGAACACCACTTTATGCAGCTTTTACCATGGGGTGGAAATCTAACGGGCGAATTGTTGAGATTCTTCTCACCAATAGTCATATGGACAAGGTTTAAGTCTAGTCAACACATGCATGCCGTTTGATACCCTGCATTCGTGGATTATCTCAAGGTACCTCGCTCAATAAATTGTCTCTTCAAGGGATTGCATTGTTTCTTTTAGGCTAGAATATTTCTCTATTTAATTTCCTCTAACCTTTGATTTCTTCTCAGGCTTGGCTCGTTTAGATGGACCTAGGAATAAGGAGACTGATGCATCTCAAATTATAGCCAACCATGAAGCGCAGCATCGGTATCTGACTTCGAGAGCAGAAAAGGTTTATCACCTGGTCACTCATCTCCTCCCCTATCTTCATCTACAGCCTACTTGCAAAGTTTATTTATTACATGCACATGCAGAGACCAGCGCTACTACCAATTGTCTAAAGTATTAAGCAAAGTGTTATAAATGCATCTAACATTATACCGTTGCTCTTATGTTTCTTTGATTCATTTTCAATCTATAACTTATTTGATTTTTGAGTCCCGGATCTGGGTTATAAAGTTTTGAAAAGGTTATTTGGGGAGACACATGCAAAGATAGAAATATCATTTACAGCTATTCGTACATCTACATCCCCATAGCATATTAGAATTGCAGTTACTTATCTCTTGTCATGAAATGTAGAATGAAGTCCAAAGCTTCCTATTCGATGGAGTTGATTCACTAGGCTGCAAAACATTTTTGGATTACTTTCCAGAATATCCATGTGAAGAAGGCAGAGTAAATGAGAAGCATGCTCGGGAAGTCTTTTGCAACTCGCCCGTGGAACAGGAAAGGAGAATTTATAGGAAACTGTAATGATTAACTTGCCCTATTCATTGCACTTCTGTTGCCACCTTTTCCAGGTCTGTTTCATTGTGCTACTGCACTTAACTAGTGCATCATAAGTGAGTTTTTCTGTCTTCAGGCTAGCAACTTCCTTTCAGGTTTGGTTATTTATCCCTCAAATTGACAACATTGTTATCTTAATCATTTGAAATTTTGCTTATTCTTGTAGCAAAAGGATAAGACCTTGATCTGTAAATATGGTGCAAGAGTTTGAAAATGCAGCTACATGTATTTAAATGCGCCTATCTTTCCTGTAAGCAACTTTCTATTGCTTGTTGATTTGAGTAGCAACCCGAGGCCTCATTTAATTCAGTGGTCGTGGAGTATATGTGATGTTTTCGTGTTGGTAACATGCGTGATCCCATGAGAATGTCCCCGTGGCATCAAGGTTTAGCCAGGAACTACGACCATCAGTTTTGACTTAGCCGGATCAGGCGGATTTCTCGTACTTGAGAATCGTCTTTAACGTAATTCCCAAAAGCAGATGAATTTTTGGCTATGGTACCGTCACAGGCTAGTCTCTAGCGTACCACTCTACCCTCTTCTTCAGTTAGAGCTAGCATTATAATTGTAGAAGCAGGCACTGTTCATCGTACTATCCAGATTAATGTCTCTTTTGGTGCAAGCCATAAATTCAGTTATATGAATGAGATCTCCGGGTGAAAAAATGGTTGATGAGCGGTTTGGAAACATGAACACCGCATCCGTAGAATGAGATCTGGAGGGCTTCTCGGTTCTTATTTTATTCAGTTCTCGCCACGTTTGATTGGGTTATGTTTCGGGTGGGTCATCACTGGTTGAAGGAACAAATCTGAAATTCATAATTATTTATTTTTAATTAAGTTGGTATGCAAGTTATATCCATAATTTGTAACTTGCGAGTAAGTGATGCGATGAGATATATTGTTATTCCATAATCTATATATAAACTAAGCACTGGGTAAGCTATATTTAAAACTAAATATATCTTCTTAGTTTTTCATTATCGGTTTTATCCTGATCTTTCATTTGAATGAATTTAATTTATTAAAGGAACCACGCTGATTGAAACAATATTATGGTGAAGTCATAGAAAATAATTTATTAAGAAGGTGGTATACTACTATTAGTTGTTCAACTTGAGGAGGATACAAATTGTGCATGGTTATCCAACAATTGTTTTTGTAATTTCCGGAGAGAGAGTGGGGGATAAATAAATCCATCACCATGGTTAAGATGGTGTGAAAACTAAGCAAACTTAAGAGGCGATATGGTAATATTGGTAAATAATTTCGAGAGAGATAATATCATGAAAATTTATATTACAAAGATGCACATCTATTTAGGGGACAAGAAGTCCATAAGATAACACGAACACCGAACAACTAAGGATTTAACTTACCAACAGAATAGAAAAGGAAGTACCTTGCATTAACGTAATGCACGAGTTTCCAGCCAGAGCTAACCTTCGCATGTCTCCTAATCCTAACAGGGCTCGGATTGGGTGAGATATTTCAAAAAATTAATTTCACTCGTTACTCAGCATTACAACCCAACATCTCCTACTCCTAATAGGGCTCCAATTCTGTGAGGTATTTCAAAAAATTGATGAGTTCACTCGCATGTCTCCTAAATCCTAACGGGGGTCTACATTACAACCGACATAAAATCCCCACTCTTACACAAAAATAGCCTCTTGAAGAGCCAAGAAGGAGTGGAAGAGCTGTCATCGGCCCGTGAACGTTGGTGGGGCATAGAGACGAGGATCATCTGTTTATCGATTCGTAACGCGTTCTTGGTTTGATCGAAGAGAAAGGGAAAAGCAACCCCATTGAGGTATCTCGATCACAATCTCCTTATTAGTTGCATCTTCTAGTGGGGGCATATCTGCGAGTGACGGATCTACTTCTTCCTTACCGTCATCAAGAGCAGCCTGCTCCTCCTCCCAATCGATGATGATATGGGAAATAGTGGAAACCACACAATTATGGTCAGCATACACGATAATGCCGTCATCCACCATTTCGGCAATTCTTTCCTTCATCAGTGATAGGGGAACATCTTCTTGATTTGGATAATATCTAGCTCTCACCAGTCCATTGTAGGCATCTGCCACACGCACGTTCAAGTTCTTAATCCGTCTAACTTCAGGTTCCAAGATAGCATTCACTGTACCCTCATGCTCTGGTAGTGGATTTTTCTGGACATTTGGCTGAGCAATTTGGAATGAAAATGCTTTCATGTCCAGTAGGCTCTGGATCCGGTTCTTGAGGGTGAAACATTCATCAGTCGAATGTCCTAGTTCACCATTGTGATAATCACACTTCTTTGTTGGGTCATAACTGCGAAGGTTTTCGCGGTTGGGGCGCTTTGGTTCATTAGTAAGCAAACCTTTCTTTCTGAGGATTGTCAGCACTTGGGATGGAGACCCAGGGAGAGGAGTGAATTGCCTTCTATTATTCGCTTGGGCAAATGATTGACGGCCAGCAGTTTGTGGTTGTCTTGGATTCATTTGGATGGCCGGGGCACGTTTGACATTTTCTTGGTTAAAAGCCACATTCACATCCACAGCCGCTTCCTTCTCCTTCTTGGCAGTAAATCTTTTACTAGATGGCTCAGTAAACCATCATTCCCTTATCCCCATCTCGATTTGTTCTCCTACAGGAATAAGCTGATTGAAGCTTTCGACGTATGTACTGGCCATCCGGTTACGAAACTCAGAAGGGAGAGTCTTTACAAACAATTTCATCAGCTCCTTATTGGTAGGCTCAAGAGTAATTTGAGCCGCCAGGTTTCTCCATCTCACAGCATATTCTTTAAAGGACTCGCTTCTTTTCTTTTCCATACGCTCCAAGTCTTCTCGGGAATGTGCAATGTCCATGTTGAATTTGTACTGTTTGAGGAATGCATCAGCCACTTCGTTCCAGGTGCCAAGGAGGTTCACATTTTTCATCACATACTAGTTCAGAGCGGGCCCAATCAAACTTGCATGAAATGATTGCATCATAAGAGGCTCATTCTTGACATACTGGGCCATGCGTACGTGGTACATCTGCAAATGAGCCTTTGGGCAAGAAGTACCGTCATATTTCTCAAACTCTGGCATTTTGAATTTCTTTGGCATCTTGACTTTCTCGTACACGGACAAGTCGAACGGGAGTGAACTCTGTGACTCCTGCAATTGTTTCAACTTTTCTTCCAATTTCGCCAAGCATTCATCCTGCTCCGTCTTAGGGATGCTAACAGGCTTAGCCTTTTCCACATTGATCGGGAACGGATCATCTTCTAGCCCGGGCATGTCATCCTCACCCGTTTGGGCCTTTTCTGCCGGCTTCGGGACGACTATCTCAGGAAGAACGGGTGCAGCTGCTAGATTCGCTTGAAGAGCGGGTGCAGCTGCTGGATTCACTTGGAGGGATTGGATTTGAGCTGTTGTAAGCTCCATAGAGGCAGCTAACTGTTGGAGTTGGCCTTCCATAGCGGAGACACGATCACGCATTTCGATTTGTTCGGCCATTCTAGCTCTTAGTCGTGTGATGATTGGCGAACGTGGCAGATCCGTTATAACCTAATTGGATAAAAGTAATGTAAGAACCTATGACGAGATAGGAAAAATGGCCCATGACAATGGTCTAATCACCTGATTTTATTTGAAATTTTAACCAAGTTTCCTAACAACGAACTAAGAATTGAAATCCGAAATCCCTAAACATCGAATCTAAAAATTGAAAACATTGAGCTAGAAATCAAAGTCCCTAAACATTGAACTAGGAATCAAAATTCAAGACGTCTCATTTTATATGCTTTCGGGATTTCAACACCTTGCGAAGCTTCCTACTTTCCGCTTCAATCATTTCCACTTTCCGCTTAAGATGTTCAATTTGTGCTCGTTGGGTTGGCTTTTCAGTTACATCAGGGACCACTGGACGCAGGGTGGCAGAAATCCGATGTTGTTGGATGTAAAATGTTGACGCATGGTGAATCTCCTCCTCGCCTTTTAGTCTCTTTGGCACCAAAATCTTCTCTAGGTGGCATTCATTCCATGCAGCAATAATCATCTGGATCTCCTTGAAGTAGTCAGAGTTTGCTTGAATAAAACGAACTTGGAACAACTCTGTCTTGAGTGGTGGAGGAATTTCTTGAAGAGCTTTGTACTGACGGGCCACCCTATATGGGTAGTAAGAAGTCGCACCAGAAAAGCCCAACAATGGAATTGGCTCATCATACTTGTGTGAGAAACGAGCTTCCTCCACTTGGAACCATTTAGAATGCCATAGAAATGCCTTAGGATTAGGATTTTTCAAAATATTAATCCAACGAGCATACTGTTTATTTGGGGAAAAACGTTCTAAGACCACAAACTTTTGTATGGGGTGCCCAAAATCATCAATCTTAAATTGCTTCATAAGGTGCCCAAATCCTCTTATGTGGGAGAAAAACCATATTTGCAAAAGTTCGGGGAGGGCCCGCATGGTCTTTTCCTCATTTTGTTTGAAACGGGTTAATGACAAAAATGTTTCGGCTAAAACCATATTAACATAATTCAACTCGTTGCAAACACGATTGACCACCCATGAAATCGAAGGATTAATGGCATTTTTTTGATAAGGAAAAACGATTAGTCCAAAAAATGCTAAGATGAAAATCCTAGCTTTTGAGATCATCGGTCGGTTTGAAAAACAGCTTTCCAAGAATGAAAATGGGCATGCATAGCAATTGGCTTTAACAACCTTTCTCACTTCTTCGGCTTCAATTTCTAAAAACTGTGATAATTCAGAAATAGGATCTATATCGATAGGCGGTCTAACAAGCTCCTTTTCCAAGGGCCCAATGGCGAGACTATATTCTTCAAGTGTTGGAGTCAATTCAAACTTACCAAATATGAAGGTGGAAGTTTGTGGGCACCAGAAATGAGGGAGTGCCTGAATCACACCGAGTGGACGTTGATCTCTAACAGTGGAAGAAGTCAGGCGATTCTAGCTTTCACATATCTCTGACCATCTTGATGCAATTGTTCCAACCACCTTTTGAGCTCTTTTTTTGGAGTGGAAATGAATTGTAAATCAGTTTTCCCCATTGCATATAAAACAAGACCGGCGACGAAACCTAATTGTCATGGACCGACAAAATTACAATAAAGTAAATAAATTACAAAGAATTTAAACAACTTACTTTCAATGGAAATGGATGACAATCACATAGACACACGCATGAAAAGTGAAGCTCGATTTCTGTCTAGATGGCTTAACAAGGTGGAGCTAAGAGGATGATCTGACCATTGCAGTCTCGCATTAACGTGTCAGGTCCCCCTAACTCCGGCCCAGTCGAATGAAATACCCAATAATCATGTAGTATCGCGGATATGGACAAACACATTCGGTACCATGAAAGAAATTTCGGGGAAGAGAAGGTCAACCTCTACATAGCAGTCTCGCTTTGGAGGAAGTATCATTCTCAACACCATTCTAGAAATCCTATCGCAGCCCAGGTCCGACCGCAGGTTGTGTGTGCAATAGTGTAGTGCTAAAGCAATAAAAGCATGTACAATAGTTTAAATGCAAACAACAATTCTATAGTTTTAATTCAAACATTCATTCCAACTCCAACCTGCAAGACAGGGGTTAGCAAAAACTACTCCCCTTATAACTCCTATCTGCAAGAACATTGAACACCTTAGGGATGTTAGGAACGTACTTGAGATCCTTGCTGCCAAACAAAAATATTTTTAAAAAGAAAAATTGGCCTAAGTCCACTAAGTGTTTTAACACAAGTCCCCAGCGAAGTCACCAAGCTGTCACGACCTAATTTTTCGGGGTTTGGACTACCTAAAACTAGGTTAATGGATTACTAAGTCTTTAAGCTTAGCTTGGGCTCTCTCAAGCCCATACCAATTCGCGACTTAGGTTTGAATTCTTAACATGCAAATGATTTTCAATCAGGAGTCGCCACTAATCTATTTTTGGTGGGTTGATTGGAAACCCAAGTAAAGTAACGGGAGATTTACTTTACTCCTACGAACCAGAGATTTACGAGTTCGGGGACTTGGTTACACCAGACTATCCTAGTGCCCTTTCGGTACATTTCTATTTCATTTTCAAAAAAATGTTTGGCAATTGAATTGATTTTAATTTAACTTCCTAACATGTGAGATGATCATACATGTGCGCATACCACCAATTTAACACTCAAGAAAGCAATTAAATAATGCAAAACATACTTCGAAGCAACGAAAGCATCTGCATTATTAAATCAGAATTCACATCAGCAACCCTAGATATGATTTCTAATTAACCCGCAATTTCAATTTTTGTTTTTGTTTTCACTTTATTTAATGAAAATCATGCGATGCATGTTAATAATCTAATATGACATGACAGCGCGACCTAAACTATATGACATGAAGAAATGCAATAATTAAATGCAATCTAAATGACCTAATTTCAATGACATGCAATGTGATGCAATGACATACAAAATTATTTAAACATGCAGCATATAATTTAGTATGTGAGTTATATGTCATGCGACATTTATTATATGTCATGCGACATTTAAAAATGCAAAAATGATCTAGTTAGATTAAAATTCTATCTAATTCAAACTAAGGATTAAGTCACATTAAATCCTAATTTAAACCATGCAATTTATCTAATATGCAATGACGTGCAAGAATGCCCTAATTCAACATGATATATGCATGATAGTTTTTTATTTATTAAAAAATTCGAAATTTAAAATTGCCATGTAATTAAAAATGCAACTTAAATTAAACAGAAACTAAAAATCCTAAATGAATGCATTTTTAAGTTTTTTTCGTTTTTTATATTTTCTGAACTGAAATCCCTATCCTAGATATGCCAGATAACAAAAAATATTCCAAAACAAACTGAATCCTAATTCAAATAGTTTTTAGATTTTTTAGTGGCTTTTTAAAAAACAATGCGATTACCAACTAAAAATCAAATCTAAACTAATCAAGGCATCCAATCAAATAAAGAATTACAATGATCGAAAAAATAACCTGTTATCTCACAGGTCAAATTAACGATTACTATAATCCTGAATGTCACGACAAGAAGATGAAAATAACTAAAAATCTAATCCGAATTCTTATGGATCAAATTAATAGTTATATTGATTCAACAATTAATATGCTATCGACCAAAGTCCCAAGAATTAATATAATTAAAAAAGTGACTCGATATCTTACGGGTCAAATTAATAATTACAATAATCTTAGGAAATACCCTTATGGATAATGCCTGTAAGATATTTTGAAATAAGCATCAACATCCGATATTACAATGTAAATGAATTAAAGAAAGCTATCAAATAAAGCACAATAAATAAACGAGAATAATAATAATACTAATAATAATAAACTAATCTACCTAATTGGATTTCCTTTTTGCTTTTTGTTTTTCCTTTTCCTGCTTGTAACCGTGGGTCTCCAAGGCAGCAGGTCAATCGGCACGGCAAAGGGGATCACCGGCGAGGCAAGGCAGGTGAGTGTCTGGCGCGGGGAAGCAAAAATTGACGCTGGCAAGGGACTTCGCGAAGCAGGGCACCGGCGAGGGGGTGTCACAGGGCGCAGGGCCTGCTGTCGGGCACCAAGGAGACGTGAGCAACAGCGATGTGGACTCTGGCGGCGTTGGGTCGCGGCACGACGGCGGCTGAGCGTCGGGTCTCGGCACGATTCGGCAGCAGCATCGAGACCAGCAGCATCGGCGGCCGCTCGGGCAGAATAAACGTGAGCGGAGCAGGGGCAGGGCTCGGCGCGGCACGGTGGGCTCGGGCGGAGGAAGACTCAGGCGTCGGGAACTCGGGGCGGCACGGCGGTTGCAGCGGATGGGATTGGCTTCGAGCTCCAGGTGGTGGCAGCGTGTGCGGTGAGGCGGTTCACGGACGGAAGCTACAGAAGGGCGAGCGGCGAGGAGACGATGAACAGTGTCCCTTTGCCGCTTGTACTTTTCCCCTCTACTTTTCTCTTCTCTTTCTCTCACCTGTCTCTCTCACGTCACCTTCCCTCTTTTCCTCTTTTCCTTTGACTTTTCCTTGCACTCTCTCTCTCTCTCTCTCTCTCTCTCTCTCTCTCTCTGCAGAAGCAAAACTTCCCTTCACTTTTTCCTTTTTCTTTTTTTCTTTTTCCCCCACACCTCCACGGATGGCTTCCTTTTGGCCTTTTTTGTGTTTTTTTTTTTTTTTTTTTAGTCTCCAAAGAAGCTCCCCCGGGTCCTCGTACACGGTTGCTTTTATAGAGGTAAGAGATAAGCTTTCGATTTCCCCTTTCAAATCTACATCCACGATACATTTTCACCAACCAATCACTATTGATAAAAATTTAAGATTACCATAAATATTTTCTCGAAATCCAAATCTTGCAAAGATAAATTGCAATATCGCAATATTTTTCACAAAATTCATCCGATCTTGATAAGGATTTGAGATTAAGATGAGATTTTTTTAAAATCCAAATCTTTCAAAACCAAATCGCAATTTTTTTACCCATCTGCCCTATCTAAAAAAGATTCATATCTCGGAAAAAATTTAAAATATTATATTCCCATGAGATAATTTTTAATTATTAAAAAAGCGGGCTTAGCCAACCTCCGTTTCGTGGGCCTGATCCATTTTATTTGAATATATCCGCCACCAATGCAAAAAATGCAAATAACAAAATAAATGCAACTTAAATCTATATGCTATGCAATTATCCTTTTTTGAGGAATTAAATTAACCCCTAATTTCTTAATGCGACAAATTACTAAACGGGTAGCCAAAATTTAGGTGTCCACAGCTGCCCCTCTTTGAAGGTGAGCTCGAAGAGGTTGCCTTCAAAGACAAATTGAGACCTAAATTTTGACTATGCACATGCATTAAATGATTTCTTGATTTGATTTGATTTTTGATTTTTGATTTTTTTCGGAAAATGAATTCCATTTTAAAATGCAATTAATAAAATGCATGAAAATGCTAATGTAAATGCATGATGTCTAAGGAAAGAACGTACCTACAGTTACTTACCAGTCAGTGCGGTAAAGCATCTTGAGATACATGATAAATCCCTATTTACTCCACAAGTACCCAACTCTCACTCAGGTTCCTTGAAAAGGCTAACAGGTAACAACATTCACATCCAAAGTGAAATATTCGACAGAAAAAATTGAGATATCCAGATCCAGACTGAAATGTCAAGATTTTTTACAAACTCAAAATACCTAGATCCAGACTAAGGTATAATGAGAAGGATTGACAAACATTCACATCCAGAGTGAAATGTTTGAATGAAAATAATCAAGACATCCAGATCTAGACTAAGATGTCAAAATTTTGGAATGTAATTTGTATGCAAATGGTAAAGGAACCTACCTAGAATATCTTACCTTCAAGGAGGGTAGAGTGATTCAAGATAGTCGGTGTTACATGTTCAGGACCCGTACCTTTCTACGGTCGCCTAGTAGGGCAGCAAAGTTTTGTAAGGAAACTACTTTCCTAGGACTCGTACCTTTCTACGGTCGCCTAGTACGGCATTGTTTGGTTGTGTCTATGACCCGTACCTTTATACGGTCGCCTAAATGGAGATTCACTTTCCAAGACCCGTACCTATCTACGGTCGCCTGAATAAGGAATCATTTTCCAGGATCCGCACCTTTCTACGGTAGCCTGAACTGAGGTAATTGCTTGTCCAGGACCCGTACCTTTCTACGATTGCTTGTTAGAGCAATAAGGTTGTCTAGGACCCGTACCTTTCTATGATCGCCTAAACTAAGGTTTTGCTTAGCTAGGACCCGAACCTTTCTTCGGTCGCCTAACATTGCAGCATAGATTATCTGACTAGGACCCGAACCTTTCTTCGGTCGCCTTAATTAGATTGAATCTAGAGGAAAATCTTTGGGGGACAACTCAGTCGAGTGTCGATTAAAAGGAACTTTGGGCTACAAAAGCACGCCAGGTCGATATAACTGAACAGCTTGACCAAGTCAAGTGTCGATGCATTTAAGAGAGAATACCTGCACAATGACAAGTATTTTAGAGTATGGTAGAGATATACTTACCTGGTGATATCTCTAATTCTTGGGGATATGTCTTTTGGAATTTAGATATCCTGTGGAGGTCTTTTACCTCCTGGTGGAGGTTTCTCATCTTCTAATATCATGAAACATTCTGAAAGGAACTTGAATTACCCGTCGACATGATTTAGAGCAAAAAGCGATATGCATTCATCAAAGAGATAGACAATCTAAGCTACTCTAGAATGCACATTTCAAAATTCAGTGAGGTTTTCATCAACTCAATCAGGGTTTATGCATAATGACATTTGCATCACCCAAATTTTCACTAGAGAGAATTATCATTCAAGACAATCTTCACTCATGACATGGATTTCTTAAGAACACTAAAAGAGAGACTTTCGGTTAGAAAGGACTTTCACTCACTCTCATTTAGAATGTCTATTTTACGCAAATCACTCAATTTCATCATATCGACATGGGTCCGAGTATTCTCGCAAGCGATACGATCTTACTAATCTGAAAAGTCTTTAATAGGGATCATAATGAGGGCTTGGTCAATGGCTTAACAAAAGGACTCTTTGAGTCAAAGCTATTGAATGAATTGTCTTGTAATCATCTCTGAGTTTACAAGTCAAGAACCCTGCAAAATGAAAAAAAAAAAAAAATCTTGCTCACACTTCTTCGAGCGATGCTTATAAACATATGAACTCCTACATTAATCCAAAGGCCTTAATCTGAAGAGACTTTGTAAGGGACGTAATGTAGGTTGGGCTCATGGGTTGAGAAATGAAAGGATCATTATGCTCAAAATGTGTGTAAAAAGTGAGAGTTGATGATCATCTTGGCATTGCCATCAATTTTCTTTTTCGCCATCGGGGATTATCTTGATGAAGTCCCTCATTGATTGTAAAAACTCAGCATTTGAGTTCTTTGACTATTGCTCCATTAGGATTCAATTCTTGTAATTGATAGTCACCTATCTTGACTTTCTTTTTTCATCTATGGGCATTGACTTTGCTTTTACCAGGCACACCACTTTTTATGCCCATAGCTCTCATGCATTTTTTCTTCACTTCTTTTCATGGGCATTGGCCTTGCTTTTACCAGGCACACTGCTTTTCCATGCCCCTTAATTCTATTTTGAATTCAATTCTTGCGCACAATGCATGTGTCAAGCAATTATACTTTGAATGACACTCGAACTTTTCAAGAGTCTTCATCTGCCTTTTGCCTTGCCCCAGTGTGGGGGATGATCATCAACTGGGTTTAAAAGAAATGAAATTGTAGTCTCAAGTGGGCTATGCAAAGGATATAAGTGTATATGATAGAATAAACATACTTCGAAGCAACGATAATAAAATCTAAAAAATATTTTTAGGTATTTTGAGTTTTTCAACGATAACAGTTTGGATCTGGATTTTATTCCGAAAGCATCTGTATATGATAGAATAAACATACTTTGAAAAATCCTAATCCTAAGGCATTTCTATGGTATTCTAAATGGTTCCGAGTGGAGGAAGCTCGTTTCTCACACAAGTATGATGAGCCAATTCCGTTGTTGGGCTTTTCTGATGATGATCGTGTCTCCGCTATGGAAGGCCAACTCCAACAGTTAGTTGCCTCTATGGAGCTTATAACAGCTTAAATCCAACCCTCCAAGTGAATCCAGCAGCTGCACCTGCTCTTCAAGCGAATCTAGCAGCTGCACCCGTTCCTCCTGAGATAGTCGTCCCGAAGCTGGCAGAAAAGGCCCAAACGGGTGAGGATGACATGCCCGGGCTAGAAGATGATCCGTTCCCGATCAATGTGGAAAAGACTAAGCCTGTCAGCATCCCTAAGATGGAGCAGGATGAACGCTTGGCGAAATTGGAAGAAAAGTTGAAACAATTGTAGGAGTCACAGAGTTCACTCCCGTTCGACTTGTCCGTGTACGAGAAAGTCAAGATGCCAAAGAAATTCAAAATGCCGGAGTTTGAGAAATATGACGGTACTTCTTGCCCAAAGGCTCATTTGCAGATGTACCACGTACGCATGGCCCAGTATGTCAAGAATGAGCCTCTCATGATCCAATCATTTCATGCAAGTTTGATTGGGCCCGCTCTGAACTAGTATGTGATGAAAAATGTGAACCTCCTCGGCACCTGGAACGAAGTGGCTGATGCATTCCTCAAACAGTACAAATTCAACATGGACATTGCACCTTCCCGAGAAGACTTGGAGCGTATGGAAAAGAAAAGAAGTGAGTCCTTTAAAGAATATGCTGTGAAATGGAGAAACTTGGCGGCTCAAATTACTCCTGAGCCTACCAACAAGGAGCTGATGAAATTGTTTGTAAAGACTCTCCCTTCTGAGTTTCGTAACCTGATGGCCAGTACATACGTCAAAAGCTTCAATCAGCTTATTCCTGTAGAAGAACAAATTGATATGGGGATAAGGGAATGATGGTTTACTGAGCCATCTAGTAAAAGATTCACTGCCAAGAAGGAGAAGGAAGCGGCTGTGGATGTGAATGTGGCTTTTAGCCAAGAAAATGTCAAACGTGCCCCGGCCATCCAAATGAATCCAAGACAACCACAAACTGCTGGCCGTCAATCATTTGCCCAAGCGAATAATAGAAGGCAATTCACTCCTCTCCACGGGTCTCCATCCCAAGTCTTGACAATCCTCGAAAGAAAGGTTTGCTTACTAATGAATCAAAGCGCCCCAACCGCGAAAACCTTCGCAGTTATGACCCAACAAAGAAGTGTGATTATCACAATGGTGAACTAGGACATTCGACTGATGAATGTTTCACCCTTAAGCCCTGGATCCAGAGCCTACTGGACACGAAAGCATTTTCATTCCAAACTGCTCAGCCAAATGTCCAGAAAAATCCACTACCAGAGCATGATGGTACAATGAATGCTATCTTGGAACCTGAAGTTAGACGGATTAAGAACTCGAAGGTGTGTGTGGCAGATGCCTACAATGGACTGGTGAGAGCTGGATATTATCCAGATCAAGAAGATGTTCCCCTATCACTAATGAAGGAAAGAATTGCCGAAGTGGTGGATGACGGCATTATCGTGTATGCTGACCATAATTGTGTGGTTTCCACTATTTCCCATATCATCATCGATTTTGAGGAGGAGCAGGCTACTCTCGATGATGGTAAGGAAGAAGTAGATCCGTCACTCGCAGATATGCCCCCACTAGAAGATGAAACTGATGAGGAGATTGTGATCGAGATACCTCAACCATATGAGTATGTCAACAATAAGGCAGTACCTTGGTCTTATGACCTAGATGTTGACCTCGTTACAAGGTCTGGTCGAACCTATGCTCAAAATAATGCTCAACCTGCAAAGCCCGTCACTGACGAAGAGGTTAAGGAATTTCTGGCTGTGATTAAAGCAAGTGAGTAAAATAATGCTCAACCTGCAAAGCCCGTCACTGATGAAGGTTTTAAGTGAAATTCGTGTACCCGAAACAATTGAGGCAGATAAGTTGGAGGATTTTGTGCAATCGGTCCTTCTCAAGGACATGATCGCTTTTTCTGATGAGGAATTCCCTCTTGAGGGTAGGGGGCATAATAAAGCACTCTACATATCTGTCAAGCACAAGGTTTCTCATGTGTCCCGAGTGCTCATCGATAATGGGTCTGCCCTAAACATATGTCCATTGGCCACTCTTCACCGCCTTAAGGTAGACCCGTCCAAGATTCATGCTGCGAAGACTTCCTTGAGAGCTTTTGATGGAATGAAGAAGGAGGTGATCGGACCTTGACGTGCAAATAGGGCCGGTCGTCTTCAACATTCCTTTTCAAGTGCTGGATATCCCTACTGGGTTCAATTTTCTGCTATGTCGTCCCTGGATACATACTGTTGGTGCAGTCCCTTCAAGTCTACATCAAGTTGTAAAATTTGTGATCGAAAGGAAGCTGGTCATTGTGTATGGTGAAGAAGACCACCGGATTTATCACGAGATAGCTATCCCTTATGTAGAGCCGGATTCTGAGCTCGAATCAAGTTACCACTCATTTGAGTTAGTGTCTACCATACATGCTTCTCGAGGTTCATCGCCGCCCACTCCTGAGGTTTCAGATGCTGCCCTCATGGTAGGAAGAGTAATGGTTGGGAATGGTTGCGTCCTTGGCAATGGGCTTGGAAGGGCATTCGAAACCCCATCAAAGCCCCTCAGAGGTCCCGATCTGTTGGGTTAGGGTACCATGAAAGAGGTGGAGGAAGTTCTGGAAGGCAAAGACAGGGAACGCATAACTCGCCACCTAAGCAAGGGCGAGGGAGGCAAAATTTACCACCTCCAAACATTCATGAGACGTTCCCTGGTCCTCCAATTATGATGCAAGATGAAGCTGAAGTGATGGATACCCTCGGATAGCCAAGTGGGAAGTTCGACTATATGGTGAAGTATTCGGCTCCTCCCAGCTTTTACTTTGATGCCCGCAACATAGTTCCAAGTGGATGGGATGGCATGGATGATCTGACGCCTTCAAAGACAGAAAACTCTCACGACACCCTAGAAGGAATTTCAAGCTTGTTCGATGACCTCTTCATTGGACCCATTGATGGAGAGCCTCTGGAAGAAACGGGCCCCGGCCCACAAGAGTAACCCGTTTATCACTTTTGCATATTCCCCTGTGCGGGAATTTTTATTGCTTTCTAGGAATTGTTTTCGATTTCTTCTTTTTCACTTTCTTCTTAGGACTCGAATTGCATTTTCCATTCAATAAATTGTAATTAATTGATGAATTTCAATGAAATTGCAAGTTTTATTTTGAGGGTATGATGAGGTACACCAAACCAGCCCGGTGATGATATCCAGCCAATAAAACAAAATCAAAATCTAAGGAGAATTCTGAGGCCTAGGCTTCATCATGCTTTCTCATGTCAAAATGTTTCGAAAAATGCTTTTGCAAAAGAGTTTCAAAAAAAAATTCACAAAAAATAATAATAAAATATGATTTACCCTGTTTGTCTTTTTGACCCTTCTATTTCATGTTTCAGGGATGATCATATAGCATGCAAAGGTGTGGAAATGGTCCAATCTAATGCAACAAGTGCTGATAATGATGATCCTGAAGATTCGACCGAGGATTCCATTGACGTGCAACGTAGTTGGGAACAACATGAAAGAAACAAAGCTCTTACGCCCGAGCAAACTATCACTATTAATCTAGGTGATATTGAAGAAGCCAAGGAGGTGAAAATTGGAGCAAATCTCCCCAAAGATGAAGCCAAGCGCCTGACTCAACTACTGAAGGAATATCAAGACATATTCGCATGGACCTACGCTGATATGCCTGGGTTAAACCCGTCAATTGTAGAACACTGTTTCCCCATTAATCCGGACGTGCCACCTAAGAAGCAGAGGTTGCGGAGGACTAAACCCGAGCTCTCAAAGAAGATAGAAGAAGAAGTGATGAAGCTTTTGAAAGTCGGATTCATTGAAGTCTCGCAATATCCTGAATGGGTAGCAAACATCGTGCCAGTGATGAAGAAGGATGGTCGGGTTCGAGTTTGTATCGATTATCGGGATTTGAACAAGGCTAGCCCAAAAGATGACTTCCCACTACCTCACATAGATGTCCTTGTTGATAGTACTGACGGATTCGAACTATTCTCATTTATGGATGGTTTTTCTAGGTACAATCAGATAAGGATGAAGGAGGAAGACAAAGAGAAAACTACATTTATCACTCCGTGGGGAATCTTTCATTATAAGGTCATGCCCTTTGGACTCAAGAATGCAGGGGCAACTTACCTGCGAGCCATGGTAGCACTATTTCATGACATGATGCATTAAGAGATCGAGGTTTATGTTGATGATATAATCGCCAAGACTCGACCTGGAGAAAGCCACATTGAAACCTTAAAGAAGTTGTTTGATCGGCTCCGTGAGTTCAAGCTTCATCTAAACCCCACTAAATGCGTGTTTGGAGCAACATCTGGTAAATTACTTGGATTCATTGTGAACAGTAAAGGGATTGAGATCGACCCGACTAAAGCTAAAGCCATATGTGAGCTGCAACCTCCATCAACAGTGAAAGAAGTTCGAAGTCTTTTGGGCAGACTGAATTATATTGCTCGATTCATTTCCCAACTTTTCGAAACTGCTAAGCCATTCTTCAAGCTCCTGAAAAAGAATGCATGAGTCAATTGGGATGATGAGTGTCGAAAAGCATTCGACAAGTTGAAACAGTACTTGATGAATCCACCAGTTCTTGTCCCGCCATCACCAGGGCATCCTCTTATTCTCTATCTCACCATTCATAATGAGTCTTTGGGTGAGATGTTGGCACAGGAAAGTCCCGTCGACAAAAAAGAACGAGCCATTTATTACCTGAGTAAAAAATTCACCGTGTCAGAGCTGAAATATTCTGATATGGAAAAGACTTGTACTGCACTAGTGTGGGTGTTACATAGATTGAGACAGTATACCCTGCATTACCAGACATTTCTTGTAACTGAGAACGATCCTATCAAGTACCTACTTGATCGGCCAACTTTGGTGGGTAAGTTGGCTAAATGGCAAATTTTGATTTCGGAATTTGATGTGCAATATATGCCACAGAAGTCGGTTAAAGGTCGAGTGATCACCAATTTATTGGCTGAGAATCCAAAAATCTCAAATAATGATGATCGTTCCTTGGATGACTATATCTTGAGTATAAATGAAGATTCATGGACAATGTTCTTTGATGGAGCCGTGAACTTGTCTGGTTATGGCACTGGGGCAGTTTTGATATCCCCAGACGGGCAGCATCACCCAGTAGCTGCGAAACTGATATTCCCATGCACTAATAATACAGCTGAGTATGAAGCTTGCATCCTCGGGCTTCAAGCTGCGATCGAGATGGGTGTAGCCAAATTAAAAGTGTTCGGGGATTCCGCGTTGATCATACTGCAGACCGTAGGTGAATGAAAGACTAAGGATGCTAAATTGCTCCCGTATCACAAGTACCTAGAAGATTTGATCAAGGAATTCGATGAAATTTTATTCGAATACTTATCGAGGTCTCACAATCAATTTGCAGATGCACTTACAACTTTATCATCTATGTTGCAAGTCACTAATGGATTAGAAGTTGAGCCATTGAAGATAGAAGTTCTGCCAAGACCGGCTTATTGTATGGTGGTAACAGAAGAGTCTGATGAAAAACCATGGTATTACGATATCATGAACTACATCCAAAAATAGGAATTCCCCGAGGGAAGCACTCTAGCTGATAGGAAGTACATTATGAAAATGGCCTCAAAATTCTTTGTCAGTGGTGAAATTTTGTACAAGAGATCTTATGATTCAGTCTTGTTGCGATGTGTGGGTGCAGTTGAAGCCACTCAAATTATGCAGGAGGTTCACGAAGGAGTGTGTGGCCCCCATATGAATGGACGCGTGATGGCTAAGAAGATCATGAGATTAGGCTATTATTGGCTCGTGCTAGAGGGTGACTATATTCAGCATGTTCAAAGTTGTCATTATTGCCAGGTCCATAGTGATAAGATAAATGTTCCTCCAACGGTGTTGCACCAGTTTTCTGAGCCATGGCCCTTCTCAATGTGGGGCATTGATGTGATCGGCCCAATAAACCCAAAGGCCTCCAATGGGAATAGATTCATTTTAGTGGCCGTAGACTATTTTTCAAAATGGATTGAAGCTATGTCATTTGCAAGTGTCACTGCTCGCAATGTTGCGAAGTTCATCAAACGTGACATAATTGCTCACTATGGTGTCCCCGAAACGATTATCACTGATAACGGGACAAATTTGAACAACAAGCTTGTTGATGAGTTGTTCAGCAAACTTAAGATTAAGCATTTGAATTCGTCCCCTTATCGCCCTCAAATGAAAGGGGCTGTCGAAGCAACCAATAAGAATATTAAGAAGATCTTGGCTAAAACAGCCAAGAATTATCGAGATTGGCATGACATATTACCCTTCGCACTGATGGCATATCGGACATCGATTCGTACTTCTACCGGGGCAACTCCTTTTGCGTTGGTATACGGCATGGAGGCAGTTTTACCTGTGGAAGTGGAGATCCCTTCCCTGAGAGTATTATCCCAAGTGGAATTATATGAGGCAGAATGGTCGCAACAAAGACTTGAATAGTTAAACTTGATCGATGAGAAAACACTTAAGGCTCTCTGCCATGGCCAAACATATCAACAGAGATTAGCCAGATCCTTCAATCGGAAGGTACGACCGAGACATTTTGAGGTAAATGATCTTGTTCTAAGGAAGCTGTTACCAATTTTGCCGAATCCTAGAGGTAAGTTTGCTCCAAATTACAATGGCCCATATGTGGTGAAGAAGGTACTTCCTGGAGGCGCCTTGATCTTGGCTAAAATGGATGGTCGTGAGTTTTTCACTCCAGTTAATTCAGATGCTGTCAAGAAATATTACCCATAATAGAACTTGCAATGTCATGTTTTGAATTGCAAACATTTTATGATGAATAAATTGTCTCGTTGAGTTACAAATTCAATTGTCCACATTAGTTGCAAATATTGCATGTTTTCCTTGATGAATTGTGTGAGATGGATTGAATGTGTGAAATGGGATACTTTGGAATGATGAAAGGCAAACCCTATTCCATACACTGACCCCCAGTGAGTTGTGTGGAAAAATTCCATGCCTATGAGGAAAAGGGTGATCTCGCAAAGGATACGTCAACTGAAGTGATGAGAGGCAGTTTCTTCTGCTACCCAAAACACTACAAGTATATCAATTGTTCAGCCCTTTGAGCCCACACACATGAAGAGCTTTTTAAATTATCCATATCAAGAATCGTCTTATATTGGGACAAGATTCGAAATGAATGACAGGAATTTTCTTACTCACACTTGCATCAATCTTCGAGTATTGCTTTTATATTGTGACTTGTATGATAATTTAAAGTGCCTTAGGACGACGAAAAGCAGTTCTTTCTCTATCCTATACACTTTATCCATTGCATAGCCCCATTGAGCCTATGAATTCATTTCACATTAAACCCAGTTGGTGATCATCCCCCACACTAGGGTAAGGAAAGAAAAATCTAACCACTCAAGTAGCATGATTTACAATGCTGATAAAAATGGAGACTTTATCCAAAAAAGAGTGCAAAAAATGGGGCATGAAAAAGCAGTGTGCCTGGTAAAAGCAAGGCCAATGCCCAAAGAAAAAATCAAACACTTGATGAAGTGAGTCATATCTCCAACAAGGTGGTACCCAAACAAAAAAAAAAAACTCAAATGTTGAGATGTTGCAATAAGTTGAATTGTGATGTGAAGAGAATCTTCGACTATGGGGAGGAAAATTGTTGGAAATGTCAAGATGATCACCAACTTTGATCCCCTAAACACTTTTTGAGACGAATGATCCTTTCATCTCTCAACTCATGAACCCAACCTACGTTGCATCTCTTACAAAGCCTCTTCAAGGCATTTGAATTAACATAGAAGTTCATATGTTTGAAAGCATCGCTTGAAGAAGTGCGAGTATGATAATTTATGCTTCATTTTTCATGTTTCTTGGCTTGTAAACCCTAAGATAATTGCGGAATATCACTTATTTTTTCAAAAGCCTCGACTCAAAGAGTCTCTTTTGTTAAACCGTTGACCAAGCCTATATTACGGTCTCTGTTAAAGACCTCTTAGATTGGTAAGTTCGTACCACTTGCGAGATTGCTCGAACCCTTGTTTGGCATGATGATGGAAAGATAGAATGATTGTCAAACATCATGCATCAAAAGTCAGGATAAAACAACCAATTTTAATGAGGATGAGTAAAAAGTCCTTTCAGACCAAGAGGTTTCCCATTTGACACATCCATGACGCTCATATGTTCAGATTGAAACATGTTTTGTGAAATCATTCCCAATGGAAATTAGGTGATGCAGGCTTGATATAAATCATAACGCATGAACCTCCCTTAAATTAATGCATATTTGTGATCACAAATGCATATTGCTTCTCCTATGACCATGTTTTGCAGAAGACATTTCCTCCTATAATAGAGATGATACCAGGTAAGTATATCTCTATCCATACCTTAAATACTTGTCATTGTGCAGGTATTCCCTTTTGAAAACACCGACACTCGATTGAACTGTCCCCCAAAGATTTTCCTCCAGATTCAATCTGATTAAGGCGACCGAAGAAAGGTTCGGGTCCTGGTCAGATAATCTATGCTGCAACGTTAGGCAACCGAAGAAAGGTTCGGGTCCTAGCCAAGCAAAACCTCAGTTTATGCGACCGTAGAAAGGTACGGGTTCTAGACAACCTTATTGCTCTAACAGGCGACCGTAGAAAGGTACAGGTCCTGGAAAAGCAATTTCCCCGTTTAGGCGACCGTAGAAAGGTACGTGTCCTAGGAAAGTAGTTTCCTTACAAAACCTTGCTGCCCTATTAGGCGACCATAGAAAGGTACGGGTCCTAGGAAAGTAGTCTCTTTGTTACTATTTTAGGCGACCGTAGAAAGGTACGGGTCCTGAACATGTAACACCAACTATCTTGAATCATTCTACCCTCCTTGAATGTAAGATATTCCAAGTAAGTTTTTTTTTTACCATTTTCCAAAAATTAGACATCTCAGTCTAGATCTGGATGTCTCAATTCTCTTCATTAAACATTTCACTCTGGATGTGAATGTTTTTTCGACCTTTCTCGTTATACTTAGTTTGGATCTAGGTATCTCGAGTACAAAAATCTTGACATCTCAGTTTGGACCTGGATGTCTTGATTATTTTCATTCAAACATTTCACTCTGGATGTGAATGTTTTTGACGATCCTTCTCATTATACCTTAGACCTATTTTGTGTTTTTTTTTAGTCTCCCCCCGGACAAAGAGAAGGCCACCCCTATTTATAGAGTGAAAACCTAGTCTGTTCTACCTACGAAGATTTGCATAACAACCCAATCGCTAAAGATCATCCTTCGAAAAGACGAGATGTGCTTAGCCAAAAAGTAGCTCTAAAATCTAAAATCATCTGTTAAAATCTTCCAAGTTGACTCACTCGACCATTGAAGATTATCTTTTGATAAGGCTTCATTATCCAAATTCTAAAATCTTTCAAAATCTCATTCCATAACAAAATATATTTTTTAACAACTTTTTTTTAAAAGATAAGTTAAATATCAAATTTACCCTAAAAATAAAAAATAAAAAAACTAAAATTTAGGTGTCGGGGCCGGACTGAATTCAAACTCTACCCGGACCATTAGGGTTTGGGTCGGGAGACATATCCGTGCCGCGTTCTATGACCCAATTTAGAGTCCTTTTTCCCTAGATTAAAAGAATGTTTTTAAAAGTAATAAATAAAAAAATTCGGAAATTTTAAAAATTCAAAAAAAAAATATAGGAAATTCAAGAAATCCATAAATTTTCTTAGGAAATTCAAAAAATTCAAAAAGATGCAGAAATTTCCAAAAAAAAAAAAAAAAAAAAACTTAAAATTAAGTTTTTGAGTAGTTTTCTCTTAGAATTTGTGAAAATCCTTTCCTTTAGGGCTTTTACCTAAGGATTTTTTGGATGCAATTTTATTTTTAGGGATATGCTAGGTTGCTGTTTGCATTTGTTATTACGATTATACTTGATTGTGCGTTTCTCATATATTAATTGTTCTTTTCATTTTTAGAATGGTTAGGATGAAGCTTAAAATCATCAATAAGCTACCCTAATACTTTAATTAGCACTTAATCAAATTTAAGTGTTGAAATGGTGTTGATTGCATAACCAGTGTAATCAAGTTTCCGAGTCTAAAATCTCCAGTTGTGCATATATTAAAACGACACTCTCATATCTTAATTAGTTTTCTAGCCAACCCTCAACAATGGCTAGTGGCGACTTCTTTTGAACACATAAACTAAGAAAATCAAGGAGGTGCGGGTTTGAGAGAACCCACGTTCATAATCAATGGGTTAAGTGTGGATCACCAACTAGACAATGTATTCGAGCCGTATGTTGTGGGAATGCCCACTTATATTGTTTTATGAACAAAGGCCTCTGAACCTCTCTCCTCCCAAGGATGGGACATGACAGCTTGATGATTTTGTTGGGACTCGAGGACTTTGGCCTAATAAAACTTAATTGTTTGTTAACTAATGTGATTTCATGGTGGCACTTTTGCAAAGGTGAGGTAAGTACACTAACATTATGTTAAAGGTTGATGTAGGTTGGGAATTATAAATTGTGGATTGTTTGTTAACATTTTTGTTTAACAGTTGGTGTAAAGAATGAATGTTTATATGAATAAAATTAAAACGCTATTTGGATATTAATTGTTGGGTTTTCCTTTACATATACCTTAGCACTACACATTTGCACACATAGCTTGCGGTTAAACCTAGTTGCACCCCACGAAACACTTAGGAGGTGTTGAGGATTGAATGGACCAAAGCAATTCATGCGAATGAGACAATCATTCTCAATTCTACTCATTTTCTCGAAAGAAACAAGCTAGCCCACCCACAATTTGCGATATTTGTGAAAGGCTTACTATTAGGTTGAAATGGAAACCTTAAGCCTATAGTACCCTACCCGTTAGGCATCAAAACCTCGCAAATACAGCCACATGTCTATATGATTTAAAAAAAAAAAAAATCTCATCACCTATTGTAAATATAATTTCTCTCTTTACCTTTATACTTAGAATTGAAATTTCATTTTCGCAAAATCTATGGAAATCAATTGAGCGCCCAATTAATTCCTACAAGTGGCATAGGCCAATATTTCTTGTTTGACCCCGTAGTAAAAGTGGATTGTCAGAATTTTGAATTATGGGTTAGAAATCATTTTTCTAAATTAATTTTTCAAAGTTAATCTTACATATTGAGATGTTGAATTGAAATTACATTGTGTGCGTTACTTTTTCAAAATTGAAGAGTTTCCGAAAGTAGATTCTTATTTTAATGAATAAACTTTTAAAATTAAAAGAACAGCTAAAATTTATCAAAACTAGATGATTAGAACGGAGTCGGTTTGTAAAATCTAAAGGGCATTGGATTGATAAATCATGGAAGGATCTCTCAATGATGTTTTTTCTTACAAATGAACACTTAACCCTTTTAAGTGGGGATTTTGGGGCAAAGTCTCATTGCCTGGCTTTCATTAGAAGAGATGGTCTCACCGAGAGATCCCTTCTCATTTGCTTAAGTGACAATGTCTTTCTTTCACAGCTTATATGTGATGGTCAATTTTTAGAAATCCCTCTACTTGACCGTGCATTGAAGCATAAAATTCTCCGAAGTCAAGTCAGAAAAATGTGAGTCCTGTTCAGTTGTCAATCCATCGTAGCAAACTTTTAGGATGTTATTTCCCAAAGAACATTTGTGCATATCCCATAAATAAGCCGTTCGAATATTGGAAGATGAGCCATAATGTTTTTCTAGTAGATGACCAAGAACACATTTCCAAGATCACATCACTTGTTTTATTATTCAAATGTGATGGCTGTCTTCCTTTTCTTATCATTTCACATTCTACCTTAGTTTATTCGTGGAATATGGAGTTTTTTTTTCGTTGGGCACCGACTATTGATGTTGCAGTTTATAATGGAAGTGAAGATGCTCGTGGACGTAATAGCAACGTGCAATTCTTTGAGGAAGGGGCTTCCATAGCATTTCAAGTGCTTATATGCCCTCTAAAGGCCATTGTTGAGGATATAAATATTCTGACACAAACAGAATGGGAAGTAGTCATTGTTGATGAATGCCAACAACTTAGAACTTTCTCCTTTATGAAGAATTTGAGAAGCTATTGACAAAAATGAGGCTTCTTCCCATTAATGGCAAACCAGAGGAAAAATGAGGAAGAGATTTTTGATACGGTGTGTGAGACTTGTGATGATGGGGAAAAGTACTTGTACTAAGAATCAAATAAACAGATGGAATCTTCTTATGAAGAGGATGGAATATTATCTTGTGTGACAGACCACCAACTTAATGACTGTGAGAGTAAGCATCGATGACGTTCGGAGGCTCCATGAGTCTTATGTCATGCCTAATTCCTGCAGAGAGTGCTTCAATGCCTACTACGTAAAGACCGTCGTCGAAACCCTTCCACTCGAGAGGCTGAGTAAAATCTAATTAATGTACATTATTTTTCCCATTACCTCTGCGGCATCCGCATTCATAGAAATAGGCATGGTTCTTGAAGGGAGAATTTGTTGGCTCCTTACTTTCTGCAGAAAAGGGTTATGGAGTCGCCACGTTGCTGCCACTGTTGGTGAAGGGGCGCGTGTCGAGACATCGAGGGTGCTGCGATCTGAGCTTTTGGATAGGGCAGATTAGTCCGATGAGTGAGGCATGTTAAAGGAATTATAAAGTTGTTTTAAGCGAAAGAGTAAACAGTCGATGTGGCGTGTGTGACCAATTAAGATTTGCTCGTGACATGCATCTTGATCAATTTCATTGCTAAATTTTGAGAGTTTCTTATGCTTTAAAATCGACTCGTTTCTTTGTATGGTGTTATTATCACGGGGGCTAATGCGATTAGTAAAATAACCCAAGGCCTAATCTGGCCCGTACATGGCCCCCATGAAGGTATTCCCCTTTTGGCTTCTTTCCTTGTAGATCTCCTCTTACCCTTCAACGTGAAACTGTCGCACGGTCGTGACGCGCCGCCTAGTTTTAGGCAGTCACAGGCATGTCTAACTCCTTTGGGCGCTTGAAAAGTTGCAACAAAGATCGAAGGAACAACAATATTGGAAGAACGTTTTCAGACACGGACCCAACAATTGGAAGATCACACTCTAATGTCAACCGTGCATCCGAAACAGATAATTAGCGACGCATGAACTTGACCCCCAGGTACTTGCAAAGAAGTCGGAATGGACCGAGCTACCCCAAAACAATACCTTCGACTTCAAGCAAGAGGTGATCATACGCAATACACACTAATCAATCAATGGCGTGATAGATTAGGTGATCTAATAATAGATTATCCGGCCCAAGCAGCGAATGATGATGGCTATAAATTGTTTGCTAATATAAACAATTGAGGTTCTTTTTTATTGTCCATAGACAATCACTTTTTCGACATTAAATAAGGATTAATATTACAAAAAACTCTAAATTGGTACACATATGATAAATTTACCTCGAATTAATTTTTAACCATAAAAAATCTCAAATTGGTACACTTTTAATAATTTAACCCTAAATTAGTATGCTTAAGACAAATTTAATCTCTATTAGTTTCCGTTAAGTTTTACTATCAAATTTTTGAGTTAAATGACACGAGACAATTGACCGTTGTAGTAATTTGGGATTTTACTTTCCATTTGTCAAAGTTGTACTGATTTTGTGATTTTTGTAGTATTAATTCAATTTAATGGATGTCATATTTATTACAAATATATCTATTTGAAATTTTTAGGGGTGAAAAAATTAATTTTGGATAAATTTGTCACAAATATATCAATTTTTGGTTTTTTATAATTATTTGAGGTAAATTTATCATATATGAATCAGTTTAGAATTTTTTTTGGTTAAAATATTAGTTTTGGATAAATTTATCATAAATATACCATTTTAAGATTTTCCGTTGTATTAATCTTTACAAAAAAAGATCATCCGTGTGCTTTCTAGCTCTCACTTCAAGACATATGGATTATATCCCTGCGGCGAGGATCAAGTGATTGGCCACGTTTGGCTAACTATCCAAATTTGGCTCATTTCTCCTACGACGGCTCAACTGCTTAGCGTGGGTTTAATGTGATTTTTGATTTTTCAATTATTCTGCACTTTATTTTTTATTCGATCTTGATCATGCTTTATTGAAATTTGGCTTAATAAAACCAAAAACCCCCCAAAACCCCAAACTGGTACAAACATACTACACTTACTCCAAACAAATTTTATAGAACATTCCAGGCTATGCCACATAATACCCTTGATATTTTTGTGTCTTATTTACCTCAAATTGTGGCAAATCTTTGATATTTTTAGCCATAAATGTAACACGAGCACACCGATTTGTTATAAATGCAGCATGTATATACTAATTTGGGATTTTTTTGTGACATAAAAATTAGCTTTAGGTAAATGTGGCACAAATATATCGATTTAAGGTATATTTTGTGGAATTAATTTTGTAGTTTTTATTTGATGGGAAAGCTGTGACTATTTTTTGTTGTAAGTGCAACCAAATCATTAAACCCATGAAATTCTTGTTTGATCAAATTTGTGTTCAGATGTATATAATCAGGGGAATAAGCATAAGAAAGTCGTAATCAAAGCTTTAAGTCTAAGCTCTATCTATAACGGTTGAGGACTAAATGAGAATCACGTGCTACTTACTGCTGATGCAGATACGAGACAAGCACAAAAAAGCAAAGAAGAAATGCTCTGGTGCACGAAATTCATAAAACCAGTCAATATACAACTACCTTCGACTCTCGTATTCCCTGATTAGTGGGGAAAAAGATATTTAACTACTAAGGGTAATAAAATGTGCGCATGTCAGTACGTTAGAAAAAAGAAATACAACCTAATCGCAAGCTAACCTTGTTATTAAAACCAACCAACAAAAAGAAAACTTGTTACAAGTAATTTATTAAGCACTTTTTAAGTGTGATTTTAGCCTGTGTATGACCTGTTCAAGATACTCCATGTATCGGGATTGTACTTGATTCGAAAGTGCTTTTCTCTTCGTACAAAAAGATATCGCTCATTAATTATATTCACGTGAGTAAGTGGATGGTCGGAAAAAAAAAAAAAAAAGTAAACATAGATTGATGAACCGATGAAGCTAGCGAGTAGGAATAAATATCCCTCGGCCCGCCGTTCATGGAACACAAGTAGGAGGGTTGAGAAAGGCTTGTACGAAATTTCCTAGACGGTGATACGAGAGGCTTTCTAAAGCAGTCACTATTGAGGAGCAAGATCACCAGAAGGTGTATAATCCAACAAGTGCCACAATAAGCATAGAGTCGGTCACCTTTGCCACATCCTTTTATTGACCTAATTTACGAATCTAGCGACCAACGACCGGCTGAAACAGTAACTAAATCAAACTCGAGAGTCTGCGATTTGGACGCCGTTGAATTGGGCACAAACAAATGTAGATCTGTACGACATAGCGATGCTGGACGGCATGTTAAGTTTGGAGTCGATGCCATCGTAGAGGGAGCAGAACGAGGATCAGATTCTTCAGCGAACCAAAAAAAAGAGGTAACTAACTTTCGTCTCCACAAAAAAATAAAAGGAAAACCTTAAAATGGTGGTCGATAATGACACAATTACTCCAAACTGAAAAATTCCAAACCGCGGCCCAAATCCTAACCTCCCCTCTAAGGAATTAATCATCTAACTCAAAATGTCACTTGAAAATTACAATATAAAAGAATGAAATTCGTAATGCTTAATTGGATGAAATAAGTGGTAAAAATTTGAAAGAAGAGAGATGTTAAAATACCTCTAAACGTACTAAATGATACCTATCATGACATCAAAATGCCTTGAATTTGTCCCAGTCTAACAAAAGTACACTCTCTCAAGAATGCTTGAATTTAAGAATTTTAGCAATAAGAAAAAAAATTCGGATATTGACATAGATGGAGATTTTTCATAGCATTAATTAAATAGGAAAACGTTAAATTTAAATTTGGGCAACGACGCGACTCACGTCCATCTCTATTTCTCGTGCGACGGCCTTCTTGCGGTGCATGGGGGTGGACCCGACGCGTCGCGGCGTCGTCAAGAGACGCAAGCAAAGTCGCATGGCACTGCGAATTCCCCATTTTGCCCTTCCCCTACGGACAAAACCTCCATCTGTTTAAAAGGTTGATTTTTCGAATGCTCATGTCGTTTTTAGAAGCATCGTGCGTCCGGATAATTAGTCTTTTGTGCTACGATCGTGTCTTCTTTTTAACCGTTTTGGCGACCCCACGATGAGAATAACGTCGTGAGAATCCCCCCACCCCCTTCTTTTTCTATGGTTCTTTTGGGCGAAAGATATCCAACAGCTTTTCCGTCTTGGTATTCCTGGAATCCGTGGGAAGAAGATGAAAAGGAATAGCCAAAGAAAAAGGAGGAATTCAAGGAATAAACACGGACTCGATTTCATTTTTATTTTGTCACCGTTGAAATCGAAATCTGAACATTTCGACTTTTTTTCCTCTCTCAGGTTTCTGGGCTTCTGCTATTCCCGCTGTGCTGGATAGTTCTTTGGTGATTACTCATGACAAAAGGTGTGGAGGCGAGCCTAATTTTAGGACTTTCATCTATCAAGGTGTGTCGTTCAACTATATCCTTGATTTGTCGCTATGAATGCAAACAGCTAGTAATAAAAACAACTAACACAAATGCAAAAAATTTAAGCCAAAATTAACACACAAAAAAAAACAATTGAATTAACACAATTGTAGTACAGTTAAGACTTTTTTGATAATTTTCCCATTCTCATACTTACCCCTTATTTTCTTCCTTGTTCTCTCTTAACTTACGCAGAAGTAGTAACACTCTGCATGAATATCTAAATCTTATGCATCATTTATAACAAAAATACAAAAATAATATGAAGAACCTTTACACATCTGCACCCTATATATTTTTCGTGTGCAGGGAACGACTCCATCGTGTCATACGTGATTGATATCATTTCGAACAATATAGAGTGCATTCAAATTTCTTCTATCATTGATTCTTTGCTTGACATCATTACATGTACATGCTGCTTTTTATGTGAAATGCAACAGGAAGGGTTAAGGATATGCCTGAATTTAGATACAAACAACTTTTGCTGATTGCTTAAGCTTTGAACAAAACAATCTTAGAGGAGTTGTTCAATGACTGGAGTTGTTTAGTAAAAGTGAATGACGATGGTGCATAGTAGAGATTGATGGAGGAGAAGCGGGGATGGCATCTATTGGTGGATGATATTGATAGGCGAATGCAACGCTTGATAGACAATAAATGACTGATGGTGAAGTAACGTGCTGATATTTTGGTGAATGGAAGTTTGATTGTTGGTGTTCTGATCTAGCTATGGTTTTTTGTATTCTCAGTCTATTAAGAGGAAGACAGCATAGAAAATAGATATACATAGGAGAATAATAAAAATAGGAGTAGTGGATTCCAGAAGTTTAGGATTGTTTCAATAGCGGAATTCGGTTCAATTTTCGAACTTGAACTACTTTCGAAGAGTTCCATTTTGCTGACAATTTGAAAGCTTTTAGTTTGTGGGCTTGATAAGAAACAAACATCTAGGAATGGTGAGTTTGGTTCTCGGTTTAGGAATAAAATGAACGGTTCCAAAAAAAAAAGAGAGGAAATAAGAAATAATGAAGAAATGGGCTTTGAAAGTTTAGAACTTAAAGGGGCTTTGTATGAGAGCGCAATTGTATTTTTTTGGCCCAAATTTGTGAAAATGGGCTTTGAAAGTTTAGAACATGTTGGACCATATTCAGATTGGGCTCAAAAGCCGAGAACAATGTCCCAATTTTTAATAATAATAAAATTTCAAAAAATTCGGAAAATTAAAAACATAGAAAATGTTTAGAAAATAGGCCTCGATTGGATAATTAGATCTTAGCATTATATTTAACTTAGTGTCTCTTAATTGACATTTATGTAATTTGGAGATGTTAGTGAGTACTTGATTATAGTTTAGTTTTGGTAGATTACTTTTTAGACAAGAATTGGATTCAATTTGATTATAGCTCATGAGGTTGCTATCTCAGGGCTTGATAATAGAGCTATGTCATATTCTTTATCCAATTTGTGTCGGGTTACATTACCGTACTATACTTTTTTACTCATTCTTCATTACTTTCTTTGATCAACTGATTGTGATTCTTTTTATATTGCTTTCTTAAGTTGTGATTTGCTTGCTTTTGTTGAATAATTAGGTTGCGTTTTGGGGTCTTAATTTGAAAAAACAAAAAAAATCCTTTGGTTTTCTTGTCAACAACTTCTTCATCATCTTGAATCCTGCAATCATCACTAGTCATTAAGATGTGGACATCAAGTGTAAGGCATTTGTGAGATACTCACCATCCTACAAGGCTATCCAAAGGCTAGCAATAATTTATAATTTATAATGTTTCCTCCTTTTCTTCTTACCTAGGCTTGGCCCTACTTCCTCTATTTTCCTTCTTCCCCTGACCTGGTCTCCTTCCCCTTTCTTCCTCTCTCCCCTCACGCTCGCTAAAGGAAGGACACAAAGGATAGGTAGAGCAATAGAGACCGTCAAGTAGGATGTCTAGCCAGGGGTAGGCTGGCACGACGAGCTGACAGTGGCAAGGCCATGCGCGTTTGCTAGGCGAGCTTAAAGATGGTGATTTTTGGGAGGTTCAGGGACTGGGTAGAGAAACCGAGAGAGTGAGAGGGATCGAGAACCAGGAAGAAAGGTCATGATTGAAGGGCTTCCTTTAGTAGCCCAACGTGCTTGGACCTCGATCGCCAACCCTCGCCAAATATACGTGCATTGGAGAATTTTGTCTAACGTTTGTCCAACTAAAGTCAATTGCATCGAAAGAATTCCCCAACTGCTTCTTCCTCATATAACATTGGTCTTTAAATATACATGCAACATCACCATCCAAAGACAAAAACCCTTTGGACCTTTTCCTTTAAGAAAAATCACCTTCCGCCCTATTTGATCAAGAAGACGATCTCTGTGGTCTCGATGGCAGGGATCAGGTCATGCTCGCCCTTTCCCTCTCGATCCTCCTGTTGTTGTCTTCATCTCTTAGAGAGTTGAGCTAGCACTCTTGGACGTATTGAACCTGCAAATGAGACCTTTAGCCAGGAAATAAGAAAGCTTGACATCCACGTGAAGAAGGGTGGCGGTGGGGGTGGCGATGGCAATAGCGATGACAGTGGTGGCGGCACTAGTTACAAAGGTGGCGGTTTTATCTATTTAGTACATGTGGGTGCCAATGGGCATAAGCCTAGCAATGGGACTCAAAGGTCCTCAACCATCGAATCTCGCCCATCGTCGCTTGCCTCGATCATTTTTGTTCCTCTCTAATCCTCGGTCTACCGTTTACTTTGCTTCAAAACTAGTTTGATTGCCAATTGTTCAGTCTATTTGATAGAGGGAGTTCTTCTTCTTCTTTTTTATGATTTTCTTTTTCAGTATGAAATGAAAGAAAATGAGCCTAAATCTTTCTTTTACATCAACTTTTTTTTTATTCACTCCATGAAAAAAAGAAAAAATTCTTTTTCTATCTATCTATATTTTTTTAACCACTGAGGTTTAATTCAAAGATGAACTATTTATGATGATAAATGCAATTTTTAGGAAAACTTTAATCAAATAATGATATCCAAGTAGGTTTTTTTATTTTTTTCAATTCAATAACTATTTGAATTGAATGATTTTGAATGATTTCTTATGAGTATTTGATACTCGAAGAAGTCTAAGATTGTTGAATATCAAATACTCATAAGAAATCATTAAAAATCATTCAATTCAAATAGTTATTGAATTGAAAAAAAAAAAAACCTACCTAGATATCACTATTTGAATAAAGTTTTCATAATGATTGCATATTTCATCATAAATAATTCATCTTTGAATTAAACCTCGGTGATTAAAAAAATATAGATAGATAGAAAAAGAAATTTATTTCTTTTTTTCGTGGAGTGAATAAAAAAAAAAAGTTGATGTAAAAGGAAGATTTAGGCTCTTTTTTCTTTCATTTCATACTGAAAAAGAAAATCATAAAAAAAAAAAAAAGAAGAATTCCCTCTATCGATAGACTGAACAATTGGCAATCAAACTAGTTTTGAAGAGAATTAGACAGGAACAAAAACGATCGAGGCAAGCGACGATGGGCGAGGTTCGATGGTTGAGGACCTTTGAGTCCCGTTGCTAGGCTTATGCCCACTGGCACCTGCAGGTACCAAATAGATGATACGCCACCTTTGTAACTAGTGCCGCCACCACAGCCATCGCAACCCCCACCGCCATCGCAATCCCCACCGCCAACCTTCTTCATGTGGACTCGAGCTTTCTCGTTTCCTGACTAAAGATATCATCAAGGGGCATAGCACTTCCACGAGCGCTAGCCAAGCTCTCTGGACATCGGGACAACAACACAAGAATTGCGAGGGAAAGGGCGAGCACGGACTTGATCCCAGCCATCGACATTGCGGAGATTGCCTTCTTGATCGAATTGGGCGAAAGGCAATTTTTTGTTGAACTGAAATCAATTGCATCAGAGAATTCCCCAACCGCTTCTTCTTCATCTAATGTTTGTCTTTAAATATACGTGCAACATCACCATTCAAAGGCAAAAACTCTCCAAATCTTCTCCTACGAAAAAAATCACCTTCCAGGCGATCTTTGCGGTCTCGACGATAGGGATCAAGTTTGTGCTCACCCTTTCCCTCACGATCCTCGTGTTGCTATCACCATCTCCTAAGAGCTTGGCCAACGCTTGTGGAAGGGCTAAGCCCATGGAAGAGATCTTTACCGAGGAAACAAGAAGGCTCGATGTCCACGTGAAGAAGGATGGCAAATGAAATTTGCATATATTTCAATGTATACACTAATGAAGAATACAATATATTTATAGACTTTATTAGATAACTATTTTACGATCATACGTCAATTAAGATTATGCATAATCAAATGGCAATATATGTGCAATATACATACAATCTTAAAAGACATGAATAATTTATACGAAATATCATAATTATCTTTAGTACATGAAAATATCTGATAGAAAGTGCGAAACATCCGTAACAAGTTAAAAATAATAATAATGGAAAAAAAGAAATGTGAAATTTGTATATATTTTGATGTATATACACCATCTTATTTATAAGTTTTGTTAGATTACCATTTTAAGATAATATCTAAATCAAGTATATGCACATTCAAATGGCAATTTACATACAATCCACATGTAATATGTGTACAATCTCGAGAGATTTAGATAACCAAAAAGAAATATCATAATTATCTTTAACATAGGAAATAACATATTTCGTCGCTCACCAAGGCTGGCTCGGTCCACCTCAAGCCAATCTCATGACATTAACCAAAATAACCGTAGGCTCAAAAAATAATTTAAAATACTCTCGAGACTTAGAAATTGACTATTTTCTCCCTTTAATTTAAAGTAATTATAGAAATGCCCTTAAACTCAATTTTATGGATGATGATATCACTCACGTGTAGAAATTTTGAAAGTTGTAGATGAATAATTGAGATTTAAATCTTTTGGGATATGGTTTTTTAAGGACTAATAGACTCGAGTGGCATGCTTGTTTTTGTACATAACTAGATATGTCAAGCAGGTCGGGTTAGCTCGAGTTTTGGTCAATCACAAATGATCCAACTCAAATCAACATATTTAACACGTTTATGATCAATTTATCCTAATATAAAAATTTTAACCCATTCCGATCCAACCTTACCTAATCCAACCCATATAAGTAAACCTAAGAAAGCTTATTTATTATGATATTTTTAAAAAAAAAAACATAGTATTGCTAAAACACTTTCATGCAATACAAATTAGTGTGCAATTTAAATATTAAAAAAAAGATTTGTTTCCTAAATATTTTCCAAGAAATATTTTTAGGAAAATTACAATATTTTTTGGTTTCTTCTTGAAATTTGAAAATAAATTAGAAAATATTTTTTTTTCATTTGTTAAGAAAAATATGATTAAATTTTCCTTGACTCATTTTTAATATTTTTAAAAAAAATATAATTTTAAATTATTTTTATTTTTTGAAAAATCCATTTTTTATTTTTTATTTTTTAAAAAATCGAATTTTTACTTTTTACTTTTTTTTTTCTTTTTCTTCTTCTTTGGCCAACTGCTAACAGTTAGCCAACAACTAGCCATAAGTGAGCTCAAGGCTCAAGGCTCAAGCCTCGCTCAAGCCTCACCTGTCGTCAAAGAGGCTTTCGCCTCAGTAGATTTGTGAGCTCAAGCTCGCTTGATGCCAGTAAGCTTGAGTCTTGCTAGATCAACAAGACTCAAGCTTCGCCAGTCATTGGCGACCTTGAGCTCATCTAAGGCCGGCAATAGAGCCTCACCTAGTTGATCACGAGTCATCGTTGTGCCAAACACTAGCTAAGGAAGGACTAAGGAGGAAGAAGAGAGGGGAAAAAAAGGAAAGAAAAAAGAAATATAAAAAATAATTATAATTTCAATTTTTATAAAAATATTTTTATAAAGTTAAAGAGGGAAAGAGAGAGTGCAAGGCTTAAATTGGAAATGGGTTCTAGCTTTTAAGTCCCACCCATTTAAGACCCGTTTATATTAAGTTTTCAGTTTTCAAACCCATATAACTAGTATCTTGAAAATATAAATGTCTCATATATTACACATTTATGATTTAAATGGGTTATATATTGGTTGACTCATTTTGACACCTCTATATATAATGCAAAACAAACAAATCACACGTGTAGCTACTAGTTTTCATATTGTACACAATATTAATAGTTCATTTGTTTCGCAAAAAAATGAATTATTTGAAAAAAAAAAATTAATAATTGTTTGTTGGCACATAAGTTTTGGCCATCACTTTAGGGTTTAATTGCATAAAAAACTCAGGGATTAATTTTTAATTCCTAAAACAATTCAAATCATTAAAATTGCATAGCACATAGGCATTTGGAGCATTTACATTAATAGAACTAGAATTTATAGAAAACATAATATATATATTAATAAAAAAAAATTTAAAAAAAAGTCATAGTTGTAAAAATGAAAAAGACAGGCCAGATTCGGGCCGGGTCGAACCGGCCCCTTATTTCTTTTCTCGACTAGACCCGACCCACCCTTTTTCTCTTTCTTCTCCCCTGCGCAGGACAGCTCATCTCCTGTACCCTCCAGCCCGGCCCGTGCGTTGTTCTTCTTCCCTCTCGTCGCCAACACGTCTGCAGCACAGCGACGTACTGAAATAGGGCTCGTGGATGGGGGAAGGTATAAAAGGGAGGAGAGAGAGGGATATGACACCTCTTGGTAGAATTGACGTACGTCTTCTTCTCTCCCGCGCGCTCTCTCTCCCTCCAAAAAGGACAGTAAGCATAAAACCACTGTTTTCTCCCCTTCAAGCGTCATCGGATCGAACAAAGGACAAATTTCTCTTCCTCTATCGGCATTGGAGTCTAATCTGTGGCTAACAAGGTACACTCGACTCCGTGGTGTGCTTTAGGAACGGTGATACGTGTTTTCCCAGGCTTTGTCTTCTGCATTGATTTAGGGGTTCGATTTAGTGCCGAATCCGGTTTTCGAGGATCAGTCATTCCCAACATTGGTATCAGAGCCCTAGTTCACATTTTCCCGATCAATTTAATGTTTTTTGATTGATTTTTCGCGAAAAACTTTTGGCCGTACGGATCGGGGGCGAGAAATCCCGACACACGAGCATTGTGAGGCCATTTTTCTGAGTTTTCGTAAGTCAAAATCAAATTCTAAAGGCACTGGGAGAAAGGTGATGTCGAGACGAGTTCGGTGACATGTCGCACGCCGCCGTACGACGCCGCACGCGCCCACACGCGCGGCCAGAAGCAGCTACGCGTGGGCGCGACGCGCCTGGAAGCGCTGGCTTCGCATGCGCCGCACGCGCCGGTGGCGAATCGGCACGTGCGCGCCGGCGGCCGGCGAACCGGTACACGCCGGTCCCCAGACCGACGCGTGCTGACGTCACGGGATGACATCATCGTGACGTCATCCACGGCCGAACCGCTTGGATGACGTCACCGATGACGTCATCGCCGACGACGTTTCGCCGCGCGGTCACCGGCCGACGACGTTTCGCCGGGCGGTCACCGGCCGACGACCCAACCCGACCGGCGACCCAACCCGACTCACAGAGTAGGCACCCGCCCGGCATGTGCCGGATGACGTCTGCGTGATGTCATCCCTCGCACGCGCGAGGCACGTGCGGTCGGTCCGCGCGAGCGATCCGACCGACCCATCCGGTTCGACCGTCGCGACCGGTCCGACCCGCGCGCCCGTTGACCCGACCCGTTGACCGTCGACCGACGACTGTTGACCGACCGTTGACCGTTGACCCGAAAAATAAAAAAAATAAATAAATAAATTATTTCTTTTTCAGTCATGCCTATGTGGGTTATATGTAATCCATTTTTATTCTGCATTTGTTGCATGAATTTTGGAAAATTATGTATTTTCCCTTATATTTATTATGGATTATAAGTGATCCATTTTTTAGTTCCGCATTTGTTGCGGGGAACTATGATGCGTTATGCAATGATACCTGCAATCCGAGAACGGACGAAGGAAATGCAAGACTTAAGAGGCTGATGTGAGAGTTAGCTGATTATCGGTGGCATGACGGTGATTTAGTATCACATGTGGTTAGGGTCAATTAGATGATACAGGAAATCATCTGGAATGGTTATCTTATGCTGGATTTTGAGAATGTGCCGGCTTTGATGAACACTCTTCCACCTGAATGGCAAGCAGTGTTGAATCGGCTATGGGAGGTCAACGTGGTCTCGGGTTATAGGAGGCTGGTAGAAGCTTTTGTAAGAGAGTACTATAGGATTGAGTTGGCCAAAACTTCAACTTTTAGATTGAGCGCCACATGGCGTAGAGTAAATGCACCTTGGTGGCGACATGAATGCTCTCCAAAAGTTTTTCCATGATTGGCAAATGTGCCTTCAGCTGTCTCGGATATTTTGGTGATAGATTAGAAGGGACATTCCCTATTTATTTCTTTGATTAATTATGTAATGTTTACTACCTAATTGTTGTTGATGTAGCAACAGATATGTTAGTTGTATCATGAGAAAGCATTGTTATTTTATTCGATGTTAAGATTTTATTTGCTTTCTACTATTGCTGGTTGTTGTGGGTAATTAGCTGTGGGTAGTAATAAAAATTTTTGTAACTTCATAGAATTTATTTGCATAAGACAATTATATTAATAATAATTTTGAATTAGGATTTTTGGAGGATGATTGGAAACATAGTGACATTTTGATTCTGAAGCCTTACTTAAAATTATTCATTAATATGATGGGTCTATGCAAATAGGGATGCATAAATGATAGGTATTAATTATTCGTGCATATATGTCTGATGTGTTCAGATCGATGGTTTCAGCAACTAAGAACGTGATTGCTGATATGAACGGTAACAATTATGAAATATTGAATAAGAAGATTCAATATGTGCTGGAAAAGCAAGAAACACTAGAAGCTCTTGACCATGTTATGGAAGATCTAGAGGATGCCGTGCGCCACTTTGAGTTGGTAGAGAACCGCTTGACGGCATGTGAGCCGAAAATAGATATCGACAATGATGGTTCTAGCTCATAAAGAGCTTTGAGCTCTAAGCGCAAACATATTGATTCGTTCAATACGTGGAATGCAAAGGATCAAGTCCTTAATGCAAGAGATCAAGAATTAACCAACAAGAGAGAGGAAAACGTCCTCAAGTAAAGAAAATGTCAAGGGTGAGGTGTTACAATTGTGACAAGAAAGGTTACTATGCTCGCAACTGTTGTGAGCCAAAGAAGATAAACGCCTCTTGTACATTTGAGAACTTTGCTTATGTGTCAAATTTTGCATTATTGGCTGAATCCAATCATTTGTAGACTATAGATTCAGGAGTGACAGACCATGTAGCGAAGGATAGAGAATCCTTCATGGAATTCCGACGATACCAATTAGAACTAAGTGGATCTATGTGGGAAATAACTCCAGAGCTGAAGTTAAAGAGATTGGCACCTGCCAATTGAACATGCATGGTGGACGCACCTTGATGTTTTAAATGCTCCGGAGATTCGTCGAAATTTTGTGTCTGTTTTGGTGTTGGTTAAGCTTTGTTTTTATATGAACTTCCATAATAAATGTGTAGATTTGTATTTGGATACAAACTACTATGGTTGCGGTCATTTTCTGGATGGTTTTATTATACTAAATGTTGTTGTGGTGATGTCAATATGTTATTCCCTTGTTTCACGTCTTCTACCTTATATGATAATGATGTGAATATGATGGCATGCTAGACTTGGTCATATGGGCCAACAACATATGAATAGACTAGCCAAAGAGGGCTTGTTGGGCAATATTGAAAAAGTCAATTTGTCCATATGTGAGCATTGCCTAGTAGGGAAAATGACAAGGAAACCATTTGGAAAAGGTAATAGAGCTGAATTTCCTTTGCATTTAATCCATTTGGACGTCTGTGGTTCAATGAATGTGAGAGGAAGGCAAGGAGCTGTTTATTTCATTACTTTTTTTATAGATGATTATACTCGAGTCGGATATGTTTATTTGATTTCTCATAAATTTGAAGCATAAGTTGTTTCAGAAAGTTTATGAACCTGGCAGAAAATCAATTAGACAAGAAAATAAAGGTATTTAGATCCGATCGAGGTTGAGAATATTTATTTGATAATTTCAGAAAATTATGTGATGAAAAATGAATAGAAAGATAGTTGTCTATTCCATATACTCCTTAACAAAATGGTGTTGCAGAGAGAAGAAACAAAACCCTACTGGAATGGTTAGGTCCATGATGGCGCATGCTAACTTACCTATCACTTTTTGGAGTGATGTGTTGTTAACTGCTGCATATATACTTAACCGGGTGCCTTCCAAATCAGTTATTTGCATTTCATATGAGTTATGGACAGTTAGAAAACCGGACTTAAGTTTTCTTAAGCCATGGGGTTGTGCTGCCTATACTCATGAGTCCTCTCATAAGTTTGGGAAATTGGGTCCCGAAAGAAAGAATAGTATTTTAATGAGATACTCCGAACACTCAAAAGGGTATATGTTCATAGGTAAGCAGGAAAGTTGGAGTATAACTGAATTTGAATCACAGGATGTCACATTCTTAGTGGATGAATTCCTAAGAAGGGCGAAATAGGAGAAAATTACTCCCTATTTGAAACCTTGGATCAAGATAATGATGTCAGTGGAGTTCGTCCAAGTGGGAGTAATATGAGATGTGATTAATTGAATTCAACTCATTCTCAATTGCAACCACCTGATGTGACGACATCATCATTACCTAATCCATGTGGGAGCATGATGGGGAATGATGTGCTAAGTGTACAATCTCCCATAGGTGAACAAGTCGCCAAAGTATTCATCGTCGATATTTTGACATTGAAAGGGAAACTTTTATGGTTGCTCCATAAGATGAGGATGAGCCAAGAAATATTAATGAGGCTCTGAATTGCCCTAATAAGGAAAACTGGATTCATGCAATGAAAGAGGAAATGGAGTCAATGAAATCAAACCAAGTCTAGGAACTGGTTGATCTTCCAAAAGGACACAAATCTATTGGGAATAAGTGGGTTCTCAAAATAAAGCGAAAGGCTGATGGCTCGATAGAAAGGCATAAGGCTCGCCTTGTGGCGAAGGGGTATATTCAACAGGAATGAATTGATGATGAAGATACATTTTCTCCTGTAAAGGGATTTACCTCGATTCGCATTATTCTGGCAATAGTGACTAGTATGGATCTTGAGTTACATCAATTGGATGTAAAGACTGCTTTCCTCAATGGAGAATTAGAGGAAGTAACATATATGGAACAACATGCTAGTTTCATAGTGAAAGGCCAATAAGGAAATGTATGTCGACTTTAGGAGTCGATATATGGCCTTAAGCAGTCGTCAAGAAAATGGTATATGCGTTTTCATAATGCCATAATGGCATATGATTTTACAATGATTGACGAGGATCATTGTGTATATATCAATAGATCCAATGATCAATTTGTGATCATATCATTATATGTTGATGATATACTAATTGCCGGAAGCAATATGGAGTTGGTTAATACTGTCAAGAGATAGTTGTCTTCTAACTTTGAGATGAATGATATGGGTGAGGCTGCATACATTATTGGAGTTAAAACTTCAAGAGATCGTTTTGAAGAAATCGTTGTCTCTTTCGCAAGAAACCTATATAAATAAGGTTCTTGAACGATTTCGTATGCAAGATTGTAAACCCATAGACACTCCTATTGCAAAAGGTGAATGATTGAGCCATAGACTGTGTCCAGGGACTCCATAAGAGAAGGAACAAATGAAACATGTTCCTTATGCTAGTGTTGTTGGGAGCTTGATGTATGCTATGATGTGTACAACACCCGACATATGCTTTGCAGTCGGAATGGTGAGCAGATACCAATCCAATCCAGGTCAAGCACATTGGAAAGCCGTTAAGAGAATACTGAGGTATCTAAAGGAGACTACTGATTATACGTTGAGTTATTAAGAAAAGGATCTGCAACTCAAAGGCTATTGTGATACTGATTGGGGAGAAGATTTAGATAAAGAAAATCTACCTATGGGTTTGTTTTCTTACCGAATAATGGCACCATATGTTGGAGCAGTAAGAAACAAAAGTGTATAGCCTTGTCTTTGATGGAAGTTGAGTTCGTGGTATTATCAGCAGCAGTATAAGAAGATGTTTGGCTTAAAAGATTTTTTGGATCATTTAGGTGTTATTGGAAGTGTTACAGATTCATTGTTGGTTAACTGTGATAGCCAAGCAGAAAAAGTGTACACCAAAGATCCAAAATATCATGGCAAGACCGAACATATAGATACCAAGTATAATCTTGTCAAGGATATGGTTGCACGAAAAGATGTGAACTTAGAGTACATACTACGCATGGAATGGTAGCAGATCCTATGACAAAACCAATACCTAGAGATGTGTTTTGTGGCCATATGAAATCTCTAGGATTGCGTAGAGATTGATATACTGAATATTGTATTTTCCATAAGTGTTCACAATTTGATGAATTTATGTTTTCATCATTAATGCCTATGAATATTTGTTTGATCTTTATGCATCTTAATGCTTAGTGCATTACTTTAAGTTGAGAAGTATGTCAGACAGATATAAGATTAGCCCACTCACACGGGTAATCGCCTCTATTTACTGTGTGATAAATAGAGATGAGACTGTTTTAAAGCTTATTATCTATGTGATAATCGAGAGCTCAAGCTTAAAACAAGTATGTCGCCTTAACTAGGTGTTAATATAAGGATATAATACTTACTATGTCCGAAAGTAAAAATACCCCACATGTTTTACTTTATCCGTCTAAGATGCCGATGTGAGTTCGATGAATTTTGTGAATGAGTAGATACGTGAACTCATGTTAGACATTGGGTATGTCTGAACTATCATATGTACGGTATTGAAAGGTGTAGACATACGCTCAATGGGAAATGAGTTAATACCGTAATACGTATTTCATACTACGTATGCATGAGACGACCAATAAGAGTGGCAAAAGTTTGATCTCAACTTTTATATCGTGTGAGACTCTTGAGGAAAAGAGTTCCTCAATTTCTTAGTCCCCTCATGACTCTTACTTATTCTCAAGATTTCTATTTAGTGTTTGCTATCTTAGGATGTTGTCAATGGTCATGAGTGATTCGATCTAATGGGGCATTTTTAGAAAAGCAAGCTGGACTGAAATTGAGAGTTTGAAGGAAAGAGGAAGATCGATTTTGGAGAATCACATTGTAGTTTTGTATTCACCGGTTAACCAATTATGACTGTCCTTGTGATAATCATAATTGTGAATACAATATATATATCATTGTTTAAAAGAGATCAAGAGAGATATAAATGTGATCGATCGATCTAGGGTACTGCATACTAAATCTACTCAGGATGTGATGCCTATTATGAGCTGCTATATATTCCTAACAGATGTATGGCAACGAGCTCTTAAAGTATGCTGGTCGCACGGATTATTCACCGGTATGAATGTTGAAGAGAGGAAAAAATGATTTTGTTCGGCCCACCATGTTAAGTGAGAGTCTATGATGGATTTTCTCGATGGGGCTGAGTAGGGCTGTCCGCCCATGTTGGTTTTGCACCACCATGTGCGAGTGGGAGATTATGGATTTATGAGGTGGGCTTAAGGCCCGTCCGCCCAAGTTGGGCCCAAAAGGCCCGGCCCACGGGAATAGGGCCCGTGGATGGGGAAGGTATAAAAGGGAGGAGAGAGAGGGAGATGACACCTCTTGGCAAAATTGACGTACGTCTTCTTCTCTCCCGCGCGCTCTCTCTCCCTCCAAAAAGGACAGTAAATATAAGGCCACTGTTTTCTCCCCTTCAAGCGTCATCGGATCAAACAAAGGACAAATTTCTCTTCCTCTATCGGCATTGGAGTCTAATCTGTGGCTAACAAGGTACGCTCGACTCCGTGGTGTGCTTTACGATCGGTGATACGTGTTTTCCCGGGCTTCGTCTTCCGCATTGATTTAGGGGTTCGATTTAGTGTCGAATCCGATTTTCGGGGATCAGTCATTCCCAACAGGAACAAAGGCAGAGCAGGCCGTGGCACAATCCTAGGGTCGGGGGATCAACCGGCCATGGCAAACTGGCGGTGGCAAAAGCCAATGCGCACCTGCAGTGGTCTTTAAAAGAGAGAGGGGACGTTCAGCCGAAGGGATAAACCAAGAGAGGCCTCGTGAACAAGGGTTGGGCCCCACGTTTCTAAGTCACGGCGGGCGGAACATAACATTGGAGGTGCTCAAAGTCGGGATGGTTATGCTAACGTGGCCGATGGGTGCAAAGCAGTTCGTGGAAGCTAAACTGCTGGTGGACGAATAGGGCATGGGAATCGGAGTAGGTGTAGGGTCGGAGAAGACGCCGGAGGCAGCAGAGTTGGCTCAGGTTTTGGCCGAGCCATTGAGCGGGGATGTGCCTCAAGAGGTTCGAGACAAGGAGATGAGAAGTGCGGCTCGGAACGCAATCAAAGGAGGGAGCTCGGACATAGATTTAAGCGACTTTGTGAGGTGGGTACACGAGCAAAGGAGGGGCAAATTCTGTACTTAGCATCTTCACGTTCTATGTAGCGAAGCCAAGGACAGTGTTAAGAGAAAACGAAGCGATGATTATTTATGTATGAATTCTTAGGAACAACAGCTGACTCGGACTCCATGAAGTATAACATATTTCTTGTGAATTGCTCTAGACTACTCGCTTTTAGATTAGATTGAAATAGATATGCTAAAAGTCCTAAAACTTATTTCGAATTAAGTTTAAAACCTTCAAAAAGAGAAATCGAGTCTTTAAAATTGTCAAATTGGTGTAATATAATCTCATTAACTCGGTCTATTTTTGGTAATGAGAAAAATTAACATGATTTTTTGTTTTTTTCTTTTTCTTTTTGATGTGGCGATGATGTGACCGAAGAAGCATAAGCACGAAATAACACCGTTTTGGTCCTAATCTGATTTTTTCAGTCCAAATTTTACGTAAATTAAAATTAAAATTAGTTCAATTAAAAAAAAGTTGAGAAACCTGTTTTTCCTTTTCTATTTAAAAGTGAGCTTAATTTTTTTGTTTTTTTTAAATAAATCATTTCTTCAGACAGAAGAAGATTATGCAAACACTTACTCGAAATCTCACTTATCAGATTCCATTGTGGAAGACAGAATTTTTTCTAAAGAATTTGCCATGATATATCTGATCCATGCATAATATCATGAAAAATGGATACAAATTTTTGACTGCTACTTAGTATCGATGCGGTTACTAATTCATGATCTGACATGTACAGAATGAAAACCTCATTCTCGATTCTACGAGAATTTTTATAAAAGCCTTTCATTTGCTTTGTATTAAAAAATTTAATTTGAATCAAAACAACATCGTTGTAACAACACAATCACCATGTAGTTGAGAGAAAATAGTATAAAAAAATCCTATTAGTATTTTTCATTAACAAAGTTGAAGGGAGTTAACGAAAGTACTTTTTTTTGGTTGAAATAACAAAAGTACTTTATTACACTAATTTGATAAATTTTAAAAGTTGATAGCATTTTTTTCTAATTTTCTGAACGTAACAACACTTTCGTAATAAATTTAAAGACTTCTAATATACTTATCCTAACTAGATTTTGGCAACACTTGTGATTGTGTAAAATTAGCGAGAACGCCCGAAAAAAAAAAAAAAAAAAAACCAAAGGGAGAAAGATTATGGAGTGTAAAATCGCAAAACAAGATCTATTTGATCTCATGTTTTTGGGCCTCTAGTTTTGTCATTCACAACTATGTGATGAATTCCTAAATCCTTACACTCACCCTGAGAAGGAACAAATTTCCTAACAAACTTCACAGACAAATTAAATGTTGTAACGACAGAGACAAAATAAAGCGACTAGCCTCCAATAAAAAAAGAATTCAAACATTAAGCGGGACAAGAAACTCATAATTTGTCTAAGATAGCAAGGAACATGAGGTGCTATTGCCGAAACATCTCTAGTACGTTGCCTCTCTCTGTCTCTCTCACCGCACGCGTGCGCACTAATTCCACCGTGCTTCAAAGGTGTGAGATTCAAGAAGCACAGCAAACCTGACGACAACAAAAACTCATAAAGTAAAGCCCTCGAGAGATTTGGATTGGAAACTTATGCATCATCAAGAAATTAAGCAACGCAGTTGAAGGTGACTTGGCTTACCCCATCCTCCATGGTTTATTGTTCCTATAAAGTCAGCCTCCGGAAGAAGTTGACTGATCCTGTCATTGGAAATCTTTTCGGCATTTTGTATAAGAGGCGTGCGGTGCTCGTAGTCTCGATAAATCAGTTCGTAATTCGTTGGCTTTCAATAAATTTAACGGCTCTTCCCGGGCAGAGTGTGATCGTTATTAGTGTACGATCAAGGGTGACGCTAGTGTTTCTTTTGGCCTATTCTTGTCGCGCTTTAGGATTTCACCGTGTACGGTTTTGCTGTCACGTAAATCCAATCGTTTTTTGTTTTATTGCAGAAAGTTTTGTTGACGATGATGGCGGAGATCTCCAGAGGCCGTGCTCTTTATTTGCCTCGATCGTGATTCAAAAAATCATGTCAAGATTGCTTCCGAGGGACGCAACACAAATGTGCATCCTCTCTAGAGATTGGAATCATGCCTTCAACACTCTTCCCGCTCTAGAATTCGATGAAAAAACCTTCGGGAGAAAAGACGTTGGTGATGAACACGATACTTTTCTAGAATATATCGATCGTTACATCACGCGGTGCCATGAGCTTGATGGGAGAACGGTAATAATTCGAATAATATCGAATCAACGCAGCGGAATAAAATAATCTCCCCTCTTGTGTAAACCTAATAGGAATCGATATAGTAGAGTAAAATAAATACCAAGTGCGCAAACACAAGATGATTTTTTACGTGGAAAACCTCCTCAATGTGAGGAGATAAAAAAACCACGGGACCGGAGTCCACCTGAAAAATCTTCACTATCAATAAAATTGTTCTTCTCTAGCAAATACTAGAGGTACATAGCAGCAAACACCTCAAGAACATAATTCTTGGCAATACACATGAACTTCACAAGAGGTCAAGGATAAATCTGACCAAAAACTCAGGTTTTGATCAATCCACGAAAAACCTCATGTAGGGAGCTTCAAACGAAAATCAAACCGTTCAGATTCGATAAAATTGCGCCACGAACATGCTGACAAAATTTCAGCTCAATCGGACTACGAATCGACCTCCGACGCTTTGATGTAAATCGATATTGCCCTGCACCCCGCATTTTCTTATTTCTCTTTTTCTCTTGTTACTATTTCATTTTCTGCTGCTACCTCCTTTTATATAGATAGTGAGAAACCATATTTCCTCATATAACTTATTATATGGGTTCAAGCCCTTTTTAGGCTTGCAACTCATTGGGCTTCCTCCACATAGGAGTGAACCCAGCTAACAAATCTCCCCCTCACGACAATGTGGAGGGATTCACCATCCCTGCTATCAAACGGCAATATTCAAGCTTCTCTCTTGGTAGAGTCTTCATCATCATATCGGAGCCATTATGATCCGTATGAATTTTCTCGAGTTCCAACAACTTTTCATCTAGAACATCCCTTATCCAATGATATCTAACATCAATATGTTTCGATCTAGAATGAAAAGATGAATTCTTACCAAGATGAATTGCGCTTTGATTATCACAAAATAGCACATACCTCTTTTGCTTGAACCCAAGTTCTTCTAAGAACTTCTTCATCCATAGCATCTCTTTACTAGCTTCAGTCACTGTAATAAATTCAGCTTCGGTTGTAGAAAGTGCAACACACTTCTGCAATCTTGACTTCCATGACACAGCTCCACCAGCAAAAGAAATCAAATAACCAGAAGTAGATTTACGAGTATCAATATCTCCCGCCAAGTCGGAATGTGTATCCAACTAACTCAAGTTTCCCGGTCCCGAAACTGAGTTTCAAATTTGAAGTTCCCCGAAGATACCTCATAATCCACTTCACTGCATTCCAGTGCTCTCTACCTGGATTTGACAAATAGCGACTAACAACGCCAACTGCGTGCGCCAAGTCTCGGGCGTGTACAAACCATCGCATACATTAAACTTCCTACAACCGAAGCATATGGAACATTTTCCATATCTTTCTTCTCTTTATCAGTCGTAGGACTTTGCATCATATTTAACTTAAAGTGGGCAGCAAGAGGAGTACTAACCACTTTAGCCTTGTCCATGTAAAATTTCTGAAGGATCTCGATATATTTCTCTTGCGATAAAAATAACTTCTTAGCATCTCTGTCTCGGGTAATTCTAATGCCAAGAATCTGCTTCGCCGAGCCCAAGTCTTCCATGGCAAAAGACTTGCTCAACTCGCTTCTTCAATAACTCAATTCTTAAAGCATTCCCGCCAACAATCAGCATATCATCAACATAAAGCAAGAGAATAATAAAGTCACCATCAGAAAATTTTTGGACAAACACACGATTATCCGAGGAAGTCTTCTTATAGCCCCTGTTCTATCATAACCGACGCAAATTTCTTATACCTTTGTCTCGGTGCTTGTTTTAGGCCATAGAGACTTTTCTTCAATTTGCACACATAATCCTCTTTCCTTTCGCTTTGAAACCCTCGGGTTGTTCCATGTATATCTCTTCCTCCAAGTCACCATGTAGGAAGGCTGTTTTAACATCCATTTGCTCAATTTCTAAATCTAGGCTAGCTGCCAAGCCTAGTACCACACGGATAGAAGACATTTTTACTACCGGAGAAAATATATCATCAAAATCAATACCCTTTTTCTCGACCGAATCCCTTAACAACCAATCTAGCTTTGTATCGTGGTTGTAAAGTATGTTCATCTTGCTTCAACCTATATACCCACTTGTTCTTCAAAGCTCGTTTACCTTTAGGTAACTTCACCAATTCAAAAGTATGATTATCATAAAGTGACTGCATCTCATCTCGCATAGCATCGAACCAATTGCTTTTGTACTCATCTTCTATTGCTTCGCATAACACTCGGTTCACCCGCATCGTCAATAATACATACTCATCTTGAGAATACCTGGTGGAAGGTCGTTGGTCTCTAATGGATCTCCGGACTGGAACATTCAATGGAACATCTAATTGAGCCTCTGTTTCAGAATAGTATTATCTATCTCAACATGTTCGGGAACATGTTCGTTATTTGGAACATTGACTTCATGCTGCTCTTCATCAACCCGTGTAGGAATATTTGTAAGAGGAACTGGATCTAAATCAACCAGATTATCATTAACTGTGGTGTTGAAATCATCTTCGATTTCTCAATATCCTCTATTGTTTGATCTTCCATAAACACAACGTCTCTGCTTCTTACAATTTTCTTTTCAAGCGGATCATAAAATTTGTAACCAAGCATATCCTGTCCATAACCAATAAATATGCACTGTCGTGTTTTCACATCAAGTTTAGACCTCTCATCTTTGGGAATATGCACAAATGCTTTGCACCCGAATACACGCAAATAATCATAAGAAACTTCTTTACCTGTCCAAACTCTATTAGGAACATCAAACTCTAAAGGAACGCATGGAGTAAGATTTAATATATGCACAACTGTACTTAAAGCCTCACCCCAAAAGGATCCAGATAGCTTTGACTCGTGAAAGTAAGCATCTTACCCTTTCAACCAATGTTCTGTTCATTCTCTCAGCTAAGCCATTTAACTGAGGCGTCTTGGGAGGTGTCTTTTGATGTCGAATACCTTGTTGTCTGCAATATTCATCAAAAGGTCCAATATACTCTCTCCCGTTATCAGTTCTAATGCATTTCAATTTCTTTCCAGTCCGTCTCTCAACTGAAGCCTGAAATTGCTTAAAAGCATCTAACACTTGATTTTTAGTTTTCAAGGTATAAATCCAAATTTTCCTTGAAAAATCATCTATGAAGGTAACAAAATAAAGAGAGCCACCAAGTGATTTTGTTTTCATAGGACCGCAAACATCATAATGCACTAAATCTAGTATACCTGACTTTCTTGAAAGTGGAGAGCTTTTAAATGCAACTCTGTTCTGTTTTCCTGCTAAACAGTGAGCACACTTTTTTAGCGCTAAACTTTTCAATCCTGAAAGGAGCTTCTTCTTGGCCAATATTGACAAACCCTTCTCACTAATGTGACTGAGTCTTTTATGCCATAACTCAGCTGCATCTTCGCTATCTTGCATTAATTTTGTCTCGTAGGCAACTTTTTGCGCATAATGTATAACGAAGAATATTTTTCACCTCTAGCCACAACAAGAGAACCTTTGGTAAGTTTCCAATGACCATTACTGAAGGTGCTGCAATACCCCTCATCATCCAACTTGCCTGTAGAAATCAAATTCAAGCGAATATCAGGTATATGTTTAACATTATTCAATACTAACCTTGTGCCATTGCTGGTTTCTAGGCACACATCACCGATGCTTATAGCTTGAGCTAGTCCATTGTTTCCCATCTTCACAGATCCAAAGTCACCTGACCTGTATGATGTAAAGAAATCCCTACGAGACATAGCATGAACGGATGCACCACTATCAATTACCCAATTTGGTCTCATGAGAAACAAAATTTACCACATCACCATCAAAAATAGTGAGAAAGTCTTCCTTAAGTGCAGCGACACGATTGTCATCACTGTCATCATCACTTTTCTTCTTTTTACCTTTCTCCTTTTGTTTGTCCATTTTTAACTGGCGACAAAACCTCTGAATATGTCCCTTCTGATGACAATAATGGCACTCAACATTAGCAAATTTATTATACTTACCTCTGCTTTTGTCTCGACTTTTATCTCTATTTCTCGGATCTCGAGACTCACTTCTCCCCCTTTTCTCAACAACCAAGGCATCAGAATGTGAAGAGGATGATCCCTGTGTCTTCCTTCTCATCTCTTCATTCAAAATACTACTTTTGGCTAAATACATGGTAATTGTACCATCTGGGGCAGAATTAGACAAAGATGTTCGAAACGTCTCCCATGAGTCTGGCAAAGTACCAAGCAACCATAGTGCTTGTATCTCATCATCAAACTTGATTCCCATCGCAGCCAACTGATTTATAATTCCTTGAAAAGAATTTAAATGATCGATCAAACGAGTACCATCATGATATCTCAAAGCCATCATCTGTTTTATCAAAAATAACTTATTATTCCCGTCTTTCGAGCATATAACTGTTCGAGCTTATCCCATAAACTGCGTGCATGTGTTTCCTCAATAATATGGTTCAAAACATTATCATCTACCCACCGCCGATATAACCACACACTTGACGATGAAATATAGACCATTCAACATCGTTTTATTCTCCGGTTTCTCCTCGCAAATACAGGCAAATAAAAATCTTTCACATATAAAAGATCTTCCATCTTCCCTTTCCAAATATGATAATTCGAACCATTCAGTGTAACCATTCTACTCATATTCGTTTCCATTGTTCAACACAACGCAGAAAAATCAAGCAATAACCTGATGCTCTAATACCACTCTGATGGGAGAACGGTAATAATTCGAACAATATCGAATCAACGCAGCGGAATAAAATAATCTCCCCTCTTGTGTAAACCTAATAGGAATCGATATAGTAGAGTAAAATAAATACAAAGTGCGCGAACACAAGACGATTTTTTACGTGGAAAACCTCCTCGATGTGAGGAGATAAAAAAAACCACGGGACCGGAGTCCACCTGAAAAATCTTCACTATCAATAAAATTGTTCTTCTCTAGCAAATACTAGAGGTACATAGCAGCAAACACCTCAAGAACATAATTCTTGGCAATACACATGAACTTCACAAGAGATCAAGGATAAATCGACCAAAAACTCAGGTTTTGATCAATCCACGAAAAACCTCATGTAGGGAGCTTCAAACGAAAATCAAACCGTTCAGATTCGATAAAATTGCGCCACGAACATGCTGACAAAATTTCAGCTCAATCGGACTACGAATCGACCTCCGACGCCAGCTTGATGTAAATCGAGATATTGCCCCAGAGACACCGGATTTTCTTATTTCTCTTTTTCTCTTGTTACTATTTCCTTTTCTCGCTACTACCTCCTTTTATATAGATAGTGAGAAACCATATTTCCTCATATAACTTATTATATGGGCTCAAGCCCTTTTAGGCTTGCAACTCATTGGGCTTCCTCCACATAGGAGTGAACCCAGCTAACAGAGCTCAACCTCAGCATCGACTCGATGAGCTTGTTGGTCTTCTCAAGAGACGACAAGTTGCAACCCACAGTGCCCAAGGGGATAGATTTCGCCTCGAGTCTCAATCTCCGACACCTTAGTCTTGGCCGCATCATCAGCTATGCCGACAGTAGATGGTACAAGCAAATGTGCCCCGACTTGGTGTCTGACACCATCTCTGTCCTCCACGTGAGCCATCTCTCAATGCAGGGTGTCAAGACGAGGCTGCCTCGCTTGGAAGAACTGGTCCTACACAGAGTCCAAAAGAGCGAAGAATTCTCGAACGAGCTAATGCTGAGCTGCCCGGCACTCCGGCGCGTGGAGCTGATCGACTTGCTCCCGCTCCATGGACCTTCAGGCTAGCAACTTCCTTTCAGGTTTGGTTATTTATCCCTCAAATTGACAAAATTGTTATCTTAGTCATTTGAAATTTTTCTTATTCTTGTAGCAAAAGGATAAGACCTTGATCTGTAAATATAGTGCAAGAGTTTGAAAATGCAGCTACAAGTATTTAAATACGCCTATCTTTCCTGTAAGCAACTTTCTATTGCCTGTTGATTTGAGTAGCAACCCGATTCAGTGGTTGTTGGGTATATGCAAAGTTTTCGTGTTGGCTACATGTGTGATCCCGTGAGAATGTCCCTGCGGCGTCAAGGTTTAGCCAGGAACTACGACCATCACTTTTGACTTAGCCGGATCAGGCGGATTTCTCGTATTTGAGAATCGTCTTTAACGTAATTCCCAGAAGCAGATGAATTTTTGGCTATGGTACCATCACAGGCTAGTCTCTAGCGTACCACTCCACCTGCTTCTTCAGTTAGAGCTAGCATTATAATTGTAGAAGTAGGCATCGTTCATCGTACTAACCAGATTAATGTCTCTTTTGTTGCAAGCCATAAATTCAGTTATATGAATGAGATCTCTGGGTGAAAAGATGATCGATGAGCGGTTTGGAAACATGAAAACCGCATCCATGGAATGAGATCTCGAGGGTTTCTCGGTTCTTATTTTCTTCGGTTCTCACCAAATTTGATTGGGTTATGTTTCGGGCCATCATTGATTGGAGGAACAAATCTGAAAATCATAATTATTTATTTTTAATGAAGTTGGTATGCAAGTTATATCCATAATTTGTAACTCGTGAGTAAGTGATGCAATAAGATATTTTGTTATTTCATAATCTATATATAAACTAAGCACTGGGTAAGCTGTATTTAAAACTAAATATATCTTCTTAGTTTTTCATTATCGGTTTTATCCTGATCTTTCATTTCAGTGAATTTAATTTATTAAAGGAACCACGCTGATTGAAACAATATTATGGTGAAGTCATAGAAAATAATTTATTAAGAAGGTGGTATACTACTATTAGTTGTTCAACTTGAGGAGGATACAAATTGTGCATGGTTATCCAACAATTGTTTTTGTAATTTCCGGAGAGAGAGTGGGGGATAAATAAATCCATCACCATGGTTAAGATGGTGTGAAAACTAGGCAAACTTAAGAGGCGATATGGTAATATTGGTAAATAATTTCGAGAGAGATAATATCATGAAAATTTATATTACAAAGATGCACATCTATTTAGGGGACAAGAAGTCCATAAGATAACACGAACAGCGAACAACTAAGGATTTAATTTACCAACAGAATAGAAAAGGAAATACCTTGCATTAACGTAATGCACGAGTTTCCAGCCAGAGCTATCCTTCGCATGTCTCCTAATCCTAACAGGGCTCGGATTGGGTGAGGTATTTCAAAAAATTAATTTCACTCGGTACTCAGCATTACAACCCAACATCTCCTACTCCTAATAGGGCTCCAATTCTGCGAGGTATTTCAAAAAATTGATGAGTTCACTCGCATGTCTCCTAATCCTAACAGGGCTCGGATTGGTAAGGTATTTCAAAAAATTGATGAGCTCACTCGTTAATCTACATTACAACCGACTTAAAATCCCCCCTCTTCCTCTGCACATACACAAAAATAGCCTCTTGAAGAGCCAAGGAGTGGAAGAGCTGTCATCGGCCCGTGAACGTTGGCGCGGCATAGAGACGAGGATCATCTGTTTATCGATTCGTAACGCATTCTTGGTTTGATCGAAGAGAAAGGGAAAAGCAACCCCATTGAAGGTAATTTGGCTTACCCATCATCAATGGTTTATTGTTCCTGTAAAGTCAGCCTCTAGAAGAAGTTGATTGATCTTGTTATCGGAAATCTTTTTGGTGTTTTGTATAATGGGCGTGCGGTGTTTTGTAATCTCGATAAATTGTTTCGTTTCCGATCAATTTAGTGGCTCTTCCCGGACATCGCGCGATTGTTATTGAATATACGATCAAGGGTGTCGTTAGTATTTTTTTTTTTTTTTGGCCTATTCTTGCTACGCTTCAAGTTTTTACCATGTATGGTTTTTCTGTCACATAAGTCCATTTACAGGAACAGGAGTCGCAATCCGCCATGTTTGTATTTTGATTTTCGTAGCATCGTTTCGCTTTCGAGTTGGACTTTGAAAAGCTAGAAAATTATATGACGACGGGAAAAAATTAAGTAAAAACTAAATGGAGCCAAGTTCAAGTTCAACCCCGGGCTATCTCGTTCAACGATAATGCTTCCAGTCGCATGGGCTTGTACACGCCTTCTAAGTCAAGAACCTTCAACAATCCAAAGCCTCCTTTGTTAATAACATTCTTGAGTTCTTGTTCTTTCTTGGATTGCAGGAAGTATTGTTGCAGGAAGTTTTGTTAGAACGACGAGATGGCAAAGATCTCCAAAGGCGCGTTGATACATCGGATTCTATCCATGGCACTTTTTACTGGCCTCAACCGGTAATTCAAAAAATCATGTCATGTTTGCCTTTAAGATTTGCAACACAAATCAGCATCCTCTCCAAGGACTGGAGCTACGCCTTTAATAGTCTTCCAGCTCTCGAATTCGATGAAGAAACCTTTGGGAGCAAAGATGTTGGCAGGCACGATGCCAATATCGACACTTTCTTAGAGTATGTTGATGGTTACATCACACGGCGCAGTAAGAACGACCTCAACATCGACTCGATGAGTTTGCTGGTCTTTTCAAGAGGCAACAAGTTGAACTCCGTGGTGCCCAAGTGGATAGACATTGCCTCGAGGCTCAAACTCCGAGACCTTACACTCGGCCGCATCGTCGACTATCCCGATAGAAGATGGTACAATCAAAAATGCCCCGACTTGATCTCTGACACCATCTCTGTCCTCCACGTGAGCCATCTCTCAATGCATGGCATCAAGATGAAGCTGTCTCACTTAGAAGAATTGGTCCTACACGAAGCCTTCCAGAGTGATGACATCTTGAACGAGCTAATGCTAAGTTGCCCCGCACTCCGACTTATGGAGCTGATTCGCTGCTCCCGCTCCAGGGACCTCCTCATATGCGGGTCAAAGCTTGAGACCTTTGAGGCGTCAGCCATCCGTCACAATGACCGCTTTTCGATTTCGATTTCAGCCCCAAACCTCGTATCCTTCAGCTACATATCGATATTCATCATGGCCTCCCTGGATGGGCAGTTGTCGAATCTCCAAGTACATGGTGCTCGAAACCTGAGGGAGCTTGCGCTGGATTTGTGCGTGCTCACAATCAAGACAATCAGGGAAGTCATCTCACAGCTTCGTCTCCTAGAGACCTTGAGGCTCAAGGGGAGCCGGTACACCAAGCGCATCAGGATAACTCACAAGAATCTCAAGCACCTCGCCTTGACCGAATTCGACTCCCTAATAAGAGTAAAGACCCAAACTCCTAATCTAGTGTCGTTCCTATACAATGGCCCCAACATTATAGTCATAGGTCCGCGAGATTCGACAAGACTGGCCAATGCAAGACTAGAGGTGGATTTCAAAGTCCACAACAAGAGGAGGAGCTATCTCAAGGCAGCCAAGTTCTTGAGATATTTTGGCCGTTGTGACTCACTAACACTAGTCTGTAACGAAGTCGAGGTAAGTAAAATTTGTTCAAATCGGTATTTTGTATTGAGTATTTGCATACTAATGTGAATCGAGCATTGAAATCTTGCTATTCTTCTTTTTGTATACATAGGCATTGATTCTTCCAAAAGAAATTAGAAGTGAAGTGCTTCCTCCATTGTGGAATGTCAAACATCTAAGACTTCAGATCCTATGCAACACTTCTAGAGATATTGAAATCAATTCTCAACTGGCAGAAAGCTTAAGGTGGATGTGTCCTAATTTAGAGATGCTGGCTGTTAGCTCCAAACCCTCCCACAAGAAGATGCTACCAGATATCGATTTCGGACCTAGTAGAGACAAGTACTCAAGAGCAACTAGGAAAAAGGGTGGCTTGGAACATTAGAAACGCAAATAAATGAAGAGAAAATAGAGAAGAAAACAATCGAGATTTTTTTACATGCAAAACCCTTCCCAAAATCAGGAAAGGGAAGAATCACAGTGCTGCACTAGGCCTTGATTAGGTCTAAGTTAAATAGTTAGATCTTAATATTAGAATTAGCTTAGAGTCTCTTGATTGATATTTATGTAGTTCGGAGATGTTAGTGAGTACTTGATTATAGTTTGGTTTTGGTAGATTGCTATTTTAGACAAGAACTAGATTCAATTTGATTGTAGCTCATGGGGTTTGCTACTTTGGGGCTTGATTATATTTTCTGTCTAATTTTCTTGTTCATCTTTCATTTCATTTTTTTCTTTTTCATTATTCTTTTTCTCTTTCTTTCATGCATCTTTTATCACTATTACTTTACTTATTATTTTTATTTTTATCTTTTTATGATTCATGTTTTTTTTTGTTTTTTTATAAATTTTTATATTTTTGCAAAATATGCAAATACCTAAAAGGTCAACAAAATTCAAGTGTCAATAATGATCAATTGCGCATTCTGTTTTAGTTGATATATCTTACTTTAACTAAATGTATAAGAAAATATTACTAACAAAACAGCATGTGTAATACAATAGGAGTAAAACCTCTAACTGTCATGGGTATCATTCTGTTGTCATTTAATTGCACGGATCTAACTATCTTCACTTACTCCGACCATCCTATCCTTTCAATTTTTGAAGACTCAATACTGTACTCTCTTCATTCTTGTCTTTTAATTGTAGTTTCTCATTCGTCGCCGCTCCTGCAAGAGTTGATGCATTCAAAGAAATCGCTAGAGCGGCGACCCACACCATACTGGCCGCGTGTAGCTTGGAGCGGCCCAAGTCTGTCATCTCCAGCTCCGTTTGTCGCCGCACCGATGACGTTCGGAGGCTCCATGAGTCTTATGTCATGCCTAATTCCTGCAGAGAGTGCTTCAATGCCTACGTAAAGACCGTCGTCGAAACCCTTCCACTCGAGAGGCTGAGTAAAATCTAATTAAAGTACATTCTTTTTCCCATTACCTCTGCGGCATCCGCATTCATAGAAATAGCCGTGGTTTTTGAAGGGAGAATTTGTTGGCTCCTTACTTTCTGCAGAAAAGGGTTATGGAGTCACCACGTTGCTGCCACTGTTGGTGAAGGGGCGCGTGTCGGGACATCAAGGGTGCTGCGATCTGAGCTTTTGGACAGGACGGATTTAGTCCGGTGAGTGAGGCACGTTAAAGGAATTATAAAGTTGTTTTGAGCGAAAGATTAAACGGTCAATGTGGCGTGTGTGACCAATTAAGATTTGCTCGTGATATGCATTTGGATCAATTTCGTTGCTAAATTTTGAGAGTTTCTTCTGCTTTAAAATTGACTCATTTATTTGTATGGTGTTATTATCATGGGTGCTAATGCAATTAATAAAACGACCCAGGACCTAATCTGGCCCGTACATGGTCCCCATGAAGGTATTCCCCTTTTGGCTTCTTTCCTTGTAGGTCTCCACTTACCCTTCCATGCAACACTGTCGCACGGTTGTGACGTGTCGCCTAGTTTGAAGCGGTCATAAGCATGTCTAACTCCTTGGGGCGCTTGAAAAGTTGCAACAAAGATCGAAGGAACAACAAGATTGGAAGAACGTTTTCAGACATAGACCCAACGGTCGAAAGATCATGCTCCAATGTCAACCGTTTACCTGAAACAGATCATTAGCGATGCTCGAAACAGACCGGGCTACACCAAACAATACCTTTGACTTCAAGCAAGAGGTGATCGTACGCAATACACATTAATCAATCAATGGGGTGACAAATAAGGTGATCCGCTAATAGATTATCCGGCCCAAGTAGTGAATAGTGATGGCTATAAGCTATTTATTAATATAAACAATCGAGGTTCTTTTTGCTTGTCCATAGACAATCACTTTTTTGACATTAAATAAGGGTTAATATCATTTATAAAAAAATCCAAAACTAGTATACATATGATAAATTTATCCCGAACTAATTTTTTTACTACCAAAAATCTCAAATTGGTACACCTTTGACAATTTTAACTTGAATTGGTATACTTAAGACAAATTTATTCTCCGATGGTTTCCGCTAAATTTTACTATCAAATTATTGAGTTGGATGACATGTAACAGTTGACTAATATAGCAATTTGGGATTTTACTTTCCATTTGTCAAAGTTATACTAATTTTGTGATTTTTTGTGGTATTAATCCAATTTAATGAATGGCATATTTGTCATAAATATACCAGTTTGAGATTTTTAGGGGTTTAAAAAAAAAACTTTGGGTAAATTTATTACAAGTATGCTAATTTTTGGTTTTTTTTTTTTTTTATAGTCGTTTGAGATAAATTTATCATACGTATACTAGTCTAAAATTTTTTGCAGTCAAAATATTAATTTTTGGTAAATTTATTAAATATATACCAGTTTAAGGTTTTGAAAAAGATTGTCCTTCTATTTTGTAGCTCTAACTTCAAGATATGTGGATTATGTCCCTGCGACAAAGATCAAGTGATTGGCCACGATTGTATAACTATCCAAATTTGGCTCATTTCTCCAACAAGGGCTCAAATACTTAGCGTTGTTTTAATGTAATTTTGGGTTTTTTAATTGTTCTGCACTTTATTTTTCGTTCGATCTTGAACATGCTTTATTTAAATTTCGCCCAATAATACCAAAAACTCAAAACAGGTACAAACATACTACATTATCTCCAAACAAACTTTATAGAACAATCTATGTGTGCCACATAATATCCCAAACTGATATTTTTTTTTTTTGATACCCAGGGAACCCCGTCAGTCATTCGTTGCCTTACGGCGGTACATAGCCGCCAAGTAAATCCTGGAGCGACGCTAGCGGAGGACCCACCACCCCGACGTCACGCTTAAATCGCCGATGCTTCCCCTGGGGTTTGATCCCCTCACCTTTCCCCCAAGGCAAGGGGTTCTTATCCAGCGAAGCCACCATGGCCGGTGGTTCCAAACTGATATTTTTGTGCCCCATTTACCTCAAATTGTGGCAATTCTTTCATTTTTTAGGGATAAATGTAGCCCGAGCACACCGGTTTGTCATAAATGCCACATGTGTATACTAATTTGGGATGTTTTGAGACATAAAAATTAGCTTGAGGTAAATGTGACATGAAGATACCGAGTTGAGACTTTTTGTGGTATTAATTTTGTATTTTCTATTTGACGGGAAAGCCGTGAATATTTTTTTTATTATATATAAGTGCAACCAAATCATCAAACCTGTTAAATTCTTGTTTGATCAAATTTGTGCTTAGATGCAGTGGAATAAGCACAAGAAAATTGTAATAAAAGCTATAATTCTAACCTCTATCTAGAAAGGTTGAGGACTAAATGAGAATGACATGCTATTTAGTGCTGACCTAGATATGAGACAAGTACAAAAAAAGCAAAGAAGAAATGCTTTGGTGTATGAAATTCATAAAACCACTCAATATGCAGCAACCTTCGCCTCTCATATTCCCTAGTTAGTGGGGGGAAAAATATTTAACTATGAACAAGGGATATGAGGTGTGCGGGTGCTGACATGTTGAAATAAGGATTGTAGTCTAAATTTAAACTAACCTTATTATTAAACCAACCAACAAAGAAAATTTGTTAATAGTAGTTTATTAAGCACTCAGTAAGTGTGATTTAGCTTGTGTTCAACTTGATTAAGATGCTCCACGTATCGGGATTATATTTGATTTGAAGGTGCTCTTCTCATCGTACAAAAAGATATCAACCATTAATTATATTTACATGAGTAAGTGGATGGCCCCAAAAAAAAAAAAGAATAAATAGATAAATAAATAAATGAACTGATGAAGCTAGCAAGTAGGAAAAAATATCCCTTGGCCGGCCATTCATGGCACATATGCGACGACCCGTTAACATGATTAGGAGGCTTGAGAAAGGCTTGTACAAAATTTCATAGACATTCGAAAGGCTTCGTATAGTAAATACTATTGAGGAGCAAGATCACCAGTAGGTGTATAATCCGACAAGTGCCACAATAAAAGATAGAGTCGGTCACCTTTACCACATACTTTTATCGACCTAATTAACGAATTTAATGACCTACAACTAGCCGAAACAGTAACTAAATCAGACCCGAGAGTCTGCAGTTTTTTTTTTTTTTTTTTATGTCGTTGAATTGGGCACGAACAAATGTAGACCAGTACGAAATGGAGATGTTGGACGCGTTAAGTCTGGAGTTGACGCCATCATAGAGGGAATAGAACGGGGATCGGATTTTTCAGCGAACCAAAGAAAAAATTGTAATTAACTTTCGTCACCACCAAAAAAAAAAAAAAAAAAAAAAAAAAAAAAAAAACCTAAAAAAGATGGCCGATAATGACATGATTACTCCAGACTAAAAAATCCAAACCACGGCCCTAATCCTAACCTGCCCTCCCAGGAATTAAACGCCTAACTCAAAATGTCACTTGAAATTACATTATAAAAGAATGAAATTTATAGTGCTTAATTGAATGGACCGAGTGATAAAAATTTGGAGGAAGAGAGACGCTAAAATAACTCTAACTGATTCTCGTCCCAAACTGATTCTTGAAACAAAAAATCAGAATTAGTCACTATTTGGAGTGTTGCCAAACATGGCCTAAATGATACATAGCATGACATCAAAATGCCTTGAATTCATGCCGGCCTGACAAAAGTATGCTTTCTAAAGAATGCCTGAATTTAAGATTTTTAGTGATAAGAAAAAGAATTTTGGATATCGACATAGATTAAAGGACAACGTTAAATTTAAATTTAGGCAACGGCGCAACCCACATCCATCTCTATTTCTCGTGCGACGGCCTTCTTGTGGTGCATGGGGTGGACCCCGTCGCGTCGCTGCGTGGTCAAGCGACGCAAGCAAAGTCACATGGCACCGCGAATTCCTTGTTTTGCCCCTTCCCCTACGGAGAAAACCTCGATCTGTTTTCAAGGTTGATTTTTCCAATGCTCGTGTCGTTTTTACAAGCATCGTGCGTCCGGATAATTGGTCTTTTGCTTCGATCGTGTCTTCTTGTTAACCGTTTTGGCCACCCCACTACCTCTCTTGTTAACCGTTTTGGCCACCCCACTACCTCCCCCCTCCTCTCCTTTTTCTTTGGTTCTTTTGGGCGAAAGATAACCAACAGCTTTTCCGTCTGATAACCAACAGCTTTTCCGTCTTGGAATTCCTCGAATCCGTGGGAAGAAGATGAAAAGGAATAGCCAAAAAAAGGAGGAATTCAAGGAATAAACACAGACTCGATTTCATTCTTATGTTGTCGTGGTTGAAATCGAAATCTGAACATTTCTACTTTTTTCCTCTCTCAGGTTTCTGGGCTTCTGCTATTCCCGCTGTGCTGGATGGTTCTTTGGTGAAAAAACGTGACAAACGAACGGAGATATACATTGATTACATAAACGAAATTGAAATAGAATGGAGAGGAAGATTGCAATTTTGTATTTCTGTATATTGATTTGTACATGTTCACTACTCTATTTATTATCCTAAAGTGTAAGAGAAAAGAAATAAACGAAAATATACATTAATTATATAATGGTTCTAATTCCTATTTTACCAAGTCAATTACCGAATCAAGTGTAAGAGATGCTTGACTGTGAATGTCTGTCGCCGGGTTTTTGGTTTGCTCTCTGGGCATCTGCTCTATTTGCCGTTTGTTTGGTTAATCAAGGCTTGTCCTTCTTCGTGTCCTTAGGAAAGGTTCGGCTCCATGATGCCACTGGATGATAAAAAAGAGATCGAGTTGTTGTCGTGTGAAGTGCCGAAAATAAGGTTGCTTCAGAGTTTGAGCATTCAAGGGAGCAAGGGACCGCAGTTATGATTGTCTAATATCATTGCCACTTGATATATAAATTATGAGGAATCAGTCTACCGAATCTAGACACGGTTTTTAAGCAAAAGTAGCTAGTAGTTCCAGTCTGTAGCTCCAGAAAAGCCCCTGTAAGTTGAACATGATGGTCAGAGGAAATTTCTTCGAGAGAGAGGACGGTTGTGCTTAATCTGTACTATGGCTTCACCTCTTTTGTTATTGGAACTTTAGGAAGTTTGGTGCCATATGGGTGTACGAATTTGATAGTTTTTGAATTAAGTGTAGAATTAATTGATCTGACTTTTCACCGATGGAAACTTTCATGTTTTTGGAAGATAGTATTTTCCGTGTAAAGCTTTTCCTCTAATTAGATTTGCCACTTGTGCTGATGGAGGAATTGGTTGTTCAAGTAAGTGTCCTTGAACACATTATTTTGCTATGATATTTAGCGACCTCATTTTGTTCTTCTGAAGATCCTCTATGCAGGTTTTGCCTTTTGCTATGTTTCCAGAACCAGAATATGATCTGCCTATATTCTGTGCCAACTTTTTCGCTGCTGCCGAGACAATTATAGTTGTTCTGTAAGAATAATTCTTTCTTCTTGTTTTTTAACTTATTCCTTGTCGTGAGAAACAACGCGAGTTGATGAAAATGACAGCAGTTGCTTGCTCTATGGTCAACTATATGTGCTCAGCAACTTTGCATGTGCTCTAGGTCAACTGTATGTCTTGAGCAAATGTGTATGTGCATGTGCATGTGATATCCATGTGTAGTATGCTGGACAGTGTTTGTCAAGCTAGATGTGCAATAGTGAACTCCCGGCTTGAGATATGGCTTGAGATATGTAATGCTCCTTGATGAGCTTAGCATCTTGTTGGAGCGTATAGTTTTGTTGTTAAGATGTGCAATAAGTATTTCAACAATGTTAAATTTCTCAAAACAGGAGTGATGCATTTCAATTTTCTTTTATAATAGTTGAATATAGAAAGAAAATAATAAATGATATCCTTCTTGGTTGGTGTAAAGAATTATCAAGAAGTCCGGGTCAGCAGGTGCTGAATGCTACCCATCACCCTTAAATCCTATATTAACTTTGATTGCTATACATAAGGCTTCCTGATCTGCCCTGATATATTGTTTGCAGGGACCTTGACCCTCTATATGACGTCGTCAAGCACAAAGAATACAAAGATAAGTGCTATGAAGGCCTGATGTCTCAAGTATGCTGAGGTCAGTTGTTTGTTGTGTTTTATAGTAACATTCAAAGAGTTTTTAGTTTTTTTCCTGTCCTTTTTGGACGTTTCAGCTGAACACCACTTTATGCAGCTTTTACCATGGGTTGGAAAATTAACGGGCGAATCGTTGAGATTCTTCTCACCAATAGTCATATGGACCAGGTTTAAGTCTAGTCAACACATGCATGACGTTTGATACCCTGCATTCGTGGATTATCTCAAGGTACGTCGCTCAATAAATTGTCTCTTCAACGGATTGCATTGTTTCTTTTAGGCTAGAATATTTCTTTATTTAATTTCCTCTGACCTTTGTTTTCTTCTCACGCTTGGCTTGTTTTGATGGACCTAGGAATAAGGGAGACTGGTGCATCTCAAATTATAGCCAACCGTGAAGCGCAGCATCGGTATCCGACTTTGAGAGCAGAAAAGGTTAATCACCTGGTCACTCATCTCCTCCCTTATCTTCATCTACAGCCTACTTGTGAAGTTTATTTATTACATGCACATGCAGAGACCAGTGCTACCACCGATGGTCTAAAGTATTAAGCGAAGTGTTGTTATAGGTGCATCTAAAATTATGTCGTTGCTCTTATGTTTCTTTGATTCCTTTTCAATCTATAATTTATTTGATTTTTAAGTCGAAGATCCAGGTTATGAAGTTTTGAAAAGGTTATTAGGGGAGACATATGCAAAGATAGAAATGTCATTTACAGCTATTCGTACATCTACATCCCCATTGCATATTAGAATTGCAATTACTTATCTCTTGTCATGAAACATAGAATGAAGTCCGGAGCTTCCTATTCCACGGAGTTGATTCACTAGGCAGCAAAACATTTTTGGATTACTTTCCAGAATACCCATGTCAAGAAGGCGGAGTCAATTAGAAGAGACGCATACTCGGGAAAGGAGAATTTATAGGAAACTGTAATGACTAACTTGCCCTGTTCATTGCATTTCTGTTGCCGCCTTTTCCAGGTCTATTTCATTGTGCTACTGCTCCTAACTAGTGCATCATAAGTGAGTTTTTCTCTCCTCAGGCTAGCAACTTCCTTTCAGGCTTGGTTATTTATCCCTCACATTGACAAAATTGTTATTTTAGTCATTTGAAATTTTGCTTATTCTTGTAGCAATAGGATAAGACCTTGATCTGTAAATATGGTGCAAGAGTTTGAAAATGCAACTACATGTATTTAAATGCGCCTGTCTTTCTTGTAAGCAACTTTCTATTGCCTATTGATTTGAGTAGCAACTCGAGGCCTCAGTTAATTCAGTGGTCGTTGAGTATATGTGAAGTTTTCTTATGTTGTCGTGGTTGAAATTGAAATCTGAACATTTCATTTTCTTTCCTCTCTCAAGCTTCTGGGCTTCTGTTATTCCGCTGCGCTGGATGGTTCCTTGGTGATTGCCCGTGACAAACGGTGTGGAGGCAAGCCTATTTTTAGGACGTTCATCCATCAAGGTGTGTCATTCAACTATATCCTTGATTTGTTGCTATGAATGTGAATAGCTAGTAATAAAAACAACTAACACAAATGCAAAAAAAAATTAAGCCTAAATTAGCAAAAAAAAAAAAAAAAAAAAAGATGACTGAGTTAACACAATTGTAGTATAGATAAGACTTTTTTGATAATTTTCCCAATCTCATAATTATCCCTTAGTCTTCCTTGTTCTTTCTTCTATCATTGAATTCCTTTCATTGATTCTTTGCTTGACATCATTACATGTACATGCTGCTTTTTATGTGAAATGCAACAGGAAGGGTTAAGGATATGCCTGAATTTAGATACAAACAACTTTTGCTGATTGCTTAAGCTTTGAACAAAACAATCTTAGAGGAGTTGTTCAATGACTGGAGTTGTTTAGTAAAAGTGAATGACGATGGTGCATAGTAGAGATTGATGGAGGAGAAGCGGGGATGGCATCTATTGGTGGATGATATTGATAGGCGAATGCAACGCTTGATAGACAATAAATGACTGATGGTGAAGTAACGTGCTGATATTTTGGTGAATGGAAGTTTGATTGTTGGTGTTCTGATCTAGCTATGGTTTTTTGTATTCTCAGTCTATTAAGAGGAAGACAGCATAGAAAATAGATATACAAAGGAGAATAATAAAAATAGGAGTAGTGGATTCCAGATGTTTAGGATTGTTTCAATAGCGGAATTCGGTTCAATTTTCGAACTTGAACTACTTTCGAAGAGTTCCATTTTGCTGACAATTTGAAAGCTTTTAGTTTGTGGGCTTGATAAGAAACAAACATCTAGGAATGGTGAGTTTGGTTCTCGGTTTAGGAATAAAATGAACGGTTCCAAAAAAAAGAGAGGAAATAAGAAATAATGAAGAAATGAAGAAATGGGCTTTGAAAGTTTAGAACTTAAAGGGGCTTTGTATGAGAGCGCAATTGTATTTTTTGGCCCAAATTTGTGAAAATGGGCTTTGAAAGTTTAGAACATGTTGGACCATATTTGGATTGGGCTCAAAAGCCCAGAACAATGTCCCAATTTTTAATAATAATAAAATTTCAAAAAATTCGGAAAATTAAAAACATAGAAAATGTTTAGAAAATAGGCCTCGATTGGATAATTAGATCTTAGCATTATATTTAACTTAGTGTCTCTTAATTGACATTTATGTAATTTGGAGATGTTAGTGAGTACTTGATTATAGTTTAGTTTTGGTAGATTACTTTTTTAGACAAGAATTGGATTTAATTTGATTATAGCTCATGAGGTTGCTATCTTAGGGCTTGATAATAGAGCTATGTCATATTCTATATCCAACTCGTGTCGAGTTACATTACTATACTATACTTTTTCACTCATTCTTCATTACTTTCTTTGATCAACTAATTGTGATTCTTTTTATATGGCTTTCTTAAGTTGTGATTTGCTTGCTTTTGTTGAATAATTAGGTTGCGTTTTGGGGTCTTAATTTGAAAAAAAAAAATCCTTGGGTTTTCTTGTCAATAACTTCTTCATCATTTTAAATCCTGCAATCATCACTAGTCATTAAGATGTGGACATCAAGGGTAAGGCATTTGTGAGATACTCACCATCCTACAAGGCTATCAAAAGGCTATCAATAATTTATAATTTATAATTTATCCTCCTTTTCTTCTTACCTAGGCTTGGCCCTACTTCCTCTATTTTCCTTCTTCCCCTGACCTAGTCTCCTTCCCCTTTCTTCCTCTCTCCCCTCACGCTCGCTAAAGGAAGGACACAAAGGATAGGTAGAGCAATAGAGACCGTCGAGTAGGATGTCTAGCCAGGGGCAGGTTGGCACGACGAGCTGACAGTGGTGGACTGGGTGGAGAAACCGAGAGAGTGAGAGGGATCGAGAACCAGGAAGAAAGGTCATGATTAAAGGGCTTCCTTTAGTAGCCAACGTGCTTGGACCTCGATTGCCAACCCTCGCCAAATATACGTGCATTGGAGAATTTTGTCTAACGTTTGTCCAACTAAAGTCAATTGCATTGAAGAATTCCCCAACTGCTTCTTCCTCATATTACGTTGGTCTTTAAATATACGTGCAACATCACCATCCAAAGACAAAAACCCTTCGGACCTTTTCCTTTAAGAAAAATAGCCTTTCGCCATATTCGATCAAGAAGACGAACTCTGTGATCTCGATGGTAGGGATCAGGTTCATGCTCGCCCTTTCCCTCTCGCTCCTCCTGTTGCTGTCTTCATCTCTTAGAGAGTTCAGCTAGCACTCTTGGACATATTGAACCTGCAAATGAGACCTTTAGCCAGGAAATAAGAAAGCTTGACATCCACGTGAAGAAGGGTGGCGGTGGGGGTGGCGATGGCAACGGCGATGGCAGTGGTGGCGGCACTAGTTACAAAGGTGGCGGTTTTATCTATTTAGTACATGTGGGTGCCAATGGGCATAAGCCTAGCAATGGGACTCAAAGGTCCTCAACCATTGAACCTTGCCCATCGTCGCTTGCCTGATCGTTTTTTTTCCTCTCTAATTCTCTTCAAAACTAGTTTGATTGCCAATTGTTTAGTCTATCTCGATAGAGGGAATTTTTTTTTTTTATGATTTTCTTTTTTAGTATGAAATGAAAGAAAAAGAGCCTAAATCTTTCTTTTACATCAACTTTTTTTTATTCACTCCACGAAAAAAAAAGAAATAAACTTTTTCTATCTATCTATATTTTTTAACCACTCGAGGTTTAATTCAAAGATGAATTATTTATGATGATAAATGCAATTTTTAGGAAAAATTTATTCAAATAGAGGTTTTTTTTTTTTCAACTCAATAACCATTTGAATTGAATGATTTTGAATGATTTCTTATGAGTATTTGATAGTCGAAGAAGTCTAAGATTGTTGAATATCAAATACTCATAAGAAATCATTCAAAATCATTCAATTCAAATAGTTATTGAATTGAAAAAAAAAAAAAAAAACTACCTGGATATCACTATTTGAATAAAGTTTTCCTAAATATTGCATTTATCATCATAAAGAATTCATTTTTGAATTAAACCTCAGTGATTAATAAAATATAGATAGATAGAAAAAGAAATTTATTTCTTTTTTTCGTGGAGTGAATAAAAAAATTAATGTAAAATGAAGATTTAGGCTCTTTTTCTTTCATTTCATACTGAAAAAGAAAATCATAAAAAAATAAAAAGAAGAATTCCCTCTATCAGATTGACTGAACAATTGGCAATCAAACTAGTTTTGAAGAGAATTAGAGAGGAACAAAAACGATCGAGGCAAGCGACGATGGGCGAGGTTCGATGGTTGAGGACCTTTGAGTCCCGTTGCTAGGCTTATGCCCGCTAGCACCTGCAGGTACCAAATAGATGATACGCCACCTTTGTAACTAGTGCCGCCACCACAGCCATCGCAACCCCCACCGCCATCGCAATCCCCACCGCCAACCTTCTTCATGTGGACTCGAGCTTTCTCGTTTCCTGACTAAAGATATCATCAAGGGGCTCAGCACTTCCACGAGCACTAGCCAAGCTCTCTGGACATCAGGACAACAACACAAGAATTGTGAGGGAAAGGGCGAGCGCGGACTTGATCCCAGCCATCGACATTGCGGAGATTGCCTTCTTGATCGAATTGGGCGAAAGGCAATTTTTTGTTGAACTGAAATCAATTGCATCAGAGAATTCCCCAACCGCTTCTTCTTCATCTAATGTTTGTCTTTAAATATACGTGCAACATCACCATTCAAAGGCAAAAACTCCCCAAATCTTCTCCTACGAAAAAAATCACCTTCCAGGCGATCTTTGCGGTCTCGACGATAGGGATCAAGTTTGTGCTCACCCTTTCCCTCACGATCCTCGTGTTGCTATCACCATCTCCTAAGAGCTCGGCCAACGCTTGTGGAAGGGCTAAGCCCATGGAAGAGATCTTTACCGAGGAAACAAGAAGGCTCGATGTCCACGTGAAGAAGGATGGCAAATGAAATTTGCATATATTTCAATGTATACACTAATGAAGAATACAATATATTTATAGACTTTATTAGATAACTATTTTACGATCATACTTCAATTAAGATTATGCATAATCAAATGGCAATATATGTGCAATATACATACAATCTTAAAAGACATGAATAATTTATACGAAATATCATAATTATCTTTAGTACATGAAAATATCTCGATAGAAAGTGCGAAACATCCGTAACAAGTTAAAAATAATAATAATGGAAAAAAGAAATGTGAAATTTGTATATATTTTGATGTATATACACCATCTTATTTATAAGTTTTGTTAGATTACCATTTTAAGATAATATCTAAATCAAGTATATGCACATTCAAATGGCAATTTACATACAATCCACATGTAATATATGTACAATCTCGAGAGATTTAGATAACCAAAAAGAAATATCATAATTATCTTTAACATAGGAAATAACGTATTTCGTCCCTCACCAAGGCTGGCTCGGTCCACCTCAAGCCAATCTCATGACATTAACCAAAATAAACGTAGGCTCAAAAAATAATTTAAAATACTCTCGAGACTTAGAAATTGACTATTTTCTCCCTTTAATTTAAAGTAATTATAGAAATGCCCTTAAACTCAATTTTATGGATGATGATATCACTCACGTGTAGAAATTTCGAAAGTTGTAGATGAATAATTGAGATTTAAATCTTTTGGGATATGGTTTTTTAAGGACTAATAGACTCAGTGGCATGCTTGTTTTTGTACATAACTAGATATGTCAAGCAGGTCGGGTTAGCTCGAGTTTTGGTCAATCACAAATGATCCAACTCAAATCAACCTATTTAACACGTTTATGATCAATTTATCCTAATATAAAATTTTTAACCCATTCCCGATCCAACCTTACCCAATCCAACCCATATAAGTAAACCTAAGAAAGCTTATTTATTATGATATTTAAAAAAAAAAAAAAAAAACATAGTATTGCTAAAACACTTTCATGCAATACAAATTAGTGTGCAATTTAAATATAAAAAAAAGGTTTGTTTCCTAAATATTTTCCAAGAAATATTTTTAGGAAAATTACAATATTTTTTTGGTTTCTGCTTGAAATTTGAAAATAAATTAGAAAATATTTTTTTTCATTTGTTAAGAAAAATATGATTAAATTTTCCTTGACTCATTTTTAATATTTTTAAAAAATAGAATTTTAAATTATTTTTATTTTTTGAAAAATCCATTTTTTATTTTTTATTTTTTAAAAAATCGAATTTTTTTTTTTTTACTTTTTTTCTTTTTTTTTTTTCTTCTTCTTTGGCCAACTGCTAACAGTTAGCCAACAACTAGCCATAAGTGAGCTCAAGGCTCAAGGCTCAAGCCCGCTCAAGCCTCACCGCCGTCAATGAGGCTTTCACCTCGTAGATTTGTGAGCTCAAGCTCGCTTGATGCCGCAAGCTTGAGTCTTGCTAGATCAACAAGACTCAAGCCTCACCAGTCATTGGTGACCTCGAGCTCATCTAAGGCCGGCAATCGAGCCTCACCTAGTTGATCACGAGTCATCGTTGTGCCAAACACTAGCTAAGGAAGGACTAAGGAGGAAGAAGAAAGGGGAAAAAAAGGAAAGAAAAAGGAAATATAAAAAATAATTATAATTTCAATTTTTATAAAAATATTTTTATAAAGTTAAAGAGGGAAAGAGAGAGTGCAAGGCTTAAATTGGAAATGGGTTCTAGCTTTTAAGTCCCACCCATTTAAGACCCGTTTATATTAAGTTTTCAGTTTTCAAACCCATATAACTAGTCTCTTGAAAATATAAATGTCTCATATATTACACATTTATGATTTAAATGGGTTATATATTGGTTGACTCATTTTGACACCTCTATATATAATGCAAAACAAACAAATCACACGTGTATTTGAAAAAAAAAATTAATAATTGTTTGTTGGCACATAAGTTTTGGCCATCACTTTAGGGTTTAATTGCATAAAAAACTCAGGGATTAATTTTTAATTCCTAAAACAATTCAAATCATTAAAATTGCATAGCACATAGGCATTTGGAGCATTTACATTAATAGAACTAGAATTTATTGAAAACATAATATATATTAATTAAAAAAAAATTAAAAAAAAAGTCATAGTTGTAAAAATGAAAAAGACAGGCCGGATTCGGGCCGGGTCGAACCGGCCCCTTATTTCTTTTCTCGACTAGACCCGACCCACCCTTTTTCTCTTTCTTCTCCCCGCGCAGGCCGGCTCATCTCCCTGTACCCTCCAGCCCGGCCCGTGCGTTGTTCTTCTTCCTCTCGTCGCCAACACGTCTGCAGCACAGCGACGTACTGAAGCAAATTGGTAGGAACAAAGGCAGAGCAGGCCACGGCACAATCCTAGGGTCGGGGGATCAGCCGGCCACGGCAAACTGGCGGTGGCAAAAGCCAATGCGCACCTGCAGTGGTCTTTAAAAGAGAGAGGGGACGTTCAGCCGAAGGGATAAACCAGGAGAGGCCTCGTGAACAAGGGTTGGGCCCCACGTTCCTAAGTCACGGCGGGCGGAACATAACGTTGGAGGTGCTCAAAATCGGGATGGTTATGCTAACGCGGCCGATGGGCGCAGAGCAGTTCGTGGAAGCTAAACTGCTGGTGGACGAATAGGGCATGGGAATCGGAGTAGGTGTAGGGTCGGAGAAGACGCTGGAGGCAGCGGAGTTGGCTCAGGTTTTGGGCGAGCCATTGAGCGGGGATGTGCCTCAAGAGGTTCGAGACAAGGAGATGAGAAGTGCGGCTCGGAACGCAATCAAAGGAGGGAGCTCGGACATAGATTTAAGCGACTTTGTGAGGTGGGTACACGAGCAAAGGAGGGGCAAATTCTGTACTTAGCATCTTCACGTTCCTTGTGGCGAGGCCAAGGACAGTGTTGAGAGAAAACGAAACGATGATTATTTATGTGTGAATTCTTAGGAACAACAGCTGACTCGGACTCCACGAAATATGACATATTTAATGTGAATTGCTCCAGACTAATCAAGTTCTTATTGACTCGCTTTTAGATTAGATTGAAATAGATATGTTAAAAGTTCTAAAACTTACTACGTACTTATAGTTAAGTTTAAAACCTACAAAAAGAGAAATCGAGTCTTTAAAAATTTCAAATTGGTGTAATATAATCTCATTAACTCTGTCTATTTTTGGTAATGAGAAAAACTAACGTGATTTTTTTTTTTTTTTTTTTTTTTTTTTGTGGCGATGATGTGACCAAAGAAACATAAGCCCGAAATAACACTGTTTTGGTCCTAATCTGGTTTTTTTAGTCCAAATTTTACATAAATTAAAATAAAAATTATCTCAATTAAAAAAAAGTTGAGAAACCTGTTTTTCCTTTTTTTTTTAAATTTAAAAGTGAGCTTATTTTTTAATTTTTTTAAATAAAATTTGTATTAAAAAATTAAATTTGAATCAAAACAACATCGTTGTAGCCACACAATCACCATGTAGAAGAGAGAAAATAGTATAAATAAAAAAAAAATCCTATTAGTATTTTCCATTAACAAAGTTGAAGGGAGTTAACAAAAGTACTTTTTTTTTGTCAAAATAATGAAAATGCTTTATTACACTAATTTGATAAATTTTAAAAGTTGATTGCATTTTTTTCTAATTTTTTGAATGTAACAACACTTTCATAATAAATTTAAAGACTTCTAATATACTTATCCTAACTAGATTTTGGCAACACTTGTGATGGTGTAAAATTATCGAGAAAGCCCGAAAATAAAACTGAAGGGAGAAAGATTATGGAGTGTGGAGTGTAAAATCGCAAAACAAGATCTATTTGATCTCATGTTTTTGGGCCTCTGGTTTTGTCATTCACAACTATGTGATGAATTCCTAAATCCTTACACTCACCCTGAGAAGGAACAAACTTCACAGACAAATTAAATGTTGTAACGACAGAGACAAAATAAAGCGACTAGCCTCCAATAAAAAAAGAATCCAAACATTAAGCGGGACAAGAAACTCATAATTAGACCCTAAGACCTAAGATAGCAAGGAACGTGAGGTGCTATTGCCAGAAACATCTCCAGTACGTTGCCTCTCTCTGTCTCTCTCTGTGCACGCGTGCGCACTAATTCCATTGTGCTTCAGTGTGTGAGAGTGAAGAAGCACAGCAAACCTGACGACAGCAAAAACTCATAAAGTAAAGCCCTCGAGAGATTTGGATTGGAAACTTATGCATATCAAGAAATTAACTTTTAAGCCTTGAAGTTTCCCTAAAAAGTCCGCTCACTTGACCACTTCTTAACTTGACTCCTCGTTCGACCGTTTTCAACAACAATCTTTTCCACGTGACTCCTGAGAGAAATCCGTCCGCCAGATTTTTGCATTCCCCTCATGAGGGCATCAACAATAGCTCCACTTCCATGAAGAGGGTACTCAAGACTGCAACCAGGTTTGTACCACTCAGCAAACATGTATACCTGAAAATTGCAGATAAAAGGTGTCACCTCCTCAGAAGGTTGGATGTAAGGTAAAACAAAAGTAAGATACATATTTCAGGCATCCAAGCAATTTGTTGATAAACAACCAGCCAGCTAGCAACTTCAAATAGCAGAGGTCACATGCAAGAACTCGGAAATTAATCAGTTAAGGACAGCAGGAATAACTGCATAGAAAGGAGAAAATCTCTCCTGTTAACATCAGGATTCAACATAACCATTTGATCACCACCCCATCGTTTATATACTAAACAAGTTGCTCGAGTTGTAGTTTCTGCAAGATAATAAACAAGACCTGAAAGCAACTCACAACACTGCATAATGTGGTAGAGTATAAAATCTCCAAATGATTAACTATTCTCCTAAACTACTCAATAACAGATACTGAACTTCTAAACTTTTATCAAGTGGCTAAAGATTTAAATTACTAAGCAACATGGTGCATGCTTTAAGGTTTTAAAGTTTGCAAATCAATCGACCATAATCTATATAACTACCAGAAAATACTCTCAAAAGAGGACTAGGGCCAATCATTTCATATACTGTTACAACAGGAATCAGTTATTCACACGGAATTAGTTACACAAGCTGAAACTGTATCAAATAAGTTCGTGAAAGAGAATATGGAAATCCCAAGGATAACAATTACCAATCTTAGGAGCTTTTCAATATTTAAAAACATCATAGTTACCATCTCTGCTAAGAGTATACCATTAGATTTCACCCCGCAAGAAGAAAGGCAAGAAGGTCCACCCAATTCCTTATAAAAGGATCTTTTAGTTCCAGTGAGTCAATGACTTCTGAGAAGGGTCTAAGAAGCTTTGTCGCACCAATAGCACCCTGAGGTCCCATTTGGATAAAGATTTCAACAAGAAAGGAGCACATCTTGGAGCAGTGGTGGAAAGGACACCCAAATCACCACGAGCAGATAGAGGAGGTAGAGCCATCACAGCTGCAGACATTGGAAGCACTGCATCCTGCAAATTCATATTATGTAAGAAAAGATGAATAGCAGCAAACCAACAGAAAAAGATGCCCATACTTCAAATTTAAACAAACACATTCATTACAGATAAAATGTAGAGTAAGAGTACCGTTATATCATAATGGTCACTGATAAATTGTAAAACCAGCACTAGATTCAGAGGTTCCAATTTACTTTAACTTCTCATAGGGGTGTCAACATCAATAATGAGTAATTTTGCTTATAAGCCGTTGTAAAATCTTCTTTTGCTGTTTAAATCTACAAAGCCATCTTGTTCTTTCTTTACAAATGAGACAGAATAGAACAGGAGATACCATGAGCTTTTCCATTCTTGCACGGCATTTTGACTTGCGTACTTCTCGAGGTCCTGGATTAAGATTTAATTAAAAGCATAAGCAGAAACATACTATAAAATTTAAAACATCATGGGCATTGACTGAAGAACAACAGAGATAATATTACCAGGCTCACAAATTGCCATCAGTGGACCCACATAAATTCTCACAAGAACATATGAAGCAATAATACTGTTTTTCTCTTTAGAATAGTAGTCAATTCTATGTATACAGCGGTCTCTTTTGAATGTTCCCTGAGTTTGTAATATATCCAATTCAGCCTAGGAGGCAGATTATGACGCTCCCTGAATTTGACTGGAGATCTGTCAAGACTTTCATGAGGTAATGTTCAATCCAGACAAGACTTCTCTACCTCAAACAAAACGTTTTCCTACCACTACATGTATCTAAAAGTTCCTTCATAAGTTATCTAGGTTATGCATGTTCATTTCTTCAGTGTACCTAAGATAAATGGCAATCTTCACATTCTCAGCCATGGCAGTCTACTCAATGAATGCTTTCGTCATAACAGCTTGGTAATCGTCTTTTGCCACAGTAACCATTTCCATTGTTTAAGTTAATTCTGTTCAGCTGACGCCAAACACTTAGCGTCATCTGGGAAATCTATGTAAAGACATTCTTTCCCCTTGATATTCGCACCACGATGCCTCGTATCATAAATCATTTTGGCATTAAGGACTCTGTATTAAGCTGCCTTATTGTCTATCAAAAAGGGATAACCAGCTTTTTCCACGTTAGCATCCATATCCTCAACAACTGAGCACCATTAGATTTAAACTAACTTCTGGCTATCGGCATATCTGTTTCATATTAAGCAGAACATGATAAATGAGACCATTCTGTCCAATCTTCAATTAGATAGATGAATTTGGCAATTGGTCCAGTAACATTTTTAAAACTGATATGACATCCATATATTCATAGATGCGCTAAAGCTAAGTCCAACGGATGATGCTTTAGATATAAAAAAACCACAGGGAAAAGAAGGATCCACCTTGAAAAACTCTATTGGACCAATACGTGAAAAAAATTCACCTTCTGGTATGTACACCATCCAGGAGTCATAGTTAGCACACGGAACAGACTCTCCTAATGCATCTAACACCTGATACATGAGAAAATGTCGTTATCTATTATATCATCCAGAGGCGAAAACAACACAGGAGTATACCAATGGAAAAGCGGCCATATAAACATAAACAATCTGCACTTGATTCATGCTAAAGACAAAATGGGGCAACTTAGAGTGATGGAAATCAGATTACCTGTGCAAGAGGATTCGCCTGAGGATCCCTAGATTGGAAGCCAGAAAACAGCGAAGGACCAGAGTCGAACTTATACCCCTTAATGTCAAACGTGTAAGCGGCACCTCCTGGTTGATCGTGGCTCTCCAGCACAAGCACGTCTTGGTTGTATCTGGCAAGAAGCCCAGCATAACAGAGACCAGCGATACCACTTCCGATGACCACGACATTGGCCTCAGGCTTCCCTGATACCCAAATCCACAACTTCTCGTTATCAAAGAAACCCAATTCAAGTACAAAAATTCCGTCCAAACAATGCTACACTCTCCAAATAGCTATTTCAACAGTGATAGCAAATGCAATCTGGATCAAAACCAAAAACCAACCCATAAGCATTTGAGAAGGGAACTAAAAATGGTAATCACCAATTCCAGAAAAAGCCAACCCACAAGTGTTAATGCGTTGTGCCTGCTTAAAACTGACAGTAGCAAAAGGATAAGTTCTTGATCTACAAATATGGTGCAAGAGTTTGAAAATACAGCTACATGCATTTAAATGCGCCTATATTTCCTGTAAGCAACTCTCTATTGCATGTTGATTTGAGTAGCAACGCAAGGCTTCGTTTAATTTGTCAGTCATTGACTATATGTGAAGTTTTCGTGTTGGCTACATGCATGATCCGGATAGAATGTCCCCGCGACATCGAGGTTTAGCAAGGAACTTTGACCATCAGTTTGGCTTAGCAAGATTAGGCGGATTTCTCGTACTTCGAGAATTGTCTTTCGAAAATCCCTGAAGCAGATGAAGTTTTGGCCCTTCTACCATCTCACGCTAGTCTCGCGTACCATTCTACCTTCTTCTTCAGTCAGAGCTAGCATTGTGTCCGTAGAAGCAGGCATTGTTCGTGGCACTATTAATATCCTGATTAATGTCTCTTTTAGCGCAAGCTGTAAATTGAGTTACGTAAGCGAGATCTCAGGCGGAAAAGTGATTGATGAGTGGTTTGGAAAGCATCCATAGAATGAGATGCCGAGGGTTTCTCGGTTCTTGCCACACTTGATATGATTGGGTTATGTTTTGGGTCATCCCTAATCAGAGGAACAAATCTGAAAATCATAAGTATTTATCTTTAACTAAGATGATATGCAAGTAATATCCATAATTTGTAACTCACGAGTAAGTAATCTGATGATCAGATATATTGTTAGACACCTTTTTCCATAAGCTATATTTAAACTAAGCACTGGATAAGCCATATTTAAAACTAGATATATCTTCTTAGTTTTTTGTTGTCGGTTTTATCCTGATTTTTCATTTGAGTGAATTTAATTTTAAAAAGCAACTACTGAATGAAACAATGTTATGGTGAAGTCATAGAAAATAATTTATTAAAGAGGTGGTATACTTGTATTAGTTGTTCAACTTGAGGAGGATAAAGATTGCGCATGGTTTTCCAACAATTGTTTCCAGCGACAACATAATTCGGATTTGCTAATCTCCACGTTTCCTTATCCTGAGCCCTGTTAGGACTGGATGAGAGATCTAGGAAACTAACGAGTTTGCTCTCGGCATTACAACAGCTATACAGTCCCCGCTCTTCCCCTGTGCTTACACAAAGATAGCCTCTTGAAGCACCAAGGAGGAGTAGAAGAGCCATTGTCTTGTGCGTTCTCGTTTCAACTGAAGAGAAAGGGGAAAGCAACGCAGTTGAAGGTGACTTGGCTTACCCCATCCTCCATGGTTTATTGTTCCTATAAAGTCAGCCTCCGGAAGAAGTTGACTGATCCTGTCATTGGAAATCTTTTCGGCGTTTTGTATAAGAGGCGTGCGGTGCTCTGTAGTCTCGATAAATCAGTTCGTAATTCGTTGGTTTTCAATAAATTTAACGGCTCTTCCCGGGCAGAGTGTGACTGTTATTAGTGTACGATCAAGGGTGACGCTAGTGTTTCTTTTGGCCTATTCTTGTTGCGCTTTAGGATTTCACCGTGTACGGTTTTGCTGTCACGTAAATCCAATCGTTTTTTGTTTTATTGCAGAAAGTTTTGTTGACGATGATGGCGGAGATCTCCAGAGGCCGTGCTCTTTATTTGCCTCGATCAATGATTCAAGAAATCATGTCAAGATTGTCTCCGAGGGACGCAACACAAATGTGCATCCTCTCTAGAGATTGGAATCACGCCTTCAACACTCTTCCCGCTCTAGAATTCGATGAAAAAACCTTCGGGAGAAAAGAAAGACGTTGGTGATGAGCACGATGCTTTTCTAGAATATATCGATCATTACATCACACGACGCCATGAGCTCAACCTCAGCATCAACTCGATGAACTTGTTGGTCTTTGCAAGAGACGATAAGTTGAAACCCATAGTGCCCAAGTGGATAGATATCGCCTCGAGTCTCAATCTCCGACACCTTAGTCTTGGCCGCATCGTCAACTATCCCAACAGAAGATGGTACAAGCAAATGTGCCCCGACTTGGTGTCTGACACCATCTCTGTCCTCCACGTGAGCCATCTCTCAATGCAGGGCGTCAAGACGAGGCTGCCTCGCTTGGAAGAACTGGTCCTACACAGAGTCCAAAAGAGCGAAGAATTCTCGAACGAGCTAATGCTGAGCTGCCCGGCACTCCGGCGTGTGGAGCTGATCGACTGCTCCCGTTCCATGGACCTCCTCATCTGTGGACCGAAGCTCGAGAATTTTGAGGCATCGGCCATGTTTGAGAAGGAAAACCTTTCGATTTCAATATCAGCCCCAAACCTCATATCCTTCAGCTACACATCGTGTTCCACAATGCCCTACCCGGATGAGGAGTTGTCAGCTCTCCAAGTACAAGGCACTAGAAATCTGAGGGAGCTTGCTCTGCATCTGTGCACGGTCGGAATCGGGACCATCAGAAAAGCGGTCTCTCAGCTTCACCTCCTAGAGACCTTGAGGCTCGAGGGGAGCCCATCCGCCGAGCGCATCAGGATAACTCACAAGAATCTCAAGCACCTCGCCTTGACTGGATTCAAAACTCTCGCCTTGACTAGATTCAAGTCTCTGGTAAGAGTAAAGACCCAAACTCCTAATCTCGTGTCGTTCCAATATGACGGCCCCAACATCCTGGTCATCGGTCCACGAGATTCAACAAAATTGGTCAATGCGAGACTGGAGGTGGATTTCGGAGTCCGCAACAAGAGGAGGAGCTATCTCAATGCAGTCAAGTTCCTAAAGTATTTTGGCCGTTGCGACTCGTTAACACTGATTTGTAAGGAAGTCAAGGTAAGTAAATGTTTTCCAAATCGGTATTTTGTATTGAGTATTTGTATACTGATGTGAACTCAACATTAAAATCTTGCTATTCTTCTTTTTATATATATAGGCATTGGTTCTTTCAGAAGAAATTAGAAGCGAAATGCTTCCTCCATTATGGAATGTCAAGCATCTAAGACTTCAAATCATGTGCAACACTTCTGGAGATGTTGATACAAGTTCTCAACTAACGGAAAGCTTGAGGTGGATGTCTCCTAATTTAGAGACGCTGGTCATTAGCTCCTAATCTTGCCATCTAGACCCCGCAACAACAAGTACTCAAGAGCGAAAAAGGGCGGTGGCGGCTAGCACTAAAGATGTGTTCTCGACGAAGAAAACTCATCTAGGGATCACTATCAACTGTTATCCCTTTATATATATATATATATATATATATATATTTCTGAATTGCTTTCACTATTTTCCTTTTTTTTTTTAATGTTAGGCTCGCATTTCTTTCGGTTTACACATGGCAAGCAATGACCAAGGAAGACAAAGAAAACTCATCTTGCGACCACTATCAATTGTTTTCACTATTATCCCTTTTTTTTATGTTAGGCTTATCTTTCTGAACTCATCTAACGATCACTACCATCTGCTTTCACTATTTTCCTATTTTTTTTCTATTTTTTTTTAAGGGTTAATATTATGAAAAACCCAAAACTGATACACTTATGACAAATTTACTCTAGACTATTTTTTTGACCACCAAAAACCCCAAACTAATATACCTTTAATAAATTTACCCCAAACTGGTACACTTGTGACAAATTTACCTTTTATTAGTTTTCGTTAAATTTTATTGTTAAATTATTAAGTTAAATTAAACGTGACAGTTGACTAGTATATCGATTTAGGATTTTACACATCGTTTGTCACAGTTTACAATTTTTATGATTTTTTTGTGGTATTAATCTAATTTAGCGGATGATATATTTGTTACAAATTTATCGCTTCTTTACCTTTTATTAGTTTTCGTTAAATTTTATTGTTAAATTATTTAAATTAAATTTGTCGTGAATATATCGATTTAGGATTTTACACATCGTTTGTCACAGTTTACAATTTTTATGATTTTTTTGTGGTATTAATCTAATTTAGGGTAATATTTGTTACAAATTTATCAAGTGTCGAATAATTTTTTTAGAGTAAATTTGTTAAATATACCAGTTTAAGGTTTTTTATGGTCAATTAGGGTAAATTTGTTACAAGATAAATTTGTCACAGATGTAGATTTTTTAGAGTATTAACCTTTTTTTAATGTCAGGCTTGCGTTTCGTTTGGTATACATATGGCAGGCCGCATAACTAAGGAAGGAGAACTGACAAAACAAATTATCTTGTGAGTAGAAAAACCTCATCATTCCGTCCGATCAGTGAGGACACAAGAGCAAGAGAGAGAACTGAAGCAAATTGAGTGAGAGAGGGAGCTGAAGAGAAGGGAGCGAACAAAGAGGAAGCTAGAGTGAGCAAGAGAGGGATTGAGCTGGAGGGGGACTATATAGTATACCGTGCCTCATTATTACCAGATTTCAGCCATACTATTTCGAATTATGCAGTAACATTTCCATAATCAGGGAACAATCAATGAATAGATAGGGATGGGCCATCACTGTACAGAGAATCCTTCCAACAATCAGAGTAAACATTCACAATATACAGCCCTTTCCATTGTTGGAGCACCAAACAAGACCGCCACCTGATTTTACCAAATCCGATTGCTTCGGATTTGATACGACACAAGGAGCATCATCAAGTGCTTCGAAAAAGTACTCGATGACATACAATTAGCTGAGGCTCCAACACAAAATGCTTGTGTCGATCATATCTTTTACCGCTTCTGGATAGGAATTCTGCTTCCTGTCGACATTGTTGCCATCTCATGGGCCTCCTTGCTTCACGAGAGAAATGCACTTACTCCTTGTCATCCTTATAATCACCTACCATTTGCCCAATAGAGAAGTGACTCCGTCTGCCCGTGATCGGCATACTCTCTCTTCGTCTTGACCTTATCAAGGCGAGCTTTCCGGACGGCATTTTGTATTTGCCGCTCATGCTCCTTGAGCATTTCATCGAGGTCATCTCCCGAGGGAAGCAAAGGTCCAGAATAGTGGATTCGGCTCTTTTTGGGAGAATAACTCTGCAAACACAAACAAGAGAAGATAATCAGCTTTTCAGATCATAGCTTGCAAATCACCACACCAAAGGCAAGAGAAAAAAATGATCCTCATCTATACTCTACAATTAGTTGATGTCATTCTTTGACATTTGACATGAAGCTACCACAAAAATTATTCTCCAAAGCAATTTTTTATGATTTCTCAGATACTTTCGATTGATCTCTCAATATTATATGAGCAAAGATATTCAATACCAATTGTCATAGCAAGTCGTTTGAGCAAAGAGATAAAGATGCACTTAGCACAACTTAACTTCCAATGATGACATGGACATGATGACGTCCATTGCTTTTTTCAACTCTATATGCCCAAGCATTTTATTCATGATAGTAAATAAAGGAAAAAAATACAGAGAATGCCAAGAAACACTAAACAGCATTACCAAAGCTATATATATAAAAGGAAAATGGTTGAGTCAGATTATTTCACCTTCCACTAAGTGGAAAGGAACCGGAAAAAGGGGGGAAAAAATCCCTAGCAAAGACAAAGTTAAATAGCTTGTTTAAGTTATAATGCAATTACCGCGATGGACTCCCTCCGGGGGTGCTCTTCCCCCTTCTTAATCAAAGATATCGGCCTATGTAACAAATGATGTGACCAGTCATGCTTTCCTGCTAATTCACCACCATCTGGATGACTACACCTGGCAACAAAAGCCTCATCCCTCCATTGGGTGTTAGCATCCTTCTCCCTACTACAATCGAGATGCGAATCACCTCCCACTGCAACAGAATTAGAAAACCTGGATAACTGTGATGCTCTTCTTTGCATGAAAGATCTCTGCCTTGTCAACTCGGCCCCACCTCTTGGAGAATCGAGTTCTCGGTCTGGCACAATCAAAGTCTCAACCTCATTTGCATTTCCAATTTGTGTTGATTTATTAAGACTGGGTTGTGCTGATTGTCCAGATAGAATGAAATTGTTCTGGGTCGTTCCTCCTGGTTTCGCACTGGTACTTCTGGGATTCGATTGCTCTTGTCGCTTCTAAAGAAGGTAATAAAAATAATAATAAATGCAGTTAAGCTATGAAAAAATGGGTCCCTCTGCAATATATGTATGCCTACGCTGAATTTGTGTTAAGGCATTCACATCCAACCCTTCAACTTACATATATGTATGAGATATTATTAGAAGGTCCAGTTACCTGGATGGATGCCTTTAAATCAGCATTGGCATTTGATGTAGGCACAACTTTAGACTCTTTCGAACCCTTTCTAATTGATTCAAGACCACGAGCTTTACCAGCAGTAGCTTTACGCCTGGAATAAAAATCAACCAACTGTAGGGTTAGTAGCATGATGTGGTGTGTAGGAAACACTTCTCATGAAGCAATTCTAAGTGGCTACATAAGCAAGTTTTTCCTTCCCCATAATATGTCAATCCAACTCCTCCGCCATTACACATTTTGAAAAAAGGGAAAAGTAACTGCATTAACAATGGTCGTATTTATTTTACAGTACAAAAGTGGAAACTTTATGAAACGTTTTTGTTTGTACAAGGATGAACTAGTTGATAGTTCATTTGCAGCAAGTAATTAACAGAAAGTCCTTTTTTCTATCAGTTTCTATATAGCAAGATTTTGACAAGACTTCAAACTTTCTGTAGAGTTGTTCTTTCATTTGGGATTTTTTTTTTTTTTTTAATTTCGGCTAGCCATCTGTGATCAGATTTTAAATTAGTGCTAAAGACTGTTTCTCTAATCAGCACAGACCCACAGCCACATTTATGGCCAAAAGTGGAGATTTCTTTTAGTAAAACAACACAGAAGATGACTCACTTTCTGGCTTCCTCATCTCGAAGTCTGGCATCAAACTCCTTGCTTGACGGATACTTTGGCAAACTTGACGGATCACTTGGAAGAGGATTGGATGTGAAGAACTGGGATAGTAAATCAAAGTAAAGGATATTAACAGTTGTAACTAAAAGGAAGATAAAAAGCAAAAGATCAGCTTGCAGTGTCATAGATAGAAAAAATTTCTTCCTAAAATTTGTTTACTGAGCAGTAAGTCAATATTAAAAACACAGGCCCCACTTGATTCAATATCCTATTAAAAAGTTATCACATCGTTTCATGAAAAAAGTTGTACTTTGAAGGTTAGTATTTCAAAGTTATCAAAGAAATCTGCTGAATTATTCAAAGTTGCAATAACAATAAGAAAATTGGCACGCAAAATGTATTTGAAAGTAGACACGCTAGGGAGGAACAAACCATACATGACATCAAGAAAGCTGAAAAGGAAAAACTTCGGACCTACCTCATTCCGAAGGGCTGAGGAAGCCGTTCCACGGCATTCTGGTTCAACTGCAAGAAGAACATTTAGCAGGCCCAATGCGGATGAAGGAAAATCCTTAAATGTCTCCAGAAGACAGCGCTTGTAAGGTTGCTGAGGCTTGAAAATGGTTGCATGTGGCAATTTTGACTTCTTCCAATATTCTTCTGAAGGAGACCCACAAAGTTTGAAAATTTTGTGCAATTGCTCCACCTACAAATATTTCATGATCAGATAAGAATTGGTGAATCGCATAGACAATTATTTATTATAGACTCAGAAGTGCTTAAATATTTATTATAGACTCGGAAGTATTTCAGACTGCATTTTGACATTAGCTTTACACAACACTACATATTAAGGTAGATATGACACATCCACCCTCTTACAGAAAATACTGCCAATATAAATAAATAAACAAAACCCTGAAATAGAAGCTTGTAAAATCAAATTCTGTTGCCATTTTCTATGAAATTGATGCTGATTATAATTTATGTCATGCATAAGTAGACTAAGGAATGCTCTTCAAGACTCTTAGATTAGATTTTATGTAACTGAAAGTATAGACATCAAGCTGTTGTACACAAGGCAAAAATGCTCAAGTAAACATTGGGTATAGAATTTTCGAAACACTATACGACTGAAACAATGTTTTTCCCAATGTTCTAATATTGTAAACAAATTAGGCACTACATAAGGAATGGCACCTCTGTTCTTCCAGGCATTATGGGCTTCCCAGCAAACAATTCAGCTAGGATGCAACCAGAACTCCACAAATCCACAGAAGCTCCATAATCTGAAGAACCAAGCAACAGCTCAGGAGGTCGGTACCAGAGAGTGACTACGCGACTCGTTAGAGGCTGCTTTTGATTGGTCCGGAAAAAAGTTGCCAATCCAAAATCTCCAATTTTGAGATTGCCATCGTTGTCAACTAACAAGTTAGAGCCTTTTATGTCACGATGTAGAACACCATGGCTGTGGCAATGTTCAAGTCCACAAAGTAGTTGTTGCATGTAACATTTGATCTAGAGGAAGAAATTAAAAAAATAAGTCAGTCAAAGAAAGTCTATATCATCTTTATAGTTTAGTAAGAAACTACAGCAAGTAGAAAGTGGTGAATCACAATTACAGATAATGCTTAGGAATGAAGACCTTATATTGAAGAAAGAGTTTTGATCTAAAATAAAATGTCCACATTCTCCCTTTTATATTCAAGACTATATAGCAAACGGTAAATGTGAAGATGCAGCATCAAATGGTAAATGAGAAGATCTAAGGAATGAAGATAGAAACTCAAGCATCAATTGTGAGAAAACCTGGGAAGCTACATAAACCTACAAACTTTTGTTCTACTGTCCAATTGATGCAGTAGCCTCTTAGAACAACTCCACCTTATCCATACTCTACCCAACTTGTTGGTCACATGAATAACATCTAATTCAACCAAGGAAGTATTAAACACGACAAGTGTGTACCTGAGATTCAGTGAACTTTATACTCGGAGTGGCAGCGAGGCCAGCAAGATCATGGTCCATATATTCAAACACAAGATACAGACTGCCAGAAACCCTTGAAGTTATCAAACCCTCCAGCTTCATGACATTTGGATGGTCAAGCTTTCGCAAGATAATTATCTCCCTTGCCATGAATCGAACACTCTCTGGGTCCATATTAGCAAATCGAACCTTTTTCAAGGCTACAATTGCATTCGTTTCCAGGTCACGTGCTCTATATACACTGCTGTAAGTACCTTGCCCAATCTGTATCATTGGGAAGGATTTTAGAATATAGATTCTTTTCACAGGTAGACAACAAAAACATTAAGTGTCTATACTCATGACTATCTCTTAGCTATAAATATCCCTGAGAGAGCTGAGAATAAATGCTCAAATGCACAAAAGGGAAAAATACTAGAGTATCCAGAGTTAAACAAAATGCATTTAAGATGTCTATTAACTCTGTCTCTATCAATTCATGGAAGGACTCTACCTTTTTACTGGAATGTCAAATCAACGAGTTATGTGCCTTAGAATTCTCTGAATGAGGATAGAACGTGTACATTCGAAATCGAGGCTCTCTTAATCCCAAAAAATCATGTAGTTATTCCATCACTAACATCTCAAGAAACTATCCAAATGGTAACAATGACCTTTCGATCATATGAGCCATTGACAATGTTTTATTGATCAACGGCTTATCAATGGAGTGGTGTCTAACTGAACTGACCAATTCCAACCAAAACCTCTCACTCTAACACCATCCCGCATAGCATCCCAGCTTTTTGTTTGATGAATGTCAATGGTGTCCAGGCTACTTGAGCACCCAATTAGTCCCCATCAGATGTGACAGACTCTCTGTCACATGCACACCAAGTAATTGCCATAAACACGTAAGTTTGTGCTCCTGGGGTGACTCCAAGAGAATGCACAAGCGTGGTGATTTAAGCCCAAGCCTTAAGCGAGAATGACAACTATGCTCACCACTTGAGCAACCCCTTGGAGTTCACATAGCATGCCGGCTTAAAAAGGCTTAATATGGTTGAGAGTTTTCTCTAGAAAACATGCAGTGATTACAAGTTTAAGACCAGATACATCCATCATTCGACATAGTATGGTCCCAGAGTCCTATTTAACACTTGCGAGATAAAAACTGTTTATGCCTCTCCAGAAATGAACATCACAAATTTTTCCATTCACCTGAAACTTGTCAAATAAAAAAAAGAAAATTGACTAGGGTGAGAGCTAAAATGCGAGCCAAGTAGTTCAAACGTGCTTTTCAATTAATGTCTAGCTAACATGGATCTATGCAGCATCAAAAGTTCTCGAGAAAGGTAGTAGTTTATGTCCACAACTTAGCAAATAGTAAACAAAAAGATTCAATACTAGCTAAAGAACATACACTTGGGTTAAAAGAAATGTGCATCTTTTTTCTTTTATAGGAGATTCACCGTAAAAGATAAAGGCAGAGAAATGACCTTTTCCAGCTTCTCAAATGAATCGGCCCTTCGAGGCACCCATCCGTTAATAGCTTCTCCGGCCACTGCTGTCAGCCAAGAAGGCCATCCGGCTACCACTTGTGCTCCTCTCTCACCAAGGGGAAAGCCACATACTTTACCCACTTTCAACTGTACTTGTGTGTGTCCCCCACTTGCCACATCCATCGTAGCTCGTCTTTGAAGGGATTTTGACAGTTTCTCATTGAAATCAAGGTTTTTCCTATCCTCCACTTCATTCTCAACCTCATGTGGGCTTGGTATCAGTGGATCTGCAGTATCGTTGCCTCCACCATTGGCTGAAACCGCCAGTTCATCTCTCCTTAAGGATGCAACAGACCTTTTTGAAGATTTGCCAAGCTTCAAACCCCCGTCTTTAATCCTGTAATGGGCGGGAAGTATTCCTTTGGTGCAAATGCAACCCATTATCCCACTTCAAATTTGCCCTCTTCGTCAAATCAAAGTACCGGTTCCGAGAGAAACCCCTCTTTTCTAAAATTGAGACTGTCATCGATCAGCATTCCCAAAAGAAACCAAAGGGTCTTAATTCCTATCAATTTCTACAACTTTCCCTTGGTGAATTGCTTCAATGCGAAAACCAAAAAATGCTTAATCCTACGGCAAAAACGAATGAGGAAAAACCCCGATCCAGAAGATCAACCAAAGTTCTCCGTCCTTATTTGCAACCCAAAGTTCTCCCTCCTATGCTGAGAAACCCCCAATGCCTGAAAAGCCCATCAAGGAAGAAACCCCCGAATCAGACGCCGAAATCACAAATGCCAATAAACACGAAAAACCCAGATCACGAAAGCGCACGGGCATTGCAATTACCTTGGAACAAGAACAAGGATGGCAACCAAACGTCCGAACTTCCGAGCTGCCACGAGGAAAATTCTAAATGGGAAATGTCTAAAAAACCATAACTGCTGCTCCAAGTTGGTTTTTGCTTCGAAATGTGAGGCGGGAGGGGCAAGAAAGGAGGTAGAGAGAGAGAGAGAGAGAGAGAGAGAGAGAATTGCGGATCAAGCTTGGACCCTGAAAAGGCGAAGAGCCGGTGGATGTGAGAGACAGAGGGTTGGGACAGATTGTTGCGTCAACTCGCTAATCAAATCCAATGCCACGGGATTTCGCTTCAACGAAGCGATCGAAAAGATCTCTCCTTTTGGACGAACTTTTCCCTCCTGTACAAGCAAAAGAAAGAGAGGAGTGAAGGGCTACGTTTGAGCAAAGTTTTTCCTTGCAGGATAAGTACTTTTATTATCAGATCGCCCAACTGAACGTAGCACTTGGGGATATGATATGACATAGTTGTCATTTTATGTGGCACTTAATTTTAAAATCATATGTTGCTTTTATTAACTCATCATTATGTCGTCACATGAAAATTCTTTTCTATTTCACATTAGGTGTGCGTGTCTAATTCGTGCGTTTCATTTACTTCTTACAATATACGAGCTTGTTACTTATGAAAGGGGAATTATCTAGCTAAGGGTATTTGTAAATTTTATAAATTTCCAAGGAGATCTAGCCAAGCAAAATCTATTGAATTTGATGACTCGCCGGATCACACATTTACCCGAAATTTGAAATGATTTACATGGAACATGTCTTGATTTTTTGTGGAAAAAGGAAAGAACCAGATCGATCCTCAAAATTATTGAATATTGTGTTCCATTTCGTTGGAACCAACTCGCACGTGTGCAAGGTAAAATAAATTTAAAATAATTCAATTAAAGTATGAAGTGTTATTATTTTCTCAAATGAGGGCATAAGTTAAATCTTATTTCAAAAAGGATTCTAAAGTAGCTATAGGAGTTTTAAATAAGAGTCTGATATTTCAGTCGATCAAGGGAATTTTTGTCCAAAGGCAATTTTGACCTAAATTTTATTCAAAATAGATTAAAAATTAATAAAGCTAAAATTTTTTGAAAAAGAAACAAAATGTAGGCCCTCTAGCTTGTGGCCGCCACCCCAACTCCAGTAGGGCATTAGCGATGGCCAGTCGGGTCGCTAGCACCCCAACTGCGATGGGTTTGTGACCACATGTGGAGCCCTAGTTTTTTTTCTCTTGTGTATGTGTTCTTTAAATTTTACCCTTTTTTTCTCTTTTGAGTTTGTCCTTTTATGAAAAAAAAAATGGATTTTTTAACCTAATTTAATTAAGATGTTATGTAAAAATTAGGATTTGGATCAAAACAACGTTGTCTTAGTATTTTAGTTAACCTTAACGACATGTAAAACACCACGTGGGAAAGATTAAATATAAATAAAAAATCACATTAGCATTTTTCGCTAGTCATATTACGCAGTGTTAGTGAAACACAAAATTGAGTCCCACCTAGATTTACCGATGGCAAGTCTTGGCCATGGCTGGCGAAGGCAGCCCTCACTTATGGCTTTCGATAGTGCCTTGCTCTCTCTAGATATTGCCAATGGCCAGCCATCGCCTAAGACTAGCCACCAACAAAAGGAAAGGAAAAATAAAAATAAAATATAAATAAATAAGTAAATGACAAAAATGCCATTGACGAGCTGATGAGGCCAAGCCCTTCTTTCAGACTAACATAGCAAAGACTCTGAAAACAAGGTTTATTTCGGGCATTTATTTTTAAAAATGAGGGCATTTGAGACTCTTAATTGGAATTTTCTCACAATAGCATGTAGTTGCAATTTAAAAAATAGGGATAAGCATAGCATAAGTCCTAAATTAAAAAATTAAAAAAAGAAATAAATAAAAAAGGATAAAAACTAGTGAGCCCTCACCGCCAACTATCCCCCCTCGCCATCCCTTCTCAGCCATGGTGGGGCTGCAATGATGAACTCTCATCACTAGTTCATCTTTTCTTTTTCTTTTTTTTTTTAAATTTAGCTTTTTTTTATATTTTTTTATTATTTAAATTTGTGTTAAAAGTTAGAATTTGACCAAATAATGTCAATTTAACCAGGCCATCACCTTGTAGAAGAGAAAAATACTAAAAAAAGCCATATCAGCATTTTACATTAGCTATATTGGAAAAAATTAATAAAAGAACTCAATTAAACCAATTTGATAGGTTTTAGGATTTAATTGCACATTTTTTAAGTTTTAGAACTTAATCAGACTTTGATGACAAGTTTTATGACTTCCTATATAATTATCATAAAAAATAAGAAAAAAAAAACTACCAAGAATCTCAAATTATACCCACCATGTCACATTTGCTTTAATTTTTTTTTTTTTGTGACACAAAAACAATGAACTAATACTCATATAACACAATTACTCTTTGTTAAGATTTTATTAGAAATCAGCATTAAAATTCTAACGCGGCTTCGACGTGATGCTCGGTGCCACATCAAAAAATTAAATTAAATTAAAACTAGAAAGTATAAAAATCGAAGTATGGTTATCACAAATAATGTTCATCATCTTCCATGCACTGTTCGTCTTCTTCAAGCACTCATCCGTGGACAACAGCCTCGGTCAAGGTTGTTCGTGCACTGTTAAACCTTTTTCCTTTTTTCCTCGAAGCCGTAGGATTTCGTGTTTTCATGAAATATTCCATGAAGAGTCAGGGCAAATATTGGCTACTATTTGCCAATCTTCCTAAGGAGAGATTTCCAAGGTTTGGAGAAGCAGTGATCAAGGTGGCAAAGTCCATGGATTGATTTTGCTTGTATTTGACTGATGAAAGTATAGGAAAAATTGTAGGACCCAAAGGAAAAAAAAAAAAAAAAAGAAAAATAGTAGATGGAAAATGGAGGAGTTGGCCCAAAAAGATTAACACTAGTGCAGGGTAACGCTCATGTTTCTCCGATTTTTTCATTCTTTTGTTAAAAAAAAAAACATAAACCTATTTGGTAAAATATTTGTTCCCAGAAACAATTTCTCAATTTTTTGTTCACGTTTTGTTTCGGAACAGTTTTGAGAAGCAAAAAAAAGTTGCTTTTTGTTCCGGGAACAATTTCTAGAAGTAAGTTGATTTTCTTTTTTAATTTTATTTTCTTCTTCGCGACCACCATCAACCACCGAGCCATCGCTCACCAGCCCACCGCCGCGATGATTGCCACTACCGGTCACCGGCCGCCATCGGTCGCGCCATCGGCCGCCAATGGCGGCGTGTAATCCCTCTGCAAAAATATAAAATGAATAAATACAAAAAAGAAATTGTTGCGTTACCAAACGCATTTCTATTCTTTTTTTATTTCAGGAGTAGAAATTTTGTGTCGTTCTTAAATGGGTTCTTTTACTCAGAAATTGTTTTAAAAGCGAGAAATAGAAAAGAACTATTTCTGAAATGAAACTCTTTCCAGGAATTGTCATGCGCAGCCTAAAGGAATGAAGAAGAATATCACAACCAAAAAAAAAAAAAAAAACAGAGGAAAAATAAGAAAGAGGAATTGCACACCGCGGGATGTCCAGGTGGCTCTTAGCAGGGCTAGACGCCCGCTAGAAGATATTGAACAGTAGCGGCCATGAAGCTTCGAGATTCCTTTTTAGTTTTTGTTTCATTTTGTTTTTTTAACATTTTAATAGTGTTTATGTAGGAGGATAAATATGTCACTCGGGCATTTTTTTTTTATTGCAAAAAAAAAATTGAGATAAATGAGTTACAATGAGAATAATTTGGTGATGTACTTTAAGATTTTATGTGCTCATCCAACATTGTCCATACCACTACTCTTATTGATTCCCAAATTATGGGCAATTGGTTCCACAGGGAGCCAAATCTCGGTTTGTGTGAAGAATCAAGAATCAGACCGATTGGTTTTAGAATTGCCAATTCCTGAACCGCCACAATCAAGAACCGCACTATTTTATGTTACGGTAAAAAATCATATTCTTATAATCAAATATGAAAATAGTACCATTTCACCACAAAAACATTTGTTATTCTCCGTGTCGAAGACAATGCTTAAATTCTTGATGATTGCAAAAGGATTTAATCGGCTAATAAGATGATTCCCAGTTGGAAACCAGCAGTCCGGCCTTGGAATTTAAACCGAATTAATATTGGGCTGCTTCTAGGGTCGCTGATCGGGAACCCGACGTTTTCCTTAATTACAACCTTGAATCAATCGATCCAGGCCAATTCTGTTCGGTCCTCAGATTGACTCGGAGCATTGCTCACCCTATCCCAAAATTGAGATGGAAAGAAGTTACTCCCTCGGATCATAGCTCTAAAGGGTCGATGTCAATTTGTCACATTGAAATCGATGTCAATATGTCACCGCCTTCCTTCTGATGCCCTCGTTCATCTTCAGCCTCTTCCAGTCACGGTAAAAAAAAACGAGCGTCATAGTTGAGGGAGGAGTTCTCATGGCGGATCTGACCAGAACTCGCGTCGCCGTCGCCTGTGACAGCAGCTGCGGCTGCCCTTATCCTTGCCCCGGCAGAGCCTCGTGCAGGTGAGGCGGCGGAGTCGATCCGAGGATCCTACGGCGCCAGCTAGCTACTCGGTTTCTCGTGTTGTCTAAGTGATTTCGATGCTGGTTGTTTCGCGATAGGTGCGCGGCCCTGGCGGCGGGAGGAGGAGCGGACCACAAGGATTGCTTGTCCGAGAGCAACTGCGGCTGCAAACTGTGCGGTTGCAAGCCGCCGCCTGCTGCGGCGGCTGCTGAGAACGGACGATTCTATGACCGGTGCGGGCCGCGATGCACATGCACCACTTGTGGTGCTTGAACAAGTGGGGGTTTGAATTATGATATGCGTTGCTTGTGGCAACATATAGTTATGACCATATTTATAGTGTCTTGGACTATATAGTAAATAATATTTCGTCAAAATTATATAGTTAAGCTCTTTCAAAAATTAATGTAATTTGAGTTTCAAAATTATAACAATTTTAAATATTAACGTAATTTGGGTTTCAAATTATATATTTAAAAAAACTATGATAAATTTATAAAAAGTCCTAAAATTTATTATGAATTGATACATTCATGCCTGCTTTTCATTTATAAGATATTCAATTTGATTGATACAAGAATTTAATCCCATCAACCTTCCCCTTTTCTAAGTCTAATATTAATAACATATTTTTCTCGACTATTTGTTCTTTTACTTGGACGATAAAAATTATGCGGCAATTTTTTAATAATGAATTACGAGAACAAATACTAAATTATATAACTAACAAAAAGCAGCTCAAGATGGAGGTTTTTTTTCTCCCTCGAGGGTCTAGTTGTAATTTTCAAGAATACATTGTTCCATACATTTTTTTTTTCGAATTTTTGGGTGCAATTAATAGATTTATTGTTGTCTCTGTGATTGTGATGATAAATTGAAATGTTCAATTTATATAATAATGCAGGTAAATAGCTAAGGTGTCATCTGCAAATGGAGTTTTATCTATTTATTTATATTATATAAAGAAAAATTTTAAATTGGATATTCACTTATCATATAGTCAAAGTGCCCGCAATTAAAATTCGATATACGATCTCTTCTTTGAGAGTACGCAATTGGGTGCATCTGGATGCAATTCGGAAGCTCGTTTTCAACCAACCCACAAATCATTACTGAAAGCCCAGGCCCATGTAGTAAAGATAGCCATAAATCCCCTGCGAGAAAAAGGGAGATTGGGATTTATTTATATACTGATATTTAATTTTGACATAAACTCTCAGATATATTAATTATAATATGCTTAAGATCACATTAAATTGGGCAAAGATGTAAATTGAAATTACCCCGGAAATTTCTTAAATCAAGGACCTAAGTGCCAATTTTGCTATTTGAAGTTGACAATGGAGCTTGAACGGGGACGTTTTATAGCCCTAGGTCACGTCAAGTTCTCTTGAACCAAAGAGTCGGACCACCATAAATTGACATATGTATTTGCGCATAAATAATTCAACATCGCAGTCCCTAAAGAATTATTCTCCAAAGATTTGTAGAAGCCATTGTCGGTAAAATACTAATCTAGTAAATAAATTTCATGTGATTTTGCCATGCGGATGTGGTGCAGCAAGACACGTGGTATAGCTCCCCACGTGGGGCATACTCAAGGGATAAGGTTTTTAGCTTAATGATTTCTTATTTCTCAATTTCTATCTCTTATTATGTTTAAATTTTGAAAAAATTAGTAAGATAAAATCATTTACCTGAATATAAACTTGAAGTAGAGGGATAAATTAGAAAAAGTGTGGACAAGGATAGAGTCCATGAGCTTTAATTTTTGAAACACAATTACCAAGCAAAAATACTTTTATAACGTTATTCTTGTCTCTTTTAATCTACGATTTAAATAGAGAAAGAAAGAATAATTTTTAGCTTACTCATAGATGATACGGTTCACTTTTGAAAATATCACAACAGTGAACATGTAGATATTCGGCCAAAAAAAAAAAAAAAAAAACATATAGATAACCTGTCAATATAAATCTAAAGAAAATTAGCACAAATTACGGACATGTGCTCTTGACAAATAAAGTATTGTTGATTCGAATCATTACTTGTTTTATTCAAATAATTATATTCGGTACATCAGAATAAATATTACTGTGCTAGTGAAATTCATTTTGTTTAGTATTTTAAAATTATGGATAAGGACAAATTTTACGAGCTTCAATTTTTGTAATTCAGCTTTTTTGTCTTTTCTTCGACAATTTAAGTATTTGAGTTTAAATTTGAATAATAAATAAATAGAAAGTATCTTCAAGTAAATTTTGCAATGGCAAAACTTATTCTGAAAACAATCAAATTGTGCATTTGAGGAAGTCCATTTAATTTACAATTTTGTGCCCTCATTTGAAATACAGGATTTTAGGTATCACGTATTTTTTTGCATGATAAGTTTCACTTAGTTAAAAATATATCCTTTAGACCTTCCTATTTATGATATGAAGTATTTACTATATCATTACGTGAACTTCACTTTATTTTAATATAATGAGTCGAATTAGTTTACAAAATTTTAAAATATATATTTATCATAATAATTACATTTATTAATAGATTATTCATAGCTCAAAGCATTAATTGAATAAGTTACACTTTTAAGGTATATGTTATTCTTTTTTTTACCCATTATTTTAATTCTATTAATCTTGCAAGTTTTGCATGCTAGTTATTAAGTATATGTTTCCTTGGTTGCATTTGGCATTGTTATCTTTCCATAATATTCTAATCTTAATTATTGTCGGTGCAATTCACAATCAACATAAATTATCTTCTTCAATATCTTACATTCAATTTAATTAAAATTTCAACTCTTCCATGTTATTTATTGCTGTGATTTCGTAAATTTACTATCAAGTACTAACTTTTTATCTTATTCTTCATTGAAAATCAATACAAAAGTTGAAAAATCTATGCAATGTTGAAAGACAATTCTTTTTCATCTTATAGTCTAAATAGCGGTTTTATTTATATGACATATACACAAGGAAGAGTTTAAAGTGGGTTAACTTGATAAATACGGATTTTCATAAGTTGGATTAAATATAAATAAAAAAAAACATAAGTAAATAAGTCAAGTCAAGTCAAGTTGTGCTGTTAATGAGTCATTAAATTTGTATAACATATGATGGGATCAATTTGGATGGAATCATTTTCCGACCCGACCCAACCTAACTCAATCCGACCCGCCCATTTGGCGACCCTACCTCCCATTACCCTCTTCTCAACATCTTATCTTCAGCTTCCATCTTCATCTCCCTCCATGACCTTGTTCCAATCTCTTTGCTTGCTTGGCAATGTCAATAGACCTATGGCCTCCATAACTTTGCATGCATCAAGGCTAATGTTGGCCATAAATTATATTTACTAACTGATTAAGCCCGTATGCCAAGCCTTCCAATTAGGAATATCTAAAGATGGTTGCAAAGCCCGTAACAATGGGGCAAAGATGTAAACCGACGATAGAAAAAGGTCCTGAGAGCAAAATTTGATTTTCAAAGTTGACGATGGAGCTTGAATAGGGACGTTTCACAGCTAAATTAGAATAATGATTTTGTCATCCAAATCTGATTTTTATACATATAAAAAATTTAAAAATAAGCTAAATTAAAATTTTAAAAAGAAAGAAGAAAAAGGACAAACTAGTGAGCCCTCAACACTGGTCATCCCCCACCCTCGACAGACCTTCTCAGCGATAGTGAGGCTGCGGTGTTGAACTCTCACCGCTAGTTTGTCTTCTTTTTTGTTTTTAAATTTAATTTAATTTAATTTAGCTTATTTTTATATTTTATTATTTAAATTTATATTAAAGTCAAATTTGGATCAAAATAATGTCGATTTAACCACGCCATCACCTTGTAGGAAAGAAAAAATACTATAAAAAAATCCGTCAGTATTTTTCATTAGCAAAATTGGACCAAATCAACGGAAGAATTCAATTAAACCAATTTGACAAATTTTAAGATTTGATTGTACTTTTTGTAAGTTTTAGAATTCAATTGAATTTTCATTATAAGTTTTAAAACTTCCCATACAATTATCTTTAAAAAAAAAAAAGGAAAAACCACCAAGAACCCCGATTTATGCCCACCATGTCACATTTGCTTCAATTTTTTTTTAGTGACACAAAAACCACTAACTAATACCCAAATGACAAATTACCCTTCGTTAAGATTCTATTTGGAAATCACCAATAAAAATCTAATGTGGCTTCAACATGACGCTTGATGCCATGTTAGAAAAAATAAAGTTAAATAAAAATAGAAAAGAAAAAATCGAAGCACAGTTAACGCAACTAATGTTCATCGTCTTCCATTCACCGTTCGGCATCTTCAAGCACTCATTTGTGGACAACAACCTCAGTCAAGGTTGTCCATGCACTGTTGAACCTTTTCCTTTTTTTTTTTTTTGTCGAAACTGTAGGATTTCATGATATCATGAAATATGCCTTGAACAGTCATGGCGGGGCAAATATCAGCTACGATATGCCAATCTTCCTATAGAGAGACTTCCGAGGTTTGGAGAAGCAGTGATCAAGGTGGCAAAGTCCATGGATTGATTTTGCTAGTATTTGACTGATGAAAGTAGAGGAAAAATTGTAGGACCCGAAAAAAAAAAAAAAAAAAAAGAGTAGATGGAAAATGGAGGAGTTCTCTAGAAAGATGAACACTAAGGAATAAGGAGGAATATTACAACAAAAGTTCCAAAAAATAAAAAAAGAAAAGAAAGAGGAATTGAACACAGTCGGATGTCCAGGCGGCTCTAAGCAGGGCTGGACGTGCGCTTGAAGTTGTTGAACAGTAACGGCCATGAAGGGTCTGTTTGGTAACATTTACATTCTTTTTTTGTTCCTGGGAAACAGAAACAAAAAAAAAAGTGTTTGTTCGGGGAACACTTTTTGAACAAAAAGATGCGTTTGGTAAATTTGTTTCGGGAATAAAAAATGAATAGAAACACGTTTGGTAAATTTTTGTTCTTTTTTTGTTTCTTTCAATTTTTTAATATTTTTATTTTCATTTTTCATTTTTTCCTTTATTTTTTATTTTTTTCTTTCGGCCGGCGGCCTCACCGGATCTGGGCAAGCCGAGCTCGCCCGAGCCAAGGCAAGGCTCGGCGTCGCCGGCCCTCCATGGCCGAGGCCGGCGGCCGGCCAAAGAGAAAGAAGAAGAAAAGAGAAAGAGAAGAGAAGAGAGAGAAGAAGAAACAAAAAACAAAAAATTGTTTCTTCAAAATTGTTTTTGGAACGAGAAACAACTTTTTTTTTTTTCGTTTCGTTCTTTTTGAGTTCAGAGGGAACTAAAAAAAAAAAAACAGAAACGCAAACAAACGCGTTTGTTCATTTTTTTTGTTCCCTGGAAAAAAAAAAAAAAAATGTGTTTATAAACACTTCGAGAAGTGAAAACATGCAGCCTCGAAGCTTCTAGATTCTTTTTTAATTTTTGTTTCATCTTAATTTTTTCTAACATTTTAATGGTGTTTTCGTAGGAGGGTAAATATGTTACTCAAGAATCTTTTCTGTCAAAAGAAAAAGTCTGAGGTAAATGAGTTACAATGAGAATAATTTGGTAATGTACTTTAAGATTTTATTCGCTCATCCATCATTATCCATACCGATGTTCTTAACGATTCCAAATTATAGGTGATTGGTTCCATGGTGAGCCAAACTCCGGTTTGTGTGAAGAATTGAGAATCAAATCGATGCGTTTTGGAACCGTCAATTCCTAAACCGTCAGAACCAAGAACCGCATCATTTTATGTTAGGGTAAAAAATCATATTCTTATAATTAAATGTAAAAAGTAGTACCATTTCACTATAAAAATATTTGTTTGGCCAAGTACTTTGTTTCTTCATGTCAAACACAACGCTTCAATTCTTTAGTATTCAAAAGCGATTTAATCGGGGAATCGTATGATTCCGAGGTAGAACTAGTGGTCTAGCCTTGGAATTGAAACCGAGCCAATCCTGGGTTGGTTCCAAGTTCACAGATCGGGAACCCAACCAGTTTTCCTTAATTTCAACCTTAAAGCAATTGATTTGGGCCGATTTTGTTCGGTTCCCGGTTTGAACTAGATTATTGCTCACCCCTACCCCATATTGAGATGGAAAGTTAGTCCCTCGTATTTTTGCTCTAAAGTGTCAATGCCAAATTTTAATATTACATGGTCTAGGTGGTCGGATTGCCATGGACAGGCCTTCCCATTTTGGTCGGACTTTAGTCGAACCTTTTTTTACTCCATCAATCTTCACAATTATACCCAAGTGGTTAGAAGTTATTTAATAGTAACTTTTAAAGTTAAGCCTCTATAGTTATAATTCACTATTTAAAAAAACTAGAATTTGGCGACCGTTGACGGAGCCTCAGCAAAAGGAGGCGGGTTTCCATGGCCCTCGGTCAAAGTTGTAACGGACGAATGCAGTAATAAGCAAGCGCCACGTGTCCTACATGCACCGCTTGTACCACCATGTGCCATCCTCCATGCATGGCCCCCCATCGTCGCCCTGCTTATAAAAGCCGCCTTCCTTCTGATGCCGTCGTTCATCTTCAACCTCTTCCAGTCACAGTAAAATAAGCGAGCTTCAGAGCCGAAGGAGGAGTTCTCATGGCGGACCTGACCGGAACTCGCGTCGCCGTCGCCTGCGACAGCAGCTGCGGCTGCCCATATCCTTGCCCCGGCGGAGCCCCGTGCAGGTGAGGCGGCGGAGTCGATCCGAGGATTCTACGGCGCGGGCTAGCTACTCGTTCTCACGTTGTCTGAGCGGTTTTGATGTTGGTTGTTTTGCGACAGGTGCGCGGCCCTGGCGACCGGAGGAGGGGCGGGCCACAAGGAGTGCTTGTCCGGGAACAACTGCGGCTGCAGACCCTGTGGTGGCGGGCCGGCGGCCGCTGTGGTGGCTGCTGAGAACGGGCGATTCTACTGCCGGTGCGGGCCGAGCTGCACATGCACCCCGTGTGGTGCTTGAAGAAGTGGCGTTGCTTGCGGCAACATATAATTATGACCATATAGATAGTGTCTTGGACTATATAGTAAAGATTCAAGTATATGTCGTCGAAATTATATAGTTAAGCGCTTTCAAATATTAATGTAATTTGAGTTTCAAAATTATTGAAAAAAAAAAGGTCTTTTAAATATTGATGTAATTTGGGTTTCAAGATTATATAGTAAAGATTCAAGTATAAGTCGTCGAAATTATTTATATAGTTAAGCGCTTTCAAATATTAATGTAATTTGACTTTCAAAATTATTGAAAAAAAAGGTCTTTTAAATATTGATGTGATTTGGGTTTCAAGATTATATATAAAAAAAAAATTAGAATGAAAGCGTGGAAATTCGTAACTTTTGCTAATTATTTTCGCGTTCTTACTTCTTCAGTGCCCAAGGATGTGGAGTAACTTAGCTAACAAATTAAATACATCCGTGCATGTTTTTCATTTATACGATGTACAATTTGATTAATACAAGAATATAGGGGAAGTCTAATATTAATAACAAATTTTCTCGACTATTTGTTTTTTTACTTGGACGATCAAAATTATGAGGAAATCTTTTAATATTGACTTACGACAACAAACACTAAATTATATAATTAATAAAAAGCAGCTCAAGCTGGAGGATTTTTTTTCTCCCTCGAGGGTATAGTTGTAATTTTAATATAAATAGTGGCATTTTAAATAGGGGTGTGCATTGGACACGGGAACCGCCCGAACCGCCGGAACCGGACGGAACCGCCGGAGCCAGCGGTTCTTGAGGGAACCGTCCGGTTCCCGGGTCCAATTGTTGAGAACCGGTGAGAACCGGTCCGGTTCCCGTTCCGTGGGAGGATCCGCCCGCCCGCCCACCCGGACCGGACCGGTACTATTTATAATTAAAAAAAAAAAAAAACAAAAAGTCGTCACGAAGCCCCCCCGCCCCTAATTCGCGAAGCCCTAATCGCGTTTCTTCTTCTTCAATCTCCAACTCTCTCGTAACTTCCTTTCCTTCTCTTCGTCTTCGATTCCACGATCCCACGGTCCACCCCAAGTATCCACGCCGCCCCCGTGCTCCTCCTCCGCCACCGTCCGCCCCGTCGCGCCGGTCACCACTCGCCGGCGGCCAACCGCTGCTCCTCCGCCTCCGCAAGAACACTTGCCCAGCGAGCCGGCGAGCCCCCTTTTCCGTCACTCAACAAGGTAAGAAGCCCTAATTTGCTTCTCATCTCTTGATTCTCTTCCGATTTCTTCCTCAGTTTTTGATTATCTCTCTATTTCTTCCTCAATCTCTCCTCCTCGTCTTTGATTCCTCACCAAGCATTCACGCCGCCGCCGCTACTCATCCTCCGCCCTTTGTCCGCCCCCTCGCGCCGGTCGCCACTCATGGTTCCACGGTCCACCCCGAGTATCTACGCCGCCGCCGCTGCTCCTCCTCCGCCACTGTCTGCCCCCGTCGCGCCGGTCACCACTCGCCAGCGGCCAACCGCTGCTCCTCCGCCTCTGCAAGAACACTTGATAGAGCCGGCGAGCCCCTTTTCCGTCACTCAACAAAGGTAAGAAGCCTTTACTCTCTCTCTCTCTCTCTCTCTCTCTCTCTCTCTCCTCTCTCTCTCTCTCTCTCTCTCTCTCTCTCTCTCTCTCTCTTCGCGCGGGAGTGCGTGGGTGGGATGCGAAGGATCTTGATCAGATGGAATAAAGTGTGCGTGGGTGGGATGCGAAGGATCTTGATCAGATGGAATAAAGTGAAAAGAAAGAAAAATTTTACGTTTTCATGTTCGTAGTGTGGGTATACGGGCTTTATCTTGGCAAAGGTTTTATCTTTTTGAGTTTTGGGTATGTGGTTTGCCACTGATCTTGGATTTGAAGGTGCCCTATTCTGAAGTAAGATGAAGTAATGATAGCTGCTGGCTGAATTGGCATAAGCAAAGAAATCAGTGAAAACACAAAGTGTAATCTGAGAGCTCTGATCTATACTTGCATTTGTTGATCTAGAACCTATACGCATCCATCGACCCGTATTAGTTGAACCTGATGAAGCATTACAACTCATCGCATAAAATAGGTCCCATTTTCAAAGGAATTACCCTCAGTGAGGTGAGTGCGATGTGTTCACAGCAGCTAAATATATGTTCAGAGGACAATCATGTAAATTTGATGGGAATTAGAAAAGAGGAATTGGGTTTTCTTTGATGTTTGTCTTAATCTATGCGCAGGAAATTAAGCCATATGGTGTGGCAAAAGTTGTGGCTTCAGACAACGTTGAATTTGAGAAGGTGATTTGTTGTGGGAGTTGTCGGTTAGGCGAGTACGAAAGATAAAGAAGAAATGGGATGATCAGGAAGCTTGATCCATTGGGGTTGCCTTTGTCATACCATGTTGGAATATTGGGTAAATTTCTCATTCACGAACAATTTCCTATTATCATAATCTTTTCAGCGATACATGAATTTCTTCTTAATCAAAAGAACTTTACAAGACTCTCTTTGGGGTGGGTAATAGAGTTTTACGGGCGTGCTCTGATTTTGGCATGTGCGGCTTAAATAGCCGTGCTATTCTGGCAGAAAAATGTTTTAGTTAATTGATTTTGACAGAAGAATGGTGTTGAAGTCATATGGTTTTTTAGAGCAATACGTTACAGAAGGTACACATTAGAAGAAGGACAGGTCTCAACAAGGTCAAGAAATGATGTAGGGGCAATTTGACCTTGGATCGGCATCTTACAGAATGCCCTAAGTCAAGTTTTGTCAAGTTCTTGATCTCAGCCTCTCAGGAGACATTAACCTAAAAACCATTTGTTTGTACCGATGCTTCAGACTACCAACGTTCCCCCCCCCCCTAAATTTCTTTACACTTTGTGTTTTCACTGTTTTCCGGTGCCGAGTTTGGTTTTTAGTTTGTGGAATTTTGTATTATATGTTATTTGTCTGATCCTATGATACATATGACTGGACGAATAGAAACATAAAGACATGGCTCATTTCCTGGTTAGCAGTCCTAGTATGCCGTGGTCCTTGGCTAATGTTGCATTACAAACTTGCACTAGATAGAAATCTGCTGGCTTTTTCTTTCTAATACCTGCTAGACCCAGAGAGTATCGTATTTATCTGTTTTCATGATCGTATGGTTAAGGATAGAGGAATTGGAAACCTGGATGTGTTGTCGAAGTCCTTCTGTGGAATTGTGATTGTGCATTTTCTTATATTCTAAGATTGATGATCTAGACCTAAAGAAGTGATGTAGACTAACCATAGTGTATTGCTTGATTCAGGTGATTCATTAACATGTCAATGGAAGTAGAGGAATCTTATGATGCAATAACACCAATAGTGGAATCAACATCACAAGAACATGAAGGAGGTGAAAACTTTGAAGAAACATCAAAAACAAATCAGGTATCTGGTTCTTATCCATGTCCTCCTAGTAAGCGAAAATCAGCAGCTTGGCTTCATTTTCGAAAAGGAATAACTCACACAAATGGGAAAGTTGATGTATTTTGCAATTACTGCGGATCCAAGTATTCATACCACGTTGATAATGGGACTTCAAATATGTTGAAGCACTTGAGAAAGTGCAATAAGTATCCTCGCAATGTGGATAAAAGGCAAAAATTGTTTGCATCACAAAGAGTAGATGGAACTCAAATGATAGGAGGAGATACTACTAGTAGTACTGGGAGTGGTGGAATTTTAACGACATGGAAGTTTGATCAGGAGATTTGTAGGCAAATGCTTATTCGGATGATTATAATTGATGAACAACCATTTTCGATTGCTGAACGTGTTGGATTTCGTGATTATGTGAATCAATTACAACCTCTCTTCAAGCATATGTCGCGATTTACGGTGGCTAGGGATTGCATGAAGTTGTATTTTTGTGAAAAAAGAAAATTAAATGCTTCCTTTCGAAAGCTTAATTCTAGGATCGCCCTTACGACTGACACATGGAGTTCCATTCAGAATTTGAACTATTTATGCCTTACTGCACATTTTATTGATGAAGATTGGAAATTGCACAAAAGGATCATCAATTTTGTGGTGATAGCTAGTCACAAGGGCAGGGATATTGGGAGAGTTATTGATAAATGCATATATGAGTGGAGAATAGAGAAGAAAGTGTCCACAATTACAGTGGATAATGCTAGTTCAAATGATGTGGCCATTAATTATTTGAAAGAAAAATTTTCAAGAGAGAGGCTATTGATCTTAGATGGTGAATCTTTACACATGAGATGCACGGCTCATATATTAAACTTGATTGTGAAGGATGGCTTGGCTGAGATACGTGATTCCATTACACGTATTTGAAACGTGGTTAGGTATGTGAGAAGTTCTCTTATGAGAGCTAAGACATTTCGAGATTGCATTGAAATTACAAGAATTGCTTATAAGGGTTCAGTTTGTCTTGATGTCCCAACTAGGTGGAATTCCACTTACCTAATGTTAGAGAGTGCCATAAAGCTAAGAAAAGCTTTTGAAAGGATGGAGGAAGATGTTTCTTTCTTAAGCGAGCTTAATTCGATACTCCAAGTAGCGTTGATTGGGAAAATGCTATTGTTCTTTCTAATTTTTGAAGAAGTTTTATGATACCACCAAGAAGATGTCTGGAACTTTGTATATCACTTCAAATGATTATTTTGTGGGGATAGCTTCTTTGTACAAATATTTGCGGGAAGCAATGAAGGCTTTTAATCATAGGGTGAGAGTTATGGGCTTGAAAATGAAAGAGAAGTTTGACAAATATTATGGAAGTTTTGAAAAAGTCAATATTATGGTATTGATTGCGGTAACATTGGATCCTAGAAAAAAGCTGAATTATGTGAGGTATTGTTGTAGACTAATTTATGATGATGCTGCAGAAGTTGATGAGATGTTTGATAAGGTGAAGTTTGCCTTGGAACGTGTGTTTAAATTTTATGAGAAATCTTGTCACTCTTCTAGAGACAAAAATTTGGATGGTGAATTGGTAAGTTCTTCTAATATCGGTAGTAGCTGCGATTCTTATCTCAATGAGGGAAATGAAGAGGATGATTGCAGCTTAAATTTCTTTGTGCAAGAGCCTTCGTATGATGACTTTCTTAATGAGGAGAAGAAAAAGTCCGATAACAACTTATCGAGCTCGATCGATATCTTAAAGCTGAACTTGAAGATGGTCGCGATCTTGACATTTTGAAATGGTGGAGTGTTGCTGGCCAAAAGTTTAAAATCTTATCTTTGATGGCTCGGGATATTTTGTCTATTCCCGTTACTACCGTTGCTTCAGAATCAACTTTCAGTACTTCTGGTCGTGTACTTGATGGTTTTCGGAGTTCTTTGACTCCTAGAGTTGTGGAAGCTTTGATTTGCACTCAAGATTGGTTGAGAACAATTCGTGATCCGATTAATGTTGGAGAATGTATTGAAAATGCGGAAAAGTTTGAATTTGGTAAGTTCATATCATTTCATAATGTAATTTTTTTGTATATTTATTATCTAAGAATTGAATACTTTATTTAATATCTTCTTTTTGTTAGATATGGATGACGTTGGCAAGGAGATTAACAAGGAGATTGACGGTCCATAGAGTTTACAAGTTCAAGTGGGAGGAATCTATGAGTCATCTTGAAGGTTTTTTCCCCACCTCACTATTTTATCTATTTCTTTGCAAGATGGGAGATTTCTCTTTCTTCCCCATATATAAAAACGTACATTTGCTTTTGTTCATGGGTTGTGTGCCGTATTGGGAGATCATGAGCATGTGCGGAGGTGGTGGATGTGGTGTGGGGTGTGAGGAACAAGGTAATGGCGTGTTGGCTAGCTCAAAAGGTGTCGTCGCATCATGAAAGATAATTGAAGTAGCCTCAATTGGAACTTGGTTTTGCTGTCCCTTGTTCTATCTCTTTCTCTTTGCTTTTTTTCTTTCCCTTTTGCTCATTTTATTATTGTTTTCATTATTTTCTTTCGAAAGAATTCATGGTGGATAATGAGCTTGAGAGGGAGGACTAATGCAAAAGAAATTCGTCTATTATTCGTCTATTAATTATTGTTTTAGTTTTTGGAGATTGGAACTTGGAATTTTAGAGCTCAAAACTTCCGGACCGGCGGTCCGGGAAACCAAAATTGTTTCGCTCTTGAAAATCAGAAATTTTGGCGTCAAAATCGGTTCCATGGATCCACCCAACAAACGGGTGGATCCCGGTTCCGATTTTTCGGAACCGGTCCTTAGCGGGCGGTTCCCGGTTCTAGGTCGGGAACCGCCCGCCCGGACCATGCACACCCTTAATTTTAAACCAGAGAAAAATGACAAGCGTCAAACCGCACTTGATCTATCCTGGTAACATATGAAATCCATTCTGATAAAAAGAAATTCGAGAAGAAAATACCAATACTGAGCTGAAAAATTAAAAGCATGGTTTGAGTTAAAAAATAAATATTTCCGTATATTTTTTTCGAATTTTTGGGTGCAATTAATCAAAATTTTCAAATTATATAATAATGCAGGTAAATAGCTAAGGTGTCATCTTCAAATGGACTTTTTATCTATTTATTTACATTATATAAAGATAGCTTTTAAATTGGATATCCGCTTATCGTATAATCAAAATACCCTTTAATCATATGTCATCAATAATTAAAATTCGATATCCGATCTTTTTTTTCTTTTTTTTAGGTCAGATATCCGATCTCTTCTTTGACAGCACGCAATTGGGTGCCTAACTGGATGCAACTTGGGAGCTCGTTTTCAACCGGCCCACAAATCATTACTAATTGGAGAAAGCCCAGGCCCATGTAGCAAAGATAGCTATAAATCCCCCGCCAAAAAAAAGAAGAAAAAAAAGAAGGGAGACCGGGATTTATTTATTTACTGATATTTGATTTTGACATAAGCTCACACACATATAAATTATAATATGCTTAAGATCAAATTAAATTGGGAAAAGATGTAAATTGAAATTATCCCGTCAATTTCTTAAATCAAGGACCTAAGTTCCAATTTTGCTAGTTGAAATTGACAATGGAGCTTGAATAGGGACGTTTTATGGCCCAAGGTCACGTCAAGTTCAATGAAGGCTCTTGAACCAAAGAGTCGGACCACCATAAATTGACATATGTGTTTGCACGTAGATAATTCGACATCGCAATCCCCGAAGAATTATTCTCCACAGATTTGTAGAAGTCAATGTCAGTAAAACACTATCTAGTAAATAGATTCTATGTGATTTTGTTATCTATATTCGTGTGCGCCACTTGACACTTCACTTTTGCCCATGCTGATGTTGTGTAGCAAGACATGTGGTATGGTTCCCCACATGGGGCATATTCAAGGGATAAGCTTTTTGGGTTAATGAATTCTTATTGCTCACTTTCTATATCTTATTATGTTTACATTTCAAAAAATTAGTATAAATGAAAGTATATCAATATTTTTTTTTTTTGTCTTACCTGAATATAAACTTGAAATAAAGGGATAAATTAGAAAAAAGTATGGACAGGGATAGAGTCCATGAGCTTAAATTTTTGAAACACAATTACCAAGCAAAAATACTTTTGTAACGTAACTCTTGTCTTTTTTAATCTACAATTTAAATAGATAAAGACATAATAATCTTTAGTTTATTCATACGTGATATGGTTCACCTTTGAAAATATCACAATAGTGAACGTACAGATAACCTGTCAATATAAATCTAAAGAAAATTAGCACAGATTACGGACATCTGTTCTTGACGAATAAAGTATCGTTGATTTAAATCATTACTCGTTTTATTCAAATAATTAGATTCCGTACATCAAAATAAATATTATTGGGCTAGCGAAATTCATTTTGTTTAATTTTTTTTAAAATTTTGGATAAGGACAAATTTCACGAGCTTCAGTTTTTGTAATTCAGCTTTTTTGTCTTTTCTTCAACAATTCAAGTATTTGAGTTTAAATTTGAGAAAAAATAAATAGAAAGTATTTTCAAGTATATTTTACAATGGTATAACTTATTCTGAAAACAATGAAATTGTGAATTTAAGGAAGTCCATTTAATTTATAATTTTGTGCCCTCATTTAAATTACAGGATTTTAGGTATCACCTGTTTTATTGCATGATAAGTTTCACTTAGTTAAAAATATATTGTTTAGACATTACTGTTTATAATTTGGAGTATTTATTATTTCTTCACGTGAACAATTTCACTTTATTTTAATATAATGAGTCAAATTAGTTTACAAAATGTTAAAATACATATTTATCGTAATGGAATACAGATTATTACATTTATTAATAGATTGTTTATAGATCAAAGCATTAATTGAATAAGTTCCACTACCCATTATTTTAATTCTATTAATCTTGCAAGTTTTGCTTGCTAGTTATTGAGTATATATTTCCTCAGTTGCATTTGGCATTGTTATTTTTCCATAATATTCTTATCTTAATTCTTGTCGGTGCAATTCATAGTCAACATAAATTATCTTCTTCAATATCTTACATTCAATTTAATTAAAATTTCAATTCTTCCACATTATTTATTGCTGTAATTTTATAAATTCACTATCAAGTACTAACTTTCTCTTATTTTTCATTGAGAATCAATACAAAAATTGAAAATTCTATGCAATGTTAAAAGACAATTCTTTATCATCTTATAGTCTAAATAGCCATTTTATTTAAATGACATATACACAAGAAGAGCTTAAAGTGGGTTAACTTGGTAAATATGGAATTTCATGGGTTGGATTAAATATAAAATATTTAAGTAAATAAGTCAAGTCAGTTTGTGCTATTAATGAGTCATTAAATTTGCATAACATATGAATGGGTTAATTTAGATCGAATTGTTTTTTACTCAACCTGACCTGACCCAAACCACCCATTTGGCGACCCTACCTCCCACCTCTTCTCGACATCCTCTCTTCCACTTCCATCTTCATCTTCCTTCATTGCACAAGCCTTCCAATTAGGAATTATCTAAAGAGAGTTGCAAAGCCCGTGACAATGGGGCAAGGATGTAAACTGACGATAAAAAAAAAGAAGAAGGTCCCGAGAGCAAAAATTTGGTTTTCGAAGTTGACGATGGAGCTTGAATAGGGACGTTTCACAGCTCGAGGTTAACGTCAAGTTCAGTGAATGTTCTCGGGGGGCATGACATCCGAGCTTCAATTACGCATATTTTATTGCAATGTTGTACTTAAAAGAAATGATGAACCCCGGGAGCGTGCCACTCAACAGGGGCATTCAGAAGCGTGCTCAAAAACTTTGTGTCCTTAGCCTTTCCTATGGACGTGGTCCGCAATCTCGATATCACTTGAAGAGTTAAGTAAACATGGGACGGGAGAGCTGGACCACTATGAATTGACATTTCGACTGTGGTCCTTGAAGAGTTAATCCCCGGAGAGTTTATGGAAACCCTTTGTGGGGGTGGTTCTAGACTTATAGTCCATTTAAATCTATAGGGCAAAACTCCGAAGCGATTCTATTATAATTCAAGTTAGAAATGACAGATTAGTCACTCTCGTTAGTGCGGGACTTCATTGATTCATGTTATGGTTTTACAACATGGGTCACATTCGACCAATGAACTTTCGACTTAATGATTCCTCATCTCCTTATTTCTATCTCTTATTATGTTTGAATTTTAGAAAGTGGATAAAATGAAAATATATTAAGATTTTATTTCATACTTTGAAAAAAAAAAAAAAAACATAAAAAGTACAGGCAAGGACAGAGTCGGTGAGCTTTAATTTTTGAAACACAACAACAACGTGAAATTTTTTTTGTAATAGAACTTTTTATCTTTCTTTTCTTCATTTCAAAATTTAAATTTGAAAAAATAGATAAAGAGAGAACAATATTTAATCTATTCATTAATGATATCATTATATTTACAAAAAATATCACCATAGTAAATATCTAATTGGAAATCTAAAGAAGAATAGAACAAGCTACTCGACCTACATTCTTGATAAATAAAGTTTTGTTAATTTAATGTATAATTTTTTTTTTATTTGAGCGATTAGATTGAGTACCTCCATAGAAAATTATTGTTCTAAAGAAATTCATTTCAAATATCTTTAAAATTTGGATAAGGACAAAGTTAGTGAGTTTTAATTTTTGTAATACAACTTTTTTCTTTTTTTAAATAATTAAGATATTTGAGTTTAATTTATAAAAAATATATTTATAGAAATATCCTTAATATATGTTTTGACAGGACATAATTTGTTTTAGAAATATCCTTAAATATGTTTTGACATGTTATAATTTATTGTGAAAGAATAAAACTGCGGATTCAAGAAAATTCATAAAAGTTAAATGTCGTGCCCTCATTTATACATGTAAGGTTTCGAGTATAGCCTAATTTATTACATAATAAGTGTCACTTAACTAAAGATTACGTTTAGTTTAAACATTACAATTTACAATTTGTAGTATATATTATTTCACTACATGACAAAATTTCAATTCATTTAATAAATTTGAATTAAATCAGTTATAGAATATGTTACGAATTACAACATATATTTATTATGGCAACTAGAAAAAAAAATACATCTATAGTAATTTTAGTATAATTTATAGCATCAATTGAACAGGTTCCACTTTAAGATACATGTTAAATACGTGATATCTTATTGCTGATTAAAGCATAAATAATATATTTAGAGTAATTTGATTTAATTCAGTAAAAACTACAATGACCTAATAGGGCGCACTCTTTTGCAATATGCTTTTTATACAAGTTCAATATTTTTGAGAGTTTAGATCGTAAGTTTTGAGTATGGGCAACCTTATGTATAGAAAGACAATCTCAACTAGCCATTAGACACCGTTACAAATGTTAGAAATTCGATAGTTAGATGAATCTCGGGTGTCCAACAAATGCTTGTCCGTTTGCCATTACTTGGCTACGTACCCAAGCCTTTTGTTCTTCAAGGCTAGGACAGTCTTTTTAGTCTTTCCAAATCCTTAAAAAAAAAAGAAAAAAAAAAAAGAGAGACCTTAAATTCAACTATTTAATTTCCAAATAATCAATGGCATATTTTAGTGAGTTTTGTAATCATCAAAACTAAATTGGGTTCAACTTTTTCTGCCACTTGTTAAGTTCAGCCCTCCACGATTTTTTTCTAAAAAAATATTTAAATATGTAAATATTAGATGAATCTCATTATTTGGGGAAAATTACCTAAACAATCCTAAACCTATTGTAATTTATTCAATTTAATTCTAAACTTTTTTTTGCCAATTTAATTCATCCGGACGTCCAACTGATGTCAACATGTCAATTTTTTAAATTTTATTTATTTTTCTCTTTTTTTTTTCACTTTCCTTCTTCACTTGGCCGGTTGTCGACTAGAGGCTAGGCTAACAAGGCGAGCATCCATAGTGGCTGGTGAGGTCAACCTCATCGGCCCAACCTTTGGCAAAAGAAGAAAAGAAAAAAAAAATTAAAATATCATCACATCAGCGTTGGTAAACTAAAATTGATCAGACAAACTAAATTGATATAAATGTAAAATGTTTATGATTGAATTTTCCAAAAAAAAAAAAAATTAGGACCGAATTGAAAAAATTACAATAAGTTTCACACTACTTTGGTAATTTTCTCCATTATTTTTCTTACATCACGCATTGTATTATCGGCTTACTGGCTATTAACCTCTATGCAAAATAAACGTGCCCGCTGAAAGTGCAAGCTAAGGAATTTATTATCTCCGATTTGGCTATATTCTTTCTCTGTCATATTCATGCCGCCATATTACTTATATTAATTGTTCTGCTCCGCTTCCGTTTCAATTCACAATCCAAAATCACCAAATTAATAAATATATCTACACACATATATACACATAAATACACACTACTTGTAAATTAATGGAGTGGTTATATTATCGGGGCCATTAATTGCCCCATAAATGAAAATATGCATTTTCGGGTAATAAAAAAAAATTGGATGCGATGACTCGATCTTCCAAAGACATCCCCGCCTCCCTCGCTCTCGTGTCTCCACTCAACGCGAACGCCGCCACACCAGCGCCACGTAGGATCGGGCCACGGGCCCCACCCCCCGAACCACCCGAACCGGCTCCCGAGCCTGCAGGCTCGGGGGTCCTCAGAAACAGCTGGAGACAGCCTGTCTCCAACAAAGTCCCACTCACCTATTCCCCTCTCCCCCTCTAACTCCCCCGTTCTCTCTCTCTCTTCTTTCTCTCGCTGTGTATTCTCGCTCTTCTTCGTTCTGCCTTCCCTTCGCTTCGCTTCCATTCCATCGCCTTCTCTCTCTCTTCTTTCTCTCTCTACAGCTCGTCCCCTGCGCACCGGCGATTTAGGGTTTCGGCAGCGCCGCTCGGTCGCGATTCGGAGCCCCCTCGCCGGCCGGAGCCCCCCAGATCGAGGCCCTCTGCATTGTGAGCTCTCTCGACTCGATCGATCCGCCTTTCTCCGCTTTCCGTCGCCGCCTCTTCCGTCGCTCGCTGCGTGCGTTTTTTCGTTCGTCGTTTGCGGTGTCGACTCGCTCTCGTGGTTTTTCGTTGTCTTTTTCTCTTTTAAAGATTTTTTCCAGATTTTTTTTTTATTTTTTTCGATTTTTTTCGATTTTTTTTGGGGGTTTTGTTCGGTGGTTGTGGCGTTCCTTCGTGGTTAGGTGCAGATTTTTTCAGATTTTTTTATGCCGTATGCGTCTGGATTTTGATTTGGGTTATGGTTTTTGTGATGTACTGTTGTTGCGCGATTGCGAGGTTGTATCACCGGACATTGTCGTTGGAAGCCTGTAGTTGTGATGTACTGATGTTGCGCGAATTTTGATTTGGGTTAAGGTTCTGTGATGTACTGATGTTGCGCGAATAGGAGATTATATCGCCGGACATTGTCGTTAGAAGCCTGTAGTTGTTATCGTCGTGTTTTGCTCTGCTGGCATGCCTGGATGATGGATTTGGGCTGATGAATTTTGCTGCGTGCGTGCAGATCTGGAACCCGAACATGAACACTGTTCCTCTTGGGATAATGTTTGTGTGGTGAACCGGGGTTTGAACGGATTAATGACGTGATTCGGGGCGTGCTCGTGTACGGTCGTTTCGACCGATTGTATGTGGTGGAATTGGGGTCTGGTGTCGTCCAGCATTGTGCCCTGGGCTGCTTCTTTTGCCGTTTAATCGTGGAAGGAAGTGTAGTCCGATCAGAGAAGTTTCGTGCATCCATGCTGGCAGAGAGCATGCGTGGAATCTTTGCTTCGGGTGATGCACCTGACAAGATTTGTTGCCGAAGCATTCGGTGTGGTGACCATTTGTCTGGTTGCTCTCTTGGTTCTTCTGGGTTTGCTATGCACCATCTACTCGTTTTACTTCAGGTCCCGCACTCGTAGCCAGGACTTCATCCAACTCAGTTACTTTACGGGTCCTTGGGTCATCCGGATCATATTCATCGTGTTCACGATCGTGTGGGGTTTTGGTGAGATTGTCCGTTTAAGCTTGCTCAGACAGAAAGGGAAGGTGTTGAGCTCCGTTAGTTACAAATGGCAAGAAACTTTTTGCGAAGGTTATGTCGTCTCAAATCTTGGTTTTGCAGAACCTTGCTTGTTCCTCACTCTTGTGTTTCTCCTTCGGGCACCTTTGCAGAAGATGGAGTCAGGAATCTTAAGCAGAAACTGGAATGGAAAAACAATTGGTTATATTCTTCTCTACTGCTTCCCAGTTTTTGTTCTTCAGCTCATCATCATTCTAGTTGGACCAAGGTTAAGCAATGTTAAAAGTACCGGACTGACATTGCCGCATTACTTCACAAGTGCTATGAAGAGGACTGAAGGTGCTGCGTTTTGCACTTACCCTTTAATGAGTACCATTATTCTTGGGGTTCTTGCTTTTCTCCTAACTGCCTACTTATTTTGGCTTGGAAGGCGGATCCTAAAACTAGTCATTAATAAGGGTCTGCAGAAAAGAGTATACGTGCTGATATTCTCAGTTTCGGGTTTCCTTCCATTAAGGATCCTATTACTTGGTTTATCGGTTTTGTCTAAGCCAGAACATGTTCTTTTTGAAGCTCTTGTGTTCATGGCATTTCTTTCCCTTTTCTGTTGTGCTGGGGTGTGTATTTTCTTGCTGGTGTACTGCCCAGTGGCGGATTCTCTAGCGTTGGGGAAGCTTAATGACTTGGATGTGAGAAGAAGAGTTAGTGATGATCAGAACGAGACTGTTTCACTCATTGCTAATCTGAGCCATCTTGAGGAAAGTGGTAGAATGAGCCCTTGCAGAAATTCTGACTCTTCGACCAAGCGCGGATCAATTTCTTTTCGGACTTATGGAAAGGATGGCCCATCAACGGCAACTTTTGTAGAGCTAAGTCTCTTCTCTCCTAGTCGAGATGCAACCCCCCCTGCTTCACCTCCACTACTTGGCTGGCCAATGCGTGCATCTCCACAGGCTCAGGGACCTTCAAGCACTCGTGAAAATCAATTTTGTGGTGATGACAACCGATTGTAAAGGGTTTAGCTTTTAATAAGGTTTTTATTTGTTCTCCGTTTGTTTTCTGTTTTAGATATGATGGTTTTGTCTCATGGAATTATATCTTCATTTTCCTTTTTGTACCATTTTGTAACCAAATTTTATCTGCACTCTCTGAACTTATAATGGAGCATTTCTTTGGCTGAATTCGATAGGACATTAATGAAAGTTGCTAAAGGTATTCGGATTGATTGCCGAATTTTTCTATAGTGGACTTTTTTCCCAATGCATTGGGAAAGTCTTGCTGTTCAATCCGTATATTAGTTATGTGTCAACTTTCCAAAGTTTTGTGATGCACATTGATCAAGCAAGACATGAGAGGATTGTGAAATATCGATTGGGGATTGAATATGGAATGGGACTGTTGGATGATTTACAAAAGTTTATTCTTTTTGTCAGAACATGCTTTTTGTAAAGAAGTTGCTGCTATGTCTTTCTGAACTAGCTAAGTCGTCATGAGTTGGTGGAAGTGGGTTCTTGTCATGCTTTCATATTTGTTTTTACATGCTCAACTAGCATTTTTTAGTTGGCATTCAAACTTAAAGGCTGTTTATCTTCATTTAATCCAGTTGATGTTCTTCTCTATAGATGGAATTAATCCTAGTACTGACCCGTGCCATGCATGCATGTGTAGGTTCTTGTCATGCTTTCATATTTGTTTTTACATGCTCAACTAGCATTTTTAGTTGGCATTCGAACTTAAAGGCTGTTTATCTTCATTTAATCCAGTTGATGTTCTTCTCTATAGATGGAATTAATCCTAGTACAGACCGGTGCCATGCATGCATGTGTTCACATTACTGTGACGTATTGCTATTCAAATGGATTCATTTGCTGTTATCTTGTGTCTTCATCTTTTCCTAAAGCTTAGTTATTTTAGCATGATATCTATTCTGTTTTAATTTACTCCAATAATGTTGCTGTCCATTGTCTTTTTTAAATGGAATAGCTATTTTAAATGGTCTGATCTGATCAAGGGTACAATATTTACTTACAGCACAGTTTACATGGGGATAGCTTTTGTCGTCTAGCTAGGTACCATAGTATCCATGAATCACATGAAGACGTTATGAAATTAATGGCAGAAGAAATAGCTTTCATAGTTGATCTTGGCTCTATACTCCATGAATCATGCTAGACGTTATGAAAATACTTCAGAAAGAATGTTGTGGCAATAAATGCTCTTTAGCCGGCGATAAGCACATAATTGTATTAACATTTCCACTTACTATAGATATCTCTTTTTATTTGTTGCTAATGCCAATGTCAGGCACAGTCCTTTTTGGCACTGCCGTGGATTTCTTGCATTGTATCATTGTGGAATTTAACTGAGACCCCCAATACCAATCTCGTTATGGGTCTCTTGAGAACTCCAGGAACAATATTAATGGCCCTGATATGCGGTAATGGACATAATGGTCCCATAATTTCATACTATTTAGCGAGCTGGGGAGATAAGAGACATATGGTTCTCTGTTCAATCTGGGCTGTCATCTTCTTGGTACTGGTCCTTTTGTCTAATGGAATGGTCAGTTTCATGAACAGGCAATATGGTTTTTTCTGTCGAGTTTCCTGCCTCTAGCTAGTTCACAGATAACTATGTCTGATGCCATCGAAATGACTTGTTGCCCATGCCGAGTTTCCTGCCTCTAGCTAGTTCACGGTTGTAATCTTACTGGTACTTTTGTCTTACGGAATGGTCACTTTCATGAAGGAATGGCTCGCCCATGCCGTATGGTGGCAAAATATCGATCAACCCATGCAGTCCAGCCACCGTTTGCATTGTGTAATAGGAGTCGTACTGAGATTTTCCAAGCTGCAATGAAGCATATAAGTATAAATGACATCCCTTTGCAAGATAAGAAATTAAATGCCTGCTGCGCATATTTATCAAATGAGGTGGAATCAGCTCGAACCTCCCACAGATGTCAGAAAAAGCTCACATGAACATGGTGTTGAATGATCATTGTACTTAGGGCTCACCTGATGGATGATGAAAATATAGGTGAAAGTTTTTCTGAAATGGACCTTGGAACAATGTCACCTGTTCCATCGCTCTCTAGACTTTGAATCTGCAATTCAATCCAATCCGAACTCATTGTCGCATGAACTTCTCATTACAATCTTCATCAAACACAGTTTCGATGGGTTTCGCTACCATACCTGTTGGGTGTTGTGCCAATGAATTGCACATTCTTGCTCAAAATGTTGGCAACTCTGACGAAAACTCTCTCCCTGATGTGCCTGGATGGTGGGGCCGGAAGTCTGTCCGTTGACGGTGACGACCTCCTTCTTGTAGGAGCCCATCAGCTCCTGCTTCACTTCCCAGTTGGAGAAAGGCCCTAGAGCCCCTGCCAATCGCATCGTCACGAAAAGGCATAGAAACCCAACAGTGTCCACAGTTCTGTTGCTTCTCTTTTTGCAGCATCAAACCCAACATTGCAGGGCTCTGCTTCTTTTATAGTTTTTCATTCATGATGCCCACAGTTCTGTTGCTAACAAACAAAACAAAAAAACAATTTATATCCTCAGGAGAAAAATAATCATACTTTTCAAAGATTCAAGAAAAAGAGCGAACTTTTGCTTGAAAGATAATAAATATCCACGGACTTATATCCTCTAGGGAAACATAACCTCAAATTGTTTAATTTCAAACAAGGGATCAAAACAGCCTCTCTAACTAAGACACTAGTCCTGCCACATATATTACCTTGGCAGGTTTTGTTCCCCAGGCTCTGAACTGACTGCGGTGTGACGCCATTCCGAATTGGGCCAGTGGGTGGGGAGTAGCTGAGCACGGCCAGACCAAGAGGGGTTGTCACAGTGGCAATCTGGCCAACAATGTTGGTCGTGATCAAGTAATTTCTTGACGGATCTTGATCGGCTTTGATCTTGACGGAGTATGTCTTACCTGAGTAGATGATCAGGCTTTGGTTCACAAATGGCTCTACATAGTGCCCATCCACTTCAACAACAGTAAGGTTGTGACCCTGCAAATCAAAGATTGAGGTCCTAAGTAAGAAAAAAATGAAGGGTCACTTCATCTTGCAAATCTATCTCTGAAATTTCTTCAATCTAATAGTCTTTAAAAACATCGAAAAAGCCCAAAGTATATGATCCAGAAGTGGAAACTTCATTATAGAAAGCGAGGAAATAAACAAACCAGAGAAACAATTTTTAGGTTGTAATCAAAGTATACCTCAATCTGAAAGCTGAGAGTACAATGAGTGGTCACACTCGAAATATTGAGGTGATACGTTTTACCAAGGACGATCCTCCAGTGCAAATATTCAGGATTGATGGCATTACCAGCCATCCTGGGAATCAGCAGAAACTGCAATCCAAGCAACAAAAAGAGAATGAAACAAACATGACAAACGAGCAAAACTGGTGTTTAAGTTCTTCATAATTGAGGCAATCAAATTAAATTAATCACCTCAGGCTCTGTCGCCCAATCATAATAGCTTTTGTAGTACCGGTCATCGAGGACGATGCTCTTGTGATAATCTTGAGTGAATGGCTCGGCCATGCCATACGGTGGCATAACATCGATCAACCCATGCAGTCCAGCCACCGTTTGCATTGTGTAATAGGAGTCGTACTGAGATTTTCCAAGCTGCAATGAAGCATATACGTATAAATAAAATCCCTTTGCAAGATAAGAAATTAAATGCCTGCCGCGCATATTCATCAAATGAGGTGGAATCAGCTCGAACCTCCCACAGATGACAGAAAAAGCTCAAATGAACATGGTATTGAATGATCATTGTACTTAGGGCTCACCTGATGCACGATGAAAATATAGGTGAAAGTTTTTCCGAAATGGGCCTTGGAACGACATCACCTGTTCCATCGCTCCCTAGACTTTGAATCTGCAATTCAATCCAATCCGAACTCATCATAGCATGAACTTCTCATTACAATCTTCGTCAAACACAGTTTCCATGGGTTTCGCCACCATACCTGTTAGGTGTCGTGCCAATGGCTCGCGACATTCTGGCTCAACCTCTTGGTAACCGTGACGAAAACTCTGTTTCCCTGATGATGAGCCTGGATGGTGGGGCCGGGGTGCTGTCCATTGATGGTGACGACCTGCTCCTTGTAGGAGGAGCCCATCATCTCTTGCTTCACTTCCCAGTTGTAGAAAAGCCCTCCAGCTCCTCCTGATGCCATCATATCACGAGAAGGCAGAGAAACAATGCCGTCGTCCAGCTACCCATCTCTCGCGCTCAGCGGGAACCAAGCTGCGCACGAAAGATGGCAACTTTTAATGGGGGAGAGACGGAGTTCGTGCGGCCGCTGTCGATTTAGCAGCAGCAGAAGAAGTTGTCCGCTTGGTTCGTTTTGCCGTACATTTAAGCCATCTCCAAAAAGTATCAACTTTCACAAAAAAAGGCCATCTCCTCCTAAAGTATCGACTGCCAAAAAAGCGGTGGACAGATCAGGAATGCGGGCTGACAATGCCCCCACGGTGTCCCAAGCAGACACAAGCAGATCCTCGCCCCACCTCGTAAATTAAAAATAAAGAAGAAACAACCATCGCCTCCACGTGCGACCTGAACCAGCCGGTTCGGTTCGGTTCGGTTCCGTTCCCGATTCGACCTCGCCCCTAAATTCATCTCTTCGGTTTCTTCGCCTCGCGTGCGGACCGCCTTCTCGCCGGACCCCCGGTACCGGAGCCGGGCCCGCGAGAGCCGGATCTCGACCGGATCTGTCTTGGGTCTCTCGGATCCGGAATGGGTCGCGGCGGAGGCCATCTCGGAGGGAGCAGCGTCGGGTCGAGCCCTCGTCAGATCCGGAAGCTCTGGGAGAGGGAGCCCTCGGGGTCGCGGGTGATGACGACTGAGGAGGACTTGGGCTTGTTCTTAGACCCGGTGGGGCGGCGGCGGGGGCGGCGGACGACTTCAGTGGTGGAGCCGTCGCCGGCGGTGGGGGAGGGAGACGTCAAAAGGAAAGCGAAGAAAACAGCGAGAAATGAGAGAGGGTAAAGGAAACACAATTCCACCTCGATAATTGATTATGCTTTTAATTAGAGGCTAAAGGAAACACAATCGATTATGTGGTTGTGCATTTATGTCCCTTTTCCAAGAGGGTACCCGGTTCACTACGAGCCAAGCGATCCTATTTCTTATTTCCGATGCAATTTCCCGCACTTGGCACCGAATGATTTGATGAGACGACGTGATGTGTTGCTGAATCTATGAGCTAAATTTGCAGCGCCGGGGTGCGTCCGAGAGCAGCAGCATTTCGCCTCAACAGCCCCAGCGGAAACGACAACGAATGATTCTTTATGCGCGGCTTCGATGATGAAACGCTGTCCAACTCTGGCTTCACTACCTCATCGCCGAGGAAACAAGTTCAAATCTTTGAATACTTGCGATTTAAGTAGAGATCCTAGAGGTGATTTATTAGTCGGCTCTTGAGGATTTACATTTAAATGAATTACCTGGATTCGGAAGATCGGAGGGGTTTTAACGCTGTCCAACTCTGGCTTCACTATCATTGCCGAGGAAACAAGTTCAAATCTTTGAATACTTGCGATTTAAGTAGAGATCCCAGAGGTGATTTATTAGTCGGCTCTTGAGGATTTACATTTAAATGCAGGTGGGTTATGTCGGAGGTCGTGTAATCCTCGAAAGGTGATTTTTGATGATCTTTCGATCATTAAAAAGAAAAAAAAATGCTATCTGAGTCAAGCTAGACATGCAAAGATCCTAACCCTTTTCGCTAATGATATTGGATTCTCCTTTAGATTGATGTAAGAATTTGGGCCGGGGAGTGTGCTAGATGACACGACGAGTTGGAAAGAGATTTCCTGGTCGGCGGGGGCAGAATTGGATGGCGGGTCCAGATTAGTGCCACCATCGCTCGGCGCCTTTCCTAGGACAGCACATTCCAATCATCAAAACCCAAACTATCAAGGGTATCGGTCAGGTTGATGATTTGCATTTTTTTTTTTTTTTCAAATGGATCGATGCTAAATCCTCTTTGAATGACAGGAAAGTGATTTGTGGATGCTACTGAAATTGGACAAAAAAAAAAAAAAACAGAACCTTCACCTTAGATCGGCAACCATGTCGGATTGGGGATGATAGAGTTGTCTATCTATTCTTTCCCCTTCGTTTATTTTCGCTTCTAGGTAGGACTATAGTGATTAATCTCAGCAACACTACGAACAGATCTTTTTTCCTAATGTCTATAATGGGCTGATTTATCCCGAAACATGTTCAGTTTGAAATTATATCAATCTCATTATAGTTATGTAAAGCGGACCACGAAATAAACAATGTGGCATGTACCATGAGTAAGTGCCTTATTTGCAAATTTCAACAAACACTCATCATTGAAGGGGACCATGTGTATACTACAAGAGCAGTAATCAGAAACGTTAGAGATGGAATTGATATACTTCTCCAAGCTGCATAACTATTGCATATATGAGCAAAACATGTTTAGTTTGAAATTATATCAGTCTCATTATAGTTATTATAGAATAAACAATTATGTACTCTGAAAAAGTGCTTTTTTGCAAATTTAACCCGTGGTGGTGGCAGGTGGTTGGAATAAATAATGTGGCATGTACCATTAGAAAGTGCCTTTTTAGCAAATTTCAACAAACAAATACTCATCACTGAACGGGACCATGTGTATACTACAAGAGCAGTAATCAGAAACGTCAGAGAGATGGAATTGATATACTTCTCCAAACTGCGTAACTATCCCATATATGAGCAAAACAACCTTTCCAGCAAAGACATGAGTGTTGTCACATATATTGCCTGCACGGAGTGGAATCTCTCTCGAAGTTCATTCATGCACTCTTCAATCTCGAGTCTTGACCATAGCATCCTGGACCATTCCATATAATACTCTGTAAGAAAACAACCCAATGAGCTTCTTAAGCTCATTCATGCATAACCTGCGAGGAGAGTTACAACCAGAAACAACAAGCAGCACCATCCTATCTCTGAACCATTCGATGGAATCCACATCTATAGTAGAAGGTCTCCAAATGATCTTATCAGCAATCTCACAACCACTAATGAAGAATTCCGCGAAAAGTTAAGGATTAGTAATCCTTTCTAGAAATCAAATGGATTCAGTTTTTTTTCCAGGAATGATGTAATAAAAAATGCTATATATAATAAATAAATAAATTTAAAAATATCATTTCAGACGGACGTGTCGTGTCATACGTCGTGTCGCGTCGCCTATTTTTAAGAAAAGGGAGGGGGGGGGTGGAGACTATCAAAAAAAGATAAGATGTTATTTCGATCATCGATGATCTCCGTCAGTGCCCGTTGTGCTATAGATTTATGTCTGCCTGAACAATTTCTTCCTTCAAAATAGAAGCAATCTCCTCTTCCTAGAAGATGCTTAAAATTGGAACAAATGTTCAACATGTGTGCCCAATGACAAATTGGGTATACCCTGCAAAGTTGAAGCAACCTGCTCTAACATTATCTTTCTGTTTGCAGGGGACTACAGCCGAGAGACTTATGACAAATTGCTCGATCAGTCAACAACGATGCAAGAAACTATCCCATGCCATCACCAGGAGAAATGCTGAGATATGACTAGAATCGCCTTTGGCTTGGATATTGAAAGCCAATTTAACACTCGATTAGAATGTCAAATTCAACTGAATAAAACACTAACCAGCATGTTCCCCAGTAATTCGTTAAAAAGCTAATAAACAAAACAAAAATATGATTTATATTCTCTGGAGAAACTAACTACGGTGTGACGTCATTCTGAATCGGGCCAGCAGGTGGGGAGTAACTGAGCACGGCCAGACCGAGAGCGGTTGTGGTAGTGGCATTCTGGCCAACAATGTTGGTCGTGATTGAGTAATTTCTCGACGGATCTTAATCGGCTTTGATCTTGACAGAGTATGTCTTGCCCGAGTAGACGATCAAGCTTGGCTCTATATAATGCCCGTCTGCTTCAACAATGGTAAGGTTGTGATCCTGCAATTCAAAGATTGAGGTCCTGAGTAACAAAAAAAATGAAGGGTCGCTTCATCTTGCAAATCTATCTCCAAAATTTCTTCAATCTAATAAGTCTTTAAAAACATCGAAAAAGCCCAATCCAGATGTGCACACTTCATTATAGAAAGCGAGGAAACAAACCAACCAGAGGAACAATTTGTAGGTTGTAATGAAAGTATACCTCAATCCTAAAGCTGAGAGCAGATTGAGCAGTCACACTTGAAATATTGAGGCGATAAGTTTTACCAGGGACAACCCTCCAGTGGGGATATTCAGGATTGATCGCATCACGAGCTGTTGGATGTGAGCTTGGAGTGGTCGATTCAGCATAATCAAACTTTCCCTTCCTGGGAATCAGCAGGGACTGCAATCCAAGCAACAAAAAGAGAATGAAACGAACACAACAAATGAGTGAAACTAGTGTTCTCCGATAACTCCTCTAGGAAGCCATCGGTCTTCATGGACTTTAATAGACTGTCCATTGCCTACTAACCAGCGAAGATGAGGCAGAATAGACTCTCTCCCATCAAGAATACTACGCCATCCCCAGGAAGGCCTAGAGCCTTTATCAGCATGTAAAAAATCCGAAGAGTGAAAATAAAGCCCTTTGAAAAGTGTGCTGCATAGCGCCATTGGATTTTGAATCAATCGCCATGCTTGTTTCCCAAGCATGGCCCTGTTAAAATCTTGAAGATCACGAAACCCAAGGCCCCCATTAGCTTTGCTTTGCTTGAGAACAGCCCAATTTTTCCAATGAATGCCTGCTTTAGTACTATCCTTCTGCCACCAAAACCGTGCTGATGAGAATAGTTCATCTTGAATAATGTCCCAATGATGCTGATAAAAGACTCCATTCAAACCATCTGGACCGGGGGCTTTGGTAATCCCCAATTGGAATGTTGCCGCTTGAACTTCCTTTTTAGAGACATGAGCTATTAAGGACGTATTCATGTCTGTGGTAACGACCCTAGGACATTGTTGCAGAATAGGCCAGTAGTCGCGATGTCCTACCGTCTGATATAGCTGTGAAAAGTAATCCGTCGCCATTGTCTGCAAAAGGCGAGGGTCACGCACCCAATCTTGATTATCATTCTGCAACATACTAATTTTGTTACGTTGTCGTCGTTGTATAGTTGTTGCATGAAAAAATGTAGTGTTTTTATCCCCCCATCTGAGCCAGTTGATTCTGGATCGCATCGCCCAGAATTGTTCTTCTTGCTGCCATAACTTTTGAATTTGTCCTTGCAGATGAGTAACCAGCGATGCATCATATGTAGAAAGAGGCTGATTAGTGTGATCTTGGAGTTGTTGGTGCAAAATGGCAAGCTGCCGATGGCCACTTGAAAATTTAGATCTGCTCCACCTATTTAAGTTCTTCATAACTGAGGCAATCAAATTAAATTAATTACCTCAGGCTCTCCCACCCAATCATAGTAGCTTTTGTAGTACCGGTCATCGAGGATGATGCTCTTGTCATAATCTTGAGCGAATGGCTCGGCCATGCCGTATGGCGGCAAAACATCAATCAACCCATGCAATCCAGCCACCGTTTGCATTGTGTAATAGGAGTCGTACTGAGATTTTCCAAGCTGCAATGAAGCATATAAGTATAAATGACATCCCTTTGCAAGATAAGACATTAAATGCCTGCCTCACATATTCATCAAATGAGGTGGAATCAGCTCGAACCTCCCATGGACGTCAGAAAAAGCTCACATGAACATGATATTGAATGATCATTGTACTTAGGGCTCACCTGATGGACGATGAAAATATAGGTGAAAGTTTTTCCGAAATGAGCCTTGGAACGACATCACCTGTTCCATCACTCCCTAGACTTTGAATATGCAATTCAATCCAATCCGAACTCATTGTCGCATGAACTTCTCATTACAATCTTCATCAAACACAGTTTCAATGGGTTTCGCTACCATAGCTGTTGGGTGCTGTGCCAATGAATGTTGGTAACTCTGATGAAAACTCCCTCTCCTTGATGTGCCCGGATGGTGGGGCCGGGCGTCTGTCCATTTATAGTTGATGGGTTTTTCTATATGTTGATTAGCTTAAGTTGGCCCGGCCGCCCATATTGGGCCCAAAAGCCTGGCCCTTGAGTTAAAGACCCATGGGGAAGTTATTAAAGATAAAAAGAATAAAAAAAAGGAAAATCTTTGAGGCGGTTATCGGATGAAGTTACGTATTTTTAAAAAGGAGAGTACGTTCTCTCTAGTTACGTTCTTCTCACCGTTTTCTCTCTAAGAAAAGAATAGGATTATCCTCTAAAGAATAGTGTGTGGATTCTTTCTCGTATTGCAACATCGGTGTTTAGTCTGTGGAAATAAGGTACGTTCGATGTTGTGATGTGCTTTCTGATCGATGATTCATGTGATTTCCTGGGCTTGCTTCCGCGTTCATTGTTTTGGGGTTTGATTGAATGTTGAATCGCTATATTTGGGGTTTGATTTTGTGTCGAATCACTGTTTTGGGAATTCCATATTCCCAACATTGGTATCAGAGCCAGGTTATGTTTCCCGATTATTGTATATGCTTATAAACAAGTTTTTGATTGATATTTTTTTTTTTTTTTTTTTTTGTGAAACGTCATTGTTGATTGATAAGGGACGGAAAAAATCCCGACACTGTACTGTTTCCCCCTAGTTTTTGTTTTTCCGTAGATAGAAGTACGTTTCTGATAGTGTAGGGTTGTAGGTATTGTCGATATGAGTAAATCAACTGGTGGCTCACCGCCGGACGCACCACCAGATGCTACTGGACGCACCGCCATGCGCGGCTGAAGTGTTCTGCTTCGTCGGTGCGTGTGGCGCACGCGCGAGCAGAGGAAACTGCAGGCGTGTGCAACGCACACGTGTGCATGGCATGTGTGTGGCAATTGCTAGTGCATGTGAGGCACGCGCCAGTTGACGTCATCGTGATGTTGGCTGGCGGTTGCCCACACACGTGCAGGGCATGTGCCGGGTCGGTCGGTTCGACCCGACCCGACTCATTCGACCTGGCGGACCCGTTGACCTGATCAGGTCATCCATTGACCATTGATCGTTGACTTTGACCGTTGACCTTAAAAAAAAAAGAATGTGTTTCTTTTTCAATTATGTCTATGTGGATTATATGTAATCCATTTTTTGTTCTGCATTTGTTGCAGGAACAATGCCTCCCTCGTAAGGCGCGCACACCTATTTGCGCAGTTAGAGATGAACAAAAGGAAAGGCTTTCAAGGATGATAGCTGATTTGAATGATTATCGATGGGAGAGTGACAATATAATTGATCTTGTTCTCGTGGTCAACAAAAAAATTCAAGTCATTTGGAACGGTTATCCTATGCTAGATTCTTAGATGGTGCGATTTTTCATAAACACTCTTCCACCAGAATGACAAGGAGTGTTGAATCGCCTATGGGTGGTCAAAGGATTTACTAAGTATAAGGAACTAGTAATGGCCTTTGTTGACGAATATCATTGGGTTGGAGCCACAAAGACTGCGACCCAAGGAATGACTTCGATTAGGCGGGGGATGAATGTGCGAAGGAGAAATCCTAAGGGATATCCGTCTGTTTTTTCCGTGGCTGGCATGATTGCTTGAAAACTTTACAAAAGAAAGGGAGAAGAAATTTAACCAAGAAGAAGCTTTCCCTGTCCGTGTAATGACTTGGCTTTAGATGTTTCGAGTTGTCTTTCTTTTAATAGGCTTTATGGACATATTATGTGAATATTTTTCTACCTTGTTGATGTCAGTGTGACAACTAATGTGTTAGTTACATAATATGGAGATTTTCTTTCTTGAATCATTAATTGATGTCCAATATCATTTGCTTCTGTTATTATTAATTGTTGTGGGTAGTTCATAGAAGTTTTTGTAGCTTCAAAGAACTTATTTTTACATAATTTTTTTTTATTAATGATAATTTTAAGTTAGGATTTTTGGATGATGATTGGAAACTCAACGACCTCTTGATTTTAAAACCTAATTTGAAATTATTCATTAATATGATTGTTTTATGTAAAATAGATGCATAAATGATAGGCATTAATAAATCGTGCAAATATGTCTGATATGTTTAGATCAATGGTGTTGCGACCTACCCCTCGGGAGGAGGGAACAGGTTTAAGGGTATTGCCTAAAGGACGGGCCTAAGACCCATGATTAGGCGTGGGTTCTCTCAAGCTCATACCCCGCGTGACATTATGATATTCTTAAGAAATTTTACACAAAAGGAGTCGCCACTAGCCTATTAGGGTCGGCTAGAAACCAAGTGAGGCATGGGAGCGTGCTTCACTTCCTACACAACCAGAGAATCTAGGTTCGGGGACTTGATTACACTAATAAACTAATTAGTGCAATTTCGGTACCTAATCTTATTCATTTTAACAAAATGATTTTTGGCAGGCATTTTGGATTGATTTTATACTTATCCACTAACATGTGAGGTGATCATGCAAGCATGCAATTATTAAAGTAATAATCATAACTACCAAGATCCTAATTGCAATAAGATTAAACACATGCAATCAAACATAATTAAATATAGAAATTAAACATACAACATAATTAATATGCGAGCACATAAAGGTCTAATTATGCTAAAATGGCAATACATGGTAAGTCCAAATCAAACCCCATCATTTTTGGATTTTCGAGATTTTTAATTTTTTTAAAAAAAGAAAAATAATTATTTTTTAATTATTTTTTGAAATTTTTTGAAATTTTTTGAAATTTTTGAAATTTTTTTTAGATTTTCGAAATTGTTTTTTATAAAATAATAAAATAATTTTTAGGACCGGACAGTGGGGGTCAGTTTGACCCGACCCGGTTCGGTTTAAAAGGAGGGAGCCGAACTGGCTGACCAACCCTAGTCGGGCCTTCAATTAAATTCGGATTGGGCCAAACAGCAAGCCCAATCCGGTCTAAGTTTTTTTATTTTATTTTATTTTAAAAACGAAGCCCACAAGCTCTTAAATCCCTAAGCCTGCAAGCAAAAAAATGGCCCGAACTCGCCCAAATCGTTCAAAAACCCTACCCGTTTCGCGACCCGCGCCCGACTCGCGGCCCGGTTCATGACTGAAGCCCTAGGGCTCCTTGGCAGCGTTGATGACGGCGGCGACGGACTTGACGGCGGCAACGACGTGGTGGACGGTGGCGAGTTCTTTGCAGGCTCGCGGGTTCTGCGAGTGGAGGCGCGGCAAAGCAGGGGCGGAGACACGGCGGTCCTCGCGGTTGCAGGTAGAGCATGGCGGGTTGTCGCGAGCGGAGGCAGGCAGCACTCAGGCACGGTGGCGAGCTGCTGTGGTGTTGACGATGGGTTGAGATGCGTGCGGCTTCAAGCGTCGAGGCGGGGCGCGGCGGTGGCTCGAGCTACTATTGATGGTGCTGGCGGACGTTCGCGCCGCCAGCGCAGTGCGAAGGTGTGGGCGTCGCTCGAGGGGCAGAGAACGGCGGCTCGGCGTCGAGGAGAATGGGCAGACTTGCAGGTGGCTTTGGCGGCGAGCTGCTCCCTCGGCTTCTCCAGATCTGGGTTCCGGGGAAGTGAGCAGTGATTGGTGCGATCGATGGTGGCACGGCTCGAGGAGCAACACGTGCGAGGGGGAATCGGTTGGTCGAGCGGCGTCGGGTTGAGGCGGTGAGGAGGACAGCGGCTTGAATGGCATTGGGCAGTGCCGCCGTTGCCCTCCTCCCCTTCGTTTCCTCAGATTTGGGTTCCGGAGAAGACGGTGGGGAACGGCATCGATTGGGCGGCTTGGCGTAGCTCCCTCTTTTCGAGCTCTCTCTCCGCAGCTCTCTCTCTGTTCCTCGTTTTTTGGTTTTTCCCCCTCTGTCTCTCCCTCCCTGTCTTGCTGTCCTGCTCCTTCCTGCTCTCTGCTGGTTCTCTTCTTTTTTAACCCCTCCCCTCTGCTGTTGCTAGGGTTTCGCCAAAAATGGAGGAGGGAGAAAGCGGCATGGGCCGGGCCAAGGCGAAATCTGGCCCGACCCCTTCCATGTCTTCTTTTTTTCTATTTTTTGTTGTTTTTTTGTTTGTTTTTTTTGTTTTCATTTTTTTTAAACGACTAATTCCTAATTCTGTAGACAATTAAATCCTAAATGAAAAATGGGAAAATTTAGGTGTCAACAGCTGCCCCTCTTTGAATGGGAGCTCGAAGAGGTTCCTTTCAAAGACAAAAGACACCTAAATTATTTTGACGATAGACCCAGGTGCATAGGCACGTATTAGGTTGATGGGAAGAACTCATAACTATGAAAGAGCGTCTTGTCAATAAGAGGAAGAAAGACTCCGAGCTACAAAGCTCTCCGGACTACAAAAGCTCTCCGGGCTATAAAGCACACCGTGTCATAAGAAGAAGGACTCCAGGCTACAAAAGCTCTCCGGGCTACAAAAGCTCTCCGGGCTACAAAGCTCACCGTGTCGTAAGAAGGACTCCGGGCTACAAAGCTCTCCGGGCTACAAAGCTCATCGTGTCGTAAGAAGAAGGACTTCGGGCTACAAAGCTCTCATGGCTACAAAGCTCACTGTGTCATAGGAAGAAAGACTCCGGGCTACAAAGCTCTCCGGGCTACAAAGCTCACAATGTCATAGGAAGAAGGACTCCGGGCTACAAAGCTCTCCGGGCTACAAAAGCTCTTCGGGCTACAAAGCTCACCGTGTCGTAAGAAGAAGGACTCCGGGTTACAAAAGCTCTCTGGTCTACAAAGCTCACCGTGTCATAGGAAGAAGGACTCCGGGCTACAAAGCTCTCCGGGCTACAAAAGCTCTCCGAGCTACAAAGCTCACCATGTCATAGGAAGGAGGTTGAAGGACTCCGGGCTATGGAAAGCCCATCGGGTCATAAGAAGGGGGTTGAAGGACTCTGGGTTACGGAAAGCTCACCGGGTCATAAGAAGGGGGTTGAAGGACTCCGGGCTACGGAAAGCCCACCGGGTCATAAGAAGGGGGTTGAAGGACTCCGGGCTACAGAAAGCCCACCGGGTCATAAGGAGATGACATGGTTTAAGGTTGACTATGAACCTTTGGAGATGGCATAGTTTAAGGTTGATCATGAACCTTGTGGTTTAAGGATAAACCCACCAACCATGTGGTTTAGGAAAACCACCAACCCTGTGATTTAATGATAAACCCACCAACCTTGTGGTTTAAGGATAGACCCACAAACCTTTGGAGATGGCATGGTTTAAGGCTGACCATGAACCCTGTGGTTTTTAGGGAAGCACCCGCTAACCCCTTGAAAATTGCATGGCTTCACTAAAGAATCCTGTGAAACTCAACTTGAGTGAATGTCATTAGAGACGTCATCAAGAGACGTATTGGCAATATTGTAGCATTAATTGAACAAGCTAATCAAGCTAAGTCTGATTGTTCTGGAAAAAAACATTTGATTTCAATTAGCATCATGAGACGCAAAATTGTTATCTTGCTTATGGATATATCATTAATCATCAAATTCTCTAGGAGTCAAGCTCTTATCAAGACGGTCACGACTCGTGAAAAAGGTTAATTAAGCATGCCAAACTAGAGCTTCTTAGTCAGAAATGGCTTATCACGCACTTTCGATAAAATGGCTACTTGATCCCATTCATTCATGTGGGAGATAACTGGTTGCTGAGGGTATCTCACATAACCCAGATCAAAGGCTTTCAGAAACATTTGCGATGAGCACAATATGATCGATCAAAAAGGTCTTTTGAAAGGACCGCAATATAGGCTCGTTTAGGGCTTACGCAAAGGAATTATTACTTTGAGGCTAATAGGGGAACATTTGTTGCTATCTTTGTCGGGTTTACAAGTCGAGAACTTGAAAGATAAGACAATATAGGATTACTTCCACTTCTTCAAGCAATAGCTTCTTTGTGGCATCTCACTCGAACCATCCCAATCAGAAGAGACTTCGGAAGATGGTTGTAATGTTGGCTCGGGAAAGGCTTGAAAGGCTTAAAATTCTCAAGGGGGTTTTAAGAGTTAGTGATCATCATAGCATCATGACCATGTCATTCAATCTTTGAAGGCATTTGGCTTTTGAAACGCTGCACATCTCGAAAGCCCCTTGACTAATCATTTCTATATGGGAGCTTTGCTCCTTTCTCTAATTTCCTTTGCCCTTTGCGATGATGATTTTTTCTTTTTTCACCGACACTTGGATTTTGATAATTTTTCTTTCACATAAGATACAACCTTTTGGCTCTTTTTCTTGACGGGCATTGGCATTGCTTTTACCGGGCACCTTTGCTTTTTCATGCCCCCTAATTTGTCAAACTTTTTGCTTTTTGAACTTTTGTAGCTCTTATGACTTTCGAGATGCTTTTCACGTTTCCTTGTGATTGTCCATTATATTTGGTCAATTCTTATGCCTTGCCCCAGTGAAGGGAGATGATCACTGCTTGGGATTTAGAAATGAATAATCAGGCTCAAATTGGTTATAGCAATGAGTATCGGTGTTTGGGTAGAGAAGGAAATGCTCTTCTTCACCTTGGGATGAGTCAGGCTCCGATGAGAATTCCTCTGAAGCTACCACAAGAAGATTGATGTAAGTGAAAGTAATAGAATCTTTTTCAACCTTTCGTTTTACAACACGACCGTAACCTCCTATATTGCCCCAATGTAGGGTCGTTCTCGATAGGGGTACTTTGAAGGATCATTTTTTTTTTCAGCCCAAAGGGGTAACAAGAGATCAGTGCAATGCTTGGGATTGATGAAGGAAAGGCCTTTATCATTTCGATCTTTACGCTCAATGCGAATGAATCATTCGTCCTAAGAGAATGTCTCTTTTCACTCAACTCTCAAAAGTGTTTGAAGGACGTGTTTGGAAATGAGCTTGCCTTTCTTCATCCTAAGCACTTCTTATTTGGCGAGGTTAACATTTCCATTTCACTCTGCCGAGATCATTCGAGTATATCAATCTCCATAGGGAATTTTGATTCAAAAAAAAAAAAAAATTGAGAAGAAGGGTACTTACCTGTAGCATGGCGACCCGATAATCCCTTCACTCGCTTTCATCCTTTTGGCGCTAACATCTCTTGGATTCACCTTCATGGATATTTGGTAACTCAACAATACCCTTTCCTTGCATTCGCCTTTAAGTGTTTGATGTTTTCCCGATTCCTTGGTAGAAGGCGTCGCTTCTACGGTCAGATGCAACCCCTTTTTTTTTTTATCACCCTGTAAGAAAAGGAGATGAAATGAATTATCTCTATTCTTAGTTAGGTTCAACTAAGGAACGATACATCCTTCTTGATGAATTTGACAATATTGTTCCAGCACACTTGTTTGTGGAGAGATAAGAGATTTTTTTTCTAAATCAAACGTTGTTTGTGAATTTGTTATGTTCGAACCCGTCCTATATCAAAGAAAAGGACATGTCATTTTTTATGCTGAAGAGAAATCAAGTTTAGGAACGAGATACATCCTTTTCAAAGTCAAGCGATCAACATCCCAATGTATCTCTCATGGAGGAAGGGATAATATTGCCCATTTGTTTCATCATTTGAATATTTCTTTGTTTAAGATGAACATGACTTAATAATGCTCCATCACATTTGTTGAAACGTTACAAAACTTGGTACTCTTGATGTCTCCTTGACAATGAAAAGAAAATCAAGTCAAAAACGGTATCAGAAATGAATAATTGAAATCAATACAATTTACTCTTCCTTCGAATTCGCCCTTTTAGATATTTGGCAAGTCCTTTCATTTGTCTCAGCATACAAAGTGAACGAGATCGATGGGCTATTTTGGCACCTAAGGCATCTCCAAATAAAGAAACTTCCCTGAACGGAATTCCATTCATTCCGCCTCTATTGGAAGATGGGCACCAATGAAGCATCGACGCAATCTTGCTCCTTCAGTTCCATGAGCCCAAAAAAAACGACTACGTGAAGGGAGGGCATTAAACAAATTTTTCTTGAGATTCATTTTGGAAGGTAAATGTATAGGTTCACTTAAAACACTTCTGAATTTGCTCTCTTTTGTGTGTGTGTGTGTTTTTTTAAAATGATGATTTCCGAATTCCATCATTAAAAATGTGAGTCGCATGATTTACAAGAGCATAAATTGGATTTGCAAATCAAAACCTGAAACAGAAAACATGTTTCTTAACAAGAATAAAGACTGATAAAATACAAGAGACTCTTTTACAGATGAAAGTAAAAAACAACAACTCTTGTCCCCACTCTAGAATTCACTTTCTTGAATGGTCACCATGAGAATGTCAAAGAGCATCGTGCATAACCTACAAAAAGACGACAATGTCAATATGTGAATAAGAGAAAATGATATTTTATGACGTCGCTTCTTACAATAAAATCGAGGCGACGATACATGCCCCACAATCCTCATTCTTTGGACTTTCGTATTTCGCCAAGATTTTATCATAAGAGAAGACGTCATTAAAATTATCAATCCACGGCCATCAATTGAATGTCCACTTTTATTCCAAAAGTTTCGTATGCAAAAGTGTCATTGATTTTTGAAGGATTGATTTGTGATTTTACTCCTAAAAAAAATGAAGTGATTTTTATTTTGAGGAATTTGTACACAAAATGATTTGCATTATAGTCCCAAAATATGAGAACAAAAAAAAAAAAAAAATCGATAAAAAACACAATTTCAATTTTTGTGCCCCAATATAAAATCACAACTTGAATTTTTTTTTTTTCAAAATGATTTCGAGCCCATAACTAGAAATTTCAACAAAACCATGTGTTCAACAGGACCAAATAAAAATGCTTAGAACTTGCATTCAAATGCTCACTTGTCAAAAGTGATTGCCAATTTTTCAATCATAAGCTTGCATCATCAAGGGCATTCGATTGATTTTCATGAATTTCAAGATGAAAATGCAATACAAAATGAACAAATAAAAAGGAAAATGATACTTACAATAGGTGCCGACCTTTGTCTCATGCTTTTTTTTCAAACACATAGACATGCATATGGAATGTGGTTCGATTTCTACTCTATATGGCTCAAAATGAAGCCATGAGATCACAGGAATGAACCAACAAGCTCGTGGCTAGGTCGTGTTACCCATGACTCCGGCTTTGTCAAAGGACCGACCCGTGTCGCATGCTCGCAAACCAGGGTAGGGACCTCTGACATCAAGAAAGAAATTTCGGGGTTGGGGTGGGCGACTCGTACTACGTGCTTGTAGTCGGAGTGGTATCCACCTCAACACCATCCTAAATGATCCTATGCGGCCTGTCGCGACCTAATTTTCGGGTGCACCACCTAAAACTAGGTTAATGGACTACTAAGTTTTTAAACTTAGCTCGGGCTCTCCCAAGCCCATACCAAATCGCGACTTAAGATTCAAATATTTAACATGCAAAAGATTTTTAACTAGGAGTTGCCACTAATCGGTTTATGGTAGGTCGATTAGACACCTACGTAAAATAATATGAGGATTATTTTACTCCTACGAACCAGAGACTAAGGGTACGGGGACTTGGTTACACTAGATTGCTCTAATGCCCTTTCGGTACCATTTCTTTTTAATTTTCAAAAATATTTTTTCAGGTAGCATTGATTTATTTTAACCTAGATCACTATTATGCAAAAATGTGATCACACAGATGCTCAAGCATTCAAATAAGAATAATAAATAAATAAATTGCATCACACAAAGCAAGCAATCATTTTTTTGGATTTTCTTAAAAATTAGAATTCTTTTATAAAAATGCATTTTTTAAAACTAAATGACTTAATCCTATTAATATGCAAATTTTAATTAAATGGGCCTATTATGCAAACTAGTTAACATGCACCTCATGACCTAATTTTACTAGTAAATAAATTCTGATTAAATGATCCTATTATGCAAACTAGTTAACATGCACTTAGTATTTTTGTATTTTTTTTTATTGAAATTCAGAATTTATGAAAATCCTAATTAATCTATCTAAAAAGGGATAATTTTCTAATTTATTCTAGGGATTAATTTGACTTAAACCCTATCCTATCTTAGAAAACTATTGTTTAATTTTTTTAATTTTATTTTATTTTAAAAAGAGGATGAGAATATGAAAATGTGCCAATTATATCTAAGACTCTAAAAAAGGCTATTTAAGTCTAATCCTAACTTATTTTTTTTTAAATATCTAAAAATGCAGGCCTAAAAATATTATCTAACAAATGCAATCCTAGAAATATAATCCTAAAAATTTGATTAATTAAACCTACATGTCTAATTTATTAAACCTATATTTCCTATATGCTCAATCAAGATTTTGATTTTTTTTTTAATTTTTGATTTTGATTTTTTTTTTAGTTTTTTTTAAAGATAAGTAATTATTAAATCTAAACTATCAACAAAATCAAACAAAGAAGGATTAAAATAATTGAAAAAATAACCTGTTGTCTCACAGGTCAAGTTAACGGTTATTCTAACCCTAATTATCACAACAAAGAGATCAAAATAATTACAAATTGATCCGAAGTCTTACAGACCAAATTAAATAATTATTGTGATTTAACAATTAAAATCTCACTAAAAAGCCAAACAATTAAAATAATTAAAAAAATGATCCAATGTCTCTCGGATCAAATTAATAATTATAATAATTCCGGACAAAATCCCCTGTAGATAATGTCTACAAAAATTATAGATATTAACATCCAATATTACAAATTAAATACCTAAATTGAAAATGCTATCATAACAAATAAAATAAACTAAATTATAAAGAAAGTAAAATGTAAAAAGTAAAAAAAATAAAAAATACCTAGGTAAGTAAAGGAGACAGAGGTGACGCAGGGGGCAGCGGTTGGCTGGCGACGTTGGGACTCCGGCGAGGGTGAACAATGCCGGGACTGCTGGTCGTCATTGGCGATGGTGCACGAGCTCCGGTGGCAGCCGGAGTCATAATCTGCAGTGGCGGGCGAGGGTGATCGCGGTCCGGTGCGGGCGGAGGCGGATCGTGGGCGAGCAGTGGAGGCGAGTTTCAGGTCGCTTAGGCTCGGGAGCAACGCGGTGGTGAATGGTGAGAGCTCGGCTGCCGCGGAGCGGCGGTGGAGCAGAGCAGGCCTCGGGCTTCGGAGGCGCGGTGTCGGGTGCGCAGGCGCGGCGTCCGGTGAGCGGAGGCGGGTGAGGGAGGCACCGGGTGCTGGGCTGAGGCGAGCAGCGCGGTGGTGCAGCGAGGTCAGGAGCGGCAGGCTTTAGAGCTCCAGCGTCGGACTGGGCAACAGTAGGTCGCGGGTGCAGAGGCGCGGCAATGGCGTCGAGGGGTTGCTATGTCGGCGGCAAGGCGCGGCGACGGTGCTTGCGGTGGCACAGCAACGAGTGAGCTTCGGGGACAGGTGTGCGGAGCACTGCAGGGGCGTCGATTGAAGGACTGCTAAAGAAGAAGACCCTCTTTTTTTTACTTTCTCTCTATATCTCACGTCACTCTCTCACGTCTCTCGTACCCTCTCTGTCTTTCCTTTACGTTGACTTGACTCTTCCTTTTTTCAAAAAGAATTTTTTATTTCATTTGTGCTCAAAGAAACCGAAGGAAGAAACCCTCTCTCACATTTCGCTCAATTTTTTTCGATTCTTTTTCCGTTTCTTTGCACTTCTCGCGGGTTGTCGAGAAGAGAAGAAAAAGGACTTTTCTTGGACGACGAAGGAGGTTTCCTCTTCTTCTTTTCTCACTTTCACGAATTCTCTAGTGTTTGCTCTTCTCACGAATTTTTTCACCAATCCTCTGAAGTTTTTTCGAATTTCCCCCCTCGAATACTATGCGGTCAACCCCTTTTTATAGTAGTTCCGATCGGCTGCTTTCTATGGAAAATTTTAAACTTCCATCTTCTGTTGCATTAAATCATGGATGCAAATCGGAGCATGATTTCGCAATCAGCTCGATTTTGCATCGATTCCTTCAATTTTATCAAAATCATTGCCATTTGTTCACCTGATTTTAAAATTGTTGCTGCATTTAACAAAATCCGAACATCCATTAGAATTTCATATTTCCTTGCATACTTCAATCAAATCAATTTCCCCCATTTTCATTTTTTTTCTTCTTATTTGTTCAAAATGCAATTTTATTTTTCCAAAATTAGGTGTCAACACGGCCCAGGTCCAGCGGCAGGTAGTGTGTGCTATAGTGTAGTGCAATGCAGGGGGCTCATGCATGACAATTTAAAAACAATCAGCACTTCAAACATAAATAAACTATTCACTCTTGCATCTTCTACAAAACAAAGGTTAGAAATCACCACCCTTTATAACTCCCATAAACAATCAACATTCGACATGTTATGGATGCACATAATATCCTCGCTGCTAAACAAAAATATTTTTGAACAAGATTAATTTTGGCTTAAGTTCTCTAAGGTCTAAAACCATCTCCCCAGCGGAGTCGCCAAGCTGTCGCGACCTACCCCTCGGGAGGAGGGAACAGGTTTAGGGGTATTGCCTAAAGGACGGGCCTAAGGCCCATGATTAGGCGTGGTTTCTCCCAAGCCCATACCCCACGTGATATTAGGATATTCTTTAGAAATTTTACACAAAAGGAGTCGCCACTAGCCTATTAAGGTCGGCTAGAAACCAAGTAAGGCATGGGAGCGTGCCTCACTTCCTACACAACCAGAGAATCTAGGTTCGGGGACTTGATTACACTAATAAGCCAATTAGTGCCATTTCGGTATCTAATCTTATTCATTTTAACAAAATGATTTTTGGTAGGCATTTTGGATTAATTTTATACTTATCCACTAACATGTGAGGTGATCATGCAAGGACGCAATCATTATAGTAATAATCATAACTACCAAGATCCTAATTGCAATAAGATTAAACACATGCAATCAAACATAATTAAATATAGAAATTAAACATACAACATAATTAATATGCGAGCACATAAAGGTCTAATTATGCTAAAATGGCAATACATGGTAAGTCCTAATCAAACCCCATCATTTTTGGATTTTCGAGATTTTTAATTTTTTTGAAATTTTTTGAAATTTTTTTAGATTTTCGAAAACTTTTTTATAAAATAATAAAATAATTTTTGGGATCGGACCGGGTTGGGTCTGGTTTGACCCGACCCGATCAGCGTGGATCGACCGGACCCGGTTCGGTCCTAAAGGAAGGGCCGATCGAACCCAGCCCGACCAGCGCTGGTCGGGCCTTCAATTAAATTCGGATTGGGCCAAACAGCAAGCCCAATCCGGTCTAAGTTTTTTTATTTATTTTAAAAACGAAGCCCACAACTCCCTAAGCCCACAAGCTCTTAAATCCCTAAGCCTCGCAAGCAAAAATAGCCCAAGCCCAAACTCAACCAAAATCGTTCAAAAACCCTACTCGTTTCATGACCCGCGCCCGACTCACGCGACCCGGTTCATGACCGAAGCCCTAGGGCTCCTTGGCGGCGCTGACGACGGCGGCGACGACGAACTTGACGGCGGCAACGACGTGGTGGACAATGGTGAGCTGCTGCAGGGCTCGCGGGTTCTGTAGGTGGAGGCGCGGCAAAGCAAGGGCGGGACGCGGTGGTCCTCGCGGTTGCAGGTAGAGCACGGCGGGTTGTCGCGGGTGGAGGTAGCGGCACTCGTGCATGGTGACGAGCTGTTGTGGTGTTGACGACGGGCTGAGATGCATGCGGCTTCAAGCATCGAGGCGGGGCGTGGCGGTGGCTCGGGCTGCTACTGACGGTGCTGGCGGACGTTTGGCGCTTTGGCAGCAACGGCGCGAAGGTGTGGGCATCGCTCGAGGGGCAGAGAACGGCGGCTCGGCGTCGAGGAGAATAGGCAGACTTGCAGGTGGCTTTGGCAGCGAGCTGCTCCCTCGGCTTCTCCAGATCTGGGTTCCGGGGAAGTGAGCGGCGACTGGTGCGACCGATGGCGGCACGGCTCGAGGGAGCGACACGTGCGAGGGGGCTCGGTTGGTCGAGCGGCGTCGGGTTGAGGCGGTGAGGAGGACAGCGGCTTGAATGGCGTTAGGCGGTGCCGCCGTTGCCCTCCTCCCCTCCGTTTCCTTAGATTTGGGTTCCGGAGAAGACGGCGGGGAATGGCATCGATTGGGCGGCTCGGCGTAGTTCCCTCTTTTCGAGCTCTCTCTCCGCAGCTCTCTCTCTGTTCCTCGTTTTTTGGTTTTTCCCCCTCTGTCTCTCCCTCCCCGTCTTGCTATCCTGCTCCTTCCTGCTCTCTGCTAGTTCTCTTCTTTTTTAACCCCTCCCCTCTGTTGTTGCTAGGGTTTCACTGATAATGGAGGAGGGAGAAAGCGGCATGGGCCGGGCCAAGGTGAAATCCGGCACAACCCCTTCCATGTCTTCTTTTTTTTTTTTTTTTTTTCTATTTTTTGTTGTTTTTTTGTTGGTTTTGTTTTCGTTTTTTTTTAAACGACTAATTCCTAATTCTGTAGACAATTAAATCCTAAATGAAAAATGGGAAAATTTAGGTGTCAACAAATGGCTTCAGCCACGAAGAGCATTGTTACTGAATTGAACAAATGTGAAAAGCTTAACGGCAACAACTATGAAATATGGCATATGAAAATCCAATATGTGTTGGAAGAGCAAGAAGCACTAGAAGCTCTTAACCTGACTATGGAAGAGCCTGAAGATGAAAACACTGCACAACATAAGAGAGATAAGGATGCATTTGCTGTATGGAAAAGAAAGAACCCTCTTGCTCACATTACGTTGTTGAGTAGCATGGAAAATGATGTCATGCGAGAGTTCAGGCGTTTTGAGAATGCCAAGGAAATGTGGGAAGCGTTGGCACCAAGATTTGGTCATATTTTGATGACCAGACTGAGACAGCTTACTATTAGGTTTGATTCTTACAAGAAACCTCATGGTCAGACCATGAAACTGCACTTAAGAAAGATGTTAAACATGATTAATGAGCTGAAAGATGCTGGCCATGTCTTGACTGATGAGTAGCAAGTGCAAGCTGTGATTCGTTCCTTGCCTAAGAGTTGGGAACATATGAAGGTGCACCTGACCCACAATGAGAATATCAAAACCTTTGAGGATGCAATGCGCCATTTTGAGCTGGAAGAGGATTTTCTCTTGGTGGCTAAGCCAGAAACTGAAATTTATCATGCTAGTTCCAGTTCACATGGAGCTTCGAGCTCCAAGCGCAAACATCCTCATTGGTTCAATAAGTGGAAAGGCAAATGAGCAAGTTCTTCAGGGAAGAAACCAAAAGCTGACCAACATGAAAGAGGAAAGCATTCTCGAATGAAGAAACTGTCAAGAGTGAAGTGTTACAATTATGACAAGAAAGGTCACTACGCTAGCGACTGTCGTGAGCCAAAGAAAGTAAACACCCCTTGTACTTTTTGGAACTTTGCATATGTGTCAAGTTTTGTATTCTTAACTGAATCTAATCTTTTGTGGACTATAGATTCGGGAGTAACAGACCATGTAGCAAAGGATAAAGAATCATTCGTAGAATTTTGACGAAATTCGACTGAAACTAAGTGGATCTATGTAGGAAATAACTTCAGAGCTGAAGTTAAATGGATTAACACCTGCCAAATTGAACATGCGTGGTGGACGCACTTTGTTTCTACATGATGTATTATATGCTCCGGAGATTCGTCGAAATTTAGTATCTGTTTTAGTATTAGTTAAGCTTGGTTTTAGTATAAACTTCCATAATAGTGATGTGAATTTTTATTTGGATACAAACTACTATGGTTGTGATTATTTTCTGAATGATTTTATTGTATTAAATGTTGATTGTGGTAATGTCAATATTTGTTATTTCTTTTTCACGTCTTCTAATTCATATGATAATTGTGTGAAAGTGTGGCATGCTAGACTTAATCATATCGGCCAACAACATATGAATAGGCTAGCTAAAAAAGGCTTATTAGGCAATATTGAAAAAATCGATTTGCCCGTATGTGAGCATTGCTTAGTAGGGAAAACAACAAGAAAACTATTTGGAAAAAGGTAAAAGAGCTGAATTTCCTTTACATTTAATCCATTCTAATGTCTGTAGTCCAATGAATGTGAGAGGAAGGCATGTGGCTGTTTATTTCATCATATTTATAGATGATTATACTCGAATCAGATACGTCTATTTGATTTCTCATAAATTTGAAGTATTGAGTTGTTTCAAAAAGTTTATGAACTTAACAGAAAATCAATTAGACAAGAAAATAAAAATATTGAGATTCGATCGAGGTCGTGAATATTTATCAGATGAGTTTAGAAAATTATATGATGAAAAAGAAATAGAAAGACAATTGTCTATTCCATATACTCCTCAACAAAATGGTGTTGCGGAAATAAGAAATGGAACCCTTCTGGAATAGTTAGGTCCATGATGACGCATGCTAACTTGCCTATTACTTTTTGGAGTGATGCTTTGTTAACTGCTGCCTATATACTTAACTGTGTGCCTTCCAAATCAGCTACTTCCACTCCATATGAGTTAGGGATAGGTAGAAAATCGGACTTAAGTTTTCTTAAGCTATGGGGTTGTGCTGCCTATACTCATGAGCCCTCTCACAAGTTTGAGAAATTGGGTTCCAGAGAAAAGAATAATATTTTCATAAGATATTCTGAACACTCGAAAGGGTATGTGTTTATAAGTGAGTAGGAAGTGGGAGTATAATTGAGTTCGAATCACGGGATGTCACATTATTAGAGAATGAATTTCCTAAGAATGACGAAATAGGTGAGGACTACTTCCTATTTGAAATCTTAGATCCAGATAATGAATTTAGTGGAGTTCGTCCAAGTGGGAGTAACATGAGAAGTGATAAATTTAATTTAACTCACTCTGAATTACAATCACATGATGAGATGATATCATCATTATCTAATCCGAGTGGGAGTATAATGGGGAATGATGTACAAAGTGTACCATCTCCGTACGGCGAACAAGTTGAAAAAATATTCTCTGTCGACGTTTTGATATTGAAGGAAAAACTTTTATGGTTGCTCCGCAAGATGAAGATAAGTCGAGGAATGTATATGAGGCTCTAAATTGCCTTAATAAGGAAAAATGGATATATGCAATGAAAGAGAAAATGGAGTCAATGAAGTCAAACTATGTTTGGGAATCGGTTGATCTTCCAAAAAGACACAAATCCATTAGGAACAAATGAGTTTTTAAAATAAAGCGTAAAGCTGATGGCTCAATAGAAAGACATAAAGCTCGTCTTCGGTATAATCAACATGAATGAATTAATTATGAGGAAACATTTTCTCTTGTCGTGAGATTTACCTTGATTTGCATTATTCTGGCAATAGTGGCAAGTATGGATCTTGAATTATATCAAATGAATGTAAAAAATGCTTTTCTCAATGGAGAATTAGATGAAGAAATATATATCGAACAACCTGCTGGTTTCATTATGAAAGGCTAAGAACAAAATGTATTTTAACTTTTGAGATCGATATGCCTTAAGTAGTCGTCGAGACAATAATATATATGTTTTCATAATGCCGTAATGGCATATGATTTTACAATGATTGATGAGAATCATTGTGTATATATCAAAAGGTCCAAAGATCAATTTGTAATAATATCGTTATATGTTGATGATATACTGATTGTCGAAAGCAATATAGAGTTTGTTAATACTGTCAAAAATTGGTTATCTTCCAACTTTGAGATGAACAATATAGGTGAGGCTGCGTACATTTTTGGAGTTAAGATTTCAAGAGATCGTTTGAAAAGATCATTGTCTCCTCCGCAAGAAACATACATAAATAGGGTTCTTGAATGATTTCGTATGCAAGATTGTAAACCCATAGATACTCCTGTTGCAAAAGGCGAAGGATTGAGCCATAGATTGTGTCCAAGGCCTCCACAAGAGAAGGAACAAATGCAACATGTTCCTTATGTTAGTGCTTTTGGGAGCTTAATGTATGCTATGATGTGTACAAGACTTGACATATGTTTTACAGTTGGAATGGTGAGTAGATACCAATTCAATCCAGGTCAAACACATTGAAAAGCCGTTAAGAGAATACTAAAGTATTTGAAAGAAACTAATGATTATACGTTGAATTACCAAGGAAATGATCTGCGACTTGAAGGCTATTCAGATGCTGATTAGGGAGGAGATTTAGATGAAATGAAATCTACCTCTGGATTTTTATTCTTACTGAATAATGGCGCCATATCTTGGAGCAGTAAGAAATAAACGTGTATAGTCTTGTCCACGATGGAATACGAGTTTATGGCATTATCAGCAGCAATACAAGAAAGTGTTTGGCTTAAGAGATTTTTGGATCATTTATGTGTTACTGAGATGCTGCAAACTCATTGTTGGTTAACTGTGATAGCCAAGCAACAATAGTGTACACCAAAGATCCATAATATCATGGCAAGACCAAACATATATATACCAAGTATAATTTTGTCAAAGAGATAGTTGCACGAAAAGATGTGAACTTACGGTATATATCTACACATAGAATGGTAGCAAATCCAATGACAAAGCCAATACCTAGAGATGTGTTGTATGACCATGTGAAATCTTTAGGACTGTGTAGAGGCTGATGTACTAAATATTATAATTTCCTTTAAGTGTTCACATTTAATGAATTTGTGTTTTCATCATTAATGTCTATGAATCTTTATTTGACGTTTATGCATCTTAATGCTTAGTGCATTACATAAGGTTGATAAAGTATGTTGGACAAATGAAATATTAGCCCACTCACACGGGTAATCACCTTTATTTACTATGTGATAAATAAAGATGAGACGTTTTTTAAGTTTATTATCTAGGTTATAATCGAGAGCTCAAGCTTAATATATATATATATATATATCGCCTTAACTGAGTGTTAAAATGAATACATAATATTTTCTATGTCCGAAAGTAAAATAACCCACATATTTTACTTTATTTGTCTATGATGCCAGATGTGAGTTCTGATAAATTATACGAATGAGTAGATACATGAACTCAAGTTAGATATTAAGTATGTCTAAACTATCATTTGTACGGTATTGAAAGTGTAAACATACGCTCAATGGGAAATGAGTTAAATACCGTAATACGTATTTCATACTACGTATGCATGAGACGACCAATAAGAGTAGCAAAAATTTTGATCTCAACTTTTATGCCGCGTGAGACTCTTGAGGAAAAAAGTTCCTCAATTTAGTGCCATCATGACTCTTACTTATTCTCAAGATTTCTATTCAGTGTTTCCGATATTAGAATGTTGCAAATGATGATGAATTGATTTGATCTAATGGGACATTTCTAAAAAAGCAAAATGAACTAAAATTGATAGTTTCAAGAAAATAGGAAGATCGAATTTAGAGAATTACATACTAGTTTTGTATTAACTGATCGACCAATTATGATTTTTTTTAGAATAATCATAATTGTGAATATAATATATCATTATTTAAAAAAAGATCAAGAAAGATATAAATTTGATCGATTGATTTAGGGTACTACTGCATACTAAATCTACTCAAGATGTGATGCCCATTATGAGCTGCTATATATTACTAACAGATGTATGGCAATGAGCTCTCAAAGTATGCTAGGCGCACAGATTATTCACCAGTATGAATGTTGCAGAGAGGAAAAGATGATTATGTTCGGCCCACCATGTGCGAGTGGGAGATGATGGGTTTTTCTTTGATGGGCCTAAGTAGGGTCCGTCCGCCCATGTTGGGCCCAAAAGCCCGGCCCGTGAGTTAAAGACCCATGGGGAAGTTATTAAAGATAAAAAAAATAAAAAAAAGGAAAATCTTTGAGGTGGTTATCGGATGAAGTTATGTATTTTTAAAAAGGAGATTACATTCTCTCTATTTACGTTCCTCTCACCGTTTTCTCTCTAAGAAAAGAACAGGATTATCCTCTAAAGAACAGTGTGTGGATTTTTCCTCGTATCGCAACATCGGTGTTTAGTCTGTGGAAATAAGGTACGTTCGATGCTGTGTCGTGCTTTCTAATCGATGATTCATGTGATTTCCTGGGCTTGCTTTCGTGTTCATTGTTTTGGGGTTCGATTGAGTGTTGAATCGCTATATTTGGGGTTCAATTTTGTGTCGAATCACTGTTTTGGGAATTCCATATTCCCAACAATAGTGACGACTAGCTTCTTGTAGGAGCCCATCAGCTCCTGCTTCACTTCCCAGTTGTAGAAAGGCCTTAGAGCCCCTGCCAATCTCATCGTCACAAAAAGGCATAGAAACAATGTCGTCGTCGAGCTACACATCTCTCGCGCTCATCGAGAACCAAGCTACGCACGAAAGATGGGAACATTAATGGGGAGGGATTGAGTTCATGCGGCCGCTGTCGATTCAGCAAGGAAGAAGAAGGAGAAGCAGCAGCAGCAAAAGCACCGAATGTCACCCGTGATCCGTTTTGGAGTTATTACCCTTATAGTATCTGAAGTGCAATTGAAAATGAAAATGCGTGCCTTACTTGGCCCCATGGGAACATAATCACATCCCCAACTAGGGCCCACTACGTAATCCGTAAACTAAAGAAACCAAAAAAAAAAAAAACAATAATCTCCTCCACGTGCGACCTAAACCGGAACCGAGCCGGTTCGATTCCCGGTTCAAACTAGCCTTGAGTTCATCTCTTCAGCTTCTTTGCCTCGCGGACTGCCTCCTTACCGGACCCACTCCAGTCTCAGATATGGAATTGGTTGCGATGGAGGCCATCTTGAAACAAAGGGGTGTCCGGCGAGGGGCCGACTCTTGCAGCTAGGGCGAGGGTCGCCCGTAGAGGACCTCGATGATGCAGGGGCTGGTGGACGACGACATCAATGCAGTGCAGGTGAGGGAGATGGTCGGAGGGAGGAGAGAGCGTTGTCCATGGCTAGCAAAAAGTAAATGAAGAAAACTGTGCGATAAAGGTCAGGAGGGAGATAGAAAAATCTGACGGTGAATGGACTGGTAAAATTTTCATATGCAATGTACCCAATTGGGTCGCTGGCTGCCGAAGTAATTTTATTTACTTTGGCTTTGAAAGCTTTATTATATTCTAATTTCAAGAAAAAAATCGAAATACTCTTAACATTGGAAAGAGTAAAGTAAATACTGAAAAAAAAATACATATGTAGCTGAGGATGTATACCCAGCATAAATATGATTTTACGTACTTTTCTAGTTTTTCTATTGAGAATTTCAATCTTTAGGTCATTTTAATTGTTATTTCACCAGCATATTTTTATTTTGTTCACTTACTTTTTGTTTTAATTTGTTATGAAATTTATTCAAGTACCATATACACACATGAAGAGTTTTAAGTGAGTTAAATGAGTAGCCATGGTCTTAACGGGCCTAATTATACATGGGGAAAAACATTAAGGATTAATAGGTGTTATACTATACTTTAGCTAGTACGTTCATGATGGGGTGCGATTGGATAGCATCGTTTGGACTTATATGCTACGATGGAAAGACACCATTTTGAAGAGTATGAAGGGTGTCGTATATAAGTCATTTGTAGACAACCCGTTGGAATTTTTGGCAGAACATATGAACTAAATTTCTCTCCTTTTCCATCAAAGAAGAAGAAAGCATTCCATTTCAGTTTTACAAAAACAATCGGCATTTACGTTGTGGAAATTGGATGCTTTCCTAGTAATCGCATCCAGACCAACGTGAGGTATTTTGTTCGTGATTCATCCGCAATTCAACAATTGTTTCGAGTCAATTATTGTTTGTGCATTGGATAAAGGTGAGTTGTCTTCCGTTGACTTGATTTCCAACATTGGAATCAGAGCCCGGTCGTGATTTCTACCTTGTTTTTCATTGAGTTTTCTCGTTTACCATTTGATATTGAGATCAAGAGATTGTATTCTACACTGTTTTGATATTTATTGGTCGGAATTACAATCTAAAAACTTGAAATTGAATCGAAGCGAAGAACGGGTTCGGGGTCACGTGCATCCGTATGATTTTGGCCAATTTTCGAAATATTTTTTCGGCCAAAATAAATTTTTAAATATATAGGGTGAAAGTGATTGTTGAGACGAGTTTGATGATGGGTCGAGCACCATTGGAGGAGGCTAGATGCACCCATATGCGCGGTCAGAAGTCGCTGCGCGTGGGCGTCACGCACCTGAAGTGCTGGCAATGTTAGTGCATGTGCAACATGCGCCAGTTGGCGAATTGGCATGTGATGACGTCACCGTGACATCATCCAATGGTTGGTTGCTGGATGACATCACCAGCGGCAGCAGTTGGCCGGCCGGTCACCGGTCGGTTACCGACTTGTGACCTGACCCGACTTGAGCGTTGACTGATCAACGTGTTGGACTGGTCAACTGGTTCGGCAGTCAAACCGGTCGGACCGGTCATCGGTTGGACCGATCGGATCGGGCGGAGTCGTTTGGCTTCGTTTGGCGTGTGCGCTACATGCGCTACGTACTCGGGCAGTGCGTGTGGGCGCGCGGGAGCTCTGATTGGAGCGTGGTTGGCAGCATTTGGTTCGTATGAATGTGCTCTACACTTTGATTTATTTATTTTATATTTTTGAGTTTTAAAAATCTATAAAAATATGTAGAAAACCCTAAGTGCGCGTATTTTGGGGTTTAATGCATAGTTTATTCATTTTTTTTGTTTGTATTTTCTTAAGTTTTAGGAAATATAGTAGCTGGCCTGTACGAAAATGATATCAAATATGCTGAGTAGAGCTTTGGTTCAATGATAGCATGTATATAGTTTAATATACTTGCAGTTTTCTAGTTCTAAGAAAATTCGAACAATGGTAAGAAATCCTTATTTTTCCATTACATGTTGAATTGTGGTCTTGATTGTAGTTGTAGCATGATTATTTTTGTATGTTAGTTCAAATCATACCATGTTTTTATGTTAATGGAAAAATATAGAAATTACATATGGTCATGCAATTATTTTTTCTGTGGGAGTTCGTAGGTTTGTAGAAATCGAAGGAATTCTCATATAGAATTTAAAATTTGTGCAAATTAAACTAATTAATAATAATAGAACAATTGTACATAGAAGTTGATTGGTAGTGAACTTTTGTTTCTCTGTCTTTTATTAAATTATTATTAATTTAGTTTGTTTTTACTACAAATTAAATATGTGTGTTACTCTGAAAAGTGTGCTAGTATTGATTCTGCATTTATTATGTCACTATGTTATAGCAATTGATTATGGTTTTGATATCCAAGACCATTGTGGCTGACCTCAATAAGGGTGAGAAGCTAAACGGTGACAATTATGATATTCGGCACCGAAATGTTCAGTATATCCTTGAGGAGCAAGAGGTTTTGGAAACTCTGAACCACACCATGGATGAACCTGAGCATAGAACTTCAGCTCAACACAGGAGAGATCTAGAAGCTTATAAAGCTTGGAAAAAGATAAATAGTATTGCTCGTACCACATTGCTGAGCCGTATGCAAGATGATTTCATGTGTGAGTTTGAAAGTTATGATAATGCTAAAGCTATGTGAGTTGCCTTGAAAGATAAGTTTGGGGGCACATCTGCCACTAAGCTGAGGAGACTCACCATAAAGTTTGACATATACCAAAAGCGTCCAAATATAACGATGAGGCAGCATCTTTGGGAGATGTCAAACATGATTCGTGAGCTAAAGTCAATAGGTCACTCCCTTATTGATGAATATCAAGTTTAGGCTGTTATAAGGTCTCTTCCCGACAATTGGGAGCATATGAAGATCAATATGACGCATAATGAGAATATTGTCACTTTTGATGATATAACGTGTCATTTGGAATTAGAGGATGAGCGCTTAGAGGCTACGAGATCCTCTACCCATGCTTATGTTGATGAATCGAGTTTGCGCAAAGTTTCAGGCTTCAAGCGCAAAATGAATCATCAATGCAATAACAAAAGGAAGATGACTGATCGGGCACCTAAGAGGGCTAAGACCTTTCAACGCAAGAAACATGGTAGGAAGAAGGACAAGGCCAAGATGAAGTGCTACAATTGTGGCAAGATGGGTCACTTTGCTCGTGAATGCACTGAGCCGAAAGATGTACCATATTACTCCATTACTTTAAATAATGCTTTTGTTTCTAGTACTGTAATGCTTGCTGAATCTCATCCAATATGGACCGTAGACTAAGGAGTAACAGACCACGTAGCTAGAGATCGAGAAGCATTTGTGGAATATCATTGGATTCAGCTTGGAAGAAAATTGATATATGTTGGGAATAACTCAAGAATTGAAATAAAAGGTATTGGCACATGTAAATTAATTTTATGTGGTGGTTGAAACCTATTCCTACGTGATGTCCTTTATGCTCCAGATATTCGACGAAACTTGATCTCCATAGTTGTTCTTCTTAGCTTAGGTTATTTATTGAATTTTCATGGTGATTACGTTGACATTTTATATGGAACAGTTTATTATGGTTCAGGTCATGTATCGAATGGTTTTATGGTGTTAGACATTGACTATGATCAGTACAATGTTAATGTTGATGGTTGTTTTTCTTTAATTGCATCTTCGAGTAATGTTGATATTGATGCAAATACATTGCATGCTAGATTATGTCACATTGGGTTGCAAAGAATGTAAAAATTAGTTAGAGAAGGCCTTTTAGGGTTACTCATTAATGTTGATCTGCCCATATGTGACATTGTCTAGCGGGAAAAATAACTAAAAAACCATTCGGTAAATGGACTAGAGCTGAATTTCCATTGCAACTCATACATTCTGACATTTGTGGTCATTTGCATGTGAGGGCGAGGCATGGGGTTTCATATTTCATCACTTTATAAATGACTTTACGCATTTCGGTGATATCTTCCTGATCTCCTATAAGTCAGAAGCATTAGACTGCTTTAAACGATATATAGCAATAGTAGAGAATCAATTGAATAAAACAATAAAGGCATTGAGAACTGATCACGGACGTGAGTATCTATCGGAGCAATTCAAGGCTCTTTGTGATGAAAAGGGAATTGTACGACAATTGGCTATTCCTGGTACTTCACAACAAAATGGGGTAGTTGAAAGAAGAAATAAGACCCTATTGGAAATGGTTAGATCTATGATGGCGCAAGCAAATTTACCCATCTTCTATATACTTAACCGAGTGCCCTCAAAATCGGTCACTTTCACCTCTTATGAATTATGGATTGGTAGGAAACCAGACTTAAGTAGTCTACATCTATGGGGATGTGCAACTTATGTTCATGATTCTTCTCATAAATATGGCAAATTAGGTCATAGAGGGAAGAAATGTATCTTTATAAGATATTCTAAACACTCAAAAGGATACGTGTTCATAGGTGAACAAGCTGATGAAAGTGTGACCGAAATGGAGTCACGAGATTTCACGTTCTTGGAGAAGGATTTTCTTAGTAGAGGTGAGATTGATAAGAACTTTCAATTATATGAGATAAAAGATCTTAATAACACACCCACTAATGTTGTAGAGGGAAATAAAGATTCATCTCAGCATACAAGACCTAGTGGGAGTGTTGCATCGCCTGACGAATTGAATTCAAGAGAAATTCAATTGCGTAAAAGTAATCGTAAAAGTGTTCATCGTCGTTGTTTTGAGATTGAAGGAGAATTATTTATGATTGCTCAAAAAGACGACGTCGAGCCTAAGATTGTTCAAGAGGCTCTCTCATCCTCTGATAAGGAAGAATGGAGAAAAGTTTTGGAAGATGAAATGGAGTCAATGAGGGTAAATTATGTTTGAAACTTGGTTGATTTACTACCGAATCGTAAGGCTATTGGAAACAAATGGGTCTTTAAGATTAAGCGAAGGGCGGATGGATCCATTGAAAAGTATAAGACTCATCTTGTGGCGAAAGGTTATACTCAACAAGAGGGTATAGATTATGAGAAAATCTTTTCACCAGTTGTAAGGTTTGCCTCAATACACCTTATTCTAGCAATCGTTGCACATTTGGACCTTGAATTACATCAAATGGATGTAAAGACGGCATTTCTCAATGGAGAACTAGATGAGAAAATCTATATGAAGTAGCCAATAGGTTTCATAGTTAAAGGTCAATAGGATAAAGTTTGTAAGCTTCATCGCTCAATATATGGCCTTAAGCAATCATCTAGATAGTGGTATCTTCGTTTTCATCAAGCCATAATCACTTTTGGTTTCACGATGATTGAAGAAGATCACTATGTATATGTCAAACGGTTTGAAGATAAATTTGTGATTTTATCACTTTATATGAACGATATTCTATTGGTTGGAAATGACAAGGTTTTGGTTATCACCATAAAAGAATGGTTGTCCTCCAATTTTGAAATGAAGGACATGGGAGAAGCTGCCTACATATTAGGAGTTAAGATCGAAAGAGATCGATTCAGGAAACTCATTGCTTTATCACAATAGTCTTATATAATGAAGATTCTTGAGCGTTTCAATATGCAACATTATAACCCCATTGATACCCTTGTCATGTAAGGTGAATGCTTAAGTATTGAGATGTGTCCTAAGACTCCAGAAGAAATTAAAGTGATGGAAACTGTTCCTTACACTAGTGTGATCGGAAGTTTGATGTATTTTATGATGTGTACTCGACCTGACATATATTATGCCGTGGGATTGGTGAGCCGATATCAATCAAATCTTGGTCAAGCACACTGGAAAATAGTGAAGAGAATCCTGAGATACTTGAAGGGCACCATGGACTATCGACTTTGTTACCAAGGGAATGATTTACGCCTATTAGGCTATTCAGATGTTGATTTGGGGGTGGAGACCTAGATGAGCGTAAATCGACTTCTGGATATGCGTTCTTGCTCAATGGAGGTGCGATTTCTTGGAATAGTAAGAAACAGACATGCACAACCTTATCTATGATGGAGGCAGAATTTATTGCATGCTTTGCCGCAGTGCAAGAAGCAGTATGGCTAAAACGTTTCTTTGAAAATTTAGCCACTGTCACTAAAGTTCCAAGACTAGTGATAGTTTATTGTGATAATTAAGTAGCCATTGCCTATGTGAAGGATCCTAAGTATCATGGAAGGATGAAGCACATTGACATAAAGAATAACTTCATCAGAGATATTATAGCGCAGAAAGAAGTGATTCTACAATTCATTTCAACAAATAGAATGGTTGCTGATCCATTTATGAAGGCTGTTCCTAGAGACATATTCTTGACCCACGGGATGTCATTAGGATTGCGTAGAATGTGATGTGTTATTGCGTAGACCAACGTGAGGTATTTTGTTCGTGATTCATTTGAAATTCAACAATCGTTCCGGGTCAATTATTGTTTGCGCATTGGATAAAGGTGAGTCGTCTTCTGTCGACTTGATTTCCAACAATAGGTAAACATAATCAAGTCTTCAACGTGGTTCTAGTTAACCACTGGGATTCACCCCAGTGGCCACCCTTCCAACATGGAAGGGAGAGGTGGGGGTTCAAATCCTCACCTTCTCAGGGGGGATGGGATGGGGACGCGTAAGTTTCAGAAGTGGGTTTCAACTCCCACGCCCTACAAGAGGTAGGGCAAAAGTTTGAGAGTGAGTGTACATTAGGAATATAGTAGGACTGACAAAAAAAAAAAAACGTGGTTCTAGTTAATAAAACCATCAATTAACATAGTTCCACATCAATAATGATTGCTCTTTGATTAAATTTTATTAAATTCACTGTATTTATTTTGTGAAAAATGAATGATTGGGAAAAAATTATCTTATAAATGATCTCTTCATAGCTTATGAAAATATATGCTCCAAAGATATTTCCATCGTCCTTAAAAAATATTTAAATATACATTATTGTTGATAATGAAAACTTTTTTCATCAACTAATTAATTCAAGTGAAATAAGTGATCATTTTTAAAATATTCAAAAAATTCAATTTCCAATAGGTTAAGCGAATGTCGCAATCCCTGGCACAACACCCAAATTGTGTTTGATGAAGATTGTAATGAGAAGTTTATGCGACGATGAGTCTGGATTGGATTGAATTGCAGATTCAAAGTCTGGGGAGCGATGGAACAGGGGATGTCGTTCCAAGGCCCATTTCGCCCGGCAAAACTTTCACCTATGTTTTCATCGTCCATTAGGTGAGCACTAAATACAATGATCATTTAATACCATGTTCATATGAGCTTTTTTTGAAATTTGTGCAAGGTTCGAGCTAATTTTACCTCATTCGATGAAGATGCATTGTAGACATTTAATTTCTTATATTGCAAGGGGTGTTCATTTATACTCATATGCTTCATTATGGTAAAATTACGCTTCAAGCGCCAAAAGTTGACACAAATGGACACTTAACTGCCAAAAGTTACGAAAGTGATACTTAAGTGTCAAAATCAAAGAGAAATGGATCACTTAAGTGCCACTTCGGTCAAAATCCGACAAAAATGTTGATGTGGACGATTTTCGGTGAAGTAAGTGCAAAACGACGCCATTTTGCACGCTAACGTGGCCAAATAGTACAAAAACGATGTTGTTTTAGTGCCGACATGATAATAAATTAATATAAAAATTAATTAAATTAAATTTAAAAATAATTTAATTTAAAATATTTAAAAATACAAATACAAATATTAAAAAAATAAAATAATTAAAATAGTTAAAAAAAAATAAATAAAGAAGGGGTAGGTAGTTGAAGGCTGAGCCCTCAAGCTACCTCCTACCACCGGGAAGGGCCCTCAATTGCCTCCCCCTCACTTTTTTTTTTTAATTTTCTAATATTAAAATTTTTTATACCACATTAGCACCAAAATGACACCATTTTATACTTGCTTTGTCGAAAAATTGCCACTTCAGCATTTTGGCCTGATTGGCACTTAAGTGATCCATTTTGCTCCGATTTTGGCACTTAAGTGTCACTTTCGTAACTTTTGGCACTTAAGTGTCCCTTTGTGCCAACTTTTGGCACTCCAAGAGTCCGCATGTCCAAATATAACCTTCACCAGACTAAATAATAGTTTGACTGAAACCAAGAGAGTTGCCATCGGGAGGGTTAAAGAAGAGCCCTTGTATGAAAAGTAAAGATGAATATGTAAGGGGTACTCAAAGATTTTCTAAGGTGGCGAGACATTCTGTAAGCCTCATAATGCTCAACAGTCCACATGAGATACCATTTTTATAATTGGGTCCAAAGAGTCTTATCTAAGAGACTCTGGCCAAAGTATGAGATCAGAAAGAAACCCTGTTCAAAGAAAATGTTTTAGACAATTACTTGAAGCACATTTTTACATTCTGAGGATCCATTCTAAGCTAATCCCACACAAGAGGATTGTTTATAACCACCATCCATGCAAATGTAAACAAAAAAAATCTATTTGATCTTTTAATTCAGATAAGTCTCTCCTTAATCATCAGTGGAAAGGAAAAAGAGGATGACGTCACTAGAATAGCTGAAGCTGACGTAGCTAAAACAAAAGACTAACCGTATGGCGAACTTTTTTTGCCTGAGGAATCTAGGAATAGACAGAGCTAAAAGGCTTTGCAAAATGGCACTCGCATATGAAGAAGGGAGGAATTTTTAATACTTGCAAGGAAGAAAATTTCTTCTTCAGCAAACAAGAGGAAATAAAGATATATTGAGATCACCTCGGGTGAAGAAAAGAAAAGAAAAAATCTGTTGGAAGATACGCATGATACTAGAAGATATGCAAGAATCAATCATTCTTATATTATTGAATCAATCAAGATCATTCAATATCGATCAAGATTATTCAATATCGGATCTAATATGTATATTATTTTATTGCCTTTTCTTTACACATACTTTGTACTATAATATCAAATGTGTACACTAAGTAAACAGACAAGAATATATAAAAATTTCCCCAACTCTTCTCTCTCGACTTCTCCTTTCAATCTTCTTTCATGGTATCAGAGCAGGTCACGCATCTGTGATCTACTTCTTCTGCTTTTTTTCTTTTCATCTGGTTTTCTAATTGCTGCCGGGTGAAAGAAGTTAACCTGCAAAAGGCGTTAGCACTTCGGCGTAGGAATCAGCACCTTGAAGATTTTATATTAAAACAGACGAAGGAAAAGAAAGAGGGGGAGCTTGCTTTACCACCATGGCCGATGATCAAGCTCGTTTACCTGTGGATATAGTGACCTCATAAGCACAAGATCCTGTGCATCTCATCACAGGTCGAACTGATCAGCCCACGGTGGGGCAATTTTTTCCATGGCAAACCAATCTGGGGGTGCCCACATCGGGGCCTTCCTACCAATGGATGTTGATACCAATGTATTATGGGCCAAGCCCACATGTTTCGGTTTCAAGGGGCCAGATTCAAGATGGCCTACCAGCCGCCAGTGGGGCAGGTCATTCAGAAGCAACTGGGTATTCCAATGCGGGTGAAAACCCTAACGGGTTAGGCGACTCGAATTCAGGAATTCCGAGCGGGCTCAATCCGAGTCAATTATTGAATCCCTACTTGGGAATTCCACCTGGGTTCTGCCCTTTCCCTTTGCGGCCACCATGGGTCGCCCAAAATTCGGCAACGCGCTCTATGTCTCCATCGTCGACGGGCTGGAGTTGTGACTCATTAGCCACCCTCTCACAGGACCCGAAAATTATTCAAGCTGGGCAGGGGAGTTTCAGCGAGCGCTCGTCACAAAGGACAAGGAAGGCTTTATTGACGGTACTGTCCCGATTCCGACCAACGAAAAAATGAGAAGACAATGGAAAAAATGCAACCGGTTGGTTAGAACGTGGATAGGAAATTGCATAAGCCCAGAAATCGCCGTTGGTTTGCCTCCAACATAAGATTCAAAAATAATTTGGGACAACATTAGAGAGATATATGGGAAGTTGGATCGAGCGAAGATTTTCTCGTTGCATCAAGCTCTCAGTGAACTGAAGCAAGGAAACATGTCCGTGATAGCATGCTTCAACAAGCTGTCAGCCCTCTGGAATGAGCTGGAAGCCGCCGAAGAAAAGCTTCAAGGGCCCGAGACAACCCTTCGGCAATTTAAAGAGATGAGAGATAGGGACAAAGCTACTCGTTTTCTTTACTGATCCTTAACAAATCATTTCTTACCTTCAGGTCGCAGATATTGGCTATGGAGCCAGCACCCACTCTCAGCCGGATCTTCCAACTGGCTGTGCAAGAAGAAAGCTAGAGACTCTCCTTATCAGATAGCAAGGCCAGCGAAACCCTAGCGCTAGTGGCAAGAATCTAGAGGGGGGAGAAAACCCTAGAAAAGAAAAGTGACCCGTCACTAGGGTTTCCTCCCGAGAAGTGAGGCTTTAAAGCCTCTTCGATGGACGGTCAAGATCGAGGGTAGCGATCTAACGGTCCACAAGGCACGCGATATTTGACCGATCTGGATGGCGGAGATGTATCCGGATCTAAAGGATCCAACGGCCTAATTTTTTCGAAAGCTTATGGGAAGAATTTTAAAAATAAAGGAAAATTATTTTGTGATTTTTGCAAACGGCCTCACCACACAATTCAAAATTGCTAGAAATTACATGGCAGACCTGGAGAAAAAGAAAAAAAAGGGGGAAGGATAGATCAACAGCCGCCTCCACCTATCAAATTACAGGATTAGCGGACCAGCCTATCACACATGGGGAATATCAGCAATTGATGCAAGCGCTACAAAAATTGGACGTTCAAAAAAATGGAAGCAACTTCACAGGTATTTCTTGTAGCCTGATAAATTCTATATCAAGAAATGCTTGGATTATCAATTCAAGAACCGGTGATCATATAGCATGTGATAAATGATTATTTTCTGTTATTCATGAAGAATTAGATAATCCTATTACTGTGCAATTACCAAATGGGAACATCACTCATGTTACTACAATAGGAACAATCACTCTTAACTCCCAAATTGTTCTAAGCCATGTCCTTTATGTCCGGAACTTCCAATTTAATCTCATTTCTGTGTCTAGAGCCCGTGAGGAAAATTCATGTTGAGTATTTTTCAATGTCGATATCTGTTTATTTTAGACCCTTTTGACTGGGAAACTTATGGGCTGGGGTAATCTCTTTGAAGGATTGTTTTTCTGGAAAAGCTTAACCAAAAACCTTCATAATTTTCCTTGTAATAAATCATTGTGTAACTTAACTACCAATGATAGAAAATTCCTTTTGCATTCTAGATTGGGCCATAGTTCTTTTTTTTTTCCCTATCCTCAGTGTCATGTTTGTTCGCTTGCAAAATAGTCGTGTAGTCCTTTTCCTTTGAGCAAAAGTCGTACAAACAACATTTTTTCCTTGCTGCATATTGATGTTTGGGGTCCATATCATACACTGAACCATGATGGGTCTTGGTTCTTCCTTACTATTGTGGATGATCACTACAGAGCCACATGGATTTTTCTCATGCAATCTAAGGGTCAAGTTTTGTCCCAATTAAGAAATTTCCTTTCTCTGTCAAAGACCTAGTTCGGGAAAACTGTCCAAAGAATAAGGACAGATAATGGAAAGGAATTTTTCAATCATGAATGTGCTGCTTTATTTTCTTCACAAGGGATATTACATGAGAGCTCATGTGTATATACACCACAACAAAATGGAGTGGTGGAAAGGAAGCATCGTCACCTATTGGAAGTTGCAAGGGCTTTGAAATTTCAAGCTTCTATTCAAGACAATTTTTGGGGAGAATATGTATTAACTGCAGCCTATTTGATAAATTGTATGCCGTCTAAAATACTAGACGGATGAACTCCTTTCGAGTAGCTTTTCGAGAAGAAAATAGACTTGGATCACCTAAAAATATTTGGTTGTCTATGCTATGCCACAATTGTGGGACCTAGGGATAAGATGGGTCCTCGAGCTCGAAGTTGCATATTCATGGGATATCCCAACTTACAAAAGGGATACCAGGTGTTTGATCCTTCTACAGGGGAATTCTCAATCAGTAGAGACGTTTTATTCTAGGAAAATATCTTTCCATTTGCTTCTCAGAAGTCAAGCACATATAGCACTGGAAATTCTCATATATCTCATATCGAGGAACCAATCAGAGATCCTGAATATGTCTTACTTCCCTCATCGGTCGATACAAGGAATTCTTCTACATCAAGTGCCAACTTGACACCCTTAATGGAAGCTGTAGATGAAAGCCCAGATGATGTGATTCCTTCACATTCACCTCCCACGGAAGATCCATATACTCAATTTCCCCTAGAAGATGAACCATTGTGGCATTCCGGACGAGCCACGCGTCCACCTACTTGGACAAAAGACTACATATGTGGTGTCAGGAATTCGCCAGGTATTCCTTTCCCCATTTCCTCTTATGTTTCCTTTGATAAATTATCTCCCGAACATAGATGTTGTATCACTCGCATCTCCGAAAAGCAAGAGCTGACCAGTTTTGATGAAGCAAGCAGTGATCCACGATGGCAGAAAGCTATGGAAGCATAATTGAAGGTCTCAATAGATAATTACACATGGGATCTTGTTACCCTACCCTCGCATCGCAAATCGCATCGCAAAGCGATTGGATGCAAATGGGTATATAAGATCAAATATCGGGCATATGGATCGATCGAACGGTACAAGGCTCGATTGGTGGCAAAGGGTTTCACACAGCGGGAAGGTTTTGACTATCACGAAACCTTTTCCCCGGTAGCCAAAGATGTCACCATCTGCTCATTTCTTTCAGTAATAGCCTTCTAGGACTAGTCATTACATCAAATGGACGTTTACAATGCTTTCTTGCATGGAGATCTAGACGAGGAGATCTATATGGAAGTGCCATAAGGTTTATGGAGACAGGGGGATAATAAAGTATGTTGTCTCCGCAAATCCTTGTATGGACTCAAGCAAGCTTCCAGACAGTGGTACGCAAAATTTGTTGAGTCTCTAATATCTACTGATTTTCAACAGTCTAGATTCGATTATGCCGTTTTTGCATGGACTCAAGGTACATCATCTATTTACTTGATGATATATGTAGATGATATACTTATTATGGGTAACGACGAAGTAGCTATCAAGGGTTTCAAGGAATATCTGCATTTCACCTTCCACATTAAAGACGTAGGTCCTCCAAAGTATTTCATTGGAATTGAAATTGCACGGTCAGACCAAGGTATCTCCCTTAGCCAGAGGAAATTTGCTCTAGAAATTATTTTAGAAGCAGGTTTATCGGGATGTAAGCTAGCTGTGATACCAATAGAGCAAAATACCAAACTCACTACAGCGGATTATGATACTGGACTATCTCAACAAGATGATCCCGTTCTCAGGGATCCATTGGGGTATCAGACACTTGTTGGGTAGCTCATATATTTGACCATGACCAGGCCAGACATAAGTTATGTCGTGCAGACGCTCAGTCAATTTATGCCCAAACCCAAGCAATCTCATATGAATGCTGCATTGAAGGTGGTAAAGTACTTGAAGAAATGTCCTAGACTTGGTATTCTTCTTTCCAAGAAATGTGATATGAGGATGACTGCGTATTGTGATGCAGACTATGCAACTCGTCCAATGAGCAGAAGGTCCATAACCGGTTTCTGTATTAAGTTAGGGGATCCCTTACTTTTGTGGAAGATGAAGAAATAGCCAACCGTTTCATTATCCTCGGCAGATGTAGAATATTGTGCCATGGCTAAAACCACATGTGAAATAGTGTGGTTACGAGGATTACTTCAGGATCTTGGGGTACAAGTTGAAGGACCAACAAGGTTATTTTGTGACAATGATGTAGCCCTGAAACTTGCGTCAAATCCCGTTGTGCATGAAAGAACGAAACATATAGAAGTGGACTGTCATTTCACTCAGAAGAAAATTAAGCAAGGAATGATCGAGACACAAGGGATTGGAACAGAGGAGCAACTGGCAGATGTCTTCACCAAACCCTTATGTCAGAGATAGCATGCGTATCTTTTGAGCAAGCTAGGCGTCTTGGACATCCACAAGCCACCAGCTTGAAGGGGAGGGTTGGAAGATACGCAAGATACTAGAAAATATGCAAGAATCAATCATTATGATATTATTGAATCAATCAAGATCATTCAATATCGATCAAGATTATTCAATATCGGATCTAATATGTATATTATTTTATTGCCTTTTCTTTACACATACTTTGTAGTATAATATCAAATGTGTACATTGAGTAAACAGACAAGAATATACAAAAAATTTCCCCAACTCTTCTCTCTCGACTTCTCCCTTCAATCTTCTTTCAAAATCGTGTCAAACGAGCAAAATATGATCCTTTCCACATTGGACAAGTGACAAAGACCTTTTTGACTGAAGTTTCAGAGCAACAAGCAGGGTACAAAATCCCTGTTTTTTTCCATGGCAAAGACCACGGTATTCTTGCAGTTCTTGTTCTTGCCTTCCGTTCTTTTTTTTTGGGGGGTGGGTAACATCCGCTGCTTCCCGTTGGAACTTAAAATGTCAAAAGGACCCATATATTTTAAGTTATTTTAAAGTTCCGTGTATCTTTTTTTTTTTTTTTTTTTTTTTTTTTTTTTTTTTTCAAGTAGAAAGGAATATTCTGTCGTTATTTAATATCAAAGATCCGCAATAGATAGAACCCCAACAAAACAGTTTAAGGTCTAAGAACCATAACCGTAGCTGAAGAATATCTTCAAAAATTAAAAGGGAACATTGGTGCGAGAATGGTGTTTATAAACCATCAAGGTAGTTTTTATTTATAAAGTAGAACATCACTTGACAAGGAAAATCAAAGTCAAGAATCCAAGTGAAAAAGCCCATCACATCTTCATCACTCACTCGAGCTTGCTTCTTTGCTAGTTCTTTGGGCTTTTACCTGTTCCTTTTCCTGTAATCACAACATGAGCATCAAATACCCATAAGGTCTCAATCGAAAAATTATATATCATAAAGTGAGGTGATTTATATGGACTCGATTGAACAAAATAAAAAGAGAAAAGAGACATGATCTTGGGTCTAGTTGAAGAGAAGAAATATAATATGGGCAAAGTCTAGGTTATATCGAATTTTTAAAGGTGGCAATACGGCCGATCACATTCTAGAAGAAAGATAAGATAGGCAAAGTCTAGGTTATATCGAATTTCAAAGGTGGCAATACACTTAATCACATTCCGTTCCGAAATGGACGCTGAGTTATACACAATATCACTAGGGATTGAGTCTAGAAAAAAAAAATCATACTGAAAGAGAAAGTCTTTTACCAGATGGAGCGGGTGGTGGATCGTTGTGTTGAGGCAGCGTTCGCGGATCGACCTCCTCTACTACTCCTTGGTTCAGGGAGTTTAAGATGTAATATAGACCTGGACCAAATTTTGATTTTGATTTGGGTTTAGATTTGGATTTAGAAAGAGCTTCAGAAGAAGCTCCCAATCTTGGGGGATCTATGTAATATTTTCTGCATTTATATTCCTTACTTCCTTAACTTTAATTGACCAATTAAGCCATCGTACACACACAACACAACAAATGTGATACTTATCCATCAACTTGACGATCAAGTATGTACGTGATATATCCCATAATTGAAAATCGAAAGGCAAATTGTGAATCAAAGTCCCTAATTCATGGATTGAATATCAAAAATGAAATCAAATGGTAAGATATAATAAAATTTAAATAATCAATTTTATTGTCAACATAAATATAGAAAAAAATGCAAAATAACCAAATTTGAGTGTGAGGTATTTTTTGGGGGGCTTATGCTTACTGTAGTAGGTTATTCTTCTTAAATTTCGCGACTTTGTATCATAAATGAAAGGTTTATATCCCATATCATTTATTATTGTTATGTAATGTACAAATTTTGATTTTTATTATTATAAAACCGTAATAATAAAATATACGTCATGGATTAAGATAGAACCTACTTTATTTGATAGGAAGCCTATAACAAATTATCAATGGACAAAGTTGATATATTTGTATCATGTGACCAATTGATCATGTCTAAGTTTTGTTGCCAAGGAAAAATTCAGTCGACCCAAATTGCTAGATGGCTGAGATTCCGGATTAGGTCTAGGAAAGAGATTTATCGTAAGAGTAACACAAAGAGACACTTACCTCCGCGGTCATCTGTAGTCCTCTCAGGCATGTCCTTGGACTTCGACTTGGATTTGGACGTGGAAGAAGAAGACGCAGACTTAGGAGTCTAGTTTGAGCACTCGGAGGATTCTCAGCCGCAGCATCATCTCTGATGGTCACATTCTCGGGGGGAACTTCGGGGTCAAAAAAGTCATAAAACGGTACATCCTTGTCCCCCATCTTTCTTTTTTTCTTCTTTAATTGTAATTCACCGATTGGGATGTCATGTGTATATATACACATACGCATCATGGTTATTTTTCGACTTGACAATGGCTATAAATGCAATTGATCCCATAATTATAAATCACAAATTCATGGATAGCAAATCGAAAATCAAATCCTAAGATACATTGAATGCTAAACAATCCCATAACTGTAAATCAAAATCCCAAATATTTCATGGAATCGCCTGATAAGACGCATATAATTTGGATCTTGAATTGTAAGATTTTAACAAGTATGATTGATCTCATGTCAATTAGGAAATAGATTGGTATATTTCCTTTCTTTTCACCAAATTGAGCGTGCATTTTTACATAAGGCAAGGATCCCGACATGTTTAATTTATTGAAGGAAATGGAATTTGTGATTTGATCTTATATAGTTGGTGATCCTAGGGTCAAGATATAAGTATCAAATTAAGGTGAAAAGGTATAAGTAGTTTCTGGACTCTTGCCCGAAAAAAAAATAAAAATTAAAAGCAACCCTAGCCATACCAGCATCACAACATCGCTCACCACCATCTTGCAAAGCCAACTCGAGCTTGATCGCCCATTGTTGCCACAGGCTTTGACTTCAACTCGGGTGGCCACGGTAGCCATGGCCACCCTGGCTTCAAGCTCGAGATGTGGTAGCCATCGAGGCCATGAGACACTAGTCGACACTCCAAATCAAATCTTTCCAATTTCAGATTTCTAACTAGGATATGACTGAATAGAATATGATATGAAATTATGGAATTTTATTATATTCAATCCAACGTTTGGTAATTGCAGTCGGATATATTCCTATTATATCGTGTGCATTGTTTAGTATCAATGGCATATTAGTTTAAAATAAACCAAAAAATTTACAAACGGATATGGTAAAAATCTTTGACGACACTTTTGCCTACTTTATTTTTGTTTGCTTTTGTTATTTTTTTCCTCTCTTTTTTAATAATTTTTTTTTCTTATGTTTCTTCCCGTTCTATCACTCTCTAATCAAATTTTATTAAATAATAAACTATACTAATATACCTAAAATATCTAATAAATATAAATACATTTTTTAAATATTTTTTCGAATTTATATTCTAAAATAGAATTATATTCGAAAATGTAAGAAAAAATTAGATTAAATTAAAATAACTATTTTTTTATTTTTCTTGTTTTGAATTTCTCATATTAGAACTCAAACATTATTTATATATTAGAATATAGTTTTAACTTTGTTATTTTTTTGGTTGAATAATTTTAGTTTAGTTAATTTTGTCAATCTAAGAAGTTTGTTATTCAAGAAAAATAACTTTTTTAATGTTGATGTTAGAAATTTTATCCACCTTTATCTTAGCTCTCCTATGTGATAATTTTATCCGGTTTATATCCTCATTTTATTGGACTTTATCTTGTCTTGAAGAGACACCAAACACATAATAGGTTAAATTTTATCCTATCATGAATTTTAGCTTGACTGCCAAACGTAATGTAAAAATTCATTTCCTTTCTTTTCTCCCAATTTAGCATGCAATTACATAAAGGTAAGGATCCCAACAGTTTTATTTTATCGAAGGAAATGGAATTTGCAATTTGATCTTTATATAGTTGGTGATGCTAGGATCAAGATACAAGTATCAAATTAAGTTGAAAAGGCATAAGTACTCTTTGAACTCTTGCCCCAAATTCATTTGAAAAGTTATGCAGATCGTCCTTCGATTTATCTCTCAATTTTTTGCTGACCAATTGGTTCTCACATTGATTATTGGAAAGCTGATGTGTATTAGATTTACACCCCAAAAAAATCAAAACAAATCATAAAGAAAAGGAAAATTAAAAAAAATTAAAGCAACCCTAGCCTCTCCAACATCTCTTGCCACTGACTCGACCTCGATCACCCATGGCTTCCATAACTTTGAGCTTGTGGCCATGGCAACCAAGGAACCATGGCTGCCCAAGCTTTTTGCTCTAATTGCGGTAGCCACGGAGGCCATGAGACTCTAATCGGCACTCTGAATCTAGTCCTTCTAGTTTCACAAACTTTCAAGTAGGGGCACTGCCATAACTCGAGCCCAAGGCCGTGGCTATGGCTTTGGACTTGACATTGGAGAGCTCAACTCTAGCCAACGAGAAAATCACTCCCCGCCCTGTGATCATGGTCATGGATTTGGTTAGTCGTAATATTTTTTGACAAAAGTACGCTTCAAGTGCCAAAAGTTGGCACAAAGGGACATTTAAGTACCAAAAGTTATGAAAGTGATACTTAACTGCCAAAATCGAAGAGAAATGGATCACTTAAGTGCCACTTCGGCCAAAATGCCGACGTGCGCAATTTCCGGCAAAGTAAGTGTAAAACGACAGCGTTTTGTACGATGATGTGGCCAAATAATGCAAAAACGATATCGTTTTGTGTCAAGTGATAATAAATTAATAATAAATTAATTAAATTTAATTTAATACTAAATTTATTTAAAATATTTAAAAATACAAATACAAATATTTAAAAAATTAATAAAAAAATTAAAAAAGGGTAGCCCTTAGCTATTGTCGCCGTCGGCTGGGAAGGGCCAGCAACAGAGAGGGGAGGGCCGGCCTGAGTTGTTTGGCCCTGGCTAGGGGCCAGCAACCTTGGCTGATCGGCGATGAGGGCTCGCGAGCCCTCCCCTTGATCGGGGCAAGGGTTAAGGCCCTCTCCATAGCCGGTCATTTGCTGATGATTTTTTTTTTTTTTAAAATCCAAACTCACTACTCGGCGGAAAATTTCTCGAAGTGTTATTCAGAAGAAAAAGACTTGACTTCATTATTCAAATGCCTTTATTAAAATCTGACGTGTTTGGGGTGCAAAATTCACTCACATGATCTATTAGATTACAACTGTGGAAGTTTCCCAGTTCAGCAAGAGACCATGTGCGACCATGTGCTTAGAGTATCCATTGGCATTCAACAAATCGACGGATCTTTCTCGTCCTATGGAGTGCTTCCCTAATCGATCTTTTTTCCAACAAGGCAAATGGGGACATTGCCAAAACAAAGAACAAAGGAAAAAAGAATCATATTCAGTTGGTCCGTGGCCGACATGGGATTTAGGGTCCGCGCCTTAGGCGTCTCGCTTTCAAAAGGAGAGGCCCGTTAATATTTCAATACCAACTTAGGAACACAAATGCCTAAACTTCAAGCATCACCTTTGTACCTATCGTGGACGCTATGAAGGACATCCGTGTCGATCCTCTCAGGGATCATGTACGCCGCCGTGCAAATTCCATGCTCGCGGATTTTTCTCATCTCCTATTTTTTCGCCCTCTTTTGATCGCGGCTGATCATGATACTGGATGGTCTTTTGTTGCGGTGAACTAACTTTCTTCAATGCGAATCGCTGAGACCTTTCAGAACCTTGTTGGGTTATGAAGATGAGCTCATCCTTCAGCGACTCTCCGTCCTTGAACTCCATCGGGATTTAAGACCTTGCTGCCATCCACGTCCAGAGATGATGCTAGGGGTGTTCAAAGCCCAGAGCGCATGTGGGCTTTGGCTTCTCATTTAACGCGAAAATTGATTGGTTAAAGACTATTTTGAGTCCGCGAAAGTAACCTCGAGAGAACTAATTAATCAAAATCACAAATGAAAAATGTGAAAGTTGATGTTTATTGAAAAAGAAAAACACTATGTATTATCATAAAAAATATAAGACCGACTGAGTTAATCGAAGAAAACTAATACAAAATTTGAAGAGGAGCAAAAAATTGAGAAAAAAATAAACTTCATTTCAAGCCTAGCGGCCCATTGGCCTACATTGATTTTTTAATGATTTTTTTTACTTAATATATAATGAAAATATATAAAAATACACAATGCGAATGAAAAATTAAGGGAAAGGACCAAAAACGAGAAAAATCAACTTGATCATATGTGTGGCGGCCTCTTTGGTAGATTTATGATCAACACAAATCAGAAGGTGAAGTAGACGATCTTTAAGAATGAGTTGCCAGTGACAAATTTTTCAGACACTCGCCATTTCTCTTGTACGTTAGGATCTCAATATCGAATAGTTGTGCATTTTTCAATAGCCAAGCGAAAAGGACAGCACGTCGAACACTACCTAGGCCATTCTAGAACGAAATACATTGTCAAACAATAGACACAACAGTCGCTCAAACACAACAGTGCCGTAACACAACCCATATACACCATGAGAATGAATCCATCGTTTCCTACAGACACAACAATTGCTCGATCAAAATGCTGATAAAAAACACATCCCAGTATTGCCATTTTTAGTTTCATTTCCTGTATACGTTCTCAAACAAAAGGCACGTGGTAAGACAAACTCGAATGTGTAAGAAGTGAAACCCTAGGTCAGCAATTTACCCTTATCCTAAGCTTTGCATGAAGCGAGGAGGGTTGCCAAGGAGGAGTTGAGTTCATCTTCTGAGTAGAGAGCTTCGTGAGTTCAACTTCTGGGTTAGAACTTGGAACAAAATGACGAGGGAAATGAGTAGGACCGATAATTTTACAAACTGGAAGTCAAACTGGTTTTTAGTTACAATTTGGAATGGTAATTTTTCAAAATGGAGGTGGAACCTGTTTTGAAGATGGGGAGCAGGGGTACGGGGCTTTGCCGAAGATGCAACTGTAACGAATCGCAGGAAATAGTGTCTTTAGTACCGGTGAGCCCTTTACCAAAGATGAAATTATGAGGAATCGCAGGAGATAGTGTCTTTAGAGGACGTCCATACAATTCCTTTGTCTTTCTTTTCTTTTTTAACTTCCAAGCTATTTTGCAAATAAATGCACCTAAATCACTAAAATAACATATTTGCTTTGAGCATGAGCCTTTTAACCCGAAGTCCTAGAAAATGTACAAGGAAATGTTGCCAAGGTCAAGGAAAAGAGAGTGTGGCCGAACTACATTAGTGTAAATTTGTTTTCAAGGTGATAAGTCGATTAAAAAAAGAAGGTGATTTACATATAGTTAGATTTGGTTTCTAATTTCTTAAAAAATGGAGATCATCGAGGCAACATTCTTCGAAGTAAAAATGGAGATCTTCGAGGCGGCAGTCTTCTAAGTGAAAATAGAGGTTTTCGAAGCGTGGTGTTTAAAGCGAAATGAAGGTCCTAGAAGCGGTGACCTTCAAAGCGAAAATGGAGGTCATCTAAGCGCAGAGTCGAGCGGTGCTTTGCAACATAAGGGCTGAAAAAAAAAAAAAAAAAAACAGAAGAAGGTTTTTTCTAGTCTGAAATGTAAGATCTGAGTGAAAGAAAGAAGGATGAAGGTTTCTTGTAAAGCCATGAACGAAGGTTGAAGAGAGATATTGGGTGGGTGTTTAAAATTTTCCCAAAAGCTGCTTCGCGTTAATGATCCCTAGGAGGTCAGAAATATTACTTTTATTTAATTTTAATTCAATTGCCACTTGTCAAGTGGCAAGTGGATCCAGCTGGACAAACGTGCGCCGCCTTATACGTGACACTTTCATATCCCTGAATATTTTCTCTATGCGAATGGACAAAATGCTTAGTAATAAGACCCAAAAATTTAAGCTGGAGGCCTGGACTCTGAAGTTTGGCAAGAGCCTGTGAGGCCCCAAATGCCTAGACATAAAAAAAATTATGTGTGAAGTTTTTGGGCTGGACTTTATAACGAAAAGGTCTTCCTCAAGCCCGCCCAAAGCCTTTCGAGCTTAGCTCTATCTCTAGGTTGTATCCAACGTTGGATCTCTCAATAGCAAAGTCTCTCCTTGAAAAACCCCAGATAAATATTACTTGTATTTATAATAAGAGGGCTATAGTGATTAATGAGCAGGATATTGCCACATGGAAATTAAGATTTGGTGAAATGGTTGATATTTTGTAATGTGTTATTAAGAAACTGGCCAATCATAGTCGCCCTGTGTTAAAAGTAAAAAGGCCGAATATGGGCTTCTAAAAGAATGCTGAATATGGGCTGCCATATAAACATACAATGATATTGCAGTGCAAAAACTTACAATTGGAGGGCCTAATGAACCAATTGAGTTGCAAACATCACCTGTCGACTTCCGAAGTTAATCGCTCTTCCTTCTGAAAAAACACGTCAATGGTAGAAGCTATTCCATATCGATTTCACGCTTAGATTTATTTTTCCTATCCTTAATATAAAATTAAGTTGAAAAGATTCTCCGAACTTAGTAAAAGCTATGAAAAGCTCCTAAAAATGCTGTTGTTTATGGACAATTGGGCAAATTCGTAGCCATAAATGAGGCAATTTTATAAAATGAAGATTTTAGAAAAAAACAAATAGCTCATCTTGAAAGTTGAACAAGTAGAAAGGTGGAAAGGTGGAAGATGGGTGAGGCAAATTTTTTAGTAGAAGGAAAGGTGGTTAAAGGAAGTGCTCTGTCCTGCCCCCTTGAATTAAGAAACAAAAGAGGGGGGGGGGGATTGATGGGTGTAGCAGTATTTTCAGGAGTATAGAAAAAGATTTAGAAGACTATGCTGAAGACAATTTTTTTTTTGGGCCTAAGGCACGCACGGTACCTTGAATCAAATTAAGCTCTCGACTTAGTCGCCGCGAATCAACAGATTCAACACAACACTATGAATGTGAAAATGGTGATGCTTAACATTTGACCAGAACTTGACGAGTGTACTGATAAAATAATGCATTCATGTATCCTCAATTTATCGAAACCAATTATATTAGACAATTTCACCTGCAGAAATTCTTATCAAATATGTTGAAACCAATGGATGAAAATACTACTTTTCATCGAGAAAATCCCGTTAAAGTCTTTCCTTAGTTGCCGTAAAAAACATGATTCTCATACGTCAAATCCATCATCAATCGGATTGCCATGCAACGATAATCCGATTGCACATTGGCGCCACTCGCAACAACAAAAGTGGATTCCATAACTAGTTGGATTGCCCCATCAATTCACGTTAGATGTCAACAAGAACAAATTAACTAGACAGAGGAATCGGTTTGATTCCAGGAACATATAGACTAGATCGAACAAAATTAGAGTTTTAAGGATCTTATTCAGCGTTAGTGCATTAGTTATTCTATTACATTGCCCTATTGAAATTTGATGGATTGAGAACGTGCAATTTGGATCCATTAACAATGTTGGATTCGATGAGGCCTGCTGAGAAGAAGCGGTTTCGGCTGGGAGTCTTCACTCCATGGACCCCGCCCAAACACGCGGGGAGCGACTCATTACGCATGTGTGCTGCAACGCGCGAAGAGGTGCAAAGACCTCCGGCTTGGAGATCGTTGACTTCAACTCTCAAGCATCTGCTAAATCCCTCTCTTTCTTTCTATGGAGCTTTGGAGCTAATCAGTGATGCTTCGTTGAATTGCAGGTGAGTAGAGCGTCTTCCTTCTGAACTCTTTCGCTCTTTCCAATGGTAGACCATGTTGTTCATCCGTACTGAGGATTGAATTTGATTATATGGTTCTGATCAGCGCTGCTTATTGCATGGGGTGATGGCTCGGATGCATGTTGCTTCGTTCTTCTTTCGATCGACTGATTCTGCCTAAAAAATTCTGGGTCTGACCGAATTGGGTGGAAAGAAAAGAAATAAAAATCAATGGGAATGTTTCTCTCGTTTGGTTAGGAAGAAACGGGGCAATATGTATTCGCTTGTTCGTCTAATCTTATATATGAACTGCTTTTATGCTTCTTCTAAGATGCTAAGAGGAAGATGAGCTGTTGAGCTGATATGGAAGTTGAATTTCGATGTGATGTTCGTCAATTCGAACTCTCTGTCACAAATGGAACCAACCTCTCCCTCTCCTCTCCTTTTCTATTGAAAAGTAGTTTACCAATAGCTGAATTGAGGTGAATCGGCTTTGCTTGCTGAAAATGTCCAACTATCTGTAGTTTCGTGTTTTGGGGTCGACGCATGTGCCATTGGCGCTTGTGCTAGAAAGATGAATTCATGATGCATCTAAGATTGCACCTAAAAGTGAAGTTGCCTTCTAAAATTGCAAAATTTCAGACTACATGCTAATGACCTTAGGTCAGTGTTAAAATGGCATGGCAATTTCATCTTGACGACATTGAAATTCATAATCTTCTTTGTATCTTTAATTTTTCAATTTTATTGTTGATGTTCAATGTTTTCTTTCTTTTTCACAATCCTATCTTTGAGTTGATTGGAGAATGAAAATCAACGCATATAAGCTAGGTGGTTGGTGCATGTTCAGCACACACAGTAGATCTGGCCTATTGGTCTATGTGTTATTTCTATTCTTCTTTTGTGAGACTCTTGTAACTAGTAGGCATTTACTGTGTAGATTTCTGGTTCTTATAACTTGAATATGTATTTTTTTTAGCTCTTGCACCCTACTCAAATGTCTGACTATGCTCTTCAAATTGTGACAGTAGTTCAGTTGCGGATCAAATGAACATCTCGAGTAGACATGCTATCCTCAACCTGAGCTGTTTCTTCAGTATTTGAGCCGGCGTCTCCAAAACCGAAGTTAGTCGATACCTAGACCTTATTTTTCTTTAGCAACTTTTCATCTATTCCTTTCGTATGTTGAATACAAAACTAGTCTTAGAAAATCGTTAGAGGAACAATAAACAGCCTTGATGCTATAATTAGAGGAGTCTATAATTTTTCTCTCCTTGAAATGAAATATAACTAATTTGCTCGCAATAATGTTTATCATGGTTCTAGGTTTCTTGGCGACCAAATGTTAAGTAAAGGACTGTCAAGTAAACATGTGTTTCAATCAGCTCCTTCCAATTTTGCAGTTGTATGGAGCAGATTTAAGAAAACGAAGAGCAGATCAAAATTTGGGTTAACTTTGGCCTCCTCTTCGTTTGGATTTAAATTTTGGCATCATTTTATTGTGCATAATAAATTTGTTCCATTTTTTTTTGGTAAAGACTAGACATTCTTGTTCTTCAAACTACTACTTTTAGTGAGTTATCCCATTATGATTTAAGTTAAGATTATAAAATCTAGTTGGTTGCTTGCCTGTGGTTGAGGCGGCAGCTACAGCAGCAGCTGTTGAGGCATACAGAAATGGGAAAAGCTTAATAGCTTATGTTGGTCGCAAAATCAACTCTGCGCATGATCTTGAAAAGAATTTTAGAAGGCTCACAGAGGAAGCAGAGAAACTCATTGCTAGGAGGGATGACGTGGAAGCTGAAGCAAACAAAGACAAGACAAAGAAAAAAACTAAAGAGTGTGAAGCCTGGATTGGTAGGGTTAAAAATGTTGAGAATGAGGTTCAAGAACTAGTAAATGAATTTAGAAAATGAAGAAAACGTTCATGGAAACGGCGTCGGCTTTGGTCAGCTTCCAATTTCAGTAAACGTGTGGCTGAGAAGTGTGAGGAATTGCATAGTCTGTGTGGGCAGAAGGAAGACTTGAAACAGAAGCAGTTGTTGAGAGACCACCTGAGCCTGTCAGAACGATGCATGCTCCGAAAACAGAAAACAAGCCATCAATCCATTGTACTGTTGAAGAGGTCCTTGGTTATTTGAGGGACGACAATGTGAAAAGAATTGGGCTTTGGGGGATAGTGGGAATAGGGAAGACCACTATCATGCATAATTTGAATGATGATGTAGAGATCAGCAAAATGTTTGACATTGTAATTTCAGCATCAGTTTCCAAAGAGAGTAGCATAGAGAAGTTGCAAAAGGCAATTGTAGAGAGGCTAAAATTGAATACTGAAGGGATCAGTGATCCACATGAAATATCGTGGAGAATATCAAAAGAATTGGAGAACAAAAGATACTTGCTTCTTCCGGATGAAGTTTGGAATGCTTTTGATTTACAGGCAGTAGGATTACATGATAACAGCCAGGATGGTAAGGTTGTGTTAGCAAGTAGATATGGACATATTTGTTGGGATATGGAAGTTGATGAGTTGGTCAATGTGAAAAGGCTGTCTAAAGCAGATGCATGGAAAATGTTCCGGGAGAAAGTGGGTAGGAATATTAATATGCCTGGTGTTGAACCACTTGCACGTCTAGTGGTAACTGAATGTGCTGGTTGTTGGTTGTATGCTCTAAAGCTATTATGTAATAGTTACATATTAGGGATTTCAGTTGTATTTTTATTATTATTTAATTAATGGCAATGACGTATTCATTCATTTGTCCAATTATTCTATATTTATGAATGATTCCATAAGATCAGTTGCAACTAGACCTATTCTTGAGACGTCAAGAATATATATGACGGGTTTATAGTTAGACTGAATCTTTAAATCGTTTTCGGTCAATAGATTATTGAGTGGATATTAATAATCCTGTTGAGACTGGTGTGTTCTTAACTTCGCCATTAAGTATTGGATACTTAAGGGAATGATGAGTCACATGTCATTGGGTATTATGATGCCTGAGTTAGAACACAGGTGTTTGTATTAGACAAGTTCACTGAATGTGACGCATATGGAATGATTAGCGACATGGAAGCTTTTAGCGTGGTTAATGTCTAATTGTTCATGCTTTGGTCTTGTGTAAATAATTCTTAGACCTGAGGCACAGTGTTAACTTGTGTATTGAACAACTATAGTTCACGGGTGCACATAATGCCGAGTCGTTGATCCGTCTTTATACTTGATAGTCATAGTTCGTTCATATACGAAGTTGCACGTGTATGCAATATGGAATCTGTCTCTTTGTTATATGCAATGTATAAAAATGATGTCCTATGCGATCTAATTATGACACTGCATTGAAATCCTCGATCGGGGTTGTAACCGAGAATAAATTGTTGATGTCTCGAATAAAATGCACGTCAATTAGATTTGTGCATATGATCGAATTAATGACTTGACAAATATTCCATGGTCTTTGTTTGATCGGGACATAGTAAGATAGAGAAATTGAATTACACTATAGTCAAAGCTGACAGGTTCATTATGTTCTTAAAGCATTCATACTATCTCGGTAGCCATGGCATATTGCTAGATGTTAATCATGGCTTGTAGGACTCAAAGATTAATCGGGACAATTAATTCTTGTGGGAGTACTAATGTATTAGTACAAGTCTTACTACCAGCTTAGTGATGAACCTAGGGATATCACACACCATAAACAATTAGGATAACGTGGAACAAGAGAGAAATATAATTGCAAATGTGTTTACAATTACTACAATCGAATTGAGTCGATTTGAAATTAAATTAAATGAGATTTAATTTAATTTGTATTATAGTCACGAGCCTATTTGCATATGATGCACATACATGCCTAAAGTTGATACATGTTAATGTACCCTAATTGCATATATAAAGATTATGCTCTTTTTATTTTAAAGGGGATTGACTAATTAATTAATTATCCATTTAATTAATTAATTAATCAATATATATATATATATATATATATATATTTTTTTTAATTGGAAGCTTCATGCACGAAGCATGAGCATCGTGCTTCGACAGATGGGGATCAGCAGCGGTTGCTGATCCCGTGAAAAACCGTCCAAGAAATGCCGTAAAGGGGTTGAAAAATAGAACGAAGAGGATGGGTGCTCGGTATTGAAAAACAGAGAAAGGTGGGCGTGTGTTTTGTGTTTTAGATAGAAAATGGGTTGCTGAAAATAAAGAGAGACATGCGTGTTCTTGTGTTCTTCGAGAGACGCAAGAAAGTAAAGTGTTTTCTCGTTCGGGCCGTGACTATAATACATCGAGAATACAGCGAATCATTTCCACGAGATTGCTAGCACGATCATCATGGTGAATATCCGAAAGTTCTCTCTTCCGTTCGACGTTCGTTGTTGGTGTGTCTGAACTAGAGGTCCGACGCTTGTGGGACTCAAACTGTTGAACATCCGAATCGATTCATTTCAAAGTGTGTTTGAGAGGTAATTCGTTTAACTTCTTATTTATATTTAAATTTTTGATTAAAACGCACGAACAACGCCTTAGGAGAATCATGTATAAAATATATCTTTGTTTCCGCTGCGTTCTTTTTGTTAATTTTTTTATACATGATTCATGAAACCCCAACACTGATTTACACCTTCTGATTGATAGAGTTGCAAGATATTTCAGAAAGAAGGGTAACATTAATCTCTGGAGGGATGGATTAAGAAGTTTGCGGAGATGGCCCAATGTCAAAGTCCAAGGCATGGACAAAGTTCTTGAATTTTTGAAATTATGTTATGACGAGTTAGATGATGAAGGACAAAAGATTTGTTTCCTTTATGGTGCACTATTTCCGGAGGATTCTGACGTCTATATAGATTATTTATTGGAGTGTTGGAGAGGAGAAGGCTTTCTAAGTGATGCAGTTGATTTTACCAAAGCTCGTGATCGAGGGCATGGCATATTGCATGATCTCATTGATGTTTTCTTGCTAGAAAGAAGTGAAAAAATTAAGCACGTCAGAATGAATAAAGTGCTTCAAAACATGGCACTCAAAATTTCGTCTGAAGGCAAGAATTCGAAATTCTTGGTGAAAGCTTGTGAGAGGCTGAATGCGGTCCCTAATGAAGAAGATTGGAAAATGGCAAACCACATATCTCTGATGGATAACCAACTGTGCACATTACCAGAAACAGTAGATTGCACTTCTCTCCTTACTCTGATGCTGTAGAGAAATTATGAGCTGGCATTAATTCCAAACTCGTTCTTCAGATCTATGGAAAAGCTCCGAGTTCTAGACTTGCATGGCACTTGGATAACATCCTTGCCATTATCACTGTGTCCCTGACAACTCTAAGAGCACTTTATCTAAATTCTTCCAACCTTTTAACTGAGCTTCCCATTGACATGAAAGCATTGGCACGAGGTTCTTGATATCCAAGGCACTGGAATTGACTATTTACTCGTTTAGATTGGAGACTTCCTTAATTTGAGATGCTTGTGGATTTCCTTATCCAATTCATGTATGAGACGGGTGATTGAGGGATGGTCAAGAGTCATGGACATTGGTCACTGTTAAAATTTTTTGGATGTGTGCGTGCGGAAGCATGGTTTTTGTATTAGTTATAGTTTTTGGTTAATGATGTTGTGTGCAAGTATATGATATAATTTGTAGAGGATAGACAATGGACAATATATGATAATTGAAGGATATAGGACACAGGGATAATAGTTTCATTAGTGGAACAAAATAGTTTGATAGAGATACAATAGAGATCTATGACCTCTCATGGTGAAGGGTTCACCTCACACACAAGGTGGAGGGTTTACCTCTCACACTCAAATGAATGAACTACAAGCCTATTTATAGGCATGAGTCACCGCCTTAGCACAACATTCTAGATTTCTATAGAATGTTGTCCATGTAGGCTTCATCTAGAAATTCTAGATTGTAGTTCTTCTAGAGAATTCTACATTTATGTTTCTACATTTTTCTTACATGCTGGAAATTTTCAGCCACAATTTTTTAACCATCCAAAACTTTATTTAGAGAATTCTAGATTGTAGTTTAGCAACTCTAGGAAATTCTAAAAAATGGATCACCATTTCCAACAATCACAATGTCATCTCAAGGCTCTCTTTGTTGGAAGAGCTTAGCATTGATGTGCATCCTAATAACCAATGGTGGGATGTGGTTGTAAAGGCTATTACCCAAGAAGTGGCCACCTTGACGCGCTTGACTTGCCTATCATTTTGTTTTCCTTTTGTCGAGTATTTGAAAATTTTTGTCAATAGCAGCTCACTCTTGAAGAATATTTGCTTCACCTTTCGATTCTTTGTTGGTTACCATGAGTCTACCAAATACTAAATCCTTGATCATTTTGATTATGAAATCTGCAGATGCTTAAAATATGCAAATGGGATTGGTGTGGATCATACAATTTCTGTTGTGCTTGCTAAAACTGATGCATTTGAACTTTTATGCCACAAGGGAATTTCAAGCATATTAGACTTTGGCCACACCAATATCAACAAGGTGTGGGGTTGCCTGATTGAAGGGTGCTCTGGCATCAAAGCCATGGTTGATGGCAACCATTCCACAGCAGGTGCATTGGAATGCATGGAGAAGATAGTTATAAACAATGCCCCAAAATTGACATGCCTTTGGAATGGTCCTGTCCGATCTGGAAGCCTAGCCTAACTAACTTTGCTAAGTATATGTAAGGGCGTATTTGGTAACATTTCTGTTTAAAAATTGTTCCACGAAATAGAAAAAACGTTTTAAAAAAATAAAAAAAAAAAGTGTTTATGTTTCGGGGAACAATTTTTGAATAAAAAAACGCGTTTAGTAAACTTGTTCCGGGAATAAAAATGAACAAAAATATGTTTGGTAAATTTGTGTTCTTTTTTTGTTTCCTAATTTTTTTAATATTTTTAATATTTTTATTTTTTTATATTTATTTTTTTTTATTTTTTTCTTCTTTTGGCTAGTCTCCGGCCTCGGCCATGGCCAGCGATCGGCCAACGAGGGTCGGCGGCCTCGCCCAGCCATGGCGAGGCTCGCGACCTTGGTGGCCGAGGCCTCACCGTGGTTGGGCGACTGACCTCGCCTTGGTTGGGCGAGCTCGGGCTTCATTTGGCGAGCCCGAGCTCGCCCAACCTTGCCCCACGCCGGCGACGCTCCGACGAGGTTGCTGGCCCTTGACGGCTGGTCGCCGGCCTTGGCCGAGGTTGGCGACCAACCAAAGAAAAAAAAAAGAAAAGAAGAAAAAAAAGAGAAGAAAAAGAGAGGAGAGAGAAAATTTGTTTTTAAAAATTGTTTTAGAAACAAGAAACAAGTTTTCTTGTTTCTTGTTTATATTCCAAATGTGTTCTTAGAGAACAAAAAAATAGATCTTTGGAACAAAAATGCAAACAAATGCGTTTATGTTTTTTTTTTTTGTTCCCTGGAACAAAAAAATAAAAATTTTGTTCATAAATAGAAACAAAGAACATTAACAAACAGGCCTTAAATATCCAAAACTGATGAAAATATTCTCCTATAGCATGATTCAACTACTTTCTAAGCTTCAATATTTGAGAGTTGAAGAGTGTCATGAGATTACAGAGATCATCATGAAAGCTGAAAACAACAATTTAGACCCTAGTGCACTTCTAGGTTTGAAGACTCTAATACTTATTGATCTGCCCAAGTTGAGAAGCATTTGGACTGATAACTCATTGGTGTGGCCGTTGTTAGAGGGCATTACAAAAGACACGTGCAAATCTCTGAGGAGTTTGCCCTTCGGCAACCATAATGCAGCCAAACTGAGACATATCGAAACTCAAAGAGTGTGGTGGAGGCAGCTGTCCTGGCAGGAAGATGAAGTTGAACAAAGATTATGACCTATATGCATATTCAGCTAGTAATTGGCCAATTTTATGACAGGTAAGTAGAAATTTTATCATGCGCGCCTTTAGTCTATTTTTAATGATGTTTGAAGTAACCGTACCTACTTGTCCAGCTAAGTCTCTGATCAGTATCATAATAAGCACCAATATCACTGGCGTGCGCCAAAATTTTAAATTTGGAGGGGGTTGGTTGTTGTGGTAGTTTTTTTCCTTGGTTTGTCATTCTTGCAAGCGATCAAATTTTTAACTGGGAGGAAAGTTTACATTTGCCATAGCAGTGGGATCGCTTTTCTCGAGAGATGACTATGCCTCAGGATACGTATACTTATATCTGCACGAATATCCATTCCGATACACTGAAGTAGTAGAGTAATTTCCAGCGTACGATTATAGCAGATGGTTAACGTAACGATCGTATTCCATGTTGAATAGGTTAGGTATGTTTTCTCCGGCATATGAAGTTTCTCCACAGCCGGTCATTTGATAATGATTTTTTTTTTTAATCTAAACTCACTACTTCACGGAAAATTTCTCGAAGTGTTATTCAGAAGAAAAAGACTGACTTCATTAAATTCAAATGCCTTTATTAAAATTTAACGTGTTTGGGGTGCAAAATTCACTCACATGATATATCACATTTACAACCGCGTAAGTTTCCCAGTTCAGCAAGAGACCATGTGCTTGGAGTATCCATTCACATTCAACAAATCGACGGATTTTCTCGTCCTATATGGGGTGCTTCCTTAATCGATCTTTTTTCCAACAAAAAGGCAAATGGGGACATTGCCAAAACAAAGAACAAAGGAAAAAAGAATGATATTCAGTTGGTCCGTGGCCGACATGGGATTTAGGGTCCGCGCCTTAGGCGTCTTAATGGAAAGATCCACGTAGTTTCGGCTTTCAAAAGGAGAGGCCCGTTAATATTTCAATACCAACTCAGGAACACAAATGCCTAAACTTCAAGCATCACCTTTGTACCTATCGTGGACGCTATGAAGGACATCCGCATCGATCCTCTCAGGGATCATGTAGGCCGCCGTGCAAATTCCATGCTCGCGGATTTTTCTCATCTCCAATTTTTTTTTGCCCTCTTTTGATCGCGGCTGATCATGATACTGGATGGTCTTTTGTTGCGGCAAACTAACTTTCTTCAATGCGAATCGCTGAGACCTTTTCGGAACCGTGTTGGGTTATGAAGGCGAGCTCGTCCTTCAGCGACTCTTCGTCCTTGAACTCCATCGAGATTTAAGACCTTGCCGCCATCCACGTCCAGAGACGATGTTAGGGGTGTTCAAAGCGCAGAGCGCATGTGGGCTTTTGCTTCTCATTGAACGGGGCATTTAACGTGAAAATTGATTGGTTAAAGACTATTATGGGAAAAAGTACCAAAAAATGCCTAAACCTTTTGTCTTTGTGCCGATTTAGTTATAAACCTTTTTTTTTTTTTTGTGCTGATTCAGTTCTAAATTTTTTTACGTTATGCCAATTTAGTCATTTCGATCAATTTTGGCCGGATTTTACTGATTGGACACCGGTCGGCCGACGTGGCCTGTCGGGCCGACGTGAACAACTTTTAATAATATTTTAATATTTTAGAATTTTTTTCTCCTCTTCTTCCTCTAGCCAGTCGGCGACTGGCCAGAGGTGACGGCCAGCTCACAGGATCCGACGAGGGTTAAGCCTCGCCGATGGCCAACGAGGCTCGACCTCGCTAGATCCGAAGAGGGCAAGCCTTGCCCGCCCGGTGTGAGGCCGCCCTCGAGGCCTAGGCGGCGAGGGCGAGCCTCACTAGCTCGGCGCGAGGAGGCGGCATTGAGCTGGCCTTGCATTAAGCTGGCGGGGCTTGCCCTCGCCGACCATAGGCGAGGCTCAAGCCCTCGCTAGATCTGACGAGGGCGAGCCTCACCACCTAGGCCTCGAGGGCGGCCTCGTGTCGGACGGGTGAGGCTTGCCTTCGCTGGATTCGGCAAGGTTGAGGCTCGCTGCTTAGGGCGAGGCCGCTCTCGCGGCCACAAGCGAGGTGGTCGGCGAGGTCGAGGACGACCTCATCGGCCGTCCTCTCGGCTAGTCGGCCGAGGTCCAATGACCGGGCTGGAGGAAAAAGAGTAGAATAAAAAAAATAAAAAAATAAAAAAAATAATATTAAAAATTGTCAACATCAACGGCAATCAGGCTACGTCAGCCGGTTGGCATCCAGTCAGCAAAATCTAACGAAAATTGGTCGAAATGGACTGAATTGGCACAACGTAAAAATGTTTAGGACTAAATCGGTATTAAAAAAAGGTTCAGGACTTTTTTACCTAATATATAATGAAAATATATAAAAATAAACAACGCCGAATGAAAAATTAAAGGAAAATGCCAAAAACGAGAAAAAAATTAACTTGATCATATGTGTGGTGGCCCCTTTGGTAGATTTATGATCAACACAAATCAGAAGGTGAAGTAGACGATCTTCAAGAATGAGTTGCTAGTGACAAAAGTTTTCAGACACTTCGCCACTTCTCTTGTGCGCTAGGATCTCAATATCGAATAGTTGTGTATTTTTCAATAGCCAAGAAATACCAAATCAAATATATAACATAGATAGACAAACGAAAAGGACAGCACGTCGGACACTACCTAGGCCGTTCTAGAACGAAATACATTGTCAAACAAATAGACACAATAGTCGCTCAAACACAAGAGTGCCGTAACACAACCCATCTACACCATGAAGATGAATCCATCGTTCCCCACAGACACAACAATTGCTCGATCAAAATGCTGATAAAAAAACACATCCCAGTATTGCCATTTTTTAGTTTCATTTCCTGTATACGTTCTCGAACAAAAGGCACGCGGTAAGACAAACTCGAATGTGTAAGAAGTGAAACCCTAGGTCAGCAATTTACCCTTATCCTAAGCTTTGCATGAAGCGAGGAGCGTTGCCAAGGAGGAGTTGAGTTCGTCATCTGAGTAGAGAGCTTCGTGAGTTCAACTTCTGGTTTAGAACTTGGAACGAAACGAAGAGGGCAATGAGTAGGACCGATAATTTTACAAACTGGAAGTCAAACTGGTTTTTAGTTAGAATTTGGAATGGTAATTTTTCAAAATGGAGGTGGAACCTGTTTTGAAGATGGGGAGCAGGGGTACGGGGCTTTGCCGAAGATGCAACTGTAACGAATCGCAGGAAATAGTGTCTTTGGTACCGGTGAGCCCTTTACCAAAGATGAAATTATGAGGAATCGCAGGAGATAGTGTCTTTAGAGGACGTCCATACAATTCCTTTGTCTTTCTTTTCTTTTTTAACTTCCAAGCTATTTTGCAAATAAATGCACCTAAATCACTAAAATAACATATTTGCTTTGAGCATGAGCCTTTTAACCCGAAGTCCTAGAAAATGTACAAGGAAATGTTGCCAAGGTCAAGGAAAAGAGAGTGTGGCCGAACTACATTAGTGTAAATTTGTTTTCAAGGTGATAAGTCGATTAAAAAAGAAGGTGATTTACATATAGTTAGATTTGGTTTCTAATTTCTTAAAAAATGGAGATCATCGAGGCAACATTCTTCGAAGTAAAAATGGAGATCTTCGAGGCGGCAGTCTTCTAAGTGAAAATAGAGGTTTTCGAAGCGTGGTGTTTAAAGCGAAATGAAGGTCCTAGAAGCGGTGACCTTCAAAGCGAAAATGGAGGTCATCTAAGCGCAGAGTCGAGCGGTGCTTTGCAACATAAGGGCTGAAAAAAAAAACAGAAGAAGGTTTTTTCTAGTCTGAAATGTAAGATCTGAGTGAAAGAAAGAAGGATGAAGGTTTCTTGTAAAGCCATGAACGAAGGTTGAAGAGAGATATTGGGTGGGTGTTTAAAATTTTCCCAAAAGCTGCTTCACGTTAATGATCCCCAGGAGGTCAGAAATATTACTTTTATTTAATTTTAATTCAATTGCCACTTGTCAAGTGGCAAGTGGATCCAGCTGGACAAACGTGCACCGCGTTATACGTGACACTTTCATATCCCTGAATATTTTCTCTATGCGAATGGACAAAATGCTTAGTAATGAGACCCAAAAATTTTAAGCCGGAGGCCTAGACTCTGAAGTTTGGCAAGAGCCTGTGAGGCCCCCAATGCCTAGACATAAAAAAAAATTATGTGTGAAGTTGCTGGGCCGGACTTTATAACGAAAAGTTCTTCCTCAAGCCCGCCCAAAGCTCTTCGAGCTTAGCTGTAGCTCTAGGTTGTATTCAATGTCGGAGCTCTCGATAACAAAGTCTCTCCTTGAAAAACCTCAGATAAATATTACTTGTATTTATAATAAGAGGGCTATAGTGATTAATGAGCAGGATATTGCCACATGGAAATTTAGATTTGGTGAAATGGTTGATATTTTGTAATGTGTTATTAAGAAACTGGCCAATCATAGTCGCCTTGTGTTAAAAGTAAAAAAGCCCGAATATGGGCTTCTAAAAGAATACCGAATATGGGCTGCCATATAAACATACAGTGATATTGCAGCACAGAAACTTACAATTGGAGGGCCTAATAAAACAATTGAATTGCAAACATCACCTGTCAACTTCCGAAGTTAATCGCTCTTCCTTCTGAAAAAACACGTCAATGGTAGAAGCTATTCCATATCGATTTCACGCTTAGATTCATTTTTCCTATCCTTAATACAAAATTACGTTGAAAAGATTCTCGAACTTAGTAAAAGCTATGAAAAGCTCCTAAAAATGCTGTTGTTTATGGACAATTGGGCAAATTCGTAGCCATAAATGAGGCAATTTTAGAAAATGAAGATTTTAGAAAAAAACAAATAGCTCATCTTGAAAGTTGAACAAGTAGAAAGGTGGAAGATGGGTGAGGCAAATTTTTTAGTAGAAGGAAAGGTGGTTAAAGGAAGTGCTCTGTCCTGCCCCCTTGAAGTAAGAAACAAAAGAGGGGGGGGGGGGATTGATGGGTGTAGCAGTATTTTCAAGAGTATAGAAAAAGATTTAGAAGTCTATGCTGAAGACAATTTTTTTTGGGCCTAAGGCACGCACGTCGCACGGTACCTTGAATCAAATTAAGCTCTCGACTTAGTCGCTGCGAATCAACAAATTCAACACAACACTATGAATGTGAAAATAGTGATGCTTAACATTTGACTAGAACTTGACGAGTGTACTGATAAAATAATGCATTCATGTATCCTCAATTTATCGAAACCAATTATATTAGACAATTTCACCTGCAGAAATTCTTATCAAATATGGTGAAACCAATGGATGAAAATACTACTTTTCATCGAGAAAATCCCGTTAAAGTCTTTCCTTAGTTGCTGTAAAAAACATGATTCTCATACGTCAAATCCATCGTCAATCGGATTGCCATGCAATGATAATCCATTGCACATTGACGCCACTCGCAACAACAAAAGTGGAATCCATAACTAGTTGGATTGCCCCATCAATTCACGTTAGATGTCAACAAGACCAAATTAACTACATAAAGGAATCGGTTTGATTCCAAGAACATATAGACTGGATCAAACAAAATTAGAGTTTTAAGGATCTTATTCAACGGTAGTGCATGGGTTATTCTATTACATTGCCCTATTGAAATTTGATGGATTGAGAACGTGCAATTTGGATCCATTAACAATGTTGAATTCGATGAGGCCTGCTGAGAAGAAGCGGTTTCGGCTGGGAGTCTTCACTCCATGGACCCCGCCCAAACACGCGGGGAGCGACTCATTACGCGTGCGTGCTGCAACGCGCGAAGAGGTGCAAAGACCTCCAGCTTGGAGATCGCTGACTTCAACTCTCAAGCATCTGCTAAATCCCTCTCTTTCTTTCTATGGAGCTTTGGAGCTAATCAGTGATGCTTCGTTGAATTGCAGGTGAGTAGAGCGTCTTCCTTCTGAACTCTTTCGCTCTTTCCAATGGTAGACCATGTTGTTCATCCGTACTGAGGATTGAATTTGATTATATGGTTCTGATCAGCATGGGGTGATGGCTCGGATGCATGTTGCTTCGTTCTTCTTTCGATCGACTGATTCTGCCTAAAAAATTCTGGGTCTGACCGAATTGGGTGGAAAGAAAAGAAATAAAAATCAATGGGAATGTTTCTCTCGATTTGGTTAGGAAGAAACGGGGCAATATGTATTCGTTTGTTCGTCTAATCTTATATATGAACTGCTTTTATGCTTCTTCTAAGATGCTAAGAGGAAGATGAGCTGTTGAGCTGATATGGAAGTTGAATTTCGATGTGATGTTCGTCAATTCGAACTCTCTGTCACAAATGGAACCAACCTCTCCCTCTCCTCTCTTTTTCTATTGGAAAGTAGTTTACCAATAGCTGAATTGAGGCGAATCGGCTTTGCTTGCTGAAAATGTCCAACTATCTGTAGTTTCGTGTTTTGGGGTCGACGCATGTGCCATTGGCGCTTGTGCTAGAAAGATGAATTCATGATGCATCTAAGATTGCACCTAAAAGTGAAGTTGCCTTCTAAAATTGCAAAATTTCAGACTACATGCTAATAACCTTAGGTCAGTGTTAAAATGGCATGGCAATTTCATCTTGACGACATTGAAATTCATGATCTTCTTTGTATCTTTAGTTTTTCAATTTTATTGTTGATGTTCAATGTTTTCCAGCTTTTCCACAATCCTATCTTTGAGTTGATTGGAGAATGAAAATCAACGCATATAAGCTAGGTGGTCGGTGCATGTTCAGCACACACAGTAGATCTGGCCTATTGGTCTATGTGTTATTTCTATTCTTCTTTTGTGAGACTCTTGTAACTAGTAGGCATTTACTGTGTAGATTTCTGGTTCTTATAATTTGAATATGTATTTTTTTAGCTCTTGCACCCTACTCAAATGTCTGACTATGCTCTTCAAATTGTGACAGTAGTTCAGTTGCGGGTCAAATGAACATCTCGAGTAGACATGCTATCCTCAACCTGCGCTGTTTCTTCAGTATTTGAGCCGGCGTCTCCAAAACCGAAGTTAGTCAACACCTAGACCTTATTTTTCTTTAGCAACTTTTCATCTATTCCTTTCGTATGTTGAATACAAAACTAGTCTTAGAAATCGTTAGAGGAACAATAAACAGCCTTGATGCTATAATTAGAGCAGTCTATAATTTTCTCTCCTTGAAATGAAATATAACTAATTTGCTCGCAATAATGTTTGTCATGGTTCTAGGTTTCTTGGCGACCAAATGTTAAGTAAAGGACTGTCAAGTAAATATGTGTTTCAATCAGCTCCTTCCAATTGTCGCAGTTGCATGGAGCAGATTTAAGAAAACGAAGAGCAGATCAAAATTTGGGTTAACTTTGGCCTCCTCTTCGTTTGGATTTAAATTTTGGCATCATTTTATTGTGCATAATAAATTTGCTCCATTTTTTTGGTAAAGACTAGACTTTCTTATTCTTCAAACTACTACTTTTAGTGAGTTATTCCATTATGATTTAAGTTAAGATTATAAAATCTAGTTGGTTACTTGCACAGTATGGTTGAGATTATAAAATCTATTTTTAATTGGAAGCTTCATGCACAAAGCATGAGCATCGTGCATGAACGATGCACGAAGCAGGAGCATCGTGCATTAACGGTTTGACCGTTTCATGCACGATTCGTGCATGAAACGGTCAAACCGTTCATGCACGATCGTTCTTCGACGGATGGGGATCAGCAGCGGTTGCTGATCCCGTGAAAAACCGTCCAAGAAATGCCGTAAAGGAGTTGAAAAATAGAACGAAGAGGATGGGTGCTCGGTATTGAAAAACAGAGAAAGGTGGGGGTGCGTTTTGTGTTTTAGAGAGAAAATGGGTTGCTGAAAATAAAGAGAGACATGCGTGTTCTTGTGTTATTCGAGAGACGCGAGAAAGTAGAGTGTTTTCTCGTTCGGGCCGTGACTATAATACATCGAGGATACGGCGGATTATTTCCATGAGATTACTAGCACGATCATCGTGGTGAATATCCGAAAGTTCTCTCTTCCGTTCAACGTTCGTTGTTGGTGTGTCTGAACTAGAGGTCCGACGCTTGTGAGACTCGAACTGTAGAACATCCGAACTGATTCGTTTGAAAGGACGCTTCGAGAGGTAATTCGTTTAACTCCCTATTTATATTTAATTTTTTTTATTAAAACGCACGAACAACACCTTAGGAGAATCATGTATAAAATATATCTTTGTTTCCGTTGCGGTCTTTTTGTTAATTTTTCTTATACATCATTCATGAAACCCCAACACTGATTTATCCCTTCTGATTGATAGAGTTGCAAGATATTTCAGAAAGAAGGGTGACATCAATCTCTGGAGGGATGGATTAAGAAGCTTGCGGAGATGGCCCGATGTCAAAGTTCAAGGCATGGACGAAGTTCTTGAATTTTTGAAATTCTGTTATGACGAGTTCGATGATGAAGGACAAAAGATTTGTTTTCTTTATGGCGCACTGTTTCTGGAGGATTTTGACGTCTATATAGATTATTTATTGGAGTGCTGGAGAGGAGAAGGCTTTCTGAGTGATGCGGTTGATTTTACCGAAGCTCGTGATGAGGGCATGGCATATTGCATGATCTCATTGATGTTTCCTTGCTAGAAAGAAGTAAAAAAAATTAAGCACTTCAGAATGAATAAAGTGCTTCGGAACATGGCACTCAAAATTTCGTCTGAAGGCAAGAATTCCAAATTCTTGGTGAAAGCTTGTGAGAGGTTGAATGCGGCCCCTAATGAAGAAGATTGGAAAATGGCAAATCGCATATCTCTGATGGATAACCAACTGTGCACATTACCAGAAACAATAGATTGCACTTCTCTCCTTACTCTGATGCTGTAGAGAAATTATGAGCTGGTATTAATTCCAAACTCATTCTTCAGATCTATGGAAAAGCTCAGAGTTCTGGATTTGCATGGCACTCAGATAACATCCTTGCCATTATCACTGTGTCCCTGACAGCTCTAAGAGCACTTTATTTAAATTCTTGCAGCCTTTTAACTGAGCTTCCCATTGACATGAAAGCATTGGCATGAGGTTCTTGATATCCAAGGCACTGGAATTGACTATTTGCCCGTTCAGATTGGAGACTTGCTTAATTTGAGATGCTTGCCGATTTCCTTATCCAATTCATGTATGAGACAGGTGATTGAGGGACGGTCAAGAGTCATGGACATTGGTCACTGTTAAAATTTTTTGGATGTGTGTGTGCGGAAGCATGGTTTTTGTATTAGTTATAGTTTTTGGTTAATGATGTTGTGTGCAAGTGTATGATATAGTTTGTAGATGATAGGCAAGGGACAATATATGATAATTGAAGGATATAGGACACAGGGAAAATAGTTTCATTAGTTGAACAAAATAGTTTAATGGAGATACAATAGAGATCTATGACCTCTCATGGTGGACCGATAATTTTACAAACTGGAAGTCAAACAGGTTTTTAGTTAGAATTTGGAATGGTAATTTTTCAAAAGGGAGGTGGAACCTGTTTTGAAGTTGGGGAGCAGGGGTACAGGGCTTTTCCGAAGATGCAACTGTGACAAATCGCAGGAGATAGTGTCTTTAGTACCGGTGAGCTCCACCTCCTACAAACTCGAATTAGAGGACGCCCATACAATTCCTTTGTCTTTCTTTTCGTTCTTAACTTCAAAGCTATTTTGCAAATAATTACACCAAAATCACTAAGCTAACGTATTTGCTTTGAGCATATACCCATCGAGTCAATGATTCTTTTAACCCGAAGCCCTTCTAGAGAATGTCCAGAATATCCACGGCATGTGCATGGTGCAAGCAACACAAGGAAATGTTGCCAATGTCAAGGAAAAGAGGGTGTGGCCGAACTAAATTAGTGTAAATTTGTTTTGAGGCAATAAGCTGATTAAAAAAAAAAAGGTGATTTACATACGGTTGGATTTCTTAAAAAATGGAGATCATCGAGGCAGCAGTCTTCAAAGTAAAAATGGAGATCTTCGAGGCAGCGGTGTTCTAAGTGAAAATAGAGTTCTTGGAAGCATGGTAGTCAAGCGGCGGTCTTTAAAGCAAAAGGAAGGTCCTAGAAGCGGTGAAAATAGAGGTCATCTATGTGCAGGGTCAAGCGGCACTTTGAAACGGAAGAGCTGAATTTTTTTTTCTCTAGTCTGAAGTGTAAGATCTGAGAGAAAGAGAGAAGGATGAAGGTTTCTGTAAAGCCATGAACGAAGGTTGAAGAGAGATATTGGGTAGGTGTTTAAAATTTTCCCAAAAGCTGCTCGACGTTTATGATCCCATAGGAGGTCAGAAATTTTACTTTTATTTAATTGCCACTTGTCAAGTGGTAAGTGGATCCAGCTGGACAAACGTGCGCCACGTTATACGTGGTGCTTTTATATCATTGAATATTTCTCTATTCGAATGGAAAAAGTGCTTGTTAATATGACCCAAAGATTTTAAGCTGGAGACCTAGATTCTGAATTTTGGCAAGAGCCTGTGAGGCCTCAAATGCCTAGACATAACGAAAAGAAAAAATTATGTGCGAAGTTGCTAGGCCGGACTTTATAATGAAAAGGTCTTGCTCAAGCCCGTCCAAAGCCCTTCGAGCTTAGCTCTATCTCTAGGTAGTATTCAATGTTGGAGCCTTCAATGGCAAAGTCTCTCCTTAAAAACCCTTATATAATTTTTATTTATTTATAATAAGAGGACTATGGTGATTAATGAGTATGATATTGCCACATGGCAATTTAGATTTGGTGAAACGGTTGATATTTTGTAATATGTAATGAAGACACTGGCCAATCATAATCGCCTTGTGTTAAAAGGAAAAAGGCCGAATATGGGCTTCTAAAAGAATGCTGAATATGGGCTGCCTTATAAAACATACAGTGAAATTACAGTGCAGAAAAATACAATTGGAGGGCCTAGTAAAACAATTGAATTGCAAACATCACCTATTGACTCCTAAAGTTGATCGCCCTTTTAAAAACACACATCAATGGTAGAAGCTATTCCATATTGATTTCACTTTTAGATTTATTTTGCCTGTCCCTTATATAGAATTATGTTGAAAGATTGCCCGAACTTAGTAAAAGCTATGAAAAGCTCCTAAAAATGCTATTGTCTATGGACAATTGGGCAACTTCATAGTCATAAATGAGGCAATTCTAGAAGATGAAGACTGTTGACACTTAAATTTCACCTAAATTAATTAATTTAAAGTGGTGTTAAATGTTAGGAATTTTTCACAAAAAAGGGTTATTATAAAAAAAAAGAGTTAAAAAAATTTCGAAAAAAATCGAAATTAAAAAAAAAAACGAAAATGGTCGGGTCGGGCCGGATTCGACCATGGCCCGACCCGCCCCTCTCTTTTCTTCCCATCGCACTGGGCCTGGCCCAATTTCCTTTCCCTTCGGACCGGCCCAGCCCCTTTTTCTTTTCTTCTGCTGGTCTTCGCTCGAAGACTTGCAGAAGACAGAGCAGCAGGAGGGCAGCGAAAACAGGGGCGGCAGAGGATCGGTGTGGCAGGCGAGCGGCATGATCCGCAAGTCGGGAGCACCTGGCCGGAAACTGGCTCGGCCGTAGTCTTCGCGCAAGTTCCTGCAGAAAAAAAAAAAGAGAGCAAAAAGGAAAGACACGGGAAGAAAAGAGGAGGCAAGGCAGAGGATCGGCATGGCAGGGCTTTCGGCGCGATCCGCGGGTCGGGGAAGCAGACCGATCGACCAGCTGGCACGGCAGGAGGTCTTCGCTCGGAATACCTGCAGAAAAAGAAAAGACAGAAGTATAAGACCGAAGGAGGGCAGCAGAGAGCAGGGCGGACCGGAATCGAGAGGAAAACAGCAACCCAAAAAAAACCAGCAGGGAGCGAGCTTGAGAGAAGGAGACGATTAGGGAGAAAGCTAGAAGCTATTTGGGTGGAGTGTTGCTCGCCCCTCCTCGAGGCCAATTGCTGACTTCTAGCCGACGCCCTCGAGAGCAAGACTTTTCGTTCCCAAATCTCGGCATTTTCCGGTGACATTTTCCGGTGAGTCTCCTTTTTGTCCAAATTGTTCGTTCCCGAGGATCTCGGCTCGGGGATATCGCGAGGTGGTCGACTGAAGTTCGATTTGTCTCGAACTGGCCTTCGCGCTGCCGTCTCCGAGCCGAGTAGGGGTTTATGACTGAAACTCATTCCCATGAACTCTCTCGGCACTGCCCTGTTTTGGTGATGGAATAGCCAAGCGAGTTTTCTCTGATTCTTGAGTATATTGTGTCCAGCTGAGTCAATTTGTTTGATGTTGAGCGTTTCCATGTGTTCACTCGGGTCTAGGTCTAAGTCCGAGTCCTAAGAAGTGGCCAGCGTCGTTTTCCTCATTTCTTGCCCAGTATGTGCTCGATGAAACGCTTGAGGTGCTTCGATTTTGCTTGCTGAAAATGTCCAATTATTTGCAATTGTGTTTTGGAGTCCACACGTGTGCCAGTGGTGTTTGTGTTAGAAAGATAAATTCACGATGCATCTAAGATTGCACAGACAAGTGAAGCTGCCTTCTAAAATTGCAAAATTTCAGACAACATGCTAAAAACATCCATAATACCTTATATCAGTGTTATAATGGCTTCGGCATTTCATCTTGATGACATTGAAAATCACAATTTTCTTTGCATCTGTAGTTTTACAATTTTATTGTGAATGTTTAACGTTTGCCAGGTTGTCCACAATCCTTTCTTTGAATTAATTGGAGAATTATAATCAATGCATCCAAGCTAGGTGGTCAGTGCATGTTCACCACTCACAGTAGATCTTTACTGTTGGTCTATGTCTTCATCTGTTCTTCCTTTGCCGAGACTCTTTTAAATTAAGTTGGCATTTATTGTTTGGGTTTATGTTTCTTTTAATTTGAAAACATTTTTTTTTTTCACCGAGAACGTACTCAAATGTCTTTATCCAACTATGTCCTTCAAATTGTGGCTGCAGTTCAGTTGCAGGTCACACAAGCATCTCATGTAGTCATGTGATCCTCAACGTGAGCTGTTCTTGAGTATTTGGCCCTCTTCAAAGGTAAGTTAGTCAACACCTAGATCTTATTGTTCTTTAGCAACTTTTCATCTATAACTTCCATATTTAAATACAGAACTACTCTTAGAAATCATGTAACGATAAAAGCTGTGATGGAATAATGAACAACTGTGATGCTACAATTAGAGGAGTCTTTAATCATCTGTCTCCTTGGAATGAAATAATTTAATTTGCTGGCAATAATCTTTATCAGGATTGTATGCTTCTTGGCGACCAACTGATAAGTAAAAGACTGTCAAGTAAACTTGTGTTTCAATCTGCTCCTTCCAATTCTCACAGTTGTATGGAATAGATTTAGGAAAACAAAGAACAAAACAAAGATTTTGGGTAGGCTCTTTGTTTGGCCCAAAATTATGCCGTCATTTCATTGTGTATAATAAATTTGTTCCTTTTTTTTTTTTTTTTTTTTTTTTTTTTTGGTAGAGACTAGAGACTCTTGTGCTTCAAAGTACTACTTTTAGTGATTTTGTCCATTATGATTTAGGTTAAGATCATAAACTCTATAGCTTGTTGCTTTCACAGTATGGTTGAGGCAGCAGCTACAACAACAGCTGTTGAGGCATGCAGTGATGGAAAAAGCTTAATAGCTTATGTTGGTCACAAAATCAATTATGCGAATGAACTTGGAAAGAATTTTAAAAGGCTCACCGAGGAAAAAGAGAAACTCTTTGCTAGGAGGGATGACGTGGAAGCTAAAGCAAACAAAGACAAGACAAAGAAAAAAACTAAACAGTGTGAAGCCTGGATTGGTAGGGTTAAGGATATTGAGAATGACATTCAAGAACTAGAAAATGAATTCAGAAAAGGAAGAAAAGGTTCATGGAAACGGCATCATGTTTTGTCAGCTTCCAATCTCAATAAAAGATTGGCTGAGAAGTGTGAGGAACTGCATAGTCTATGGGCACAAGGAAGACCTGAAACAGAAGCAGTTGTCGAGAGACCACCTGAACCTGTCAGAACAATGCATGCACCCAAAACAGAAAATAAGCCATCAATGCACTGTGCTGTTGAAGAGATCCGCGAGGTGAAAAGAATCGGGCTTTGGGGGACAGTGGGAGTAGGGAAGACAACTATCATGCATAATTTGAATGATGATGTGGAATTCAGCAAAATGTTTGACATTGTAATTTCTGCGTCGGTATCCAAAGAAAGTAGCATAGAGAAGTTGCAAAAGGCAATTGCACAGAGGCTTAAATTGAATAATGAAGGGATCAGTGATCTGAAGGAAATATCATGGAGAATATCAGAAGAATTAGAGAACAAAAGATACTCGCTTCTTCTGGATGAAGTTTGGAATGTTTTTGATTTACAGGCATTAGGATTACATAATAACAACCGGGATAGTAAGGTTGTGTTGGCAAGTAGATACGAACATGTTTGTTCGGATATGGAAGTTGATGAGTTCATCCATGTGAAAAGGCTGTCCCCAACAGAGGCTTGGAATATGTTCGGGAGAAAGTGGGTAGGAACATTAATCTGCCTGATGTTGAATCGTTTGCCCATGAAGTGGTAACTGAATGTGCTGGTTTACCACTTCTAATTGACAGAGTTGCAAGATATTTTAGGAGGAAGGATAATGTTAATCTTTGGAGGGATGGATTAAGAAGCTTGCAGAGATGGCCTAGTGTCAAAGATCGAGGCATGGACGGAGTTCTTGAATTTTTGAGATTCTGTTATGACAAATTAGATGATGAAAGGTAAAAGATTTGTTTCCTTTATGGCTCACTGTTCTGATGTCTATGTAGATTACTTATTGGAGTGCTGGAGAGTTTCTAAGTGATGCAGTTAATTTTACCGAAGCTTGTGATCGGGGGCATGGCATATTGCATAATCTCATTGATGTTTCCTTGTTGGAAAGAAGTGAAAAAATAAAGCATGTTAGAATGCATAAGGTGCTCCGGAACATGGCCCTCAAAATTTTGTCAGAAGAAGGATTTTAAATTCTTGGTGAAAGCTTGTGAGGGGCTGAAAGAGGCCCCAAATCAAGAAGATTGGAAAATGGCAAACCATATATCTTTGATTGAAAACCAACTGTGCACATTATCGGAAACAGTAAATTGTTCTTCTCTCATAACCCTAATGCTGCAGAAAAATAAAAAGCTAACATTAATTCTAGACTTGTTTTTTGGATCTATGGAAAAGCTCTTGAGTTCTAGACTTGCATGGCACTCAGATCACATCCCTGCCAATATCAATGTTGTCCTGACAGCTCTAAGAGCACTTTATCTAAATTCTTGCAGCCTTTAAACTGAACTTCCTACTGACTTGAAAGCATTGGTGAATCTTGAGGTTCTTGATATCCGAGGCATTGGAATTGACTATTTGCCGATTTAGATTGGGAACTTGCTTAATTTGAGATGCTTGTGGATTTTCTTATCCAATTTGTGTATGAGACGGATGATTGAGGGACGGTCAAGAGTCATGGACATTGGTCATAATGTCATCTCTAGGCTTTCTCTTTGTTGGAAGAGCTTAGCATTGATGTGCATCCTAATAATCAGTGGTGGGATGTGGCTGTAGAGGCAATTACCTAAGAAGTGGCCACCTTGACGTGCTTGAATTCTTATCATTTTGTTTTCCTTTTGTCATCTGTCGAGTATCTGACAATTTTTGTCAGTAGCAGCTCACTCTTGACGAATACTTGCTTCACCTTCCAATTCTGTGTTGGTTACCATGAGTCTACCAGATATCGAATCCTCGATCATTTTGAGTATGAAATCGGCAAGTGCTTGAAATATTCAAATGGGGTCGGTGTGGATCATGCAATTTCTGTTGTACTTGCTAAAACTCATGCCTTTGAACTTTTATGTCATAAGGGAATTTCAAGCATATCAGACTTTGGCAACGCCAATATTAACAAGGCACATGGTTGTCTGATTGAAGGGTGCTTTGATATTGAAGCCATGGTTGATGGCAACCATTCCACAGATAATGCATTGGAATGCATGAAGAAGATAGTTATAAATGATGCCCCGAAATTGACATACCTTTGGAATGGTTCCATCCGATCTGGAAGCCTAGTGCAACTAACTTCGCTAAGTATGTGTAAATGTCCAAAACTGACGAAAATATTCTCTTGTGGCATGATTCAATTACTTTCTAAGCTTCAGTATTTGAGAGTTAAAGAGTGTAATGAGATTAGAGAGATCATCATGAAAGTTGAAAACAACAATTTAGACCCTAGTGCACTTCCAGGTCTAAAAGACTCTTATACTTATCGATTTGCCTAAGTTGAGAAGCATTTGGATTGATAACTCCTTGTTATGGCCATCATTAGAGGCCATTACTATAGAAAGTAGTTGAATCATGCTACAAGAGAATATTTTCGTCAGTTTTGGACATTTACACATACTTAGCGAAGTTAGTTGCGCCAGGTTTCCGAATCGGATGGGACCATTCCAAAGGCATGTCAATTTTGGTACATTGTTTATAACTATCTTCTTCATGCATTCCAATGCACCCTGGAATGGTTGCCATCAACCATGGCTTCAATATCAGAGCACCCTTCAATCAGGCAACCACATTCCTTGTTAATATTGGCGTTGCCAAAGTTTGATATGCTTAAAATTCCCTTGTGGCATAAAAGTTCAAAGGCATGAGTTTTAACAAGTACAGCAGAAATTGCATGATCCACACCAACCCCATTTGCATATTTCAAGCACTTGCCGATTTCATACTCAAAATGATCGAGGATTCGGTATCTAGTAGACTCATGGTAACCAACACACAATTGGAAGGTGAAGCAAGTATTCGTCAAGAGTGAGCTGCTATTGACAAAATTTTTCAAATACTCGACAGAAGGAAAACAAAACGATAGAGACTTCAAGCACGTCAAGATGGCCACTTCTTTGGTAATTGCCTCTACAGCCACATCCCACCACTGATTATTAGGATGCACATCAATGCAAAGCTCTTCTTGAGATGACATTGTGACCAATGTCTATGACTCTTGACCGTCCCTCAATCACTGGATAAGGAAATCCGCAAGCATCTCAAATTAAGCATGTCCCCAAAGAACCGCAAATAGTCAATTCATCTCGGATATCAAGAACCTCAAGATGTGCCAATGCTTTCATGTCAATGGGAAGTTCAGTTAAAAGGCTGCAAGAATTTAGATAAAGTGCTCACAGATGATAATGGCAAGGATGCGGAGCTTTTCCATAGATCTGAAGAACGGGTTTAGAATTAATGCCACTCATAATTTCTCTCGCAAAGATCGTAGTAAGGAGAGAAGTGCGTAATGTGCATGTTGGTTATCCATCAGAGATATGCGGTTTGCCATTTTCCGATCTTCTTCATTAGGAGCCGCATTCAGCCTCTCATAAGCTTTCACCAAGAATTTAGAATCGAAATTTTGAGTGCCATGTTCCGAAGGCGTGTTTAATTTTTTCACTTCTTTCTAGCAAGGAAACATCAATGAGATCGTGCAATATGCCATGCTCTCGATCACAAGCTTTGGTAAAATCAAGCATCACTCAAAGCCTTCGCTCTCCAAGCACTCCAATAAATAATCTATATAGACGTCATAATCCTCCGGAAACAGTGCGCCATAAAAGAAACAAATCTTTTGTCCTTCATCATCTAACTTGTCATAACAGAATTTCAAAAATTCAAGAACTTCGTCCATGCCTTGGACTTTGACATTAGACCATCTCTGCAAGCTTCTTAATTCATCCCTCCAGAGATTAATGTTACCCTTTTTTTTCTGAAATATCTTGCAACTCTGTCAATCAGAAGGGGTAAACCAGCACATTCAGTTACCACTAGACAAGCAAGTGGTTAAGATTAATATTCCTACCCACTTTCTCCCGAAACATTTTCCATGCATCTGCTTCAGACAGCCTTTTCACATTGACCAACTCATCAACTTCCATATCCCAACAAACATGTTTGTATCTACTTGCTAATACAACCTTACCATCCTGGCTGTTATAATGTAATCCCACTGCTTGTAAATCAAAAACATTCCAAACTTTATCCAGAAGAAGCAAGTATCTTTTGTTCTCCAATTCTTTTGATATTCTCCATGATATTTCATGTGGATCGTTGATCCCTTCAGTATTCAATTTTAGCCTCTGTGCAATTGCCTTTTGCAACTTCTCTATGCTACTCTCTTTGGAAACTGATGCTGAAATTACAATGTCAAACATTTTGCTGATCTCTGCATCATCGTTCAAATTATGCATGAATATGGTCTTCCCTATTCCCACTGTCCCCCAAAGCCCAATTCTTTTCACATTGTCATCCCGCAAGTAACCAAGGACCTCTTCAACAGCACAATGGATTGATGGCTTGATGTTTCAAGTCTTCCTTCTGCCCATAGACTATGCAATTCCTCGCACTTCTCAGCCAAACGTTTATTGAAATTGGAAGCTGACCAAATGCGACGCCCTTTCCATGGACGTTTTCTTCCTTTTCTAAATTTATTTTCTAGTTCTTGAACCTCATTCTCTTCATTTTTAACCCTACCAATCCAGGCTTCACACTCTTTAGTTTTTTTCTTTGTCTTGTCTTTGTTTGCTTCAGCTTCCATGTCATCCCTCCTAGCAAAGAGTTTCTCTGCTTCCTCTTTGATGTATGCCTCTTTTCAGCTGTTGCCTCAACCATACTGTACAAGCAACCAGCTAGAGTTTATAATCTTAACATAAATCGTAATGGAAATTCTCACTAGAAGTAGTAGTTGCAAGAACAAGAATGTCTAGTCTTTACCAAAAAAAAGGGAACAAATTTATTATGCACAATAAAAAGATGCCAAAATTTAAATCCAAACGAAGAGGGTGCCAAAGTTAACCCAAAATCTTGATCTTCTCTTCATTTTCTTAAATCTGTTCCATACAACTGCAACAATTGGAAGGAGTTGATTGAAACACACGTTTACTTGACAGTCCTTTACTTAACATTTGATCGCCAAGAAACATAGAACCCTGATAAACATTATCGCCATCAAATTAAATATATCTCATTTCAAGGAGACAGATAAATTATAGACTCCTCTAATTGTGGCATCACAGCTGTTTAGTGTTCCTCTAACGATTTCTAAGAGTAGTTTTGTATTCAACGGAAAGGATGAAAAGTTGCTAAAGAAAAATAAGGTCCAGGTGTTGACTAACCTCAATTTTGGAGACGCTGGGTCAAATACTGAAGAGACAGCTCAGATAGAGGATAGCACGACTACTCAAGATGTTCATATGACCTGCAACCGAAACTACTGTCACAATTTGAAGAGCATAATCAGACATTTGAGTAGGGTGCAAGAGCTAAAAAAAAACCTATTTAAGTCATAAGAACCAGAAATCTACACAATAAATGCCTACTTAATTAGAAGAGTCTCGCAAAAGAAGAATAGAAATAACACATAGACCAACAGGTCAGATCTACTGTGCGTGCTGAACATGCACCGACCACCTTGCTTGTATGCATTGATTTTCATTCTCCGATCAGCTCAAAGATAGGAGTGTGGAAAAGCTGGAGAACATTGAACATTCACAATAAAATTGGAAAACTACAGATACAAAGAAGATTATGAATTTCAATGTCGTCAAGATGAAATTGCCGTGCCATTTTAACACTGAAATTTTGCAATTTTAGAAGGCAACTTTACTTTTAAGTGCAATCTTAGATGCATCATGAATTCATCTTTCTAGCACACGCACCAATGGCAGATGCTTCGACTCCAAAACATGAAACTGTAAATACTTGAACATTTTCAGCAAGCAAAGCTGATTCACCTCAATTCAGCTATTGGTAAACTACTTTCCAATGGAAAAAGAGAGGAGAGGGAGAGAAAAGTTCTATTGGTGACAGAGTTCGAATAGATAAAAAGACGTTGCGAAAACAGAAAATCATTAGATGTTGATGGTGGAATGACTCCTCCAGTTAGGAAAGACAGAACAAAGGAGAAGATTATATAAGAAGAACTGCTACAAGTGAAAGAATATAAACTTCTTAGCCAGATGGTTGCAAGATCCCCCGTTCACATAAGAGTTCACAAAAATAGTCCATAAAAAATGTCAATAAAGAACACCACATCGAAACTCAACTTCCATATCAGCTCAACAGCTCATCTTTCTCTTAGCATCTTAGAAGAAGCACAATAGCAGTTCATACATAAGATTATACCAAGACACGAATACATACTGCCTATTTCTTTCTAACAAAACGAGAGAAACATTTCCATGGGTCTTTTTATTTCTGTTCTTTCCACCCAATTCCGTCAAACCCAAAAATTTTCAGGCGAGTCAGTGGATCGAAAGAAGGACGGAGCAACATACATCGGAGCCATCACCCCATGCAACAAGCAGCGCTTATGAGAACCATATAATCAAATTCAATCCTCAGAATGGATGAACAACATGGTCAATTATTGGAAAGAGCAAAAGAGTTCAGAAGGAAGACGCTCTACTTACATGCGATTCAACGAAGCATCACTGACTAGCTCCAAAGCTCCATTGAAAGAAAGAGGGATTTAGCAGATGCTTGAGAGTTGAAGTCAACGATCTCCAAGCTGGAAGTCTTTGCAACTCTTCGCGCGTTGCAACACGCACGCGTAATGAGTCGCTCCCCGCGTTTTTGGGCGGGGTCCATGGAGTGAAGAGTCCCAGCCAAAACCGCTTCTTCTTAGCAGGCCTCATCCAAATTGCATGTGCTCAATCCATCAAATTTCAATAGGCCAGTGTGATAGAATAACCCATGCACTTACTACTACTTGCAGCTAACGTCGACTAAGATCCTTAAAACTCTCAGCTGACCTTGGTATGTTCCTTGCACTTGCAGCTCGCATGCACTTTAAATCTCTGGAAGTTAGCTAACCAAGGAGATTATGATCTCATTTTAGTTGTGAGGGCTTCAGGTTTTTCCTCATGAGCTTGATTTACTTATGGTGTAATGATGTGCAGACCTTGGAGAAATTGCACTGGCCAAGTTTGATTTTGATGTGGCTGGGCATTATTCAAGGCCAGAGGTGCTTAGCCTGACCGTGAGGGACCATCCGAGTAACCCAGTTACCTTTGCATTGACATCCGGGAAGCCTGAAGGCCCTTACAAATAGGTTATGTTTTCTTTCACGGAGCCAGGTCCAAATCATGGCAATAACGCCTAGCAAATGTTGGTCCCAGTGGGAACCTTCTGATTGTTTGTTTCAACTTTTTGAACTCCTGATTGTTTGTTCAACTTTTTCGACTTAATGGGCTATTGTAAATTCTGATTGCAAGCAACATAGTTCATAAATACTTCCTGCTTGATAGTTGAGAAAGCAATGTTATATTTCAGCTGCACAGTAAACATGTCTATATCCTATGCAATAGGACTCTTGTAACTAGTCTGTCTCTTGGCAATGAAATAAGAACATTAATGACTTTTCTCATGAATTAATTCGATCTTTTCTTTCGGTAGATCAGTGATGAGTTTTTTTTTGGGGGGGGGGGGGTGTTGGGGTTTCGCCGTTTCAATATCTTCCAGTTCCATGAAACTGGTCTTATTTCATCAGGCGCTTTGTCTTATAACAAATGCTGGTCCTCATGCCAGAGAATCTGTTCGGCCAGTTGACGACGAAATGAGTTGTTAAGGAGCACATGGAATGATGAAGAGCATAGGTGGAATTATTCTCTCATGTTGATCATAACTCTCGTGGAAAAGTTTCATTTTAAGCTCTTTCAGGCAGATGACACCGGTCTTGCAAACTGGGACAGCAGCAACATCAACATGGTACTTAGCAGCAAGAACTAAAATTGCGAATTGGGATGGTTTTTAACATCAGCACTAGACCAGCAACACATACAATTATAGTATCAAAATTCTCGAATAGGACTAACGCGAGGACATCGTTCGCTAGCAATTTCTAGTATTCCCTGCCTGACATGGAGATGAGCACAAAAGGAAGAAGGAAAAAAACTCTCTAATCCTGACTTGCTTCGATTTCGCATTCATTACTCTCCCACGGTCCAACTCTCCATGCCGTGATCTTGCAGAGGCAAGGACTGGCGAAATTCGACAGCTGATGGTCCTTCAGGCCTGCGAGCCCTCTGTTTCTTCTGGTTTCGTCTTCCTTGTTGCTGTCCATTTCAGCCGGCGAGAAGAACTCTATTAGTATCCCTGCGTTGAACCCATTCAGGTTGTCATGAGTTCTGGCATCGTCGTGAAGATTCGCCCCTTTAGAGTTTCCTCTTCTTAAGGAGATGCTCTCCCATTGAATTTTGTCGGATGAAGATCTCCTCCCATTGAAGTTGAACTCATTATCTACTGAGACCCATTTCGAGTTCTCTTGATTAGTATCGTCATGCGCGTAGCTCCACTTGTAGCTCCTGGTGTTGTTGTCCATGTTCAATTCGATCGAATGAAGATCGCTTTCTGCGGATTCATTTCCTTCGCACTCCTCTCCATCAGCTTCTTTATTTTCTCAGAATAATTCGTTTTCAGCGCATTCAAGATTGATCTTGTCGCTCAAGAACGCCTCGAGCTCCTTGGCTTTCTCTGATTTCGGAGAATTCTCATCTTTACTCATTTTGGATCTCATGTAGGCCTCGAGCTGAGCCCTCAGCTTTTCGACGGCGGCATTCTTCTCTTCAAAATGGTACTTGGCCTCTGAAAGTTTCGTCTGCACTCTCTCGTCGCGCAAAACATCCGCTAGCTGAAGTATTTCCCTCTCCTTCTCCACCTCTTCAAGAACTTTGGTGGATTCTCTCTTCAATTCTTCCACTTGCGCCCGGTCCTCTCCAATCCCTCTCGCTAACTCGTTGCAGACCTGCTCCAATATTTCCTTAGCCCTCTTCTCACTATCGAGCTCTTTCATCGCCTTGGAAAGAGATGACTTCATGCCAGCCAGTTCTTGGCCAAGCTTCTTGTTTAGTCTCTCCGTTTGTCTTCTCAATTTCTTTTCCACGTCGACTTACTCCGCCATATGTGAAATGGCAGTGCGGATTCGTTCTTGCTCCTTTCTTCTCCAAGACGCCTTTTCTTCTGCGAAATGCTTCATGAGGAACTCAATCTGGTGAGAATGAGACCTCTCTTCATGGATCAACTGCTCAACCTGGATGATGGAACGATCGAGCTCAACTCGTAAGGCTGAGACGAGGGCTATAGTCGGTTTATGTTGCTTCTCGAGACCACCGACCCCAAAAAGAACTTTCAGAAGCTCCTTCGACGTGGTTAAACTACTAATGACGTCCTTTAGAGGGTCAATGACAAGAACCAAGACCTCATAAACTCATGACTTCCATCAAATCTCTGAAAGGACAAGTCAGCGACCAAACTCCCAAAATTTCACAAGAAATGCCCAACTTCTCAGCACTAAAAGTTCTGCAAGCAAATGAAGCTAGCGACGAAAGCATTATAGAAGAAGGGGGGTTTTGAAGGGCAAAAAAAAGATTGACAATGCAATCCTATGTCACTCAGAGTAAAAATACGCGTTTTATCCTTTTCCTAAATGCAGTAACTTTCATAAATATGAAAGTAAATAAATGATGAAAATTTGATGGTGTACCAGCAAATCCATTATGTCGATGTATTTGAAACATTCACGATGCTTTCTAGTTGCTATGGTATATATTCAGAAACAAAAATAACTAAGGACTGTTATAGCCTCTTTCTCCAAGATGCCTATAAGAGGAAAGGACATATCTAATATACACATATCAACGGATGCAGGATGAGACGATCTTACTGGAAGTTTCTTGAAGAAAGCTTCTCGAGTACTGCATGGATGATGCTGGGATTAAATTTAGAAGGCAAGGATGACTTCACAAGCCAATCTTTTGGTGGATACAACTGACAAAAAATTGATATTAAAGCAAATATTCCAATGCTTTTTGGAGTTATGTATTTTACTGAAATAGTTATCATATGCCACTTTTCTTGATTCATATGCCAAAATGAAATTTAGCAGGAAAAGAGAGAGCTGTAAATAAGTAGACGAAAGTAATGGAGTGAGTGGAGAAAGGGGCAAAAAATTTGTAGAAGCTATATGCTAAAGTCCAATATTTTAAGGCTGGCCTAAATAAAAAGAGGAAAGTAAAGTCAAAAGTTTTGATACTGCCCTGGAAAAACATCCAAGTACAACCAGATATACTTATTGTCTAGCAAAGGAAATTGATCACATCTTATGACTTCGGTCGGGTATCATTGTAACTCAAAAATCAAAGTTAAATCTGAATAGGACTTTATGTTATCTCATCACACCAATTCCCTCTAACTCCTAAACTTCCAAGAGAAAATATATAGTATCTACATCGTATGCTATTCCAGTTTACTTGAAGAGGACCAGCAGGATTGGTCTGAAGTTTGAACTGGGAAAGATACAAATGTTTTCCATAGAATGCATGCACATCATAAATTTAGAGAGGTAAATGCATTATACAAGAAAGTTTGGATACCTTCATATTTGATGCTATAGAGACCACATAACTCATTGGAGAGATCTTATCCTGATTGTGCAACAATCGTCTCCCTTACAGCTGCAATCTTCACCAAAAGATTAAATTAGGATCCACACAGAACCTCTAACATTCATATTTAATCACACAAGATGAGGTGCTCATACAGGGTGGGTTCAGAATCCTTTAATTCCAATTCAAACTTGAATCACATTCACTCATTCCATGCCACTGCCATTTATGATCAATTTGACAGATTTAATGTACTTTGCAATTTGGAAATGCTATGCCTAATTTTCTAGTCACGTACGACATGCAAAAATTTACTCATTCCTTTCTTCTTTTTGGTGCAAAAGACAGATTTAAAATACCATTTTACCCATTTCAAAATATATTAGACATGGAAACATGTACACATGGTAGTGTTTGCAAGTGTGTTTAGTTACTGCTCAACAAATCAATGATAAAGATTAGAGAATTACGATCTCTTTCTTTTTTATCAGGCCTGTCAAAAACCAACCTTGATGCTGTTAAAATGTCCAACCCAAAAGTTTAAGCTGGTAAGTGTAAGGAGACCACATGAATATAAGGCCCATATAAACCCAGTAGACATGCGATGTGAGTTACTTCAACAGATGCGTTATTCTCTTTTAACACAAATGAGGTAGTGCTTTCTCATTTGACAAACTAAAAGCAACTATTCTAGTAAGAAAAGTACCCTCAACAAGCTTCTTGAACTTGTAAGCTTACATTATAATGCATTACCATATTACGAAAGTCACAATCAAAGATAGAGCTGCAAGGACCAAAATTTAGATGACTTCCCTTCCATTGAAGCCCTAATGGATACATCTGCCAGTTCTACCCGTATTCAGAGTCATCTAATAAATTTCTTCTCCACATTTTGTAGAACTTTGGCCATGATGGAAACATCATCACATTTGTGACAGCTATTAAAGGATAGAGGGATGTTTAAGAAGCACGAGTGTCATCAAAAGGTTGATTTCTCGCAACTGTTAGAAGTTATTATTTATTTAACTAATACAATTGCTAATGTATTGCAATTATTATAATGTATTAGTTAAATAAATAATACAATTGATAAATAAATAAATACATCCTCTTCGCAAAGATGTCTTCCGGCGCTGCCAAAACCTAAAACAGACACAACAAAATCTTGCTGACAAGGAATGTGCTTAGTTCGTCAGCAAGATTTTGAGGAAGCACAAGAACAAAAGGAGTTTATTTCTCCACATAGTAATCGATTAAGTTACAGACACCAACATGTGCAACCGATACTCAAGCCTCGATGGCACATGTCATCGCAGTGATTCAGATCTCCAGCTAAATAATCAGATGAATAGCTCAGCAATCGGGTGCGCATGCCATAAATGATTCAGATCAAGCATGGAGGTATCACATGGTGAAGATGAGACAGAGGATCATCTATCTTATGGATAATGAAAGGGGCATTAATTTTGCCTCTTAGGGAAATGTCCCACTACAGGAAACTGCTCTGAAAAATAGTCAAGCCGGCTGAATTGGTTCGCACTCAAAAAAAAGTCTAAAATTCAAGAACACTTCTAGCAAAGCTAGCTACAGTTCAACTATTCATGGACGTAATCAAGACACCACACGTGATGGATTTTGTACTCCAGCAGGATAAGGAAGGACCTCGAGAGAATCCATGGCCTCAAAAGGCATCATGACACGAGAGCTCACCGAAATATGAGACTGAATGAAAACTGCCATCCCTAGAGCCAGCAAATAAAGTAAGATCCTGAAGTTCATCACTATTTCCAAGCATGGTTATTGGTTGCTCAATAAGCTCCAACCTAAAACCGATGTTAAGCAGACCCTGGCATAAGGAAATATAAGAATATGCCTTACAATAAAGCAGAATCAGATTTATTGGAAAATTCTTAACTGAAACAGATTAAAGGAAAGCAATGGAAGTTGAAAAGTGCTGTTGTATGTATATTTTCTTAAGCAAGTGTTTTTCAGAAGAAAAAAAAGTGTTAATACAGTGTTGTGCACGTGAACGTATCCATGCCCATGACTAAACTCATTTGTGATCATCGACACAATATTTCCAATATCAAATGAGTAGAGACAGAGCTGAAAGAGGTCAAAACAGCTAAGAGTGCCTTAAGATCATTAGCTGGTCATCATATCTACGGATGGATGCCAAAAGTTTGCAAAACTATTTGCAAAAGTTGAAGAGAGTTTCTGCAGGTTAGTGAACCTCAGGATTAAATCAAAGGGAATTGTGCAAAAGAGAATGCCTAATAGACGTCTAAAAAATTATCCCGAAAGGCAATAATTTTCTAATGAGCAGTACTTCTGATAACAACAGAACCACAGACAAAAAATCTCCTAAGCATTTAAAGCACATGAAGAACATTGACACATGGGAGATTATTCTAATTGTGTGATGGGCACTTCTAGATACAAACATGATCACCCATTTCATGTATGCAAGACAGAAAATACATACAACAGCCTACACATATACATAACAACAATCTAATTGCGATGGGTCTGCATTGCCCAATCAAGTTAAATGCAGTAAGCGCGGAAGGTGTTTTATTTTCCGAACTACACCTCACTACTCTGCTTTGTTGTGTCAGCATAAGTAGTCATATGAAGAAGCCTGTAAAGAAGTTTAATCTATTCAACCGATATGGTATCTCGAAACACAATTAAAGGGAGATCATAATGCACAAAGCATAGCATAAATTACCCAAAATATGCTCTGCCGGTTCATCTTCGGCCCCTATTTTCAGATTTACGTGTACTACTTGCAATTGCCGAACAATTAAAAAACCAAACTTCTTTACAAAGCAAACACCCAGCAGGGAAAGTAAATTTAGATCAACAAACAAAAAAAATCGAACAATAACTTGTCCCTTTTCCCAATTTGATACTTTTCCCTTTCCTGTACCTACTAACCAAATTTTACCTGTGAAAGCGCCCGATGCTTACGAGCCTCCATAGGCCTTCAAGCATCACGACTTCCGGCTCGGGAACTCCTTCTATCTCCGGGATGTACGCCTTCAATATCAAAGTTCTCAGGGTGAAGACACAGAGAACTTCCAGAGCATGACAATTTGGTTGAGAGAGACAGAGACAGAGACAGAGAGACCTCCGGCTCAGGAAACGGGCAAAATGTTCTACCTTAGCGCAAACTATCTCTGCAGAAGTGATAAACACAAACTTCATTGTTGAAACCAAATAGGCCACGAAACTCATTAACTTTCAAACATGGCAAGTTCATACAGAGACAGCAACATAATCCTAAGTTCTAGAACACAGAGAGAGACCTTGGCCGGAGCTTTGGCCACACGGTAAGGATCCGGTGTGAGCCCCACCAACCATAAACCAGGAAAGACAATCTGCAAGCGAAAACCAAATGAAACAAAGAGAAAATTCATCGTACGAAAGAGGAATGAATTGTTGGAACACAACACCTAATATAATAATAAGAAGCCAAAGAGAAGTGTACTGCAGCATCACTTCGTAAACCGCCAAAGAAGAGAGTTCTTGAAGAAGTCACAAGCTGATTAAAAAAAGAATGGGCACATGTTAAAATAATAGTATAATTGTTACTGGAGCCTTCAAGGAGCAAGAAGCAAAGTTCAACTTTGCTAGTACTTGGACGTGAAGGAAAAGTAGCCCACAATTGTTGACTGTCAAGAAGAAAAGTTCAACTTCAACTCTTGCACGTTGAAGGCGGTAAAATCCATGCGGTGGAGTCCAGGCGATGGAAGATGTCTATAAATAGGGCTTGGGAGTGCAAACGTAAATCAGGCCAAAGGGCCTCACAGGGAGAAGGCCAGGGAGAGGATCTCACGCCACATGCAGGCGGAGAACCTCAGGCCATCAAGGAAGCCACACGTATGTGAGCTTCAGGGAAAGCCTCCAGCAGTGAGAGCTTCGGAACAGGAAGTCACCAGGTGTAACGGTGAACTTCAAAGAGAGAGGCACTGCAGCCTCAGTAGCTCTGTGTGAGCAAGTTATCCCTCCGTGATTGAGAAGAAAAGAAGAAAAATAGAATAGCTGAGTCTATGCTTGTATTAGTTAGTTTGAGTGTGTTATTTGTATTAGCTTATTGAGTTTATTTTGAGTCTTATATTTTCGCATATTTTATAAACTACGCACTCTACAATTAATGTCAAGCAAAAGGGTTTCATATCCTACATGAATATCCCACATAGAAGAACATACATCAAGCTACTTTTGCTCGTTCTTGGGCCTCCTCCTTGGCCTCTAGGCAGGCCTGAACCCCGTCATGATGAAAATGTCCTCCTCGATCTCCTCCTTCGACAGCGATATCCAGAACTTCCTCTTCTTCTCCTTCCTCTCGCCCTCCCCCACGAAGCCTCGTGACCGCACGGATTTCGGGCTGCGGCTGAATCGCGCTGCTGCTGCTGCGCGGCGTAATTCTCCTTGTCCCCGCCGAGCGCGCCGCCTTCGGCGTTGTGAAATGCCTCGCCGTTCCTCAACGACAGCGGCGGAGGGTTCACCGCCCTCCTCGGCCTCAGATTCCACGACCGCCGCGCCGCTTCGGCCTCCTCCGCCTTCCCGTCCTCGCTCGCGCCTCCTCCGCCGGCCGCGTGGCTCGGGCGCTCCCCCTCCGGAGGCAGGGGCCGCTCGTGGGGTGGGGTGGGATGTGCCGAGAAAAGGAAACAGGGGAAGTGCAGCTCGTTCTCTACTCTTCACGAGGAGAGAGAGACAAACCCAAAATATTTAAGTGAGGAGTGAGAAATTTTAAGCGGGAATCATCCTTTCTTCTGCTGAGCCGAGCCGAGCTGAGTTGAGCCACCCACCGAGAGTTATTTCGGAGAGAGTGAGAAGAGAGAGGAGAGAGACATAAGCGCAGAAGATGGAGAGAAGAGAGAGTAGACGTGGCGGGCCCCGAGGACAGGTGTCGACGCATGAATAGATCGAGCACGGATTGTGTGGCACTTTTAAGGTACCTAATATTTTCTAGAGGGAGGATTTCGGGAACGGAGAGGAGATTCGTGGTCCATGTGTTGGACCATTGCTCGTGCTCATCGCTGTCGAGGTCGTTTCGGTCGCGGCCCTTGTCCCTCTGATGCTCCCCGTGAATCGGCTTGGGGTGTTTCAACCGGGTTTGGGCTAGTTAACTTTTTTATGTTCAAGAAAAATAAATCTATTATTTCGTTTTTTGATTTGGTGAATTTTGCTGACATATGTCCTTATTGGGAACTTGTTGTAGGTTTCTTTCGCATGAGCATTGCGCCCTATGAGAGTATAATGTTATAATCATGGTTAATGAATCAACTAAGGCCAACAAATTAAAATGCGTTTTTTCTATTCGCGTATTTATTAAATTCATGAATTTCTTAGATTCACCTATATTTTTAATTCATATATTTATTGAATTCACGAATCTCTTGAATTCACGTGTTTATGGATTTATGAATCTCTTGGATACATGCGTCTATTTAATTCATGTATATTTTCTGTACATGAACTTTAAAGCTCTATAAATAGATAAGAGCATAGAGCTTTATTAGAAGGTTTTTCGATTAAACAATTTGAAATATTACTCTACTTTTCTAATTTTTTTTTTGGGTGTGCTGGTTCAATTGAACGGTTCAACTGAGTCATGTTTGCATAGTGTTAATCCAAACAGGTTCGAGGTGTTGTATCTTGAGAGGCATAGTTCGTGAATTTATGGAGCACCATTAACAGGAACTAATCGCCTTAAGGAGATTTGAATATTCTGTACCTCACCTCCAATTTTATGTCATTTTTCCAGTGATATTCTATTTTCTTCTTCTCCAAGATTTGTAAGTTTGCACACAAAAAAAGAAAGAAGAGGATATGTTATTGTCTTCTTTACATTGATGTTCTAATTACAACAAACAATTTACTTTCTCTGGATTATATTCCAACATATAAGATTGTCGGATCCTAAGTTAATCTTATTGGTTCATGACATTTTTTGAATTTCTAACTTTCGGCCTACTCCCTAACCTGTTCTAGTGGACTTTGTGCCTGTGTTCACGCAATGTGCAGTAATTCATGATTGGTTTGATTGCATTTCACATCTGTTGATTTTTTACATTGAATTGTCACTGTAAAGGAATCTCTTTGATCCATTCATTATTAAGCGCCCCTCATTTCATTCTTTAAATGAGACTTTATTGGATTTATATAAAGAAAGTGTAGACATACCTGCTGCTCGGCGTTGGTCTGCCAAGTGAAGGTAGAGTAATTTGCGTCTTCCCCTTTAGGGATCTGCTGGTAACTGTCGGAGGACTTGCTGCGGGGGGAGAGAGAGAGAGAGAGGAGTAGATCCCTCGGAATCGCTAAACAAAAGGGAAGGGGGGGGGGGGTTGAATATCGCCGAATGTTAATGTCTGTTACCACCAATAAGAGGCATAATTGGGGGACATTTTCTCAGAGAGATGGAAAAACACATGACCCTATTTCTTGCAATCTGATTATGAGGTGAAAAACTATACTCTTTTGTAACTAAAATCCAACTGAAGTACCTTTTCTGAGAAGTGATGAACTAGGGACAAAGGCCCAGAATTCAATTGGAGGACTTAAATCTTGCTTACTACCATATAGGTTAACTACCTTCATGTGCTACAGAACATAGTATAATGCTTTGAATTCTTCTTTTGATATACTAGTGGTAGTATTAGCAGATCTAATTGAGTCATGCTTTTGTCCATTCCTAATTGGAGTTAGATTCTGAATTGATGGATTATAGACATGGACATCCCTATACTCAGGTGATAACTGTATTTATTATTCACCAATTAAAGACCTGAATAGATGAATTTTTTTCGACAGGGTCCCAATTAATTAATTTATTTGAAAAATTCAAGGGCACAAACACAAAGGCTCAACTATTTGGACACCCATAAAACATCATGTAAACCTCATGACTGACTAACTCTAGGCCTTTGGCCTATGTAGTTGGTCTTGCCAAAAATTATTGACACAGTGATATTTGAATAAGTGATATCCAATTTCTGAGTTTAAAATTCCCCAATGCCCAAACCCAACTTTGTCAATCCTGGGTTAATTTATTTTGTTGAAATTATTCTATTTAATTTTAGTGATTCTCTAAAAGGTCATTGACACTGTTAAAAGTCATGGTGTGTAGCTATGTGACAAATAGATGGTTCATCAATGAAGCAACAAGACAAATGGCACGATGCAGGGTTTGGTGGTGTTGGGCAGGTCCAAGAGATTTTCTTTGGATGCACAATTTAAAAAAAGAAAAGAAAAGAAAAGAAATTGTAAGATTTTGTGTTTATCTTTTCAAATTGTTGCCAATCTATAGAAGTTAATTCTTCAGTCAATTATTGAAACATTTCCGATAATCCAATTGCACGCACGTCTTTAAACCAACATAAATTTCAAGAAAATAGTGTGAGAACAATCAAGCTTTGAGGAATTATGCATTCTCATGTGATAAACATATCACTAGGTTTATTCTTACCTTTACCCAAAAAAAAACATACCATTAAGTTTGTAAGATGAAGACGAGAATAAACTTTTTTACTTTACTACGTGTGACTCATTCGATACTCGATAGTAGAGAAAATTATATACCCTTCTTGGCAATTTCAAGTGATTTGGAAAGAAAGTAATTTGCGAGAATCCAGCTTCACAAGGGCTGCCTTTATTTTCATTGCCATAGCCGAGACCTTTTTCCCTTTCTCCTCCTCCTCCGGCCGAATGGATCCCACTGAATTCATCGACAATTTTCTGAAAGTCGCCACTACCGCCGTCGATGGTTGTTGTCCGAGCTCGAGCAGATTTCTTGAATTTGGCGCTCTGGTCTGATTTCGATAACCCCAACCTTCGTTCCTTGAGCGTTTTCTGGCTGGTGTTGATGGTCTTATCAAGATTGGTCTTGTTTTGTTCTGGCAATTCCAGCCTCCGTTCTGTGCGGGGGCTGCTCATGGCTCAATTTCACTCGATCAACGCGTCGATTTGCCTCTCTTTTTCTACGTATGTGTGTGTTGATTCCCCAAAACTTGTTGAGAATATGAGCCTCAGAGAGCATACATCTAGCAGCAATGGTAGACGAGGCTGATAGCTCTTGAACCAGATAAGGATGGTTGACTTCGGTCTCTGACGCGTTAAATGAATAATCAAGTATTATCAACCTCCTATTATTCAATAATTATGAAAAGTACAACAAACACAAATATATGGAAGTTTATTAAATTTTTAAATTAATTTTTTTAAATTTTAAGTTTTTAATTTTTTTAATTTTAATTTTTTTTAATTTTAAGTTTTTTTTTTAATTTTTAAGCTTTTCAAATTTTAATTTTTTTAATCTTAAGTTTTTTTAAATTTTAAGTTTTAATTTTTTAATTTTTAAAATTTTAAGTTTATTTAATTTTAAGTTTTTTTAAGCTTTTCAAATTTTAAGTTTTTTAAATTTTAAGTTTTTTAAGTTTTATTTTTTTAATTTTAAGTTTTTTAATTTTAATTTTTTAAAGTTTTTTTAATTTTTAGAATATTTTAAATAAAATTGAGTTTAAATTAAATTTAATTGATTTTTATATTAATTATTTACACATGAGATACAAAACGCGTCGTTTTGCATCCAATTCACCTGGAAAATTCTACGCCATACCATTTGGCTAGATTTTGGCCGGAGTGGCACTTAAGTGTTATACTTTACTTCGAAACTAGCACTTAAGTGTACCTTTCCGAAATTATGGCACTTAAGTGTCCCTCTGTGCTAAGTTATGGCACTCTAGGTGTCCCAAACTCGATCATTGAGGCAGCAATCTTCAAAGTAAAAATGGAGATCTTCGAGGCAGCGGTGTTCTAAGTGAAAATAGAGTTCTTGGAAGCATGGTAGTCAAGCGGCGGTCTTTAAAGCAAAATGAAGGTCCTAGAAGCGGTGACCTTCAAAGTGAAAATAGAGGTTACTTATGTGCAGGGTCAAGCGGCACTTTGCAACGTAAGAGCTGATTTTTTTTTTTTCTAGTCTAAGGCTCTGTTCGTTTCGCGGAAAATAACTTCCAGGAAAATATTTTCCGGATTTTCCGGTGTTCGGGTGGCGAAAAATCACAGTCAACGGAAAACATTTTCCGTTGACCGGAAAATTTACATGCAAAGCTGTGGAAAATGTTTTCCACTTTTGAAGTGGAAAACATTTTCCACAACTCTCCTGCTTTTTTTCTTTCTTTTTTCCTTTTTATTTTTCTTCCTTTAGCAGACGGTGGCCGCGGCCGCGGCCGGCGACCGGCGACCCGGCCGAGCCGCGGTCGCGAGCCAACTAGCTCCGCCCGGGCCGGCGAGGCTCCGCCTAGCCCGATCGTGGAAGGCCCCGGCTCGCCGAGCTCGGCAAGCTCGAGCCTCACCGGATCGGGCGAGGTGGAGCCTCGCCGGCTTGGGGCGGAGCTCGGCCTCACCGAGATCCGGCGGGCAGGCGGGGCTCGGGCCTCGCCCGAGCTCGCCGGATCTGGCGGCCGGACTTGGTCGGCCGGATCGCGACCCAGATCTTGGTCGGCTCACCATCTTCGGGCGTGCGGCAGCGGAGGAAGGAGGAGGAAGAAGGAGGAGCGGTGGTGGAGGAAGGAGGAAGGAGGAAGGAGGAGGAAGAAGGAGGAGCGGCAGTGGAGGAAGGAGGAGCGGCGGCAGAGGAAGAAGGAGGAAGAAGGAGGAGCGGCGGCGGAAGAAGGAGGAAGGAAGAGGAAGAAGGAGGAGGAAGGAGGAAGGAGAATGCAAAAGAAAAGGAAAAAAAAAAGAAATTAGTTAACGAACGGTGGAAAATGTTTTCCACTCAAAATTTAAGAATTAGCCGAACATCAGAAAATATAGCAATTTTCCTGGAAAATAACTTTTGGGAAAATATTTTCCGGAGATGGTCAATTTTCCGTGAAACGAACGCAGCCTAAAATATAAGATCCGAGAGAAAGAAAGAAGGATGAAGGTTTCTATAAAGCCATGAATGAAGGTTGAAGAGAGATATTGAGTAGGCGTTTAAAATTTTCCCAAAAGTTGTTCAACGTTTAAGGTGTGTTGGATAACACTTCTATTCCTTAGAACAATTTTTAATTAGAAATTATTCTTTTTTATTATGTTTTTTGAAATAATTTTAAGTATTTTAAGCCGTTAGATAACTATCCAAAATTTAATTCCTGGAATAAATTGCATTTGGTACTTGTGTTCAAAATTTATACTCCAAATCATTTTCTTTTAATTTTTTAAATAATTTTATTACTTTTTTTTTTTTTCTTTTTTTCTTCTTTTCTTTTTTCCCTTTCTTTCTCCTATTCTTCTTCTTCAAGTGGTCGATCGCTAGCCTTGACTGTCGCGATCGGCCAAATGAGGGCCGACAAGCTCACCAAAGCGTCGTCGGCCCTCGACAAGGCCAACCCTCGTTAGCCGAGCCTTGTTGGTAGTTGGGCGAGGCTCGGATAAGCAATGGTTGGGCAAGCGGCCTTGCCCAGATCTAGTGAGGCCATTTTCTCGGCCTTGCCGGTGGCTGGGCTTGCCTCCGGCAAGCTTACTAGATCTCCCCTTGGCCGGGCGAGCTCGTCGGACCGGTTGTCGGCAACCAGCGGCAGTGGGCAGCGGACGGCGAATGCGCGGTGGCGGTAGATGAAGAAAAAGAAAAGGGAAGAAGAACAAGAAAAAGAAAATAAAAAGAGAAAATATGGGCTTGATTCTAGAATTATTTTCGAGAACAAGAATCAACTTTTTTATTTATTCTTGATTTTGTTCTAAATCTACTTTCGGGAACAAAAAAACAAAAATTTGTTTTTGGGAATAAAATTTTTACCAAACACGATTATGTTCTAAAATTACTCCCGGGAATAAAATAATATAAATTTTTACTATTTGGCCGGTTGCCAAACATGGCCTTATGATTCCATAGGAGGTTAGAAATTTTACTTTTATTTAATTGCCGCTTGTCAAGTGGTAAGTGGATCCAGCTGGGCTTTTATAATGTGGTGCTTTTACATCATTGAATATGTCTCTATCCGAATGGACAGAGTGCTTAGTAATATGACCCAAAAATTTTAAGCTGGAGGCCTAGATTTTGAATCCTGGCAAGAGCCCGTGAGGCCTCAAATGCCTAGACATAACGAAAAGAAAAAATTATGTGTGAAGTTGCTGGGCCGGACTTTATAATGAAAAGGTCCTGCTCAAGCCTGCCTAAAGCCCTTCGAGCTTAGCTCTATCTCTAGGTAGTATTCAATGTTGGAGCTCTCAATGGCAAAGTCTCTCCTTAAAAACCCTCAGTTAAATATCACTTGTATTTATAATAATAGGGCTGTGGTGATTAATGAGCCGGATATTGCCACATGGAATTTTAGATTTGGTGAAATGGTTGATATTTTGTAATGTGTTATTAAGAAACTGGCTAATCATAGTTGCCTTGTGTTAAAAGTAAAAAGGCCGAATTTGGACTTCTAAAAGAATGCTGGCAATGCAGTGTAAGACATTGGTGGTCGAGCAAGTGGCTGATGATGCCAAAGTATGGGCTGCCATATGAACATTCGGTAATATAATATATTGCAGTGCAGAAACTTACAATTGGAGGGCCTAATAAAACAATTGAATTGCAAACATCACCTGTTGACTTCCAAAGTTAATTGCTCTTCCTTTTGAAAAAACACGTCTATGGTAGAAGCAATTCCATATCGATTTCACTCTTAGATTTATTTTTCCTATCCTTAATATAAAATTATGTTGAAAAGATTCTCCGAATTTAGTAAAAGCTATGGAAAGCTCCTAAAAATGCTGTTGTCTATGGACAATTGGGGCCATAAATGAGGCAATTTTAGAAAATGAAGAATTTAGAAAAAAAAAAAAAAAAACAAATAGCTCATCTTGAAAGTTGAATAAGTAGAAAGGTGGAAGATGGGTGAGGCAAATTTTTTTGTAGAAGGAAAGGGGGTCAAAGGAAGTGCTCTGTCCCGCCCCCTTGAAGAGATAAACAGAGGAGGAAAGGAAGGGGGGGGGGGTAGCAGTATTTTCAAGAGTATAGAAAAAGATTTAGAAGTCTATGCTAAAGACAATTTTTTTTGGGCCTAAGGCACGCCCGGTACCCTGAATCAAATTAAGCTCTCGACTTATTCACCACGAATCAACAGATTCAACACAACACTACGAATGTGGAAATAGTGATGCTTAACATTCGACCATAACTTAACGAGTGTACTGACAAATTAATGTATTCATGTATCCGCAATTTATTGAAACCAATTATATGAGACAGTTTCATTTGCAGGAATCCTTATCAAATATGTTGAAACCAATGCATGAAAATACTACTTTTCATTGAGAAAATCCACTTAGTCTTTCCTTAGTTGCTGTAAAAGACATGATTCTCAGTAGTCAAATCCATGGTCAGTCGGATTGCCATGCAACGATGACCCAATTGCACATCGGCGCCACTTGCAACAACAAATGTGGATTCCATAACTAGTTGGATTGCCCATGTCAGATGTCAACAAGGTCAAATTAACTAGATAGAGGAATCGGTTTGATTCCAAAAACATAAAGACTGGATCGAACAAAATTAGAGTTTTAAGGATCTTATTCGACGTTAGCTGAAAGTAGTAGTAAGTGCATGGGTTATTCTATCACACTGGCCTATTGAAATTTGATGGATTGAGCACATGCAATTTGGATGAGGCCTGCTAAGAAGAAGCGGTTTTGGCTAGGACTCTTCACTCCATGGACCCCGCCCAAAAACGCGGGGAGCGACTCATTACGCGTGCGTGTTGCAACGCGCGAAGAGTTTGCAAAGACTTCCAGCTTGGAGATCGTTGACTTCAGCTCTCAAGCATCTGCTAAATCCCTCTTTCTTTCCATGGAGCTTCGGAGCTAGTCAGTGATGGTTCGTTGAATTTCATGTAAGTAGAGCGGCTTCCTTCTGAACTCTTTCGCTCTTTCCAATAATTGATCATGTTGTTCATCCATTCTGAGGATTGAATTTGATTATATGGTTCTCATAAGCGCTGCTTGTTGCATGGGGTGATGACTCCGATGTATGTCGCTTCGTCCTTCTTTTGATCCACTGATTTTGCCTGAAAAATTCTGGGTTTGACGGAATTGAGTGGAAAGAACAGAAATAAAAAACCCATGGAAATGTTTCTCTCGTTTGGTTAGAAAGAAATAGGCAGTATGGATTCGTGTCTTGGTATAATCTTATGTATGAACTGCTATTGTGCTTCTTCTTCTGAGATGCTAAGAGAAAGATGAGCTGTTGAGCTGATATGGAAGTTGAGTTTCGATGTGGTGTTCTTTATTCACATTTTTTATGGACTATTTTTGTGAACTCTTATGTGAACGGGGGATCTTGCAACCATCTGGCTAAGAAGTTTATATTCTTTCACTTGTAGCAGTTCTTCTTCTTATATAATCTTCTCCTTTGTTGTCTTTCCTAACTGGAGGAGTCATTCCACCATCAACATCTAATGATTTTCTGTTTTCGCAACGTCTTTTTGTCTATTTGAACTCTGTCACCAATAGAACTGTTCTCTCCCTCTCCTCTCTTTTTCCATTGGAAAGTAGTTTACCAATAGCTGAATTGAGGTGAATCAGCTTTGCTTGCTGAAAATGTCCAAGTATTTACAGTTTCATGTTTTGGAGTTGAAGCATGTGCCATTGGTGCGTGTGCTAGAAGGATGAATTCATGATGCATCTAAGATTGCACTTAAAAGTAAAGTTGCCTTCTAAAATTGCAAAATTTCAGACTACAAGCTAAAAACCTTAAGTCAGTGTTAAAATGGCACGGCAATTTCATCTTGACGACATTGAAATTCATAATCTTCTTTGTATCTGTAGTTTTCCAATTTTATTGTGAATGTTCAATGTTCTCCATCTTTTCCACACTCCTATCTTTGAGTTGATCGGAGAATGAAAATCAATGCATACAAGCAAGGTGGTCGGTGCATGTTCAGCACGCCCAGTAGATCTGACCTGTTGGTCTATGTGTTATTTCTATTCTTCTTTTGCGAGACTCTTCTAATTAAGTAGGCATTTATTGTGTAGATTTCTGGTTCTTATGACTTAAATAGGTTTTTTTAGCTCTTGCACCCTACTCAAATGTCTGATTATGCTCTTCAAATTGTGACAGTAGTTTCGGTTGCAGGTCATATGAACATCTTGAGTAGTCGTGCTATCCTCAATCTGAGCTGTCTCTTCAGTATTTGACCCGGCGTCTCCAAAATTGAAGTTAGTCAACACCTAGACCTTATTTTTCTTTAGCAACTTTTCATCCTTTCCTTTAATATGTTGAATACAAAACTACTCTTAGAAATCGTTAGAGGAACAATAAACAGCTGTGATGCCACAATTAGAGGAGTCTATAATTTATCTGTCTCCTTGAAATGAAATATATTTAATTTGCTGGCGATAATGTTTATCAGGGTTCTATGTTTCTTGGCGATCAAATGTTAAGTAAAGGACTGTCAAGTAAACGTGTGTTTCAATCAGCTCCTTCCAATTCTTGCAGTTGTATGGAACAGATTTAAGAAAATGAAGAGCAGATCAAGATTTTGGGTTAACTTTGGCACCCTCTTCGTTTGGATTTAAACTTTGGCATCTTTTTATTGTGCATAATAAATTTGTTCCCTTTTTCTGGTAAAGACTAGACATTCTTGTTCTTGCAACTACTACTTCTAGTGAGAATTTCCATTACGATTTATTTTAAGATTATAAACTCTAGCTGGTTGCTTGTACAGTATGGTTGAGGCAGCAGCTACGGCAGCAGCTGTTGAGGCATACAGGGATGGGAAAAGTTTAATAGCTTATGTTGGTCGCAAAATCGATTATGCGAATGATCTTGAAAAGAATTTTAGAAGGCTCAAAGAGGAAGCAGAGAAACTCTTTGCTAGGAGGGATGACGTGGAAGCTGAAGCAAACAAAGACAAGACAAAGAAAAAAACTAAAGAGTGTGAAGCCTGGATTGGTAGGGTTAAAAATGAAGAGAATGAGGTTCAAGAACTAGAAAATAAATTTAGAAAAGGAAGAAAACGTCCATGGAAAGGGCGTCGCATTTGGTCAGCTTCCAATTTCAGTAAACGTTTGGCTGAGAAGTGCGAGGAATTGCATAGTCTATGGGCAGAAGGAAGACTTGAAACAGAAGCAGTTGTCGAGAGACCACCTGAGCGTGTCAGAACGATGCATGCTCCGAAAACAGAAAGCAAGCCATCAATCCATTGTGCTGTTGAAGAGGTCCTTGGTTACTTGCGGGATGACAATGTGAAAAGAATTGGGCTTTGGGGGACAGTGGGAATAGGGAAGACCACAATCATGCATAATTTGAACGATGATGTAGAGATCAGCAAAATGTTTGACATTGTAATTTCAGCATCAGTTTCCAAAGAGAGTAGCATAGAGAAGTTGCAAAAGGCAATTGCACAGAGGCTAAAATTGAATACTGAAGGGATCAGTGATCCACATGAAATATCGTGGAGAATATCAAAAGAATTGGAGAACAAAAGATACTTGCTTCTTCTGGATGAAGTTTGGAATGTTTTTGATTTACAGGCAGTAGGATTACATGATAACCGCCAGGATGGTAAGGTTGTATTAGCAAGTAGATATGAACATGTTTGTTGGGATATGGAAGTTGATGAGTTGGTCAATGTGAAAAGGCTGTCTGAAGCAGATGCATGGAAAATGTTCCGGGAGAAAGTGGGTAGGAATATTAATCTGCCTGGTGTTGAGCCACTTGCCCGTCTAGTGGTAACTGAATGTGCTGGTTTACCCCTTCTGATTGACAGAGTTGCAAGATATTTCAGAAAGAAGGGTAACATTAATCTCTGGAGGGATGGATTAAGAAGCTTGCGGAGATGGCCTAATGTCAAAGTCCAAGGCATGGACGAAGTTCTTGAATTTTTGAAATTCTGTTATGACGAGTTAGATGATGAAGGACAAAAGATTTGTTTCCTTTATGGTGCACTGTTTCCGGAGGATTCTGACGTCTATATAGATTATTTATTGGAATGCTGGAGAGCAGAAGGCTTTCTGAGTGATGCAGTTGATTTTACCGAAGCTCGTGATCGAGGGCATGGCATATTGCACGATCTCATTGATGTTTCCTTGCTAGAAAGAAGTGAAAAAATTAAGCACGTCAGAATGAATAAAGTGCTTCGGAACATGGCACTCAAAATTTCGTCTGAAGGCAAGAATTCTAAATTCTTGGTGAAAGCTTATGAGAGGCTGAATGCGGCTCCTAATGAAGAAGATCGGAAAATGGCAAACCGCATATCTCTGATGGATAACCAACTGTGCACATTACCAGAAACAGTAGATTGCACTTCTCTCCTTACTCTGATGCTGCAGAGAAATTATGAGCTGGCATTAATTCCAAACCCGTTCTTCAGATCTATGGAAAAGCTCCGAGTTCTGGACTTGCATGGCACTCGGATAACATCCTTGCCATTATCACTGTTGTCCTTGACAGCTCTAAGAGCACTTTATCTAAATTCTTGCAGCCTTTTAACTGAACTTCCCATTGACATGAAAGCATTGGCACATCTTGAGGTTCTTGATATCCGAGGACTGGAATTGACTATTTGCCGGTTCAGTTTGGGGACATGCTTAATTTGAGATGCTTGCGGATTTCCTTATCCAGACGGGTGATTGAGGGACGGTCAAGAGTCATGGACATTGGTCACAATGTAATCTCAAGGCTCTCTTTGTTGGAAGAGCTTAGCATTGATGTGCATCCTAATAACCAATGGTGGGATGTGGTTGTAAAGGCTATTACCCAAGAAGTGGCCACCTTGACACGCTTAACTTCCCTATCTTTTTGTTTTCCTTCTGTCGAGTATTTGAAAATTTTTGTCACTAGGAGCTCACTTTTAAAGAATATTTGCTTCACCTTCCGATTCTCTGTTGGTTACCATGAGTCTACCAAATACCGAATCCTTGATCATTTTGAGTATGAAATCTGCAGATGCTTGAAATATGTAAATGGGGTTGGTGTGGATCATGCAATTTCTGCTGTACTTGCTGAAACTGATGCATTTGAACTTTTATGCCACAAGGGAATTTCAAGCATATCAGACTTTGGCAATGCCAATATCAACAAGGTGCGGGGTTGCTTGATTGAAGGGTGCTCTGACATCGAAGCCATGGTTGATGGCAACCATTCCACAGCAGGTGCATTGGAATGCATGGAGAAGATAGTTATAAACAATGCCCCAAAATTGACATGCCTTTGGAATGGTCCCGTCCAATCTGGAAGCCTAGCCCAACTAACTTCGCTAAGTATATGTAAATGTCCAAAACTGATGAAAATATTCTCCTGTGGTATGATTCAACTACTTTCTAAGCTTCAGTATTTGAGAGTTGAAGAGTGTCATGAGATTACAGAGATCATCATGAAAGCTGAAAACAACAATTTAGACCCTAGTGCACTTCCAGGTCTGAAGACTCTAATACTTACTGATTTGCCTAAGTTGAGAAGCATTTGGACTGATAACTCATTGGTGTGGCCGTCATTAGAGGGCATTACAATAGACACGTGCAAATCTCTGCGGAGTTTGCCCTTCGGCAACCATAATGCAGCCAAACTGAGACATATTGAAACTCAAAGAGTGTGGTGGAGGCAGCTGTCTTGGCAGGAAGATGAAGTTGAACAAAGATTACGACCTATATGCATATTCAGCCAGTAATTGGCCAATTTTATGACAGGTAAGAAGTTCAATTTCTAGTGGTTTGACGTTGCAATTTAATGCTGGGATCATAGCACCTTGCTGTCTTAAGTGTAAGAAGTTCAATTTCTAGTGGTTTGACGTTGCAATTTAATGCTGGGATCATAGTACCTTGCTGTCTTAAGTGTTTAATTATATAGTAGTATCATGCTTTGTCGACTAGAGATCTGTACTTTGTGATTGTTAGTTTCTTCTCAATAGTAAACTGAGCTCTAGTGATTTGAAATCTTTGGGTATAATTTTGTTTAATGAACAGCGTCTGTTACTAGAAGGGTCGCAGAGAACTTGAGTTTGCCTTTGCTCACATAGCTATCGTTGAAGGAGCTTTTAGCTGATTGCAGAGCTTAGTTTGCTGAGAACTAAGGTCAGTTTACATAATTTGTCTTCCATTTTCGTATTGTGTATTATCAAACAATTGTATGTTGTAGTACTGCAACTTGAGAACTGAGTCAACTGTTGTCTGGTCTGTGTAATTAACCAATTGTTAGACAAATCATTTGCTTCTAAGCTGAATGTGTATATTGAGCCTTTTTCACGGAAACGTGCTGTGGATGCAGATCTAATTACATCAAATAGACAACTGCAGGGAGCACATAATATAAGAACATAGAATAGTAAAACGATATTAACCGTAAATTGTTGGGGCCGCTTGTTTAATTGTTATCATGCCAACTTTTAAAATACTATGCAGATTTCAAAAAATTATGAAAAGTTATTCGTGAATCAATCTACCAGAATGATATCTTGTGAAGGTTTTAAGTGTTTCATATTAAAAAAATGTCAGTGAACCGTAAAAAATAAAAATTAGGCAAAATGTGAAACATAAAAGTCATTTCAAATAGATTTGAACCTTTGACATATGCTCTCATACCATAGTAAATGAACTATCCGTTGAGTAATTTCCCGGATAAGTTCCTATCGTCTATTTAAAGTGAAATCTACAGTTTCAGCATCTTTGGGGCCAGTTTTCGCGTATGGTCCTCGTTCTCGGCCATTTGCTGATTAATTTGGTTTATGACTTTAATAGTGTTTTTAGAATAAATATGCCATTTTCTCATTTGAATGGACTTTATGTATATCTTTCTAGTTGTTAAAGAAGTCTCTAGGTTGGTTTACACATATCAGGATTTTTAGGCCTTTTAGCCCGGTATATGCCGAAAAATGAAGAATGATCTTGAGCTCGAAGAATTTGCCCACATTAGACTTTCAGGTCAATGGGCTGGTTCCTTTCACAGCTCTGACTAGGATGTCTGGAAACAAACCCCCAAAAGCATTATCAAGCATGCTTGTTAACATTATCCCTCCAAGAGTGGAGGTGTAGTTTGACTGCCACACTATTTCAGCTCGATAATTTTGAAACCAAACCAATTAGCAGGAAACAAACTGAATTTAATCAGTCTTTGGTTATTTTCTGTAGTTGCTAGAGTTGAGCATTCACTTTTTCCCTGCATATCATATTTCTCATATTATTTAGTCAGCAGCCAACTCAAAGTTCTCTCAAAGGAAAAAGTCGCCATGTTATATCAAATTCTTTACAGGAAAAGAATTGACCATCTCCTTTCAAAAACTAATGTGTTGGAAATGACACATACCCGAGTTGAACACTCTAAGAGAGCAGCTGATGCATAGCTGAGACAAAACCATCTAGATATCGAAGCATTTGGAGTTCAGACTGATGGGCTGACGATTAACGATTTTGTAGATGTTGGTTGGTGCATCAGACTCAAGATTCACCTCGATTTGATTCTTTCTTTTTATGAGTTCATTTGGTCAAATCATCCAAAACCAATACAGACCCCTTGTTTGATTAAGCTGCCTCTTACAAGGCACTAATTTTTTTTTTTTTGTTGTTTTTGTCATGTCTAGGCCAACTAACAAATATCTCAACTAATCTGCCTGCCCAAGCGGGTTTAAGGCTAGAGCATATGCAATAAGAGTTTTCCACTGTAATTTTTATCTTGGTTGATGTTGGAGACGAAACAACCACTGGATCAATTTTTAAATGAGGTCAAACTAAAAATGAATATTAGTCTAAGCGAATCTCCTTGTTATGCATTCTGTTGTTCATAATTCGATGCATTCATTGAATGTCTAGTGCGGTAAGTGGGTACAAATGTCTACAATACCAAGGGATAAAGAAAAAGAAACGTAGTTGGTTCTGTCATAATATCGATTTGGTGATCCTCAAAGTACGTGAAACTCAGTTGCAAGAAGAGGATCATGTCCTCTATAACCGCCCTGTAACTATATTTCACTCTAACCCCACAACCCCAAACAAAAAAAGAAAAAGAAAAGTAAAACCTACAATACTGCTGTACTTGGTTTTGGTTTGGTCTCAACCAATTTGTGCGGTCTTTCAATTGGCTTTTCTTAATAGGTCGTATGAAAGAAATCCAAGTGAGAATTGTTATTTGTTTAAGTTTGGTTTAATTCAATTATATGGCTTGAATCGGTTTTCTATTTTTTAGTATTCCTGTGTAAAAACCGGGCCTTCATATAAAATGCAAGATTGTGGGGATAAATGAACATCACAATGATAGTAGCTTGTTTAGTGACTAATTGATTTGTTTTCCTCCACTTCGTGGATGATGTCAGCTTCATCTATGAACAATTTATACTCATTACACTCCCCAAGAACACAACATTTGAGTCGCTCCATATTTCCAAACTGAACTTAGAGAGCTTCTTAAGATCTGCGTGCCTGTCCAAATAAAAGGCATTTGACTGTTCCAGTATGTCCTTGATTTCATGGGAACACCATGTTACATACCTCAAGTATCTGTCATGTTGATCTAATTCAAATTCAACACCAGATGGTAGTTGATTCATCATGCGGTTAGCCTGATTACAAACTGATTTAAGAATGGATGCGCTAATTGATTGTCGGAGCTGATTGAACTTCCTAAGAAATTCCAAGTTTGGAAAGTAGGATTTCAGGGTATTTAATTTTGGTAAGGTGCAGACTCTGGAAAGAATACCCTCGGCACACTTGTTCCGCCATTCAGCATCAAAATCCACATATAAATTTAGTTCTTCTAACTTTGATAGAGCTGATATAAGTCCACAAGGAATCATTGGGTTCAAAACTTGAGCATTTGCTTTCTGAGATGCACTTCCTGATATTGACACTTGCAGGCAAGTGAGATTAGTTTATCTTTCTACTGCTTTTGGTAGGTACACGGTTTTTGTTCCCTTGAGATCAAGATCAAGCACCTCGAGGGGAATGAGCCCACCAATTGCCACGGCATCAGTCCTCAATAGAACACCATGGTTTAAGAAGAACCTTTTGAGGCTGACTAATTGTATTGTTGACTCTGACAAAGAGCTGATGCGAGTCCTTCATAAGTTCAGAACTTCTAAGGCAGTCATGCAATTGAAGATGAAAGAGGTATCAATCTTAGCTTGTACTTCCTTTGAGGAAACGATGCTGCAAGCAAAGGGCACTTAGGTTCCTCTGGTAGTTCAATGATCTCATTATGCATTAAGGATATCTCTTCAGTACTCTCCCATTCCTCAACCTTAGTGGCTCCGCCAAGTCCTGACAAACTCTGACCAGAAACAAATGACTTTCCTCTAGTTGAATAATTAAATTCGCCAACACATGCTGATCCGGAGTTTGAAACTTGACAAATCTTATATTCTCATCAATTTAGGGGTAATTAACATTGACTAATTCTTTGACTTTCTAGCCGCTATTCTGGTCGTCTACCATACCATCCCATAGCCATCTGCCTATCAGGCACTCTTTTTCTATCTCTTAGTATTTGCTATGAAGTAAGAGATCCTTCAATTTTTATTTTTTATTTTTAACTTTTCTTGTCGTCTGGACCTTCAGCGCTGAACCTTAACACAGTAATCATTAGGGCTTCAATATCTTCATAAATTGCACGTTGCAGGCTCAGTGTTTCAAGGGCATGTTTCCATATGGAAGAATCATGCACGTCCTTCAGTGCTCGTACCATGAGAATGATCGCTCTGGATCCATGAGTGCACTTTCTGTCACTCTGGCTATAGCTTGAATTTCTGAAGAGGAAACCATTCCACCTGCACAGTGGCAAAATAGCTCCCAAGAAACATGATCATCCAAACTTAATAACCTGTCCACTGCCATTTCGCTGCAAACTTGTTCTGATTTAGTCACCAAGAATGCGTTGCTGCCATACTGTGGCGTTGGCTCAGAAATCCCCATTGACCTCGGATTTAGGAGTTGACGAATGTCATTGAGAACGAGGAACCAGCACTCTTTTCACCATGTCTGAGATGTCAGCTTTTTAAAGGCTTTAACTAAATATGACATCTGCTCCGCAATCTCCTCAGGCACCTCTTTCATGTCGTGTTCTCAGGAAAAGTAATCCAAGTCGTCAAAATCGAACAATCATTCGATTGTTTGATCACAGTAGGCTTCTCTATCCCGTCATTTCCATGAATTCCAAATTTTCCAATATCCAAACGGCTAATGCCCTCCATAATGAGTATTATGTCATGATATTAGGAGCGTCGCAGCCCTGTGACGGTCTCTTATTTTGTTTGTCAGATCAAATGACTTGTCTTCATAGACGTCCCTGTCTCATGCGAAGCGGCGCACGAGTCACTTTGCTCGTGCCCTTGTGGAATGTAGATAAGCTTTTTGCTGCTATTTCCTTCCCAGTTTGCAAGTCCTACTGGTCTGTTGGTCCTCCTAATTATCCTCTTCCTTGTGGGATTCCGATCTGTGTCCAACTTGCTTTCGTTACCTTTTTGCTAAGAACTAGCTTTTCATACGAAAAATCAGTGAAAGAGTTATTCACTTGTATAATCATAGGGAAGGGTAAACATAAGATTGAGATTGAAAAGGATCCTCTAGATGCCGAGCTCAATTGGGGCTCATAATCAAGTGAGACGTGGATGATCGAATGTTGTCAACAGATTAAGCCCCTCGGATGGAGCAAGAGCCCGGCCATCGCGGTTGGATTAGTAAACTGTTCTTTATCCTGATTACTCTTGCCAGATCAATGCGAAGTCAATTTTTCATCCTCTCCCTCCCAGAATATACATGTTATCAATATGCAGCAGACCAAATCCTGCGTAAACGATATTGTTCCAATTGCTTTATGTTGTTTTCCTTTTCTCATTACCATTTTAATAAAACAAGAAAAGAAAGGAAAAATCAAACTAAAACCACACATTACGAGTCTGACAAGCGGACGTCAGGCGAGCACAGAGAGTATAGAGATAAAAAGACATTCGACAAAACGACACTACTAGTGAAGTGTGACCCCGTGGTCTCCTTGATCATGGGCGTTCACAAAAACGAGGTCACCTTGTTGAACCTTGATTATTACCTTCTCAGTTTGCGCATCGACATAGCGAATGATTTGATTTCTTTTGTTTCTTTTACCACATTGCCTGAGTGTAGATTCATTTGAGATTTGTGCTCGAATTGGTTAGCACTTCAAGGTTTTCTCCTGACTTTTTTAAAGATAATCCGAGTCAATTGAAAAAAGTGATCTTCTTGTACATATTCAGCAATGGATCGGGTGGTGGTTTTCCATCCTCAGGACCATCCCTAGCCTCGGAGGCTCTTGAACCGCTCTCAAGTCCTAATTATGCCGTCAAATGGGTGAGTCGGGTTGGATTAGGGTTTGGGTCGGGTCGGGTTTGGGTTGATCCATATTTGATCCATTTAACCCGTTTTGACCCATATTCATGTAGTGTAAATCAAGTGACCCGTACCCGACCCTATATGTATTGTTAAAACCTATTAATATTCAAGGAAAACTCACTTCTATTATATGCTAATTGGATTAAAACTTCAAATTAAATTAAAAAATAATGAAAATTTAAAAAAAAACCTATAAATTGAAATATTTATAAAAAAATTAGACTATACACTTGCTTCTCTTATTTGAAGTGAACATACCATTGAATAACTAAAAACTGTAACATGAAATTTTTTTAACTAAACCGAAAAAAGCTCATTTTTATAATTTTTTTATAAAAAAATTATTATTAAAAAATTTTTATGCAATATTTTTTTAACAATTTTTATGCAATACAAATTTAATGGAAATTTTTTTTTATAATTTTTTAAAAATATTTTTTTAAAAAAATCGAATTTTAAATTTTTAAATAATTTTATTTAAAAATATAATTTTGTATAATTTTTATTTTTAAAATATAATTTTTAACTTTTAATAATTATTTTTTCTTTTTTTTTTTCTTCTTCTTTGGTCGGTCGAGATCGAGCTCGCCGGCGTTGGGCGGGGCTTGATCTCGTCAATCTTATGAGGCCGAGGCCTCGTTCAATGTTGGCAAGCTTGAGACCTGCCGGTGTCGGGCGAGACTTAATCTCGCCGATTTGGCGAGGCCAAGGCCCCACTAACGTCGGTGAGCTTGAGCCTCGCTAGTCATTAGTGATGTCGAGCCTTGCGGATCCGGCGAGGCTTAAGCCTCACTAGTTGTCGGCAACTTGCCGGCGAGCTCGAGCCGAGCCTCGCCTATTGCCGGTTGGCGATCGGCTGTTGCCCTACCGGCTGCCGGCTAAGGAAGGAAAAAAGAAAAAAAATGAAATATGAAAAATAATTATAATTTCGTTTTTTTTTTTTTTTATAAAGTTAAAAAAGGCCATGGGTTACCACCTGCCTGGGTGGTTTGGTGCTACTGGCAGCAAGCTTCTCCCCCTAATACAAGGGAAGGAGTTCGATTCCTGGACGTTGCAAGAGTGACTTACTCGGGGCACAAGGGGTGGTGGTGACTCACGTGCCTCCCAAGGGTTTACTCTGCCGTGCTGTCAACGTACGAGGCTTTCCTAGGTCAAAAAAAAAACCTAATAACCCATTTAGACTAATTTCTTTTTATGTTTTACTTTCTCAAACCTATTTCTGACTCATATTTAACTTTCACTTGACCCATATATAACCCATATAACTAAAAATAGGTCATGATATGGGTTTATGACCCATTTTGCCAACTCTAGTCTAGGAGTTTAGTGAGTCATCGTATTCTTCCATTGTGGTCACTAAACATGTTATATACGTTTTTGTCAAGTTGTGATAGTTAGAAACTCAATGGTTTTGATGATTAAAGTCTAGTATAACTCGTTTTCTCTGTATTCGAATTACTAAAGAGAGACGGGCGGACAAATAATTGAAAACAAATAAGGAAATTGCAACGTACTTTTATTGAATTAGGCACATATGGCTTAAATTCTTGGATACATGCTTGTTTGATGATTATATTTGAACAATAATTTTCTCAATGGAATTTAATGAAGTTCATAGAAAAATTAAAAGGCTTACAAGACTCGATTGGAAAGCTTGTATAATTAAAGACAAATACTGAATATAGAAAATCTAATCTACTTCGAATTTGAAATTCAAAATTTTAGCAAAATCTTATCTGAATAGATGTTCTTCCAAAATCTGGTGGGCTCCTTCGCGATGCTGTATGATTCTTGTTCGAAGTCTATCTTCCCTGCTGAATGTCTTGTCATGAGTCATTCCATTAAGCATGATGATCTTCCTCCACAAGAATTTCTAACTACCTTTTGTGTGCACTATGCCATGGGGAACTTGTAACTGCACCCAATCCTTTAGATCTAATTATCCCTTGATTGATAGATCCTTCCTTACTCATACTTCGACTCCCTTTTGTGTTTCGAGTTAATCAATCCCCACTTAAACTGTGTTCATTGGAAATTCACAGTCAATGAGCTTTTTAAACATTCTATCAATGAGTCTCATGGTTAATTGTGTTGTTACAACCTTTACGATGGACAAGCGTCTTTAGACATTCTATTGGGTGTGCCTGATGGGTTAACCATATTGTTATGGCTTGACTTGGGCTTTTAGCTTCTTTATATTTAGGTCAGAATTGGGCCTTGTGTTAACACACTAACAAGTTGCCGGCTGGCTCCTTGAATTAATATTTGTTTCGAAGGCTTATGACCATTGATCTTTAAATATAATGAAAACAAGATAGAGTTGAAGATTTTGTTGCTAATGACCTATCTTCCAAATTGTAGGTTGTTGCCGTTTCGGCTTTTTTTATAATGAATATTACAGATAACATAGAACTGGCCACTGGGCCATGCTAGGCACAGGCTTTTTGGGTGGTGGGTCGGGCCTCATTTTGTGTATGGGCTGATCACTGATCGTTGTGGCCAACAAGAAAAAATTTGGAACTCCATAAATTGGGTTTTTTCCTCTCACATTTCACTACAATTTCCCAACTTCCAAACGCTGATCTTTCTAAAATCATTTGTCAATTTCATATATTTCCTTTCTCGCTACGATTTAATCACGTTCTAAATATCCCAATGATGAATAACTACAACATTGTCCAATCATTCCAACTCAATATGGTATTCACCATGTAATTAATGTGGGAACCGTTCATTAAGTTCCATGACAACAAAATATACAAGCCGGCCCCGTTGCCACAAGAAGTCGGATTTAACGATGACGAGACATAATGACTTGACGATTGGGAAGAATTGCAAGGGTGAACGGTGGAAGCTCCTTGCCAAGAAGCTTCCCCGGACAATACCTATACCCCCAAGAAAACCCCCTAGTAACTATGGCACCGTTTCGTGGAGAAGAATGTTTAGTGTTTGGAAGACATTTTGGCTCGAGATCTATGCAATGATGTCAAGAAGGCCATTTGCACGATATGTGGTGGCATATTAAAAGGTGAAACGTCGAGTGGGACGGGTCACTTGAGGACGCATTGGGGTCGATATGAGGAAGAGATGTCCAAGATTGGGGGAAGCTCTTCAGGTGCCGCGCTGCATACAGGAAACCCATTATTATGACGAGGCAGGGAATTAGCGAGAGCTTGCATATTATTATCTTGTTGCCAAGCAACCCTTTGGCTTCATTGAAGATCTCTCACTTTGTGCACTACGTGCATACAACTCTACAACCTCAGTTCAGACCCATTCTGCAGACAACAAATGCCAAAAACTACAAAATACTATACGAATATAAAATGGTGGTGTTAGTGCATATGCTGTCCACTCCTAACTTTCGAGTCACTCTAACTTTTGATTTATGTACTTGAATTATGTGTAGTGTGTCATCACCGGCCACTGGGTCAATGATGAATAGAATTATGTCGCTGAACTCTTCCATTTAAGAGGTAAATATTCTCGCGTGATTCTTGAAATGTGACTGCTGAAATAATGAAAATTGTTAATGAGCATGACATCTCCAATAAAATCTTTTAGCATTGTGCTAGATAATGCCAATGTGAACACCTCCCTAATTTGGAGTTTCGTCCAACTAACAAAATTTGGTATGCTGTGGATTTTCATGCACATGCACTGTATATGTTACTGCGTTGACTTGTGCATGCAAGACGGTTTCCGCCAGTTTTACATATTTGTGGCCAACGTGCGATCTCCTGCCGTTGACACAACAAATGAGAGCCTCGTTGAAGGTTTTGCTCAATTAATTTTTTTACTATTTTAGTATTTCGAAAAAAAAAAATAGGCTGACTTTATTGAATTTTTCATTAAAAATTCTAAATTAATTTACGAAAAAATGGGCCCGTGCCAGACAATGCCAGGCCCCAGCACGATTATATGCCGGCCCAAGCACGGCGCGGTGACCACTCCTATAGATCTCATATCAAAATTGCTAATATTTTAAAAGTTATTCTTCTATGGAAAAAAAAATACTATGAGTGATGGTTGATACCCTTAAACTTACTATTCTGATATAAAAAGATTGCAGTTACAATAAAAAAGCATTTATCGTCATTACTTACGTAGCACTGATACTAATACGCGACACCCGACACGATATACTGACACATTATTTCTCAAAAAATAGAAAATTCTGACACGTTGAAACATGTTATATATTAAATGTGTGTGTGTATACATACATACATCTATATATATATATATAATACATTATCATTTTTATGATTATTTCAATTTAATTATTTTGATTCAAATTAACAAATAAATAAATAATAAAAAAAGAGCATAGAATGAATTCACACTAAAAAATATTAATTCACCATTTGTTAATATTATTCATTATTTCAATTTAACAAATTCAACTCAATTTCAATAATCCATAAAACTTGGAGGAAAAAAAAGCAAGCAATTCACATTCTAGACTTGTGTGTCAGAGCATGTGTTGGAAGAGAAGGAAAAAAAAAACTTTGAGAGTGAATTGTGTGTTATGATACGTGAGAGTGAGAAGAAAAAATTAGTTTTTTTTTTCTTTTCCCCATTTTTATTATTATTATTATTATTATTATTATTATTATTATTATTATTATTATTATTATATATTTTCACATTTTGACCTCTCATTTATTGAATTTTTTTTATCCCATATATGTTGGAATTATGTGTTGAAATTCCAAACTCGAGTGTCGGAATTTCAAACTCGAGTATCAAAACATGTTGGGAAAGTTGATCAAGTGTCGAATTTTCCAATACTTATTGACCAAATGTCGGAGAGTGCCAAAAAATATCCAAGAGTGTCAAATACGTGTTGAAGTATCCGACGTGATACGAAGACTCCCAAAGAAAATCTGTGCTTCCTAGGCCATTATTACTTATCCATATAAAGATCATCCACATCTACAGATAAATTAAATAATTCTGTCTTGGGGAATGATTGACCACATGCAGGAAATAACTAGTTACTTGTCCATTGATACTTATATTTTTCATATAAAGAGGTACCAGTTGCTTTTTTTTTTCTCTTGCAGTAAGTTACTAATCACATGTTTTATAGCCGGTAAGGCTATGGGTTGCCGATGAAAAAGACTCTTCTGTGGCTGTTGCTTATTTAGCAGCGCGGCTAGTTTCTCTAAAAGACTCAACTCACCGTTCTAATAACAGCGAGGGACAATACTTGGTAAATGGGAAGCTAGCTTCTAATCGATTCTGCTGGGAAAGCAGAATTAGAAGTTCTATCTTGTCCGTGCCGCCATTCTAATGTCCATGTCGATTGCTTTTAGCAAAATCAAACCCACGGGGACGAAACTCTTCAAGTGCAGATCTCCTATTCCACTATTTATCAGTACATCAACCGACCTGAAGATGGCCATTCAAGCCCTGCCCAGTCATTCTTTATCTCTCGGTCGTCTCTTTGAACGGCAGAAAAGAAACAGGGCCAAGAAGAAACTTATCATTTGTCAATTTCAGCCTGCCATTATGTAGGCAGGAGTTGTCAAAGTTTAATTAACGATTTTTTCGATACAATAGTCATTAAATAACTGAAGTTCCCACTGACTTGTCAGGCAGTTCCAACAATAGGAATCGCACCCGCGCACACGCGCAAGTTAAGGGATGTCACATGTGTCAATTGGGACGAAAATACTGTCCAAGTGATCTGGCTTATGGCCGTGCCATTTCAAGTCCTCCCACCAACTCCTCTCCCCCCTGATTTTCTTCAAATGCTCACTGGAAACTTCATCAGTTGAAAGAGACTTGAGACTCGGGCAGTAATAAAAACTCAATCTTTCTAACCTCGGTGCAATCCGTAGCCCACAGGCTATGTTGGAAAGTTTAGGTACATAATGGAGAGACAACTTCTTCAAAATAGGGAGGAAATAAGACGTCTCACAGACTTTGCTAGTAGAAGTTTGGCAGCTAATTAGGCTTTTGATGGCTGGGCAGTCCTCAACTGTGACCTCTTCCAAGTTGTTGAGATTATCAAGCATCTCGCTTGAGAAAATAACTGTCAACTCGGGGCATTTACACAATGTCAACAACTTGAGAGAAGATAAACATCCCTTCTGCATTGAGCCTTTCCAAATGTTTCTCAAGTTTCTCATGTAATACACATACAGAAACTCTAGCGATTCAAGACAAATGCTTTTGCAGTGAGATTCAGTTAAAGCCTCTTGATGAAGGGTATCAGATGCATCCACGAGCACTTCAAGCTCATTACACTCCCCCAGAACACACCACTTGAGTTGGTCCATGCTATCTGTCCCTAGTTCATACAGCTTCTTAAGATTAGCATGCCTTTCTAAGAAAAAAGCATCTGATTGTTGCAAGATGTCCTTAATATCCATGAAGACACCATCACCATTTGTGTACCTGAAGAATCGGTTGCACTGTTCCAGCTCGAATTCAATATCTGAAGGTAGCCGATTCATGATGCGGCTAGCATGATTACCAACACAAAGTCTGAATTGAGCTAAAGATGGATGCTCCATTGATTTCCTTAGCTGATTAAACTGCCTCAAAAGTTCCAATGTAGGAAAGGAGAACTTGAAAGTGCTTAACCTTTTCAAGTTGCAAACTTCAGATAAAACACCTTCAGCACATGTATCCCACCATTCAGCATTGGCATCCACATCGAGATTCAGTTCTTCCAAGTGTAACAGAGAAGATATTACCCCATAAGGAATCACTGTTTTAGAGTCACTAAAAGATTCAATTCCAGAAATTGAGATCTCCAAACAAGTCAGATTAATTAAACATTCAATTTCCCTGGGAAGATTCTTAATCTTCGTCCCCTCAAGATCAAATACCTCCAGTCGCTTGAGCCCTGCAATTGCTGGCGATATCGATCTCAAAAGGACACAATCATTCAAGAAGAGTCTTTTGAGGCTGACAAGTTGAGATATGGACTCCGGCAAGCACCGAATGCGGGTTCTAGACAGATTCAATACTTCTAGAGCAGGCATCTGATTGAAAAATGAAGAAGAAAGCTTTCTCAGCTTGTAATTTCTTTGTAGATATAACGACGAAAGTGAAGGGCACCTTGGTTCCTTCGGTAGCTCAGAAATTGTAGTATGCATCAAACATATCTCTTTTGCACTCTCCCATTCCTCAACCTCTGGTGACTCTATCAAATCCAAGCCACCCCGCATCAGAAACACACGATTTTCCTCGGGCTGAAATATTAAGTTCACTAATATATCTTGATCCTGGTCTTGAAACTTCACAAATTGCTAATTCTCATCAACTTCGAGCAGGCTAGCATTGACAAGATTTTTTAGGACTTTTTGGCCTTCATCATGGGCATCTACGATACCATCCCTGACCCATAGGCCTATGGCAGACTCAGATGCAATCTCATGGTAATTGTTACAAAGAGCAAGATTTTTCAAGCATCTTCTAGTTGGTCAATGCAGAATCTTAGTACATTAACCATAAGAGCTTCTATACCTGCTTCATGACTTGTAGGTAGAACATTCAGTCTTTCAAGCGCATGTTTCCAGATTAAAATGTCATCAACATTTTGCAATGCCCTTGCCACTAGAATAACAGCATGTGAATATGGCCTGCACATCCTAACTATTTCTCTAGCTAGGGCTTCATTAGAATAATAAACAACTTCACCCACATTCTGACGAAATAATTCGTACAGCAATAGATCATCCAAGCATATTTTCTTATCCACTTCGATTTCATTGCACAATTTTCCTGATCCAGTCACAAAGACTATCTTGCTACCAACTGGTGGTGTTGCTTCAAGAATCCTCAATGTCTCTAGCTTCATGTGTTGGTTAACGCCAACAAGAATGAGCAAAAACTTGAGGCCTTCCAATGCATTCACCACCGAATGTGGCATATCAACTGCATTGGCTTCAGTTAAATCAGAAGATATTTGTCCAGCAATCTCCTTTTCCACCTTTTCCATGTCGCAGTTCAGAGGAACAGTAACACAGATGACTCTATCAAATAGATTTCTCAAAATTGCAGATTCCTTTAAAGCTTCAATGACAATAGCTTTTGCAACCTCATTTCTGCCATATATTCCAATTTTTTCAATGTTAGATTTTTTAATGGACTTAATGAGATGGTCAACTATAGAGTCATATTTAATTGCACCCCATCCTTCTGATGGTCTCCCTTCTTGTTTTCCACCGCCACCTAACACATCAATTAAGGCATCGGCATCATCCAAAGTAGCATGTGACGAACTTTCCTTTTTCATCTTTGGTATGTGTATGATATCATTATATTCTGGACTAGCTTCTATTCTCGCCTTTTTATCCCCAACTTCATATTCCGGTCCCGAGTAATATGAATCAACTTCAGATTCTTGTTCTGAAGAATATGAATGAACTTCATCAGAAGCAGTGTCTTCGTTTACTTCCAAGGAAAAGAGTTCATCCTCTGGCTCTGCAGTGTTCTGCATTTGCAAAACTGCACTTTCCGATGTTTCTCTCCTATGATATTCTGGACTTGCTCCAATCTTCATCTTCTCATCAGTGTCTTCAGATTCTGATTCTGAGCAATGTGAACCAACTTCCAATTCTGAGTAATGTGAACCAACTTCCAACTCTGAGTGTGATGAATAAGAATGAACTTTTCCCAAAGTAGCATGAGGATCGGCGTCCTTTTTCATTATCCAGGGAAATAGTTCAGTCTCTGTATCTTGAGTGCCTTGCATTGGCATAAAATCACTTTCTGCTCTTTGCTTTTGCATGGCTACTAGTTTTTCCGCTTCACTTGACACGGTTGCATTTTGTTCTTCTTTCAGATCACTCAGCAGAGATCCATCGTTCGTGACATAGCCTACCTTTGTGTGAAGCAAATCAATCCCAAATAACGGCTTGAGTTCTGTATAGAAACAAATTCATGAGACAAAGGCACAATCATTATCATAATCTACCCCGCGATATATAAACTTTTCTTTCCGCAATTTGTCAAACACATTCCATGATAATGCAGCTACACTGATCTAAGTGGACAACTTGAAAACAGAAAGCCAAAGTCAGTTCCTTTCTTCACTATAAACAAAATCACTTGGTCACCCCATTTATCGACTTTGGATCAGTTCAGAGAGAAAGAGCCCGTTTTAGCCCAAAATAAATCCCAATACACAAGAAGTGCTCCTTTGGAAATAGCAGCACTTCTAGACTTTATGCTATCTACAATAGTAATTTGATGCATATATAAATGCAATATTATTGATAGAAGGATCAAGATAGCAATCTCGCAAGCACAGAAAAACTCTCATCTCTTTATTCACCTTCAGCTTAGCAATATGCTACTAGCCTAAACAAAGGGTACTAGAAAACTCATCTTTTAGGATAAACCAAGGTTGAAATTGAATGGGCTAAGGTTATATCAGTGTCAGGTTGGAAATCTTCTCCCCAGATCATTTAACATGTAGCAATTCTTTGAAGAATAAAAGCTACCTTTCTGATCTTCAGCAGCAGGAGAACAGGGAAATAGTTCAGTCTCTGTATCTGGAGTGCTTTGCATTGGCACAAAATCACTCTCTGCTCTATGCTTCTGCATGGGTACTAGTTTTTCCGCTTCACTTGACACCGTCGCATTTTCTTCTTCTTTCAGATCACTCAGCAATGTTCCTTTGTTTGTGACATAGCCTGCCTTTGTGCGAAGCGAATCCATCCCAAAGAACGGCTTGAGTTCTGTATAGAAACAAATTCACGATGCAAAGGCACAATCATTATTCATAATCTACCTCGAAATATAGAAAACTTTTGTTTCCACTATTTATCAACACATTCCATGATAATACAGCTACACTCATCTTTGTGGACCACTTGAAAACGGAAAGCCAAAGTCAGCTCCTTTCTTCACCATAAATGAAATCACTTGGTCACCCCATTTATTGACATTGGATCAGTCCAGAGAGAAAAAGCCCGTTTTAGCCCAGAATAAATCCCGATACACGAGAAGTGCTTCTTTGTAAATAGCAGCACTTCTAGGCTTTATGCGATCTACAATAGTAATGTGATGCATATATAAATGCAATTTTATTGACAGAAGCATTGAGATAGCGATCTCCCAAACACAGAAAAACTCTCATTCCTTTAGTCACCTTCAGCTTAGCAATATGCTATTTTCTAAACCAGGAATACTAGAAAACTCATCTTTTAGGACAAAGCAGGGTTGAAATTGAATGGGCTTAAGGTTATATGATTGTCATGTCGCAAATCTTCTCCCCAGATTATTTAAAATGTAACGAATCTTTGAAGAATAAAATCTACCTTTCTGATCTTCAGCAGCATGAGAACAGGGAAATAGTTCAGTCTTTGTATCTCGAGTGCTTTGCATTGGCACAAAATCACTTTCTGCTCTTTGCTTCTGCATGGCTACTTGTTTTTCCGCTTCACTTGACACAGTCGCATTTTCTTCTTCTGTCAGATCACTCAGCAGAGATCCTTCCTTCGTGACATAGCCTGCCTTTGTGTGAAGCAAATCAATCCCAAATAACCGCTCGATTTCTGTACAGAAACAAATTCATGAGGCAAAGGCACAATCATTATCATAATCTACCCTGAGATATATCAACTTTTCTTTCCACAATTTGTCAAAAAACATTCCATGAAAGCAGTACACTGATCTAAGGGACAACTTGAAAACAGAAAGCCAAAGTCAGTTCCTTTGTTCACCAAAAGAAGAAATTAATTGTCTTGCCATTATCGACTTAGGTTCAGTTCTGAGAGAGTGCTTCTTTGGAAATAGCAGCACTTCTAGAGTTTATACTATCTACAATAGTAATTTGATGCATATATAAATGCAACTTTATCGACAGAAGCATTAAGATAGTGATCTCGGAGGCACAGTAAAAGTTCTCTTCTGTTCTTCTCTATACAACACTAGGAGGTTAAGTGTAATTCTCAAATAGTAATGGTAAATCATATAGTCCCAAGTTTCCCAAAAAGAAAAAGAATGACACCTTTTATTCACCTTCAGCTTAGCAATATGCTATTGTCTAAGCAAAGAGTACTAGAAAACTTATATTTTAGGACAAACAAAGGTTGAAATTGGATGACTAAGGTTATATCAGTGTCATGTTGCACATCTTCTCTGCAAAGCATTTAACATTGAAGGGTGAAAGCTACCTTTCTGATCTTCAGCAGCATGAGAACAGAGGCCCGAACCCAAACTAATGGATGATCCAACGGAACTAGTGACCGGTTGATCCGAGATTGATTTTTCCTGAAGCAGTAGTCAATTACAACAAATTCAGTACATTTATTTGTAAACGACAATTGAAAGTGTTGAAATAATATCTTGAGTCCTTGCCCAACATCAAATTGAAGTGCCTAGAAGCCTTGCCCGTCATCTGCCAGGTCAGGGGGCTTCCTTATGGGCATAACCCAGTAGGGTTTATTCCGTAAAGTCGTTGTGAACTTGAGTTCTATTTTCATCTAAAAAGAAGATTAAGCCGCTAGAAACATCTCAAATAGAATTATCTGTCATTTCTCAATGTTATTCACAATGAATAGAAAAGTCTTGGAGGGCTAGTTTGTGAGTTTATGGATGTAAAACCAGGGGTCTGCAAACATTTGAGGCGTGGAGCGATTATAATCTCCACCGTTAGTAACGATGGATTGTAGTTGTGTCTTTCTGCAATTCTCCGCATGGATCATAGATCATAACAACGAACCATTTTTGTTTCTTGTATGAATTATTTCTTTCGCTGTCAATCTTGATTCTATTCGCATATTTCGTAGCAAATGAAAGAAAAAGGGTCTCGCCAAGTTCCCTAAGGATATTATTTACAAACACTAAAATAGTAAAAACGCATGATTAATACTATCTGAAAATTGAAAAAGAACATATCTCAAATAATATGCTTCAAATATAATTATTTATGTTTTCAAACAACGATAAATGAGACTTAGCAAGTGCCCCATGACAACCTTTGACACCTATAAGAAGGATATAATGGAGTTTTGTGGTTAAGTCAAATCCTCGCAAAGTCTCATAATTATATTTAGGGTTCGTTTATTTGGAGGAAAAATTTGTAATAAAAGAAAATGCTCTTCCAAAAATCATTTTCTAAGAAAATATTTTCTCCTTTTCAAGTTAGGAAATTCATTTTCCTAATTTTAAGCATGCATATTTTTTTGACCGATCATTCTTAGTAAATTTAACGTGTGAAAGTCTAGAAAATTAATTTGCGGATTTTTTCACTCAAATGAACACACCCTTAGCTAAATCTGCAATTACTCTTTTGGAAGGAAATCATTGGGCCAAAAACTAATAATTACGAAAGAGAGAGAAAGAAAGGTACCGTGACCTTAAGAAGTGGCTGCATTTTATTTTCATCCGACTTCCTGCATTGAAAAAGTTTCCTCCGCTCTGGGAATGTTCTATCGCGTCGCTGGAACAAAGAACATCAGCAACCTTATTAAGCCATAAATATATGTTGTGTAGTCAGCCAAAAAAAAAAAAAGTGATTCTGAGACCTATTGTTTAATCGTGTACATACCTTCTCGAGAAACCTTGACAAGCATGCCTTTCGCTGATGAATTTCGACCGCAGACGAGGAAAAGAGATATCGCCCGAGCAAAAGAGAAACTTAATCACTTTCCATGGATTGAGGGAGTAGAATGTGATTGGTTTATAAAGATAATCATGCAAGACTAATAATTACATAGATGCTATATTCTTTTGGACTATTATTCATTAACCATGTCCCTGATTGTTAGACTTTTTTCTGCTATATTTTTGCCACACTCTACTTGGCAGGTTACGAATTATGAGCATCAATCATTTTTAATGTTTATAACCACTAATTAAAGACATGGTTGGACAAAGTTTTCTTCAAGAGATGGAAAAAAACATGATCCGACTTTTCAATCCAATTATGAGATGACAAACTAACCAAATTCTTTCTCTTTGTCTGTTGTAACTAGTTTCAACTGGAGGATTTTTTTTTTTTTTTAAGTGATAATCTTGGCACAAGGACCCAGATTCAATTGGATGACCTAAAATTTTACTAACTACTATATTTTACAGAATATAGTTTAATGATTAGGAAAATGACAAAAATTGTCATTGAAGTTTGGCTCCATCTGCAATGTCGTCTCCGAATTTTTAATTTGTTTAATATAGTCCTAAACTTTTGGTATATATTCAATTTAGTCTCTAGACTAGATTAAATCAATGTATATAATAATATAGGATCTAGCTTGAACATTACCGAAAGTTTAGGGACTACATTAAATAAATTAAAGGTTCAAGGACGACTTTGTACATTGAACCAAAGTTTAAGAACCACTTTTATAATTATCCCTTGGTGATTTGAATTCTTCTTGTCCAAATAGATTAATGTTAAAATTAGTAGATATAAATAATTAGATCATATTTTTCTTCATCCTCGGTTGGAGCAAGGTTGTTGTTTAATGAATTAAAAAAAAAAAAAAGGATATCGTTTAGTTATCACGATATTCAAACAATGCCTATATTTGTAATTAACTAATTCGTAACCTAATTGGAGGAACTTTTTTCAACATCGACCTAACTATTTTATTTTAGTTTTTTATATTCCAAAGGCACGAGTACAGATGGAACATTCACGCCCATATATATCAAACAAGTCTAATGAGTCGCCTTTTTGTGAGATTTGAATAGGTGACGTCCAGTTTCTCAACTTTAAATCTCTCAACCCCAAATTTGAAGGGTTAATTTTTTTTTTTTTTAAATTCATTGCATTAATTTGGTTTTATGAAGAAACACTGACAATGATAAAAGGTCATTATATGTATATTTGTGATAAACAAATCTTTGAAAGTTAATTGTTCAGTCAATAAAACATTTCCCGTAATCAAATAACACGCATGTCCTTAAACTAGCATACATTTCAAGAAGATAATATCAGACTGTTTAAGCTTGGAGGTATTATAAACTCATAAGTGATATGTACCCATCAACAGATTGGTACGTATCATAGATGACGAAGAAACGAATAAACTCTTGTCATTTAATAAGCCACAAACGGTAAAAGAATGTTATGCAACTGCATCATTTATTATATTAATTTTGTGACTGAACCTTGGTATATAAAAAAAAATGTACCTCTCTCTTCAATGGCAGCGATTGATCTGAAAGGAAAGTAAGCGGTGAGACACCTTCTCCACAAGGGTGGCCTTTATTGTCATCGCCATCGCCGAGACCTTTTTCCCTTTCTTCTCCTCCTCCTCCGGCCGGACGGAATCCAGTGAGATCCTGGACGTTTTTCCGAAATTCGCTGCTATCGCAGTAGATGATTCTCACCCGCCTTTGAGCTGACTTCTTCAATTTGATGCTTTGATCTGATTGTGATATCCCCAACCTTTGTTCCTTAACCGTACTCTGGCTGGCGTTGGTGGTCTTATTAAGATTGGTCTTGTGTAGTTCTGGCAATTCTAGCCTCCGTTCTGGCTCCTTAACCGTACTCTGGCTGGCGTTGGTGGTCTTATTAAGATTGGTCTTGTGTAGTTCTGGCAATTCTAGCATCCATTCTGGCAATTCTAGCCTCCGTTCTGTGCTGGCGCTGCTCATGGCTCAATTTCGCTCGATGAACACGTCGATTTGTCTCTCTTTTGTACGTGTGTTTGTTGATATCCCAAAATTTGTTGAGAAGATAACCTTCAGAGAGCATACCTCACAGAATGGTAGATGAGACTGGTAGCAATTGAACCAGAAAAGTATGGTTGACTTTGTTCTGTGATACATTGAACGAGTTACAAAATAAGATAAATAGTATATTATTCAATTAATATATGGAAAAAGTACAACAAACACGAAAATATAGACGCGACCCCCAAACAACCCGTCAAACTCCATGTCAAAATAACATCAGTTTCCAAATATTGTCATTGAATATTGATAACGCTTGACAATTCAAAAACGTAATAGATGCGGCGTCGAAGTGCAAGCACTCCCACTAATGTGTAAGTCCGTCCTTATACAACATAGACGTGGATGCAATAGATTTTGGCTTTGCTGTTATTGGGGCCGATTCCATTAAAAGTAGTACATAGCTTTTGCCTAACTTGGTCATGTCGCGTGTATAGGATGAGCTCTAGTGATCTAATTCATCCTTAAACTTGCAATTGGTTTTATGGTAAAGCACACTGGTATGCTAACATTACATCAAACTATTTTCACTGAATCTTTTGCTTACAATGAGTCTTCGTAATTCATCCAGATTTGTGACCAACATAGATTTATCGGATGTCATTTACTCATATTCACGATAGGTCTATGTGTACTTAAAAGCAAGCTCATGAAATTGAGTATATTTACACCAACATATCATGAGCTCATTTAGTAATCTATCAATATTAGTAGTGCACTCTTCCTATGAACTGCGAAGATGAGCCAAAAAGAGCCCATGTTTCTAATTATTGAAGTCATTAGCTTGAGAATCCATAAGCCCAGACACGATCCTAGTAGTTTAGTGAGTTTTCGTGTGACATCCTCAATTTTAGGTTCTGATTTTGATTGGATAAGATGGGCCTTTCGTCAACGTGACTATAGTGTTTTTCTTTGAGTTGGCCACTCATGAGATAACTGTCTATCCGGTGAAGCCATTCGGGGATTTTAAACGCAATGACTGAAACGAGAATTCGATTAGGAATCGACTACTCGGCCGTCTTTAGTTTGCAAGAAGGTCATTCTAAAGATTGTCAAAATCGATCGAGACTAGAGATAGTCGATTCGACTAAGATGTGTGATCAAGTGTGGGTGATGCCACCTGATTGCAAAATTCTCATCCATCGACACTAAACAGATTTTCTGTCGTTTTGGGTACCATGTGCCCGTATTTAAAACCTTGAGATTTTCACGACTACCGAGAGTCGCCAATGTGTCGGATGGGTTCATTGTGGTTCGAAAAAAATCGACCACGGGTCAATTGCACCAAAAATTCCTAGAAGCTAGGTAGATAAGGTTACACTAAAATCACGTTTGATTGAAAATAACCGCGATTGAATTCGATTTGAAATTGGAAGTTACGTCGTATCATGGGTCATTCTAAGAACGTCGACTCACCTTTTGAGAAAATTTTGGAGAGTTCGGGATTTTTCGGGGAAATCGGGATGGATGATTCGGAGAACGAGCGGAAATTCAGATTGGTCAATTTGAAGAGATATTTGGCATCTAGTGTAAGCGAATCAGTGAATGGAAGTTGTTTGAGGCTTTTTTTCGATTTCAAATCGGATCTCAACTGAATTTATTTGTTTAGAAAATTGGATTCCGAAAGAAGATGAGAGAGAATTCGGGTTTGAAGGCACATCGTGAGATGAAAGAACCGACTCATCTCGGTCTTCTTTGGGATTTTAAATTGAGCATTTGATAGAGAAATTCGTCCTGGGATGACCAATTGCTAAAATTGTTCAGAAGTTGATTAAAATTTATAAGTTGATTTTGTTTTATTTTTCTCTTTTGTTTTCTTGGACCGACGCCCCACCTCACGCACACCCTCTCTCTCTTCGCACGAACCTCCCTCCTTCCATGCACGTTCTCTTTTCTTTTTCCCCATGCTAAACACCATCCGCACATTTCTTTCTCTGTCCCTCTCAGTTCATGCCTCCCACCGACAGTTTTCTTTTCCTGCAGAGTCCAACTCCACTTTTCCTTGTTTTGACCAATCCATGTTTATCCAAATTGGATATTTTTCCCCAGCTGGCCGAGACGACAACGACACCCCCTCCCTTTTTGTCTCCTTTCTCTTTTCTTTCTGTCTTGGACCCGCACATGAATTCGGCTCCCACGAAAGTGACAAACGCTGCTTCCTTCTGTTCTGTGCTGCCCGTTCCTTGGCGTGCACGATCGGTCCCCACAGAAGCCGCGGACGTCCCCACCTCCTTCGGTCAGTCCTTCAGCGAGTGAGATTCCTTTCCACGTGGTCCCCATTAGCAGCAGCTTCGATCTTCTTGGTTGCAGTAACTTGGCCCAGTCCGTGCCTTCACAAGTGCAACTTCAAGAGCCCGTTTGAGTGGGCAAAGGCAGTCCCTTCCAGCAAGATTTTTGGCCACAAGTCGGCCCAACTCGAGACCCTTTCAGCCATGGCCCATTCTCCGATCCGCTACCGCCGAACTTAGCCCGAGCCATGCCCAAATCAACCCCCGTGGCAGCTCGTTCAGCTTGTGCAGTGGCTGACCAGCAAAGGTTTGGAGTTGTAGTGGCCATTTCAAGCCCGTCTCGACCCGGTTGCCAGAACCGCTTTGAAGAGAATCGAGCCTTGTCGCGTGCTCGTCGATTTGATCCGATCAAATCTTTACTCAAGTGAGTTTTACTCACTAATGTCATTCTTAGTTTCTTAATTATACTTAAATGTTGATTAGTTTTAGTTAAGTGTAATTAGGTGGTTAGATTAGAATGTATTAGCGCTTATTAGTTAATTGCATTGCACATTAGTTAGGTGGTTAGTGTACTTAGATAGAGAATTGTCTATAGTATTTATTGAATGCATCTCGGGATTTTTCCCGACCCTTATTGGGCTTCAATTAGGCAATAAGAGACTAAATTGGATTTATCTATTTATTTATTAATTTTCGAAATTAATTTATTATTATTATTTTTTTGAAATTAGGTAGGGATAGCCAACAACCGAAATTTTGTACTGATTATCGTGGTGCCGTCTATTTATTTATTTGAGTTCTACGTTGTGTGGAATTGAATTAATTGTGGAATTTTAGGAATTGTGATAAATTGTTGATATTGAATAATTGATTGGTAGATGGTCGAGTATGGGTATATAGCGCCAGTTATGTTGATGGGTTATATAGTAGAGGGAATGGTGAGAGCTAACTGAGAATATTATTGGCTGAGACCAATCAGGTACGATGTTATTGGACATATGTGGTTCAGTGATTGAAAGTATTACTGGCGAAAACGGCACTTTAAAGAATGCACGTGAATGACTTATAGACAAAACGTGGTTCGGTGATTAAGGAAATATCACTGGTGAAAACGACGCCTTAAAGACCCATGATGTTGTCTATTGTCGATGTCATCTTGGCGAAAACAACGCCCTAGAAAGGACACGTGGTTCGGTGATTAAGGAAATGTCACTGGTGAAAACGACGCCTTAAAGACCCATGATGTTGTCTATTGCCGATGTCATCTTGGCGAAAAACGGCGCCCTAGAAAGGACACGTGGTTCAGCGATCAAGGATATCACTAGTGAAAACGGTGCTTTAAAGAACGCACAGAGACGGTGATCGGTATGTCATTGGCGAAAATGATGCCACAGAAATGATACGCGATTCGGCAATTGAGATATCACTGGCAAAAATGGCGCCTTAAAGAATGCACATGATTAGTGATGGTATAGCAATTGGCGAAAAAGACGCCCGAGAGAGTACATGGGATTGATGTTTGGGAATGACCTAAAGTTGGTCCGGTTGGCATGAAATTGACTAGATCAATTTGATCATTGTTTTGATTTGATGTTGTGAATTGATTGATTGAATGGAATTGATTGTGAGTGGTCTTGTTGGCGTGTAATCGACTAGGTCGATTTGATCGATGCTTCAATCAGTGATGTGATTGCTTGGGTGCCTATTTGATTTATGCTAATATGTAGATGGAATCTGAGGCCAAGGTAAGTCCTTTGACTCATGTTGTGTATAGGCAGCCCTAAAGTGTATTAGTTTACTAATCGGGTCTTAGAGGGTAGAACTCGCTGAGATGTTGTCTCAGTGGTTATTGAATAACCATTTCAGGACTCGGATGAGGAGCCTAAGGAGGAGGAATCTGACGAGAAGATCCTTGATGAAGAACCCGAAGAGGAGTACGTGGAGGAGGACCCCGAGGATGATCCCGAGTACAACCTGGATGAGGACTGAGATCCCGTCCTGTTTTGTCAGACATTGTCTACATGTGAATAGATGTTAGATTAGCCTTACGTATATATAGTATTGTAGAATACTATGAGATGCGTGTTAAAATGTGTGGTTAAAGAATCTTTAATATGAAAAATATGGCATGCTCTTTTATCCCATTGTTTTTTTGTCTGGGAATTTATAACTGCTTTGACATGTGCATATATAAATGAAAGGGTCGCGATACATAGTCCTGGGATATTGCATTTTAAAATCGACCAAAAGTAAGGGATGTGTACATGCCTGAGGATCGAGCGTGACACTTCGTATTCTTCCACTGTGGTTGCCAAAACACATGTTGGATTCATATTGTCAAGTTATGATCGTCATAAACTCAATGATTATAATGATTAAAGTCTAATATAACTCGAACTCTCTAGATTCAAATTACTAAAGAGAAATGTGTGGACAAATCATCGAAAACAAATGAGGAAATTGCAACTTACTTTTATTGAATTAGGCACATATGGATCAAATTTTTGGATGCATACTTGTTTGATGATTATATTTAAACAATAAGTTTCTCAATGGAAATCAATGATGCTCATATAGAAAGTAAAAGGCTTGCAAGACTCGATTGGAAAGCTTGTATAATTAAAGACAAATACTAAAGATAGAAAATCTAATATATTCCGAATTTGAAATTCAAAACTTTATCTGAATAATGGGAAAAGTACCAAAATAGTCTTAAACCTTTTGTATTTGTACCAATTTAGTCCTAAACTTTTCAATTGTACCAATTTAGTCCTAAATTTTTTTACATTGGTACCAATTCAGTCTATTCGGCTAATTTAAGTCGGACATTGCTGATGTGGCTACCGGTGGTCTTATGTGGCGCCACATATACAAATTTTATAATTTTTTAAATTAATCTTTTTTTTTCTTTTTTTTTTTTTCCTTTGTTTCTCTTTTCTCCTAACCCCTTGGCCGGTGAGGTCGCCATGGCCCTCGCCGGCCACAGCGAGGGCCACCGCGCCCTCGCCGGCCACAAGTGAGGGCGTCGGCCCCACGAGATCCGGGCGGGGGCCGAAACCCTCACCCGTTGGCCGACGAGGGCCTGCGTCCTCGTCGGCCACCAGCGAGGGCACGACAACCCTCACCTGCTCTCGCGCCCTCACCTATGGCCGATGAGGGAGGGTTTTGGCCCTCACCTGGATCTGGGCAGGGGCCGACGCCCTCGTCTATTGCCGGTGAGGGCGCCATGGCTCTCTTTAGTGGCCAGCGAGGGCACGAGGCCCCTCACCCCAACCAACCTATTGCTAGCGATGGTCGGCCGACCAGCGACCCCGTCGGCCAAGGGGTTAAGAGAAAAGGAAAAAAAAAATTAAAAAATCAGAAAAAATTATAAAATTTGTCTATGTTGCGTCACATTAGACCGTTGGTGACCACATCAACAATTTTCAGCTTAAATTAGCTGGATGGATTGAATTGATACCGATGTAAAAATGTCTAGAACTAAATTGGTCAAATTAAAAAGTTTAGAACTAAATTGGTACAAATACAAAAGGTTTATGATTATTTTGATACTTTTCCCTCTGAATAATCTTATTCCAAAATCTGATGGGCTCCCTGATGCTGCTGTATGATTCTTGTTTGAATTATATTCTCTTTATTGAATGTCTTGTCATGAGTCATTCCATTATAAATCATGATCTTCCCCCTCAAGAATCTCTATCTACCTTTTGCGCACGCTACTTCATGGTGAATTTGTAACTGCACCCGGTTCTTTAAATTCAAGCTGTGAGCCCCACTTAAACTTTGTCCATTGGAAACTCACAATTAAGAGCTTTTTAAACATTCCATCGATGGGTCTCATGGGTCAATTGTGTTTTTACAACCTTTATGATCAACAGGCTTGTTTAGACATCCTATCAAGTAGGCCAGATGGGTTAATTATATTGTTATGGCCTAATTTGAGCATTTAACCTCTTTATACTTAGGCCTAGAGTTGGGCATTGTGTCAACGCATTAATAAGTTGCCGGCCGGCTCTTTGATTTAATATTTGTTTAGACGGCTTATGACCACTGATCTATAAATATAACGAAAACGAGATACAGTTGAAGATTTCTCACTAATGACTTGTCTTGCAAATTGTAGGCTGTTGCCGTTTCAGCTTTTTAATAACGAATATTGCAGATAACATGGAACTGGCCACCGGGCCATGCTAAGCACAGGCTTTTTGGGTGGTGGTTTTGGGCCTCATTTTGTGTATGGGCTGATCAATGATCGTTATCCAACAAGAAAAAATTTGGAACTCTATAAAGTGGGCTTTTTTGTCTCACCTTTCAGTACGATTCCCCAACTTCCAAACGCTCGAGCTTTCTAAAATTATTTGTCAATTTCATATATTCCCTTTCTCCTTACGATTTAATCGCGTTTTAAATATCGCACTATGTAAAAAAATAACCACAACAGTGTCCAATCATTCCAACTCAATTTGATGTTCTACAATTAACGGGAAACTTGTTCATTGAGTTCTACAATAACAATATAAACAAGCTGACTTTGTACCCACAGCAAGTCGAAAATTCGAGAATGACGAGACACAATGACTTGATGATTGGGAAGAATTGTAGGGACGAACACCAGAAGCTAGTCCTTGCCAAGAAGCTTGTACCTATACCCCCAGGAAAACCCCCACCCCAAAGCAACTATGGTACTGGTTTCGCGAAGAAGAATGTTTGGTGTTCGGAAGACATTCTAACTCAAGATCAATGCAATTATGTCAAGAAGGCAATTTCCACGATATGTGGTGATATATTAAAGGGTGAATCGTCGAGTAGGATGGGCCACTTGAGGACACACTAACACTGATATGAGGAAGAGATGTCCAAGGTTGGGGGAGCTCTTCAAGTATGGTGCTGCATACAAGATACCCATTACATGACGAGGTGGGGAACTGGTGGGAGCTTACGTATTATTGTCTTGCTGTCGAGCAACCCTCTGGCTTTGTCGAAGATCACTTATTTTGTACACTAAGTGCACACAACTCTACAACCTCAATTCAGACCCGTTCCGCTAACAACAAATGCCAAAAACTCTAAGTCACTATACAAAGAGAAGATGGTGGTGTTGATGCATCTGCTATCAACAGCTAGCTTTCGAATCTCCTTTACTTTAGATTTATGTACCAGCCTTAAGAATTATGCATATTGTGTCATCATCGGCCACTGGGTTAATGATGAATGGGATTGTGTCACCAAACTCTTACATTTAAAAGTAAATATTCTAGCATGATTCCTGAAATGTGACTGCTGAAATAATGAAAGCTGTCAATGAGTATACCATCTCCAATAAAATCTTTAGCATCGTGCTAGATAATGCCAACATGAACACCTCCCTAATCCAGAGTCTCGTCCAACTAGCTAAATTCGATTTGCTATGGATTTTCATGCACATGCAATGTGGGGGTGAGTATGGTTTAGTTGAGCCAATCTATCACTTAACCTTAGGATCAACCTGCAAAGTATTAGTCTTCATTTTTTTATAACGAAAATTGATCCTATTGAGCTTGGGACTGAGGACCGAATCAACTTGATGCATTCGGTTCGGTTTTAGGGTCAACTTGGGATTAATTAGTAATTTTTTTGTTTCATTTTTTCGTATTATTTGAAAAGGCAAACCTGTCATTTCAATTTACATATCCATCAACAATATGGCATTGTGCAACTGAATTATAAATATCACTACATACTTAACAAATTTAAGATAAGAAAACAATATAAATTTCACACATTCTAAAAGCAAAAAAAATAAAAAATAAAAAAAATTAAGATTGCTCATAAGTATATGGGAGAAGATGGAAAGTTTATGTAATAATCTATCAATCATACTCGTAACACCATATGCACAAGCATTATAAATAATATATTAGATATATAATATATATATTGTACATATTATGTACAGTTAAGGTTAGTCTGGATTAGACTGACCTTGAACTTCCAAGACCGAAGATTAACCCACACAATGCTTATCCAAGAATCTCAAGATTAAGGATCAATCCAATCTCCCTAGGAATTAGACTAGATTAGACAAAGTTGGGTTGGTCTTAGGTCAATTCAGGGTTAATCCTAGACTCACTCCTAATGTCGTGTATGTGTAACTGCATTAACTTGTGCATGCAAGACGGTTTCCACCAATTTTACATATTTGTGGCCAATGTATCGATACTTTAGATCCACTTAAGTCAAGCATCAGGATTTGGAGGTCCTATACAGGCCTTATGGTAGGAAAGCTGAAAAACTCCCTTTAGACGTAAGAACGAGGTGTACTTTAAAGTACCAGATGCTGAGGAAGACATATGATGGGATGGGTGTGCTGAGGTTCTATCCCGTCGGTCATGGTGGAAGCGCGATTTCCCGCTGTTGACACAACAAATGAGAGGCGTGTTGAAAGTTTTGCTCAATTACTATTTTTTTTATAAATAAATTAGTCTAACTTTATTGAAGTTTTCATAAAATTTTTTTAATTAATTTACCAAAAAATGGACTTGTGCTAGGCAGTGCCCAGGCCCAGCACAATAATATGCTGGCCCAAGCACAGCTCGGTGACCACTCTTATAGATCAGATACCGAAATTGCTAATAGTTTCAAAGTCATTTTTCTATGAAGACGTACCACATCCATGAAAAGATATGAGTGGTAGTTGATACCCTGAAACTTACTGTTCTAGTATAAAAAGATTTCAGTCACAATGAAAGAGCACTTATCGTCCTACTTGATATACCAATGATTACTCAACCATATGAAAATAATCTAGTTGTAAAGATAAATTAAGTAATTCTGTCTTGTGGGATGCCATTGATTGATCACATATAGAAATAACCTGTTACCTGTCCATTGATACTCACGTTTTTCATATAACAGAGGTACTAGTTGCTTTTTTTTTTCCTTACCGGAAGTAACTAATCACATGTCTAATAGGCGATAAGGTTATGGGTTGCCGACAGGAAAAGATTCTTCTGTGGCTGTTGCTTCTCTGACTAAGAGACTCAACTCACTATTCTAATAACAGCAAGTGAGGACTATACTTAGGGAATGGGAAGCTAGCTTCTAATGTCCATTTTGATTGCTTTTGGCAAAATCAAACACACAGGGACAAAATTCTTCAAATGCAGATCTCCTATTCCACTATTTATCATTACTTTAGCCGACCTTATAATGGCCATTCAAGCCCTGCCCAGTCATTCGTTATCTCACGGTCCTCTCTTTGAAGGGAAGAAATGGCATAGGGGCAAGAAGAAACTTATAGACCACAGAAAAGCCGACTAATAAAGCATGCCATTAGGTAGGCAGGAGTTATCAAAGTTTAACTAGCGATATTGATTCGGTACAATACTCATTAAATAATTGAAGTTCCCACTGACTTGTCGGGCAGTTCCAACAGTTGGAATCGCACCCGCGCACACGCTTGTGCATAGAGTTAAGGGATGTCGCATGTGTCAATTGGGATGAAAATACCGTCCAAGTGATCTGGCTTATGGCCGCGCCATTCCAAGTCCTTCCACCAACTCCTCTCCCCCCTGATTTTCTTCAAATGCTCACTGGAAACTTCATCAGTCGAAAGAGACTTGAGACTCGGGCAGTCATAAAAACTCAACCTTTCTAACCTCGGTGCGATCCGTAGCCCACAGGATATACTGGAAAGTGTAGGTACGTAATGGAGAGACAACTTTTTCAAAATTGGGAGGAAATAAGGCATCTCTGGGACTTTGCCAGTAGAAGTTTGGCAGCTAATTAGACTTGCGATGGCTGGGCAGTCCTCAACTGTGACCTCTTCCAAGTTGTTGAGATTATCAAGCATCTCGCTTGAGAAAATAACTATTAACTCGGGGCATTTACACAATGTCAACAACTTGAGAGAAGATAAACATCCCTTTTGCATTGAGCCTTTCCAAATGTTTCTCAAGTTTCTCATGTAATACACATACAGAAACTCTAGCGATTCAAGACAGATGCTTTTGCAGTGAGATTCAGTTAAAGCCTCTTGATGAAGGGTATCAGATGCATCCACAAGCACTTCAATCTCATTACACTCCCCTAGAACACACCACTTGAGTTGGTCCATGTTATCTATCCCTAGTTCAGATAGCTTCTTGAGATTAGCATGCCTTTCTAAGAAAAAAGCATCTGATTGTTGCAGGATGTCCTTAATATCCATGATGACACCATCACCATTTGTGTACCTCAAGAATCGGTTGCACTGTTCTAGCTCAAATTCAATATCTGATGCTAGCCGATTCATGATACGGCTAGCATGATTACCAACACAAAGTCTGAATTGAGCTAAAGATGGATGCTCCATCGATTTCCTAAGCTGATTAAATTGCCTCAAAAGTTCCAATGTAGGAAAGGAAAACTTGAAAGTGCTTAACCTTTTCAAGTTGCAAACTTCAGATAAAACACCTTCAGCGCATGTATCCCACCATTCAGCATTGGCATCCATATCGAGATTCAGTTCTTCCAAGTGTAATAGAGAAGATATTACCCCATGAGGAATCACTGTTTTAGAGTCATTTGAAGGTTCGGTTCCAGAAATTGAGATCCCCAAACAAGTCAGATTAATTAAACATTCAATTTCCTTGGGAAGATTCTTAATCTTTGTCCCCTCAAGATCAAATACCTCCAGCTGCTTGAGCCTTCCAATTGCTGGCGATATCGATCTCAAAAGGACACAATCATTCAAGAAGAGTCTTTTGAGGCTGACAAGTTGAGATATGGACTCTGGCAAGCACCGAATGCGGGTTCTAGACAGATTCAAAACTTCTAGAGCAGGCATCTGATTGAAAAATGAAGAAGAAAGCTTTCTCAGCTTGTAATTTCTTTGCAGTAATAACGACGAAAGTGAAGGGCACCTTGGTTCCTTTGGTAGCTCAGAAATTCCAGTATGCATCAAACATATCTCTTTTGCACTCTCCCATTCCTCAACCTCTGGTGGCTCTGTCAAATCCAAGCCACCTTGCATCAGAAACACACGATTTTCCTCGGGCTGAAATATTAAGTTCACTAATATATCCTGATCCTGGTCTTGAAACTTCACAAATTGCCGATTCTCATCAACTTTGAGCAGGCTAGCATTGACAAGATTTTTAAGGACTTTTTGGCCTTCATCATGGGCGTCTAAGATACCATCCCTGACCCATAGGCCTATGGCAGACTCAGATGCAATCTCATCGTAATTGTTACAAAGAGCAAGATTTTTCAAGCATCTTCTAGTTTTATCATCTTCTAGTTGGTCAATGCAGAATCTTAACACATTAACCATAAGAGCTTCTAAACCTGCTTCATGACCTGTAGGTCGAACATTCAGTCTTTCAAGCGCACGTTTCCAGATTAAAATGTCATCAACATTTTGCAGTGCCCTCGCCACTAGAATAACAGCATGTGAATATGGCCTGCACATCCTAACTATTTCTCTTGCTAGGGCTTTTTTAGGATAATAAACAACTTCACCCACATTTTGACGAAATAATTCGCACAGCAACAGATCATCCAAACATATTTTCTTATCCACTTCGATTTCATCACACAATTGTCCTGATCCAGTCACAAAGACTATCTTGCTACCAACTGGTAGTGTTGCTTCAGGAATTCTCAATGTCTCTAGCTTCATGTGTTGGTTAACGCCAACAAAAATGAGCAAAAACTTGAGGCCTTCCAATGCATTCACCACCGAATGTGGCATATCAACTGCATTGGCTTCAGTTAAATCAGAAGATATTTGTCCAGCAATCTCCTTTTGCACCTTTTCCATGTCACAGTTTAGAGGAACAGCAACACAGATGACTCTATCAAATAGATTTCTCAAAATTGCAGATTCCTTCAAAGCTCCAATGACAATAGCTTTTCCAACTTCGTTTCTGCCATATATTCCAATTTTTTCAACGTTAGATTTTTTTATGGACTTAATGAGATGGTCGACTATAGAGTCATATTTAATTGCACCCCATCCTTCTGATGATCTCCCTTCTTGTTTTCCACTGCCGCCTAACATATCAATTAAGGCATCAGCATCATCCAAAGTAGCATGTGAAGAACTTTCCCTTTTCATCTTTGGTATGTGTATGATATCGTTATATTCTGAACTAGCTTCTATCCTCGCCTTTTTATCCCCAACTTCATATTCCGGTCCTGAGCAATATGAATCAACTTCAGATTCTTGTTCTGAGGAATATGAATGAACTTTGTCAGAAGCAGTGTCTTCGTTTACTTTCAAGGAAAAGGGTTCAACCTCTGGCTCTGCAATGTTCCGCATTTGCAAAAGTGCACTTTCCGATGTTTCTCTCCTATGATATTCTGGACTTGCGACAATCTTCATCTCCTCATCAGTGTCTTCGGATTCTGATTCTGAGCATTGTGAACCAACTTCCGATTCTGAGTAATGTAAACCAACTTCCGATTCTGAGTAATGTGAACCAACTTCTGACTCTGAGTGTGATGAATATGAATGAGCTTTTCCCAAAACAGCATGAGGATTGGCATCCTTATTCATTATCCAGGGAAATAGTTCAGTCTCTGCATCTCGACTGCTTTGCATTGGCACAAAATCACTTTCTGCCCTTTGCTTCTGCATGGCTACTGGTTTTTCCACTGCACTCAACACTATTGCATTTTCTTCTTTTTTCAGATCACTCAATAGTGATCCTTCGTTCGTGACATAGCCTGCCCTTGTATGACGCAAGTCAATCCCCAATAATGGCTTGAGATCTGTATAGAACCAAATTCATGAGGCAAAGGCACAATTATTAACATAATCTGCCCTGTGATATATAAAACTTTTTTTTCCACAATTTATCAAACACATTTCATAATAATACGTATACACTTATCCAAGTGGATAGCTTGAAAACAGAAAGCCAAAGTCAGTTCATTTCTTCACCATAAACAAAATCACTTGGTAACCCCATTTATTGACTTTGGATCAGTTCAAAGAGAAAGAGCCCATTTTAGCCCAAAATAAATCCCGATACACAAGATGTGCTCCCTTAGAAATAGCAGCACTTCTAGACTTTATGCTATCAACAATAGCAAACAATAGCAATTTGATGCATGTATAAATGCAATATTATTGACAGAAGCATCGAGATAGCAATCTCACAAGCACAGAAAAACTCTCATCTCTTTAGTCACCTTCAGCTTAGAAATTTGCTATTGTCTAAATAAATAGAACTAGAAAACTCATTTTTTAGGGCAAAGCAAGGTTGAAATTGTATGGGCTAAGGTTATATCAGTGTCATGTTGCAAATCTTCTCCCCAAATCATTTAACATATAATGATTCTTTGAGGAATGGAAGCTACCTTTCTGATCGTCAGCAGTATGAGAATAGAGGCCCAAACCCAAACTAATGGATGTATTGACTGAACTAGCGACGGGCTCATCAGAGATCGATTTTTCCTGAAACAGCAGGCAATTACAGCAATGTTAGTACATTCAATATGTAAACAACATTGATGGTGTTGAAATAATATCTCGAGTCCATGCGGACCATGCCCAACGTCAGATTGATCTGCTTGGAGGCCTTACCCGTCATTCGGTGGGCCAGAAGGTGGACTCCTCACCCGTAGCCCACCTGGCCGGGCACCTGAGACGTCCTCAGTGGGTTTTCTTTTTTTTTTTGGGCATAGCCCAGTGGGATTAATTCCATAACTTCACTATGTATTTGAGTTGTATTTTTATCTAATGAGAAGATTAAACCACTAGAAACACCTCAATAAAATTTCTTGTCATTTTTCTGTTATTCAAAATCAATAGATAAGATCCATGCAACAACTCTATGAAAAAGCTGGAGACGAAAAGTAATTAGTTTTAGCAAGTGCTTCATGACAATCTTTTAACATCTATGTGAAAAATAAATATGAAAGTAGGATATAATGGAGTTTTGTGATTTAACCTCCTCGACATAAACCTTCATAATTATATTTAGTTAAGTTTGCATGTCCAATAATCATAACTTGTAACCTATTGGAGGCAAACATAGGCTAGAAACTAATAATGACGTAAGAGGGAGAAAGAAAGGTATGTTGACCTCAACAAGTAGTTGCATCTCATTGTCATCCGACTTTCTTCCGTGATAAACTACCTTCAACTCTGGTAATCGTCTCTGGTGTCCCTGGAGCAAAGAACATCACCAATCTTGTTAACCTCTAAATATTTGCAGGTCAGCAAAAATAAAAAATCATTTTGAGACTCATTGCTTAATCATGTACGAGGATATGAGATCACAAGAACAAAAGAGAAATCAAGTTATTTGTCATGAATTGAGAAAGTACAATGCAAATGATTTCTTGAGAGAGATGATTTATTTCTTTACCATCTCTTAATAATAATTAGATATTTAGGAAAAATTACCAAAATAATTATAAACCTATTACACTTATGCAAATTTAGTTATAAATTTTTTAATTGTGCCAATTGAGTCCTAAACTTTTTTCACAATTTGTCAATTTAGTCATTCCGACCAATTTTGACTAGAAAATGCTTACGTGGACACTAGCCATTTTACATGGCATGGTTCATGCTGAAGTGGATAATTTTTTTAATAAAATTGAAAATATGAATTATTCTTCTTTCCATTTTCCATTTTTCATTTTTCTTCTTTTCTTTCATTTCTTTTTCTTTTTTCTTTCGCCGATAGGCCAGCGACCAGCTATAGGAGAGGGCTGACAAGAGCTGGCCTTGCTTGAGGCTCGAGCTTGTCAAGATCGAGCAAGGCAAACCTTGTTGGTATTTAGTAGCTCAAGCCTCACCGAATCCCAGCAAGTGCATGCCTCGCTTGAGGTGAGGCTCCACCTTGCTAGATTCGGCAAGGTCAAGCCTCGCTCAAGGCCAATGAGGCTCCACCTCACTTGTGGCCAGTCGTCAACCGACGCTAAGGCCTAGCATTGGTGGAGGGAAGGAAAAAAAGGAAAAAAAAAAGAAAGGAAAAATGAAAATAAAAATATATCTAAAAATATATAAAAATTTTTTTAAAAAATTGTAAAAATTGTCTACTTTAGCCTCGCTTGATCCTAGAAATCGCAAGCCTTGCTTAAGGCCAACAAGGCTCCTCCTCGCCTATGGCCGATTGCTAGCCATTGCCAAGGCCTTGCAATTGGTGGAGGAAGAAAGAAAGAAAATTTTAAAATTAAATTTTTTTACAAATTGTAAAAATTGTCCACATCAACGTCAGTTGTGCCACATAAGATGATCAACATCTACATTAGCAATTTTTGGTCAAAGTTAGATGGAAGGATTAAATTGTCAACATGTTTAGAGTTAAATTGGCACAATTGAAATGTTTATGATTAAATTGGCATAAATGTAATAAATTTAAGACTTTTTTGATAATTTTCTCTCAAAGGAAATGTTCTCGTGAGCAAACTCCATGCCACAAAGGGGATTTTCTGAATTCGAACGTACTGTTGCTTGAGAGTTGTTCCCTGAAGTTGCGGTCGAGACATACACAGGGAGTTCCCCGATTTGGAGAGGGGCATCATCGATGGAGGCATTGGAATCAGTTTGATTTTCAGGCAGCGTAGAAGAAGGGACGACAGTGGCAGGGTGGTCAATGCACGTGTGCCTTCCACGGTACGTGATCTCGAAGACAGTGGGGTCGTCGTCGGATCTTTGCACTTGCTTGGTAGCCATACAACCTCGGACATTCCTATGAATGCACCTATAGTAGCCCCTGAATATGAAGTTTGGGAAAATTATCAATGAAAGCTAGACATAGAGGCCAAAGGAAACATATAAAACTTGGGTGCAGTCATAGCTGAGCTACTTCGAAAGTGCTCAATTATATGTCAAACTATAGTAGGTTAAGGAAGAGGAATGTGATAGCAACGTAAATAGCTGCCAAGTTAAACTAGCCATTAATAACTGAAATCGTTTTCAGATGATTGTAACATGAGAAAAAAGATGGCTGACCATGAAACAATCCATCAAGTATAGGATTATGACTGACACGATGAAAATCATTATGCTGCTAAGTGATGACGTATTTCATCAAGTCTTCTTGAGACTAACTTTCCATATGAGGAGAAATGAAAGAAAACATATCTGTCTACTCCTATCAAATAACACCGACAAGTATTGAGTTCCTTCCTTTTAGCATTTTCAAGGACGTGGCTTATCTCAATTCTAAAGTCCACCGATGTAACATGCTAGGGATGAATTTGGACTAGAAGTGAGAAAGGCAAGATCGTTAAGGGGTTTACTTTGAACAAAGGAATAATGTTCTTGAAGCGCCTAGACTTGAGAATTAGAGAATGATCGTCTCTGAACTCACCTTGGGTACTTGGCTCCGAGAATATCCTTCTGACCGTACTTTCTCCAACTTAACCCATCGTCAAGTGGAGATACGAGGTTCGAGGATGGGTCCAATCGGATCAACTCTGTCCACCGCTGCTACATAAGACGGTTAGTATCCATGTTAATAATTTTTTGTCAATGATAGCCGAAATGACTAAATTGGTAAATTATTAGAAGGTTTAGAAATTGAATTGACATAATTGAAAGGTTGCAAACTAATGTGGCACAAATGCAATATATTTTAAGACTTTTTTCGTAATTTTTCTTCAAAGGACATGTTTCATTAGCAAACTCCATGCAGCGAAGCAGAAGATCTGAATTCGAACGTACTGTTGCTTGGGAGTCGTTCCTTGAAGTTGCGGCCGAGACGGTCATAGCAAGCTCGGATCCTGGAGTGCCGACTTGGAAACCGTCTAACCTAGCAGGAGACTCCGAGAAGCAGTTGGTCCCAGAAGTTGAAGAGGACACGAAATGAAGGGTTCTAGAGAAGTTGATGTTGTTACTCATGGCGCTGGAAATATCATCTGGTGATGGGGTTTTGGGTAGTATGATTTGGAGAGGGGCAGCGTGGATGGAGGCATTGGAATCAGTTTGATTTTCAGGCAGCGCAGTACTGACGACAGTGGCGGGGTGGTCAATGCACGTGTGCCTTCCACGGTACGTGATCTCGGAGACAGTGGGGTCGTCATCGGATCTTTGCACTTGCTTGGTAGCCAAACAACCATGGCCGTTCCTATGAATGCACCTATAGTAGCCCCTGAATATGAAATTTGGGAAAATTATCAATGAAGCTAGACATAGAGGCCAAAGGAAACATAATGAAACTTGGGTTCACTCATAGATGAGCTACTTCAAAAGTGCTCAATTATACGTCAAACTATAGTAGATTAAGGGCAACAAATGTGATAGTAACGTAAAAAGCTGCCAAACTGAACTAGCTGTTAATAACTAAAATTGTTTTTAGGCGATCGCGACATGAGAAAAAAATGGTTGACCATGAAACAACCCATCAAGTTTAGGATGATGATTGACGTGACAACAAAGATTATGCTGCTCAATTGTGACGTCTTTCATCGAGTCTTCTTCAGACCAGCTAACTTAATAAATCTGTCTCTACTTCTATTACATGACCCGGGGACAAGTATTGAGTTCCTTCCTTTAACGTTTTCAAGGATGTGGCTTATCTCAAGTCCACCAACGTAACATGCTGGGGATGAATTTGGTCTAGGAGTGGGAAAGGCTAGATCATTGAAGTTTGGGTCTACTTTGAACAAAGGAATAATGTTCTAGTGAATCTTTGGGTTGATGGAGCTTCAACAATTGAGAATTAGAGAACTGATCGACTCTAAACTCACCTAGGATACTTGGATCCAAGAATTTCCTTTTGACCGTACTTCCTCCAACTGAACCCATCGTCAGGTGTTGGGGCTCGGACCCTCTCTGTCCACCGCTGCATCGCCTTTCTGCAACACAATTGGTTTCCGTCACAAAATCATGCAACAATCATGTCCACATGCAAACATCAAGGGCACAGTCATGCATGCAACAACAGGGAAAAAATATCAAATGATTAATTTATTCATTACCTCTTCCTAGGGTAGAACCATCATCAAGATCCCGGTCTGAGTCTCCTCTGCTCATCGGGCTCCCACCGAGTGAAGGGGGCGACACAGACAACCGGCGCGGACACCCTCCAACCGGGGGCTCCGCATTGAGCATGGACAGCGCCTCATCATATGAGGTTGGGATCCCGCGAATGAGCATTTCTTGGGTTTGTTCGTGTGATGAAGAAGAAGAAGATGAAACAGCTAAATGGAGTTGGCGTTGGAGTTGCTTGGTCAGCTCTCTGCCCTGTATCAGCTCATTCGGCAAGTTCATTTTTTCCCAATCTTCCATATTCTCGATGACTTCAAAATCTTAATGAGAACTTAAAAGACGACTTGGTTTTTGAGCTGTTTCTGTTACACAAAAGCCAGTTGTATCAGAGATCGAGACCTCGAGCAACAACAATGCCAAAAAAAGAAGACCAGGAAGCAGGTTCCAGAGAAGCGGTTAAAAAGCAAAATCTGGGGATGGGTTTCTCTAAAGTTTAAGACTCTGAGATTGGTGGGAGCTTAAATCAGAACCGGGTCGGTCTAAACAGATCTGAAAAAGGATTCGTAACACGAGAAAAAAAGAGAGACAGAACTTTCGTGCCTTGAATGGGTTTAGAAGAAGGAAGATCCAAGAAGTATCGAGAGTGATGTCACACCCGAATCTAACAAGAATGGAGAATGGTACAACCGTCCTTTTATATGAAAGACGTAGCCTCAAATACAACAAATAACCTGTATCAAAAAATATATATTTTCCTCTACACATATATAATAACAGAAAGGGTTGATTATAATATCAAATTTTCTATCATCCATTAAAAAGGAATATGTTCAGCTTAGAATTCAGCCAATCCAACAAGTATCTACTTAGAAACAATGCAACTAGCTAAAGTCATACCCAAAATCCTTATACGAAAAGTTTCTCATCGATAGTACCTTTGTCCAACTTGTCACTAACTGAGGAACCTGCATTTAAGACGAATGAGATGAGCTATCGCAGATTAGTGATTAGTATATCTCTTTTAAGCAAATGGAGCATCTACTATACATACATACGTAAGTATTACTAGAAACTCAAACTTCAATCCCAAGATATTTTTTGTATAAGGACTGGGGTCGATCCCTAATTTTTATGCGTAATAAATAACTCATTGGGTCATCAAAATTTATATATTAACATAATCAAAGAGTAGTAAATGCTCCATCCAAACTTTTATGCAACAAAACTTATACTATATTTAATCCATATTGCTTTTGAAACATGAGTTTACAACCTCGAAAAATTAAAAAAAAAACATCACTTACCTGGGAATGCTTACAATCAAATAACAAAGATTACTCGGACCATTGAAGTTGTAATCCTATCAAATAAACAAAAAGTAACGTTAAAGTTAAGTAAAACGCTACCTTAACTATGAATAAGCTAAACTAAGCTTACTCGCTAATAAAATGACTTCTATGCACTAATAAAACTATTGTCCAAAGCAAATATTCAAAACTATCCTTGATGCGGAGTTTGAGCGTGAAATTTTAGAATTTCGTTCAGATTAAACCATTACTTCAAATCGACTAAACTAAACTACAAATGCTCACTACAGGTTGAACAAAAACCTCAAGGACAGCCAATCATAGCAAAAAACTGCTAACGCGTAGAACAACCACTAGTAATACAAATGACCACTCGCCCGACAAACTTTCTTGCCCTATGAGCCTTTTCATCGAACTCGGTTTCAAGAGAGTTTATAGTCAAAAGAAAGACCTTTCGAATTACTAGAAGGCCGATAACTTTGCTGACCCAAATTTATTCGGCAATCGAAAAAATTCCACCCGAAAGCTGTTGGTCAAGTATGGTTCATCACGCACACGTATTTTCGAAAATTCATTTTGGACAAATCATAAAGTCCAAATCGACTTTTGTAAAATTTCACAACTTTACAATACTCTAAACTATCAAAACTCCATGATTTGTCAGTTTAACAGCTTTTAAATTTAACCTAGCAGCTTAGAAATCACAATAATCTGAAATTCGGGGTGGTCTTCAAAAAATCCGTTCGATTAGATGAATAAAAGACTTACCGAAAGTTATGAATCGAAGAAAATCGAATTTGGTGAAATCTCCAAGGCATCTATGCATGAACTTTTCCTTTCTCTTTCCTTTTCCATCTCCCTTCTTTCTTCTTTCTTTCTTTCTTTCTTTCTTTTCCCTTTTTTCCTTCGTGCGTGCACAGAACTTTTATTTGAGCAGAGGGCGTCCCTTCTCTCCTTTGTTGACCTGGTCAACTTTCTTTTGCTTTTGACTTGTTGACCAGTCAAATAGTCAAACGCTCAAATATTACAAGTGAAGCTTCGGGGAAGGGGGGAGATAGGAGGAGAAAGTGACCGTGGGTGGTCATATTTATGGGAAGTCCATCCTTCCGATTTTAAATGAAGGGAAAAATGAAAGAGAGAAAGAGGAAGTTTGACTGAGAATTGGAAAAGCCGAATAGGATTTTCTCAGTCAAGACCGGTCCTTGATCGGATGACTATTCCCAGTTCAACACACCTAGCAAGGACAGTCCAATGGCTGACTGTTCCTCTTCTTCAAGATTGATTCACAAGTCGATGCAATAAATCATAATTTCAAGAGAGCGGATCATATTTAATTGCTTGATATGATAATCCGATGCACTAATTTATAAATTGGGTTTGTTAATTATTCTTAGAGGATCTAACATTCTATTGTTCTTAGATATGGAGGGTTCTTGGGAGGATGATAGTGATGATATGTGAAATTGTATAAAAGCAGTCAAAAATTGAACCTCTTGGCGATGGAAGATGAGAGAGAGAGAGAGAGAGAGAGAGAGAGAGGGATGAGGGATGGTGATGACCAAGAAGCTTCAAACCTTGTTCCGCGTTGTTGCTAACCCATTGCTCCCACCTTCCAAACAAAGCTAGAATTTCACCCATCCATAAAATAATGAAACAGGAAAGCTAGACAAATTAATATACAAATGCTTGTGAAATGTATATACAATTTTGAAAAGCAGTCAAAGATAGGAGCTACTACAAACGGTTACCCTAAATTTAACCAACTATCTCAGAAATGACAAGAATCTGAAATTAAGTAATTTCAAAAATCTCTTCGAGTAGATGAACAAAGGCCATAAGCACTTATCGGGCGTTATGAATTGAAATAGATCCAACTTGGAGAGCTCTCCGAAGCGTGTATGCATGAATTTTTTTCTTTCTCTTTCCTTTACGCTCTTGCTTCTTTCTTCTTTCTTTCTTTTATTCTTTTCTTTTTTCTTCTTCCTGCGTGCACTGTGCTTTCATTTGAGCCGTGGGGTCCCTTCTATCGTTTGTTGACCTGGTCAACCTTTCTTGTCTCTTCTTTTTGCCCTTTTCACTTGTTCACCAGTCAAATGGTCAAATGCTCAAATAATACAAGTGAGACCCCAAGGAAGGGGGAGAAAGTGGCCGTGGGTGGTCATATTTTTGGGAAGTCCGTCCTTTCGATTTTAAATGAAGGCAAAAGGAAGAGGAGAGAAGTTAGACTGAGAAGTGAAAAGGCCGAGAAGGATTTTCTCAGTAGATTGGTCTTTGGTCATAACAATAAGAATCAAGGTGAGCACAGTCAGGTGGACATAGTCCATCTTGGAACTAGGAATCACCGAGTGAATTCATGGAACCGGTCCCATCAAGCTTCACACATTCAAAACAACATTTTCCAACAATTAAAGTACAGCAAAAAAATTTTAAAAAAAAAAATCCCTATTCTTAATTGCAAGATCAATAGAAATATTGAGCTCATATTGTAAATTGAGAGTTGAGTCCATGAATAAGAGATAGACAAATGACTTAGATGAGTGAGACGATACGACATTCAATCAATAGGTGATGAGTATTGAATTAGGGATTTTAGGATTTTCATCTTTCTTATTTTGTCAGAAAATTTTCTTAAAAATTATATATATAATATTTGTTATGGTCAAGTAGGCAATTTCATGCCTAAAACCGTGAACTAGACTGGTACCCACTAATTCTAGTATAATTTGATCCAATCCAGGGCTATTCCCAATTTCTTTGCACACCCTACATAAGAATTATCATTCCTAGTTTAACACAACTAGCAGGGACAGTCCAATGGCTGATCGTATCTCTTCTTCAAGAGTTGCACCAAAATAGTGGATCCCATATTAGTCTCTTTTCTAACACCCTTTTGAAAAGCATAGAAATTTTCGGGCTTACAAGATTGATTCACAAGTGGTTGCAATAAATCGTAAGTTCGAGTGAGTGGACCATATTTAATAGCTTAATATGATAATTTGATGTGCTATTTTATGAATTGGCTTTGTGAATTACTCCTGGCGGATCTAATATTATATTATTCTTAGAGTTATTGCGAGGATGATGGTGATGGTGTGTGAAAAGGTCGATACAATTTTGAAAAGCAGTCAAAGATTGGGGCTATTGCCGATGGAAGATGGAAATGGGAAGCAGTCAAAGATTGGGGCTGTTGCCGATGGAAGATGGAAATGGGAGAGAGAGACAGAGAGAGAGAGAGAGAGAGAGAGAGAGATGGTGATGACCGAGAAGCTTCAAACCTTGTTCCTCGTCGTTACTGCCCCACTGCTCCCAACTTCCAAGCAAAGCTAGAATTTCTCGCATCCATTCATAAAATAATCAAACAGGAAAGCTAGACAAATTAATATATGAACGCTTGAGATAGAATGAGGGAGCATTAAAGAAATGGGGAAGACATCATATTGACGCTGGCTTGGAACCTTTGCTTATTTTGACAGTGACAGATCGTTTCTTAAACGAATGATCAAACGACGTGGCATTTGTTTTGGGCACATGTGGGTCCCCAAAAATTAATGGGAAAAGAAAGTTTCATTTCAAACCATTACTTGGATTTTAATAAATCTCATTTTGTCCACCTAAAAAGGGTTCTTGTTTGGAACTTGAATCTCAATTTTATTATGCAGACCGGAAACGGCGGTGATATAAAAAATAGAATAATTACAATTTTTTTAAACCTATCATATTTTTATTAATTCAATTATAAATATTTTAATTTTGTTAATTAAATCCAAAATATTTTTACATTTTATCAATTGAGTTTATCTAATCAATTTTGACTACAAATCTTTGACATAAACATTTAATGTGGAGGTCGAATACTTTTTTAATAATATATTTTTTGATTTTTTGATTATTTTTAAAATTTTATTTTCATTTTCCTTTTTTCATTTCTTCTCTTCACATTATTTTATTTTTTATTTTTAATTATTTTTTTATCGTGGCTAGCATGGGCTGTGGCACCCTTGTCCAAATTTAAGCGAGGCCATCGCAGCCATGAGCAAGCCTTGTTGCCTTCGTCCATAATCGATAAGGGCCCGATGACCCTCGTTAGTCACAATAATAAAAATAACAAACAATGAAAAGATAAGAAAATAAAATTTTTAAAAAATAATAAAAAATTTGAGAAAAAATAAAATATTATTAAAAATTATCTGTGTTAAGGTTGGCCATGCCATATAGAATGATAGGTGTCCAAATAAGTGATTTCTGGTCAAAATTTGTTGGATGAACAATTAGCCATAGGTGAAAAAAACTTTAAGCCTGAATTGGGACAATTAAAAGATTTATGATTGAATTGGCATAAGTTTAGGACATTTTTGGTAATTTTCTATATTAATCATGTACAAGGATAAGAGATCACCGAATAAAATAGAAACCAAGTTATTTGACATGGAATGATAAAGTAGAATGCAAATGATTTCTTGAGAGAGACTATGACATTTGGAAAATTCCTACCTTATTAATATGTAGGAATTTAGTTGCGATTGATGTCACACATTATGAATTTTATATGGTCGATTAATAAGACTGTTATGTTTGGAAAGTTTTGTCAAATGTTTTGATGAGTTCAAAAGCTAATTATTAACTTATGTTTGGAAAGTTTTGCTAAATGTTTTGACAAGTTCAAAATATTTTTTGGATTTATTAATATTTAGAATAGACATTGGTTTTCATAATTATGTGTTGATATCCTTGAATTCTTAGCATTTCAACCGAAGATGTTATTTTTGGAAAGTTATTCTTTTAGCTATTTCTTCTTCCAACAAGTCTACTTTGAACCTTGCATTCCTTTCTTTCCTCCATCAGCAAGTGAGACTTTGGACTTAACTTTGTTGATGTTATGCTTATTTCATCTATATTAACATCTACTTCATTAATACAAGGTAACCTTTTTACTTGGCAAGATGAGATGAAACTCTTCTAAATATCTCTTCTCTTAGCTTATGAGATTGTGTCACATGCCTAAGCTATTCATTTAGGGGCCACATGAACCCTTTTGATTGGAACAACAAGCCTTTCTACTTTTAGACCTCATGATTTACCCTAGGTTTATTAAGTAACTCCATCAAATTCACTCTTAAATGCTTACCCTACCGAAGGGTAAGTCTTCAACTTCAAGAGAGAGAGAGAGAATTCCCAAGTGAATGCCTCACTTCACTACTTCACCTATCACTCTTCATATTCCTTTCAACTTTCACTTTCAAATTCAAGAGTAAAAGCAAAGGATTCCATGCGCATTTCATTAAAGTCTTGAGTTTATTTCTGGGTTTGAACGAGATAAATGGATTAATTTTCTTCTACTCTTCATAAATGGATTTGTTGTTTTCAAGACAAAAATCATTGATTTGGTTTTGTCTTACTTTGAAAGAAAATTCAAGTTTCTATTTTCAAGGTAAGTGAAAACTCTAGGTGCTAAGCTAGGTTGTTCTAATGAATACTTGGCTTAATTGCTTGATGAGTGTTTATTTATAGTGAGTTTTATGAACATATGTAAGAAAATTGGTGATAGCATATATGATTCTTTACTCATGTGAATCTTGATGATGATTTGTTGAGTTTTGCATTGATGATATATATATTTTAAAATAAGAAGCATGAGTAAAGTCTTTGGTGATTGGTGGTATTTTGGAAAAGAGAGCTTTTTTTTTTTTTTTTTTTTTTTTTTAAGTTACTAAATATTGTAGTATCGATTACCACTTACTAAATATGACAAGTTACCGATTACCGATTACGATTATAGCAGCTATCAAGAAGATGGCGACTGGACTGATTATGCCAGGTACCGATTATCGATTATGGCACGTACCCAAGATGATAATATTGATTACCAGTTATGGTAGGTAGGGTGAACGGTTCTCGGTTCCTTACGGGTTCGTTGGAACCTGGAACCTACCATCGGTACAAGTTCCTCATTTTTTGGAACTGGAACCTACCCGTCAAAACCAAGAACTTGGAACCTACCTCACACAGTTCCGGGGTTCCAGGTTCCAATGGGTTCCAACAGGTTTTTTTTTTTTTTTAGTTAAAAAATTGGAAATGAATGCAGCAATAATAAACAAACTTGTCATTCATCACCCGCACGTTTCTATCAAATGATGTCGTGGGAAAAATTGTGCATTCCCCTGCTATCCTACTAACTTTATGCAAGTGGCATACTTGGGAAAACTTGTTTAAATTAGCAAAAGACTAAGCTCATGCTTTGATGCAGCTTCTGCTAAAGCGTCTTCAAGTTCCCAAAGATTTTCGCCAAAGTCAGCAAGCTTCAGATCATCCTGGCATAAAAAATTCAGAAAACAAATATTTTAGCCTATGAAGGAGCAATATGTGAACTTACTTGGCAATGTGATTTCATTCACACTTTATAATTAATGGGATAACAAGTGATATTTTGCAAGTATGTGAGTGCATCCAAGGAATGTGCGGTGGGATAAATGTCGTGATAGAAAAATAAGCAAGAGAAATCTGGTTCTTACAAAGATCGAATCATCAATGGTGGAAGCTCTCTCAAGAAATTGAGTCTACTGTTGCCAGATCCTAAAATTAAGAGAGAAAGGCATTGAATTTATGATCAAAATCCATATACCATTATATACTTCTTTTAGCAAAAGAGTAAATGACTGGATAAATATGAGAAAGTGGTAGACCTTAAATGGCATTCCCAGAACAAGCTTTGTAGCAAGAGAATGGTAGAAATTTTCTGGGGCCTGCACTAACAAATTCTTGATGAAGACCACTTCACCAAAACTTACAACATACTTGCATCCTCTCCCCACCCAATTGAAAATGTTCTCGAATATTTTCTGTTTTGTGAAAGTTGAAACAATACCTTCAACTGATTCAAGGAGACAGACATGAGAACGGATCCATCACGGTGGAGGACACCTTTGTAATCCACAGAGAGAGAGAGAGAGAGAGAGTGAAGAAAAGTACACCCAATTGAAAATGTTCTCGAATATTTTCTGTTTTGTGAAAGTTGAAACAATACCTTCAACTGATTCAAGGAGACAGACATGAGAACGGATCCATCATGGTGGAGGACACCTTTGTAATCCACCTCCTCGCCCTACTCCCATATTAAGTATGGTTGTTAGAAAATGGAACCATCTAAAATTTTATGGCCAATGTCATTTTCAAGTTGATGACTAACCTCCTTTTGCATTGGCAATTAACCCGATCGTCGCTGGAAGTCAAAATAATGTCTGTGCTTTTCTCAAATGGTGCCTGATGGTAATTAGAAATAAAGACGGGGCGAATAAGAATCCCAAAATGGTCGACTAATGCAGAATGATACAATAAACTAAATTAAAAACCTACCACCCCTTCGGTTCTTAAGCTCACGCTCTCATACCGAGATTTGCTAGCCTTCTATAGGGATCTATCTCTTCTTCAGTGGTTCAAGTAAGAGAGACTCGATTGTATCACCTAAACCATCCGCATTAAAATGTTCGATGAACTTCAAGGTCTAATTAGGGTATAAGGAGCATTTCAAATATCACCAGCAATGGCCCATTATGCGCAGTCCACCAAAAACAAAATGACTCCAATCATTCAAAAATATAGATGAAAACAGAATTTTGCAAAGCATTTTAAACCACCCAATCACTGAATTGCAATGTGATACATCTAGATCAACAGGGGTTCTAATCATGTTCAGGACAGTTGCACCGAGCCAGCAGGTGTAAAGGAGACCTAAAGAAGGGTTCCAATGCCAATTGCAGACTTCATGCGTCCATCTTCACCTTCTCCAGCTTTAGTCGCGGGCTTTGGGGCACGGCGAAGGTCGCGGGTTGCAGGCAAGGCATGGGGAAGGTAGTAGCGGGCGGAGCAGGAGCGACATCGGTGCAGGCTGCAGGCGAGGCGAGGCGCGGCGGGGATGCTACTTGGTGGTGTCGAGCAGAGGGCGAAGAGAGAACAAAGGGAAGAGTGTCGTGAGACAGTGAGACTGAGTGTTGTGAGAGTAATTTAGGGCATGACGAAGGCAGAGCAGCGGCGGTCGCGGCTCAACCCACGGCCAAGGGGGGAAGAGCTCGGTTCGGGCGGAGGTGGTGACGGTTCAAAGCAACGATGGCTCGAATGGTCGAGCGAGCGGCGGCAAGAGGTGGTGATGGTGGCTTGGGGACAGCGGCAGGGCCTCACGGCGGCGCGGACGGCGAGACAGCTCTTCGGGCTCAATGACGAGACGGCTCGTCGGCCAAGCAATGGGTGGTGGGGGTTCGGTGGCCAAGAGGTGGTGGTGAGTAGGGCGTGAGGCGGCAATGTGGTGGTGGGTGAAGCAAGAGACGGCGAGAGGAAGGAAGAAGAAGAAGAAGAAGGGGGTTTCGGCCGAGAGAGGGGGAAAGAGGAGAGAGAGAGAGAGAGAGGAAAAGAAAAGTTGGGGGGCAGGGAAGTGACGTGAGGAGAAAAGGGAGAGAGAGAAAAAGAAAGGAAAGGGGGAAGATTGAACAGAAGGGGGGGGAATAACGTGGAGGGGATTAGGGTTTTTTTTTTTTTACTTAGGCTGGTTCCCGTTCCCATAGGAACCGGAACCGGAACCGGGAATTGGAACCGGCCCCCTTAGAACCGGGAACTGAACCGGAACCTCCGGTTCGGTTCTCCGGTTCCCGGTTCTACTCGGGAACCACGCTCACCCCTAATGGCAGGTTATCGAGTATAGTAGTTACGGAAAGCTATAGATAATTAAAAACAATATAAAAAAAACTATTTCTTTTCTCATGTTTTCTATTTTATGGATATTTTAGTCCTTCATGTTTTTAGCATCATTATTTAATGAATACATGTCTATTATATTTGAGAAAAGTATGCATTGAATGTTATTATTGAATATGTTTATTTGATGATGGTTAAGTACAATGGTGCTATGCATAAATGTTGATATGGAATAGTTTTTTTTTTTGTTTTTGGTCGGTCATACTCTAATCCTACTCTAACACTCACTCTCGACTTTTGCCCCGCTCCTTGTAGGGTGTGGGAGTCGAAACCCACTCCTGAAGTGAAATCGTCCCCACCCCAATCCCCCCTGAGAATGTAGGGATTTGAACCCCCCACCTCCCCCTTCCAAGTTGGAAGGGTGACCACTAGGGCGAACTGATATGGAATATGTTTGGTAAAGTGAAATGATGCGGTGCATTGAATATTGATATTGATAATCTTCATGTGCATTAATATTGCATAATAACATTAAAATTTGCAAAAAAAAATGTCATCATCCACGTGAGGGCAACGATGATGCCTTGGATGTTTTGGGAAGTTTTTTGAGATGCCTTGGGATTTGAGATATCACACATTAAAAAAAGAGAGATTATGCATGAGTATGGCGGGACGCCTTGTGGGTGGATGTTGCAGGATGCTTCGGAGTTGAGATGTCCTATGTGTTGAGATGCCACGGGTGTGTTCTGGAGATGAAGTAAATAAGATGATTCATGTTCATGATTATACATGTAATCCCTGAATATGAAGTTAGGGAAAATTATCAATGAAAGCTAGACATAGAGGCCAAAGGAAACATAACAAAACTTTTGTGCACTCATAGCCCAGCTACTTCCAAAGTGCTCAATTATATGTCAAACTTTACTAGGCGAAGGAAGAGAAAATGTGATAGCAACGTATAAAGCTGCCAAACTGAGCTAACCGTTAATACTGAAATCGTTTTTAGTCGATTAAGATATAAGAAAAAGAAGGTTGACCATGAAATAGCCCATCAAGTGTAGGATGATGATTGACACGATGAAAATGGATATGCTGCTAAATGATGACATCTTTCATCAGGTCTTCTTGACACTAGCTAACTTTCTATATGAGGAAAAATGGAAGAAATTTGTCTATTCCTGTCACATGACCGGGGGACAAGTATTGAGTTCCTTCCATTTAACGTTTTCGAGGATGTGGCTTATCTCAAGTCTACCAATCTAACATGCTGGGGATGAATTTGGACTAGGAGTGAGAACGGCAAGATCATTGAAGGGGGTTTGCTTTGAACAAAGGAATAATGTTCTAGTGAATCTCTGGGGTGATGGAGCTTCGAGACTTGAGAATTAGAGAACTGATCATCTCTGAACTCACCTTGGGTGCTTGGCTCGAAGATTTTCCTTCTGATCGTACTTCCTCCAACTGAACCCATCGTTAGGTGGCAATCTGAATTTCGGGCCTGGGACAACTTGGACCTTAAAGAATAGTTGTTCATCCGACTTTCTGCAGTGAAAAGGTTCCTGCAGTTGGAATCTACGAAATCCTTGGAGCAAAGAACATCATCAAACTTGTTAACCCTAAAATAATTGCGGTCAGCCGAAAAAGAAAATAAAACGCAAAGAAAACTGAATCATTCCTAGTCTTATTGCTTAATCACGTACGTAACTTCGGGAAATACTTTAACTCGAGCGGTGGTGGCTGAAGAATTTCGACCACCGAGGAGGATAAGATATATCACCGGAACAAAAGAGAAACCAAGTTACTTGCTATGGATTGAGGAAGTAGAATGTGAATGGTTTCTTGAGAGTGAGACAATTATGCAAGACTAATAAATACATAGATCGTATACTATATTTGGACTATATTTTTCTCCAATCGTACCTTTTATTGGTAGAGTTTTTTTTTTTTTTTAAATTGGTGGGTCACGGGTTCTGAATATCACTGACTGTTAATATCCGTAACCACCAATAAGAGGCATAATTGGAGGACATTTTCTCTAAGAGATGGAAAAACACATGACCCTATTACCTCCGATCTCATTATGAGGCGAAAACTAAACTCTTTTGTAACTAAAATCCAACTGAAGGACCTTTTCTGGTAAGTGATGAACTAGGGACAAAGGCCCAGAATTCAATTGGAAGACTTAAATCTTGCTGTCTACCATATAGGTTAACTACATCCATGCGTTATAGAACATAATTTAATCATCTGAATTCTTCTTTTAGATAGACTTTTGTTGGTATTAGTAGTTGTAATTGAATCATACTTTTGTCCATCCCGGAGCTAGCTTATGAATTGATGAATTACAGACGTGGACATCCCATCCTCATCGCCCATTCAACACTTTGCACATTTATTCCACAACACCAATGCTTCAACAAGATAGATCCCCATCCCATATAACACGATCTCCCATTAACTCACCACTTATCACAGATTTGCCACTGTCTACCTGGGACCAGCCATCAATCGCCACCTCCATCACCAACCTTTTAACGCTCATACGTTCGTGGCATGACTAAACAAGCAGATGAAAAGCCATGCTAAGCAAACCTGTGGAGATGTATGAAATGGTTAACATTTTGGCCATGGATTTTGTGCCTCCACCTCGTCAACGACTGCTACCGAATGCAACCGGATGACATGGTCACACAAAAATAAAAGTGAACAAAAGGAATGTGGTCAGATTTAGTCTCCTTGGAAAGGAAATCATGCTGAAATTGACCGAAATTAGAGCTTCAAGCGGAACTCTAAATGAAGTCATCGTTCTTCGAGTTCCTCAGCCATAAAACGGGGGCAAGCAGTGCTCCCTGTGGCTAGCGGACTGACAGTGAAGAGAGATGATACAGCCACGATTGGTGCCTTGGCTACTTTGGTCGTTCAACTTTGCCTTAAGAATATCTCTTTAGCAACCTCCCATTCCTCAACCTTGGTGGATCCATCAAGTCAAAACAACCTCGGATCAGAAACAATCTACTTTCCTCTAGTTGAATTAGTAAGTTTGCCAACGCATGCTGATCCAGAGTTTGAAACTTGACAAATCTTCCATTCTCATCATTGATTAGCAAGTTAGCATTGACAAAATTTTTGGACTTTCTGGTGGTCATTTTGAGTGTCTACCATGCCATCCCTTATCTATCTGCCAATCAGACACTTTCTATCTCTAGGTATATGCTATGAAGTAAGAGATCCGTCGAAACATTTTTTACTTCTGGACCTTCAGTGCTGAACCTCAACACAGTAATAATTACGGCTTCAATATCTTCTCCATTAATTGCACGTTGCAGGCTCACTGTTTCAGGGGCATGTTTCCATATGAAAGAATCACGCACAGCCTTCAGTGCTTGTACCATTAGAACGATCGCTCTGGATTCATGAGTGCACTTTCTAGCTATTTCTCTAGCTATAGCTTGAATTTCTAAAGAGCGAACTATTCCACCAGCACAGTGGCAAAATAGCTCCCAAGAAAAATGATCATCCCAACTTAGCATTCTGTCCACTGCCATTTCGCTGCAAACTTGTTCTGATTTAGTCACCAAGATTATGTTGCCACCATTCTGTGGCATTGGATCAGGGATCCCCATTGACTCCAGATTTAGGAGTCGAGGAATGTCATCGAGAACAAGAACTTATTGCATGCCGGCACTCTTTTCACCAAGTCTGAGATGTCAGCATTCAAAGGCTTTAACTAAATCAGATGCAATTTGCTCCGCAATCTCCTCAGGCACCTCTTTCATGTTGTGTTCTCAGGAAGAATAATCCAAGTCGTTAAAATTGTACAATGGTTTGACTGTTGATCACATTGGGCTTCTCTATCCGTCTTTTCCATGAATTTTAACTTTTCCAAAATCTGTACATCTAATGTGCTCCATAACAAGTATTATGTCATGGTATTATGAACGTTGCGGTCCTGTGATGGTCTCTCATTTTGTTTGTCAGCACCAAAAAACTTGTCTTGATTGACGTCCCCGTCTCATGTGAATCAGTGCATGAGTCACTTTCCTCGTGCCCTATTGGGATTAGATAAGCTCTTTGCTGCTCTTACCTTCTCAGCTTGCAAGTCCCACCGGTCTGTAGGTCCTCCTAATTATCCTCTTATTTTTTCTCAATCCATATCACAGTCATGGGATCCCGATCTGTTTCCAACTTGCTTTCGATACCCTTTTTCTAATAACTAGCTTTTAAAAATCAGCGAAAGAGTCATTCACTTGTATAATCAAAGGAAAGGGTAAACAAAATATTGAGATTGAAAAGCATCCTCTAGATGCCGAGCTCAATTGGGGCTCATAATCAAGTAAGACATGCGGATGATTGAATGTTGTGATGAACCAAGAGCTCAACCATCGCAGTTGGATTAGTAAACTGCTCTTTAATCCTGATCACTCTTGCCAGATCAATGTGAGGTACAGATTTTTCATCCTCCTCCTCCCATAATATACATGTTATTAATATGCAGCAGACCAGATCCCGCTTAAACGATATTGTTCCAGTTGCTTTATGTTGTTTTCCCATTCTTGTCGCAATTTTAATGAAACAAGAAAAGAAAAGAAAAAATCAAACTAAAACCATACATTACGAGTATGACAAGTGCACGTCAAGCGATCACAGAGAGTACAGAGATAAAAAGACATTCAATAAAACGACATTACTAGTGAAGCGTGACCCTATGGTCCCCCTGATTATCGACTTTCACAAAACCGAGGTCACCTTTGTGAACCCTGATTATTACCTTCTTAGTTTGTGCATCAACATGGTGAATGATTTGATTTCTTTTGTTTCCTTTACCACATTGCCTGAGTGTAGAACCATCTGAGCTGCGTGCTCGAATTGTTTAGCACTTCAAGGTTTTTTTCCTGAATTTATTTAAGATAATCCGAGTCAATTGAAAAAAAGTGATCTTCTTGTACATATTCAGCAATAGATTGGGTGGTGGTCTTCCATCTTGAGGACCATCCCCAGTCTCAGAGGCTCTTGAACCGCTACTCCTCCTAATCATTGAAGTCATTAGCTTCAGAATCCATAAGCCCAGACACGCTTCTGGGAGTTCAGTGAGTCATCGTATTCTTCCACTGTGGTCGCCAAAAGACGTGTAAGTTGTCATCGTCAGAAAATGGTTATGATGATTAAAGTCTACTATAACTTGAATTCTCTAGATTCAAATTACTAAAGTGAAACGCGTGGACAAATAATTGAAATCAGATAAGGAAATTGCAGCTTACTTTTATTGAATTAGGTAGATATGGCTTAAATTCTTGGATGCATGCTTGTTCGACAATTATATTTGAACAATAAATTTCTCAGTGGAAATCTATGAAGCTTATAGAGAAAGTAAAAGGTTTATAAGACTCGATTGGAAAGCTTGCAAAATTAAAAACAAATATTGATCATAGAAAAACTAATCTACTTTGAATTTGAAATTCAAAATTGAAGAAAAATAGTATATGAATAATCTTCTTCCAAAATCTGGTGGGATCCTGATGCTGTATGATTCTTGTTTGAAGTCTATTTTCTGTGTTGAATGTCTTGTCATGAGTCATTTCCTCCTCAAGAATTTCTAAAGTTTGAAATCTATTTTCTGTGGGGCTCTAATCTACAATTGATTGTCGATATGTGTTATGAACCCCACTTAAACTTTGTCCATTGGAAACTCACCACCAATGAGCTTTCTAAACATTCCATCGATAGGTCCCATGGGTCAATTGCGTTGTCACGGCCTTATATGTTAGACATTCTATCGAGTGGGCCTAATGGGTTAACTATATTGTTATGGCATGATTTGGGCATTTAGCTTCTTTATACTTAGGCCTAGAATAGGGCATTGTGTCAATGCACTAATAAGTTGCTAAGCTTAAGAACATTGATCTATAAATATAATGAAATCAACCTACAGTTGAAGATTTCTATCTAATGACCTATCGTAGGTTGTCGCCGTTTCGGCTTTTTTTATAATGAATTTTGCAGATAACATAGAACTGGCCACCGGGCAATGCTGGCACAGGCTTTTTGGGTGTGGTGGGTCGGGCCTCATTGTGTGTATGGGCTGGGTCAGGCGGATGGGTCTTAATGGGCGGGTCCAGGCTCCACAAATTATTCATTATTATGGGTTCAATCTTGGAAGTCGAATCCATTGTTTGGGGCCAATGTGACCTTATTCTCAATTCTGGGTCACCGTCTGGCCAACGCCAACCACACATATTAGGAGAAAATTATCCCAAAAATCGTAAACATATTGCATTTTTATTAATTCAGCCTTAAATATTTTTACATTTTGTTAATTGGGTTCATTCAACCAATTTTGCTAGAATTTGATGACATGCATGCTAGTTGTCCTATGTGATATAAGTAGTCTTAACGTAGATAATTTTTAATAATATTTTAATATGATAGTGTTAATGGATAACTTTTAATAATATTTTAATAATTTTCTCAATTTTTTTTTATTTTTTTCCTTCGTTCCTCCTTTTGTCGATGGTCGGCCACAGGTACAGGTTAGATGGGCTGGCCTGTGGCCCAATTGGTTAGGGGTGAGCCTTGACGAGGGGAGTCCTTGCCCAAGCAAGGCTTGATGAGGGTTAGCCTCTTTGGGTGTCGACTCTTGTAGAGCCACGCCTTGCCGTGGTAGGCAAGGCCAACCAACACTGATAAAAGGAAGGAGAACAACAAAAAGAATAATAAAGTCATAAAATTTTAAAATATTATTGAAAATTATCCACGTTAGTACTAATTGTCCTATATAGCACCGTTGACTATCCTACAGGTACATTCAGCGTCCATGTCAGTAGTTTCAAGTCCAAATTGGCCGGATAAACTTAATTGGGAAAAAGTGAAAAATGTTTAGAACTTAATTAGTAAAATTGAAAGGTTTAAGACTAAATTGATAAAACTACCATATGTTTAGAACTTTGTGGACAATTATGTCCACATATAAGAGGTGGTTGGGCCATTTGATTAGTAAATTGTTATGGCCAACAAGAAAAATTTGGAACTCTATAAATTGGGCCGCTTCCTCTCACGTTTTTGTACAATTTCCCTGCTTCCGAATGCTCTAGCTTTCTAAAATCATTTCTGTATTCGCTGTGCAATACGTGGGACTTGTTCATTGAATTCCATGACAACAACATATATAAGCCGGTTTTGTCATAACAAGTCAAATTCAAGGATGACGAGACTCAATGACCCAACAATTGGGATAAATTGCAAAGGCAAATGCCGGAAGCTAGTCCTTGCCAAGAGGCTTCCCCATACAATACCTATACCCCCAGGAAAACCCCTAAGTAACTACGGCACCAGTTTCGCGGAGAAGAATATTCGGTGTTTGGAAGATATTCTGGCTCGAGATCGATGCAATGATGTCAAGAAAGCCATTTGCACGACATGCGGTGGCATATTAAAAGGTGAATCGTGAAGTGGGATGGGTTACTTGAGGACGCATCAGCACCAATATGAGGAAGAGATGTCCAAGGTTGGGGGGTGCTCTTTAAGTACAGCGCTGTATATGGGATTTCCATTATTATAACGAGGGAGGAAATTGGCGAGAGCTTATATATTATTGTCTTGCTGCGGAGTAACCCTTTAGTTTCGATGAAGATCCCTTACTTTGTGCAATATGTGTAGACAACTCTACAACCTCAATTCAGACGAGTTCCGAGGACAACAGATGCCAAAAACTACGAGTCACTATACAAAGAGAAAATGGTGGTCTTAGTACATCTAATGTCGATGGCTAACTTTCCAATGTCTTCATGATCATATACCAATTTACGATTTTCTCAGAGAAAAAAATTATCTCGTTATGTAGAGCCTTCCTCTACTGACATGGTCACATGGTAGCTCAAACCCTAAACCCTAATACTTTCCTCTCACCAATTCTGTATCTCGGCCATGGAAACTCAAATTCCATGAATTTTCCTCTACATTCTCCCTTGCAGCTACCTTCTTCGCTCATCAGAATTGCTTCATTCACCTGAACGAGTCACGCTTTGATCCTCTCTTTCCCATCGACGCCATCACCACTCCAACTTTGCTTCTGCCTCAATTCTGTTTGCCTTACATCTTCGGAACTTTCAATTGCTTTTTGCATGGCTCCTTTTGGCCATGTCCGAGAATACCTAGTGACATTTACACACCAGTTTTGAATACCCTAGCTTCAACAGTTTCGGTCTGACCTGGTTTTTTCTTTCTTTCACCTCGATTCTTTCTAGTGAACTCATGGACCATGAAGCAGACGAGAATTCTTCCCGACTTGCTGCACTTTGTCAACGCCTGGGACGATTATGCTCAGAACAAGAAATAGAGGTCTGTAACGACAAACCATCCCCTGAAAAATTGGAGGAATGCAGATTAACTCTCATAGATAAAATCCTTTCTAATCCCTCTATCAATTTCCAAGCTTTTCAGAGCACGTTGAAGAGGGTATGGAGAACGGAACAGGTTGACATTTCACAGAGAGAGGATGGTGTCTATATGGCAAAATTTCACTCGGAGACAGATAAACAAAGGATTCTAGAGGGCGGACCTTGGCTATTTTCCGAGCATCTCATAGTTTTTAAATCATGGATTCCAAATACTCCGTTGCACTGCTACAACTTTTCCACCTGTGCTTTTTGGGTGTAAGTTTTTGGCCTGCTGTTGGAGTGGTGCACTGAACAAATGATGTCCAAGGCAGTCAAAAAAGTAGGCACAGTGATAGAAGTAAAAGCTGAACCAAAAGAAGGTTCTACCATGAGATCGGGTCGAGCAAGAGTTGAACTTAATTTACATGAACCGCTGCAGACAGGCCGACTAATTAGAATCAATAACAAGACTTTATGGTTGGATTTTCGTTATGAGTGGCTTTCAGATTTCTGTTATTCATGTGGAAAGTTGGGGCATTATGCCATGTATTGTAAGGAAATTCCTTTCAATGAAGCAAAACTTGATGGTAAGGAGAAGATGGCTTATGGACAATGGCTTTGTGTGGAAGTTAAGGAGCATAGCCCTTATTGGAAGATCTATTATGAAATGAAGAATAAACAGGAAACATCGGAAGAGATAGTACCTGAAACACCCACCACAACCACTCACCCTCTCCCTTTAATGCCGCCAACAGTTAATACAGAAGTAGCTCCCTTGCTGCAGCCTATTGTAGAAACCAGCATTGCTTTAACCGCTCTAAAGGATCACCAAGATCAGGCTGGTACTCTGCCCAGTAGCATTATCTCTACAATGATGATACCTGCAACAGAAAAGCTAAAGGTGATTTAGGTTCAGTCAAACACTTTACAGCAGGAGAAGAAAATTAAAAACATTTTCCATGCGCCAAAGATTGGTCCTGCAAAGAAGCTCAAATGCTATAACCCCTATGACTTGCGAATTTCAACTCCAGACAACATAGATGAATCGTTACTCTTGGATACACCCATCATGGAAGCAACTGCAAACGGTAGTTGGGCTAAGATGGCTGGCCTTCAATAGCCACCTACTCACAAATGAAAATCCTAAGTGGGAACTGTCAAAGTTTGGGCAATCCCTTGATAGTTCAAGCACTAAAGGCCCTAGTGGCAAAAGAAAAGCCCGATCTCCTTTTCTTGATGGAAACTAAAAACAAAGAAGCTGTTCTTCATGGAATGAAATGCCATTTACATTTTTTGAATCTTCATGTTCATAACCTGGTTGGCTCAGCTGGAGGCTTGGTTGTGTTCTGGATGCCAGCATTGATTTAACAATTATCAGCTCTACTTTGGACTATTTTGACATGACATGTAAGGAAGAAATGGATGACAACACCCGGTGTCTTACTTGTCTACATGCCCCTGCAGTCTATCACTTACGACAACAGGTATGGTAGGATCTCATTCAAATCAGCAATGGCAATCATCTACCATGGGTTTGCATAGGAGATTTTAATGAACTTCTCTATCACTGGGAAAAGGTAGGGAAAAGACCAGCATATTTTAATCACTTAGCATGTTTTCAAGTTGTTTTGAATGATTGTTCTCTAATGCATATAGAAGCAAAGGGGTGTGCCTTTACATGGATGAATAATTGAGAAGGGGATGATTTCATAAAGGAATGTCTTGATGTCTTATGTTCTATGGAATGGTGCTTATTATTTCTTGGGGCTGAAGTTCATGCACTCCTTGCTATGGGTTCCGACCATAGCCCTCTCTTATTAACTACCACAACTGCTATTGGGAAAAAACAGCGGTCCTTTATGTTTAAAGCTTTTTGGAACCAGGATTGTGATTGTTGAGAAGTTATAAACACTTCATGGAATTCAGAACAGGTGAAAAATGCAAACTTTATGCATAAAATTCAGGTAGTTTCAAGTGCTTTAACCAAGTGGAGTCAGAACAAATTCTCACCTAATCAACTCAAAGTGGCAACATTGCAACAACAATTGCAGCAACTCACAAACCAACCGCATAGATTATATGACAAATTTACGGTCTCAGCTTTGAAGGAGAATATACAAAAGGTGTGGTAGTGAGAAGAATAGTATTGGGCAATGAGATCCAGGATCAATTGGCTGAAATGGGGCGATAAGAACACCAAATTTTTTCACGTCACTACCATTCAACGACGACAGAGGAATTGAATTAGTATGTTGTAGGATGACAACCATACTTGGGTGCAGGATTCTACACAATTAAAAGCGATGGCGACATCATTCTTTTCACGCTTATATACCACAATGGCAAGCCGCAGCTATGGACCTATAGTAGATCAATGTCCTCGTGTGGTTACGAAGGAGATGAATGATGCCTTAATAGCAACGGTAACCCTTGAAGAGGTACATTAGACTACTTTTCAGTTAGGAGCCACCAAAGCTCCATGTCCAGATGGTCTGAATGATTTATTTTATCAAACGCACCGGGACATCATCAAAGACAACCTCTTTACAGCGGAACGCAATTTTTTTATATCAGGAATTATGCCCTCCGCTCTGAATAGGACTATTATCTCCTTGATTCCTAAAACTCCCCACCCCGAAAGTTTGGATCAATATCGCCCTATCAGCTTATGTAATTATGCTTACAAAATTATCTCGAAACTCATTGCCAATAGATTAAAACCTATGCTACCAGATTTGATCTCTGAAGAACAGTGTGCTTTTGTGGGCGGTAAGCAGATACAGGACAATATTTTAGTAGTCCAGGAAGTTCTTCACCAGCTCAAGACAAAGAAAAGGAAGCGACATTATCATGTTATTCTTAAAATGGATATGTAGAAGGCATATGACAGGGTGGAATGGGATTTTTTACAAGATTATCTTCTCAAATTAGGATTCCACACCATGTGGATCCAGTGGGCTATGCAGTGTATAATAACACAATCATCCTGTGTTAAATTTAATGGAGAACATCTATAGTATTTCCATCCTACCAGGGGTCTTCGACAGGGTGATCCTCTATCCCCATATATTTTCATCCTGATGGTTAATCTATTATCATTTCTAATCAACAATGCCGTCAACATGGGAAACCTTAAGGGTATTTGTGACGTCCTCGCAAGTGGAATTTACAATTATTATTATAATCTATCAAACTTGTGAATTTCATTTATAGGGTTCAACATTGAAGGTTAGCATGTATAACATGGATCATTTAAAATCTAAAGTTTATACTATGAAGTTATCCTACAAACACTCTACCAAATATTAATATTAGCCAATTCATTCATGCACATAGACAAGATCACGAGAAGCTTCATTTCTTCTTATCATCATCAGGGTCTACAAAATTTATCAACCTGGACTCTTTCCATGTTCATTGCCTATATATACAACATATACATAACAAAAGTAAGGCGTAACAAAAGCCAGGGATAAAGGGTGAGGGTGTCTACTCCACGAGTTCCCACACAAGCCCATGTTCAAAAGAAACAAAAGTCAGTCAGCTTCTACATGATCAAAGGCGTCTAGGCGCTATCCATCTCAGCTCTTGCTCCATCATCACTAAAAGGAATAGGGCCAAACATTGCTCTATCGTGCTTGATAAACCATGCATCAAACTTCATTGGGATCATCTCAGCTCTACCAACATCCATCCATAACGTAGCCTCATATTTGGAGAAAGTCAGCTCAACATCAGAGTCATACACATCAATAAAGGTAACTTCAATGCTTGATACCACTCCATAACGAGCTAATGGTGGCACATCCATACTATTAATCTGAAAAATGTAAGGTATGAGCAAAAAATATGTCCAGTAAAGAATGATAAGAGTCTAACTTAGACAATCCACAACCATAAAGTCTACAAGGGAATCATGACCAAATAATTGAAGATGCTAAGATAGAATTGTCATGAATATAATCTAATGAATTTTAATGCATCATATGTGTAACCACTTGATATGAGACATACTAAATGTATCCATAAACATCAAATATACACACCACGTTCTCAATCTCTATATCAAGATGAAATGCAACAATGATGAATGAACTCACTCACCAAATAGAATTATATTTAGTGTGCATATAATCCACCCTCGATCAGTCCCTAATAGGAATTCTGCCGGCCTGATCGAGTCACTTCCGAAAATTACCTTATCCGGACTTCCACAATATTTCTATTATGGGCATGTCACTCCGAGGCATCCCGGTATCACACAACCAAGGTCCTCCCAAGACCACTCAACAAGAGGCATCTCACTCCAAGGCATCTCAGTATCACACAACTGAGGCATCCTTGATCACACACAAGGGCACCTCACTCCGAGGTATCCCGGTATCTCTTTACCGAGGCATCCAAGACCACACAGCAAGGGCATCCCAAACTTCCGGGGGCATCACCGGTATCTCCGTACCGATGGGTTCATTCACTCTCTTAAGCACATGTTTCACACCACCACACCTTTATTTAATGCATTTATCGTATGCAAAAGAAAAGACTCCAAAGTATCTAACTATATATCTAACTCTCATGAACCTAGCACACGTACGCGTCCAAATTATAAGATAAAACCTATTATGACATGTCCCATACCATGTCAAGCAGATATTTACCCCATAATCAAGCACTATGCACCGCACTCATTGCACCGCACTCATATGCACTTTTATCTCAAATGATATATGAGACTTACTCTTACACAACTAACATCTATTAGGAGGTTATTAGACTTTATGTGTGTCATACAAATCTAATATAAAAGACACAACATCTGGTATATGTTCTCGGGTCCAAACAGTTTACTAGCTAAATGAACAATTTCGGTTTCAGACACAGAAGGTATATCAATTCTTGTCGAAATACTACCAAATGTTAGTATGTTATATTTGAGACATATATTGACATTTTCCATGAAGAAAATTAAGTCTAATTCTCACTGTATTAAGAGTATTAGTCGCCACAATCTTTACTAGTACCCTGTACCGACGTCCAGATTTTATATCTGCAAAGAAAATTGTTTTACTAGCCAATTATTCTCTGTTTAATCCCAAATTTTGACACGTTATTCCTTAAAATGTGTTCTAAAATTTTTATTAAGGATTAAAAGTCAAATTCTAACTAGGTAAATACAGAAAATTCGTATAATCAGTAAAGGTCAAACCGTTTCTCATAAAAACAGTTTACTGGTTTTACCAAATTCACTTCTATCTCTATGTTTTTATATTCATATGGTTATAGCTAGGTTTCTAATTCAATCTTATAGATGTTCTATCATGTAGAATGGTTTCTTTCTTATTTCATCAATATACCCTAAAGAAAATAACACAAAACAAAGGACTCCCTAGCCATTTTCTCCTAGAACAGAATAGGTATACACGATTCCTTCACTTCTAGCCCAACTAAACACTTATTTCTCCACAAATCTCTTCTACAACACTTCAATACTCTATCACAGCAACTAAGAGTAACTTCAGCAAGTTTTCTCAACAAAGAATCCTTTCGCAGCTCGGCTCAAAGCATATATCCACACCTCAACTCACACATCACAACATTCACCTCATTTCTTCACTCAGCAAGCATCTCTTCACTTTGCTCAATCAAAACAGCCAACTTTCATCAAGTTTTCGAGACATGCAAGACTCAAAAGCAACATGCAATGACTTCTAACTTCAATCTTGTACTCATCAAGCTCAAATCAACACAAAACAACAACTTTACATCTAATCCTCCACCATTCGACTAGATTCTCAAGTTCCTTGACAAGAACAATGTATAACTTCTACTTTACCAAAAAAAAAAATAATAATAATAATGGATAACTTCTAGTTTAGAAACTTATCTTTCCTTACCCTGTTCAGCTATTAGATAACTCAAAGATTCTTCAAAAATCAGCACCAAAGCTTGCATGCGAGAAGGAGAAATCGCTGGTTTTAGTTACTGGTTTCCTTGCTGTTCGACCGAGAGAAATAGAGAAGAAGAAGATGAAGGTGGGTTTCGGTCTTGAAGAGAGAGAGGGTTTCAAAATTTAAGAGGGTAACTAGGCTACAAGCTAATCCCTAGGCTAGACTAATGATGAGATTTTGCTAATGATTATGTTCCTTTTTGATTGTTTTCGGTTTGTGGGAATCGAAACCGTGGGTGATGAGGAAAAACGAAGAGAAAAGAGAGAGAAGTGTCGTGGCCTCCAAGTTTGATGTCTTTTGCCATTTGTCACTCAAATTCAATTAGTCTCTAATCCGTGTCGTTAGTTGGTTCATTAGTTTCTAATGTTTTTCACTTAATTCCTTTTCAATTCCATTAGGTTTCAATTCTATCATAATCATATAAAGTTATGAAATTATATGACATATTAACTATTTAGTGTTAGTCTATAGAGAATTCATCACAAGAAATGCTAAAGTTAGAAATTGATATTAACATTACAATCACCAATCAAATTATCATAACTATAATCTATAAAATAAAATCACTCGGGCCTAAATATTCGTCTCTGGCCCAACAGGCTTAATCTATAACAATTCCGGCCCACTAAACTAAATTTACCAATCTAACAATTCTAAATCTTGGCCTGCTCTAAACTAAGCCCAAGCCCATAGTCTCTCATTCGGCTTTTTAAGTCCAAATCGTGTGGCCCACTTACTTCTTAAGCCCACACATTTCTCACGATCCATCGGGTTCACTTTCTGGACCAATCTAATTAATCTAAGTTCCTAATGATCTAATTACAATAATGAAGGTCGGTGAAATTTGGGATGTCACAGTATCAAACTTAACAGGTGGTGTCCTACTCTATCACATCTGTTTTTCGCAAACAATGCTATTTTCTTTCTAGATGGTACTGTTCATGAATGTCATAATTTAGCGAATATATTGCATCAATTTTGCTTAGCGACAGGGCAAGAAGTTAATCAAAATAAATCGTGAATCTTTTTCAATAAAGCTTGCTTGCTAGATTATAGGAGAATATGGCCAGGGAGTTGAGAGTACCTGTTTTGCAAAGGTCTGGCAAATATTTGGGGATACCTTCCAATTGGGGGCGCTCGAAAAAGGATAGGTTTTCCTGGATAATGGGGAGAGTTCATTCCAAATTGAAAGGCTAGAAAGAAAATCTCATTTTAAAAGGTGGGAAGGAGATCCTTCTTAAAACTGTAGTACAAGCAAAACCACAATATGCCATGTCTATTTTTAAGTTACCTGTGTCTATCTACAAATCTATTGAGAAAAGAATTGCAAGGTTTTGGTGGCAGAATGATAGGTGCAAATCATGTATTCATTGGCAAAGTTGGGAAGTTCTGAAAAAGAAGAAAAGAGGATGGTGGTTTGGGATTTCAAGATTTGCTAAAGTTTAATAAAGCAATGCTAGGCAAGCAAGCATGGCGTTTATTTCAACAACCATTATCTTTATGGAGCAAAGTCTTTAAAGGACTTTACTTCCATTCAAAGAGCTTCTGTAATGCAGAAAAAAGCTCTCACCCATCTTGGGGCTGGCAGAGTCTTCTTATCGGAAGAGAAGCTATCCTACCCAACATTCGTTGGTCTGTAGGAGGCAGGTGATCAATCAAAATTCATGGAGATAGGTGGCTACGTATTGGAATATTAGGTGGACCTACAGTACGCGAAGAACCTCAAATGGTGGCTGACCTTATAGATCAAACCAACAGTACCTGGAATGTTAATCTGCTAAACAGACTATTCGACTCGCAGGTGACGGATTAAATCATTACCATCCCAGTAAGACCCAACTTTGTTAAGGATAAACTTATTTGGACTACTACCAAAGATGGATGTTACACTGTCAAAACTGCATATCATACACTCATAGATTCAGCAACAACTTAGACAAACAACACGGCTTCCACATCTTACTAGAATTCGAGATGGCTATGGAAGAAAATTTGGAAAATGCATACACCCCCAAAAGTTCGAACATTCCTATGGTTGCTATGTCACAATGCTTTGGCCACAAGAGCAAATTTATATCAGCGTATCATTGCAAATCCAAGTTGTCTTCTATGCAATTAGCAAACACTAGAAATCCTAGAACACTTGTTCTTACTATGTCCATGGACTAAACACATTTGGTTGCATCCCCAAATAGATATTCAGATCTCACCTCATGTTATTTAGAGAATAGACGCTTGGATCACAGAGAAAGTTTGAAGACATAACTCATTACCTGGCTTGGAGACAATAGTGAATGTGCTTTGGCAAATTTGGCGAGCTCGAAATGGATTCATCTTCAAAAGTGAGAGACTTGAACCAATAAATGTGGCTGAGGCAGCGCTTGCTCATAACCATGTCGCTCAGCTGGCTGCTCAATCTTTGACCAGCAAAGGCAGGTCGCTCTAGAACGGGGGAACACTCTGTGACATCTAGATTTTCGGGTTCTGATTTCGATTATATAAATTGGGCATTTCTGTGACACCCCTCGACACGGCCCCCGATCCGCTAGGGTCGCCACAGCCTGCTTACCTATCACTTGTCCTAATAACATGTTACTCTAATACCATTTCAATTACAGCGGGTCCATAAGTCCTGGAGGGTTTGTATCATTTTGATCGGTCCCAGCATAGTTCATATAACGGAAGCATACTCGATATCTCCCTAACCTGTACACAAACTAAATAATACAATGCAATGCACACCAACTACACTTTTCATATATATGGAAGCTAATGCCGAACCACTTTTATTTACATACTTTGATGGATTTCATGAGTTGGTACAACAAAAGGCCAAGGCTTTAACTAAGCTCGGCTAAACCCAAAAAGAACTCGACTATACATCAGACATATACATCTATACACCAGTTAGTGTCGCCCATCCCAAAAAGTGTCAACCTCCACCAATCACACGCTCCTATCACACCCATCCCGGTGCATTGGCTGGTGGCGGCAGCAACATCCCCATCATCCTCCCATCTTGATGAACATGGACGGATAGAAACTCCTGTACTATGGGACCATCAGGAAGGCCCACATCATACATAACCAAAACATGGATGCGGATAAACACCAAACCATGAACACCAATGCAGGGGTAATCTGAGCACTCGACCTCAACATTAGACGAAAACCATAAAATGTACCACGCGTGATAGGTGATAGAGGCATCTCTCAATCTGAAATGTTAGTCCCCAAAGGGGTGAGTACAACCATTCAGCAGTAAAGATCCATCAAACTACACAATGCAACAAGCAAGACAATCGAGACATCACAAGTAAAGCACATATTATTCATGCTATCAAGCATACATCACCATGCGGTCATGCATATAATGCCATGTAGTCATGCATATCTCACCATGCTATCGTGCATATACCACCATGCAATCATACTTGTATTTCCATGAGGTTCATTCTATGCCATATGCACGTACATACTCATGATACATATCATCCATGCTATCATGTATACATCCCCATGAGATCCATTCAAGCCTTCATGATCGTATTCTTAATGTCAAATAGCATCAATTTACTTTCATAAACAAATCGTGCATCATGCCACATGCATACACCCATGCACATGATTCAATTTCAAATTTTATCTTTCACAAGGATCTCATCATTTTTCATCTAGGGACCAATGTTTGCATCCCTCAATTTATCGCTTGCACCCAACATGGCATCGACAAGAACCTCTGGCACAAACGTCTGAGCATCTCGCATCCCACCTGGCATCATGAGGAATCCCCCTGGCACAAACCTCAAGGGATTCCGGAATTACGTACCAACATACCACCAAGCACTGGAATTACGTACCGTATACCACAGGGCATCTCGAAACTCCCGATGACCCTTCTACACAAACCTCCGGGCATCCCAACACTCCTGGGGCATCGTCGGCTCACACCTCCAATGGTATCATTATTATCACAATATTTAATCACATATATGTCTCATTTTCAACATGGCATTTGATGCAACAATATCAGAGGTTTAAACCAGATTTTTGATGCCATATGATGTGACAAATGTTGCCATATATGCAGTACACATAACACCCACGATATCACATTTCATAAAACAATTCATTGGTTTTCGAAAATAGAACAAATTTTTGGGTAAAGCAGAATGCACCTCCTTAGTAAAAAATGTTGGAAAATTAGTAAATAATCTCAATAAATTCTGAAAATTTAACGTGATGTAAAAAAGACGTAGAGAAAGATATTTCATGAAGAACACCATGTCGAAAGAGCTTCATACGAGTTGCTACAGTCCATACATCATAACAAAAGGAATTCCAACACCACTTCTGCATAGTTTCGAAAATTATTTCGATTAAGCCCTTAAATGAAACCCGAAAATTCTGAGATTTTAATATGTTATAACTGAGACCTAGAGGTAAAAGTCCCATAAAGAAATCAAAGTCTAATTCCTTTAGGATTACAATTTCTAATTTTCATAATTCTCCCTAACTCTCGGTTCACTGTCCAGCTTCATCCTTTTCAAAGAAAAATGGTTTTCTGCGATCATTACTTGTCTTTTTATTTGCAAATTTTAGTATGTTACTCCTCAAGATGTCGCCTACTTTCATCTCATTTTTAGTATGTTAATCTTCAAGAAGTCCTCTACAACTTTCATGAAGAAGTCGAAGTCGGATTCCGACTAGAACATTGCATGCAACTCACGAAATCACAAAGTCGGACTGTTTTTCTAGAAACAGAATACTAGGCTAGAATACAACTCCTATAACTACGAAATTTCTCACCTCATTCGCATCCGAAATTCACCATTCATCACACACAAAATACAGCAAGCAAAGGGTAGATCAATGGATTCTACTTGCCTCTAATCCAAGCGAAAACACAGCAAGCAAATGGCGGGGCAAGGCGGTTTGACGGCGGGACTCGGCGCACGCACAGCAACGGATGGACCTCCTTCTTCCTTTTTCTCTTTCTCTCTTTATCTCTTCCTCTTTTCCTCTCCTTCTCTCGTGCAACGTCCCTCTCTCTCTCTCTCTCTCTCTCTCTCTCTCTCTCTCTCTCTCTCTCGGTCGATAGCCCCCTTCATCAATCCGCCCCTCCTCTTTTCTTTCCCCTTCATCATTAGCAACCATTTGATTTTGCATGGCTTATTACACTTGGCTACAATGGACTAACACTTGGCAAGCTCCTCTTGCCACTTGGGGATTTTCATGCAAGTTGATGGGCCTCCCTTGGGCCGGGCCTCTCCCCCTTCGGTTGATGGCAGCCCCCTCGCTTTGGGTTTCGTGGGCCAGGCCTTAATGGCCGAACAGTGGGGCTAGTCTTTGGGCTTAAAATCTCGGCCCACTCATTCTTTTAATAAACTATTCTAATTCCCCACTTATATAAATTTTTAATAATTCCATCCACCTTCTTTGTCTCATGTTCAACTCTTATTTTTGCGAAAACAAATACTTCATCTTCTTTGTCTCATGTTCAACTCTTTTTGCGAAAGAAGATACTCAAACTCTTATGATTTGTATAGATTTCAAACTTCTCTCCATACAGATAATGTCTCCATATTTTCAAAGCAAACACTATAGCTGCCAATTCCAAATCATGGGTTGGGTAATTTAACTCATGAGGTTTCAACTGCCTCGATGCATAGGTTATGACTTTGCCATGCTGCATCAAAACACATCCCAGACCTTTATGAGATGCATCACTATACACCGTGAATCCTTCAAATCCAGATGGTATAGTTAGAATTGGAGCTGTAGTCAACTTTCTTTTAAGTTCCTGAAAACTTCTTTCACATTCTCCACTCCATTCAAATTTTACATTATTTTGGGTCAATTTCGTTAAAGGGCCTGCTAGATGTGAAAATCCTTCGATAAACCTCCTATAATAGCCAGCCAGTCCTAAGAAACTTCGTATCTCAGTTGGCATCGTCGGTCTTGGCCAATTCACTACCATCTCAACCTTTGCAGGGTCCATTGCAATTCCTTTACCTGACACCAGGTACCCTAAAAATATTATCTGATCCAGCCAGAATTCACACTTACTGAATTTGGCGTATAACTTATGATCTCTTAGTGTTTGCAATGCTATCCTTAGGTGTCGTTCATGCTCTTCAGGTCCTTTAGAATATATCAGGATATCATCAATGAAGACAGTTACAAACTGATCCAGATGAGGCTTAAATATCCTATTCATTAAATCCATGAATGCGGCTGGGGCATTCGTTAATCCAAAAGGCATAACTAAGAACTCATAATGCCCATAACGAGTCCTAAATGCAGTCTTAGGAATGTCCTCTTTCTTTATCCTTAACTGATGGTATCCTGACCTTAAGTCAATATTAGAAAAGACTGAACTTCCTTGCAACTGATCAAATAAATCATCAATTCTAGGCAAGGGATACTTATTCTTTATAGTCACTTGGTTCAGTTATCTATAGTCAATACATAGTCGCATCGACCCGTCCTTCTTTTTCACAAATAGAACTGGTGCACCCCAAGGTGAAGCACTTGGCCTAATAAATCCCTTATCATGTAACTCTTGTAGTTGCACCTTCAACTCCTTCAACTGTACTAAGGCCATTATATACAGGGCTTTCGATATTGGTCCTGTTTCAGGCATTAGTTCAATTTCAAACTCAATCTCTCGCTCTGGCGGTAATCCATGCAACTCCTCAGGAAACACATCCTGAAATTCCCTGACTATTTGAATCTCATCGATTTCAGCCTCTTTCTTAGTAAGATCTCTTACCACTGCTAGGTATCCTTGACATCCTTCGTCAAGTAAATCACAAGCTTCTACCATTGAGATAATGGCCATATAGGGGTTTGTTTGTCCTCTAAAAGATTCAAAACTAAACTGATCAGGTAACATGAACTGGATCACTTTCCTATAGCAATCCACCTTAGCCATATGCTTACGGAGCCTATCCATTCCTATGATAACATCAAAATCATACATAGCCATCACAACTAGATCTATTTCCATATCTCGCTCTTCTATAGTTATCTTCCACTTTGCACACATCATTGTAGATAACACCATATTCTTTAAAGGCGTGGAAACACAAAGAGGCGTCTCAAGAGGCGTAGCTTCTATTTCACTCAATTGCCTATATCTTTCAGATATAAATGAATACGTAGCACCCGTGTCAAACAATGCATATGCCTTCTTGCCATTTATGAAAATCGTACCTGATATAACATTTTTGGAAGCTTCCTCTTCCTCTTGGGTGAGCATACACCCTTCCTTGTGCTGGTGGCCTCTGAGGATTCCTTGGTAGGTTTGATCTAACAGCACTTTGCTGTCCCTGTCGCACCGAGCCAACACTTAGCTGCGACCCCTCTTATGGACAGTCTTTCTTGACGTGACCTATCTGTCCACAGCCATAGCATTTCGGCCATCCATTGCAAGGTCCTAGGCCATGTCGTCCATCACACATTCGACAAACATCATGCTGATAGGGTGCTTTCCCTATATTCAGGCCATCTCTAGCTCTTCCAAAATTTCCAAAATTACTCTTTTTCTTAGAATCCCAAGTCTGACCATGACCAGGATAGGGTCTCTTACCCCTTCTTATATCATTAAAGGTCAACTATCTCTTAGACTCTGATCGCTCTCTCACTAGCTCTTGTTCCACTAACTGTGCCCTTTCATAAATCTCATTATAATCCCTTATATTCAAAGGCACCAGTTGTTTCCTAATATCAGTCATCAACCCTGTCAGAAATCTCTTAGATTTTTCCTCATGATCCTCAATCAGCCTGGGAGCATACCTAGACAACTCAGAAAATTTGACCTCATACTGATCCACTGACAGCTCCCTTTGTTCCAACTGAACAAATTTAGTGATCTTCTTATCCTTGGCACAATCAAAGAAATGCTTCCTATTAAAAGCTCTAACAAATTCAACCCAATTCATATTAGTACCTGGTGGAAAGATCATATCCCTCGAAGCTCTCCACCAAAACTTTGCATTTCCCTCCAGCTGGTACTCTGCCAAAACTATCTTCTCAGCATCACTGCAGTCCAACAATCGGAAAATTTGTTCTATCCCATCAATCCAATGTTCCGCCTCCTCAGGACTTCCCATTCCACTAAACTTAGGTGGCTTCAACTTCAGAAATTGCTCCACCAGTCCTTGAGGGCGACGTTCCACTTCGGGTTGTTGCTGCGCTTGCCTTTCCATCAGATTTCCAATATTGGCCAATGCCTGCAGGATATCTTCCATTCGGGGTTTAGCCCTTGCAGCAAAGGCTTCAGCCATCGATGGATGAGCACTTCCAAGCATTTGCCTCAGGAATAATCTGTAACTCAATGTCTCCATTTAAAAGCAACTACTACTATATAAGTAACATAAACATGTTACTGGCACCTAAAGACAACTCATAACAAACTACTAGGCATTTACGAGTGAATACCCATCACCCGTTATTCAAAGTTAACCAATTATTCCAGTTAATATCCTATGGTGTGCATTGTCATCATATTCCTCAATTTCCAAATGAGGTTCCTTATCACTCCACCTATAACCATTGCTCTGATAACAAAAAGGGGGATGTGGCACCCCTCGACACTGCCCCCGATCCGCTAGGGTCGCCACAGCCTACTCACCTATCACTTGTCCTGATAACATTCCACTCTGATACCATTTCAATTGCAGCGGGTCCATACAACCTGGGGGTTTACATCTTTTAGATTGGTCCCAGCGTAGTTCATATGATGGAAGCATACTCCACATCTCCCTAACCCGTACACAAACTAAATAATATGATGCAATACACACCAACTACAACCTTTCATATATATATATATATATATATGCATTTTAGGGCCAAATAACTTTTATTCACATACTAAGATGGATTTCACAAGTCGGTGTAACAAAAGGGCCAAGACTTTAAGTAAGCTCGGCTAAACCCAAAAAGAAACCCGACTATACATCAAACGTGAACATCTATCCATCAGCTAGTGTCGGCCATCCCAAAAACTGTCAACCTCCACCAGTCACACGCTCCTATCACAACCATCCTGGTGCATCGGCCAGTGGCGGTGGCAGCATCCCCATCATCCTCCCATCTCTACAAACATGGACAGACAAAAACTCTTGTACAACGGGACCATCAGGGGTGCGGATAAACACCAAACCATGAACACTGACGCAGGGGTGCTCCGAGCACTTGACCTCCACATTAGACGGTAATCCATAAAACGTACTATGTGTGACAGGTGATAGAGGCATCTTTCAATCTGAAATGTTAGTCCCCAAAGGGGTGAGTACAACCACTCAGCAGTAAAGATCCACCAAACTACACAATGCAACAAGCAAGAAAATCAAGATATCACGAGTATAGCACATATCATCCATGCTATCAAGCATACATCACCATGCAGTCGTGCATATATCATCATGCAGTCATGCATATATCATCATGCAGTCATGCATATCTCACCATGCCATCGTGCATATATCACCATGTAGTCATGCATATCTCACCATGCCATTGTGCATATATCACCGTGCAGTCATGCATATCTCACCATGCCATCGTGCATATATCACCATGATTCATATCATCCATGCTATCAAGCATATATCCCCATGAGATCCACTCAAGCCTTCATGATCGCATTCTCAATGTCAAATAGCATCAATTTATTTTCATAAGCAGATCATGCATTATGCCATATGCATACACCTATGCACATGATTCAATTTCATTATTTATCTTTCACAAGGATCTCATTATTTTTCTTCTAGGAACCAATGTTTGCATCCCTCAATTTATTGCTCGCACCCAACTTGGCATCGCGAGGGCCTTCGGCACAAACCTCCGGGCATCCGGCACAAACCTCCGGGCATCTCGCATCCCAACTAGCATCACAAGGAATCCCCCCGGCATAAACCTCCAGGGCTTCCGAAATTACGTATCGCCATACAACAAGGCATTCCCTTTGGACATTATGTACCGTATACCACCGGGCATCTCGAAACTCCCGAGGACCTCCGAGCATGTATTCATAATACAACCAGGCATTCGGCTCAAACCTTCGGGCATCCCGACACGCCCGGGGCCTTGTCAGCTCACACCTCCGACAGTGTTGTTATTATCACAATTTATGATCACATATATGTCTCATTTTCAACATGGCATTTGATGCAACAATATCAAAGGTCTCAACCAACTTTTGATGTCATATGATATGCCAAACATCACCACATATGCAGTACGCATAGCACTCACAATATCACATTTCATAAAGAAATTCATTGGCTTTTGAAAATAGAACCAATTTTCGGGTAAAATAGAATGCACCTCTTTAGTAAAAATTCTTGGAAAATTAGTAAAAAATCTCAATGAATTCTGAAAATTTAACATGATGTAAACAAGGTCCAGAGGAAGATATTTCATGAAGAACACCATGTCAAGAAAGTTCCACATCAATCACATATATCCACACATCACAGCAAAAGAAATTCCAATACCACTTTTGCACAGTTTTGGAAATAATTTCGATTAAACACTTAAATGAACTCCAAAAATTCTGAGATTTTAATATGTTATAAATAATATCTAGTGGTAAAATTGTCATGAAGAAATAGAAGTATAATTACTTCTATATTAAAAGATATAATTTTTATAACTCTCCCTAACTCTCGGTTCACCGTCCAGATTAATCCTTTTCAAAGAAATCATTTTTCATGACCAATACTTGTCTGTTTATTCTAAAATTTTGTATGTTACTACTCAATATGTCATCTACAACTATTATCAAGAACACAAGATCAAATTCGGACTGGATAATTTCACAAAATTCACAGAATCGCACTAGGTCAGCAAAACAGTTTCCAGATCTAGCTTCTTCAAAGAAAAATGATTTCACCGACCTATACTTGTTCATTTCCTCTAAAATTTTTATATGTTATTCTCCAGGAAGTCCTTTACAACTTTTATTAAGAAGTGAAAGTGAGGTTTCAACTAGAACATCACATGCAACTCACGAAAACACCAAAGGTCGGACTGTTTTTCCCAGAAACAAAATACTAGGCTAGAACACAACTCCTATAACTTCGAAATTTCACACTTCATCCACATCCGAAATTCACCATTCACTATTCATCACACACCAAACACAACAAGAAAATGGTAGATCAATGGACTCTGCTTGCTTCTAATCCAAGCAAAACACAGCAAGCAAACGGCGGGGCAAGGCGGCTCAACGGCGTCGAGTTGGCAGATTATCGGCAGCAACGGGCCTCCTTCTTCCTCCTCTTCTCTCACACGCTCACTCTCCCTCTCTCGATTTCACTCTCTCTCTTGATGTAGCTAGTATAAACACCTAGAGGGGGTGAATAGGTGTAAAAATAATTTCTCGAGATACGAAAGCAATACTAGGCAACCGATAGAAAGGAAGTACTCTTTTACTTAACCAAAATGAATTACGATGAAAGTAAAGTAAAGAGTAGGGAAGAGAAGATTAAACACAAGATTTATAGTGGTTCGGCTTATCCCAAGCCTACGTCCACTCTTTCGCACTGACAGCCTATCGGCTGGATTCCACTATGAACAAAAGAGATGTTACAGCACAACTTTTCCTTGATTCCACAGTGTAGATGTTCTATCACACTTCCTCAAGGTTTCTCACAAATATAAACTCTCTTTTGCGTACAAGATTTCGCTCAAAGGAATTGACTAAATAACAAGGAGCTTTAGACTTTGGAATTCTTCTATCGCGCACTTCTCGAACAACTTAGAACGTCTTCCTTATATACTCCTTTACGCCATCATACCCGTTGGCACTTACCAAAGGAATTCCTCCAATCTACCCGTTGGACGGAATCAATTAGGAAGATCATTTGAGCTATTAAAGGAACATGTCGATAGCCCATCAATCATGTTCGCCCATACAATTAGGATCTCGGTTTCCATAAGTAGAACCTTCCACGAATATTTCGCCAATCAACGGATCCTTAATCTTCGAATCAATCTCGATCAATTAAAAGGATTTCATTATGTCATATCCAGCCAAGAGATCTTCTCCAGTCGATAAGGTCATATCCTTAATAAAACATCCAGTTCTGGATAGCCTTTCTTCAACGGATTAGAACTGTCAATGAGGATAGACTTTGAATCTTGAGTCTGGCTGTCCGGAGGTCTTCAGACTTTAAAGAGTCTCGCAAACCTTCGAGACTAGACTGATGGAAACATTTTGTCAGCTTCAAAACATTTCAAGAAGATTTTTCCAACAATCTCCCCCTTTTTGATGATGACAAAAATATCCTACAGATTTGGATAACTTTGACCTGCAAAACATTTCTCAAACAAATATACATATCTTATAAAGATAAATGGCTAAATGAATAACACTAGAATCTGCAACCATAGAAAATAGGTTAGTCTTGAATATGATAAAGCCATCCATAAGATATCAATAGTAGTCAATAGCAGTCAAATCCAAATTCACATCCAGACACAAAATTAAAGTCAAACATCAATCCAAATCAAACAATCCAAACGATTAAAAATTCAAAGTTTGATTCAAATCTTTCTCCCCCTTTTTGTCAGCATTAAAAAGGTTGAGAAGAAAATGGAATAAAGTCAAGATTGCTTGGGAACGCGGACAAGCTGGAAATCTCCCATGGATGAACGATCCCTTCCAGCCTTTTCAAGTCTTCCTTCGGTTGTGCAACCTCCTCACCCTTAGCATTAGCCTGAATCTGAACAGAGAGGGCTTGGATCTGATCTTTCAAAGAAACTGAAGAAACTTGACCTGCATTATGCAAGCTTTGAACCTCGCATCCTAGAGCATAAATTTGACCGCGCATCTCCAAGAGAATATCCATAATTCTGCGAAAATCTGCTGAGCTGTCGGTCTGCGTACTGGCTTCAGCACGATCTGCAGATGATGGCATATCAGAATAATCACGCAGATTTGGCGATGAAGCATCATGTTCTTCTTCAGGAAAATGAGAGGCATGAATGTCTTCTGGGTCGGCTGGAGAGCGGCTGACTCCCTCACTGGTAGCAGCTGACATCCCTCTTTTCTCATTATCTCCCCCTGTTTCTATGCCTTCAGGTGGAGAAGAGTGTTTTTCAGGCTCTCCTTCCTCTTGATTCATTCTCTCTTCTTCTTCTTCTGCTTCTTTTTCGCCAAGTGCTCTTTCTTCTTCTTCTTTTTCATCCCTTGCCTCCTTAGCATCTTCTCTTCTCTCTTCCTTCTCCTTCTTCTTCTCTCTTCTCTTTCTTTCTCTTCTCTTTCTCGAGTCCTCTGTTCTGAGTCTTTCACTGGAGCAGAACGGCTAAGATGTTTCAACGCCATTGCAGAGATGGTGATGTCTTCCTCATCATCTTCATCTTCAACGATGAGAGCTCTCCTTTTCTTGGATGGAGCAACCATGGGCTCCTTTCCTTTTCTTTTTGATGCAGAAGAGATTTGATGAGACTTTACAGGAGTCTTCTCCTTAAATTTCTCCAACGCCTTGCTTAGCTCCTTCAGACGCATCTTGGTCACCATTTTCAGTCCTACCACCATATGATCACACGATCGAGCACAAAGAATTTGTGGAGGCTGAATGTTCAGATGTCTGAATAACTTCGTCACAAGACTTGGATAAGGAAGTTGACCTATGTCTTTCACCACTGCTCTATACATGTGGAACATAACAGTGTGAGGAAGAGAAAACTTTTTCCCAGTGAGAATGGCATACATCAGCTTTGCCTCTGAACTTGAAACATCAGTCTTGGAAGTTGATTTCGGTCTGAGGCAATTGATCACAATCTTGTGAAGCAGAATGTTGAACGCACTCATCCTTAGGTAGGAAATCTTTTCCTTGTTCTCTGTCCTTAACAAGTTCCAATGTAGCACGAGCAATAGAAACTTTGATCGGTTGATATCTTCCTCTCTCAACCCCTAACACATCTGCCAGTATATCCATATCCACTACAAAGTCTTGATCATTGACACTAAAAGAAAATCTATTCGCATCCAAGAAACTAAGATTCGAATAGAAATAAGCAGTTAATTCAGCGTAAGCTTCTGTGGTGTCAGAACAGAACTGCTCAAGTTGAAGAAAACTAAACTTTTCCCTCAAGTTCACATTTACAGCATCCAGAAAATCAAAATCCACACTCCTAGGGTTTATCACCCCACGCTTCAGCAATTTTGAGTATAGATCCTTTTGTTCCTTCGATCTAAACAACTCTCCCATTTTTCCTCGATTTTCCGCCGCAATACCCATCCTCGGTTGAAATTGGCTGTACAATTTGTCATCATCATTCCCATCTATCGGATTAAATCCCCAATCACGAGGATCACTTGGGATATTTGCAAGGGATTCTTCTGCCACCCCTTTACGAGCAATTCCCAAACTTTCCATTTTCCGCAAAAAGATATATTCATTCCCATATCCTTTGTCTTTAAGAAAATCATCGACGTAGTTCAATGGAATACCAGTCCCTTTTAAAACACGATAAAGCTGATAAATAAAAGAGGGCCTTTGAACTCTTACAGGATCTACGTCTTCAACGATTTCTTCTTCTTGTTGATGACCAACATTTTGAGGACTAGATGGTGGAGAATGATGCTGCTGAGAATGTTGTGGACTCTGTTGCTGATTTGGAGACTCCTCTTCTTCGGTGAGATCGAAGTGCGTAGGCCCCTCACTCATTCGCCGTGGTCCCCTGCTTGCGATCCTCGAAGACTTTCTTGAAGACGACATCTTTCTCACTCTTTGAAAGATTCTTGCTTGACTTTCCCAAGAAAAATGACAACTTTTTCGAAGATTAGGCAAGAGAAGAAAACAGGAATGGAAGATCGGTTCTTTTTAGGGTTTTTGGAGAGTAAAGCGAAGAAGAAGCAACAGTGCATAATCGGTTAAAAAGGGGGCATACGGAACGTCATAAAGGAAGGTGAAAAGATGCATTTTTAAAAAAATAACTACCTTTTTTTTTTCTTTCGAGAAAATAGTCATTTAAAAAAAAAACTTCTTTTTCAAAAGGAAACGTTGCAATAATCACGTCAATTAAAGATAGCAATAATAAGACACGGTTGATGATCGTACCTTTTCACGATGAGATTCGAGAGAGAGAATAACTTACAGTCAAGGTTTTGTTTGCGAGAGTCGAGTGCGAGAGTCTCTAGACTTTAACTTCTTCAAACCTCAAAATGTTGAGTTTGGAGCGCATAATTTCATATTGATTTTTCTCCAAAGGCTTTGTGAATATATCCGCCAGTTGGTTTTTTGAATCAACATACTAAATCGAAACTTCTCCATTTTGAACATGATATCTAATGAAGTGATGTCAAATCTCTATATGCTTTGCTCTTGAGTGAAGAATATGATTTTTGGTAAGATTGATTGCATTGGTGTTGTCGAAATTAATCTCCGTGCATGAATCTTCAATTCCAAAGTCTCTTAGCTGTTGTTTTGTCCACAGAATTTGTGAACAGCAACTTCCGAGAGCTACATACTCGCTTCGCTTTGTAGAGAGAGCTATCGTACTCTGCTTTCTTGAAAACCAAGATATTGTCCCGCCTCCAAGTAGTTGATAGGTACCCGAGGTGCTCTTTCTATCAACTCGCAATCCGGCTAGATCTGCGTCGAGTATCCAAGAAGAGTAAAGTCTCCTCTTTTAGGATACCAGAGACCGATGCTTGAAGTTGAAGCAATGTATTTAATAATACGCTTTGTAGCACTTAAATGAGATTCTTTAGGGTTTGCTTGAAATCTGGCACAAATGCAAACACTAAACAAAATGTCAGGTCTAGAAGCAGTAAGATAAAGAAGTGAGCCAATGATACTCTTGTATATTTTTGGTCGACTTTCTTTCCTTCTTCATCTTTGTCTATCTTCAAGGAACTTGACATTGGTATTTCAGCCTTCTTGCAATTGTTCAAACCAAACTTTTTGACAAGATCATTAGCATATTTTTCTTGATGAATAAAAGTTCTTTCCTTCAGTTGTTTCACTTGAAGCCCGAGAAAGAAGGTTAACTCACCCATCATGCTCATTTCAAATTCGTCCTGCATAGTCTTAGAGAATTTCTTGCACGGACTTTCATTAAGAGATCCGAATATAATATCATCGACATATATTTGAACTAGCACAAAACTTTTGCTTTCTCTTTTGATAAAAGAGTAGTGTCTACTTTACCTTTCACAAAACCGTTTTGAATTAAAAACTTACTCAGCATGTCGTACCAAGCTCGAGTGCTTGTTTTAAGCCATATAAGGCCTTTTTGAGTCGAATATTGAGTCTGGTTTCCTTGGGTCTTCAAACCCAGGTGGTTGTTCCACATAGACTTCCTCATGGATGAATCCATTTAGGAAAGCACTTTTGACATCCATTTGGAATAACCTGAAATTTTTATGACAAGCAAATGCAAGTAATAAACAAATTGCTTCTAACCTTGCTACTGGTGCGTAAGTTTCGTCATAGTCTATCCCTTCTTCTTGCGTGTATCCCTTGGCCACGAGTCTTGCTTTGTTTCTTACGACCTTTCCTTTCTCGTCCATCTTGTTTCTGAAAACCCATTTAGCTCCAATAACAGATTTACCTTTTGGTTTAGGAGTCAATTCCCAGACATCATTGATACTGAATTGCCTGAGCTCTTCTTGCATGGCTTCAATCCAGCTTTCATCAGATAAAGCTTCATCTATGCTTTTGGGTTCTATTTCAGAAATAAGAGCCACAGCACTAGACTCTTCGCGCCTTTTGGATCTTGTGCGAATTCCTTCATTAATGTCGCCAATGATAAGATCTTTGGGATGATTGGACTTATGCTTCCAGTTGCTAGTTAATTTGTCAGAATGATGATCACTTCCTTCACTTGAATCTTCAACAATCACTTGCTATTGGTCCTTCAAAGTCTCGAAATTTGCTTCTTGAGATTTAGACTTTGTAGAGTTTGGAGCAGGTTCAGGATCTTCAAGATGAGTCTGAATAGATTCATTTTGTATAGAATCCTGGAATTTGACATTCATTGATTCTTCCATAGTTTGAGTCTTTTTGTTGTAGACTCTGTACGCTTTGCTTGTGGTTGAATATCCAAGGAAGATGCCTTCATCGACTTTTCTTCAAACTTACCAACTCGATCATTTGCATTTTTCAGTATAAAACATTTGCATCCAAACACATAAAAATATGAAACAATAGGCTTCTTTTCTTTGAATAATTCATAGGGGTTTTTTCTAGAATAGGCCTTAGAAAAACTCTATTGATAATATAACATGCTGTAAAAACTACTTCAGCCCAAAAATGTGAGGAGATGTTGCTTTCAATTAGAAGAGTTTTAGCCATTTCTTGAAGCGATCTATTCTTTCTTTCCACAACTTCATTTTGTTTTGGAGTATATGGAGAGGAGAACAAATGCTGAAAACCAGATTCATCACAAAACTTTGTAAAATCTTGATTTTCAAATTCACCTCCATGATCTGTTCTTATACTTGAAATAACATATCATTTTTCGTTTTGAACCTTTTTAGCAAATTTTTCAAAGTAAGAGAAAGTTTCAGACTTACTTGCTAGGAAATACACCCAAGTAAATCGTGAGTAGTCATCCACGATTACTAGGCAATATTTCTTACCTCCAATGCTTTGTGTTATGGTTGGTCCAAAGAGATCCATATGCAGAAGCTGCAGTACACGGTTAGTGGAAACTTGATTTATTGGTTTAAAGGAATTTCTTACTTGTTTTCCCAATATGCATGGTGTACATAGGTCAGACTTTTGATATGATAAATTGGGTAGACCACGAACAAGCTTCTTTGTTGAAATTTTGGCTATCTCGCTTCATATTGATGTGCCCAAGCTTTCTGTGCCATAAGCTTGCTTCGTCTTGGATTGAAATTAAACATTGCGATTCATCTGGTTTCACATCCAAGAGGTAGATATTTCCATGTCTTCGTCCCATAAATGACTGAGTAGAGTCTTTACTGGTTCATGAACATATACCCTCTTGAAAGTAGATTTTGAAACCGGTATCACATAGCTGACTGACACTGAGCAAATTGTAGTTGAGTCCTTCAACTAAAGAAACATTGCTTATTGTGAGGTTTCTAATCTTCACAGTTCCAAATCCCACAATTTTTCCTTTGCTGTTTCCTCCAAATGAGACTTTTCCACCATTTACTTGAACAAGTTTTATGAAGCAATTTGAGTCTCCTGTCATGTGTCTTGAGCATCCACTATCCATATACCATTTTACCTTTTTCTTGATAGTGACCTGCATTTAAAAAAGAAACTCAAACTTTCTTTGGTACCCATCTTTTCTTGGGTCTATTCGTGTTAGTATGATATGCGGTTTTTGCCCATATTTTATTGACAGGTTTCCAAACCATAGGACATTCTTTTTCAAAATGATCTACACTATTGCACTTTGAACATCTGAGAGCATTGCGACCTACTGGTTTTACAAAGGTCCTTTTAAAATGATTTTTGTAAGCATCTCTTGAGGGTCTTTGTTTGATTCTTTCCTTCACTTTAGGAAAATCAATTAAAGGAATGGTTTTAGCAGTCATTCCCAAACCAGATTTATTGAAATAAGGTCTTTGAACAGAAAGTATTTTTTCTAGTTTCTCAGATCCTATAGAAAATCTTTTGGAAATATTTGAGATATCATTTTTCAAGAATGCATTTTCTTTTGAAAGATTATCTTCACTTTCTCTAAGAGAAGAAACATTCATATCTAAACATTTCACATTTTCTTTCAAAACATTTTCTTGTTGTTTTAAGGCAGAATTTTCCTTTTTGAGTTCGGAAATCTTTTTAAGAGAAGTCTTAAGACTAAAACACAACTCATCAATGTATTTAGAAACTTTAATAGGGATTTTGAAGTTACTCACCTCAAATTCACTGTCTGAATCTGAGTCTGTCTCGGAGTTTGAATCTGAATCCGATTGTGCCATTAGACATATGTTGGCATAATCATCATCACTTTCTTCACACTCTGTATAACTCAAGGTTTATGCTTTAAGAGCTTTTCGATACTTTTCAACTTTTCCTTTCTTCTTCCTCAGAAGAGGATAGTTGGGTCTGATGTGCCCATTTTTCTTACATTCAAAGCAGACTACATCTTTGTTTGATTCATCATCCTCAACAGACCTAGTCTGTTGCTTTTGAAAACTTTGTTTCCTTGGATTGAATCTTCTTCCTTTTCTATTCAGCTTTCTGAATCTTCTTATCATGAGAGCAAGCTTCTCATCGTCCATATCGTCTTTAGAATCTGCAACATCAGAATCATCATTGGATTTTAATGCAATGGATTTCTTACCTTTAGGGTCTTCGTCTTCATTGATTCGTTCCACTTCATAAGACTGAAGAGTTCCAACCAACTCATCAACATATAGTGGCATGATTCTTTGGGTCTCTCTGATTGAGGTCTTTATGTGATTCCAATCCCTGGAGAGTCCACGCAGTAGCTTGTTTACCTCCATGGGATCAGAAATTGGTTGACCTTGATTTTCAAGACCATCACATATATGTAAAACGACTAAACATGTCGAGTTATAGATTCTCCCGATTTCATTGAAGGCTTCGTATTGACCGAGGAGAATGTTGATTCTAGTCTCTTTCACTCGATCGGTTCCTTCATAGGTAATATGTAATCTATCCCAGACTTCTTTAGCTGTAACACAAGAAGATATTTTGTTATATTCAGTAGGTGATAGAGCACAATATAAAGAATAAATTGCTTTTGCATCAAGAGCTTGTCTCTTGATTATCTCTTCCGAGTCATTTGACTAGACTCACAGTATCTTTTCCTCTTTCTGAGATAGGTGCAGCTTTAGGAATGATTCCTTTTTCTACAACATCCCATTCCAGAGGATCCTTTGATCTTAGGAACGCCTTCATCTTGTTTTTCCATATGTTGTAATCCTTTCCATCAAAGTAAGGTGGTCTGGTATTGCTTTGCCCTTCTATCAGCCCTGGAGCCAACATACTAGCCATGGATCTTTAACTCTGAAGTAAAACACTTCAAACAAAGTGAGTACACAAGCTCTGATACCAATTGATGTAGCTAGTATAAACACCTAGAGGGGGGTGAATAGGTGTAAAAACAATTTCTCGAGATACGAAAGCAATACTAGGCAACCGATAGAAAGGAAGTACTCTTTTGCTTAACCAAAATGAATTACGATCAAAGTAAAGTAAAGAGTAGGGAAGAGAAGATTAAACACAAGGTTTATAGTGGTTCGGCTTATCCCAAGCCTACGTCCACTCTTCCGCACTGACAGCCTATCGGCTGGATTCCACTATGAACAAAAGAGATGTTACAGCACAGTTTTTCCTTGATTCCATAGTGTAGATGTTCTACCACACTTCCTCAAGGTTTCTCACAAATATAAACTCTCTTTTGCGTACAAGATTTCGCTCAAATGAATTGACTAAATAACAAGGAGCTTCAGACTTTGGAATTCTTCTATCGCGCACTTCTTGAACAACTTAGAACGTCTTCCTTATATACTCCTTTACGCCATCATACCCGTTGGCACTTACCAAAGGAATTCCTCCAATCTACCCGTTGGACGGAATCAATTAGGAAGATCATTCGAGCTATTAAAGGAACATGACGATAGCCCATCAATCATGTTCGCCCATACAATAGGATCTCGGTTTCCATAAGTAGAACCTTCCATGAATATTTCGCCAATCAACGGATCCTTAATCTTGAATCAATCTCGATCAATTAAAAGGATTCCGTTATATCATATCTTTTCTAGTTGATAAGGTCATATCCTTAATAAAACAGAGATCTTCTCCAACGGATTCGATAATGTCATATCCTTAATAAAACATCCAGTTCTCACGGATAGCCTTTCTTCAACGGAAACGTTTTGTCAACTTCAAAACATTTCAAGAAAATGAGTTAAATAGACTTTGAATCTTTTGTTAAGTTGTTTCCTCAAGAACAGTTTACTAGTCTCAAACATCCCTCTTCAAACTTCCACTTTTAACACCCTAAACATCCGAAATCTATCACCATTCAAGCACACATACTAGACACAACATGCAAGAGCAGATTAAGAATCCCAACTTGCCTCTAAACTGAGCAAACAACGGGCACACGGTGATTGGACACGGCGACGAACGACGGACGCACGGCGGACGGTCGACGGGCAGCTCTCCTCCTTTCCTCTTTTCCTTTCTCTCACGATTTCTCTCGGTAACTCGCTCTCTCTCTCTCTCTCCCTTCTCGGTCGACAATGCTCCCCCTTCATCATCAACCGGTTCTCTCAAATTTTCCTCTCCTCAATGATGAACAATCATTGATTTTGCATGGGGAACACTTGGTAGCTAGGAGGGACAAATGGCCTTCTTAATGCAAGATGGGCCTCCATCTTTCAGCTGGGCTTGGGCCAGCCATGGGCCTGACGGCAGCTCTTCCTTTCCTTGGGCTTCGTGGGCCGGCCAAAGATGGGGTGAGGCAATGGGCTGGTTTGGGCTTTCAATTTTCCAGCCCATCCTCATCCTATTAATTTACCTAATCCTTAATTATATAAACACCTAATTGAAATTTATAAATCACAAAACTTTGTGACCTATCTTAATAAATTCCAATCCATAATCCCACATGGCCAAAAATAGAATTTTTCTATCAAATAATTATTCACCAAAAGCTTGGCCAAAGTCTTAATGCAAGACATGAATTTGAGCACCCCTAAAGATTGGCAAGGAATTCTAGGATGCCACTCTCTCTCTCTCTCTCTCTCTCTCGGTCACTAGCCCCCTTCATCAATCCGCCCCTCCTTTTTTCTTTCCCCTTCATCGTTAGCAATCGTTTGATTTTGCATGGCTTATTACACTTGGCTACAATGGACTAACACTTGGCAAGCTTCTCTTGCCACTTGGGGATTTTCATGCAAGTTGATGGGCCTCTCTTGGGCCGGGCCTCTCCCCCTTCAGACGATGGCAGCCCCTTCCCTTTGGGCTTCGCTGGCCAAGCCTTAATGGCCGAACGGTGGGGCTGGTCTTTAGGCTTAAAATTTCGGCCCACTCATTCTTTTAATAAACTATTCTAAATCCCCACTTATATAAATACCTAATTGAAATTTCTAGGGCCATAAAACTTGCAACATAAATCAATAAATTCCAACTTATAAAAAACATGGCGAAGAATAAAATTTTCATATCAATTAATCATCCATTAAAAAGCTCGGCCTTAATCTTATTGCAAATCATGGGTCTAATGGCTACAATATAAGCTTCCATCACTTTTTCATAGTTCATAGCACATTTAAGGGTTGTCATGAAATTCTAGGATGCCATAATTTCATCAATGCGACTACAGTGTTTTTCTCTGAGTTGGCCACCCACGAGATAACTTGACTAGCTATGTAAGCTATTCAGGACTTTAAGGAAGATAGACTTGAGAATTCGACCAGGAATCGATTACTCGACCGTGCTCATCTTTAGAGGTCATTACGGTACAGTTAAAAATCGAATTAAGATCAGAGATAGGTCGGTTTGACTAAGATGAATGACTGATCATGGGTGACTCCACCAAATTGGAAAACTCTCGTCGACTGGCACTAATTTGATTTTACTATCGTTTTGGTACCCTGTGTCCGTATTTGAATCCTTGAGATTTTCACGACAACCGAGAATCCCCAATGGGTCAAGTGGGTTCATCATGGCTCGAAGAAAATCAACCACGGGTCATTTGTCCTAAAAAGTTCTGAAAACTACCCGGTAGCTTAGGTCACACAAAAAACGTACCCGAGTGAAATTAACTGCCAATCTGAGTCCGATTTTAGAAATTGAAGATTCTGTCTTGTCACAATAAATTTTAAGAACGTCGACTCAGTCTCAGAAGATTTTTTTGACAACTGAGACTTTTTGGGAAAAGGTTGAGTTATGGCCGTTTTTTATCGGAATTTGCAAAGGACCGTTTTTATTGTGAAATTGGGATGCAAGTGGGCTACATTGGTAAGGAAAAGTACCAATTTTATTGATGAGGTGTTGAATGAATTTAAATTTGATTTGAATCAAGAGGGATTAAAGTCCAATTGGGAAGAAAACCTAGCAAAATTCGGATGCCTAATGGACCATGCATTTTGAACTATCTAAGGGCTTCTAGAAAGGGGCATAATTGTCTAAAAAGGGTGGCTGGTGGACAGCCCACAATGGTGAGCCATGAGAGAGAATGTGAGAACCGGTTCTTCCTCCCTTCTCTCTCCCATCGCCGTCTCTCTCTTCGAGCTTCCCCTTCCCTTCGGTTTCTTCTTCAGAAAGAATCGAACACCGTGAAAAACCTAGTAAGCCGGCGCGGGTTCCCCTTGCCGTTGCAGCAAGCCGCCGAGCCGGAGTCGTCACGACCGCATGCCGTTGCAGCCTCGCCGGTTGCGTCACCTCTACGTGTGCTAGCCACGCGACCGTCTTCTTTCTCCCCCTTTGTCTGCTGCTCGAAGTCCCAGCAGATCTGGAATGGACGCTGGAGCTGCAGCCACACTAGAGCTACCGTCGCTGCCGTTTGCCTCACGCTCGCCCGCCGTACGTCGTCTGCCCCCTGTCCAATCAAGTTGTCATCCAGCTCTTGCCGCCTATGTTCAACTCTATTTGGCCACCTTAAGCCGCTGCTCAACCACCTCCGACCTCCGTTCGGCCTCACCGGAGCTCCGCCTAGCCCTAGCCGCCCTTGGCTGCCTCAATCGACGCCGGATCCACCCTCAACCAACAAAGCGAACAGACAGTGCGAGAAATGGGTATGGCAATAGCTTTGTGGCCCGTTTTGGCTGGCTTCTCGAGCCTGGATGTTCGGCCCGCCTTGAGAAAAGTCAATCGTTGCGTCGATCCCGTCGTTTTGTATGAGTTTTGCTCACTAATGCCTTCTTAGTTTGCTAATTATACTTAAAGGTTGATTAGTGTTAGTTAAGTGTAATTAGGTGGATAGATTAGAATGAATTAGCGATTATTAGTTGATTGCATTGCATATTAGTTAGTTGGTTAGTGTACTTAGATAGAGAATTGCCTATAGTATTTATTGGATGCTCCATGGGATTTTTCCCGACCCTTATCGGGTGTTAATTAGGCAATTCGGGAATAAATGGAATTTTTAGGAATTAAATATTAATTTTTGAAATTAATTATTTAATTATTTATTTTCCAAAAATTCAACTGGGATGGCCAGTGACCGAGATTTTATGTTGATGGTCGTGGTGCGTAAATTCGTTTATTTAATTGAAATTTTATATGGCTAAAATGAATTTATTGTATTTATTTATTTAATTTTCGAAATTAATTATTATTTATTTATTTTCCAGAAATTCAACCGGGATGGCCGTGACCGAGATTTTATGCTGATTGTCGTGGCGCAATCCATTTGTTTAATTGAGATTTATTTTGTGTTGAAATGAATTATTTGTGAAATTGAGAATTATTCTTTAATTGAATAATCTTTGGTTATTAATTGAAAAATAACCGAAAGCATCGGTTGATAATGCCAAAAATATTTGAGTGGACTACAAAAAAAAAATGTGTTAGTTATGGAAAGGAAAATATTATATTTTGGCTAAGGTCAACCATGTGCACATGCACGATATTTTATCGGGTATGATAAAAGATGAGAAGAAATGCGGTGTGGCGTGGCTCGGCGATTATTACATCACTTTGGCATGTAGGATGCCTTAGAGAATGCACGTAAATTGCTGAATATATATCAGGCCTGTGTGGTGATAATTGATCATGCTTGTATGGCGTAGAACATGCTTGTGTGGCGTAGATCGTGCCTGCGTGGCCGTATTTCTGTGTGTCGAGTATCGTACCCGTGTGGCCAAAAGTAATTGGAATGCTTGAGAGCATGCGCATAAAGTGTTTATTGTACATCACATTGGCGAAATCGACGCTAGAGAGAGAAAGAACATACGTGATTTGTGGACATACGTGGTTCAGTGACTAGGTATTATAGTGGAAATTGTATAGTATGGTTGGGAGTGACTAAGAGATGATCTGACTAACATGTAATCGACTAGGTCGATTGATCAATGATTTAATCTAAGTGTGGATTTATTGTGATTCAATGGTTCGATATGATGTTGTGAATTGACTGATTGAGTCGAAATGACCTTGCGATGGTTCGAGTGACGCGTAATCGACTAGGTCGATTTGATCGATGCTTCAATCAGTGATGTGATTGCTTGGGTGCCTACTTGATCTGTGCTAATATGCAGGTGGAATTTGAAGCCAAGGTAAGTCATCTGACTCATGTTGTGCATAGGCAGCCCTAAGGTGTATTAATTTACTAATTAGGTTTTAAGGGGTAGAACTTGCTGAGACGTAGTCTCATCTCGGTTGTGGGACAACATTTCAGGATCCTGATGAGGTACCTGAGGAGAAAGAACCCGAAGAGGAGTATCTGGAGGAGAACCCCAAAGGTGATCCAGAGTAGGATCCTGATGAGAACTGAGACTCCATTCCTATTTGATGACTTTTGTTGTGGAACTTGTTGAGTAGAAACTGACCTTTTTAAGATGGCTTGTATATGTATATGTATGACTGAGTCATTATAGATGTACATAAGGGTGTTGGTTTTCAAGTTCAATTTTCTAGTCCTACTTGTATATCCCATTACTTTATCATCTGGGGATTTTTATAACTGCTTCCGCATGTGCTATTAAAAAGGAAAGGGTCAGCGATATGTAGTTCTGGGATATCGCATTTTAAAATCGACCAAAGGTAAGGGATGTGCGCGTGCTTGGGGATCAGGGCGTGACATTCCCTTTTTGTGGTATCAGAGCAATGGTTAGATATTGGAATGATAAGGTGCAATGACTTATGGGATAGTAGTAGGAAAGACCTTTAAATTCATGACTGGTGCATGTCTTTGATAGCTGATTGGTAGAATTGTTTGTCGTGTGTGAATCGTTTGATTTTAATCGTTGTGGATTCTGAAGGCAGAGTGTCGACTCTGGCTAGCTCAAGCGTCAGAGTGCCACCACAGGTTGGTATTAGTGTAGCAGCGTTGAATGATCCTAAGTTTGATAAGATCGATTTGATGCAAGTGTTCCTTGGGATCTAGATGAGCCAGTAAGATCAGGATCAAGTTGTTGCTACCTTTGCTGAGGTCCAACTTGGAAGGATAATCAGGGAATAGATTTCAATATCTGAGTCAAGATTCAGCGCAAGCAGACTTGGAATTTGGTTAGGGTAAAGACTGATGTTGAGGGAACGGTATTCTATTCCACTCAATAGGAAGGGCGGAATAGTTAGGTCAATATTAAGACAAATGGAACATGTTCCATGGAAGATGGTATGGGTCAATCCCGTGTATTTTGAGGACAGGAAATTGTGGTAAGCGTCACCAGCACAAACAGTGATTTATAGGTTGTCTGCATCAGTAGATGGAATCTCGACAACGGTTAGTGTTGTCACCGTCGATAGGACGGATCAGGAGAAGTGCATCATAGAACGCACTGTCGAATTTGTGGGATAGGTCTCCGGTATAGGAAATAGTGCATGTTGGCACTTGACAGGAGGTAGAAGACCCACCAGATAGGTGCCGAAATTGTGGAAGGAAACATGGATGAATTCAGTGTCCGGGTATGGTGAGAAGAACGAAAATGGAATTGACCCGGCGCTAATCAGAGAAAGAATGTTTTGGGGAAAATTCTATCAGAGTATCGTAGCAAAGTTTTGACGAAGTTTGTGGAACTTCAATTTATTGAAATAAGTGAAAGAAAGGGGAATCACTAGTAATAATCATGCTTGACCAGTTGCCGAGGTGTAACTTTGACGCCACATGAGTAGAATGGGTTCGTGGAGCATCTTGTGGTAATAAATCATGGTCATGGAGCAATTCAATTTAGTCCAGGAGCACATGAAAGTGTCGAGTTTATTGGGAGTCGAAATGAATCTTCGATTTCTTTAATCTCGTCGATTGAAGACAACCCACTTGTTCGATGGAGATTGCCGAGGTTACTTAGTGATGGTTATAGTTAAGACATATTGGAGAATTGGAGATAGAAGACATCTCAGTGGTCTAAAAATTTCTAGATATGTTGTCATAAGAACTGTCAGACCGTTGCTAGAGAAAGAGATAGAAATCACGATCGAGCTAGCACTAGCAAAGAGCCACTCTCAAAGGCTTCTTACCAATTATTGTTGTTTGAATTGATAGAGCTGAAAGTATGGATGTGAAGATTGATGAATGGGGAATTCATGCATATCGATGCATCACTTTAGGGAACATCAGTTTTGTGGAGAGAGAAAGGAAGATGGTTCATTGCAATCATGCATCAACCATTGTCAACTCAATTGGGTGACTTGTTATAAAGAGTGTTGATGTCTTCAAGGATCGACTTGAGGACAGGTTATCGTCAGTTGAGAACCAGGGAGGAGGTTATACTGAAGACAACATTTCGCACTTGATTTAGCCCTTGTGAGAATAATGTAAAGCCATTTGATTTGACGAACGCTCCAGCCACTGTCATAGATTTGACAAACCGAGTGTTCAAAGAATATCTAGATCAATGGTGATCATGTGGTGTAGTGACATTCTAGGGTATTCATTAAGTGCTGAGGATCACGAGAGCCCCTAAGAATGGTCAAGTGAGTACAGGTAAATGAATCTTCATGGACCCAGCCAAGATTGAATCAGTTGTTAATGGATCGAAATTGACTACAATGTTAGAGATCAAAAGTCGTGGGGATTGGACAGATTACTACAGAAGGTTCGTGAAAGAATTTTCAGCATCAATATACGTGATTTGCGGACATACGTGGTTAGGTGACTAGGTATTATAATGGATATTGTATAGTATGGTTGGGAGTAACTAAGAGATGATCCGACTGACATGTAATCGACTAGGTCGATTGATTGATGATTCGATCTAAGTGTGGATTTATTGTGATTCAATGGTTCGATCTGATGTTGTGAATTGACTGATTGAGTGGAAATGACCTTGCGATGGTTCGAATAATGTGTAATCGACTAGGTCGATTTGAGTGATGCTTCGATCAGTGATGTGATTGCTTGGGTGCCTATTTGATATGTGCTAATATGCAAGTGGAATCTGAGGCCAAGATAAGTCATCTGACTCATGTTGTGCATAGGTAGCCCTAAGGTGTATTAATTTATAAATCAGGTCTTAGGGGGTAAAACTTGTTGAGACATAATCTCATCTTGGTTGTGGGACAACATTCCAGGATCCTGATGAGGAACCTGAGGAGAAAGAACCTAAAGAAGAGTATTTGGAGGAGAATCCTAAGGATGATCCAGCTTAGGATCCTGATGAGAACTAAGACTCCATTCCTATTTGATGACTTTTGCCGTGGAACTTGTTGAGTAGAAACCGACCTTTTTAAGATGGCTTGTATATGTATATGGATGATTGAGTCATTATAGATGTACATAAGAGTGTTGGTTTTCAAGTTCAATTTTCTAGTCCTACTTGTATATCCCATTGCTTTATTATCTGAGCATTTTTATAACTGCTTCTTCATGTGCTATTAAAAAGGAAAGGGTCGGCGATATATAGTCCTGGGATATCGCATTTTAAAATCAACCAAAGGTAAGGGATGTGGGCGTGCCTGAGGATCGGGGCATGACACGCTCTATCGGATCTAGGTGCCTTGAAGGTCAATATAGACGGATCACATTTGCCAAGCACCAAGGAAGGTACTATGGCTTGTGTTTGTCGAGATCACCATGGAAGACTTACCGATGGCTTCTCCATACACTTTGCTGCAAGCTTGGCCCTGCAGGCGAAGATCCAAGCTTTTTCTCTCACCCTACAGCACCTGCTTCGCCAAGGCTTCAATCATGTGAAGATACTTGTTGAATCGGACAGCTTAGTCCTTGTTGAGACGCTGAATCAACAGCGGAAACCGCCATGGGAGGAGTGCTCTCTGTTCTCTGAAGCCGCCTCACTATATTCTCGTTTCCCTAATCTCTCTCTCTCTCTCTCTTTCTGAAGAAGAGAGGCCAATGTGGCCGCCAACTAGGCTGCAAAGGCCCATAACCACGCCTTTTCCTTTCAGAACTGGGCTGTCTTTCCCCCGTTTTATTTGATCGACATTATATGCGTTGATGCACTAGCTACCGGTTGTACTGGCTTTTCATCTTCAATATAGTTTCCGTTTTCTGACCAAAAGAAAAAAAAAATTGATTCATGTACTAAGCATTATGAATTATGCATATTATGTTGTCATCAGCCATTGGGTCAATGATGAATGGAATTTCGTTGTCGGACTCTTACATTAAGAAGTAAATATTCTCGCATGATTCCCGAAATGTAACTACTGAAATAATGAAAGCTGTCAATGAGTATGCCATCTCCAATAAAATTATCAACGTTGTGCTAGATAATATTGACGTGAACACCTCCTTAATTTGGAGTCTCATCCAACTAGCTAAATTTGATTTGCTATGGATTTTCATGCACATTTGGTGCATTTTTCATTGGATTAACTTGTGCTTTCAGGACAATCTCTGCCAGTTTTTACATATCTATGGCCAATCATCAATACATTATATCCACTTAAGTCAGGCATCAAGATTTGGAGGTCCTAAACATATGCCTTAGGAAAGGAAAGCTGAAAAATCTCTCTAGATGTAAGAACGAGGTATAATTTGAAGTACTAAATGTTGAAGAAGACAGGTGAGGGGATGGGTGTGCTGACGTTCTACTCCATCGCTCATGGCGGAAGTGCTATCTCCTGCCGTTGACACAACAAATGAGAGGCTTGTTGAAAGTTTTGCTCTTTTGTATTATTTTAGTATTTTGAAAAATAAATTAGTCCAACTTTATTGAATGGCATGGCGGAAGTGCTCATGCCCGCCATGCCATTCAATGCTCGGCCCGGTACAATAGTGTGCCGGCCCAAGCGTGGAGTGGTGACCACTATTATAGATCACATACCGAAATTGCTAATAGTTTCAAAGTTATTTTTCTATGAAAACGTACTATATCCATTGATAGATATGAGAGGTAGTTGATGCACTTAAATTTATTGTTCTAATATAAAAATATTCCAGTCATAACGAAAGAGCATTTATCGTCGTTACTTGATATACTAATGATTACTTATCCATATGAGAATCATCCACTTACATAGATAAATTAAGTAATTACGGCTCGAGAGATGCTAATGATTGACTACATGCGGAAATAACCAGTTACTTGTCCATCGATACTTATGTTTTTCATATAAAAGAGGTACTAGTTGCTTTTCTTCTTACAAAAAGTTACTAATCACATGTTTTATAGCCGATAAGGTAATGGGTTGCCGATGGAAAAGATTCTTCTGTGGCTGTTGCTTATTTAGCAGCGTGGCTAGCTTCCCTGACTAAGAGACTCAACTCACAGTTCTAATGACAGTAAGTGAGGGACAATACCTAGTAAATGGGAAGCTAGCTCCTAATCAATTCTGCTGGGAAAGCAGAATTGAAAGTTCCTTCTTGTCCGTGCCGGCATTCTAATGTCCACGTCGATTGCTTTTAGCAAAAGCAAACCCACGGGGACGAAATTCTTCAAGTGCAGATCTCCCATTCCACTATTTATCATTACATCATCCGACCTGAAGATGGCCATTCAAGCCCTGCCCGGTCATCCTTTATCTCACGGTCTTCTCTTTGAACGGCAGAAAAGGAACAGGGGCAAGAAGAAACTTATAGACCACAGAAAAGCCGGCAAGTAAAGCTTGCCATTAGGTAGGCAGGAGTTGTCAAAGTTTAATTAGCGATATTTGCCATACAAGTCATTAAATAACTGAAGTTCCCACTGACTTGTCAGGCAGTTCCAACAATCGGAATCGCACCTGTGCACACGCGTGAGTTAAGGGATGTCACATGCGTCAATTGGGACGAAAATACTGTCCAAGTGATCTGGCTTATGGCCGTGCCATTTCAAGTCCTCCCACCAACTCCTCTCCCCCCTGATTTTCTTCATATGCTCACTGGAAACTTCATCAGTCGAAAGAGACTTGAGACTCGGGCAGTCATAAAAACTCAATCTTTCTAACCTTGGTGCGATCCGTATTCCACAGGATATATTGGAAAGTTTAGGTACGTAATGGAGAGACAACTTCTTCAAAACAGGGAGGAAATAAGACGTCTCACAGACTTTGCCAGTAGAAGTTTGGCAGGTAATTAGGCTTTTGATGGCTGGGCAGTCCTCAACTTTGACCTCTTCCAAGTTGTTGAGATTATCAAGCATCTCGCTTGAGAAAATAACCGTCAACTCAGGGCATTTACACAGTGTCAACAACTTGAGAGAAGATAAACATCCCTTCTGCATTGAGCCTTTCCAAATGTTTCTCAAGTTTCTCATGTAATACACATACAGAAACTCTAGCGATTCAAGACAGATGCTTTTGCAGTGAGATTCAGTTAAAGCCTCTTGATGAAGGGTATCAGATGCATCCATGAGCACTTCAAGCTCATTACACTCCCCCAGAACACACCACTTGAGTTGGTCCATGCTGTCTATCCCTAGTTCAGACAGCTTCTTAAGATTAGCATGCCTTTCTAAGAAAAAAGCATCTGATTGTTGCAGGATGTCCTTAATATCCGTGACGACACCATCACCATTTGTGTACCTCAAGAATCGGTTGCACTGTTCCAGCTCGAATTCAATATCTGAAGGTAGCCAATTCATGATGCGGCTAGCATGATTACCAACACAAAGTCTGAATTGAGCTAAAGATGGATGCTCCATTGATTTCCTTAGCTGATTAAACTGCCTCAAAAGTTCCAATGTAGGAAAGGAGAACTTGAAAGTGCTTAACCTTTTCAAGTTGCAAACTTCAGCTAAAACACCTTCAGCACATGTATCCCACCATTCAGCATTGGCATCTACATCGAGATTCACTTCTTCCAAGTGTAATAGAGAAGATATTACCCCATGAGGAATCACTGTTTTAGAGTCACTAAAGGGTTCAGTTCCAGAAATTGAGATCCCCAAACAAGTCAGATTAATTAAACATTCAATTTCCCTGGGAAGATTCTTAATCTTTGTCCCCTCAAGATCAAATACCTCCAGCCGCTTGAGCCCTGCAATTGCTGGTGATATCGATCTCAAAAGGACACAATCATTCAAGAAGAGTCTTTTGAGGCTGAAAAGTTGAGATATGGACTCCGGCAAGCATCGAATGCGGGTTCTAGACAGATTCAATACTTCTAGAGCAGGCATTTGATTGAAAAATGAAGAAGAAAGCTTTCTCAGCTTGTAATTTCTTTGCAGATATAATGACGAAAGTGAAGGGCACCTTGGCTCCTTCGGTAGCTCAGAAATTCCGGTATGCATCAAACATATCTCTTTTGCACTCTCCCATTCCTCAACCTCTGGTGGCTCTATGAAATCCAAGCCACCCCGCATCAGAAACACACGAATTTCCTCAGGCTGAAATATTAAGTTCACTAATATATCCTGATCCTGGTCTTGAAACTTCACAAATTGCCGATTCTCATCAACTTTGAGCAGGCTAGCATTGACAAGATTTTTTAGGACTTTTTGACCTTCATCATGGGCGTCGACGATACCATCCCTGACCCATAGGCCTATGGCAGACTCAGATGCAATCTCATCGTAATTGTTACAAAGAGCAAGACTTTTCAAGCATCTTCTAGTTTTATCATCTTCTAGTTGGTCAATGCAGAATCTTAATACATTAACCATAAGAGCTTCTATACCTGCTTCATGACTTGTAGGTCGAACATTCAGTCTTTCAAGCGCACGTTTCCATATTAAAATGTCATCAACATTTTGCAGTGCCCTTGCCACTAGAATAACAGCATGTGAATATGGCCTGCACATCCTAACTATTTCCCTAGCTAGGGCTTTTTTAGAATAATAAACAACTTCACCCACATTCTGACGAAATAATTCGCACAACAACAGATCATCCAAGCATATTTTCTTATCCACTTCGATTTCATCGCACAATTGTCCTGATCCAGTCACAAAGACTATCTTGCTACCAACTGGTGGTGTTGCTTCAGGAATCCTCAACGTCTCTAGCTTCATGTGTTGGTTAACGCCAACAAGAATGAGCAAAAACTTGAGGCCTTCCAATGCATTCACCACCGAATGTGGCATATCAATTGCATTGGCTTCAGTTAAATCAAAAGATATTTGTTCAGCAATCTCCTTTTGCACCTTTTCCATGTTGCAGTTCAGAGGAATAGTAACACAGATGACTCTATTAAATAGATTTCTCAAAATTGCAGATTCCTTCAAAGCTTCAATGACAATAGCTTTTCCAACCTCGTTTCTGCCATAGATTCCAATTTTTTCAACGTTAGATTTTTTAATGGACTTAATGAGATGGTCAACTATAGAGTCATATTTAATTGCACCCCATCCTTCTGACGGTCTCCCTTCTTGTTTTCCACCGCCACCTAACATATCAATTAAGGCATCAGCATCATCCAAAGTAGCATGTGAAGAACTTTCCTTTTTCATCTTTGATATGTGTATGATTTCATTATATTCTGGACTAGCTTCTATCCTCGCTTTTTTATCCCCAACTTCATATTCCGGTCCCGAGTAATATGAATCAACTTCAGATTCTTGTTCTGAGGAATATGAATGAACTTCGTCAGAAGCAGTGTCTTCGTTTACTTCCAAGGAAAAGGGTTCAACCTCTGGCTCTGCAGTGTTTCGCATTTGCAAAACTGCACTTTCTGATGTTTCTCTCCTATGATATTCTGGACTTGCTCCAATCTTCATCTTCTCATCAGTGTCTTCAGATTCTGATTCTGAGCAATGTGAACCAACTTCCAATTCTGAGTAATGTGAACCAACTTCCGACTCTGAGTGCGATGAATAAGAATGAACTTTTCCCAAAGTAGCATGAGGATCGGCATCCTTTTTCATTATCCAGGGAAATAGTTCAGTCTCTGTATCTCCAGTGCTTTGCATTGGCACAAAATCACTTTTTGCTCTTTGCTTTTGCATGGCTACTAGTTTTTCCGCTTCACTTGACACAGTAGCATTTTCTTCTTCTTTCAAATCACTCAGCAGAGATCCATTGTTCGTGACATAACCTGCCTTTGTGCGAAGCAAATCAATCCCAAATAACTGCTCGAATTCTGTACAGAAACAAATTCATGAGGCAAAGGCACAATCATTATCATAATCTATCGAGATATATAAACTTCTCTTTCTGCAATTTGTCATAACACATTCCATGATAATGCAGCTACACTGATCTAAGGGGACAACTTGAAAACAGAAAGCCAAAGTCAGTTCCTTTCTTGACTATAAACAAAATCACTTGGTCACCCCATTTATTGACTTCGGATCAGTTCAGAGAGAAAGAGCCCGTTTTAGCCCAAAATAAATCCCGATGCACAAGAAGTGCTTCTTTGGAAATAGCAGCACTTATAGGCTTCATGCCATCTACAATAGTAATATGATGCATATATAAACACAATATTATTGACAGAAGCATCGAGATAGTGATCTCGGAAGCACAGAAAAACTCTCATCTCTTTAGTCACCTCCAGCTTAGCAATATGCAATTGTCTAAACAAAGATTACTAGAAAACTCATCTTTTAGGACAAACCAAGGTTGAATTTCAATGCATAAGGTTATATCAGTGTCATATTGCAAATCTTCTCCCCAAATCATTTAACATGTAACGATTCTTTGCCGAATGAAAGCTACCTTTCTGATCTACAGCAGCATGAGAACAGGGCCCCGAACCCAAACTACTGGATGTATCAACTGAACTAGCGATGGGCTGATCAGGGATCGATTTATCCTGAAGCAGCAGGCAATTACAAAATGTTAGTACATTCAATGTGTAAACGATATTGATAGTGTTGAAATAATATCTCGAGTCCATGCGGACCGTAACCGACGTCAGATTGATCCGCCTGGAGGCCTTGCCTGTCGTCCGCCAGGCCAGAACGTGGACTCCTTGCCCGTAGCCCACCTGGCTGGGCACTTGAGATGTGCTCAATGGTTTTTTTATTTTTACTTCTTTTTTTCTGGGGGTGGTTTTTTTTTTGGGGGGCATAGCCCGGTAGGATTTATTCCATAAAACTGGGAGTTAGCAAACACTTGAGAGGTGGAGCGATTGTAATCTCCATTGTATCGACTCATTATTGTTAAATTTTTCTGCCGCTCTCCGCATAGATTATTGATCAGTCAAACTAACAATGTAATATCTTATATGGTTTATTTTCAATGTTTATCTCACATCTATTTGCATATTTTTCAGCAAATAAATATCATAGAGCCAGGGTTCCGAATTTGAGAAAATAGTTTTAACAAGATGTACAGATTTCTAGTGACTTAAGGTTTGATTTGGCAGTGGTTTGGAGAGGATAAGTAGCCTGCAACTTTGAGAGAGAATAATTTTTTTTTTTGTTGAAAAAAAAAAAGAAGGCCATGGCATCTGATTGTTGAATTTAGCAAATAAGATGTTGATTGAGGTGGTAGAAAAGATCCACGCAACAGCGTTATGAAAAAGCTGGAGACGAAAAGTAATGGGTTTTAGCAAGTGCTCCATGACAATCTTTAACACCTATATAAAAAATAAATAATACAAAAGTAGGATAGAATGGAGTTTTGTGATTGAACCACCTCGTCACAAAGCTTCATGATTATATTCAGTTAAGTTTGCATGTCCAATAACTATAATTCTATACATGTGACCACAGAAAACTCTACCTGCACTTGCATTTGAAGTGACTTTAAGTACTCAATTGCCTCGTCCAGCATCGAAGCCTTATCAGACTGAAAATGCAGGAAACACAGATGACGCTACCATTGAGTAGCGAAGAAGGGGCAACAGTAAGCTCAAACAAGGAATACCTTGTTACAATGCGGAATTAATTCTTGTAGAGCCTTCATTGTTTCATTTATCCTATCCCGCCGTCTCTGCACAGAAAACCAACACTATATTTTAACAAATCAACTTCACAGGATGCAAATCTCGTTTACTGAAGTCTGTAAATAGTCATTTCATACGGACCCTCTGTGACAGATTGTGGACCTCTGCAGCTCGAGACCTCTTAGAAGATGTGGAGCCACGTGCTGGTTTCTTTGTATCGGCAGATTCAAGGTCAACATCCTTAGAGAAGAAAGACAAATTATCCAATAAATTCAATGGAGAAACCGGAGTGTCTTTAGTTCTTGTTAAATTATTGATCCAATTTTCTAGAAACTTCAAGATAAATATGAGCTAGAAAATTCAAGAAAAACTCTAGAAGACTATGGAATTATCTCTGAAAATGGCAGAGATATTTGCCTTAAAAAAGCCTATTTTCTAGAAAAAAAATTGTAAAAGAAACTCCTAGAAGATGGGCTAAGTTGGTGGAGTGTCCCTATAAATAGGGAAGGAGGGGGGAGCGTAAAAAGGCAGAGCAAAAGGTAAGCTCCTCCCCTTTCTTTGTACTTTGTACTACAACTAAATAAAAAAAGCTTTCTTTTGTTGTTCCCTTGTGTTCCTTTGCTGCAAATTATTTTCTTACCCATATTATTCTTTCCTTAGCCCTCTTGAAAGTTCACACACTTGCACACACATCAAACACACGCTTTTGCAAATACCAACAGTGGTATCAAAGCCACGTCTTTGGTTGGTATTGGGCATTTGTCCTACCTACCCATTCCTAAAATTACCCTTCCAAATACCCACAAACTAAACCATGGCCAATTCTACCTCATCCTCATTTCCCATGCCCATTTTTTATGGGAATAACTATGACTTTTGGATCATAAAAATGACTACATTCTTGATGGTCCAAGACTTATGGGACATCGTGGAAAAAGGTTGCGAGGCTCCGCCAAAAGGTGCAAGTGTTTCGAAGGATCAACTACAAATGCGACATCCATATTTTCGGGTTTTAATTTGATTTGGATAATTAATCCGTTTCATCATTCGTCAATTTATGACGAAAGTCAAATTTCAAGAAAAGAAATTATCGGAAGAAAAATCAAGACCAAATAAAATAGAAAAGAAAAGGAAAAGAGAAAAGGAAAATTTGCATAAAAGAATTATGTATTTCCTTTTCTTTTTCCTCTCTCTCCCTCTCTTTTCTTTTCTTTCTTTTTCATTTTTCTCTCTCTCTCTCTCCTCCCCCTTTTTTCCTTCCCCCTCGTGCGAATTGCCCCCACCGCTCACTTTTCCTCTCTCCTCTTTGACCAGTCAATGTTTATCTCCCCTCCTCTCTCTCATCTCTCTCCCTCGACATTTCCTTCCCCATTTCGTTCGAGCGAACCAGAAGCGGAGGAAGACCAGAAGCTGCAGCTCCGTCGCTGTGACCGCCGCCCGCTCGCCGCTCGTCCCGCCGCCGCACCGCCGCCCGCGCGCTCGCCGCCGTTCCGCCGTCCGCGCACACCCAGGCCGCGCGAACCAGCTGCTGTTCGCCCCTGTTCCGCATCGACCAGCCACCCTCCGGCCACCGTGGGCCACCACCTAGCCCCGCCGGACCTCCCCCTCGTCCCCCTCACCCTCCGCCGGCTTCCCCTCGCCGCCCTAGCCGCCGGAGCAGCCCCGATCTGCTCCGTTCAGCCGCGACCAGCAAACCCACGGAGTGGGTATCCAGCTGTTCGTGGGCCGTTTTGGGCCGTTTCCCGGCCCCGAACCCGAGGCCTGCTTTGGGAAGAATTGTTCCTCGCGTCGCCGCCGTCGGATTGATCCGATTTGCGCGCGATTTGGTGAGTAATCTCACTAATCCTGGATTAGTTGACTAATTATGCTTTAAGGTTGGTTTAGTTTTAATTAATTATGTTTAGGTTGTTAGATTAGAATTAATTAGCAATTATTAGTCAATTGTGAAGTGATTTAAATAAATTGATTGCGCAATTAGCAAGTAGACGTGGTTTACTATTTATTGGAAGTATCTCGGGAATTTTCCGACCCCTAATCGGGCTTCAATTTGGCGATTCGGGCCTAAGTGAGATTTTTGGGCATTTAAATATTAATTTTCGGAATTAAATTAAATAATTATTTATTTTCCGAAAATTCAAGGGAGATGGTCTGGAACCGGAATTTTATGCTGATGATCATGGCGCAGTCCGTTTATTTAATTGAGCTTTATATTGTCTAAATTGAATTTATTGTATTTATTTATTTAATTTTCGAAATTAATAAATTAATTAATTATTTTTCGGAAATTAAGATTTTGATGGCCGACGACCGAAATCTCGTGCTGATCGTCGTGGCGCAGTTCGTTTATTTATTTGAGCTCTACGTTGTATGGAATTAAATAAATTGTGATATTTTAGGGATTTACCCTAAATTGATTTGGAATTGATTGAGATTGAATGATTGATTGGTAGATGGCCGAGTATGTTTGTTTAGCATTTATAATGCTTTGATTGAGTTGTAAAGTGGATGGGGTTATGAGAGAATTGGAAATACTCGGATTGAATCAATCGACACGGTGTATAGACCACGTGGTTCGGTGATTGAGATATCATCGGCTTAAAACTTGGCGCTTTAAAGAACACGTATCGGTCTAGTACATACATTATTGTGGACCTACGTGGTTCGGGTGATTGGGATATCACTTAAAACGGCGCTTTAAAGAACGCACGTATCGGTCTAGTACTCGTATTGTTATAGACATGTATGGTTCGGTGATTGGGATATCACTTTAAAACGGCGCTTTAAAGAACGCACACAATTGTCTATTGAGTACATGGTTATAGGCATGCGTGGTTCGGTGATTTGGGATATCGGCGCGAAAACGGCGCTTAAAGAACGCACGCAATTGTCTATTGAACAGATCATGGTAGGCATGTGTGGTTCGGTGACTTGGGATATCACTGGCGAAAACGGCGCTTTAAAGAACGCACACAATTGTCTATTTGAGTATATGGTCATAGGCATGCGTGGTTCGGTGACTAAGGAGGTCATCATTAAAACGGCGTCTTAAAGAACGCACGCAATTGTCTAGTGGATAAATCACTTTGGCGAATTTGACGCCCGAGAGTATTGACCTAGAATGGTCCGTCTGACATGTAATCGACTAGTTTGATTGACCAATGAATTGATCTTATTGTTGTGAAATGATTGATTGAATGGAAATGACCGTGAGTGGTCTTGTTAGCATGAAATCGACTAGGTCGATTTGATCGATGCTTCGATCGGTGATATGATTGCTTGAGTGCCTATTGTGAATTGTACTGACTTGCAGGTGGGATCTGACGCTAAGGTACGTCTTCTGCCCTATGCGTGTATAAGCAGCCTATAGTATAATAGTTTACTAATTGGGTTTAGTGGGGTAGAACTCGCTGAGACGTAGTCTCATCCCAGTTTGGGGAAAAACATTTCAGGACCCCGTTGAGAAGCTGAGGAGGAATCTGAGAAGAAGAACTCGGAGGTGAAACCTAAGTAGAAGGATTTTTGGAAGAAGACGATAATACCGAGAGAGATTTTGAGTATGACCTGAAGGGATTGAGATTTCATCTTCTTTTGTGAACTCCAATTGATGTGAATAGTTATGAAGTTCTCTAGTTGATGTAATGTACAAAAGTTTGGTTATAAATTTCAATATGAAAAATATGGCCACTCGCTTTTCTATCCCATCGTTTTATTGTCGGGGATTTTAATCGCTTCCGCATGTGCTTAATAAATGAAAGGGTCGGCGATACATTGTCCTGGGATATCGCATTATAAAATCGACCAAGTGTGAAGGATGTGTGCGTGCCCGAGGATCGGGGCGTGACAACAAAAGGATGCAAGGGCGCTATACTTTATCCAGCAAGCACTCTTGGAAACTATATTTCCGAGAATAATTGGAGCAAGGACTGCAAAAGGGGCTTGGGATATACTACGAGAAGAATTTCAAGGATCAGAAAAAGGTACGCACTATTCGCCTTCAAACTCTGAGAAGAGATTTTGAGAATTCTAAAATGAAAAATTATGAGACCGTACAAGAATATTGTGGAAAATTAAAGGAACTCGTTAATCAAATGAGAGCCTATGGAGGTGGGATAACTGATCAAAGGGTTATTGAGAAAATATTGATGTCACTTACAAAAAAATACAACTCTATAGTTACAACTATAGAAGGAACTAAAGACTTGACGACCCTATCAATAAGTGAATTAATTGGCTCTTTAAAAGCATATGAGAAAAGACTAATGGCACAAAATGAAGATTCAGTTGAAAGTGTCAGTCTCATACGGTCTCATCAAACTAAAAATGGTGGAAGGAGCTCATGGAAAAACAAAAGAGGAGGAGAAATTATAAAAAAGGAAAATTATCCACCTTGTGGTATTTGCAAGAAAACAAATCATTTGGAGAAGGATTGTTGGTTTAAAAATAAAAAACAATGCCGCTTTTGTAAAAGATATGGCCACGTAGAAAAAGATTGTCACTTGAAAACAAATAATCGAGCAAACTATGTAGAAAAAAAGGAAAGTGAAGAGAATACATTCTACGCAGGCCAAGCGGCAAATGACAATAAAAGTGAAACATGGTACATCGATAGTGGGTGTAGCAATCACATGACAGGGGACGAATCTATATTCACTGATATTGATAAGTCTGTGAAATCCCAAGTAAAGTTGGACAATGGTGCATTAGTAGATGTCAAAGGAAAAGGCACCATCACCGTGGAAACAAATAAAGGCCCAAAATATATACATAACGTATATCTAGTCCCTCGTCTTGAACAAAGTCTTTTAAGTGTGGGCCAAATGATACAAAGTGGGTATTCTCTACATTTTAATAGAGATACCTGCATTATCTATGATAAATATAAAAATATCATTACCTCTGTTAAGATGAAAAATAACAATTTTCCTATTCAATGGAAATATGTCAAAGATATAGCCATGAAAGCTCAACTTGATGATTCATGGCTATGGCATCGAAGATTTGGCCACTTCAATTTTGCTGGGCTAAAAATTCTCCATTAGAAAAATATGATAAGAGATTTTCCAGCCATCACAGAAACTTCAAATGTTTGTGAAGGCTGTCTTCTTGGAAAACAACATAGACAGTCCTTCCCATCTGGAGTTGCATGGAAAGCTAAGGAGCCATTAGAACTTGTCCACACGGACGTGTGGGGTCCGATGAGGACACCTACACCCAGTCAAAATAAATATTTTATCCTATTCATTGACGATTACACAAGAATGAAGTGGGTATACTTTCTTCGAGAAAGATCTGAGGTTTTCTCTATCTTTAGAAAATTCAAGAACCACGTCGAGAATCAAAGTGGCCAAAGAATCAAAGTCCTAAGGAATGACAGAGGCACATAATACAATTCAAAGGAGTTTAATAAATTTTGTGAAGATGAAGGAGTCCATCATCAACTAACTGTTGGCTACGCCCGAACAAAATGGAGTAGCTGAAAGAAAAATAGAACCGTCATGGAGATGGCAAGGTCCATGCTAAAAGAGAAAGGCCTTCCCAACACTTTCCGGGTAGAAGCGCTTTATACGTTGTATACCTACTAAACAGGTGTCCAACTAAAGCTGTTCAAAATAAAACACCAGTCAAAGCATGGAGTGGACGGAAGCCTTCAGCAAAGCATCTCAAAGTGTTTGGATGCATTTGCTACGTCCACATCCCTGCTCAAAAAAGGAGTAAGCTAGATAAAAAGACAAAAAAAGGAATATTCCTTGGCTACAGTGACCAATCAAAAGGCTATCGGATTTACAACCTAAGAACTAAGAAACTTGTGATTAGTCGAGACGTTGAGTTCAACGAAAATGCTACCTAGAATTGGGAGAGTGAGAAGATCAAGAAGAAGTACATAACCTTGCCAGACATACCTACTCAAGAGGAGTCAACGTCACAAGAAAAAGGAGAAGTACCGGATTCTACCACTCACGACGTAACTCCACCAAGCTCTCCAAGGGTGACGCAAGAAGAATCTACTCCAGAGTCTCCAGTACTATGGGTAAAAGCCCTTAGAAGAATTTACAACACATGCAACTTTGCTATTTTGGAACCAGAAAACTACGAACAAGCATCCAAAGAAGAAGTTTGGATAAAAGCCATGGAGGAAGAGATCAAGATGATCGAGAAAAATGAAACTTGGGAACTTGTCGATCGACTCGAAGACAAAGAGATCATTGGCGTCAAGTGGGTCTACAAGACGAAGCTCAATGCGGATGGATCAATCCAGAAGCATAAAGCAAGGCTTGTGGCGAAAGGATACTTACAACAACCAGGTATCGACTATACTGAAACTTTTGCTCCCGTCGCTCGCCTTGATACTATTCGAGCACTTATAGCCCTAGTGGCACAAAAAGAATGGAAGATTTATCAACTAGATGTGAAGTCGGCATTCCTAAATGGATATTTTCAAGAAGAAATTTATGTAGCTCAACCGGAAGGCTTTATTGTCAAAGGCAATGAAGAAAAAGTCTTAAAGCTTAAGAAGGCCCTATACGGGTTAAAACAAGCACCACGTGTGTGGTATAGTAGAATTGATGAGTATTTCATCAAACAAGGATTCAGGAGGAGTATGAGTGAGCCAACGCTCTACATCAAGACCCAAGGTAAGTCCGACACTCTCATTGTCTCTCTATATGTAGATGATCTCATATATATAGGAAATAATGAGACAATGATCCAAGAATTCAAAGAAGAAATGATGAAAACATTTGAAATGACAGACTTGGGCTTGATGAACTATTTCCTCGATATTGAAGTCAATCAAGATGAAGGAATTTTTATCTCGCAGAAAAAATATACCGAGAATCTCTTAAAGAAATTCAAGATGAACTATTGCAAAGCAGTTTCAACCCAGCTCATGACAAATGAAAAACTATTGAAGGAAGATGGAGCAGAAAAAGTCGATGCCTCCCTCTATAGAAGTTTGATTGGCAGTCTGCTATATCTCACTACTACATGACCGGATATTATGTATGCGACAAGTCTACTATCACGATTCATGCAAAGTCCGAGTCAAATTCACTTCGGAGCTGCCAAGAGAATTCTCAGATATTTACGAGGAACTATAGATTATGGCATTTGGTATCGCCCAAGTGCTAACACCAAGCTCATTAGCTACACTGATAACGACTGGGCTGGTTCAGCTGATGATAGGAAAAGTACAACTGGCTATGCATTCACTCTGGGTTCTGGAATATTCTCATGGGCATACAAAAAACAAGAATCAGTGACATAGTCTACTGCAGAAGCTGAATACATCGCAGCTGCTACAACCGCCAATCAAGTAATATGGCTTCGAAGAATTCTAGAAGACATTAGAGAAGCACAGATGAAATCAACTCCAATACTTTGCAACAATAAGTCTGCAATCGCTATATCAAAGAATCCAGTATTCCATGGAAGAACCAAACATATCAACATCAATATCACTTCATACGAGAGGCGCAGAAAACAAAGAGATCGAGCTAAAATATTGCAAAACTGAGGAACAAGTAGCCGACATCTTCACTAAAGCACTATCGCGAGCCAAGTTTGAGACATTACGAGAAATGCTTGGAGTAACACGAAATTGGATCAAGGAGGAGTGTTAAATTATTGATCCAATTTTCTAGAAACTTCAAGATAAATATGAGCTAGAAAATTCAAGAAAAACTCTAGAAGACTATGGAATTATCTCTGAAAATGGCAGAGATATTTGCCTTTAAAAAGCCTATTTTCTAGAATTTTTTTTTTTAAAAGAAACTCTTAGAAGATGGGCTAAGTCGGTGGAGTGTCCCTATAAATAGGGAAGGAGGGGGAGCGTAAAAAGGCGGAGCAAAAGGTAAGCTCCTCCCCTTCCTTTGTACTTTGTACTACAACTAAATAAAAAAAGCTTTCTTTTGTTGTTCCCTTGTGTTCCTTTGCTGCAAATTATTTTCTTACCCATATTATTCTTTCCTTAGCCCTCTTGAAAGTTCACACACGAAACACACTTGCACACACATCAAACACACACTCCCCCCCCCCCAAAAAAAAAAAAAAAAAAAAAAAAAAAAAAAAAAAAAAAAAAGAAATCCAAGAAACTAGTCCTGGTACTCTCTCTCTCTCTCTCGATCGACGTATTTTAATTATCATGTATGTTCGGATCCAATGCGCTAACGTCCACCGTAGCCTACATCACCAACCAATCACCAAACTCTATACGGCTCTCAAACGCGGACGTGGCGCTGTTCGCGTAAGAAGACGGCCACGTGTAGAAGAATACCACTGACATTCCCACGCTAACCAACATATCATCTCGGTCGGCAAAACAAGACGGGAAGCTGGATAACTCGGTATTGACTCACCTCGCTGTGGCACTCGTCGGCGTCGGGGTCAGCGTCGGTGTCGGCGTCGATCTCCTGATTATTCCATAAAACTTGGGGTTAGCAAACACTTGAGAAGTGGAGCCTGATTATTGTTAAATTTTTCTGCCGCTCTCCGCATAGATTATTGATCAGTCAAACTAACAATGTAATATCTTGTATGGTTTATTTTCATTGTTTATCTCACATCTATTTGCATATTTTTCAGAAAATAAATATCATAGAGCCAGGGTTCCGAATTGGAGAAAATAGTTTTAACAAGATGTACAGATTTCTAGTGACTTAAGGTTTGATTTGGCACTGGTCTGGAGAGGATAAGTAGCCCGCAACTTTGAGAGAGAAGATTTTTTTTTTTTTTTTTGAAAAAAAGAGAAGGCATAGCATCTGATTGTTGAATTTAGCAAATAAGATGTTGATTGAGGTGGTGGAAAAGATCCACGCAACAGCTTTATGAAAAAGCTGGAGACGAAAAGTAATGAGTTTTAGCAAGTGCTCCACGACAATCTTTAACACCTATATAAAAAATAAATAATACAAAAGTAGGATAGAATGGAGTTTTGTGATTGAACCACCTCGTCACAAAGCTTCATGATTATATTTAGTTAAGTTTGCATGTCCAATAACTATAATTCTTACTCTATAGGAGGAAAACATAGGCCAGAAACTAATAATGATGTGTGCCTCATAATTATTTTCAACTCCACGAATTTAGGGGTTCTCTTACCGTTCTGCTCCCAGGAGCTAAAATCCCTCCATTCTCACCCTCTTGCTTCCTAATAATTAAGGAATGAAATGAATCAGGGACCATGGAGCAGATTAAAACCATCCAATTGTAACATGAACAAACTTCAATTTGCACACAAACAAACAGAACTCTCCAGCTAGCAACTTACCATCTCTTGGGATCAGGTTCGTTACTGATGACCGAAAGGGAAGAGTTTTCTGGGGTTGCAGAGTCTACTTGCGAGGAGCCACGCGCAGAAAAAGCAGGGTTATTGATTTCAGGGGCGGCAGGATTATAGACCTCCTGGACTGCATGAGACGGCACAGAGGAGGCGGAGGACGCCGAGGATCTCTGGATGGCCTGAGGCTGAGGGTGGTTATGGCTTCCCTCGTAGACAACCTGGGCGCTCTGGCCATCCAGAGATATCTCGACCCTCTTCTTGGCAGGGCATTTGTAGCCATCGTCAGGTATACTCAGCCCTCGCATGGAATGAGCCTGAGACCGAAAATTATCGCAATCGGATCGGTGGTGGTAGCTCTGGAACTTCACGGATGACGGCGGTGGCACTGGGGCGTCGGCAGGGTTGACGCCCATCGGGAAGAACGACTTGATTGTGTCGGTGATGGAGTCCGAGTCCAGAGATGGAGGTAGGAAGCTGGTGGTGTTGGGGTTGCTCTGCTGGTGGCTGTTGATTTGTTGCTGCTGCTGCTGCTGCTGCAAATTTCGGATATCATCCACCGCTGCGTCCACAGCTGCCTGGTGGATATCCACCGGGCTTCCCCGCTCTTCCGTTGCCTGTGGATGATGGGTCGCAGAGGTGGTGGCGGTAGGCTTCCAGGCAGGGAGCTCGGCGAGCTCGTCAATGGCGGCTTTGGCCTTATTGATGAGCCAGTCCACGGCCTTGCTCGGGTGGTCGTAACCGAGCCGGTCCTGGATGTCATAGAACTGGATGGCGGTGTGGAACGACAGCCGCACACGGCGGTCCCTCAGCCCCTTGGCGGTGCATACCTTGCTGTGCCGATCCTTCCTCCCGGTGGACTGAATAACGTGGCCTCCTTGGACCTCCAGGATCTCTCCTGCACCGCCGCCGCCTCTCCTAATTCCCAATCGTGAAGAAGTAGCGGCCGCCTGTTGGGGATGTTGGTTGTCTCCCATTTTTCTTGCATATTCGGAGGACTGGTCGGCGAAGGCTAGTGGGGCCGAGGAGGGATTATAAGACCTCTTTTCGAGTCGCCGCGCTTGCCGCAGCCAATTTCGGATATCGTCCGCCGCCGCGTCCCACGCCGCTCGTTGGATATCCACCGGCCTCCCCACTCTTCCGTTGCTCGCGGATGATGGGTCGCGGCGGTGGTGGCGGTAGGCTTCCGGGTGTGGAGCTCGGCGAGCTCGTCAATGGCGGCCGCCTCGTCAATGGCGCTTTGGCCTTCTTGATGAGCCAATCCACAGCCTTGCTCGGCAGGTCGTAACCGAGCCGGTCCTGGATGTCATAGAACTGGATGGTGGTGTGGACCGACAGCCGCACGCAGCGGTCCCTCAGCCCCTTGGCGGTTAATACCTTGCTGTGCCGGTCCTCCCTCCCGGTGGACCGAACAATGTGGCCTCCTTGGACCTCCGAGATCTTTCCTGCACCGCCGCCGCCTCTCCTCATTCCCAATCGTGAAGAAGTAGCGGCCGCCTGTTGGGGATGGTGGCTGTCTCCCATTTTTCTTGCATATTCGGAGGTCTGGTCAGCGAAGGCTAGTGGGGCTGAGGAGGGATAATAAGACCTCTTTTTGAGCCGCTGCGCTTGCTGCAGCCAATTTCGGATATCGTCCGCCGCCGCGTCCACAGCTGCCTGTTGGATATCCACCGGCCTCCCCCACTCTTCCGTTGCCTGCGGATGATGGGTCGCGGCGGTGGTGGCGGTAGGCTTCCAGGCAGGGAGCTCGGCGAGCTCGTCAATGGCGGCCAGCTCGTCAATGGCAGCTTTGGCCTTCTTGATGAGCCAATCCACAGCCTTGCTCGGCAGGTCGTAACCGAGCCGGTCCCGGATGTCATAGAACCGGGATGGCGGTGTGGACCGCGCCCGCACGTGGCGGTCCCTCGGCCCCTTGGCGTTAATACCTTGCCGTGCCGGTCCTCCCTCCGGTGGACCGAACAATGTGGCCTCCTTGGACCTCCGCGATCTTTCTCGCACCGCCGCCGCCTCTCCTCATTCCCAATCGTGAAGAAAGCGGCCGCCCCTGTTGGGGATGGTGGTTGTCTCCCATTTTTCTTGCATATTCGGAGGTCCTGGTCGGCGAAGGCTAGTGGGGCCGAGGAGGGATAATAAGACCTCTTTTTGAGCGGCTGCGCTTGCTGCTGCAAATTTTGGATATCGTCAGCCGCCGCGTCCACAGCTGCCTGGTGGATATCCACCGGGCTCTCCCGCTCATCCGTTGCCTGCGGATGATGGGTCGCGGCGGTGGTGGCGGTAGGATTCCAGGCAGGGAGCTCGGCGAGCTCGTCAATGGCGGCTTTGGCCTTCTTGATGAGCCAGTCCACGGCCTTGCTCGGCAGGTTGTAACCGAGCTGGTCCTGGATGTCATAGAACTGGATGGCGGTGTGGACCGACAGCCGCACGCGGCGGTCCCTCAGCCCCTTGGCGGTGTACACCTTGCTGTGCCGGTCCTCCCTCCCGGTGGACCGAACAATGTGGCTTCCTTGGACCTCCATGATCTCTCCTGCACCGCCGCCACCTCTCCTCATTCCCAATCGTGAAGAAGTAGCGGCCGCCTGTTGGGGATGGTGGTTGTCTCCCATTTTTCTTGCATATTCGGAGGTCTGGTCAGCGAAGGCTAGTGGGGCTGAGGAGGGATTATAAGACCTCTTTTCGAGCGGCTGCGCTTGCTGCAGCCAATTTAGGATATCGTCCGCCGCCGCATCCACATCTGCCTGTTGGATATCCACCGGCCTCCCCATGCCGGCCAACGATGAGGCCATCGCTTCCGCAGAAAGAAGAAAACAGGGGGAAAACCAAAGTGGGGTTCGGCCGAGGAGAGAGAGAGAGAGGGAGGGAGGAGGTGATGAGGGAGGGAGTATCGATTATGGAGGGAGGGGAGGGGAGAGAAAAGGGTAGGGAGGAAGAAGAGAAAATGGCATCTTCTTCGAAGCTTGGCTGGTCAAAACCTTGTGGGTTTGACTGAATGGAGGCTGAACCTGTGGGCTCTCTCTCTCTCTAGTTTATCTTGTATAATTCTGATTACCATATGATGCGGTGGCGCCCCTTCAATATCCCTGTGCTCCCTCTTCCAATCTGCTAAATCGAGAAAAGAATCATTAAGACTTGATTTCTCTCCAAGCAAAAGCACACAACCACCATGTAAATTGGCAGGGAAACGATGGAGAATGCATATCAAGGATGTGCGCTTCCCGTTTTTGAAAATGTATAGCAATTAGAGGTGAGTGTTTCAATTACTCAATTTGTATCTCCATTGCTCAAGGCGTGACATTGAGTTGTGTTATATCCATAGATTTATCGAAATAACAGACATTTCTAAGAAGTATTATTGATCCTAGTATTTCCTGCTTACCTTTGTATCTACTCATCGCATCGTCAACTCCACGAATTTACGGGGGTCGTCGTCGTATCTTTGCACGCGTTTTGTAGCCAAGCAACCTTGGACATTCCAATGAGTGCGCATATAGTAGTTCCTAAATGTGAAGATAGTGGGGTTGTCATTATATCTTTGCACGCGCTTTCTAGCCAAGCAACCCTGGACATTCCAATGAGCGCGCCTATAGTAGTTCCTGAATGTGAAGACAGTGGGCTCGTCATCGGATCTTTGCACGCGCTTTCTAGCCAAGCAACCTTTTGGACATTTCAATGAGTGCGCCTATAGTAGTTCCTGAATATGAAGAGTGGGAAATATATTAATGACAGCTAGATATAAAGGACAAAGGAAACATAGTAAAACTTGTGTGCACTTATAGCCAAGCTACTTCCAAAGTGCTCAATTATATGTCAAACTTTAGTAGGCTAAGGAAGAGAAAAGTGATAGCAACGTAAGAAGCTGCCAAATTAAACTAACTGTTAATAATTGAGGAAAAATGGAAGAGATCTATCTGTTCCTATCACATAACCGGGGGACAAGTATCGAGTTTCTTCCTTTTAACGTTTTTCAAGGATGTGGCTCATCTCAAGTCCACCAATGCAACATGCTGAGGATGAATTTGGACTAGGAGTGAGAAAGGCAAGAACATTGAACGGGGTTTACTTTGAACAAAGGAATAATGTTCTGGTGAATCTTTGGGGTGATGGAGCTTCAAGACTTGAGAATTAGAGAACTGATCGTCTCTGAACTCACCTTGGATACTTGGCTCCAAGAATTTCCTTCTGATCGTACTTCCTCCAACTGAACCCATCATCAGGTGGCAATTCGAATTTCGGGGCTGGGATGACTCAGACCTTAAATAATAGTTGTTCATCCGACTTTCTATAGTGAAAAGGTTCCTGCAGAAGTAATCTACGAAATCCCTGGAGCAAAGAACATCATCAAACTTGTTAACCCCAAAACAATTGCTGTCAGCCGAAAAAGAAAAGAAAAAAGCAAAGAAAGTCATTCCGAGACTTATTGCTTAATCACATACGTAAGTTCGGTAAATACTTTAACTCAAGTGGTGGTGGCTGAAGAATTTCGACCACGGAGGAGGATAAGATATATCGCCGGAACAAACGAGAAATCAAGTTACTTGCCATGGATTAAGGGAGTAGAATGTGAATGGTTTCTTGAGAGCGAGACGATTATGCAAGAGTAATAAATACGTAGATGGTATAATAAATTTTGACTATATTTCTCTCCAATCATATCTTTTATTGGTAGAGTTTTTTTTTTTTTTGTCTACTTTTTAATTGGTGGGTTACGGGGTGTGAATATCACTGACTGTTAATGTCTGTTACCACCAATAAGAGGCATGATTGAAGGACATTTTCTCTGAGAGATGGAAAAACACAAGGTCCTATTTCTTCCAATCTGATTATGAGGTGAAAAACTAAACTCTTTTCTAACTAAAAATCCAACTGAAGGACCTTGTGATGAACTAGGGATAAAGGCCCAACATTCAATTGGAGGACTTAAATCTTGCTGACTACCATATGGTTTAACTACCTTCATGCTACCGACCAAAAAAAAAAAAAACTACCTTCATGCTTTATAGAACATAATATAATGATTTGAATTCTTATTTTTGATAGACTAGTGGTAGCATTAGCAGATCTAATTGAGTCATGCTTTTGTCCATTCCTAATTGGAGCTAGATTTTGAATTGATGGATTATAGACGTGGACATCCCCATACTCAGGTGATAACCATATTTGTTATTCACCAATTAAAGATCCAACTAGAGGAATTTTTTTCGACATGGTTCTAATTAATTAATTAATTTTAAAAATTCAAGGGCATGAACACAAAGGCTTAGCTACTCGGATGCCCATATAATATCATGTAAGCCTCATGACAGACTAATTTTAGGCCTTTGGTCTATGTAGGTGGTCCTGCCAAAAATTATTCACACGTAGTTAGTGATATTTCAATAAGTGACCTTCAATTTCTGAGTTGAAAATCCCCGAGTGCCCAAACCCAACTTTGTCTATCCTCAGTTAATTCATTTTGTTGAAATTATTCTATTTAAATTTTGGTGATTTTGTAAAAGGTCATTGACACTAGTAAAAGTCACGGTGCGTAGTTGTGTGATAAATTGATAGTTCATCAATGAAGCGACAAGACAAATGGCATGATGCAGGGTTTGGTGGTGTTGGGTAGGTCCAAGAGATTTTCTTTGGCTGCACAATTTAAAATAAAAATACAAATAAAAGAAATTGTAAGATTTTGTGTTTATCTTTTCAAATTATTGCCCATCTATATAAGTTAATTCTTCAGTCAATTATTGAAACATTTCCGATAATCCAATTGCACGCAAGTCTTTAAACCAGCATAAATTTCAAGAAAATAGTGTGAGAACGATCAAACTTTGAGGAATTATGAATTCTTATGTAAAAAAATATCAACAGATTAGTAAGACGAAGATGAGAATAAACTTTTTTACATTACTACGTGTGACTCATTCGATAGTAGTGTCTTGGCAATTTCAAGTGATTTGGAAAGAAAGTAATCAGCGAGAATCCAGCTCCACAAGGGCTGCCTTTATTTTCGACCTTTTTCCCTTTCTCCTCCTCCTCCGGCCGAATGGATCCCACTGAATTCATCGACAATTTTCTGAAAGTCGCCACTACCGCCGTCGATGGTTGTCGTCCGAGCTCGAGCAGATTTCTTGAATTTGGCGCTCTGGTCTGATTTCGATAACCCCAACCTTCGTTCCTTGACCGTTCTCTGGCTGGTGTTGATGGTCTTATCAAGATTGGTCTTGTCTTGTTCTGGCAATTCCAGCCTCCGTTCTGTGCGGGGCCCGCTCATGGCTCAATTTCACTCGATCAACGCGTCGATTTGCCCTGAGACGGGGGCATCTATATCATCAAATTTCGCACTGAGATAGACAAACGACGTGCATTAGATGGAACCCCCTGGTTGTTTTCTGGTCATCTAGTTAATTTAAGACCCTGGAAGCCAAATACCCCTTTACATTGCTATGATTTTTCCAAATGCCCTTTCTGGGTGCATGTTATAGGCTTACCTCTAGAATGGAACACTCCTCCCCTTCTTAGTCGGGCAGTACAGCATATGGGAAGTGTGTTGGAAGCAAAATCTGATACTTCTAGGAGAATTCGCCTTGAAATTGACCTGCAACAACCATTAAAGTCAGGGAAGCTCATTAGCATTGCTGGAAAACCCCTCTGGATTGATTTTCGATATGAAAGACTCTCCCATTATTGTTATTCATGTGGGAAATTAGGACATTATGCAGCATCTTGCAAGAACTACCCCTATGATGAATCACAATTTGAAGGGCGGGAAACCATGGTATATGGACCTTGGTTACGTGCAGAGCTTAAACAGCATAGTCCCTATTGGGATGCCTTTTATACTCCCCTCTCTGATTTCGCTTCAATGGAAGAGACTGTCCCTGAAACACCACCTAATATACTCCCCCCTCTTCCAGCCTTACCTCCAATAGCTCCTACTCCCGTGATTCCAGTTCCCTCTAATGTCATCCCTCCTGCTCCTGCTAATACAACCCCTAGAACCACAGATTTGGTCCCTGCAGATGCAAAGTTAAAAGGTATTCACAGTCATTCCCTTGACCCTTTGCCACAGAAAAAAAACAAATCTCCCAGATCACAGACAGTAGTGGGATCCAGCAAGAAACCTAAACGATATTCCCCTTATGAGGTTCGCACAAACCTTATCTCTGAGTTGGATGAAACCCAGTTACTCGACACACCTGTGTTTGAAGCAAATGATCACTCTTCTTGGGCTTTGGCGGCTGGCCCTCAACAGCCCCCACGGTCCAAATGAAAATCATAAGTTGGAATTGTCAGGGGTTGGGCACTCCCCTGACAATTCAAGCCCTAAAGGCTATGGTAGCCTCTGAACGGCCCGACTTGGTGTTTTTAATGGAAACTAAAAATGCAAATTCAGTCTTGACGAACTTACAGCGTCGTGTTCATTTTGCTCACTCCTTTTTGAGGGCTCCTGTTGGTTTATCTGGAGGCCTTGCTCTGTTCTGGAATGACCTTCTTGACATTACTGTTCTATCTTCGGGTCAGCATTATGTACATATGTTAGTTATGGATACTCAGACCTCTACCTCTATGCATGTTACCTGTCTACATGCTCCTGCTTCTTTCCCAGCTCGACAGGATTTTTGGAATTCAATCAGAGTAATCCATGCTTCTATTCATCTACCGTGGATGTGTATCGGGGATTTTAATGAGTTCCTGTATCCCTGGGAAAAGATGGGCAGAAGACCTGCCACCTACTCCAGAATGGCAGCGTTTCGGAAGCTTCTAAATGATTGTGCTTTAATAGAAATGGAGAGTAAAGGTTGCAAGTTTACCTGGTCTAACAATCGTGACGGCGATGAGTTAGTCAAGGAGAAGCTGGATCATGTCTTTGTTCTTTAGATTGGAGTCTAACATACCCGTCCTCCACAGTGTTTGCTCTTCCCTCAATTGGATCGGACCACTGCCCACTTGTGCTGCATACTCATTATCAGTCTGTCAAGCCAAAAAAGAACTTTCATTATGAAGCATACTGGAATCAACATACTGAATGTTCAGAAGTAGTTCACTCAGTGTGGGAAAGGAGTCACTCTTCCATACCATCTAAATTGCAAGCAGTTTCTCATAAGTTACTGAGATGGAGTCGCTCTCATTTTCATAATGCCAGACAGAGTATTCTGCATCTTCAATCCCAGCTGCAGACCATTACAAATCGCAAAAGCTATCAAAGGGGAGATAGAGAGTTAATAACTTCAATTAGAACTGAAATTCAGCAACTATGGAATCAGGAAGAGCAATTCTGGGCGATGCGATCTAGGCTTAACTGGTTATCATGGGGTGACAAGAATTCAAAAATTTTTCATGCTTGCACAGTGCAACGGCGACAGCGAAACAGAATTTGTATTCTACTAGATGCAAACCAGAACTGGCAGAGAGAGCCTGAACTTCTTAAAGCAATGACAATGGATTTTTTTAATGGACTTTATCAATCAGTGGGAGACAGAGATTTTATGCCTTTCCTACTACAATGTCCACCGATCGTTACCCCACAGATGAATGAACAGCTCATGAGTCACGTCACAGAAGAAGAGGTGTATCTAGCTACCTTTCAATTGGGAGCATCCAAGGCCCCTGGTCCAGATGGCCTCAATGGTCTCTTCTACAGGCACCACTGGAACACCATCAAAAAAACAATTGTCAAAATGGTGCAAGACTTCTTTGCAACTGGTTTCATGCATCCTCACTTAAACAAAACAATTATAACCTTGGTTCCTAAAGTGCATCACCCTGAAAGCATTTCCCAGTTTCGCCCTATTAGTCTATGTAACTTCGCGTACAAGATAATCTCTAAAGTTATGGCAAATAGATTGAAAGGTTGGCTCCCTACACTGATCAATCCAGAACAAGCAGCTTTTGTTGGTGGCGCATGACAGATCCAAGATAACATCATGGTCGTTCAGGAAGTTCTACATCAATTCAAGGTTCGATCAAAATCAAAAAATTCAACCTTATTCTTAAGACAGACATGCAGAAAGCCTATGATCGGGTCGAATGGGAGTTTCTTGCAGCTTATCTACAACAGTTGGGCTTCACAAATAGATGGGTAATGATGGTTATGGCATGCATCACAACAGTTTCCTTTAGTATTCGGTTCAATGGAGAAAAGCTTCCATACTTTAAACCCACTAGAGGAATTGGTCAAGGTGACCCCCTATCCCCTTACATCTTTATTTTAATGGAAAATGCTTTATCAACAGTTATCAAGCAAGCTATTAGTATGGGTAACTTACAAGGGCTTCAATTTAACCATGCCTGCCCTCAGCTCTCCCATTTATTTTTTGCTGACGATGCAGTCTTTTTCCTCAAAGCTTCAATCCCTGAATGTCAAAATATCACAAATATATTAAACCAGTACTGCTATGCAATTGGTCAGCTTGTTAACAGGAATAAGTCTGTGATCTTTTTTAGTCAGAATTGCCCATCGACACTACGGGATAATTTGCAACAAGAAGCGAGAATACTGTGGTGAGTACGTTTGGTAAGTACTTGGGCATCCCTTCTGATTGGGGGCGTTCTAAACGGGACATGTTCTCTTGGATCCTGGCCAAAATGAATGCGAAATTAGCCGGTTGGAAGGAGCAATTTTTATCTAAAGGGGGCAAGGAGATTTTATTAAAAGCAGTAGTTCAAGCCTTACCTCAGTATGCGATGTCTCTCTTCATGCTTCCCCTGTCGCTCTGTAGACAAATGGAAAGACAAATATCAGCTTTCTGGTGGAGTAAACATCATAGTGATTCGGGTATACATTGGCTGAGATGGTCAGAGGTAAAGAACTCGAAAATAGATGGAGGTATGGGATTTCGAGATCTTGTTTCTTTTAACCTAGCGATGCTAGGTAAACAGGCCTGGCGTTTATTAGAGCACCCTTCTGCTATTTGGAGCCAGTTGTTTAAAGGTCTATATTTTAAACACTCTACCTTTCCGAATGCCACTTCAGGCTCTAGACCATCATGGGGTTGGCGCAGTATTTTAAAGGGCAGGGATGCTATTCTTCCCAAAACTCGATGGCTGGTGAAAGATGGTTCGCAGATAAACATCAGAACAGACTACTGGCTTTCAATTGGGAAAGTAGGAGGTTTTGCAGCTGCAGGGGAACCCATTACAGTAGCTGAACTTATTGATTTCTCTTCAGCAACATGGAAGCAAACACTAATCTCTACAATTTTTACTGAACAGGTATGTGCAGCTATATTAAGCACCCCTATCAATTCCTCTCTCTGTTCTGATCAGTTGGTCTGGACACTCACCTCCTCCGGATCTTTTACAGTCAAAAGTTGCTATCACTACCTTCTTTCTCAGCAACGACACCCACCAACCAGTGCCTCATCTTCCTATCAGCCTCCTCCTCAATTATGGAAAAAGATTTGGCATATGGAAACAGCTCCAAAAATCCGTGTTTTCTTATGGCTAGCCTCTAAAAATGCCCTAGCGACAAAAGCCAATTTATACTTCAGACATATAACTCCCAACCCCTACTGCACACTATGTGATCAGCATACTCCTGAGACCATCGAGCATTTATTTTTCTTTTGTAATTGGTCTCGGAAAGTTTGGGCAAATGCAAAGATCGGGATCCCTCTTTCACTTACCTCTATACAGAGATTGGATACGTGGTTGGCGGCCCGTGCCACTCATCCTCGCTGCTCCCCAACTTTTGAAATGATTGCCCATCTTTTGTGGGAGATCTGGCGTCAGCGAAACCATGCCATATTCCGGCAGCTTACTCCTAACCCGCTCCAAGCCGTGGATTCTGCTCTTGCCCAGTGTAGAATCTCCAAGAGTCTCCAACCCCCGAATCCTAGGGTTACACAATCCTCTGTTAGTACCGATCCCCGCTGGAAACCACCTGCTAAAGGAACAATCAAATGCAACATAGATGGGGCTTTTGTTCCAGGCAATCAACAAGGGGCGATAGCATGTATGTTCAGAAATTTTAAAGGTGAACTCACAGATGTGTTTACCAGCACTGTTCCGGCTCAATCGGCGTTTCAAGCGGAGATCTTCGCCATGATTCGGACTCTCCAGCATCTCCTCAAGCAGCGTCTTCATCTCCATCGAGTGCTGATTGAATCCGACTGCTTATCTTTGGTGGAGCTCCTTCGGCAGCAACAGCCGCAGCCATGGCAGGAACGTCATCTCCTTGCCGTTCTCCACGATCTGCTCTCTCAATGCCCGAATGTTTCTCTTCATCATGTCTGTCGCGAGGCTAACCTAGCCGCTGATTGGGCTGCGAAAGCCCATCGGGCCCATGGCTCCGTTGGTAACTGGCTAGTTTTTACTCCGCGTGATCTCCAGAACATTGTACTTAGTGATGCCTTACTAGCGGGTTGTATCCCTCTCTTCATATAATATATCAGCTCTTTCGTCCAAAAAAAAAAACGCGTCGATTTGCCTCTCTTTTTCTACGTATGTGTGTGTTGATTCCCCAAAACTTGTTGAGAAGATGAGCCTCAGAGAGCATATACCTCACAGGAATGGTAGATGAGGCTGATAGCTCTTGAACCAGACAAGGATGGTTGACTTCGGTCTCTGACGCGTTAAATGAATAATCAAATATGATCAACCTCCTATTATTCAATACTTATGAAAAGTACAACAAACACGAATATATAGACACGACTTCCAAAAAGTTCCCTCACTTTATGTCGAAATAACATTAATTTGCAAATAATATCTTTAAATACAAATAACACTTGAAAATTCAGAATCGTAATGAATACGGCCTTGCAGAGCTAAGGTGTGAGTCGGTCCTTACGCAACATAGACGTGGATGTAACGGCTTCCGGCTTATTGTGGGGACCGATACCATTAAATGTACCACTAACTTTTGCCTCACTCGGTCATGTTGCGTGAACGGGATGAGCTCAAGTGATGTAATTCATCCTCAAGCTTATTATTGGCCTTTTTTAATGGTCAAACGGGCCAATATGCTCACATGGTTAGATTTGCTCACTAGCATTGTAATTACATCCAAATACTATGACTTAATTGCTCATAATTCATAATCTACATCGGTAGGGCTTGTAACTAGTCTTCATAATTCATAATCTTCATTCTAACAGGCCATGATGGGAGATCTGGCTTTCCTGTGAAAATTGGCACAGAGATGCTATGGAAGTAAACAAATGAATATGATTTTAAAAAACCCATAGATTATAATTAGGTGAAGCAATGCATGGCTCATTCCTCTCTCTTCTCTGTTTCAACATAACAGCAACTCTTTTCCTTGTCCAAAAATCAAACATGTGTGAAAAATCCAAGGGAATCAAGGAACTGCAAGAGATATTGGAATTGAATGCTTAAACAAAGGAACTAGAGACAAAAGCAGAATTATATGATGGAAAGCTTGCTCTCGCCCTAATTCCATGATTGCTCCTCCGCTCCATCGACTCTGGTTTGCTTCTGATGTTCCCCATGATCATAACCCAAAGAAGGAAGAAGCAAACAACACACGCACTAACTACGAATCACCAGACGCCATAATAAGTTGGCAAAGAACAAGTTTTTGTAAAAGAGAGAGAGCAGTGACCACCATTTCTCACCAAAATAGATCAGTTTTGTTAGAGATAGAAGGGTGTTGGAAAAGAGTAGGTATTGCCTGCATTCAGTAAATGTGAGCCCAACTCAAATGCACCCTTTGATTGAGACCCACCTCATCCAACAGAACCTTTGAATTGGCCATACATACATTGGGCTTATCAATTTTCATTAGAAGAGAAGATATTGCCCGACACATCGAGGCATAGTCCTAAAACTCACCAATTTACATTCACATGCTAAGGTGCATGAGGGAATCTATGTAATTGTAGAGGTGCCATTTGGTCTTACAAGTCAAAGTCAATGGATCGCCCACAGATCGCTCGAGTAGCATCAAACGTGTGCCATGTTTCTTATTGAAAATGTTAGCACTAACACCTAGAAAGGGGTGAATAGGTGTTTAAAAACAAACATTGACAAATAAATGTGGAATAAATTAAGTTGCAAACAAAGTCTGAAAATGATCAAAGTCTGATTAAACGAGCTATCAGACTTCTAGTGCAGAATTCAAAATTAGATAAGAGATGGACTAGATTTTTGTGAAACTTAAAATGTTGCAACAAATAAAGTTGAAAAGAGTTAAGGGAAAAGAGAATTGCACACAAGATTTATAGTGATTTAGCTTAGATCAAGCTTACGTCCACTTTCCCACGCTATAGTCTTTGGCTGAAATTCACTAAGGTATTAATAGATAAGTACAATATTTCAAATGCAAACACTCAATGGAAGATTTCTTTTTCCCACACAAAGTCACTCTTCTTGTGAATTTCTCTCTTGAATACAATTTGTAAGAGCTGTCGTTGAAGAACAAGTGGTTGGAAATGCTTCAAACTTTGGAATTTCAATTTTCACGCACACTATCAAATAGACTAAATGAGCTCCTTAAATACTCCTCTATGCCTTACTAGCTACTAGCTGTTGGCATTCTCTAGAGAAAGTTCTTTCAATCAATCCGTTAGACAGAATCAATTAAGGAAATCTTATAGCCGTTTAAAGATTGAGATGAAAATTTATTGATTCTAGTTGCCCATACAATAAGAATCTAAGTTTTCATAAGTAGATGCTTTCCAAAAAAGAACTTTTCTTCAAGATTGATTTTATTAATTCATGATTGATTCCATCAATATATTTATAAAAGGTAAGTGAGATTTTTGCCAGAAAGCCAGATATTAAAGAATAAATCTCTATAACATTCATACTGAATCCTTGTCGTAAGATCAATAATTCTAAATATGATTATGTTTTTGTTTTTGGACTTGATTTCAACCTGGATTGTGTCAGAGTGAGAAAGACTTTTGGAATGAATAGATTTTGACAAGAGTCTATGATATGACTTTAGAAGTCTACTATTCTTCAGAATAAGAACAAGAACATAAACAAGAATAAGAAAATTTTGTCAACTTCAAAACTTGGTAGAAGTTTTCTCAACACTTACATGTGATTCTCATATTGCCAATTTCAATCTCAGCAGATTCAAGTACACAAGATGTTCCTTCACTCTACAAATCTTATATATGTTGCCTATTGGACTGTATTTTTATCTTTTTATTTCCTTTCTTTTTTTCCCTTTTGTTGCCTAAGCCTGTTCTTGAAAAGATCCAACCTCTATTGCCAAATTGTTCCTCTGCTATGTGATTAAACGGTGGTGTGATGATAAAAGATGCAACTTTTGTAGCTTGAGTAGCTGCCATCTTTTGCCATCTTAAAATTTTTAATGGTCTAAATAAGTCTTCTTACGTTGTTATTATTTTGACTTGCCTTATGTTTTTATTATAGTAACATAATAATCATGTTGTAGTTATGGTACTGAGCTTTCTCAAAAAAAAAAAAAAAAAAAAAAAAAAAACATAGGTTGAAACATTTGGATTGGATGCACTTAGACTGTAATTGATCCAAATGCAAAAGTTTTAAGGTTTTTTGTTGTTGAGACATTTCTGTTGATGTCTTTATATCATTGCAAAGTCCTTCTCTTGTTTCAGTGCATTCACTTGGCAAATAAAAAGTTAAGCCTTTTATTTTTCCCATTTTTTTGAAGTAAGTATCATTACCATCTTCTTATGACTAACTCAATTCCGTACTCATAGGCAATATATATTTCCTTCTCTCGTTGTTAGGATGCTTTTTCAAATTAATTTTGTTCTGGTGATAGTCATGGTTGAAGCAGCAACAAGTAGCTTCTACAATAGTAGTTGAAGCATACAAGGATAGGCGTAGCATTTTTTGCCATAAAAAATTGAGAAATAGAACAAAAAAGCAAAAAAAAAAAAAAAAAAACTTTATGCAAGAAGGGATGATGAAGAGGTGGAAATAAACAAAAATAAGATGAGCGCAACTAAAGAATATGAAGGTTGGACTTGCAAGGTTAAGGTGATTGAACAAGAAGCGCTCAAATTGAAAAGCAAGCACAATAAGAGATCAGGCATGCTTGGAGATTCTCTTAGTTTTGGTCATGTGCAAATTTCGACAAGCATGTGGTCAAGAAGCGTGAAGAATTACAAGCCCTGCTATAAGAGGCAGATATTGATAACGGAGTGGCCTGTGGGAGTCATGGAGGCCTTCTAAGAGTGAGGAATGGTGGTTCTGGAGAGAAAGAAATCTAAAAAGAATCGAAGTATAGGGAATGGTGGGAATTGGAAAAACTATAGTCTTGCATAAGTTGAATAGATAAAAGGGTTGTGAAAATGTTTGATATTTTAATTTGGATATGGTTATTGAACGCCTAGAACGTTGAGAAAGTGCAACATGCAATCACACAGCGTCTGAAGCTAAAAGTGGAGGGTGGAGTCAACTCGGTTGAGACTACTCAATCTTGTATCGAGCAAAGTGATAGGCATGTGATACTTGCTTCTCCTTGATAATTTTTGGGATTCCTATGATCTATAGGAGATAGATATTTCTAACAATACACGAACAAAAAGGTGGTATCTACTAGTAGATTTTGTGATTTGTGCTATGAGTCAGACGACAATGAGCTTGTAAATATGAAGCATTTTCCCCATATGGATGCATATATAAAATGCTTGAAAAAGTTAGTCTAAGTATGAAAAATCCAAATATTTATACCTATAGCATGACCTATGGTTAGAGAGTGTGTTACTTTGCATGACCAATAAATTGGTGAGAACTTTTAGGAAGAATGACATTATTCACCCTTAGGAGATCAATTGAAGAGGTTGCGGACATGACCCATTATCAACATCCAAGGCATTGATGAAGTGCCTGAGTTTTTGAACTATGATGATTTAGATAGGGAGGATAAAAAAGGTTTGCTTTCTGTAAGGAGCATTGTTTATCGAAGAGCATGACATCTTTGTTGATTATTTAGTGGAATGTTGGAAAGTATAAGGATTTCTCCATAGTTTGATGAGTTTTGTGATGTAGACGACAAAGAACACAACATATTGCATGATCTAACCACATGCCTCTGGTAGAGAAAAGAGAAATGAAGAAACATGTTTGAAACCACCGCCTTGGTGGCCGCGATGGTTTGGGCTCTCTTCCCCTCACGAAGGGGAGGAGTTCGAATCTCCTCACGGTCGCTTGGGGTCTTAAGTGGGACGTCGGGGGTGGTGGGTCCTCTCGCTTACGTGTCCCCCTAGGTTTACTTGCTAACCGCCGGCTGTACAAGATTTCTGGGTCACCAAAAAAAAAAAAAAAAAAAAACATGTTTGAATGAACAATGTACTTTGTAATAGGGCCAATAAAATTTCATCATAAGATACCATACGTTTTTGGCAAGAGATTGCGAGGGGCCAATGAAGACCGAAAGGAATAAGTATGGGCATTTGCAAGTCGAATTTCTTTTACGGATAATGACTTTTCCAATCTATTGATAAATCAAATTGCAGAAACTTTTCAATTTTACTCCTACAAAGAAATTGTGTTTAGATTGTGACCCTTCATAACTTCTTCTTTTCTATGCAAAGACTCCAAGTCTTAAACTTACATGGTATCACAAATGCATCCCTTTCACCTTATTTTTCTTGCTTGACTGGACTTAGGGCATTCTACTTGAATTCTTGCACACGTTTAATAGAACTCCCTTTAAGCTTGGAGGCAATGGTGCATCTAGAGGTGCTAGACATCTAACTCTCCAAAATCATCTATATATCTATTCAAATTGGATGTTATTAATGCAACTAAAATGTTTATGCATGTCATTGTCAAATTTTGACGCTGGAAACCCAATCTCCAAGGTGATTTCAAGCATTTCTTTATTAAAGAACTCTAGATCGAAACACTCGGTGGTCTAATTAGGTCGCGAGGCCCATCATGAAGGAGGTTTCTATCTTGAAAATGTTGAGTTCGCTGATATTTTCCTTTCCTAAGATGGAGTATCTTGAAATCTTAGTTAGACAAGCCATATGTGGAAGGAACAATTGACATTCAAAATAAATAAAGAATGCGTTCTTTAAGCGAATTGCAAATACTAAATGAAAATTGGAATGTGAAGCATTGTTCCTTCCGTAGACACCTATATCTAACAAAGATTTCAAGGCACTCTACCTTAAATAGGAAAATGTTCCTTTGCAACGGTCCATGCAACGTGATTAAATCACCGAGTGTTTAGGTCTACATTAATGATGAATTCTTCCAATAATAAGTGGCTTGAAATCATTGACTTTCAATGCCAATTCAATTTAATTATAAAAGCCACGTATTACTTTTTATCGGAATTTCTCGTTGTTGGCAATTAAGTGATTTTTTTTTTTTTCCGAATTGGCATTTAAGTGATCTAGCGAAAATTTTTGATATTAAAGTGAGTGTCATATATAACTTTTAGCACTCTTGGTGTGTGCTTCTGCAAAGAAGTTGCGTGGCACTATTCTATAGGTGACTTTGTAGTAAATGCATTACTTGGATTGGCTAATTTTAGATGACATAAAGTTGACGTTAGGTTCCAAAACCTCAAGCATTGTTGATATTCTTTGTTCTTTAGAATTTGTTTGGTAACGTGGGTGATGATCTTCTCGAACAAGTACCAAAAACTAAGATGTGTTCACCACAAATTTCAAAAAACAAGCTACATCATCCGATGGAACTCATGAAAGAACTTAAGATGCATTCGTTTTGCAAAAAAAAAAAAAAATGAATGATTCAAAAGTTATTTTTCCCAAAATGATTATTTGTATCGCTTTAAAAAAAAAAACGCATAAAATTTTCATCGTTCACAAAAAGATCTATTTATAAATTATTATTGGAAAATATTTTTTATTAGATTTTTATTCTTAACAATGCAAACAATCACTTTTAGGAAAATATTTTTTAAATCATTCTTTTTTCACAAAATTAACAAAGTCTAAATGTAAATTTTATAACATACACATACCTCAATTACATCAATGGAGGAAGCTAAAGAAAAAGAGATCACACTACTAATCCCCGTACTTTTTCAATTTGTTTAATCTCCGTAATAGAAAATTTTCTTTTGGTGTTTGGCAATTTTAGTCTCTAAATTAAATGTTGTTTGTTCAAATTGAAGACTCCATTAAAAAAAAAAAAAAAGAGTAAATGCAAACACTGATGTAGTAATTTAGTCACCATTAAATAGTGATATCGTGTAGACATGGCATCCTACGTGGCTTCTAAATTTTATCTAAGAAATATGACATAGAGCATATGTCTCTAGATGAAAGACGTTTGTACTTAAAAAAAAAAGAAGGAAAAAGAGGCATCCTAAACTCAACAAGCACCGGGACCACTTGTGAGGCTAGCTACCATAGTTTAGAGGAAATTGACATTAGAAGTGCCAAAAGTTGATACGATACTCACATTAGTGCCAAGAGTTTTTCCCAGCTCACTTAAATGCCAAATTAGAGAAAAAAAAACGATTACTTTAATTGTTTCTGACAAAAAATTTCAACCAAATTGATTACGTAACATTTATAATTAAAATTTTAATATGATTTGATGCATTTTTCTTAAAAAAATCTAGTCTACATCGATGTCCAAAACAACGTCGCATGATAATAACTTTTTAATTGAAATTTGCACTGAAATGACCATTTTTTAACAACAACTAGTACTGAAGTGATCATTTTTCAATAATGACTAGTAATTAAGTAATCATTTTTAACAATAATTGGCACTCAAATGATCCATATATACAATTTTTGACACACAAATAATGACTCATAACTTGTCTACATTATGTTATTTAGAGGTTATATGCTGATTAAGTACGTCGAAGAGCCACGTAGGATTGAGAAATTAATAAAATATGGCCACATCAACCCAAATCGGAGTTGGCACTTAAATGATCATTTTAAAAAAAATTGTAGTTAAGTGATCTAAAAAAAAAAAAACTTTTGGTACTAAAATGAGCGCTATACACAACTTTTGACACTTTTAGTGGCCATCTCCCTAACTTCCTATTCTACTTCTTGAAAACTGAGATATGCTTCCATCTCTAAGAATGATTTAGGACTAGTCTAACAGATTTGTATCTATGGACCCATTTGGTTCGGCTTTTGGGGAATGCATTTGCCAAAATGCAAATACCTTTGGGTGAATGGGGTTTTCCAAAATGCAAATATCGTTTGGTAGAATTTGTATTGAGATACAACTTTGGCCAAAATATCATTTGATAAATTTTGCCTTTGTAAATGACTTTTATTAAATTAAAAAAACAAAAAAAAAAAACATATGTATTTTTTTTTTGAAGTTCAGCCACCGGATCGCGCGGATCTAGCAGCCGGATTTGGTGGTGTGACCCTTAATGACCGTCCACGACCCAAGTCACAGCGGGGGTCGCGCTACCCAAGCCATCGTGGTCGCATTAGGTGACCGCCACACTCGAGTCGCGCTACCCAAGTCACCCAAGCTTGGGTTTGCCTAAGGTCCGACGACGGTTGCCGGGGTCAGGTGACGGTCGCCGGGGTCGGGCGACCCTCAGGCGGCGGTTGCCGGTGCGCACGACCCCTTGGTTGGCGATCGTTAGCCTCCGGTCAGTTTCTTTGTGCGGTGGTGTGCAGTGGTTTTGGAGAAGATGAACAGTACCGAGACTTGAATTCTGGAAATGCAACTTCACAAAGTACCTCCGAAATTGCATTGGGCTAAAGGCCCTTAGAGCCACTTGGAGATGCAATTACATCTTACCAAAGTTGCCCAAAAAAACAAATCAAACACCTTTGCATTTGGCTAAGGGACTTTAGAGTCCCAAAGGCTTTTCCAAATGCCCAACCAAACAGGGCCTATATCTATCTAGGATTACTAATTGCAGAATCGATGTAATTTTTTTTCTACACGTTGTGTATCCATTACTATTACTAAATCAAAGGTGATTGATGTATGATGTGTAAAATAAAGAGTTACATGTGCCGTATATGTAGGAGAGAGTTCTAGTCTCCTCTTACAATCTTCAAAATACCCTTAAAAAATTTGTCATACTTTTCTCTCACACCATTGATTTGAATAAGATTGTAAATTATGGGACATAGAAATTGTCAATTTATTGTTATCAATAAAGTAATTCTTTATTGTAAAAATTCAAAACAGGGGATTATTGATCTTCATGATTTTCGCAATAAAAGGGATGAAAACATACATTTATCCATAGCAATACCTTTGAAAATATTTGTTGCGGAAAACCAAATAGATCTGATTTCTCTCCCTTAATCCATACTTTTCCTTAGCATATCTTATCTTATGGAGGATAAAATATAACGTCCATCCTCTTGCTGAAGAGAAAATCATATCCTATTTATACATGCTATTAATAGGCATTTTCCATCAAAACACATTTTAACTTCATAAGAGTCACACTTCTTTGGAAGAATGATAACTTCTCAATAGAATTGTACCTTTCATCCTATTTATAAGATTTGCAATATTTCATAGCCAATACATTTTAGCACTTAAATATTTGTTAAATCATTAAATAAATATCACGTGGGTCACAATAATTCTTACATTAATAATTTAGCACTAAAACTGTTGTATCTTTGAAATATGACGTGCAGCATGTGGATTAATGGAGATGATTAGGAGGGTGGATAAAAGTAGGGGTGAGCACGGTTCCCGGGTAGAACCGGGAACCGGAGAACCGAACCGGAGGTTCCGGTTCGGTTCCAGGTTCTTAAAGGACCGGTTCCGGTTCCCGGTTCCATTTTTCCGGAACCGGTCGTGGAACCGGTTTTCAAACCGGTTAGGGTTCCAAAAGGAACCCCCTCCCCGAGACTCCCGACCCCCTCACTTTCCGTTTATCGAGTCTCGCCGGACGCCGCCCGAGTCTCGCCGCCGGACGCCGCTCGCCCTCAAGGCCACCACCGCTAGACGCCGCCACCGACGTCGCTCGCGCAAACCCTCGCGCTCGACGCCCGTCGCGCCGTGCTCGCCTCGACGCCCGTCACCAACTACCCGACGCAGGCAGATCTGAGCCGAGCTCGTCTTTTCTCGCGACCCACCGCCTTTGCTTGCACCAGAAGCCCCAACGAGCAGAAGCCCCGACGATGCCGATTCTGCTGTCTCCGCTCGCGACCCACCGCCTCCGGTCACTAGGTCTCCGATTTCGACCCACAACGCCGCCGCATCGCCTCTCGCTGCGCCGACGACCTGACGACGACGCCGACGCCGTTGCCCGAAGACCAGCGACCGACGTCCCGCTCACTACTCGCGCCGGACGCCGCTCGCCCGGTAAAATTGGATTTCTGGACCTTCTCTCCAAGGGTACGATTCGGGGTATTACAATCAAATGCTGTGAATTTCATTTGTACGATCTCGGGGTAATACCAGTGTAGGGAGTGAGTGACTGATTCAGTGATTCTTGCACTTGCTCTGTTTTAACTCCTTATTAGAAGCGATGCGTAAAGTTTTCTTTTTATTATTCGTTTTTGATTGAGTTGTGCTTCTTTTTTTGGGTTTCATCTTGGCTGTGAATACGGAGACGAATGAGCACGTGGCCATAAAGAAGATTGCTAATGCTTTCTATAACAAGATCGACGCGAAGAGGACCCTCCGTGAGATCAAGCTCCTCCGGCACATGGACCATGAAAACGTCAGTGAATCCCTTGCGTTACAGTTTTTCTATTACGTGATTGAGAATGGCTTTCTGGGTTGTTTGAAGTGTGTTGTTTTCTTTGATGGTTGGCTTATGGGTGTCGGTAGTGCCATCGATATTATGCAATGTTGCATTTACGTTGCTCTCCATCTTGGTTCTAAGTCTAACGAATGTGCAGACAGTGAATTAGCATTTCCTGCTTTGGACAACGAATTAAGAGTTAGTGCAGCAAATAGTAGAGCTTTGAATCTTCTATTTCACTAGAAGGGATATTGATTGCTTAAGATAATCTAGTCTCCATGTTGTTCTCGTGTTACCATTTCTCTGCATCAATTGTTAATGAGACAGAGAACATACTGAAAACACCAGTCAGAGTATTGTCATCACTCATCAAGATATAGAAAGTCTTATTGTCACTTTGCTACTTACGAGTTGAACGTCCCTTCTTTGAACTTTTCAGAAGTTTAATTTCTATTATACTGATATAGAAGGGCACCGATACTCATCATTCTTAGAGATGGAATAGATGGTTATATCCCGATTGGATGCAATTTGTAATGGTATGAAAGTGATTCTTGTTGGTATAAAGAACAAGTTTTGAACTATGATTGATGGGAATCCACATGCATGCGGTCCTTAATGAAGCTACATTTATTTATGGCGTGGCTATGCCGATACAAAATAAGCTCTTTAATCAATGCAGAACTGGTATTGCATGGCAATTTTAACAGAACTTGCTTTTCGGTTATTATAATTCTTGTATGCTTATGTGAGGTCCTATTATGTTAATGCAGGTTGTGGCAATTAGGGATATTATTCCACCGCCATAGAGAGAGGTTTTCAATGATGTTTATATTGCATATGAGCTTATGGACACCGATCTCGCATCAAATTAGTCGTTCCAACCAAGCATTGTCTCGAGGAGCATTGTCAGGTTTCATTTTGCCATTTATTGTACGATATTGGTGCTTCCTTCTGGATGGGATATTGCTTTCTTGTTAGTTGCTGGTTCTTAATTATGCTAGTGGGAGTTGCCATCCGCTGCTTTCTTGTCATTTGCTGGGTCTTAATTACGTTATTGGGAATTGACCGTAGAGTATGCGCATAAGTTATAGTTCAAATCTAAAAATAAAAAAAATAAAATAAAAAAACCTATTGGAACCTGGAACCGACCCTGGAACCTGTGACATGGTAGGTTCCAGGTTCTCGTTCGACGGGTAGGTTCAGGTTCCAAAAATGATAACTCGTACGGCAGTAGTTCCAGGTTCCATACGGAACCGAACCGGAACCTGGAACCGCTCACCCCTAGATAAAAGGTTCTAAAAACATAATTGTGTTTGGATGAAAGAGAGGGAAGGAAATGATTAGGAGGGATCAAGGGAGATGATGAGGGATTGATCAGGTTAATTCATGTGCATTCTAAAACCATATGAAGGGATTCGTAGGTATTTGAACAGATTTGTGCGCCACTCAATAAATTTATTCTTCTTCCTCACTTGTAAGACTATTCTATATCTATTTATGAATACACAAAAGGCTATTCGCATCACAATCGTTTTTCTCCTTTTTCCTCCCTTGCATCTTGACAACAATTTAGCTCAATCCCTTAAAATCCTTTCTTTCTTCTCTCTCTTACAATTATCTAAATCCCAGTTTTTTCTTTCGAATCACCTCATCCAAATTAATGTAAATCTAAAATATAAATAGAACTTCTCTCGAACCATAAGATGTGCCCAGTCTAGAATGGCGGCCGAAACTGTGGACTTTCGTTGTCCTTCATTTTTCCACCATGCGTTTGTCCTACCTCACGTGGAGAAATTTGCACCATTCTTAAGACGTTGTAAGATAACGATGCTTCTGATTTTTATAGCCCTTGTAATTGTATACGCAAATGTGTGGAGTTGGACTCGGTCAAAGTCTAGGGGAAAAATATATATATTGACTAATTAACAAAGAAAGAAGAAAAGTGGGCTCTGCTGCTGTAATGGGAAGAGGGCAAGCTTGAAAGAGAGAAATAAAAGAAAAGCAAGAAAGAAAGGGAAAAGAAGAAGAAAGGGAAGAAGGTTTTGCGCTACATGCTATGGGGGTCTTGCAAAGCGGAATTTACTTCTATTCGCAATTCTCGGTAAGGATTCAAGCCTTTCATTTTATAATCGGAATAGTTTTTGGAATTATGGTACAAATTCAAAATTATGTCAAATTAGAACAGCAAAGTCCGATTTAAAAGTTGTTAAGTTGAAAATTTATGAGGTATTGATAGTCTAGGGTGTTATGGAGCTATAAGATTTTACATAACTCAATTCGAGCTTAAGGTGTGTCCAAAACAAACTTTTGAAATTGGGTGCACATGCTGAACAGTAACTCAACCAGCAGCTTTCGGTGCTGAATCTCACCAGTTGCCATCTACAATTTGACTGGCCAAACTGAAGATCTTTAAATACTTTAAAAGGGCTTTCTTTTGACAATAAGCGCACTTGAATTGGAGTTCAGTAAAGAGATATGGCGTGAAACGTTTGTCATGCGAGTGATTATTCTTCGCACTAGTGGTTTTTTTGCCATAATTGGTCATTCTTGAGGTCTCTCATCGACCCATAGTGAGCATTTTGACTCTGAATCAAGTATGGTTAAAGAAGTGTTTCACATGGTTTTGACTCCAATTCTTGTTTAATTAATAAAATTACAAGATTTTCAGCTCATTTAGCTAATTATTTGGCGTTGGGTATTTCTGAGTAAGTGATACCATCTCTTCTTTGAATTTCTAAATTTTGAAAATGAAAAGAATTAGACATATTGAGTGCAAAATAAAATAAAATAAATTCTAAAAGGCAAAAGTGACGTTTATAGCATATTCAATGTATAAAATCTTGATTGGGCATTTACTACCATTTTTATTATTTGAAATTGTATTGAAAGCATTTTTGGAAACGATTTATGAGATGATTATTGTTAAATTGTTTGAGAAATGCTTTAGAAATGGATTGCAAAAAGGTTATATGTATTGATTTGTTAATCTGATTTATGAAAGGTATTATGTTATAAAAGGGTATATGTTTGGTATTGTGAAAATGATTTATGATACCGATTCTAGATTGTTTCTTAAAAGAATTGATTTGTAGAGAGATAAATGTTTTGATTTGTAAAATTGTTTTCTGATTATGTGATTGATTCTAAATTGGATTTCTAGTATTGGAAGATGATGGTTTGGTACACACTATCATAGTGAAGGGTTTTTGGGTATGCATATTAGTTTTTAGGATATCCTTATGGCTCAACCACCGGTTGATAATGAATGGAGAACTTGTCAAGGAGGAAACTCAGTCGCCTTGTTACTAAGCATTGTATTATGACTATTGTTTGATATAGTGCAATAGATTGAATATTGGAACAAACCATTGACATGTGACTGGATGAGATGAATTTATGGAATAGACTACTGATGTTTGATTTGAGATTGATTAATAGAATAGACTATTAATACGTGAATTGATGAGATTAATCAATAGACTGAACCATTGATATTTGCTTTGAAATTACTGACGAAGTATTTCTAATATGTATAAAGCTTTGTTGAAAAGATAAAACTTGTATTTGATCTCATGCATATGCTATACTATGAATTTGAATTCGATGAGTTTCGATATGGTTTTGCAAATATGTATAGCAGGTGCTTGTTTTGCTTAGAAGAGATATTGCTCACCCATTTCATTCTAATCTTTTCAAGTTCTTTAGCTAACGACAAAAAAGACGAGAGTGCTATCGGCAAAAAGAGGAGAGTGCTATCGGCTGGGCGTTTTTGGTAATTGCATTTTGGATAAATTGAGTTGAGATATTTAGATATATATTTCCAGGTGTGACGTATCCTTCGCAAGTCAATTGCAGCAGACTTTGAGCTATGTTCTTCAAGATTCTTGTTCTGGTTTCTCTGCTAGCCGTTTCGGCTTACGCTCAAGTGACCAGTTTCGTGTACAACGGTTTCCAATTGGGAAAGCTGAGCCTCGATGGGATGGCCTGGGTCACCCCCGATGGCCTCCTGAATATGGGCTACGACGTCAGACAGAATATGGGCCACGCCTTCCATCCCGAGCCAGTCCAGTTCAAGAACTCGCCAAACGGCTCCGTCTTCTCCTTCTCCGCCACGTTCGTCTTTGCGATCCGACCTCGGTATAAGATTCTGGGCGGCCACGGGATCGTCTTCATGGTCACGCCCCAGAGAGGCTTCCCCGGGTCCCTGTCTAGCGAATACCTTGGCATTTTCAACCAAACTGACCACGGCAACGCCACCAATCATGTGTTCGGGGTGGAATTTGACACGTTCCAGAGCAGCGAGTTTAATGACATCAACGACAATCATGTCGGAATCGACTTGAACGGGTTGATATCAGCAAATTCAACTCCAGCAGGGTATTATGCAGATGGTGGTGAGTTCAAGAACTTGACTCTAATCAGTGGTGAAGAAATGCAAGTTTGGGTGGACTATAATGGAACTGAAAAGCGGATCGATGTCACATTGGCTCCGATCAAAGTACAAAAGCCAAACACTCCCCTTCTGTCTCTTACATGGGATCTCGCGTCAGTTATCAACGAGAACATGTATGTTGGCTTCTCGTCATCGACCGGTTCAACCCAAACTTCTTACTATGTTCTGGGTTGGAGCTTCGGGGTAAATGCAAAGGCTCAGGAACTTGCCCTGTCCCAACTTCCTAAGCTTCCTCAGGTCGGTAAAAAGGATACGTCGAAGGTACTGACTATTGGGCTACCATGGGTGGTTCTTTTCCTCATATCAATCCTGATCTCGAGCGTGGTTTACGTGATGAGAAGGAAACGGAAATTTGCCGAGGTGCTCGAAGATTGGGAGAGGGACTACGGCCCGCACCGGTTCAAGTACAAAGACCTTTATATTGCGACAAAAGGATTTCGGGAGCAAGAGCTATTAGGGACTGGTGGGTTCGGTCGGGTCTATAGAGGAATCTTACCCACATCAAACATAGAGATCGCAGTGAAAAGGGTCTCACATGGATCGAGACAGGGTATGAGAGAATTCATAGCAGAGATCATCAGCATCGGTCGGCTACGTCACCGCAACATAGTGTCGCTCCTTGGTTACTGCCGTCGGAAAGGGGAGTTGCTCTTGGTTTACGACTACATGCCCAATGGGAGCCTCGACAGGTACCTCTATAACCAACCAACGGTCACCCTAAATTGGAGGCAAAGATTTAGGGTGATCAAAGGAGTGGCATCTGGACTGCTTTATCTGCACGAAGGCTGGGAGCAAGTAGTGATCCACAGGGATATAAAGGCGAGTAACGTCTTGCTAGATGCTGACCTAAATGGAAGACTTGGAGATTTTGGGCTTGCGAGACTATACGACCACGGGGCCGACCCTCAAACGACTCACGTCGCAGGAACGCTTGGTTATCTCGCCCCCGAACACACGCGAACCGGCAAAGCCACTAGGAGCACAGACGTGTTTGCATTCGGAGTGTTTTTGCTTGAGGTCGCCTGCGGGAGAAGGCCGATCCAGAATGGAGATGCGGAGGACACGATATTGGTGGACTGGGTATTTTCTTGCTGGGACAGAGGTGCCATTGTCGAGGCCAGAGATCCGAAGTTGGGGGCGGAGTTTGTGGAAGAAGAAATGGAGTTGGTTCTGAAACTCGGGTTGATGGGTTCCCACGCCGAGCCGCTGATGAGGCCTAGCATCCGTCAAGTTTTGCATTACTTGGAGGGCGATATTCCAACGCCGGAGTTGTCGTCCATCGGCGGCAGGTTAACAGTCGGTCATCACGGAGGTTTTGATGATTTGGCTAGGTCTCCGTCCTCCATAGAAAATACATTTCAGCAATCATATTCTGTCGTAGAATCGCTTCTCTCAGGTGGGCGATGAGCCTCATATTTTTGGTTTCTGATCTTATTCCATGCTCTTTATTTGGGGGAGATCAATATTTCCTATGCTCTAAGAGTCATTCTATTACTAGTCGGTGAAAGGATCGCTAAAATACACGCTCTTAGTTCTGTTTTGGCTCAAATCGGCTGCCGCCTTTGGCCTGGGCGTCGTTCACTGAATGGTGCACTTTATTATTGTCCTGTAGGGCGAATCACACCATATCATTCCCCGCATCACCAAAAAAAAAAAAAAAATCATTTTTCTCTCCCCTCCTCTGTTTTTCCCTTACTCCCTCTCAGTTTTATTCATTTTTTTCTTTCGGCTGCACCGCAATTATTTACCAAGTCGAGTCCCCATCACAGTCCTCCTCCTCCTCCTCGTCTCTCAAAGCCGCGGCGGTCGCTGCCGTCACCAAGCGCCATGATGGCACACTGTATTTTTGTTCCACGGCGAAATCATAGCCAAAGCGAGAGAAAGAGGAAGGATCTGAAAATGGTCGTGACGGGATTATGGTGGTCACGGACGTGGCCATGGCGGTTGACAGTGCTGGTGCTGACCGTGCTTCCCCTCGGCGCGGCCCCGCGGGTAATAAAACAAGAAGCGACCGACAGGTGATAAAACCATCCTTGAGATTACTACAAATCTAAGCCTAATGCGGTGACGGTTGAGATGCTTCCCAAATACCTCTACAAGCTGTAACACCCCTTTTCACGGCTAAAATTGTGGACGAAAAATTAAACTGAATAACCATTGAGTTTTGTTTTTATTCATTGTGTGGGCTTTAGGTGAGTCTTTGAGTTAAGTTCATGGGTGAGTGGATTTTTTTTTTATTAATTTGAGTTTAAAAGTAATTTGGCAAAATTTCAATAGATAGATTTAGAGCTTGTTTTGCACAAGAGTCGATCTAGCCAAAAAAAAAACTATTATGTTTGAAAATAACTTGTTTATTGCACTTTTTACGTGGTTAGTCTTACTTTTGAAATCCATTAACTTAAACTCATGAGAAATTCCTTTTCTTTTCAATGTTTTACGTTGAGTTTGAAGTTTACAGGTGGCAAACTTCAATCAAGAAGTGAATGATGCATTGTTTTGCACCCTATCCAAACAGTGTAAAATTAAAGAGAAGGGTACGTTGCTTTAACAGAAACCTTATTACATGGCTTTGAAGTCCATAGCAAGTGTATACTGATGTGGCTGTAGCGTTTCCCTTTCTCCAAGCTCAAACCAAGGGGAAGACTTTTCCCATGAGGCTTTCGATGTTGTCTCGTACACTGACCTCCAATGGAGTAAACGTCGCGCCCAAGCCTTCCACTTTTTCCCTTGATACCCTATAAGCCGACGCAAGAGGTCCGTCGTCTTCATACCTGCATACATTCCAAATGAGTCGAAGCAGCGCAACAAACTCGGTGGGCGAACTCAGCGGCTGCTGCTGCTGCTGCTGCTGCTGTATCGTCAGCTCGCTAAACAGTAGTAACACCAGGAGCAAGAGGAACAACAACGGCGCTCCACTCCTACGCTTCTTCATGCTTCACCAACAACATTGATCTGACAATCTAACCACCATCACCTCGTCCTTCTTCCTCCCCAACAAAGGAACGCCCTTTTTCTTTTCTACCGCAAACTGAAATGAAACCCGTTCATGGGCTGAAGCCAAATGCGTTTTGCCTTCTCAAGAGAACTCGCTTACCTCAATCCCAAGAGCGATAGCCGAAGGCCCTTCGAGCCTCCAAAGGAAGCAGCAGCAGTAGGTGGGAAAATCCGTGTCGCTGTCTTCCCCTTGCTTCTCCCATCTTCTTTGCGGCTCCCTCTATCCCCCTACCCTCTCTCTCTCTCTCTCTCTCTCTCTCTCTCTCTACCTACTCTCTATCTAAGATTTCTCCAGTTTTCCTTCGGTTGACAAAGGGAGGAGAGAGAGAGAGAGAGCGAGTTAGAGACGGGCCAACAAAAAAAAAAAGGAACTATAAATTATTGAGATGAAATAATTCTAGAGAGAGAAACGACTGGTCAATGATCCCAAGCACAGCGCCCCATCTCCATCTCCATCTTTATTTCTCCCTCTCTGTCCCTCTCTCTCCCTGACACGAATGCGCTTCTCTTTGCTCAAAACAACTTTATAACTCCTGCATTATATAAGCTTCAATTACTCTGTGAAATTAGAATAAGTGAAGTGCTCTTCACTAGGAGAATCAGTAATCACATCAGGACTGTCTTTCTATTACATACATAAAATGGGATTATGATTAATTGCTTATTGATTATTCATCATTTTATTGACATGCGCTGTGAGAAATATTTCACTTTATGGCAAAAGACACGATCGATATACTCTCATCAACATCAAAATAAATACCATTGATGAGGTTGGGTATGATCTCTGCTGAGAGATTGACAGTAGGCTGCGAGAGAGGGCCAATCACATGGCCTGGATTTATCACGACCAGGTCGATCCCGTTCTCTTTAGTGAAATCCCAAGCTGCCTTCTCCGCCAAGGTTTTGCAAAGCTGATACCAGAGCTGGAAAAGAGTAAAACCACATCACTGCTCTGAAAGAACTCTTACGCCACTCGTGGACTTAATTGACTCGAACCTGACACCAATTTGTTCTACCTCATCTGCTATTCCGCGAAACTAACTTCTGAGGACTACAGAATGTGCTTATTTATGACAGATTACTTAAAATCTCATCCACGGGAAGCTCCCGCTCCCGAGTGATGCTCCTATGTTGGAAAAATTGGGTGCAGACAAGTGCGAGAAAGGTCAAGGACTTAATCAAATAGGCAAACAATAATCCAGTAAGGCGAGGGAGACTGACAGCTCACTTACAGACCTTTGATTCCTCACAGATTGCCGGATTAGAGAACCATGTCTCATCGAGTACCACACCAGAGGTCAGGGGTCGTCCGGTGTACACAACCGCAGCCATGGAGGATGTTATGACCACTCTCTTGATAGAAGGGAACTTTGCACATGCTCTGAGGACATTAAGTGTCCCTCTGACTGCGGGATCAACTAATTTGCGCTACAATATGTAAGGAACAGAATCCTATTAGAACAATCTTTTGTCAAGTCACCCAAGAATTACTAGATCAATCTAATCTTTTGATTAATATCTGAAAGGGACAAATGGAAACAAACTACAATTTCGAAATATATAGTAACATTCTGTCAAGTGAAATGCATAGAAGAACAACAGACGACCGTAATACACAAGCACCTGGGGATCAGAAGCTGAGGGGAGCACTGGTGATGCTGTATGGAAAACCGCTTCACACCCATTGACAGCCGAGGCGAAGGACCCTTCTTCCAGTAAATCCGCTTTGAATAAATGTAGTCTCTCCTTAGCACCTTCGAGGGCTTGCAAGTGTCGCGTCTTCTTCAGATCATCTGTTTATGCACGTCAGGCAACAGGAAGTAGATTTGGTGGACAGAAAATGGTGAGAATTCGCAGTCAAATTTACAATATAATGACATCCGTGGATGAGAAGAGTGCGATTATCAAGTTATGATGCCCGCGTTGCGCTTGATTGCGTGTGAGAGGCACAGCATGACCAAAACTTAGCATCAAGCCAATTGGTTCAGGTTCTGCGAGAGATTTAGATATCTGTAGGAAATGGACTATGGATTATATTAGGTCAGAGGCTCCTGAAGCATCAGTAGCCACCAGGTACTCGATTTGGCGTGCACACGAGCCCTTACATATACCCAGACGCGTAGATGCGTGTGTGAGTTAATCCGAACGGTAAGAGATGATTAGAAAAAGGCATATCTAGAGTGGTTCAATTAAGAAATCGATGTACCATTCCATTTCACTCCTAAAATGAACAGAGCGATAGAGAATTCAAGAGTCCAAGAGCGTAAACAGAGTAGAGCATGAAAACGAAGCTTTAAAAACTTACCGGGATTGCGTACAGTCGCTTGGACTGTGTAGCCACGCTGAAGCAACGACTTAACAAGCCAGGATGCGATATAACCCGACCCTCCGGTCACGCACACCACCTTGTCCCCAGTACTCATCTCTCCTCTCCTCTCCTCGCCTTGGAATTGAAATCTTGAATTGGGTCTTTAGATGAATGATAGTGAGTGCAACACATACATAAGGAAAAAGAATTCTCTTTCATGACGGGTAGAATACATTTAACTATTTTTAAGGTTATTTAAATGACCGACGTGTTTGATGGGGCATTGACTTTTTGCTTGCGTTAACTCTACTATTAGAACTCGCGGGTGGGGAAACTTTCAATGACCACCCAATCTTTTATTCTAAACTTAAACGGGTTATAATGAGGTATATTGTTATGTTTATTCAACATATTCTAATGAAGCATTTAAAGCTAGGATCTTCCCCGTGTACCAGACACCGTCATCTACATTGGCCTTTTGTCGTTTTATTTGGTCATTACAGATGGGATTTTTCTCATATCCATGAGATAGCAATTAGAGAGGTACATTGAAATTATAGTGGTGTTCATCAAACAGAAAAAACTCAGAGAATGGGAGATAACATAAACCCATAAGCCGATTCACTCTCTCTCTCTCTCTCTCTCTCTCTCAAGAATGAGATGTCGACTTCTCGAAATCTAACATTGTCTATTTATCTTTAATTTAGATTTAGGTACATGCTAAAATTGGTGGGAAAAGAATATTAGAAGAGCTAAAAGTTGTGTATGACGCTTACTTAGCATCAAAAGTTTATTCATATCACTTAAATGTCATTTATTTAAAAAAAAAAAAAGATTACTTAAGTGCAAACTCTAATTTGGGTTGCCAGAAATCCGATAAGGCCATATTTTATTAATTTCTAAGTCATACATGGCTCATTGCCATACCTAATCAGCATATAACTCATAAACGACGTTGTTTAAAAGTTATAAATAGAGATCACCTGAATACCAAATTTTGTTTAAAGTGATTACATGCCACGTGAAAATGTCACGTGGATTGGATTTTTGAATAATTTAATTATAAAAGCCACGTATTACTTTTTGTCAGAATTTCGTTGTTGGCAATTAAGTGATTATTTTTTCTCTGAATTGGCATTTAAGTGATCTAGCTAAAACTTTTGATACTAAAGTGAGTGTCATATATAACTTTTAGCACTCTTGGTGTGTCCTTCTACCCAAGAAGTTGCGTGGCACTATTCTATAGCTGTCTTTGCAGTAAATGCATTACTTGGGTTTGCTAATTTTAGATGACCTAAAGTTGACGTTAGGTTCCAAAACCTCAAGCACCATTGATATTCTTTGTTCATTTAGAATTTATTTGGTAATGTGGGTAATGATCTTCTCGAACAAGTATCAAAAACTAAGACGTGTTCACCGCAAATTTCAAAAAATAAGCCATGGCATCCGATGGGACTCATGAAAGAACTTAAGATGTATTTGTTTTACAAAAAATGAATGATTCAAAAAATATTTTTCCCATAATGATTATTTGTATCGCTTAAAAAACGAACAAAATTTTCATTGTTCACAAAAAGATCTATATATAAATTATTATTGGAAAATATTTTTTATTAGCTTTTTATTCTTAACAATGCAAACAATCACTTCTAGGAAAATCTTTTTTAAATCATTCTTTTTTCACAAAATTAACAAGTCTAAATGTAAATTTTATAACATACACATACCTCAATTACATCAACGGAGGAAGCTAAAGAAAAAGAGATCACACTACTAATCCCTGTACTTTTTCAATTTGTTTAATCTCCCTAATTGAAAATTTTCTTTTGGCGTTTGGCAATTTTAGTAAATTAAATGTTGTTTGTTCAAATTGAAGATTCTATATAAAAAAAAGTAAATGCAAACACTGATGTAGTAATTTAGTCACCATTAAATAGAGATATCGTGTAGATGTGGCATCTAAATTTTGTCTAAGAAATATAACATAGAACATATGTCTCTAGATGTTGTCATATGTTGTCATAAGAACTGTCAGACTGTTGCCAAAGAAAAAGATAGAAATTACGATCGAACTAGCACCAATATAGAGCCACTCTCGAAGGCTTCTTACTAGTTATTGTTGTTTGAATTGATAGAGCCTGTTGCGACCAAATTTTCGGATGCACCACTTAGGGTTTGGCTAATAGATTGTTAAGCCTAAACTTAACTCGAGCTCTCCCAAGCCCATATTAATTCGCAACTTAGGTTCAAGTTCTTAACATACAATTGATTTTCAATTAGGAGTCACCACTAATCTATTTTTGATGGGTCGATTAGAAACTCAAGTAAAGTAAGGAGAAATTTACTTTACTCCTACGAACCAGAGATTTATGAGTTCGGAGACTTGGTTACGCTAGATTTCTCTAACGCCCTTTCGGTACCATTATTTTATTTTCAAAAATGCTTTTGCAGGCAGCTTGAATTGATTTTTAATCTATTTCCCTAACATATGAGGTGATCATGCGAGTGCGCAAACCACCAATTTAACATCCAGATAAACAATAAATAAATTGCAAAAACTTACCTCAAAACAATGAAAGCATCTGCAATGTTAAATTAAAATCCACATCAATAACCCTAGATATGGTTTCTAATTAACACGCAATTTCCTTTTTTTTTTCACTTAATTAATGAAAATCATGCAACATGCAATGCAATATTAACTAAATGACCTAATTCTAATGACAAGAAATTTATAATTAAATGAATCTAATAACAATCACTAAAATGGCATGCATTTCTTGGGCCTAATTCTATATAATGTGCACAAGATTTTTGGGTAGCGAGGGGAGCAAGGGACTCGCGGCTTCGAGCTGGTGAAGCAGAGCGGGCAAGAGCGGCACCGGCATCGACGTCGGGCTTCACGGATGGTGACCGACGCGGCAGAGCGACGGTGGCGAAGCGGGATGGAGACGAGTTGCGGCGCAGTCTAAGATGCGGTCGCTGGACGCCGAACATGGCGGTGCTCACAGCTGCAGAGGCACGACGGATCGGGCGGCGAGGGAGTCCGAGCAGCTTGCAGTTTGATGGCGTCGGTGTAGCGCGGGCGTGGGTGAAGAGAAGCCGGCAACCGAGGCAACGGATGGGGGCAGCGAATGTAGGGAGATGATGAACAGTCAATGTCCAATCACTTCCTTCCCTTTGCTTCTGCTTTTACTTTTCACTTTCCTTCACTTTTTTTCTTCTTTTCTTTTCAGTCGACCAAAAGAAACCCTAGAAATCCCCCCATTTTAACTTTTTCCATGCACTACTTATAAAAGGAAAACAAAATGCAATCTTTTGTAAATATTTCATCTCATACGAAGATTGCTTATAACCCCTACGATCACGAAAATCCTTTTCCTTATCTCTCGAATATCTTGATTTTTAAAGATAAGATTACAACCCGATTTTTTTAAATTCCAAAAATCCTCATTTCAAATCACATTTTCAGAAAGCAGGCTCAGGCCAATTTGTACTTTTCATGGGCTTATTCCAGCCTGTTAATTTAAAACCTAAAACCACTAATTCGACCTATCCGCCACCGGTCCAATAAATAAATGTAAAAAAAAAAATGCAAATTAAAAACAAATGCACCTAAATCTATATGCTATGCAATTAATATTTTTTCAGGGATAAAATTAACCCATAATTTTTTTAATGCGATAAATGACTAAATGGGTCGCCAAAATTTAGGTATCAACAGAGCCGAAGGTACGGATGTGAAGATTGATGAATGAGGAGTTTTTAGCATCAGTATCATCGCGAGCTTGACCTCTTAAGAAATAAGAGAAATTCATCGGCATAAACAAGTACGAGGATAGTTTCCAGAGCTTAAGTAAGAGCCGGCTACCGCACTTGTGCTAAAATTTTCATTTTGCTCGAAAGCACGAAATCTTTAGTGATGTGTCTTGCAGATGACTGAATTACGTATTGATGCAACATAGTAAGATTGTTGCACACACATTCCGTCAACGGTGATCTTGCAAGTTGAACATGAGATGGAGTCGTAAATCATAACCTGGGCAAGACTAGAATGGTGCTACCTAGTATCACCCTGGAAGAATGAAGAAGTCTCTGATGCATTAAGTCAAGAGTCTTCAGTTGTGTATAAGCTAGCTAAAGTATAGATTTTACTTGAAAAGGGTTCAAAATTCGATCTTCAAATTGAGGTAGGCTACCTTTTGAATTTTATAGCCACCCTCAAAATTGAACGAGATGTTCAAGTTAGAATCGGCGCCTAGTTGACAAACAGAGATATTTAGAAGATCTTATAAGAGGATACTGGTAAGAAAAAGACTGACTTTAAGATTTCTGAGGATGGAACGTTCAGGTTCCAAGAGTGATTGAGTGCACTTAATGTTATAGCACTCAGGGAAAAAACCTTGTTAGAAATTCACTGTAATATTGCAGTATTCAGTTAGACAATTCAAAGTAGATCAGAATCGGCGTCAGCTAGATTGGTAGGCTGATATGAAGATAGATACCGCCGGGTAGTTTGCAAGTGTCAGAGGTGTCAGTAATTGGAAGTTCAATAATGCAAACCAGGACTTTTACCATCATTCGAGAGTCCTAAGTGGGAATGAAAATATATCACAATGGAACATTGTGACAGGCTTACTAAGGATTTGGGGGAGTACTTATTCCCTATGGGGATAATGGTCGACCGATAGATGAAACCGATTCACTTCAATACAATACGAAAAGATCAAGATTTGAATGGGTATGCTGAAGTGTGTGAGTATAAGATGATTCATCGGCATGAAGTGCCGATGATGAATTATATTTCGAATCTAGATAAGAGGTTACAAGTTGGGCAGAGTTTTCAAAGGGTTCTTTCTTAAGCAGTGCATAACAGAGGGTACATAATTTCAGTGGTGAAAAGAAAGTGAAGTGAAGAAAGATCATAGGCTAAAGTCAGCTCAGTAATCAGTGATTGCAATTATCATAAGCAGAATCAGACGTGGACGACAGAGTGTCATATGTGAGAAGCTTAGTTCAATTGTTGGTTCAGAAAGAGCAGATTTTGTGTACAAAGATGGTCTCCTTGGTCAAAGTGGTCGGACAACGCCAAGAGACCGAAGAATCAGCGTGGAAAAGTGAGACTCGATGAGACGACAACACCCCCACCTTTTGTATAAGGATTGGTAAATGTTTAAATTTCAAGGACGAAATTTTTATAAGAGGGGAAGACTTGTGACGTCCAGATTTTCGAGTTCTGATTTCAATTAGATAAATTGGGCATTCCATTGACGCGACTACAGTGTTTTTCTCTAAGTTGACTATTCACAAGATAACTAGAATAGCTGTATAAGTTATTAATGACTTTAAGGCAGATTGACTTGAGAATTCGACTAGAAATCGATTTCTCAACCATGCTCATCTTTAGAGATTATTACGGCACAGTTAAAAATCGATTTGAAGTCAGAGATAGGTTGGTTCGATGAGATGAATGACCGATCGTGGATGACTCCACTAAATTGGAAAACTCTCGTCGACTAGCACTAATTTGATTTTATTGTCGTTTTGGTACCTTGTGTTCGTAATTGAATCATCGAGATTTTCACGAAAATCGAGAGTCGTCAATGAGTTAAATGGGTTCATAGTGGCTCGAAGAAAATCGACCACGAGTCATTTACCCTAAAAAGTTCTGAAAACTACCCAAGAGAGCCTAGGTCACACTAAAAATGCGTTGAATGGAAATTAATCGTGAATTCGAGTCCAATTTTAGAAATTGAAGATTTTATCATGTCACAATAAATACTAGGAACGTCGACTCAGTCTCAGAAGATTTTTCAAAGATTCTGAGATTTTTACGGGAAATGGATTCGGATGTCGCGGAAATTAGTGGAAAATCGGATTGGCCAAGTTGATTGGAATTTTGGCCTCTTTATCAAACCCTTGGGTGTTGAGGACTTGTTGAAAATGGTATGGGCAATTTCTTCAACGAAGTTGGACATTAAATTGGGAATTTTGGTGAGGAATTGAAGCCCAAAGTGATGAAATTCGGATGCCAAATTAGGAGCTGGAATTTTGGCTTCCATGTGGGCAATTTGTGGGAAATTTCTTGATGGAAAGTAAATGTGAGACATTAAGATAATTATGTGGATTTTAGAGGGGACAAACATTTAAATGGTTGGGATAAGTGTGGACTTTAGCTTCCCGTCAGCCACAACTTCTTCAGCACGCCAAGATAGCTGCCTTGGTCTTCACCGTGCGTCCCTTCTCTCTCTCGATCACGCTGGCTTCTGCTTTCACCTTTAATTCTCTTTTCTCCCCATCATCCGCTTCATCCTCCATCTGCACCATCACCGACTGAACAGCCCAGCATCTTCACCGAATTCCCTCTGCCATCGAAACAGCTGCCCTCAGCCCACTGAAGCACCGTCCAAGCTGCCACGTCCATTTCTTCTCCCTGCGTGGTCTTCCCCAGCCAGATTGTTGACCAAAGCAACTCCTCAGTCTCGCGTCTCCAACGCCAGCCGCATCGTCTACCTATCACCAAAGCTCTCTCTCTCTCTCTCTCTCTCTCTCTCTCTCTACAAGCCCTCAATCCACGCGTCTTCATCTTCAACAACGAGGCCACCGAGACTCCTAAGTTGACCGAGTAGCCGTGCCTTGCTGCCACTTGGCCGCGCCTGCCTCTAGTTCGGTCAATCCCCCCTGGACATCTTCAATCAGTGCCATTCAGTTGACCCCGCAAGCCAAAAGCCCACTTGAGCTTTAGCCATCCACGTGCATAGTTCAAGCGGCCACCTCGGCACGGCCCCGCGGGTAATAAAATAAGAAGCAACCAACGGGTAATAAAACCATCCTTGAGATTACTACAAATCTAAGCCAAATGCGGTGACGGTTGAGATGCTTCCCAAATACCTCTATAAGCTGTAACACCCCTTTTCATGGCTAAAATTGTGGATGAAAAATTAAACTGAATAACCATTGAGTTTTGTTTTTATTCATTATGTGGGCTTAGGTGAGTCATTGAGTTAAGTTTATGGGTGAGCATGGATCTTTTATTAATTTGAGTTTAAAGTAATTTGGCAAAATATTGATAGACTGATTTAGAGCTTGTTTTGCACAAGAGTCGATCTAGTCAGTTTGGCTCTAAGTAAAATCTTGGGTTTGGGAACTGAATTGGACTTGATCTATTTTCACATTTCGAATCATTGAATCTACTCGATCTTCTTAGGATTGAGCTTTGATTGGACCTGTCAATTGTCAAGTTGAACATAGACCGTTGCTCACACCTACTTTTGGATAATATCATAATTAACTATTATGTTTGAAAATGAATTGTTTATTGCACTTTTTGAAAGTGCTAGTATAAATACCTAGAGGGGGTGAATAGGTATGAAAATAAAATTTGCGAAATGCGTAAAATACTTTTACTTTTAAACTGAGTCCGGGTCAAATGGGCTGATATGCTCACATGGTTAGATATGCTCATTGGCATGATAATTACATACAATTATTATGAATAAATTTCTCATTAACATGATGATTATGTCGACCTAGTCCTTGTAACCGGTCTTCATAATTCGTAATCTTCATTCTTATAGGCCATGATAGGAGATTTGACTTTCCTGTAGAAATTGGCACAAAGATGTTGTTGCGACCTCTCTTTTTTTTTTGGGCACCTATTTACGCGCAGGCGCCTACGGAAGCTAATGGCTCACTAAGTCTATTAGGGCTTAACTCGGATTCTCCCAAGCCCACCAATTCACGTCTTCCGGTATGAGTTTTTATTTCAAATATGAGTCCCCACTAATCGATTTTGGAATTAATGTAATCAAGTCTTTGATCTTAGTTTCTCTCAATATTTCAATTAGAAATCCAAGCGAAATATTGAGAGAAACTAATATTGAGGACTTGATTACACTAGTTAATCACTAATGCCATTCCAATACCTTATCTTGTTTAAATCCTAAGACTATTTGGATTTTCAAGAATTTTTTTCATGTATTTATGGAGAAAAAACATATTTTTGGTATTTCTCATATTTTTATCTTTTTTTTTTTTTAACATAAAAAGTATTTTCAGATTTTTTTGATCTTTTTTGAAAATATAAATCATTTTTGACTTTCTCTGTTTTTTTGGGAAAATGTAAAAACTTTTTTTTTTCTATTTTTATTATTAAAACATTTTTATATTATAATAGTATTAAATAAACAACTCGGGTCGGATTTCCGGGTTGGGTCCAACCCGGATCGTCAACCCCCAGCCCGGCTAAGTCTGAAGCATGGGCCCGGCCTGGAGCTCCCCTCTTTTTAGAAAAAATACTCCAAGCCCATTTTAAAACAAAACAAGGCCTACTTTTAATTAAAAAGAAATGTCCAGCCCACCATTAAATAAAACGGGCCTACTTTCGAAAACCCTACCCAAAGTCAAGGCAAACCGGGTTGGCCAGACCCGCGCTCCGACCCGGTTCGGCTCCCCCTCACTATGGCCACGGCGAAGACGGTGGCCGGCCGGTGTCGCTGGCCGAGGCTTGGCTGAACAAACATAAGCACAACAACAGCCAAAGGAGCGAGAAACGTGGCCGGAGCTTGCGCAACCGGGCGATCGCGAGATCCTGCCTGGCGTGCCCAAAAAGCTCATCGAGAAAGGAGGCACGGCGGAGGGTTGCAGGTCGCGATGCAGGCACGGCAGTTGGTGGTGACTCGCCCCACTTTACCCACAACCCCCATATCTGGTTTTTTCCCTTCCTCTCGCTCACGATCTCTCTCGACTCAGATCTCGCTCGTTCTCGACTTGGATTTTGCTCGCTCTCTCGTTGCCTTTGTCCTCCGCCCTCAAATCTCTCCCACTCAGCCCCTCTCCAGATCTCTCTCTCTCTCTCTCTCTCTCTCTCTCTCTCTCAGATTTCGCTTCTCTCAGGCCTCCCTTGAAGTCTCTCAAGGGAAGTCTTTGAGCTCGCCGCTTCTCTCCTCGTGTGTGTTCTTGGCCTCCGTCGGAAGCCCTATGTATAGGCCAAGAGGGGCTGGTCGATGGAGGTTTCGGCCGCTGGCCTTGGCACGTCGATCGGCCTTGGTGCGGCCAAGCCGGCGTCTCCTCAGCCGCCTACCTACGTGCTCTACTTTGCATTGAAGGCGTGTCTGTAAAAATTATTGTGGCCCATATTATGTGATTTATTATACGGTTTAATAATTATTGAAATGCTATAAATAATTATTGGTTACGAGAAGGTACGACTCTAATAAAACGAAATGGTATATCGCTTTGATGGAAGACACCCTTTCAACAAATGTATATATAGAGTCCGGTCCTTTCTCCACCCACATACGAATAACAAAAACATAAAGAACGTATTCTCTCCTCCATCAATTGAATACATTATGGATAAAGTATGTCTTCATATATTTGTGAGAATCATGAAGATCAGAGATCCTTATTTTTACTTTGAATTTCCGCATCAAAGTATTATATGAATTATACTCTAACAGTGTCCCCATCCGTTGCTGGCCTGTTCTCCTCTCTCTACCGTAGGTTGTCCTCTGCGCGTGTCGTCGGTCTCTGCGCATGAGGCACAAAGGCGACGGGGGAAGAAGGAAGGAAGAAGAAGAGAAGAAGGGGGCTGGGCTGGGTCACAAAGGTAAGGGGGCTAGAAGGGTCCCGGCCCACGCGGAAGACAAAGAAGAAGGAGGGCTGGGCATGAAGGCCCAGCCCGCGTGGCCCCTCTCTCTCTCTCTCTCTCTCTTTTAAAGAAATTATCTGAAAAAAAGTAAAAATAAAGGAAATAAACTATGAAATAAGCTTAATGGATGCAAATAAAAATTAAGACCGTGATGCGGAAATTATTTTTGTTAGGATCGAATTGATCTCTAATTTTCTTATGTAATTTAATCTTAAATACCTAGCCAAATTTTAGGTGTCAACAGATGCTATAAAAGTAAACAAATGAATATGTTTATGAAAAATCCATAGATTTTGTAATTAAGTGAAGCAATGCATGGCTCGTTCCTCTCTCTTCTCCATTTTAACATAATAGCAACTCTTTTCCTTGTCCGAAAATCAAACAGGTGTGAGAAATCCAAGGGAATCAAGGAATTGTGAGAGATGTCGAAATCGAATGCTTAAACAGAGGAACTAGACTTGTGATGGAAAACTTGCTCTCGTCCTAATTCCGTGGTTGCTTCTCTGCTCCATTGACTCTGGTTTGCTTCTGATGTTCCTCATGATCATAACCCAAAGAAGGAAGAAGCAAACAACACACGCACCATTTATGAATCACCAGATGCCATAGTAAGTCGGCAAAGAAAGAGTTTTTGTAAAAGGGCAATGACCACCATTGCTCCCCAAACCAAACCAGTTTTGATAGAGATAGAAAGGTGTGGGAAAGGAGCAGGTATTGCCTGCATTCAGCACATGTGAGCCCAACTCACATGCACCCTTACATTGAGACCCACCTCATTCGACAAAACCTTTTAAATGGTCATACATACATCGGATTTATCTAAGAATTTTTCGTTAAAATAGTAGATTTCACCTGACAAGTTGAGGAATAGTTCTAAAACTCTCCAATTTACATTCATATGCCAATTTGCATGAGGGAATCTATGTAATTGTAGAGGTGCCATTTGGTCTTAGAAGTCAACGTCAATGGATCGCCCACTAATCTCTCGAGTAGCATCAAACGTGTGCCCTATTTCTTACATGTGGTTCTCATATTGCCAATCTCAATCTCAGCAGAATCAAGTACACAAGATGTTCCTTCACTCTCACTAATCTTAAGCATGTTGCCTATTGGACTTTATTTTTATCTTTTATTTCTCTCTACTAATCTTGAATATGTTGCCTATTGGACTGTATTTTTATCTTTTATTTCCTTTCTTTATTTCCTGTCTGTTGCCTAAGCCTGTTCTTGAAAAGATCCAATCTGTGCAAGATTGTTGCTCTGCTTTGTGATTAAACGGTGGTGCGATGACAAAAGGTACAACTTTCACAGCTTGAATAGCTGCCATCTTTTACCATCTCAAAATTTCTAATGGTCTAAATAAATCTTCTTCTGAATCCGTTGCCATTACTTTGACTTGCCTTATGCTTTTATTATAGTAACATAATAATCATGTTCTAGTTTTGGTACTGATCTTTCTCCAAAAAACATAGGTTGAAGCATATGGATCAGATTTGCTTAGACAGTAGTTGAGCCAAATGCAAAAGTTTTAAGGTTTTTGTTGTCGAGACATTTCTGTTGAAGTCTTTGAATCATTGCAAAATTAATCTCCTCTTCTTTATTTGCTAACGTTTTCAGTGCATTCACTTGGCAAATATAAAGTTGAGCCTTTTATTTTCCCCATTTTTATGAGTAAGTATCATTACCATCTTCTCATGACTAGCTCAATTTCGTACTCACAGGCAATATACATTTCCTTCTCCCGTTGTTTGGATGTTTTTTCAAATTAATTTTGTTCCAGTGATAGTCATGGTTGAAGCAGCAGCAAGTAGCTTCTACAATAGCACTTGAAGCATACAAGGGTAGGCGTAGCATTTTTTGCTATAAAAAAAAAATTGACTATGATGACAATTTTAAGTTCAATTTGAAGAAATTGACCAAAAAAGAAAAAACCTTCATGCAAGAAGGGATGATGAAGAGGTGGAAATTAACAAAAATAAGATGAAGAACGCAACCAAATAACATGAAGGTTGGACTTGCAAGGTTAAGGTGATTGAACAAAAAGCGGTCAAATTGAAAAGCAAATACAATAAAGAGATCAGGCATGCTTGGAGATTCGCTCAGTTTTTGTCAAGTGCAAATTTCAGAAAGCATATGGTCAAGAAGTGTGAGGAATTACAAACCCTGCTATTGACAACGGAGATATTGATAACAGGGTGGCCTTTGATGCCTCTTAAGAGTGAGGATAAGCCTTTACCATCGAAGAGATATCGGGGTTCTAGATAGAAAGAAATCTCAAAAAGATCAAAGTGTAGGGAGTGGTAGGAACTGGAAAAACTATAGCCTTGCACAATTTGAATGATAATAAAAGGATTGTGAAAATGTTTTATGTTTTAATTTGGAGATGGATATTGAAGGCCTAGAACGTTGGGAAAGTGCAACATGCAATCACGCAGCGTCTAAAGCTAAAAGTGGAGGGTAGAGTCAATGCGGTCGAGACTACTCAATGTCGTATTGAACGAAGTGAGTGGCATGTGGTACTTACTTCTTTTCGATAATTTTTGGGATTCTTATGATCTATAGGAGATAGGTATTTCTAACAATACATGAACAATAAGGTGGTATTTACTAGTAGATTTTGTGATTTGTACTATGACACAGATGCCAACGAGCTTGTATATATGAAGCAATTACTCCATACGGATGCATATAAAATGTTTGAAAAGTTGGCCTAAGTATGAAAGTTCCAAATATTATGCCAGTAGCACGGCTTATGGTTAGAGAGTGTGTTAGTTTGCATGATCAATAAAGTGGTGAGAATTTTTAGGAAGAATGACATTATTCACCCTTAGGGAGATCAATTGAGGAGGTTGCGAAGATGACCCAGTACCAATATCCAAGGCATAGATGAAGTGCCTGAGTTTTTAAACTATGATGATTTAGATAGGGAGGATAAAAGGGTTTGCTTTCTGTTAGGAGCATTGTTTATTGAAGAGTGTGACATCTTTGTTGATTTTTTTTTTTTTTGGTCATAAACGAGTTTTATTTATATAATAAACTGGACTCAGCTAGCAGATCCCATACCGGGGACGTCGTTACAAAACAAAGCCCAAAGGGCCTGAGGAGGAGAAGATAGCCAATTTTGCGGAAGATTTTTTATCCTTTGAGCCCGCGTAGCCCAATTTGCCACTGAATTTGCATTTCTTGGGCAATCACCCAACCAAGCCCACTTCTAATAATCTTGATAAGAGAGAGGAGCAGTTTTCGATGACGGCTTTCGCTTCCCAACTGAAAATCCCTTTGTTCTGCGGCGTATTTATCAGATCCACACGATCTGACGCTACTGCCACCTCTTTGTTGATTATTTGGTGAAATGTTGGAAAGTATTGGGATTTCTCCCCAGTGCGATGAGTTTTGTTATGCAGGCGACAAAGAACACAACATATTTTTGTTATGCAGAATCTAACCATGTACCTCTAGTAGAGAAAAGTGAAATGAAGAAACGTGTTTGAATGAACAACGTACTTTGCAATAGGGCCATTAAAATTTCATCATGAGATACCATGAGTTTTTGGCAAGAGCTTGCGAGTGGCCAATGAAGGCCCAAAGTTAAAAGAAAATAAAAAGGGCATCTGCAAATCAAATTTCCTTTATGGATAATGACTTGTGCAATCTACTGATAAATCAAATTGCTGAGATTTTCAATTTTACTCCTACAAAGAATTGTATTTTGATTATGATCCTACATAGCTTCTTCTTGTCTATGCAAAGATTCCGAGTCTTGAACTTACATGGTATGCAAAGTGCATCCCTTCCACCTTATTTTTCTTGCTAGACTGGTCTTAGGGCACTCTACTTGAATTCTTGAACTTACATGGTATGCAAATGCATCCCTTCCACCTCATTTTTCTTGCTTGACTGGTCTTAGGGCACTCCACTTGAATTCTTGCACAGGTTTAATATAACTCCCTTTAAGCTTGGAAGCAATGGTGCATCTAGAGGTTCTAGACATCTGACGCTTAAAATCATCTCTATATCTATTCAAATTGTATGTTATTAATGCAACTGAAATGTTTACCCATGTCATTGTGGAATTTTGGTGTTAGAAACCCAATCTCCAAGGTGACTTCGAGCATTTCATTATTAAATATCTCTAGATTGAAACACCGAGTGGTCTAATTAGGTCGCGAGAACCATCATGAAGGATGTTTCTATCTTGAAGATGTTGAGTTCGCTGATATTTTCATTTCCTAAGATGGAGTATCTTGAAATCTTAGTTAGACAAGCTATCTGTGGAAGGACTAATTAATATTCAAAATAGCCAAGAATATTTTTATTAAGAGAATTGCAAATACTAACTGAAAATTGTAATGTGAAGCACTGGTCCTTCCATAGACACCTTGATCTAATGAAGATTTCAAGGCGCTCTACCTTAGAATAGGAATATGTTGCTCCACAACGGTCCTCGCAACATGATAGACCACCGAGCGTTTAGGTCTACATTAGTGATGAATTCTTCCAATAATAAGTGGCTTAAAATCATTGACTTTCAATGCCAATTCGACAATGACATGCGTAAAAATCTCAGCAACTTTATACATCCAACTTGAATAGGTAAAGAGATGCTTCCGGTGAGTCAAATGTCTAGCACCTCTAGTTGCACCAATGCCTCGAAGCCTAAAGGAGTTCTGTCAATCATGTGCAAAAATTCAAGTAGAGCACCCTAGATCACTCAAGCAAGAAAAAGTAAGTCAAAGACTAGGATTCTTTGGATAGACAAGAAAAAGATATATCAAATCATCTTCAAGTTATCATTTCTTTGCAAAAGTAAAGCTGAAAGAGTTCTACGATTTGGTGTTGTCAGTAGCCCATGCAAGTCATTATCCATGAAAGAAGTTCGACTTGTAGATGCATGTGCTTCTTCCTTTGGAGCCTCCTTTAGCCCCCACACACGCTTTTGCCAAGAACTTACAATCTAAGCCTCATGAAATTTTAAGGACCAAATTACAAAGTGCTTTGTTCATTTGGATATGCTTTTTCATTGCACTTCTTTCTAACAAAGATGCATTAATCAGATCATGCTATATATTGTGCTCTTTATCACGTACATCTCTTAACTCATTAGTATTGTGGAGAAATCCCTCTACCCTCCAATATTCTATCAAATAATCCTCAAATTTCTCATAGCTTTCAAGAAACAGTGCTCCATATAGATAGCACACATTTTTATCCTCCCCATCTATATCCTCATAATAGAATTTCAAAAATTCGAGCAATTCATCCATGTCAATGATTTTGATAAGGGTCGATCTTCACAAACTCATCAATTCATTTCTTCAGATATGATTAACATCCTTCTTCCCAAAGGTACACACCATGTATCGACAAACAGTGGTAAACTAGCGCACACTATAACCATGAGTTGTACTACTAGTATAATGTTTGAAGTTTTCATACTTGGACCAACTTTTTTGTCGAACATTTTATATGGATTAGCAATGGATATATGTTTCATATTGATAAGCTTGTTGCCATCCATGTCATAGCACAAATCATGCAATCTTCTAGTAGGTACCGCCTTACTGTCCTTGTCATTGTTAGGACTACTATCTCATGTAAATAAATAAATAAAAAAATCCCAAACTCAATCAAGGAGAAGTAACAACCTCATGCCTCTCTATTCATTTGATATAAGTCGAGCAGTTCCAACAGCACTCACTCCACCCATCACTTATAGCTTTAGAGGCCGTGTGATTTCATCTTGCGCCTTCTCAAGTTTCCGAGCCTTCAACACCGATATCTAAATGACAATTAAACATTTTCCTGAACTCTTCATCAAATTCTACAATATTATAACTTATCCAGGTACCTACCATCCTCCAAAGTCCGATCCTTTTGACATTTCTCTATCTAAAAACCTTATATCTCATCAACGACCCCAGGTAATGAAGGCTTACCCTTGGTCCTAGGGACATCTATGACTCACGGGCTCTAGGGGTCTTTCAGCTACTACCCATTACGAAGCTTTCCTTCTTCTCTTAGCGCTTGTAATTCCTCACGCTTCTTGGCCATATGATTCTCAGAATTGCACGTGACCATAACCAAGGAAGCTCCAAGCATGCATAATCTCTTTCTTGTACTTTCTTTCCAATTTGAGCACTTCTGCTCAGACACCTTGACCTGGCAAATCCAACCTTTATTACTTGGTATCCCTTTTCATCTTGTTCTTGTTTGTTTATGCCTCCATATTATTCCCTCTTGCATAAAGTATTTTGCTTGTTTTTATCAACCTTCATTATTGAACTTGAAAGAAGAGTCATTGTTTTACTCATGTAGCCAAAAATGCTAAGTCCATCTTTGTATGCTTCAATTGCTATTGTAGAAGCTGATGTAGTAGTCGTAGTTGCTTCAACTATGATTTTCATAATAACACAACCAACTTGAAAAGGAAAAAGTGAGAAGAAAACGTGGATTACTTGCAAGTACAAAATAGAGCAAGATATCTAGTAAAGTTATGATATGTCGCCTGAATATGCACAAAAACATTAGTAAATATAGAGGAAGGAGATCGACTTTATGCTTCCATGTCAACTCCGAAATAAAAGGGTCAAACATAAGCCACCTATCCATCGGTCCCATCAAATACCAATAGTCCAAATCAGTCGAAGTGCAGATTGATTTCTTTTGGTTTCTTTTTTGGTCCCTTTTCCTTTTCCATTGTTGCGACCCTTCCAATTTTCACAACATGAAGGTCATAAAAGACGGGTAAAAGGCAATGACCAAAGGCAGGCCAACGGCCCTCAATTAGGCCCAGGTTCTCCTAAGCTCTTACCTTGCACAATATTGAGTTTATTTTAAATTTGAATTTAATCATAATGGATTCTATGTGAGACATAACTCGCTTCTAAACTTTTGGGGTCAGCTAAAAATCAAGCTAGACATAAGAGTTAGTCTCAATTCATGCACAACTAGAGAGTAACTAGGCTTGAAACATGATTACGCTGACAAACTAGTTAGCACCCTTTCGATACCTCTAACTTGGATGGCATGTTCATCTGAATGATAAAACAATTTTATTATCAATTATGAATCCTAAAGGTCATTCCCTTGCACTATTTGCTCATGCAATGGTTTTCAAGAGTTTATTATGATCCTAAAACTTTCCTTAATCACGTTAAAAGGAAAAGAACAATCATTGTATTGAAAGTGTAGGAAGTAAACACCAAAATTTTGAAAATGCCTAAAGTAAGGTACAAGAAATAAAACCCAATACTTGTCAAGTAAATAACACGCATGACTTTGTTTTAAGAATCAGGATTACAACCCCATGAGCTGAATTCAGATGGTGTCCAGCATCAAGTTTAAAACATTAATGAGCTGAGCCATAATCAAATGTGTTCACTAAAACCCCAAAACTGAATGCATGCTAACTAAATAAAAATATGGGATCGACCAAAAAAAAAAAAAAACTAAATAAAACTATGGGCGGTCTTGGTCAAAGGGTCCGGGCCACAAGTAAAGAATATTGGGTTTACTATATCAGGCCTCTCAGTTAAACTAAACCCAGTTCGCTAAAGTTCAAACACAGCCCAAACTTATCTAAACAAACATAAAACCCAAATCTACCAAAATATTGACTAGCCCATAAAACTCAACTTAAGCCCATTCTATTTCCTCCACATTTTTGTCTACTTTACCTATTCATTTTTTTTCTTAGCTTCTTCTTTACTCACCGTCTTTTACGCTAACTTCCCATTCCCAGGACTCTTTCCTCATCGCCCATTCAACGCTATGCACATTTATTCCACAACACCAAAGCTTCAACAAAGATAGATCCATATCCCATATAACACCATTTTCCATTAATCCACCACCCATCATAAATTTGCCACTGTCTACCTGGGACCATCGGCCATCAATTAGCACCCCCTATCACTAAGTTTTTAACACATATGCATGTGTCACGGGCTGAAAGATGGACGGCCCGAGAGGTTCCCCAGAGTCGACCCCAACTCACCCGTGGACTTCCTGCTCTCGCTCGAATTCCCACCAAGCCTGCTCCCCGAACATTGCAAGGGTGGGCGATACCGTCATTGCACCTGATTACAGAAGTCTGTTCCTTTCATTTATGTCGGTAGATGGTAGACGACATTATGTTGGTAGTTGAGGTGGTGCAATCTCGTCCGCCGATAGAATTCTAGATCAATGGATGTAATCCGAGGCCCTCAATTATAAAATGGGTGTCCTCTTTAAGTTGTAATCAATCCACTACTTTATATCCTTTCCAGAGCTCTTCTTTCTAGAAACTCTATCTCTCTACGATCCGGGTAAGGCGAGCAAGTGAGCGTTTCGACCGAGTAAGGCTTGGCTTAGGTGCTTCGGCGATCCATTCCGATCCCAAGTGCTCGAGTCACCGCACGGTCACGATCCCTATCGATCGGCCCATGACAAGTGGTATCAGAGCTAAAAAGAGATTTGTTTCCAAGAGATTGAAGAGCGCCAACTGTTTGAAAGAATGTCAAGCCAAGAAGCGAATATAGTTGGAGAGGCCGTGCCCGTCAAAGAGAACCGCAGCCGACCAAAGAAGAGGGATGCCTCGATGGATGTTGTGGCCACGTTCGATGAGAAGATCGGGAAAGTCCGAAGTGCTGTGCTCGAGCTCATGGAAGGTCTTGATGACGTGCGAGACCGGATCATGGAGAATGAGGGCTCGCTCCGCGAAGACTTTACGACCGGCATTAACCAAGCCACGGCTCCATTGTTCGACAAGGACGAAGTTCTCGAAGCATCGATCGATGGTTTGAACGAGCGCGTCCAAATAATCGAAGAGGTAAGCCCGTGTAGGGACGAGGTCGAAGCCATGAAGGCGGAGATCCAAGAGCTCAAGACCGAGCTCGCTCTATGCAAACTTAGCATCACGAACGGTGCGGTGCCTACTCAAACGGTGACCAAGATCGAGGTCCCAAAGCTGAAAGAGTTCAAAGGCAACCGGTCTGCCCAAGAGGTGGACAACTTCGTGTGGAGCATGGAGCAATACTTCGGCGTCGTCAACATTCGAGACGAGTCGACCAAGATACGAACCGCTTCCATGTTCCTGTCTAATACGGCGAGGCTGTGGTAGCGCAATAGGTGCGATGAGATTCGACGCGGCGCTGATCCCGTGAACACGTGGGACGACTTCTTGAGGGAATTCCGCGACTATTTCTTCCCCGAGTTCGCTCAACAAGAAGCCCGAAGCATGCTCCATCGCCTCGAGCAAAGAGGCGCGATCCAAGAGTATGTGAAGGAGTTCACGGAGCTCAAACTCCAGATTCGCAACCTAAGCGAAGAGGAAGCATTCGGAGCGTTCATGGATGGACTCAAGCCATGGGCACAACTTGAGTTGAAACGGCGGGATGTGAGTAGTCTGACACGTGCGCTGAGCATGGCCGAGTCTCTCATCGACCTCACCAAGGTTGAGTCGAGGAACAACCGAGCAAGAGACTGGAGGTCGGATCGACCCGAAGACGACATGAGAAGCACTCCCCGAGGCGCGCACGATCAAGGCGGCCGAGCCAAGACGTGGGGAGAAGGGACTTCTAAGCCGTCCTTCCAAAGAGGTCGACCACCGATCGACTACGCGAGTAAGTTCGATCAACCTCCACCCTCTCCTTGCTTCATTTGCAAAGGTCCACACTGGACCCAAAAGGGCCCGAAGAAGGGACGCATCAACGCCCTCCTTGCCATTAAGGAAGAGAATGAGGCGCCCAAAGAAGATAAGAGGCAGATCCGGATGGGAGCTGTGAGGATGATCAACTCGGTCCAAGCTCGATCGTCGACCAAAGGAGAAGGAATCACTCCAAACACCGACATGTTCTTCGTGGAGGTCGAAGTGGGCGGCCGAATGCTTTACACTTTGGTCGACACTAGCGCATCCAACATGTTCATGTCGACCGAGGTTGCAAAGGCCTTGGGACTACACGTGGAGCCATCCAAGAAGTCATACAAGCCAATCAATTCAGGCGACTTCCATGGGTGGGAGCAACACCCGACGTGGACGTCAAGATTGGCGGATGGAAGGGCTGAATGGCGTTCGAGGTAATCCCTCTTGGCGATTATGATCTCATACTTGGGATGCAGTTTTTCCATAGTGTGGGTGCCATGATCGACATGAGGACCAAGTGCATGATGATCCTCGACCAAAAGTGCCCGTCGATGATTCCCATGATCAAGGGAGTGGTCGACACCAAGACCATTGCGTCGATCTAACGCCTCGACAAGAGCTTGAAGGCTGTTATGCGCATCAACAAGCTGTCCGAGGTGAAGCCAAAGGTCGAGTTGGAGCCTACTCCAACACACGCCATGCCCATCCAAGCGCTCTTCCTCGAGGTTGAGTGCGCGCCGCGTGCTCCGTCCAAGCCGATGCCCGAGCCGCGTGCCAAATCTGAATTCATCATTGAAGGTTGTGGCCCTTCATTCATGAGCGTCCGAGCGAAGCGGAACAAGAACAACAAAGCTCGTGCCAAAACCCGTGCTCGTGCCAAGAAAGCCGACTGCCAAGCTGAGAGCGACAAGGACGTCGCTCAATTGAGTGGGGGAGAATGTCATGGGCCGAAAGATGGATGACCCGAGAGGTTCCCCAGAGTCGACCCCAACTCGCCCGTGGACTTCCTGCTCTTGCTTGGATTCCCACCAAGCCTGCTCCCCGAACATTGCAAGGGCGGGCGATACCGTCATTGCGCCTGATTACAGAAGTTTGTTCCTTTCATTTATGTTAGTAGATGGTAGACAACATTATGTCGGTAGTTGAGGCGGTGCAATCTCGTCCGCCGATAGAATTCTAGATCAATGGATGTAATTCGAGGCCCTCAACTATAAAAGGGGTGTCCTCCTTCAGTTGTAATCAATCCACTACTTCCGCAATACAAAGCTTATATGCTTTCTAGAGCTCTTCTCTCTAGAAACTCTATCTCTCTACGATCCAGGTAAGACGAGCGAGTGAGCGTTTCGACCAAGTAAGGCTTGGCTTAGGTGCTTCGGCGATCCATTCCGATCCCAAGTGCCCGAGTCGCTGCATGGTCACGATCCCTATCGATCGGCCCGTGACACATGCATGGCATGACTAACACAAGCAGATAAAAAGGCACAGTAAGCAAACCTGTGGAGCCGTATATAATAATTAACATTTCGGCCATGGATTACGACCGCTATCAAATGCAATTGGATAACATGCTCACACAAAAATAAAAGTTAAAAATAAAAGTGAACAAAAGGAATGGGGTCGGAATTAGTCTCTCACTGGAAAAAAAATCATACTGAAATCGACCGAAATCAAAGTTTCAAGCGGAATTCTAAATGAAGTCGTCGTTCTTCAAGTTACTCGGCCTCGAAATATGGGCAAGCAGTGCTCCCTGTGGCTGCCGGACTGACAGCGAAGAGAGATGATACAGCCACGGTTGGCAGCGAAAAGGTAGGGGGACGTTTTTTAGGCAGGAATCGCCAAGAAAATCACTTGCATGCGCTCAAAAGTTTCTCAATTTCTCTCAGAAACGCCAGCTACTACAGCCCTTGTGTATGCTTGCTCATGTAAATATTTTTTGGTGTACAAAAACGAGGGAGAAAACCATCTCTTCTTTAACCCGCGCCCCTTGTCGTTCCGTGCATTAGCTTACCGAGAGAGGGCAAAAGATGGCAAGCAAGCAACGCCAAAGTGGCCACGGGAAGAGGGGGACGAAGAGGAAGGACCGGATATAAGGGTTTGTAGTGCCGGAATGAGGTCTGGCCGAATATACTTGCGGATAGATAGAGAGAGTGGTTGCCTAGGCTGTGGCATTGTCGGAGGTAATGGAGGAGGAGATGAACTTGAGAGTTTCTCTACTATTCAGGCAATATCTGGCCACCACGAAACCACCATCGATGGCCAACGCCATTAACAATCTCTTCAAGCACCGCTCTGAGCCATCAATCGTTTTTCTTTTTTCTAAACCAAAGCCAGGCACAACAAATACGCATAGGATGTGAATGGGGAAGTCGGGACGCGGCTGGCGTGAGTTTAACCTAAAAGTCTCATTCGTATCAGTGATTTAAAAACCGTATTTCTCCACATAGAACACACACAATAGCAAAAAATGATGTTAGTAAGATGCTGGAGTATCGTAAAAATCGAGTCGATGACGAGTGGAAGGAAACAAATGCGCCACGTGGTCAGTGTTTTGAACAAAGAATGTCTAAAATATGACTGGTTTGTTTTTTGTCCAACGATGGATGATGCGTGCTAATAATCATGATGGATCTGGCTTATGTATCTCATTGAAGACAGTGAGCATGGATTGAGAAGAAGGTACTGACCCACTCAGGACTCGAACTCACGTCCACAGATTCGAAGGGAATTGGCAAGCAACGTTCGGGATCAATGCAAACCAACTTATTCAGACTTGACGCAAGCATGAACCGAAGAAAAACGAGTCTCCACGTCTTACTTGGAAAATGGCAAAGCAGGGGTCCAATGGGATGAAAGTTTAATCGCAAGGGTCCCTACCCGGGTTGGAGACGGCGGCTAGAGGACGAGCTCGAGACAAATGGAGCTATGGCTGACCACCTCGCAACGTCTCCGAGCCGAGATCCTCGAGAACCGGGGGACTTACTGAGGATGTGACGCCAGGGAAGAGGAGGAAGCGTGGCGGGGCTCGTCGGCTAGCCGCGCTGCTGGAGGCTTCCTTGCTCTCTCGGACTCTTAGCTCTCTGTCCGACCCCTCTACTTCTCTCTCTCTCTCTCTTGGAAATCACTCTTTCTCACTCACTCTCTCTCATCCTTACTCCCTTTTTAAGCTTGGCCAGCAGGTGCACGTGGCTCCTGCTACCCCCAGCCGCCCTGCCGGCCTGCCCCGACCACCAACTCCGGACGGACCTGCTCCTGCTTCGTGTACCTTCGTGCTCTTGCCGCCTTCGCTGCTCCTTGTCCCGTTGCGAGCTTGAAGAGAAGAGAAGAAAGGGAAAAGGGCCGGGCTGAGTGGAGAAGAAGGAAGGCCGGGCCGGGGAAAGAGAAAAAGAAGAAGGAAGAAGCCGGGTTGAGCCTAGGTGAAAAAGAAAAAAGAAGAAGAAAAGAAGGGGCGGGTCGTCCCGGCCCTGCTTCCCTTTTTCCTTTTTTCGTTTTTAATTAAGTTTTTTTTTTCCATTTTTTTCTTTTTCTTCTAATATATTATATTACTATTAGTACAAATCTCCTAACGCCTATATGCTATGAAATTGAATGAAAATTATTTTTATGTAGGGGTTCAAAATTAATTACAAATTTTCTATGTAATTAAATACTAAATGAACAGTCAATTTATGTGTCAATAATATGAATTTACGTGTTGCTAAAAATGGTAATGTATGTACCTTTCCATTTATCATTTTTTTTGTTGCCCGTTTTGTCTATAATAAGGATAGCGCGAATGAACATTTAAATGGCTCTTCTCCTCCCCCCCCCCCCCCCCCTCGAACGGAAAGATTTAAATGACTCTAAACATGATAATTTACTACTAATAAGCCATAACGATGCAGATTAATCCATATTAAGATCTAAACATGGGACTTTAGCACGAACGCTTCTACTAAGCTAAAAGGGATGCCTTAGGACCGCCGGGAGCTCATTACAAGGCCCGAAGCTCCGCTGAAGGCCCGCTGTGTGACCTCCAAAGGATTTGCACTGTGGGGTTCACTAGTCGGATCGACCGAGGTTGAAGCCGACTGTCTGAGCGTCGCACGGCTTGGATAGCCGACATTTGGACATCTAAGACGTGATTACCAGGATGAGGCATAAACTAATCCACCATGAATCCAAAACAACGGACACACGTGATATAACAATGTTACGATCAAAACGATTATTTGAATTGCATGAGGGCAATGCTACGAACTAAAAGATGACTTGAATTACATAAGGACAACGCTACAGATCAAAAATAAGTCATGAACATCCTAATTTGAAATGATGCACGTGCACCTTAGGGAGATATAAGCTCATTCAAACGATGATGCAACAAAATGTCGACACCGAACATAAATTATAAACATGGATGGACCACTCTCGTTACCTTGCCAGACTCCGGTAGGATTTGGCCACGGAAACAAGAGTTGTTCAGCTTGAACTCGAGCCGAGCATTTGCCCATTCATCTTTGTTTCATGCACCCATCTTTTTTTTTTTTTTTAATTTTTTATAAGGATTTTCTTTTTAACGCAAGACAGAAAATGGAAAGAAATTAAGTGTCACCATCCGTAGACTATAACATTTCTAATTTCTATATGCAAAAGCAATAATATTTTTTTCTTATCAATGGTCGAATAATAATTTAATCATTGAGGCCTTTACTTTTTATTTTTGAAATGTATGATGGGTCAGTGCAAAAATGTGTGCCTTGTGTAATTTTTCTATTAGCGTGTAATATTTTGGGAAGGTGAAAGTGAATATAGGTTATGCGACCGATTTTGATTTTTTAGAGAGTTAAATTATCCTTTGATTTTGTTTTTCTAACATAACGACTAAATCCTTTGAATTCCCACTTCTCAAGGTGATAATACCTCTTAAAATTGGTATCTCACTCCAACTATACAGACCAAAAGGCACCCTATAAGATGCATCAAGACCCTAGAATCACGGGATAACTTACAGTTTTATTTGTGGAGCAGGCAGGCTTTTGTTCGCGGAAATTGTTTTCATGCTGGACATTCACTCTTTTCTTGCTTCCTCTTTGGTTGTTGTATGAATATATTGGATATGGATTTATTTACATTCCCTCAAAATTTGAATAATAGATTCAAGGACCAATGAGAGCTCGCCACATGGTGATCGGGAGAAGCCTCGTGAAGAATGTAGAGTAATAATCTTATCTTATTAGTTCTCCTATCAATAACAATATAACTATCTGAAATTGAAAACTAGTGCCTCGAAGCGAGTATTGTTTCATGCAAATTTTTTTATGGATACACACTAAATCTTGTCGTAATGATCATCTCAACTCATTCTTTCATAAGTCTTTTTAATTTTCCACTTAAATCAAGTTTCTTTTTTCCTTTATTGTATCTTGTATCAACTCCTCTGAGGAATGATTTTTCACCCGCTAATCTCGATCTTATGAAGTTTCCCAAAAAGACTGTCAAACAATTAAATGAGATAAAAAGTAAAAAAGATAAAGACTCAATATATATTTTTTTTTTGGACAAAAGATAAGACTCAATTCAAAGGTCAGCTTTGTGCTTGAGATTGTGCATGCAAGAAAATTACCAAAAAAATAATGCATGCCATTTCCTCCAAATAACGAAAACTTGGCTAGCGGCCTACGGCAAAAAAGGGCATTATTCTGGAAAATATAAATCAGTTTAAAAAGGAAGAATGTCCATTGAAAAAAGGAAAAAGGTATGAAAGAAACAAAATAAAGTAAATAAGAAAATTAAACTTTTACCGTAGTTAACCCAATTCATTAGGTGCCAAGAGTCGACACCATACATTTGCAAAACCCTCCTTCAGCAGCGGGTGCATCGTCCCGTTGAGGATTTATGAAATAAAAAAGGCCGTGGAAGATAATCTCTTTCATTTGTAGCGGATCCAATGAACCATTGAGAAAAACTTCATTTGCCTAGTTTGATACCTTGTTGAATACGGCCAGCACGATTCAACTAAGTGCATATGCCTATTGCATCATTTAGAATTTAATTAGCACAATTACAAAATTTAGGACTAAATTGGCAAAAGTGTGATAAATTAAGATTCTTTAGACAATTTTTCTGCACAAAATGGAAAGTGTTAACTTCTATGCCCACCACGTTTGCATCTTGCTTCGCATATGTGCTTGGTAGAGCAATCTAACAAGGCTTTGTCATGCGTCTCATGTTCATCAATGAGTATTATTCCGTTGACTATCAAAAAGAGAATATATCATCTAAATGTACTTTTAGGGAAAAGTTTCAAAAAGGTCTTATACTTATTGTATTTGTGCCAATTCAGTTTTTAACCTAGAGCCAATCCAGTCCTCAACCTGTTGACAGACACTGACATGGACAACTTCTTATTGTAACTTAACTTTTAATTAGTTATTAAATTGCAAAAATCTTAACACAATATGAGGGAAAAAAATTCATATGTCTAGAGAAGAAGATAGAACATTCACAGTAGGTTCATTTTTCTACTTTTTCATTTTGGCTGAAAACCCAAGATAAAATCCTGATCAGGGGGGGTTGTGTATTGTAAAACTGGTGGAGTCCAACATCTTCTTCCACCGACACACTGGCTCACGTGACCTACTGAGTATGGAATCCTTGATGTGAGCCTCTGTCTGATCCCCAAATGGAAATGAAGCAATTGGAAGAAGATAAGCCACAAGCCCACATGAGTGCTTGTGCTCGGTCCCCGTAACAAGCTCCAATTCCAATCCCAGGTGTCTCAAAATGGTTTGTGCGGCTTCCTCTACACAAGCTATTTGGCTTTACACACATCCCTCATGTAGAGATTGAAACTATGTCTACCCTGACAATGACCATTTTAGTCCTAGCTTCAAAATGTTTAGGAGGTTGAGTCCATTTCCATGTGCAGATGCTACTAGAAGATTGGCCTATCCTAAATTTCTTAGGACATGCAATATATCTAAATTGCATATCAAATGCATGGGGTTCTATTGAATTATTCATAAATATACATGAGCGCCTAAATTGATCACTATCTTGTCTGGTTACTTAAGGATATTACTTTCAGAAGTTTGATCCAAGTGGAGCCAATCAAGTCATTACATATAGTGCTTGAGCATGGCCCCATTCGGTAAACATGGGGTTCTGAATGGATTAGGCTTAGTGATCATTTGGGTACTAAGTGTGACTGGTTTTGAAAGTTAGGACATGCTTGGAGGGCAATTTGGTCCCTTTATTAACGAGGTTTAATCTCGGATACAAAAGGGCATTTTTAGAAATGAAGGAGGGAAAGTAGCGACGAAGTAAAAGGGGAGAATGGTATATAGTGTTTTCTCTTTTAAAAATCTATAGTTTGGACCTTGAAGTCTTAACACGATCAAGGAAAACTCTAAAAAGAATTAGACGACCACAATGATTATTTCTTTAAATATCACATCATGCAAAATATATGGTTCTCATATTTTGAAGCTAGAAGGTGCAAAGATATATTTAGCATGATTTTTGTATTTCCTTTGACTAAAATTAGGAAAATGAAATATAGCATAATTATCTAGAGGTATTTTCTTAGACAGACACAAATATTGACTTTCACTTACCCTTTGGTTGGGAGTTGTTAATGATGATATATCAAAGGAAATAGCCGTGTATGAAGAAAAATGATAGAACGGCGATGATTGTATCCTCCTCCTAGAATGAAGTTTCCACACTGATTTATATTTTTTGTCCTCCTATCCAATCCACACTATAAATAGAAAAACGGCACATCAGTCGTTGAAGTATTTCTCTCTTAATCAATTTATATCTGTTGCATAATAGGTGTTGGGTCCGTCTATCTTTTAAGAGGGTTTTGTAGGTTTAAAGCCCATCTTATTTCCAAAAAATGATTGGTTAGCCAGGCTTTGCTAGCATAATAATTTTTAAAATTACTGTTAAAATAATAGTATGTCATGAGTCATAAATTATTGAAAGAGTGAATTCCACAATGATTTTTAATTATTTTTTAATTATTTTTTGTGATTCAAAATAATTTTTTTTTTTCACAATAGATTAAGAACAGTCACGTAAGCATTTCTCCTTAATCTGATATTGTTCCAAACGTGTTCCAATAGAATTAAGATGAGTTCCCGCCCTTCCGAAAAAGCCAACGAATCCTCCCATCAGTTGGTTGCCTCGGGATACGGAATTCCCTTAACATTTTTTACAAGTGTTCATTGACCTTGCTGGCAATCGATATGGCCCATAAGTGGTTTTCATGGTTTGTATTTTCAGACTGTGCATGGTAGTGTAACAAGTGTTTCCATTTCCGTTCATCCAACCAGATATTGAAACAAGACGATCCTTTGGATAATTTAGAAAGACCTGCGAGAATAGCAAAGTGAAACATGTTTTACTTGGGAAAACAGGAAGAGATTTGAACCTTAAATATAGGATGTCAATAGAAGTGCCTTATTCTTCGATGAAAAGAAACTGCGCTACATGAAGTTGAGAACATTGTGAAAAGCAACATGCATAAATCCGTGAACGGCTTCCAGACAGAGGAGAGAGAGATCGTGATATATGGACTAACCCAGATGCCTCGAGACTCATCTTCTCAGCCATGTCGAGGGCATTCGATGACAGAACCGTTGTTATCGTACACAATCCCGATGGAGCGAATTATGTTGTTGGCAACCCCGTAAAGTCCCCTCACGTCAGTATGCACCCCATCGTCCCATGGAGGCCTACAAGAGCCTCCAAAGGTTCTAATGGTTTTCAAATGGTACAGGTGCAGTATGGGCTTCACATACACTCCTATGGATTTGAGTGTCTCCCAGCATCTTCCATAAAAGCCGATGATTTTGCTCCCAATAGATGGATACCCAAAGTAATTCCCCCTTTTCTTGCCAAAGGGACCATGTCTTCTTCTATTAGTGTAAAATATGAGCCACTGAACGATATCATTTTCAATGTTGTCACCACGTGTTCTTCTATTAGGGATGTAGTGCTTGTGTTCTTCATCAGTCCTTTGCCATGTTTTACCACAAGGGAACCAGTACAACTGAATTTAATTAGGGTTTTGGAGTGGTGTTCTCTGATTGAGTGCTTTCTCTGTGTAATGTGGGTGTTATTGAAGTTTCAGTTGCAACAAATTGCTTGGTTCAAATTAAGGTTTGGAGAATTTGGGAAATGGCTTAATTTATTTTGAATTAAGATTATATTTGGGGCAAAACATGTAAACGACATTGTTGAGTGCTATTGACACTGACTAGGCATGTTAGCAAGCCACTTCAATTTGTTAAATTAATAAAATATTGCCATGTCGATTTCTAGTCTTCCAAATCAGGGTTGGCACTTAGGTGATCATTCTTTTTATAAAAAAATACCACTTAAATGATTTGACGAAAATTTTTAGTTCCAAAATAAGCATTGTACAAAGATTATGATGCTTCTAATGTAATTTTTCTGACAAGAAATCTTTATCATTTTAAAACACCATCAATATTTCTCTAGTCTGCTTTCTTTTTCAAAGAATCGTACTGTGCTTTGCAAAATTGCTTATTGCAGCTTACATGGTTAACATGTCAGACACTTGCACCGATTTTCGGATGAACTTAGCAGGTGCACTTTTTTCAACATTTCGTGATGGCTTTAAGAAGGATTTTTTAGAATAAGTGCAATGATATTCTTTACCTCAAAGGAAAAGAATTGCATTACTAAGGTTTTTATCGAAATATGGAGATCCAATTCTAAGTACAAGCATACGAAGATGAAATTGGGAAACAAGCAACAGATGAGTGTCCTCTTAAAGTGCGGTTGAATGAACAGCATCATTCTACTTGGGTTACTTTGTGTCTGAAAATTCATGAAAGACCCTTAACTTCTCTCCTTCGCGTGGAATCCTTTATTGTCTTGCAGTTATTTCTGCAGGTAGAAAAGGTAGATATCTACCGGCTGTCCCATTTGTGAAGCGCTGGACCTGGATTTGTTTCGTAAACTTTTTCTGAAGCTCTGAAAATCCTGGAAAAACACCGAGAGCCTCTAAGGGTGCGTTTGGGAAGACTTTTGGGGAAAGTCTTTAGGAAAATGCAAAGACCTTTGAGTTAAATGTGTTTTCCAAAATGCAACCGTGTTTGGTAAATTGTAATTTAAAAGCCCTTTGTGAAATACCTTTGAGCAAAATGGTGTTTGGGGGACAAAGGACTTTTGTGAAAAATAAAAAATTATTAAAAGAAAAATAAAAAAAATAAAAAAATGAAAACCAGCAAGGGCAGCGGCATCCGCGGCCGGCGGCGACTCCCGGCGACCTCGGCGACTCCCGGATCCGGGCGGCGAGGTCGCGCGACGCCGTCGCGACCTCCGGCGACCCCGGATCCGGGTCGCGGAGGCAGTGTCCTGTCGCGCAGAGGTCGCGCGACCTCCGCGACCAAATCTGGTCGCGCAGCAGGTCGCGCAACCTCGCGGCGACCAGTCCGGCGACAGATCTGGTCGCGCGAGGTCGCTCGACCTCCGGCAACCAGATCTGGTTGCACAGAGGTCGCGCAGCCGAGGTCGCATGACCTCGCGGCGACCATCCGGCGACCAGATCCGGTCACCGCGAGGTCGCTCGACCTCCGCAACCGGATCTGGTTGCACGAGGTCGCGCACGAGGTCGCGCGACCTCCCGCGACCAGATCTGGTCGCCGCGAGGTCGCGCGACCTCCGGCGACCCGCAGCCGCGAGGACCCGCGACCTCCGGGCCGACTCGCAACCTCCGGCGGACCCTCGCCGGAGGTCGTCCGACGCCGAGGCTCGCGGAGTCCCGGAGAAGATGAACAAGTGACATACAAGGGCACGCACCGGAAAAACAAAAAATTCGTGAGGACAAATTTGGAAAAAAAAATAAATGAACAGTAATCTCTAGCATGCCGAGAATGCTGAAAGCCCAAGGCAGCCTCAAGGCTGCCTTGGGCTTTCAGCCTTCCCAAGTACTTGCTTTCCCATAAGGGACTTCCAAAGCTAGTTCCCAAACACCCATTTTTTGGCCTAAAGGCCTTTAGACCCCTAAAGATCCTTGGCAAAGTGGTTGCCAAACGCAGCCTAAGTGGACATTTCTGCAAGAGACATTCTCTCACTCATAAAAGACAAAATATCCGTTCTAAACTCTCCGTCAGATTTAATTGATAAGAGAATGAATGCATCGTAAATTTTCAGAAAAAGAAAAGGAGATTGATGGGATAACTATAATTAAGAGAATTAAGTCATCGGATTAGTAAAGTTATGAATGCCTGGATTAGTAGCCAATGCCGCTTGAAGTCTCTCTGTTTCTTTTTCTTTTTTGACGAGCCATGTTTGAAGCTATAAGAAAAGCTAATTTTAAGAAATGGGAAATGTGTCAAAAAAGTTCTAAACCTTTTATAGTTGCGCCAATTTAATCATAAATCTTTTATTGGTGTCAATTTAGTTGATTTGATGCCAATTCAGTTCTCCTAGTCAATTTTTATCGTATTTTACTGACTAGACACTGGTCGGCTAATGTGACATAATCGGCGTTGTGGTGGATAATTTTTAATAATATTTTAATAATTTTTTGAATTTTTGAATTTTTGAATTTTTTTTCCTTTTTCCTTCTCCTCTTTCTTTCTCCAACTAGTCACCAAACCTTGACGACCAACCAAAGGCAATGATCAGTGAGGTTAAGGTCAAGTCTTGAACATGGTTGGCAGGGTTCGACCTCGCTAGATCTAATGAGGGTGAGCCTCACCAGCCTAGCAGGAGGCCACCCTTACAACTTGGGCAGCCTCACTAGAGGTTAGGCGAGGCTCGACCTTGCTAGATGTGATGAGGGCAAGTAGTACCGCCCAGTGCAAGTAGGCCTTGCGGTCTCTAGCGAAGGGTTGAGCCTTGCCATTGGCCGGCGAGGCTCGCCAAGGCCGGTGAGGGTCATCACCTATGGCCGGTCTTCGAGGTTTGGCGATCGGTTGAAGGAAGGAGGAGGAGAAATTAAAAAAAAAAGAAAAAAAATTCAAAAATTTATAAAATTTGTTACCTAAAAATTATCTACATCAACACCAATCATGCCATCAATTGAATGGTGTCTAGTCAGCAAAATCTGATCAAAGTTAATCGGAAATGAATGAATTGGCATTAAGTGAAAAGATTTAGAACTAAATTATCACCAATAATAGGTTTATGACTAAATTAGCATAAATACAAAAAATTGAGTACTTTTTTGACACTTTTCCCCCAAGGGAACCATTGTAAAATTAAGTGAAAACAATAAGAGCATTTTGCAATTAAATCAATGCAAAAAAATGCAAAAGTAAAAAATAAAAAATAAATGAAACAATAGTTCAGTCTGAGTGTTGGTACCTATATTCACGGGAAGAGCTTTTGGTAAATAATTTCTATAATCGGATAATTAGAGTTATAATTATTCACACGATTGAGTGTTTTTCACATGTAAATTAAATCCAAACTCAAAGCATATTTAAATAGATAAACTCGATTTGAATAAATAAAAAAAAGACTCACAGCACCAATTATTGTGTTCACTCAAAGCCAAGCAGGTCGTGCGTTCTTTTTCTTCTTCGCACGGGTCTGTTTCTTGAAAGAACGCACACCGGCCTCCTTTTGTTTCTTTTCCCCCCCCTTGCAAGAGGCTGCTGCTTTATTCGGGAAAGAGGAGAACTAAAAGCAAACCCTTGCTTTCCTTTTTTCTTTCTCTGACAGGCACTTACTTTTGGATTAGGAGCCGCCGAATATCTAAATTCACCTTTTCCTTGTGTGGATTTTAGATGAGATGCTCATCAATCTTCTTGTTTTCTTGAGATATTAGATAAAAACAAAATAAGCAATCAAAGTCTTGGCCTAATCTTGAATAGATATTTCTAACACCACAAAAACTTGAATCCATGTCATCCAATTTGGTTTGGGTTTCATCTATGGCTCAAATTTGAGATATGATTTAACAAAAGCAGTAGCTCAAATTGCTTCTGACTTTTTGTCTGAGAAAACAAATTGCGGGCAAATTTCCATGATTCCATATGAGATTACCTTTTTTTTTTTACGACCCAGGAAACCCCAAAAGCCGACAGCCGGCGGGAAGAATCTGGAGCTGACGTAAACTGGCCACCACACTCACGCTAGCGGTTAAGTCATCAAGTAACACCATTGAGATTTAAACTTGGCACCTTTTGTGGGAGGCACAAAACTCAAGTCAACTACGACACCGCAGTGGGTGGTCATATGAGATTACCTTTTCTCTCTGCTTTATTCGGGAAAGAGGAGAACTAAAAGCAAACCCTTGCTTTCTTTTTTCTTTCTCTAACAGACAAATTTGAGATATGATTTAACAAAAGCAGCAGCTCAAATTTCCATGATTCCACATGAGATTACCTTTTCTCTCTACGTTATTCGGGAAAGAGGAGAACTAAAAGCAAACCCTTGCTTTCTTTTTTCTTTCTCTGACAGACAAATTTGAGATATGATTTAACAAAAGCAGCAGCTCAAATTTCCATGATTCCACATGAAATTACCTTTTCTCTCTACGTTATTCGGGAAAGAGGAGAACTAAAAGCAAACCCTTGCTTTCCTTTTTCTTTCTCTGACAGGCACTTACGTTGGGATTTGGAGCCGCCGAATATCTAAATTCACCTTTTCCTTGTGTGGATTTTAGATGAGATGCTCATCGATCTTCTTGTCTTCTTGAAATATTAGATAAAACCAAAATAAGCAATCAAAGTCTTGGCCTAATCTTGAATATATATTTCTAACACCACAAAAACTTGATTCCATGTCATCCAATTTGGTTGGGTTTCATCTACGGCTCAAATTTGAGATATGATTTAACAAAAATAGTAGCTCAAATTGCTTCTGACTTTTTGTCTGAGAAAACAAATTGCGGGCAAATTTCCATGATTCCATATGAGATTACCTTTTTTTTTTTTTTTTAATGATCCAGGAAACCCCGAAAGCCAACAGCCGGCGGGAAGAACCTGGGGCTGACGTAAGCTGGCCACCACACTCACGCCAGTGGTTAAGTCACTAAGTAACACCGCTGGGATTTGAATTTGGCACTTTTCGTGGGAGGCACAGAGCTCAAGCCAACTACGCCTGGGTGATCATATGAGATTACCTTTTCTCTTTGCTTTATTCGGGAAAGAGGAGAACTAAAAGCAAATCCTTACTTTCTTTTGTCTTTCTCTAACAGATAAATTTGAGATATGATTTAACAAAAGCAGCAGCTCAAATTTCCATGACTCCATATGAGATTACCTTTTCTCTCTGCTTTATTCAGGAAAGAGGAGAACTAAAAGCAAACCCTTGCTTTCCTTTTTCTTTCCCTGACAGGCACTTACTTTGGGATTTGGAGCTATCGAATATCTAAATTCACCTTTTCCTTGTGTGGATTTTAGATGAGATGCTCATCGATCTTCTTGTCTTCTTGAGATATTAGATAAAACCAAAATAAGCAGTCAAAGTCTTAGCCTAATCTTGAATAGATATTTCTAACACCACAAAAACTTGAATCCATGTCATCCAATTTGGTTTGGGTTTCATCTATGGCTTAAATTTGAGATATGATTTAACAAAAGCAGCAGCTCAAATTGCTTCTGACTTTTTGTCTGAGAAAATAAATTGCAGGCAAATTTCCATAATTCCATATGAGATTACCGTTTCTCTCTCTGCTTTATTTGAGTAAGAGGAGAACTAAAAGCAAACCCTTGCTTTCTTTTTTCTTTCTCTGATAGGCAAATTTGAGATATGATTTAACAAAAACAGTAACTCAAATTGCTTCTGACTTTTTGTCTGAGAAAACAAATTGTGGACAAATTTCTATGATTCCATATGAGATTACCTTTTCTCTCTGCTTAATTGCTATCCTTTTTCCACTCATAGCCAGGATAAAACCATATTTGCTCTTATGGGATGCATCGGACAAGTATTTGCCACAATCAGTGGCCGAAGAATTCCAAGAAGGAAACCCTTCAATGATCAAACTTAAGGTGACAAAGGTGCGGATCATATGCCACAAGAAGACTGCTAGGCTTCCCCTAGGACATACGGCGCTCTTAGTTATGTTTAGTTTCGACAGTTGCCACGTTTCTCAGGCCTGAAAAGATTGTGGAAGCTTTGAGAAGTTTCCTTGCAATGAAGATATTCCGTTTCGATTGTCCTCTCTGTTAAAGCTTTTGCTCTTCTTAAGCTAAGAAGCTATTTTCCAAGACTTATACCGGAAATTGTATAATTGAATCTTCAGAAATGATTTTGTCACTATCGAAAGGAATCTTCTCACATGCCCGTGGTAAAGAGACAGATTCTATCACTGTGCAAAAGCTGCATGGAAATTTATACTTTTTTTAGTGGAATCAGTATTAGTCTGAACTTTTGCTCGACATGTGGTTAGCCGTTTTTATTTATTTATTTGGAAATAACTCAGGATTTAATCCCATAGGCTAAGGTAGCGCATGCAAACGTTTCTGTTTCTCATGGTTTCTGTTCTTCTGTTCCCCGGAACAAAAAAAGAACATAAACCTGTTTACTAACGCCACATTGTTTTTTTGTTCCCGGAATAAAAACTTAGCCCGGAATGGTTTGGGAACAGAAACAAGAAAAAAAAAAAGTTGCTTCTTGTTCCCGGAACAATTTCTAGAAATAAATTGATTTTCTTTTTTAATTTTCTTTTATTTCCTTTCCTTGCCGCGACCACCGTCAACCGCTGGAGCCACCGCCCACCGCGCCACCGCCTGTCGCGGTCGCGCCGCTGTCGCCGGTCGCCGCCGCCCGTCGCCGTCGCCGCCGCCGGTCGCCGGTCGCGCGCCGCCGCCGGTCGCCGGTCGCCGCGCCGCCGCCGCACCGCCGGTCGCCGCGCCGGCGTCGATCATCACCGCGGCGTCGCCGGAAGCCCATCGGCCGCCCCCTCCGTCGCCGCCATCGCCCGCCGTCCTCTCCATCCGTCGGTCGCCGGCGCCGCCGCCGGATTGCCGCCCTCTCCGGCCGTTAGTCGCCGCCGCCGACCCGCCAGCCGCCATCGCCACACCACCGTCGGCCGCCGACGGTGGCCGGTGGCGCGGGAGGGCGGCCGATGGGCTTCGGTGGCGCCCGGTGGTGACGGTTGGCGGCCGACGGTGGTGCGCGACGGCGGAGGCGCGGGCGGCGGGCGGCGGTGGCGATGGCGGCGGCGGCGACCGGCGGCCGGAGGCGGCGGCAATCCGTCGGCAAGATTAAAAAATGAATAAATACAAAAAAGAAATTGTTGCGTTATCAAACACATTTCTATTCTTTTTCTATTCCAAGAGTATAAATTTTGTGTCGTTATCAAACGGGTTCTTTTACTCAAAAATTGTTCCCACGAGCAGAAATAAAAAAGAACCCTTTTTGAAAAAAAACTCTTCCCCGAAACAGAAGCGTTTGCATGCGCAGCCTAAGTTGCCACATTTCTTCTTGGTTTTACAAGACACGTTCATTGAATGTTGGTGTATGCATGGAACGGAGGCATTGGTCAGTGTTGCGATAAGGCAAGAGATCGAACAATAATATAGACAGAAGAAGAAAATAAATCAGACATGGATTTACGTGGTTTGGTCGTATAGACTTACGTCCACGGGGAAGTAGTGGCGAATTTCACTATAAATCAAGCGATACAAGGAGATTACACACTTGAGTCACTCCAATACTCTCTCGGTATTTCCTAAGCCCCAATTATACCCAATAACACACACAGTATTTAGCCCCAAAATTCATCACGAAATAATTTCTCAATCTCACCAAAGAATTACATGCAAATCTTACCACAAGATTTAATTGGCTTAAACACTAAATCTTCTTGGATGTAATTCACAAACGAGAACGACAAAGAGAATCCCTTCCAAGCACTTGACGACAAGACGGCGCTTCAAGAACACTTCTTCATGATCAACACCCACCACCCACGGCCACAAGTCTATATATAAGTGAGACCCTTATTCTTTTGCCGACTTCTCATAAGATTCTGCTTCCTATCTTAAACGATTTTATCCAAAACATATCTCTATATATTTTAAACAAAATCCAAGTTCAAGTGGAAGTTGGACTTTCCTATTTTTGCGGCCAGACTCTCCAACATAGATTCAAATTTTGGGGAGTTAATTTTCGGATATTCTTTGCTTGATTTTGAATCGGAATTTCGCATTGGGCTCAAACTCGAGACATATTTTAATAGTCAGTCAACGGATAAATCAGATTTATACTCGAAACAGATTCCGAAGTTCCATACTCGACAAATATCCATCCATAAAAGAATTGTGCAGCGTGGATCTCAATAAATCCCCAAGGGTGGGGGCGAATTATTCATTCCACTCACTCTCATGGCATAACTATAATATAGTGACTGCTGAATTGCTTGAAGAACGCATTCTCCAGACGCTTTGTTGGGTGGATTGTTTCTCCTATGCACAGTCCTTACTCGACTATTCAAGTGCCAAAGTAGTTAAAAATCTTGCACTTGAGTGCTATCGGCTATTTGTGTAGCTGGAAATCCAACGCGACATTAATTTATTATAAATATTTCCAACGTGACATTAATTTATTATAAATTGGTTGACGTGGCTTATTGGGAAAATCCAATCAGTAAAAACCATAAGATATGACCTCGTTTTGGCCCTACGGTAGAAGAGAAGTTAATAAATAAGAACCAAAATAAGAAAAAAAAGAGGAGATTTGTTGCTCACCAAATCCTCTATATCTCTCTCTTCTTCTCTAATGGTTGAGACATGGTTCCTCAATAGAGCTTAGTCATTTAACATCAGTGTAAAATTGACGAAGAGAATATACATGGCAATCAAGAGTTGAAAGAAATAAATTAAGCAATTCGGTGGAGGGGTTTTTTGCGCCTTTAAACTGTGAACTTGGCAAAACTTTTGAGAAGATGTTCAGGGAAAGAGCTTAAAAGGGGGAAACATAATTGAGAGAGGAAGCTAAAAATTGTGAAACCTGAAGAGTGGAAGGTCAGAGAAAGACAAAAGGATCTGCAAAACAAAGAAGAGAAAAGGGGAAAAAAAGAAGAAGCAATAGCGGCCAACATCTAGTGGAGTAAGATGGTGATTTTTCACTGATGAACTTAACGTTGCTTTTCCGTCACCTTCAAGCTCGAACCTATCCATTACTCGAGCTTCTGGAAAAGCATCCCCTCTCTAGAATTTAGGGTTTCATTTTGAAAAGAATTTGAGGAACAGAAGGGCCAAAACGAAGATTATCCATGTTGGAATCAAGTTTCTTGTAGAAGAGCCATGTCGCAATCAAAACTTAATGTACAAAGCCACGTAGCGATTTGCTGGAATAAACACTTAAGTAAATGATTTTTCATCAATGAGGCACTCAAATGAGTGGTAGAAGTTATGACACCCATGGTGTCCTTATCTCTTTTAAATAGGAATATATGTACAATAGTATGCATCATAATCTTCTGACAAGTGGCACATGCAATGAGAAAGATAATATTTGTGCTAGTACCAACAGTAAAACGCTTTCTCCACACCAAGAAGAGAACTTAACTTAAAATCCCTTCTATTACAAAATAAGGGCACGGGACAAGAATCGCGAGAGTATTGCCAACTCTCTCTGGCAGCCAAAGAGCATAATCTTCATTCAACTTGCCAACTGTAACAAAACATTATCACATTTCAAACTTGAACACATTGCGGATGTATCCAAAAATGGTTTCGATGTCAAGCCATGAATATTATATATATGCTGAAGGAATGGGATTGGGATAATGACGAGGGACAGAGGTTTTGTCACTGCATAAGCAAGGTCCTTCTTTATCTTGAACTTAGAGAATTTTTCTTTCCACTAATGCAGAACTTAAAATTTAGATTGGGCAGGCTTTTGTCCGTAAAGGCGAAGGCTGTCTTTGATTCTATAAGGAGTTGGATTCAACACCAAGGCCAACTCACATATGTTCCAAATAGAGATGAGCGGTTCAAGATTTGATGCAGGTCCACCTGGAACCTAAAACCTTTATATTGAAATAAGTTCCTCGCTTTTTAGAATTTGAAACTTGCCATGCATATTTTGAAATCTAGAACCTATCTTGTTACAGGTTTCAGGATCTATCTAGGTTTTACCTTTATTATCAATTGAATAACTATAGTGAATTATCACATTTAATAATCATCACTTGTTGCTTACTTATATTTAAACACGCAAAAAACATGAAAACATTAAAAAAGTAAAAGCCTTAGTCATAAAATCGAAGATCGGACTAGTGGTTCCAAATTATAAACTGATCATCAGATGCTATGGAATACCATAGAATCGCACACATACATAAATCAAGAACATAAAACTTATTCTAGATTTTAAAATTACAAGTTCCAAGTTCCAGGTTTCACCAATTTAGAATTGGGAATCTACTTGTCAAACGGGTTCCCAATTTTTCGGAATCTAAAACCTATTCTACGTATCCTGGAACCAGGAATTGAACATATTTTCATCAATCTGGTTCTCAAGTTTCAACTTTTATCCTGAAACCATACTCACCCATAGATTCAAGTATGATGGACACTAACTCCATAAAAAGCGGCATGAAGGCATCGCTTGTCCTTAATTTTGATTTTTATTATAAAATGTTCAATCAATTCTTTTCTTCTTTTTCAATTTCCTTGCTCCTTTATTAACATTAGTCATTCAGTTGAAAAAGTAAGACTCCTGAAGTGGCTGTTTAAGTGCTATGCTAGCATCATGAATGACATCTTACCTTAAAAACCCTTATCAAAATAAATAATTTTTAAATTAAAAAAAGGAAAATTTTGAAAAGAAAAAAAAAGTAAGATAAAGAAAGAAAAGGGAGCAAAAGCTAAGGCTGTGTATAATAATCATTTTGTTTCTCTATGTTTTCTATTTTTATGTTTTCGGGAATATGTTTGGAATAGAAATCCCCTTAGCAATGCAAATTCATTTTTTTTTTTTAATAAATTTTTACCACAGAAATATGTTTAGAATAGAAATAAGTAATTAAAAGTTTTAACTTTTCTATTTTTAGAACAAAAGTGAGAAAGAAAAACTCTTCTCATCGTTCACTCTTGTTGCCACCTACCCACCCACCACTAGTCGCCGGTTGCTGGCCGTCAGCCACCGTCGATTGCCTGCCTCTAGTCACCTCCCACCACCACTTAGGAGAGAGAAATTTTGTACTATTATCAAACAAATTTATATTGCAAGAATAGAAATAGAAAAATCAATTTCTAACCATAAATTGATTTTTGAAATAGAATGATTATTATTTGCACCATAAAACCCAGGCAGTGGCCAGGGTAAGACATCCTCGTTGAGTCACCACTATGGTGAGGAAGACCCTTTCACACACGCGCGCCCGCATTTTCATTTGTACATTTGATCACGGAACTAGCACGAAAGAAGTTGTCAAATTTAATAATCCAATTGAATTAAAAAGGAATAATACAATTTAATTGGATCATTTGTAAAACTTTGGTTTGTCTAAATAGGTTTTTACTTATTACTTTTTAATCTTAATTTTAGGATGTATAATATATATTTTTAATTTTGGTTAATTCAACCGAAAGTTTAAAAACATGTAAACTGTGGCACTTAGATTTGCATATAAATATTTCATTTTTTTTTTTTAAATATTGAATATGAAATACTTCCACTCAATTCAAACAAATATGCTCTCAAAGACCAACATTATCTTTTATCCCTGAAAATTTGGGTGACTCGTCTGTTGGGACTACCAGGAAGTGAAGGAAAATTATTTTTATTTATTTATTTATTATTTTTTGCTGCTATGGCAATTAAAGAGGAATTGCAAATTTGATCGTGCATGACAACCAGTTGCCCTCGCCAAGGCAGCCCAAGCACATCTTTGGGCGAGGGCTAGGCGAGGGCATATATAATTATAGGGCTCAACCCAAATTGACTAGGACCAATCCAAGCCTGACTAACATGGAAGGTTGTCACGCATGTTTTTTGGTCAATAGGTGAGTTTGAACCATAATTTCGTTCGGACGTGATGTCCCAATCAGATCCACCTATTAATCACCTAAAATTATAATGAGCGATGACATGCTTTAAATGACTATAGAAGGGTCTACTATTAAGGTTTAGGTGAAGTGAAATGTAAAAATCGAAAATTTTTTTTTTAAATGATTAAGCTGCATATGAGCCCAACACATTCCAATCTTTGATGGTCCTCCGGGAGAGCCGTGTGATCGATGACTTAAATGCACCAAATTCAGGTATGCACCCAAAACTACTCGCGGCCGGGAGATAGATTCAAGAAAGCCAGCTGAAAGTTCGGAGTTGAGCGGTCCGTTGGAGCCAATCCAACGGTGGAGGGACCACCGGACCAATATTGAGGGAGGAGTCACGTGGGCCCCGTCCTATTTCTCTGTTCCTTCTAGGGGAAGCAGACAATTTTGCAGCTATTAATCTGCATCGTAATCCTCACTCCGGAGCACAAAAATAAAAAATGAATATAAATATATACAAAAAAACACTATACATAATCACATAGATGCATTAATACTATAAAAACATTCTCCTCACATGCCTATCATACTGCTCATCATCAACGCATTTTTCGTGATTTGAGCTTTAAAAACCCTATTGATAAGGGAAAAAATTAAACCCATATAAAATGATGAAAATCCAGAAAATTAGTCACTGTTGTATTACAAATAAATTGATTTTAATTTTTAATGATAAAATACTTAAAAATCAAGCAATTAAGACAAAAATATATATGAGTGCAACTTGTTAACGTTGTCGATACAAGAGAATGCTACGTGTATGAGACTGTGCTTGGTTTTTTTTTTTTTTTAGTATGAATTTATGTACTTGTCAATCCATAAAGCTATAATGGAAATAGCTCAAATCTTTTTGCTCAAAAGTACAAGCAACCTCCATACGGATGAAAAGTATATATGTTGTAAAATAATAATAGGCTATTCCTGTTCAGACAGACATGTCAAAAATACACGATGAGATTATACTCACCTCTCGCTTCCACCGTCCGATTATCCTGCTCTCGAAGGATGGTCCACCGCTTTTAAATCCGACAGATGACATCGAAAGGCCTGGATCTTTTACCGTCGCGTTCACATTACCATAATATCCTAATTCTCTTCGTGAAACTCTCGCCACTTCCACCATAGACGAACGCACTCCCCACTTCACTCCTCTCTGCTCTCTCTCTCTCTCTCTCTCACGCGCACACGCACACACTTTGGTAGGCGATCGGTCCAGTGATTCCAGCAACCTAGTCTAGAGTTCCCGCGAGGATGGCTTTGTTCTCGACGGAGATTGCGATCCCAATCTGTGCCGTCATCGGGATTGCGTTCGCCCTGGTGCTGTGGCTTTTTGGGTCGCACATTGGCGCCAACCACGCCGACGAAGGGCGACGCTTAAGCCGTGAAGACAAGGCACGTGTTGAGGACGTGTCTAAGAGGATAACGGAAGCCGTCGATAAAGGTGACTTCGTACACATCCTGTAGCTTCGCAACCGGTCTGCTTCATGGAACTTTTCCATTTTGCTGCGCTCAGGATTGATAGTCGAACATTCTCAGGCATTTTAGGTCTTTCGGTAATGATATTCTGTGGTCGCGTTTTCCAGTGAAGCTTGTAAGCTTTGAGCTGATGCTTTTCGTCCGAGAGAGAAAAAGGAAAAAGACGAAAACAGGGAATGAAGTACATTTGATTTTCTGGGCCGCGAGTCTTTCTTTTTCTGAGTATTGAGAGGTTGTAGTTCAACAACCTTCTTTCTCTTTCTCACTCATACTGCTCATTGACCGATTTTTTGGGATCAATCTTGCATCATATTGGAGTCTTGTACTCTGACGATAGCTCGGCGAAATCATGAGCTTCTTTTGCTCCTTGTAGGGCGAGTCCTCTTTAGGGTTTGGCACAGCTGCTAGAACTTTGAGCGACGTATCTAAGCACAGAAGTATAATATTTACTCACGCAGATCTCTTCTCAGGAAGATGGCTGGAATGATGTTGGTGGTCTTGGTCGTGTTCTTGGGCGGTTGTCAACTGGTGTAGCTCTTGTCCGTTTGCGTTTTGCCATTCGTCTTATATTCTCAGCAGTTTCGCGCTTTGTTTGGATTAAGTAAATGCACGTGTTGTGCACGTCGCGTGAATGTTTTCGTCTCTTTACTCACCAACTTAGCTGCAGGCTCTCACGGGACGGGGAGGCACTTTATTTTATGGCATTACACGACAGGAATGTTCATAATATAGCTGTTTCAAAAGTATATTTGATTAATGTCTGGGGATAACCTGCGAGCCATTACATGTTTGAAAGGATTAATTGATTTATTAGCTCAAGAACTGGTTTGAGTAAGTCGGACTAGGAGGCGCATGTACGACTGTAAGACAGATTACATTTGATGATGGGCTAAGGTGCGCTTGTGTCGTTGGAAAGAATTTTTGTGAAAAAAGATTTTCTAAACTTTCTAATAGTTTGAACGATCGTAATAACATTAATTGAGAGGGCATTCCCATCAAAGAAAGTACTTATTTAATTTTTTTTTTTTTTTGGTCGGTAAAAAGAAAATTGTTAACAAATAGCTTTTGAGCTATTGTGAGAGTAATAACATATTATGAGTTACTGTAATACTGTGGTAGTGGGTCTTGCAGTCGCTCTCCTAGAGTTTGCTCGCTAGCTATCGGTTTATGAGATTCTCTGGATTATCAAAATATATATATATACTAATTCTTGAAGGAGTGGACTTGATAATAATTTTTAATTATTTATTATTTATTATTTATTTTTTTTACACAAGAGGCAGTTAATTTGACATTGGATTATGGACAATCACATAAGCATTTATCTTTTTAAAATCAAGAAAAAGATTTCTCCTTCCTGATAAGAATCTTAGTTAAGTTTTATGTTATTTCATGTTAAAAAACTTCAACAAGCTTAGAGCTTCCATGAAGCGCACCCTCTCGCTTCCCCGGCTCCAAGCTCCCCTCCTCCCTCTCCCCCCCCCCCCCCCCAAAAAAAAAAAAAAAAAAAAAGAAGAAAAATCCTCCTTCGCTAGAATTCTTTTTCTTTATTCTTATTGATAAATCGACAAGTCATGTTCTGATTAATTATAAAATTATACTTTCATTCCGTGATTTATTACAAGTCGCCTAATTCGCCCTTGCTCATGCTAAACAACTAAAGCAACTGCTTCACAAACCTTCTTTGTGAGAAGCTTTAAAAGTCCCATTTTTCCTCTCCATATTCTTAAGTTTGACTAAACGGTCATAACCGTTTACGTAATCTCTCCCTTAAGAGGAATTTCTATTTATTCCTTAACTTCAGAACAAACTTTTTTTTTTTTTTTTTTTTTTTTTTAGTTTAGTTATTCCTTGCAAGCACCTTTCTCAATTATTCTGCCAGTTCAATTCATAAGGATAGTTTTCGAAAATCCTATGGAGAAAGGGGGGCCAATTTTTCACTCTCAAAAGCTCTTTTCCCCAATAAGTTACTAGTTTTAACTATCTTCTTGACATCACGGTTCAACACTCAAGTCATCAACAGCAAGGCTCAAGTCTATTGGGACCAGGCTTAGGTCCCCAATGAACATGCTAGGATTTGAAGTGGCTGAGCCCAAGAAATCCTAGCTCCTGCGATTGAGACCACGGCCTGTCAAATTATCCTCGAATTTCAGCCGAAACCAGAAAATATTGTCACTCTATAGGAAAATGACTTATTCAAGCATAGTTTTTACAAATGTCAAGTTATTCTGGAAACAACGAGCCAAGGTTTGATTTTACCAAAAAAAAAAAAAAACGAGCCAAGGTTTGATTTCTTTCTTCCAGCTATTTTGTATTAGTTATAGGAAGCTTGGTACATGCGACAAATGACACAACGTCAAGCTAATTAAAGTTAGGATAGTAATTTTTAAACGTAATTGGCTTTAGTAGAAGCATATGGTATTAAAAGGATGAATTGCTGAGGCTGAACAACCTTCAATCCTAAAGTATTTCTTCACTTCATCAGTGAGAGTGTTTCAAGGGTCATACGATGTAATTTGATGCAGAATATTTCCCATTTGCGTGAGATTGTCATTCTTGATTTGTCATACTTGTGACGATTACCAATTATATAAGATTAGTTAAGAACTAATAGGAAACGAACTGTTCTTATATTTCTCTATGGTTCTCTTTGGTGTTGTATGCTTGCTTCTCCTAACTAAAGTCCTTATATGTGACAATGTTTCATACCTATTCGTTAGAGCATTATCAGTTCTATTGTGAAATTATAATGTTTTTTTCTTGTGTGTTTTCCTATAATTTTAGCTGGTAGCTAGTTCACCCTTCTCCTATTGTTCTAACATGTAAGTTCAGTTCTAACTTTAGTTCTGACATTTTTCCATACTCTGGGTTTAATCTTTGGTTCTAATCTACTGTTTACTATTGTCGGTCATAACATGTTTCTAGTTTCTTGTTTGTTTGTGATGCTTTAATTTTAAAGTAATGTTTAAATGTGTTTACAATGATACTCTGGGTTTTGGGACGTTGTAGTAATTTATCGGTTCTTTGTATTTCAATAAGTACTTTGCAGAACTGGGTACTTTCTTTCATCCCTTTCCCGTCTTGTTCTACTCATTATGTTCCTGTCACTCTTCCGCCAGTGGGCTTTGACACTTACACTGTCCAACTTTTCAAAGGTGAACTGTAATAGACACCATATCATCTTTTAAGTTGCTCTTTTGGAGGCGCTGTAGGTTAGGCTTTCCCGTTTCTTGGAACTAGGTTGAACAGATCTAGGCTACGGAATGAATTAACTAGATTTAACTGAATTATACCTTATTTCGTCACACATAAGTAGAAGGTCAAGAATCAGATTGTTGCTTTATTTGCTTGATATCGAGGCTAAGATATTGTTTGTGATTGCAACAGGTGTGAGTGATTTTCTGCGCAAGGAGTACTTGTATGTTTTTGTTTCCGTGGTTGCTTTTGCAATTCTAATCATCCTCTTCCTTGGAATTGTTGAGAGATTCAGCACCCAAAGCCGGCCTTTCACTTTTTGTCCTTCAAACACGTGCAAGCCTGCACTTGCCATTGCGGTTGCATTCGTACTTGGTGCTCTCACATCAGCCCTCTCTGGTTTCCTTGGCATGAAAATTGTTGTGGATAGCAAGGGCTCTTTCAATGCTGCTTTCAGGTCTGGTGCAGCAATGGGATTTCTTATGGCTGCTATGAGTCTTCTCGGGCTCTATATTGCTATCAAACTGTTCAAGTGCTATTATGGCAATGACTGGGAAGGTCTTTTTGAGGTCATTGCTGGTTACGGTCTTGGTGCATCTTCCATGGCTTTCTTTGGAAGAGCCGCTGGTGGAATTTATGCCAAGGCTGTCGATGTTTATCTTGATCTGGTTAACAGAAATTCACAAGATTACGAAGACTGTCGAAGCTTAAGTGTATGTACTCTCTTACTGTAGCTCTATCTCCTAAGTATATCATTCACTTTAAGTCATAAATGGTGTTGACTTTAATCATTCAGGTGATTCCTTCTAAAGTCGGTGATATTGTTGGGGATATTGCTGGTATGGGGACTGATCTTTTTGGCTCTTATGCCGAATCATGCTGTGCCACCCTTGTTGTTGCTTCCATCTCTTCTTTCGGAATCGATCACAACTTCACCGCTATGTGTTATCCCCTGCTTATTGGCTCTATGGGTATTCTTGTTTGCTTGATCTCAACTCTCTTTACAGCCTACTTCTCAAATATCAGGGAAGTGGAGAAAGAGGGGGACATCAGGCATGCATTGAAGATGCAACTCTTTATTTCCACAGTTCTAATGACCTTCGGAATTGTTATTGTTAGCAGCATTGCTCTGCCCTCGTCATTTAAAATTTACTACTTTGGGATGGAGAAAGTTGTGACGAAGTGGTAAACTCTTTGGTGATGCTTGTCTCGTTCTGATCCTAGAGGCTGCTTTATTCTAATGTTGGTCATGTGACATGCTTTAATGTCAGCGGACTTTTACAGGATTGAGTCAATACGTTGAGCGTATGTATTTGCTAATTATGGATATGATCTTGCAGGCAGCTGTCCTTCTGTGTTGTTGTTGGTCTTTTGGCTGGGTCAATTATTGAGTTGTTCCCTGAATATCACACCAAGGATTACATCAGGTGTTAATTTTGCTATAGTAAATGAATGATATGAATTTTTACGACTGTTGATGGTCATGTGCTGACCACGTAATGATCCTTATTTCTGCAGGAAAATCCAAGGAGCTGTTACCGACGCTGGCGTCCCCCTTGCCTCTGTCTCCGCTGTCCTTGCCTCTGTCATTATCCCAATTTATGCCGACATTAGCTTTTCTGTGGGTTTCAGTATTGCTGCCACATATGGAATTGCTGTGGCCGCCCTTGGGATGCTAAGTACCATTGCCACTCGATTGGCCATAGATGCTTACGATCCCATCAGCCGCTATGCTGAACGTATTGCTGTCATGGCTCCCGGGCAATCCTTTCGCGCCGCTGGAAAGGTACTGGCAATCCTTGCATGTGAATATAGTATCGACACGATTTGATGGTTCAACTGACTGGGTAAGGTAGGATTTGTCACATGTCGATCCGTGGATGGTTGAACACGAATCCTACATGGTGTATTTAACGTACCTAATATGCGGACACTGTCCTGTCGTCCTTTTAGTAGCTTATTTTTTATAAAATCCATTACATAAGAGGAAAGGGTTTCTGTGCGTAGAACCATTCGTGAGATTACATTCATGTCATCCAGAATTTGTGCACATTGTCCTGTTATTTTCTTTTTCACCATAAACGATTAAATAATACGTTAGTTATTCAAAGTCCTTTTGGATTCTTGCTGGTGTGGCATGATGTTTGGCTAAAATCACCTTTATTTGCTTTTAGGTGCTGCTTTCATCTATCATTCTCAATATTAGCCGTATTGGCAAATTCTACTTTCCTATTGTTTAAATCTAATATCAGATGGATCCCTTTTTGTTTCTTATCTGGTATTTAGGGATTCGCCATTGAATCAGCTGCCCTGGTGTTTATCGCTCTGTTTAGTGCATTTGTGAGTCGTGCAGCAATTTCTCATATTGAAGTCCGGACGCCGAAGGTTTTAGTCGGTTTTATTGGGGGCCGCATGCTTCCTTACTACTTCTCTACTATGACAATGAGAAGTGTGGGACGTCAAGGATTGAAGATGGCTCAGGAGGTCTGCAACCTAGAGTCTCATCCTGAGACCCCTGCATGTGCTATCCAAATTTCAACTTATGAATTTTTCACAGGGTTGATTCTTCCGGGTGCTCTTGTCATGTTAGCACCAATTCTCGTCGGGACCTTCTTCGGTGCAGAGACGCTGTCTGGTGTTTTGGCTGGCTCTTTCTCTTTTGTTATTCCGGTAATCTTTACCAAAGTAATCAATGTCTTATCTATTTTGGTAATTTGCGTTGCTCAAGGTGTGTCTCATAATTGAATGCATGTTAAACCGGATTAAGATATTGTTGTTTCTTCATTGTTGGACAAAATTTGTGTAGGTTGGTGAACTGCTGAGTAATGCTTTTATCATCATTTCTACGCCAATATGGCAGTTTCACATCAGTTGTCTCATTTGATTGCAGTATTTTGTTGATGAATACTATTTGTCGGGCTTGATTTTGAACAGATTGCGAATTCATCGTCCATGCCAATGGAACATTGAACAAAGCGAATGAGGACATTAAGGTATGCAGCAGCTTTTTGTCGATTGTACGCGTCTATGGCGGGTCAGAGACCTGCTAAGAAAACTTGTCTGACCCGACGGATGTTTTACTTAAGATATTGAATTTGCTTTCAGGTTGGTGTGAATTCCCGTCCCCATATTACTCTAGGAGATGCTCCATTTGGCAGTCGATGGAAGGACACTTCAGGCCCACCACTCTGCATCCTCATCCAGCTAATGGCAGCCGAGTCGCTTGTGTTCGCTCGCTTCTTTGCCCCTCACCGTGGTTAGCTCTTCAAGATTTTCTGAGGGAGGGAATGGACGACTTCCCTTCCATAGCAGCGGCGGCAGTGTTGAGACAGAAATTGCTATGTATTTCCATTAAGTTTATTTGGGTGTTCACATACCCAAGAGTACATTCGGGAAGATTTACTTGCAAGAGAAGAAATGCATTAATCATAAAAGTTTCAAACTTCTAAAGATAAGATTCCAAAACTTTCAAATCTGATAGCCCTATATTTGGTTGATACACCCGCTCAAATGGAAGAGTCAAGACAGCGAATCTTCAACTTGTTTCACAAAAATGCAAACCGTGCTTTAGGAAGAGCTTTGGCGAGTTGGTCTGTTATGGAGATAAACTGCATATTGAGTTGTTGTTGGGCGACATGACACAGATAAAGTGGAAGTCAATTTAAATATGTTCGGTACAAGCATGAAAAACCAGATTGCGGACAGATAAGCGGCACCAATATTATTGCACCAAAGGATGGGAGGACCTTGAAGAGAGAACCCAAGCTCTTGAAAAAGTGCGAGGCAAATGAGTTCAGCTGCAGCATCAGCAAGGGCTTCATTCTTAGACTTTGTGAAGAGCGCGCTACGGTTCGCTTTCGTCTGGAGCTCCTAAAAGATAAAATTAGGACAAAGAAAAATAGCATACCCTCTAGTTGACTTCCTGACGTCAAAGCTATCAACCCAATCCACATTGGAAAAGGCTTGCAAACAAGTATCATTGGATCGGGAAAGAAGCAAACTGGATGACCCTGTATGTTTAAGAAAGCGCAAGATGCGTTTTACCATTTGCTAGTGGTCTTCAGTCAGTGCGTGCATAAATTGACAAACTTTATTAATAGCAAAGAAGAGATCTGGTCTTGTCAATGTCACATATTGTAGTGCACTAACAATAGACCGATAAAGAGTAGGATCAGACACCAGAGCACCCCATTTCTCATATGGTTTTGTAGTCGGGGCCATCAGAGTTTGGACGAGCTTGCACTCAAACATCCCAGCCCGGTGAAGAAGATCATCAATATAACATCCTTGAGTGAGAAGTAGCCCATTAGAGTGAGAGACAACAAGAGATAATACGAGCAAATAATGGTAATTTTTTCAACTTGACTAAAGGTTTTTGTATAATCCATGCCTTATTGTTGATGAAAACCCTTAGCAACTAGGCAAGTTTTATAGTGCTCAAGACTATCATCAACATTGCGCTTAACCCTCTAAGCCAACTTACACCTAACGAGGTTCATGGAGGAAATGCGAGAGACCAAAAACTAGGTACCATTACATTAAATTCATTGGTCATAGCTAAACTCCACTCAAGGATTTTGTTGGGTAAGGTGGATGAAGTTGGTTTAGTGAGGGGGGTGGTGGCTATATTATTTTGAGGACTAGAGTGAAGTTGCATGGTGTGGGTGCGTGTTGGCCTAGGTGGGGGTGGCGGCAATGGTGGTGGAGAGGATGATGAGGATGGGAAACGATATATGTCATAAAGGGGCCTAGTTCTTAAGGTAGGAGAGATGGATGAATCGGTATTAGGTGACATTAAGAGAGCTAGTGTAAGAGGTTGTGATCTCACGATATTGGTAGATGGAGGAATGCCAATAGGAGTCAAAGCCCACTGTACCGCAATAGGCGTAGGAAGTGATGAATGAAGTGATGGACCAAGAAAGGAAGGAAACTTAAAGGGAAAACACGTTTCATCAAAACGAATATGTCAAGCAATGTATAAATGATTGTTAAGAGGGTCAAAGCAGCGGTATCCTATAGGAGAAGGGGATTGTAACCCAAGAAAATATAAGGAACGGAGTGGAAATCCATCGTATGGGCATTATAATGACGTGACACCGAAAGATTTTTAAGAAGGAACAATGCAGAGGATGATTGTAAACCATTTGAAAGGGGGAGACAAGATTATTGACCTTGGATGGCATCCGGTTGATGAGGTTGACCGCCATTTCGAATGCATAGTGCTAGTATTGGTGAGGGACAAAGCCATGAGCTAATAATGTTAAACCAGTTTCAACTATATACCTATGATGATGTTCAACTGCCCCTTGCTATTCATGGGTATGAAGGGCAGAAATTGGTGAGCAATACCAATTTTCGAGGAAAAAGAGGGGAGGACATGAAATTCCCCATCCCAGTTTGTTTGAATGGCTTTTATTTTTTTGTGAAAAGTGACGTTTGACAAGAGCTTGGAAAGTAAGAAAAATTAAGTAAATATCTCACTTTGCTTTAAGAGGATAATACCAAATAAATTTGGTGCAATCATCAACAAAGATAATGAAATAACAATAACTATTAGTTGAAACAACATGAGAAGAACTTCAAACATCACTATAATTAAATCCAACGGAATCAAACTATGAGTTGGAGATTCAACGAAGACATTATTTTCAGGTGCAAATTTTTGAATCAAAAGTAAACACTTAGAAATATCAGGGACATGAAGAACATCATTTAAATGCAAAGAAAGATTTGAAATAGAGGAGGGAATAGAGTAAGTACCAATATTAGTGATTTTGAGACCCTTACCTTTTTCGACATGTAGTTGATCTGATCCATTATAAGCTTTGTAGGAAGAGAGGGATTGTATAAGGCATAACATGGTGTAAGGCACCCATGTTAGGGTACCAAGGTAGGGTGTTGGTAGGTGTACGTAAAAGAGGGGGAAGGGCATGGCTTAGGTTGGCATTGGGAGAATAAGAGGGTTGAGAAGATGAAGTAGAAGAAGGGCATGTGTAGGCGGTGGATAATAAGGTATATCGGAGGACGATAGTAGCATGTGGGAATAGTGTGATTTGTATGTTGACAGATGGAACACCATAATTGACCATGTTAAAAACCACGGGTACCATGACCATAGCCAAAGTGGCTATCGCAGACCCCGTGACCCCTAGACTGACCATGGCTAGAGAAAAGAGCAACCAAGAAGGGTGGAGGCATTTCGTCGATTAGAGTTGGCTATAGCAAAGTTAACTTGAGAGGAAGGCTTGGAGATCTACAACTTCTAGAAGACCTTAATGCTCTCCGTAAATGAGATTTTTTTAGAATGACCAAGTAATATAGGAACAATGTCTTGGAGATCAGATTGGAGGCCATAGAAGATATGGACATTGAAATCCTCTAGTTCAAGAGGCTTGCCTACAACACCCATCTCATCGACAATGGATTTAGCACGTTGGAGGCAATCAATAACTGATTTGTCATGTTTATGTTGCAGATGCTGAAGACTGAGATGAAGAGAAAACACTTGTGTAGCGAAAGTTGAGCCAAAAGAGGCATTGAGAGCATCCTAGATGGCTTTACTAGTTGGTTTACTTATAATTAGAGGTAAAATGATTATGAGAGGGATGCAATTAGAAGACTCTTGATGGAAGCGTTTTGTTATTGTTAGAGAGCTACTTGGGGCTGCATTAAAGGGACACATTTTGGTTCTATCGACATGGTCATAGAGGTTTTGTCCTTTGAGATACGGGATGACCCATGCTTTTGATAACATGTAATTGGATGCTTTGAGACTTAGAGAAAGGAAGTGGTGAAGAGATCCAAATGGAGGAAGTGTGGAAGAGGGGTTTATAATGGCAATAAGGGCCAATTCCATAAAAAAGCACGAACTTTAGGGTTTGGGACAAATCTGGCCCGAACTTTATTTTGTCTCGAAAAAAAGCACCAACTTTCACTCGTGTCCCAAATCTGGCCTGCCGTTAACTCTCCTTCACGATCATCCGACCTGGCATTTCCACGTCAGATAATCTAACAAGGCAAAATTGTTCTGGGCTTTCTCTTCTTCTCTGAACGCACGGCTCATGAGTTTGGGGAAAAAAATTTCTAGGGTTTCATTTCCTCGGTGAGTTCGGGCGCGAGAGTCTTCAATCCGTTGGAAGATCTCGCGCACTAGCTTGCTCGGTCATTCTCTCACACGGAGACGCTCGCTCTTGTACATACACACGTTCGATCGCTTGAAGACGTCCTTTCCGTCGTCATGTGCGTTCCCTCCTCCGCCCGTGCCTCAAAATCCCGCCCTCCCCCTCCGCCCCCTTCTTCCGATTCTCCTCCTCCGCCGCCCCGAGGCCCGGCGTCGTCCCGGCGTCGCCACCACCATCCGCGGCTCCCGGACCGAGGGCCCCCGAGGCGGCCCGTCGCCCCTCCCCCTCGGGCCCGTCCCCCTCGCCGCCCCCTCCTCCTCCCCGCCGTCGTCGCGGTCGCCCCGCCGCCCGGCCGGCCGAAGCCGCCGCTCGCCGGGGGCGGCGGAGGTGGCTGTGGAGGACGGCGGCGGGATAACGTTGGAGTTCCGAGGCGAAGGCCAAGGAACGCGGCGATTTCAAGCGAGAAGAAGCTCGAGGAGTCCAATCAAGGCCCTTTCTTTGGGTTCATCGGCAAGAACGAAATCTCCAATGGAAGGTGAGCTCGGTCACTTTCTTTCTTCCTTTCTTTTTTCCTTAACGAGTTCGATATGATTAAAAAATGCATTTTTTAAGAATTTAGCGGGTATTTATATAATATATAATATATAAACATATGGTTGATTTTGAGCTAGAATTCTTCTTTTGTCAAATCCCTTCTAGAGTAATCCAAAATCAAGAGGTGATACCCAGGATGGTGCTTGTTGTGCCCTGAGAATCAGATTCAGGGTGCCTTTAGGAGTGTTAGCTTGAGGATAGAGTTGTTTGTTGCTAGTAACGCATTTAGGCTGGATTGGTCTCCTTTTGGGATGATATCGATTCGAAAAATGGGTGCTTTTAGCTGGGTCATTTGATGGTTGAACCACCCAGGTTAGTTCTCATCATTGGGTTCTATGTAGTTCATGGTAAACTTTGGAGTAGTTGTGATTTTCTGTTGTGAACTGTTTGGTTGTATCCTGGAAGATATGAGGTAGGTCTTCTCTCAATTTAGTCTAAGGCGGTCTAAAATTACAAGCAATTGCTGTCTCTGGATGAGCTTCATAACCTCCGTGGTCTTCCTGATGCGAGATAAAGTTCATAGTCGATGGAACATGGAGGATCGATCCATTGCGGCCAATTGTTCATAACAATGGATATGAGAATAACTTGCTCATTATCACAAAGCCATCCGAAAGAGAGAGCTGACACAAACATTTACACGAGAAGATTCGTTGTCTTATAACCGATGGAGGATGATTACATAGATCCTTCTGCCCTTTTCTTTTACACAATTGTAAACTTTTATGCCAGGCTTTTGATATGTATATACCACATTGATTGGCGTCTTTTCAACAAATTTTAGGCCTTTGAATCAATGGGGGCACATTCACTGTGACTACATGAAACTTAGACCATAACTAACAATGTCATGGATTCCATACAACTTGCAAGTAAATTGGACATGTATTCTGTCATTTTTATGGGATGTGATAGTATATCAGGTGTTGCCATCAAAATTCGGCTGTCACTCAGGCATATGAAACTTCGGGGATCAATAGATGAATGTTAAGTACCCAACTCGCATATAATTGTCGCCATCTAAAGTGGACTTGCAAAGGTCTGAACTACTTTAATGCTAGACGATAATACTTCAAATCGTGGGGGAAAGGACACGGTTATTTGGGCGTTTTGCGGTGACGAGGGGCTTTATCTTCTTTATCCTCTTACATTCCTTCCGTGGAAGCCATTGAGATGTTAAATTTTGATAACAATCGACAAGTCCAAGATTCGCATTCCAGTCTTTTTCAGTTTTTGGTTGTACATTACTAGCCTCCACCTTTGAATCTTTCATTGACAGCCACGAAGGCGTGGACGTTGATCTATCTGGCATCCCTATCTCGTTTACTCGATATTTGCTTGGTCCACCAGATTGTCCTGTTGAGGTAATGTTATGTGTATATTAGAATCTTCAACCCTTATCGTGCCACATGAACTGACTAGGGGACACATTCACCTTCCTTTGCTCATCGCACGTTTTGCTCATTGCACGTTTTTGTTTCACTGTCATTCTCGGATTAGCAGACGAGAGAAAGAGGCTATTCTCTATTTTAGCCTCTGCTGTCGAATCTTCGTCTCGGATGTTGGGCGATCGATCCCAACTCCTCGATGACCAATCGAATAGGAAAAAAAAGGAAAAAAGAAATAAATCTTGTCCGTTAATTGTAAAGCTTTACCATTTTGTGCGTTACGGCAATTTTACATAAGAGTTGTGGGAAAAATGGAAACGCCACCATCCGTTATGGTCCATCCCCTCAAACAGACCATGGAGCTGCCGTTACAGCAATTTTACATAGAGATAGATGACCTCTCAATAAAAAGTCACTTCACCTAAGTAGGAACCCTAAATGACTGGGACTGAAAGCTGCAGCATGCATGAAGTGCTGCCTTTAAGCCAAAGAACAGAGAATAGCCTGGACAAGCTTGCTCCACAAAGAAGAATGAAGAAACCAAACCTTTTTATAATTATGAAATGAGCAACAATTTAATTACTATAATTTATATGATCAAGCAGGAAAATTTTTGCAGTTTGCTAAACCTATTCAGCAAGATCTGTTCCCTTGGAGCGGCTTGGGGACAACAAAGAATAACTCAATGAGGAAAAACAATGGAGAAGAAAAGGAACACTGGTTTTCTAATCTCAGATGATAAGTTGGAATCAGCTATCTTGTATGTTCGCTCAGTGGCAATCACTAATATTCAAACTTTCCCATCTATTTCGGTGGACTCCGACAAACTACCGTGTTTATGTTGTCTCCATTGGTAGGAAGTGAATGGCTTCGGTGCTCCTTCCCCCAAAGGCTTAGATGACGCATTGCCATACCGAGATCATTCCAACTACAGCTATGATCATGCCGATGACTACTTGGAGATTGAGACCCTCCTTCCCAAAGAAGAGGAAGCCCATGATCAAGACAAGGATAGTCTTCATATGGCCAATTACTTGGAAAGAAACAGCGAAGTAAATCTACCGATGCGGATGAACCGGCCGAGATTAGTCCCCCAAGCAATGGTGCGGGATAGAATAATAAACATCTGCAAAATCCAACAAGAAAAGCAAGAGTTGAGTAACTGCTCTTCGTGATTAGAACTAATTGAGAAGCTTTAATAGAGTAACTGCCCATTCTTATGGTATCATTCAACACAACCTCCAGTCTTTATGTTTCCCTCTTATGAAACATCAATTTTTTCGTGGCTAGGAAACTCAAAGATGAAGCAAAATCAAAGAAGCAATATCAAAATCCCATATATTAAGTGTATGATATCCACGACATCCATACTTTGGTCATGAAAGTTATACGGTCCCTAGTAAATAAAGCGTAAGGAGGCCAACATCGGTTTCGAACTCCAACAAGAACAACAACAGTAGGAAGGTGCATGCGGTTCATCAACAGGTCAAATATAGGCAAGCACATTCCTAGAATGTCCAATAAATCAGGTTAAAAACACTGTCAGAATATACCTCAACAAAGTGCTAGCCTCATCTACGAATCTAAGCTGGAGCAAGGAAATTGTAGTACAAGATTCGGAGAGCGGAGGCTCGATCCATTCTTAAAGTCGGAGACAACTAAAATGTTACTTTAAAGACTATGAATATGTAGGCTTACCACAGCAATCTGGGGTGTAGTCATAGCGTCAACTCTCTTGCTTGTCATCCAATAGTCCAGAAATGGGCCTACCAAGAGCAGCGAACCAGCCTGGGCAGGAGCGGTATGTCCCAGCAAGTTGAATTGAAGTTGGTTGATGATATTAATGAGTAAGTGTCAAAAAGTCAAGACTGAAATTAACAAGACTGATGCTAACATCTGCAAATACAACTATCGTACATGGTCAAGCCTGCGCAAATTGTGTAAGGAAGAAAAATGCTAAAACCGAATCTGTTTCCCTTGTCTTATCAGTCAGAATTGCATTGTCGTTGTGGAAATTTCCCTCCTCATCCTGCCATAGTGCCTACATTTCCAGAATTCGAGACGCTTATCATTCCACACCATATGCACAATTATTCAAGCATGCCGAGATGTAAATTACAAATCACATCGCTCCTGATCAGCTCAACCAGTTTGCACTCGATGCGAAGAATATTCATAAGCTAGAAACTGGTTCAACAAGATTCAAATCAACCTCTCCTTTGAAGATGTAAACTACAAAAACTAAGTTTGCAAAATCCAAATGTTCCAAACTCACTTTTGTCAAGCTTTACGAACAAATTTGAAACACATAGTGCATAGCAAAAATATCGCAAATACAAAAGGACATTGCCAAATCCCCAAACACAATGCATAGCCAAATTAACCTATAGACAACATCAAACTAGCACTTTTTAGTCTACAACTCAACATCAAGTAGTAGGCACTACACAAGCATTTGAAGGTCCACAATTGCATCTTTAACCACCAATTCCAGATTCTTGAGTGCATGGAGGTTCCGAGACATCAATGGAAGATTGGCCTAGTGAAACTTCAACGACATTCCTTGCTCTTGTCTGCCTCTTGGAAATAGATGGACCTCCAATGTCAATAACTCTATCACTACCAGGCATCTACAAGAAAAAAAAAACAAATGAACTCACTTTTCTTTTCGATATATATATAAAACTTTAGATAGAGATTACCCTTAAATAAGAATTCCCAGTAGCTTCGGATATGAAAAGTCCATAACCTTGTCGAGCCTAAAGAAACAAAATGAGCATAAAACATTAATGACATTATACACATGATATGAAAGTAAAATTATGCTTGATAAAGCACTAGCCTGTGCTCTCTCCTTCCTGATGATAGTGGAGTCCCTATTAGATGGTCTATTGGCACGTGAACTAGCTGCGCACCACTAGCTTCATCAACTTTCTTTGGTCTTCCTCTTTTTGCCTACATGTGGAAAAACACAAGAAATATCAATGTTATCATTCATAACAACCCAACAAAAATCTTAATTAACAATTACAAAATTGTCCAATAAGACATACTTTGGGTGGCCTTGATGTCATAGGATTCTTGCATGTCTTCTTGTTATGCCCATATTGAAGGCAATTTGAACATTGCATTTGAATTCCAACTTTCGTCAACTTCTTACCATCACTACTTCGCTCATCCTTATCCTTGATTCTATTTTTCTTCTCTCTACCCCTTTTCCTTCTGTAAGGTGGGGGATTGATTGGCTCACCACTAACTTTGGGCCACATTTTTTCCCCATTCATGACCGGGAAGGGAAATTTATAACAATTTTCATAAGCATCTTTCTTAAAGCAATCATCAACATAATTATTGATCTCTAACTTCATAAAAGCAATGCAACATATGGCATGTCTACATGGTATTCCAGAGATATCCCATTCCCTACAAGCACAAGTCTTTCTAACCAAGTCAACCACAAATCGATTGCCATCCCCTTCAACCTCAAATTTATTCCCCAAAGATGCTCTAGCAAAACAATACCTAGACTCCAGTTTAGTTTTCTCCAACTTCATTCTAATTCTTGGGCAAATTGGATCTATTCGATCAACCATTAATTGGCTTCTCTCTGTCATCCTTTCCATCAACATGGCTCGTATTTCTTCAAGCATCTCAAGAACGGGTTTTGCTCTCGGTATGCAAATGTATCCGTTAAAAGTCTCACTTAAATTATTTTCAACTGCATCACACTTAGTACCTGTCCTAATGAAAGCCCTGCAGAAGTGCTTAGGGTCTTGTCTCATGAAGTCTTCATAACCTTTAGGGCACTCCATCTTCAAATCTGCCATTACCAGGTCAAAATCAGCTTCAAAAGTACACCTCACAGCCCTCCAGAAGAGATTCTTCAAAGCATCCCCTTTATGCTGTTTTTTCCAATTAGCATATATATGTCTTGCACAATTTCGATGTTCTGCTTGTGGCGATAGCCATGAAACTGCATTCATTAATCCCTGCAACCAAAATCAACCAATGAAAAAGAGATATGTCACAGCAATGATTGTACTAGTGTAGTGTAATGGTAATAAAATAAAAAAGTGAGATATCACCTTTTGCTTATCACTGATAAAAGTCCAACCTTCACCTGTGCCCACATTCAAGTCAATAAATAATCGAGTGAGAAACCAAGTCCATGATGCCTCGGACTCAACTTCCACAATTGCCCAAGCTATTGGAAACATTTGATTGTTTCCATCTCGTCCAATAGCACATAATAACATACCTCTCAATCCAGTCTTAAGGAAGCACCCATCCAAGCCTATGACACGCCTACATCCTGCTAAAAACCCATTTTTCAACTCATCAAAGCCTACATAAAACCTCTCAAATACTTTGGTTCTGGGTTGACCTCCATCATGAATGTTCCATTTTTGCTAACTCTCTTGAGCTCCTCCAAATAAGATCTTAGCATATCATATTGCTTTCCTATAGGCCCTCTTATATGACTAAGGGCTGTCCATATGGCTCTATAGCATTTTTTTTTTGTTAAGGATCAGGGCAAACCTTTCTCTTGCATCTGTTTGCATTTCAGTAGCTGAATAAGTGAGTCTGGCTCTAATCTTAGGCATGTACTCTCGAGCAAGCCATGTAGAAGTGGCTTGCCTGTTTGTGAGGCTTCTATTGCAGCTATGCAGATTTCCAACTCTCTTTATTACAAAAGTTTTCTCAGCTTGAACCCAACTACCATACAACCTCCAACCACAGCCACTTGCACACTTTGCTTCCATTCTTTTCTTTTGACTCCTTGGCCAAAAAATGTTAAATCCATTAATCACAGCATATTTTCGCACAGCATTCTTGAACTGTTCATGAGATTCAAATCTCATGCCTAGACTAAACATATTCTCATTATGGTCACACATAGGATCATACCTATTAACCATTTGTCCAATTGTGCTATTAGTTTCTTCAAAATCATCAATATCGGGACCACTTAGAAGTTCATCATCCAATATTGCATCTTCATCATCATCCCCCCTATCGTGTGGAACAACACCAACCTCCTCCTCCATTCTTATATCGATGGAACCTTCAGGTAAGTCTCTACTATCATCCACCTCCTCTATTATTGCTTCCCTAAATTCTTTCCTCATCTCCCTTGTATTGATCTCTTCATCATCGGATATATATAGTTCATTATCACATAAGTCTAATGAACCCTCGTCACTGTCACTTTCATTCTGTGTAAAAAACACAAAGTCATACGCTGGAAACTAAAAACAATATTCAAACGTAAAGGGTGAACAATTGAATGAACTCACCATTACTTCTTATTCAACTTGCAACACTTCAATTCTTCACAAGTAAAACGACAATCAACCTAGAATCCCAACCAGCCCAATCCTATAAAACAGAGGTAGAGCAAAAAATTAGACATTTAAAGTTCAATGTCGGACTTATCATGCTAATCAAATTCCTAGTAAGACAGCAATAACTCTACTATTTGTAAGGCATAATAAAAAGTGACAACACACTTCACATTGTGAAGAAGCATTTCACACAACAATAGCTTATTGATCGAAGCTCTAAAGAAAAGAATAAGTTCGGCTCCCAATATCTAAACACATGACAACCCATTTGAAATACATAACTATTTGAACTAATCCAAAATGATAAAATAGGAGTAAGGGAATTTGAGCTTCCCAAAAAAATATGATCGTAGACATGACAATGAATGAAGAGTTGATTGCAGCCAGTCTACTCTGTTTACAAAGTGAATTGTATACTGTTTATGGGACATTTTGTGCTTAGGATTTGTACAACGAGCTCTTAGGCATTCTGCTCCTTTTAAATCTTCCATAAGATGAATGTGGTGAAGTGCAAAAGGCCAGGTTTAAGCTGGACCAAGATCCTATGGAATTAGCAAATAGACCAAAGAAAGTGGGCAAATCAAATTTTATACTATATTTATGGCTAAAAATATTAGCTGCAGCATTTCCTGTTTCTTTTTTTTGCACATTGCAGATAACTATAAATAACCAGCATGATGTTTGGGGGAAAGTGTACTATTATGTAACATGTAACTTATATTGGTGAAGCGATACTTGCAAGTACCAAACTTCCCTCGTTTCGCAATCTGCTTTGTAAGTCTCATTTTTGACAATTTACATGCATAGTTTGACAGTTCTAATAAAACACCCAAGCTGTCCAATTAAGCATAATAAATTCCCAGGTGGCTCAAATTGATTGTCTTGATCTACGAACTAATTAGAAAAATCATGATGTACTAAATGCCCAAGTGTCCTTCCTGATACTTTTAAATGTTTACGAGGCAATTCTCCTAGAAAACTTAAGTGTCTAGTGGTTTTGTCAATCGAGTCATTATCCTAACAAAATGTTCCACTTCTCTGGAAATGCCTCAGTAAAATATTTTTAAACATGACATAAAATTTGCATATAAGTTCAATAATTAGCTCATAGATGATGTTTGCCTACTCTGATTTAGTAACTTTCATTCATATCTTCATAAAGAATTTTCGATTTTTATAACTCCAATAGCTAAACTGCTCAAAGCAAATATATCACAACAGAAAATCACAACTACTCCAAAGTTTACCATGAACGACATAGATCCCAATGATGAGAACTAACCTGGGTGGCTCAACCATCAAATGACCCAGCTAAAAGCACCTCCGTGGCTGAATTTGGCCAAACTACGCAAGCCGTCCGAAGAAGTCGTAGAGCTCTACAAGCATTATCAATCCTCCTCTGTTTCTCTTCCCCACAAACACGACACTTCACCTTAGCACGCTGCACTTTTACACAGATAGCTCAACAGATACAAAAGTAGGCAGGCATATGAGAAAGAATAAGCACACAAAGGCAATGCCCGTGAAATGTAAACTAAACTCGGAGCAAGCAAATCAAAGGCAGCTGAGGACAATTATAGTATCAAAGTGGAGTCTTCCCGTCGCAAACTACAGAAGTCATAATTGTCACAAACCGATAGCAAACGTCATCACGATCTCCATCTTCTTTCTAAGACTTCACAAGAATATCAGCCAAAAGGTGAGAATGCAGCTTTTTACACTGCAAAGAGGTAAAGCAACGATCTCGTACTGACAAAAGAATCGCTAAGGTTGTCCAAGCATATCTAACGACAGTAACAGGCAGACCACAAAAAAAAAAAAAAAAATTAACCAAAAAAAAAAAGATTTACGGTTGCCCACAAAACTATTATCATAAATCTCCAATTCTAGGGGAATAATACATGAAATTATATAGCATGAAACATTCACCATCCTGGACGCAGCACAAGATGGAAAAACGAACGCCCCAAAAATCAGACGGAGGAGGCAAAGATCGATACGCGATAACACCTAGTAATCGTCGCCGATAGATGCATGCATCCGATCGGACGATAAGCACGGACGACACGACGACAACACGCGCACTACCTCCGGCACTAGAAACCACGCGATCGATTGACAAGTCAAACCAAGTCGGACAGAAATCGACACACGGCATCATCCCGCAGGAAAACACTAAAAAGGAGGAGGAGAATCGGAAGAAGGGGGCGGAGGGGGAGGGCGGGATTTTGAGGCACGGGGCGGAGGAGGGAATGCACATGACGACGGAAAGGACGTCTTCAAGCGATCGAACGTGTGTATGTACAAGAGCGAGCGTCTCCGTGTGAGAGAATGACCGAGCAAGCTAGTGCGCGAGATCTTCCAACGGATTGAAGACTCTCGCGCCCGAACTCACCGAGGAAATGAAACCCTAGAAATTTTTTTCCCCAAACTCATGAGCCGTGCGTTCAGAGAAGAAGGGAAAGAAGAGAAAGCCCAGAACAATTTTGCCTTGTTAGATTATCTGACGTGGAAATGCCAGGTCGGCTGATTGTGAAGGAGAGTTAACGGCAGGCCAGATTTGGGACACGAGTGAAAGTTGGTGCTTTTTTTCGAGACAAAATAAAGTTCGGGCCAGATTTGTCCCAAACCCTAAAGTTTGTGCTTTTTTATGGAATTGGCCCATGGCAATAATGGTGGTGGCGGGAAGATTCTCTAGGGTCATGATGACCACCCTTGTAGGGAACAAAAAGGGAGAAGAAGAACAGTAGGGTTGAAAGTGGCGTTAGCCTTAAGATGGCTATTGATGTCATGTTGAGATAGAAATTATTGTGTATTTCCATTAAGTGAGTATTTATATACCAAAGAGTACGTTACGAAAGATTTGCTTTCAAGAAGAGAAATACATCAATTAGAAAACTTTCAAACTTCTAAAGATAAAATTCCAAAATTTCCAAACCTGATAGCTCCATATTTAGTTGATATGTAGCAGCATTGTCATCAACTCAATTTGTACTTTAACATCTATTCCCGTGTTGTTTGCACGATAGACTTCTCTAGTGCCTCCGCTGCTTCGGACAATTTGAGCAAGAACTTTTGAATAAGGTTTTGGATTATCCAAATTACTCGGTTTAATTTGGAAAAACAATATCAAAACAAAAGATGGTCGTGGGCATTCAAAGCAGAAATGCGACATCATGATAATAAGACGAAAGCTGCTAAGATACTCGGGTGCTAAAGAATGTCTATGGTGCTCCTTCTTCGCCAACTCACCCCACGTAAAGATGACGAAGCATTCAACAAGGACCATGCATCAATCTGAAATGCACAAACCCTACTTTAAATATGGAGCAACTGTCTACCGGGGCTGATAATAGAGACGATATGCGAGCCAAAAGGCGGGACCATAAAGAAGAACATTTACAGCGGAGGCAGGAATAAAGCTGACCAATACTAGTGCCAATTGTGAGATTTTATGGGACCGTTACGGATTTGCTTAAAAAATAATCAAAGTCAAGCTTTATAAAAAAAATTCTCTAGTTAAAGCGCTCTCCTCGACCAAAAGGAGTCTTTGCTTGCTATAAATAGATTTCCAAATAATACTAACAAGACAAGCGGAAGATCGAATTCCTCCCTTTCGACTCCGAGCTTTCAAGTAGCCTCTGGACTAGCTATTAAGATAGGAATAATCGACTCCTATTTTTCTCTTTGTAGAGCGTCTAAAAGTTTTTAGGACAACTAAAGGTAATAAAAATATTTGAACTATTTACTTTTATAATTTAATACGATTTGATGGTATTATATTAATCAAATATTTTCTTAACAAAGGAATTAAGTATCGTATTAAATCAGTGTTTAGGAATCATCTACTTTATAAGTTATTAGTCTATCTTGACAAAAAAACTCCTCTTCGTTTTCAAAGATTCTATAAATTTTCTTCCTGGTGGCCTGGCTTCATTAACCAAAACTTTATACCCGGAATTTGGCTCGAAAGGTTCCATCCGACATGAGGATTTGAAATTGTCAAATCTTTGAGATCTGAGAACTGAATTCTTCACCGTATCTACTAACAAATTCGTTCGGTAGAAGCGACCGTCCAAAGACCCAGTTTCTGAACCAAAAGGATAAGTTATACTTCTCTAGTTGTTGCTAAGCAGATATCTTAGGGACAGAAATAAGAAATGATAAACAAACGTACACTTTTCCAAGTTCCAAGCCACTTGGCAACAGAATAACCACAAAGTCAATCCGTGATTAGTTGCAATCAATTATGTGCATGCTAAAGACTTGCGATTTCGGACCAAATAAAAAAAAAAGTCTTGCGATCCCCCCCACCCCATTAATTAATTCTTTCAATCCGTCACTTCCAATGTCACGCCCCGATCCTCGAGCACGCACACATCCTTTTCTTTTGGTCGATTTTATAGGACAATGTATCGTCGACCCTTTCATTTATTAAGCACATGCGGAAGCAGTTAAAATCCCCATACAATAAAACGATGGGATAGAAAAGCATGGCCATATTTTTCATATTGAAATTTATAACCAAACTTTTATACAAAATACAAAACACAAACCAGAACACTTCACAACTTTTTATTCTAAATTCTATTCACATCAAAATGGAGATATCAAAGAAGATAGAATCTCAGTCCATTTGGGCCGTAGTCAAGGCCCCTCTCGAGATTATCTTCTTCTCCCAAAATCTTTCTCCTTAAGTTTCACCTCCAAGTTCTCCTTCTCAGACTCCTCCTTAGCTCCTCAGCGGGGTCTTGAAATGTTTTTCCCCAAACCGGGATGAGACTACGTCTCAGCGAGTTCTACCCCACTAAGCCCAATTAGTAGATCATTATACTATAGGCTGCCTAAACACGCACAGGGCAGAGGACTTACTTTGGCCTCAGATCCCACCTGCAAGTCAATACAATTCATAATAGGCACCCAAGCAATCATATCACTGATCGAAGCATCGATCAAATCGACCTAGTCGATTATATGCCAACAAGACCACTCACGGTTATTTCCATTCAGTCAATCAATTTACAACATCAAATCAAAGCAATGATCAATCGACCTAGTCGATTACATGTCAGACGGACCATTCTAGGTCAATGCTCTTGGGCGTCAAGTTCACCAAGGTAACTTATCCACTAGACAATTGCGTGCGTTCTTTAAGGCGCCGTTTTCGCCAGTGACATCCTTAGTCACCGAATCACGCATGCCTATAACCATGTACTCAATAGACAATTGTGTGCGTTCTTTAAGGCACCGTTTTCGCTAGTGATATCCCAAATCACCGAACCACACATGCCTATAACAATGTACTCAATAGACAATTGTGTGCGTTCTTTAAGGTGCCGTTTTCGCTAGTGATATCCCAAATCACTGAACCACACATGCCTATAATGATGTACTCAATAGACAATTGTGTGCGTTCTTTAAGGTGCTGTTTTTGCCAGTGATATCCCAAATCACCGAACCACATATGCCTATAACAATATATTCAATAGACAATTGTGTGCGTTCTTTAAGGCGCCGTTTTCGCCAGTGATATCCCAAATCACCGAACCACACATGCCTATAACAATGTACTCAATAGACAATTGTGTGCGTTCTTTAAGGCGCCGTTTTCGCCAGTGATATCCCAAATCATCGAACCACATAGGTCCACAATAATGTATGTACTAGACCGATACGTGCGTTCTTTAAGGCGCCGTTTTCGCCAGTGATATCCCAATCACCGAACCACATAGGTCCACAATAATGTATGCACTAGACCGATACGTGCATTCTTTAAAGCGCCGTTTTCGCCAGTGATGTCCAAATCACCGAACCACGTAGGTCCATACACTATGTCTGATTGGTTCAATCCCAGAGTATTTCCAATTCTCTCATGACTCCATCCACTTTACAACTCAATCAAAGCATTATAAATGCTAAACAAACATACTCGGCCATTTACCAATCAATCATTCAATCTCAATCAATTCCAAATCAATTTAGGGTAAATCCCTAAAACATCACAATTTATTTAATTCCATGCAACGTAGAGCTCAAATAAATAAACGAACTACATTATGACGATCAGCACGAGATTTCGGTGATCGGCCATCGAAATCTTAATTTCCGAAAAATAAATAATTAATAAATATTAAAAATCCAATTTAACACAAAATAAAGCCCAATTAAATAAACAGATTTCACCACAGTCATCAGCATAATATTATGGTCATTTACCATCTCAATTGAATTATCGGAAGTTAAATAATTAATTAATTAATTTCGAAAATTAAATAATTAATATTAAAAATTCGATTTAGCTCAAAATAAAGCCCGATTGAATAAACGGACTTCACCACGGTCATCAGCATAATATTCCGGTCTCGGGCCATCTCAGTTGAATTTTCAGAAAATAAATAATTATTTAATTAAATTCCGAAAATTAATATTTAAATACAAAAATTCCACTTATGCCCAAAACATGGGTTGAGAAAAATCCCGAGGCACTTCCAATAATTAGTAGATCACGTCTACTTGCTAATTGCGTAATCAATTTATCTAAATTGCATCACAATTGACTAATAATTGTTAGTTTATTCTAATCTAACAACCTAAACATAATTAATTAAAGCTAAACCAATCTTAAGCATAGAGAAACGATTCTTCCCAAAGCACAGCTCGGGGTTCGGTGCCCGGAAACGGCCCAAAACGGCCCACGAACCAGCTGGAAACCCACTCGCGGGTTTGCTGGTTCGGCTGCAAAACAGAGAGAAAGAGAGACGGTTGGGGGCAGCAAGGGGTTGGGAAGTTAGGTGGCGGTCCGGCGAGGCTGCACGGCAGCTCCGGCGGCCTGCTCAGCCGCTCATGGAGGCTGGAACGAGGTCGAACAGAAGCAGATGGAAGGAAGCTGGACGGCGCTGGACTGGCGTGAGGGGAGGGACGGACAGCAGCTCGGTGGGGCGGCGCACGCGTGAACGGCGGGGCATCGGCGGGTGGTGGAGCAGACGGCAGAAACGGAGCAGCACGGCGATCCGGCGAGCTGCTCCGTTTCTGCCGTCTTCGATTCGACTTCTGCTTCGCTTCTGGTTTTCACGAGCAAGAAAGGGGGCTTTCGGTCACGTGGGGGAGAAGAGAGAAGAGAGAGGAGAGATAAGAACCTTTTTGACTAGTCAAAAGTAAAAAGAGAGAGAGAAGCAAAGTTGAATTTGATAAGGGGCAGTGTTCGGTGGAGAAAATATTAGGTGCAGCTCTGACTCCAGGGTGTACTCGTCCGAGTCCACTCACCGGGCGACACGTGTCGCCCGACGCCACGCTGGAATCAGAGTCGATTTTGGAAAATCGATATATTAGTTTCTCTCTCATGGCCCACCAGTCCCTCCGTCGAATTTGAAAAAGCGAAGCGCGAAGTGCGAAGCGCTCTCTCTCCTCTGCACAATGCATTTATTACGGGAAACTTTTTCTTTCCTTCTCAAGAAAGAGAAGCAGTCGTTCCTCTCCATTCTCATCTCCATTTCTTTCTCCACATGAAGGTTCCGAATCCGAAATTCTCTCCGGACGCTCGTTGGTGCTCCGGCGTTCGTCAAGCGACCGTTCCCCCGCCGTCTACGACGAAGCACATTACGGCCGCTCCTGCTCCGGCGCTCGCTTCTGTCTCCGTGCTCGTTGCTGCTCTGGCCAAGGAGGAGGAGATCCAGAAGATCGGGAAGCTTAACTCGGCCATGGAGGAGCGGGTGAAGTCGCCGTGCGTGGAAAACCAGATTTGGAGGATGTCGCCCAGGCCACCGCCAACGCCCTCCGCACCAACCTCGAGCAGGTCCTGGTGTAAGTCAGCAGGGACGACCGCCCCCGCGGCGGGGCCTCCCCGGAGGATGAAGCGGACGATACTGCGTTGTGCTGCGGGAGCAATTACGAAGTCGGGGAGGAGAGCGGGAGGTGGGCGGGAGGGAGGCGCAGGCACCTGTGTTTGTGACCGCCCCCGCGGCGGGAGGGCGATGATGACATGGTCCTGGAAGTGCGGGAAGGAGGAGGCGAGTGTGCCGTTGTTGCTGTGCAGGCACCTGTGTTTGTGAGCGGTGTGTGGGGTCTTCCCTTCGTTTTATCAATGGAATTGTATCCTGATGGCCATTCCTTTTTTCTTTTCTTAGTTAGATGGCCATTCCTTTTTCTTTTCTTGGTCAGATGGCCATACCCATTTTGCGAAGCAATGAAGTTGGTTCTCATAAGAGAACTTAAATGCTCAACTAGCGGACTTGAAGACAGACCGGAAAGAACTCACACACGTCCATGACACCATTCAATTCCTTTTTTCCACCGTGCGAAAACTTGACATTAAAACCGATGAAAGAGATTAAACGAAAAAAACAGCTAACTCGAATCTTGATCGACATTTCAAGTTTTCACTTTCAAGTGTCCATCTCTTTGGCATCCCCATTGTAATTGTTCTAAGTCGAGTATCATCAAACGAGACAGTCCATCAAAACAAGCTGTAGAAGGACCCTTTTGGGTGCCAATGGCTTAGCCCTTGTTCATTTTCTACGTTGGCGTGAACGCATGAGGCACGCAAGCAGGCGAGGAGTGAAGAACGGGACGACTCCGACAAGTTTGAAAGAAAGAAAATTTCATTATATCACTGCAGCAGACAAGGTGAAAAAAGAAGGTACGAGAGTACCTACGGTGATTGCTCTACGTGATCAACAAGAACAAATATACAAGAACCATGCTACGCTCCTCGAACTGGGAAAAATGAAAAACTTAGACACGCTGCCTTACAGTGACAGATCTCGACAGTCGCAAACCCTAGACATCTCCCTATCTTATTTCCTACATTTTAACTTAGCTCCTGGTTCTGAACTTGAAATCATCTATCGGGATGCCCTTGCAAGCCGTCCTTTCTTCGCCGGACTCGTCAGTGGTGCTCAGTCCGCCCTTGCGGCCGATCTCTCGGTACCCTTCTTGCCCTATCTGCTGTTTCCTCGTCCCCTCCTTTGTGCCTCCCTTCTTGCCCTATCTGCTCCACCACATCCACCTCGTCCTCCAAGAAGGCCTCACCGCGGGGGCGGTCGTCCCTGCTGACTTACACCAGGACCTGCTCGAGGTTGGTGCGGAGGGCGTTGGCGGTGGCCTGGGCGACATCCTCCAAATCTGGTTTTCCACGCACGGCGACTTCACCCGCTCCTCCATGGCCGAGTTAAGCTTCCCGATCTTCTGGATCTCCTCCTCCTTGGCCAGAGCAGCAACGAGCACGGAGACAGAAGCGAGCGCCGGAGCAGGGGCGGCCGTAATGTGCTTCGTCGTAGACGGCGGGGGAACGGTCGCTTGACGAACGCCGGAGCACCAACGAGCGTCCGGAGAGAATTTCGGATTCGGAACCTTCATGTGGAGAAAGAAATGGAGATGAGAATGGAGAGGAACGACTGCTTCTCTTTCTTGAGAAGGAAAGAAAAAGTTTCCCGTAATAAATGCATTGTGCAGAGGAGAGAGAGCGCTTCGCACTTCGCGCTTCGCTTTTTCAAATTCGACGGAGGGACTGGTGGGCCATGAGAGAGAAACTAATATATCGATTTTCCAAAATCGACTCTGATTCCAGCGTGGCGTCGGGCGACACGTGTCGCCCGGTGAGTGGACTCGGACGAGTACACCCTGGAGTCAGAGCTGCACCTGGCGCGCGTTTGTTTGTGTTTTGTTTAAAAATTGTTGCGAACGCAAATGAAAAAAATGTTTACGTTCCGGAACAATTTTTGAACAAAATTAGGCGTTTGGTAAACTTATTCCGGAAATAAAAATAAAAGAAACATGTTTGGTAAATTTGGATAATTTTTTTATTTCTTTTATTTTTTTCTTATTTTTCCTTTTTTTCTTTTTTTTTTTTTCTTTTTTATTTTTTTCTTTTGGCCGGCCGCGCCTCGGCCATGGCCGGCGACCGGCCGGCGAGGCCGAGCTCGCCCGCCGGCGGCGAGGCGCGCGCTCGGCCGGCCACCGCGGCGAGGCCGAGGCTTGCCGGCCGGGCGAGGTCGGCCTCGCCGGATCCAGGCGAGGCCGACCTCGCGCCGGCCTGGGCGAGCTCGATCTCGCCCAGATCCGGCGAGGCCGAGCTCGCCCAGCGGCCGGCGAGCCTCGGCCTCGCCGGATCTGGGCGAGATCGGCTCGCCCGCCGGCGCGAGGTCGGCCTCGCCATGGCTGGGCGAGGTCGGCCTCGCCGGACGGGGCGAGCTCGAGCTCGCCCGGCCATGGCGAGGCCGTCCTCGCCCGGCCTACGGCGAGCCTCGGGCTCGCGGGGACGGCGAGCCTCGGCCTCGCCGGGGGCCGGCGAGCCTCGCGTGGCCGGGCGAGGCCGCCGGCTCCTCGTCGCCGGTCGCGGCCATGGCCGAGGCGGCGACCGGCCAAAAGAAAAAAGAACAAAAAATTAAGAGAAAAAAGAAAAAAAAAAAAGTGTTTTCATTTCTGTTTTTAAACAAGAAACAAGAAATTTGTGTTTCTTGTTTGTTGCTTTTTTGTTCACAGGAACAAAAGAACAAAAAGCGAACAAACGCACCTCAAACGCGTTTGCTTTCTTTTTGTTTTGAACAAAAAAAGAAAAATTGTTTAAAAACAAAAAAAAGAAGTGCAAACAAACGGGCCCTAATATTTTCTCGTGTTCGGTGGGGGTGGGCATCCGCACGAAGGGGAGGAGGGGAGAGGAGAGAAGAGAAAGAAAAACAAATAAAATAATAGTCTTATTTTTATTTTTCTTTTTCTTCTCTTTCTCTTTTTATTTTCTTTTGGTCTTCAATTTTCTTTCGATAATTTCTTTGTTGAAATTTCGGACTCGTCAACAATTTGACGGATGATGAGATAAGATCCTAAAAATAAGAATTATGACGCGCTTAAAATTCGATTCCCGAAATCGAGTTTAATTTCGTGATTAAAAATCGATCATACGTGATTTTAGCTAAATCTAACCAATTTGGTAGCTTTTAGGGATTTTACAGTTGATACATCCTTTAACGGCTTTACCCAATAAGTTAGTTAACTCGTGAGTGATCAGCCGAGAGAAAAAATGGCCATAGACACGTCGACGAAATGCCCATTTCACTTTATCGAAACCGAGTCGAATTTTAGGATATCACATCCAAAGTGCATTTAAAGCAATTCGTTATTATTATTATTATTATTATTATTATTATTATTATTTTTTTTTTGTTTATACATTGTTTTGAAAGTTGCCGCGCTTATTATCAGGCAGAAATCCCAAAGCCAAGTGAATCTTTCACCCAGTTTGTTTTTCTCACCACAACTTGGTTCAATTGGACAAAATAGCGAGACAAGAATGGCACTGTTAATGTCTCCTCGGACATGAGCTCTAGAGTTCAAATTACGTTGATCATGCTTCAATTTCAAGTGGTGATCAAGGTACAAAACCTAACTTAGAGCCGACGCTAGCCTCTCCGAATCATCAACTGAATCAAACCTCTTCAATTAGTGTCACATAAATTGATTTTTCCATGTACACGTGGATCAGGACTGTAAACGCAAGGGAGCATTTGGATGGATTGAGTTGATGGATCGGCGTGTTCTCATGTGTGATGGTAAATATCCGATCTTGTTCAAGATGAGGATGTATGTGTTTTCATTTTCTTAGAATTGGGCTAGCAAGTGCTCAAGCAAGTGTTAACCATAATGTGTCGCAACTGGTTGTAATTTATCCAATGTCCTTTTGGCACTATTATATCTTTTGTTTATCACTAATTTGCAACAATTTTTTAAGATTCACCTTTGAACCCTTTTAGATATGTAATTTCAACGAAATCAATATGAACTGATATGAGAACGAGGATCATCCTCTTCTGCGTTTGCTTTTTGCGAACCACGATGTACGAACTGCATCTTCTTCAATTTCATCCCTGACCATTTATGTGGTTTCAAAAAAATAAACAATGAATTCTACCCTGAAATAACCCTCTTTTGATAGTAATAAATAGGAAAAACGACCCCAATGACTTTTAAATTTTGACTTATTGTGCAATATTATCCCTAATCTTCTAATTTATTTAATGAGGTTTTTGAACTTTTGGTAAATGTTTAATATGGACTTCTTCATTGGTCAAACACAAATTAAGCGTTGTTTCAAGAAGTGGATTAATATATGCTGAGTTGGATCATTAATAATGATGTCAACCCATGTTCATTATTTTATTCATCTACTTTAGAAAAGGAAAAAGAATTAGGGCGTTAAATGTCCAGCATTATTTGATAACGTGGATTAGTATATCTTGAATTAAACTAAATATCTTACGTTAAAAATCCATGTGTGATTTAATTTTCTGTTCTACTGTTCAAACGTAATGGTTTAGAAGTCATATTACTAGAGTTTGTTAACTTTAATTAACAGAAGAATGACATTAAATATTTTCATATAATTTAGGAGCTAGATTGAACATTTGAATCCAGAGACAACATTGTATATTAAAGCAAAGTTTAGGGATTAATTGTGTCATTTTCCATTATAAATACAGTTGTCTCCTGTATATGAGCTTGCAACTGCATAAAGGACATTCACACGTCATTATTTCATCATATTTTGCTAAAATATGCATCACAGCTCACAACATATTACTAAGCATTATTGCAGATAGAGTTATAGCGAATTATGACTCTTCGTGAGAGATTTAAAAAAAAAAAAAGGAAGCCTTTAGAAGATATTAATATGTATTGAATTTTCTAGACATTAAGGTAATTATGCATATATTTGTTATTGCTTGCACAAAAAAATTAGTTAGATCGTTGACATGAGTAGGCACGTGACTTAAGGACAAGTGATTATCAATGCTAGACACATAAACTATTGTTGATGACCTCTAGGTCAAGAAATCGAATAATATAGGGATCAATTACTCTCCTTACTTGGAGTGCCGATTTACTTCTTGGATCTATCAAAAAAATCCAAGGTTTATGTCGTGGTTGAGAAGTTATTCATTTTCCTCTCTTTTACAACTAGCTTTCCCATCCAAGCATAACCTCAATAACACCATGAAGCGTCTTACAGTTACTCATCAAATCAGGCGAAACTATTGTAACCAAAAGAATAATAATAACTTTAAAAATTTGAAACAAGAGGACAGATAAATACTAAAGGGAACTTTTTATTGAAATGCAAATGCTGTTGCTTTCAGGCTGTGTCCACAAATGTGCACTTCGCAACCTTTTAAAGTGGCTGGACGCACACGACTTAGTACAAAAGCCTCGCGACATTAAATGAAGAAAAACAAGAAAGCACACAAAGTTAACAAGAGCACACAAACAAAGTCAATACAATAAATGCATTTGAAGAGAAACATAGCAATCCGTGGGGAACTCTTCAATGACCTTTGCTGGCATTCCTTGTCTTCATGCTTAGTAGATCTTCTTCATTAAATGCTTGTAGTCTTTTGTCTTCATTCTTCATCGGGCGCCTACCATGAATCCAGACTTTCTTTGAAGAACATCAAAACGACCAAATCTAGAAACCAGCAACCAACATGCTTAAATCCAACCATCATTTTATTTTATTCAAACAGAAACTGGCCATGGGCAACGCTTGCCATGATCATCTGAAAAGAGAAACAAAGAAGGTTCTTGCAATCACAAGCCAAAGAGGACGAAAAAAGAAAGGTTGTGAGAGGGAGGGGATTTAATCTTAATTTTCTTCCAAATGCGCTCCAATGGAAATAAGATGTGATTCCGCCTTCCTTCCGAAAAAGCCAACAATCTTATGACGGTCTTCTTTTATAGTAAAGTCCGCTGGCTTTTTAGAATTTTGCGCACTGCCCGTAAGGGTGACGTATAGGATCGGCCGAATCCAAGAACGGTAGTTATTAACAGGCCGCGGATGATGGTCTCATCTTCAATGCTTCCCTTCCAAACATCTATCGAGTTTAGACGCTCGTAGGGAAAATCCAGCCAGATCTGCAAGAATAGCAGAGCGAAACATGTTGTACTTGTTAGAACAGAGGAAGGTTCGGACCATAAACTCTTAACTCTTGGATAACAAAAGAAGTGCCTCAGTCTTCAATCGAACAAGAGAAACTGAAGACGAAAGAGAGAAAGGACAGAGCCGGAGGGATTGAGATAGGGACTAACCCATTTGCCCGAAGACACGTTTTCCGCCATGTGGAGATCCTTTGACCAAGAAACCATAGTCATCGTACATAAAAGTGATGGACTCAATTTTTTTGTTGGCCTTGCAGGCGATCACCCGAAATCCCCTTACATTAGTATGCACTCCATCATCCCATTCTTTCCACGTGAGCCACCAAATGGGCAAGATTTTAGAAGGATATATGTACGGTATGGGCTCCGCATACACTCCTATGGATTTGAGAGTCTCGCCATTTGTTCCATAAAAGCCTGTGATTCTGCTTCCGGTTGATGGATACCAAAAGTACTTCCCATCGCCCTCCTTGCCGTAGCGACCGCATGTTCCTCTATTACTGTAAAATGTGATCGATTTGATAGCACCATGCTCTCCCACATAACCAGAGATCGATGTTAAGTACTCCCGTGGATAATCCTTCAATTGAACCTGCGCAATCTCAACAATATCTCTTGATGTAGGACAGGTTGTGTAAACAAGACTTGTTTGTTGAGTTTAATTTGCTAAATCACGTGACGGGACAGTCGGCCGGTGAGATTAATGTAAAAGTGAAAAAAAAAGAAAAAGAAAGAAAGAGCACTAACCTGTTTTTCCTCGCCGAAGACTTCTCCAGTCCACTCACCGCAGAAACGTTGAATACCTTCTTCACTACCGTCATCACACACAAACCTAATATAACGGATACCACTTTGATCCGGCATTACGTAAATTTCCCTCACACCGTCAAATTTCCTGTCCTCCTCAACCTTTCCACCTGTAAACGGCTCCCGTTCTAAATATGCTCCAATTCCACAAAGCTTTTCAAAATTCCACCCGTAAAATCCAACAATTTTGCCATCCGCTGGGAGACGGATAAAGCGGTCTTTCCCTATATCGATTCCCTTCTCATCACCAATAGTTATGGGCCTTTTTTTGTTAGTCCGAAAACTGAGAAGTTTAATGCCATGTTTGCCATGTTCCGTCCAATATCCGGACATTGAAGTCAGATACTCCCCTGTACCCTGCAATAATAGACATCAAAACCCATGATTAAATTCTCGAAATGTTCTCCCACCGTCATCGTCGGTAATGCGAGTTTCTTGAGAATTCTAAAAAGCATATGTCCATGTGGGGGACGTACCATTTTAATCGACCTCTCCTTTCCACCCTTGACCCCATGCGTCTCCGATGGCCACGTTCCTCCATCCTTCTCTTGATACTCAAACGCGATTGACTGGATGAATCGCCCTCCCTCTGAATCAAGTTCATAAATGATTTTCCTTACGTCGGTGTGTTGATTGCCATCATCCCACTTTGAATAGGTTGACCTTATTTTATTCCCGATTAAACCCACAGACTGGATACCGGCGGCAGAGGACTTAACAGACTGTAGCTCGACACGTGCTCCAATAGATGTGATAAATCCATTATTATTACGACTGACCAAAAGCTTTACAACTTTCCCTCCTTTGGATGGTACGGAAAAGAATTCCCCTTTGAATTTCATTTTATTAGTAGGTCCCAATATCCTTTTATTGGTTCGAAATGTGAGAGAGTCGATTCCCTCATAAACACCACACACATTTTCGAAATATCCAGAAAAAGAAGTTATGTACTCTCCTTTTTCCAATTTAACCTGCAAACAAGCCGCAAAAAGACATTCGACTTGAGGGATTATAAGTTGCATCATTCAATGAGCAAAATAAATCAGCAGTTCATTTTTTAAATATGGTTCATTATCGGTACAATAAATAATATGCTAAGATTTGGGTGAATTAAGTTTCCTAATATTTGGTAGCAAATTTCATTTTGTACAATCAGAAGTTAATTTACTCTTTGTTTGTGGCTGGATTTGTCTTTGCCTAATTTTAATAAGGGGAAGTCCATTTTTTTCCCATTGGGGTTTTCGAACAAGCATATTGATCCTCATGCATCGCTGGTATGAGAATTTCATGTCGATTTGCGAAGCAGTTGTTAAGAATCTCAAGCTTCATAATTCCACGATCGACTAATGTTATGATAAGTTAGAAAGGCGAACTTATGACATTCAAATAGAAACGGAAAAAGACATGAAGGAAAGAGTCTAGATGCAAACCACGAAAGGACTCTTCCCGTCATTTTGCGGTTTGGAAATAGTCTTCTCTTTTTGACTCTTCCCGTCATTTTGCGGTTTGGAGCTGGTCTTCTCGTGGACTTTAAAAGTAACGGACTTAATGAAGTCTCCGTACTCAACATGAATCTCCTTTTCATCAATCTTCTCTGTACCAACAGGGTCCCAGTTACTTTGACCTTCGCCTCCGAAAGGCCCGAAGGTGAAATCCTTACCAGAATATCGAGAATGGATCTCGTTGACAAGGCGCTCGACTATTATGTCAATGAGCTTCGATTCATCGCTGCCGTAAAGTGTTAAAAACAAATCATGAGCAATATGGACGACCAAAATGAATATAAACATATACCCCAAGAGCCAACATAAGACAAATGTTGTACCCAAATTTCTACGTGGGTATATGAAATATGAATAGAAAAGATCGAGCTTGAATCACCATAGGCCTTGGCATGTGTAAAAAAGAAATGGTGATTAACTTACGCTCTGCTTTCAATTGTGACCTCATCCTGCGACAGAAGAGGGTGCGTCGTACCATGCATATTGCATGCCAATAAACAACACATTTCTGATTGAGGCCGTTAAAACAGTAAATATTAAGAGTGCACTCATTTTGCATAACCATCGAGATTTGGAAAATATTTTTCAAAATATAATCACTTATTTTACTTACTAAAATGAAAGAATGAAGCACATTTGCGTCATAAACGAAAATATTTAGACATAAATTATTGTCAAATGAAAATAATTTACATTGACTAATTTTTTAAAGCAATATAACTAATCATTTTTCAAATTTTTTATTTATTTTGAAATCTTGAGTTTTGGTGAAATGAACTCGCACAAGTGAAAAAAAGAAAAAAAGAAAAAAGAGTTTCGTCAATACTTTACTCAATTTCTACTGCGTTATCATGTTTTTGGGCATAAAACTCCAAAATATAGCCTACGAAACGTATGAAAGCTAAAAATCCAAAATAATCTTAGCGGAAGAAACAGCTTACCCCATTATACAATTTTTTGCATACGTCTCCCTTTATAGTTCTCATTTTAGTTTACCGATTTTCAACGATGTGCACTGCAAACTTGGGGAGTATTTAACACGTTTTGCTTTGGCTTTCTTAAAATTTCGCGGCAAAATTTGAAAAAGCATCTTTATATTTCAGCTTCATATTAATTCGCAGATTAAGTTTCGCAAACCTACCATTAGCATTCCGATTACGTGTAAGAGCTGGTCATATCTACGAATTTGTCATTTTCCTTCCGATCTTGCCACTTTCACCATTTCAAATTCACTCAATAAAACTTCACTTGCTAAAGCCCTAACCTGTCGATCCACCCACTGCGCCACTCCTCCCTTCCCAGCATTGCCAATGCAAGCTGCGCCGTCGCCACCCACGCCAAGCCCACTGAGCCACAACTTAGATCTGTTGAGTTCGACTCAAATCTGAGTCTCCAAATCTAAGTCGAGCTCCATGCCGATCGTCGCCAAGAAGAGGGATACATAGAGAGAGAGAGAGAGAGAGATGCACAGAGAATTCAGTAGGGTTCGATGGCGGCATTGCGTTGGTCGGAGTCAATGGTGAGAGCCCATTGCAGGGAGAGAGCAAGGTGGGAGAAAGCCAGAGCAAGTGCGAGAAAATAAAGAGGGAAAACGGGGGAATGGTTCAAAGGTTTGGATTAGCCAGAGGGTGGATTGATCTTTTTGAATTCGAAGATTTTTATTTTCTTTGACGGAATTTGAGGATCATGCTAAGAAGTGCAAATTATAGGTTTTCAAAATCTAGGATGAATCCGACCAAAAAAAAAAAAATCTAGGATGAAAACTGATATTGGAATAAATAATTGAGATGGTTTTTGAAATTATTCCTATTTTACATCTAAAATCTTGAAATTAACAGGTAAAGTCACATCATGTTTTACATAATTTTTCTCAAAATGGTAATAAGAATTTTCAGGAAAGTCGATAGAGACTTCTGCTTGTCTTGTTCCCTAAAGAAAATTAATTCTGTCGACTGCGCAAAAATTCCATCCCCAAAGCAGACACACCAAAGAAATAACATCAAAGAAAGAAATATCAGAGACTATGTTACTAGGCTTCAACATCGAGTACGTACCCTTTGGCGGCTTTCAACTCGTAACCCGCCTTTGCTAGGGTACTACACTTCTTCTTCTGAGCATCTGTCTGTGTCTTTTCCTTGCTCCCGAGAGCTTTTTTGAATTTGTCACTACTCGCCAAGTTTGAAACGTCTGCCCTGTCTATGTAAAAGATGGGAATTACCATGACTTTGGAGTCGAGGATCTTGACCAGCTCGTTCAGGCACAGGCTGGTGTCAACATACTTCTTGGAGAAAACGACGAGGGCAATGGCAAACGTCTGCTGGCGGATCGCATCGAGGCGCTTGGCCTCGTTCTTCGTAGCGCCCTCTCTCTTGTCATCTTCGAAGTGGCCAATCCCCACCTGGTGCAGCCGTTTGAAGAGGTTCGATATGAAGGTCTCTCCCTGGTCATCCTCCACGAAACTCACGAATACGTCTTGTTTCCATGGAGGATGAGACATGGTTCCTCTCTTCTTTTAACGTGGCATAGAAACCTTGATTGAGAGGTCGTATGTGTGCTTGGTTTGAATGACATTTGAGAGGAAACCGATGTCTTTTTATAGCTGAAGGTGCATGTCTCGTCGTGATACGATAATTTACCAGATAAAAAAAAAAAAAATTTCAAATAAGGATTCAAAGTGAATATATTTTCTCAAATAAGGACTCAAAGTGAACTTTGTGTCAGATAGAGACTCGAAGTAAACTCATTGTCTCAAATAAGGACGTGAAATAAATTTTGTGTCAAATAAGGGCCTGAAATAATCAACTTAGTCTCTATTGGGGACCTTAGCTCACCGGCAAACATTTTCCGGCGATTAAAATAGGAGCAATTTTGTCAAAAATTTATGATTGGAAAAAAGGGAAAATTCTAAATTGATTAAGTTTAGATTATTCATTTAGATGTTTATGTTTTCTTCTTTCTTCTCCCTCACCACTCCTCAACCAAATCGCCGCTCGATTATCATTTAAACTCGATTCTCGTCGCTCCTCGCCTTGCTCAATTCTTGTTGCTCCTCGCCTTGCTCGATTCTCATCGCTTCTCACCTGCCCTTTGTGTTTTGCCGGTTTAACGTGAGCGAATTCTAAGATGGAGAAACTAACCTTGATTGATAGGGAGGTGGGCCTACTCGAGCTTTGTGATTTGTGAATAGAGAAAAGTCAAATAGAAGACTTGGGTCTCCGCAAACAAAGAAAGAAGAATCTGGTTTTCTTCTTGTTTTTGAATTTGTGCCTCAACTAGTGGAGAATTTAGGTCTTCGACTTTGTGGAGGATGGGTACAAGGAATAAGGATATCGTAGAAAACCTAGGGTTTTTTTGTTTCCGTTTTAAGATTTGTTAATTTTTCCTTATAATATTTTTGGACAAAATTGCCCAAACTTTGGTCATCAGAAATGTCACATGCTTAATAGCTGACAAATATTTGGCTAACCAACAAGCTCGGGTCCTTATTTGGAATTGGTTTAACTATTTTGGGTCCTTATTTGAGACAATAGGTCCACTTTAGGTTTTTTTTTTTTTCTAACATATGGTTCATATCGGATCCTTATTTGAGAAAATTGGTCTATTTTGGGTCCTTATTTGGAATTTTCCAAAAAAAAAAAAATTGATAGGATGCAACTCTTTTTTCAAAAAAAAGTAAACTTAATTAGAGACTTGTTCATGATTGGTTTTGGGAAATCTGAAGTCTGACTTGGATTCACTTGACAAATTTTATCAGTTCTCATTGACTTACAATTATTATTACTTTTTTTTCCTTTTGGTCAGGTGACAAAATTAGTTACGGAGCTAATGGTCCTAGAAAACAGTGCGAGATGCTCAATTCGTTTTTTTTAATGTTCTATTAAAACTATACTAACATTAAGCAATAAACGTGAGTGTATGGAAATATGAATGCAATAAATGGTTACGGAATCTCAAAACAAAAGAAACATTACATTATCATGCACGTCCAACCCCAGAGAGAAAATAACGCAAACAAGTCACATTTTCTTCCCGAGATCACAATAAAATTTGTATAGATCCAGATTCGTCGAACTTGAATATCTATGGTTGATTAGGTGACTCTTTTATTAGGCCCACATGAGATCCAACAGCCGTGTCGAGCTCCTCATGCATTCGCTAATAAGGATATACAGCCTCATATAGAATATAGCTACACCATATATGTGCTTAATCACACTCAAGCTTTTCACATGCAATTCTTAGCATAGCATAGGCTACTCTAAGCATAAAATGCAATATTAAATATAAAAAAAAAAACACCAAATAACATATGTTAAGAAGGGGTGTTCAAGAGCAGAAATCGAATTAGCTAGGGCATGAGGATATCGCAAACAAAACTGAGGGTACTCTACATACAATATCTACTTCTCCAAACTTATTGTGACATCCTGAATTTTTTGATCCGTCATGATAAAACGAAATGGGCTTTTTGTTAGCATGCCTATGGTCATTTTTCTTTGAGCTGATTACTTACGAATTAACCAATTTATTGGGTAAAGCTGTTAAGGGACATAACCGCGATAAAATTCCTAAAAGCTACCCCGTAAGTTGGATTTGACTAAAATCGCGTCAAGTCGATTTTAACCATAAAATTGAATAGAAATTTGGATTAGCCAAATTAAAGGGATTTTTGGTCTCCTTACCGAGCCATTTGGTGATGGGGACTTGTAGAAATTGTGTGAACTTTTTCTTCAACAAAATTGGACTTCAAATTGAGGAAATTAGAGAAGAAATTGAAGTTTATTTTGTTAAATTCGGAACCTATAACAATAGCCCCACGTCATTTTTCTTTCTTTGCCATCATCGCCCAGCACTCTTCCACCCATAACAATAGCCCCACGTCAGCCCACTTTCTCTACCAACGAGCAGCCCATCATCATCTCAGCATCTCATCCTCACCGCTTAACCATCTCACGTTCAGGACAGCAACACCAAGCTATGCCACATCCACCAACAGCCTCAGCAATAGCTCAATTCACCAAACAGTCGAGATTAGCCCAATAGAATGAAACCAAAACTAGAACCGCCCCTCAAGCCATGAGCTTGTAGGGCTGTTTTCAGCTCAATCTAAGCTTCTGTTGGTATTGCCGTGCACCCAAGTTTCGCTCACCTCCTCGTCGCCATCACCGTGGACTCACTAGATTGCTAAATCGGTGAGTTTACTCACTAAACCTTACTTAGGAGGTTAATTATGCTTAAGAATTGTTTAGATTAGCTTAATTATGTATTAGTAAAAATCTAGAATGGTTATATTAGCCATGAAATTGATTAATATTAATCTAATTAGTAAGATTAACACCATTTATGATGAATTAGTCGAATCTAGTGGAATTGCTGTAGTTTTGGTTTCTAAACCCTTGTCGTTTGCCATTTTTGTAAATCGAAATGGATTGTGAATTTGAGGTTGATATCTTCTTGAAAAATGTTTAAGACATCTTTGGCTATAACGTATATTTTTCTCAAGAGTTTAGGGATTTTAAAAAAAAATGATATATCAACTCTATTATTTACAAATAGAATCTCAGTTTTTGCTAGAATTGGTGACCTTTTAGGATCTAATGGTTTTTATCAATTTTTAGGGTTCGAATTTCAAAAATGTTTATTCACAAAAATTGTTTGTCACATCTTCTAATTTAACATACTCAAATTTCAGATTAAATGGACATGTTTCGGAGCTCGAACAAAACTAGTTTCGAAAAACAAACTTTTTGGAAATGAATCCAATTTTGGTACTAGATTGAGTGATTTACTGGGCCGAATCTAGAATAATGTGGGTTAAGGTGTCTTTATGAAAAATGTTCATTTATGTGTATTTTCCAACATATTCAAATTTAGGAATTTTCTGAACTCGTATGATTAGGTTTCTTAATTTAAACTTATTGATTTTTTGGGTTAAGTAATGATGAAATGAGATATTAATCTTGATTTTCTTCCTCTCTCTCTCTCCTTCATGCTACTAGCCTTACTCTACCAACCATCCCTCGATTTTCTTCCTCCTTCGTAACCCCACGAACATCAGCTCTCATTCTCATCAATTTTCCTTTCTTTCACAGCCCTCTACTCATGCTCCATCATTTTTCTTTATTTGTCATCATCGCCCAGCACTCTTCCACCCACAACAATAGCCCCACATCAGCCCACTTTCTCCACCAACGAGCAACCATCATCACCTTAGCATCTCATCCTCACCGCTTAACCATCTCACGTTCAGGACATCAATACCAAGCTATGCCACACCCACTAACAGCCTCAGCAATAGCTCAATTCACCAAACAGTCGGAATTAGCCCAATAGAACGAAACCAAAACCAGAATCGCCCCTCAAGCCGTGAGCTTGTAGGGCTGTTTTTAGCTCGATCTGAGCTTCCGTTGGTATGGCCGTGCACCCAAGTTTCGCTCACCTCCTCGTCGTCATCACCGTGGACTCACCGGATTGCTAAACCGGTGAGTTTACTCACTAAACCTTACTTAGGAGATTAATTATGCTTAAGAATTGTTTAGATTGACTTAATTAGGTATTAGTAATAATCTAGAATAGTTATATTAGCCATGGAATTGATAAATGTTAATCTAATTAGTGAGATTAACACCATATATGATGGATTAGTGGAATCTAGTGGAATTGCTGTAGTTTTTGTTTCTAAACCCTCGTCGTTTGCCATTTTTGTAAATCGAAATGGATTGCGAATTTGAGATTGATATCTTCTTGACAAATATTTAAGACATCTTTGGCTATAACGTATTTTTCTCAAGAGTTTAGGGATTTTAAAAAAATGATATATCAGCTCTATTATTTACAAATAGAATCTCAGTTTTTGCTGGAATTGGTGACATTTTAGGATCTATGGGTTTTTATCAATTTTTAGGGTTCGAATTTCAAAAATGTTTATTCACAAAAATTGTTTGTCACATCTTCTAATTTAACATACTCAAATTTCAGATTAAATGGACATGTTTTGGAGCTCGAACAAAACTAGTTTGAAAAAACAAACTTTTTGGAAACGAATCCAATTTTGGTACTAGATTGAGTGATTTACTGGGCCGAATCTAGAATAATGTGGGTTAAGGTGTCTTTATGAAAAATGTTCATTTATGTGTATTTTCCAACATATTCAAATTTAGGAATTTTCTGAACTCGTATGTTAGGTTTCTGAATTTAAACTTATTGATTTTTGGGCTAAGTAATGATGAAATGAGAAATTAATCTTGATTTTCTTCCTCTCTCTCTCTCTCTCCTTCAAGCTACTAGCCTTACTCTACCAACCATCCCTCGATTTTCTTCCTCCTTCTTCATAACCCCATGAACATCAGCCCTCATTCTCATCAATTTTCCTTTCTTTCACAGCCCTCTACTCATGCTCCATCATTTTTCTTTCTTTATCATCATCGCCTAGCACTCTTCCACCCACAACAATAGCCCCACATCAGCCCACTTTCTCCACCAACGAGCAGCCATCATCACCTCAGCATCTCATCATCACCGCTTAACCATCTCACGTTCAGGACATCAATACCAAGCTATGCCACACCCACTAACAGTCTCAGCAATAGCTCAATTCACCAAACAGTCGGAATTAGCCCAATAGAATGAAACCAAAACCAGAATAGTCTCTCAAGCCGTGAGCTTGTAGGGCTGTTTTTAGCTCGATTTGAGCTTCCGTTAGTATCGCCGTGCACCCAAGTTTTGCTCACCTCCTCCTCGTCATCACCGTGGACTCACCGGATTGCTAAACCGGTGAGTTTACTCACTAAACCTTACTTAGGGGGTTAATTATGCTTAAGAATTGTTTATATTGACTTAATTATGTATTAGTAATAATCTAGAATAGTTATATTAGTCATGGAATTGATAAATGTTAATTTAATTAGTGAGATTAGCACTATTTATGATGGATTAGTCGAATCTAGTTGAATTGTTGTAGTTTTGGTTTCTAAACTCTCGCCGTTTGCCATTTTTGTAAATCGAAATGGATTACGAATTTGAGATTGATATCTTCTTGAGAAATGTTTAAGACATCTTTGGCTATAACGTACATTTTTCTCAAGAGTTTAGGGATTTAAAAAATTAATATATCAACTCAATTATTTACAAAAAGAACCTCAGTTTTTGCTAGAACTAGTGACATTTTGGGATCTATGGGTTTTTATCAACTTTTAGAGTTCAAATTTCAAAATTATTTATTCACAAAAATTGTTTGTCACATCTTCTAGTTTAACATACTCAAATTTCAGATTAAATGTACATGTTTTGGAGCTCGAAAAAACTAGTTTCGAAAACAAACTTTTTGGAAACGAATCCAATTTTGGTACTAGATTGAGTGATTTATTGGGCCGAATCTAGAATAATGTGGGTTAAGGTGTCTCTATGAAAAATGTTCATTTATGTGTATTTTCCAACATATTCAAATTTAGGAATTTTCTGAACTCGTATGATTAGGTTTCTGAATTTAAACTTATTGATTTTTTGGATTAAGTAATGATGAAATGAGATATTAATCTTGATTTTCTTTATCTCTTTCTCCTTCGTGTTGCTAGCCTTACTCTACCGACCATCCCTCGATTTTCTTCCTCCTTCATAACCCCACGAACATTAGCCATCATTCTCATCAATTTTCCTTTCTTTCACAGCCCTCTACTCATGCTTCATCATTTTTCTTTCTTTGTCATCATCGCCCAGCACTCTTTCACCCACAACAATAGCCCCACGTCAGCCCATTTTCTCCACCAACGAGTAGCCATCATCACCTCAGCATCTCATTCTCACCGCTTAACCATCTCATGTTCAGGACATCAACACCAAGCTATGCCACACCCACCAACAACCTCAGCAATAGTTCAATTCACAAAACAGTTGAGATCAGCCTAATAGAACGAAACCAAAACCAAAACCGCCCCTCAAGCCGTCAGCTTGTAGGGATGTTTTCAGCTCGATCTGAGCTTCTGTTGGTATTGTCGTGCACCCAAGTTTCACTCACCTCCTCGTCGCCATCACTGTGGACTCACCGGATTGCTAAACCGGTGAGTTTACTCACTAAACCTTACTTAGGGGGTTAATTATGCTTAAAAATTGTTTATATTGGCTTAATATTGTATTAGTAATAATCTAGAATAGTTATATTAGCCATGGAATTGATTAATGTTAATTTAATTAGTGAGATTAGCACTATTTATGATGGATTAGTCGAATTTAATGGAATTGCTGTAGTTTTGGTTTCTAGACTCTCGCCGTTTGCCATTTTTGTAAATCGAAATGGATTGCAAATTTGAGGTTGATATCAAAAATGTTTAAGACATCTTTGGCTACAACGTATATTTTTCTCAAGAGTTTAGGATTTAAAAAAAATGATATATCAGCTCCATTATTTACAAATAGAACCTCAGTTTCTGCTGGAACTAGTGACCTTTTGAGATCTATGGGTTTTTATCAACTTTTAGGGTACAAATGTCAAAATTATTTATTCACAAAAATTGTTTGTCACATCTTCTAGTTTAACATACTCAAATTTCAGATTAAATGGACATGTTTCGGAGCTCGAACAAAACTAGTTTCGAAAAATAAAATTTTTGGAAACGAATCCAATTTTGGTACTAGATTGAGTGATTTACTGGATCGAATCTAGAATAATGTGGGTTAAGGTGTCTATATGAAAAATGTTCATTTATGTGTATTTTCCAACATATTTAAATTTAGGAATTTTCTGAACTCGTATAATTAGGTTTTTAAATTTAAACTTATTGATTTTTTGGGCTAAGTAATGATGGAATGAGATATTAATCTTGATTTTCTTCATCTCTCTCTCTTCTTTGTGCTGCTAGCCTTACTCTACCGACCATCCCTCGATTTTCTTCCTCCTTCTTCATAACCCCATGAACATCAGCTCTCATTCTCATCAATTTTCCTTTCTTTCACAGCCCTCCACTTATGCTCCATCATTTTTCTTTCTTTGCCATCATTACCCAGCACTCTTTCACCCACAACAATAACCCCACGTCAGCCCGCTTTCTCCACCAACGAGCAGCCCATCATCACCTCAGCATATCATCCTCACCGTTTACCATTTTATAAATCGAAATGGATTGCAAATTTGAAGTTAATGTCTTCTTGAGAAATGTTTAAGATATCCTCAGCTAAAACATATATTTTTCTCAAGAGTTTTAGAGATTTTAAAAAAGGATATATTAGCTCCGTTATTTACAAACAAAACCCCAGTTTTTGTTGGAATTAGTGACCTTTTGGGATTTATAGGTTTTTATCAATTTTTAAAGTTCAAATTTCAAAATCGTTTAATCACAAAAATTGTTTGTCACATCTTCTAATTTAACATCCTCAAATTTCAAATCAAATAGACATATTTTGAATCTCGAATCAAACTAATTTCGAAAAATAGATTTTAAGGAAACAGACTCATTTTTGGTACTAGATTGAGTAATTTACTTGGCCGAATCTAGAATGACGTGGGTTAAGGTGTCCGTATGAAAAATGTTCATTTATGTGTCTTTTACAATATATTCAAATATAGAAATTTTCTAAACTCGTATGATTAGGTTTCTGGATTTAAACTTGTGGACTTTTTGGGCTAAGTAATAATGAAATGAGATATTAATCTTGACTTTCTTCCTTTCTCTCTCCTTCGTGCAGCTAGCCTTACTTTGCTGACCATCCCTCAATTTTCTTCCTCTTTCTTCTTCGTAACCCCCACGGACAATAGCCCTCATTCTCTTCCATTTTCTTTTCTTTCACAGCCTTCCACTCACGCTGCCTTATCCACTATTTTTCTTCCTCTGCCATCATCACCCAACACTCTTCCACCCACAACAACAGGGCCACGTCAGCCCACTTTCTCCACCAACGAGCAGCCTATCATTACCTCAGCATCTCATCCTTACCGCTTAACCATCTCATGTCGAGGACAGCAACACCAAGCTATGTCACATCAACCAGCAGCCTCGGAAATAGCTCTTTCACCAAACAACCGAGAGTAGCCCAACAGAATAGAACCGGAACCGCCCCTCAAGCCGTGAACTTGTAGGGCCGTTTTCAGCCTGTCTGAGCTTTTGTTGGTGTCGCCGTGAGCCCGAGTTTCGCTCACCTCCTCGTCATGATCGCCGTGTGTTGCAACCAAATTTTCAGTGCACCACCTAGAATTAGGCTATTGGACTACTAAGTTTAACTTAGCTAGGGCTCTCCCAAGCTCATACTAATTCGCGACTTAGGTTCAAGTTTTTAACATGCAAATGATTTTTCAATTATGAGCTGTCATTAATCTATTTTTGGTGGGTCGATTAGAAACCTAAGTAAAATAATGGGAGTCTTACTTTACTCCTAAAAACTAGAGATTATGGGTATGGAGACGTGGTTACACTAGATTTCTCTAATGCCCTTTCGGTACCATTCTTTTTATTTTCAAAAATGTTTTTGCAGGCAGCTTAGATTGATTTTAATTCATTTTCTAACATGTAAGGTGATCATGTAGATGCGCAAACCACCAATTTAACACTCAAGAAAGCGAATGAAAAAAGCGCAGAACTTATCTCATAGCAGCGAAAGCATCTGTAATGTTAAATCAAAATTCACATTAACAGTCCTAGATATGATTTCTAATTAACACGCAATCTCCCCTTTTTTTATTTTCGAAATTAATAATTGCCAAATCATTAAACATGCAATTTAAACTAGTGAAACAAAAATCTCACATCCTAAATTTTTTTTTGGCATTTTTTATTTTAGAAATTTGAAATAAATAAATTTCATATTCTAGACATGTGAAATAACCTAAAACAAGTAATATTCTAGCATGCATCTAATCTAACTCATATATATATATATATATTTTATAGGAGCAAACAAATAAAGGCATCAAGAATAGCATGGCAACAAATCAAGCAAAATAAATTGACGAATCGTACACAAGATCAGGTTTGCCAATTTTAAAATAAAATCACGAATCGTATCTTGAGCATGAGATTAGATTGGTGATTTTTCCGTACGATTGCGGGTCATATTATGAACGTGAAATCGAATTGTCAATCATATGCAGGTTGCGAAATTAGGAAAATTTCCTAATTTATGAGGGATCAAGAAATCTCTTGGATATAGCAATATTGATCAAATATTCAAACAACATCACAATTCTACAGATTCGGCAACAATAATGAATTAATCAAAATTCTTACCTGATTCACAATATCAAGTGGATAATGCTTCCAAGTTAGAATGCGTTGGATGGTGGCTGGATAGGACGACAAACCACGGGACAATGGCAACTTTGACAGGAACCGGTAACCTTTAGGGAGACTCGCTGAGGATGCTGGATACTCGTTAGCTGACGCTTGGGTCTGGAAGACCGTGTTGCATTCAGCGGTGGATCGTCACAATGGGCTCTAATTCAAATATAAGCTTTCAAATTTGGCCACTTGTGAACCACAATCAGTGGGTGGTAGATTAGTGGGGGGTTAGCTTGCGATGAATAATGATGATGGACGTCCACCGTTGATGGATTTTGGCTCTAGGAACTTTGTACTTCTCAACAAAATTAAAGAAATCTGCAAATAATCCAAAATGGACTCAACGAATTCTATTGACTTCGTTGGACCCAATGAAGAGGAAAGCAAAGCAAACTCGACCAGAGGTGGATTCAGAACTGGTTGAGTATTAACGAGCCTCAGCAATGACACAAACGATAGTGAGTGGATCGGCAAACTAAGATGTGTCACCGGGCAGCAGGTGAGTGATTAGCACCGTACGAAGAGCAGCTCGTTGTGATGGATCAGCAGCAACGTCGTTGGGAGGGTGACCCACGTCAAGTCTCGAGTAGTGTTCGACAAGGCCCCCGCCAAGGATTGGTTGAGACCTTCCCTCTCTATCTCTCTAATCCTCTCGTGTGTGTAGTATGTGTGTCAAAGACTTTAGTTGCCGATCCGAAGAATCCCCATTTTCTGTCTACGAAAGGTCCCTTTTATAGGGAGAGGGTTCGAACTCATAAAAAAAGAAAATATTTTGTTTCCTCTTCTGGACACTTGAAATCTTCCTTGACAGCACGCAATTTCTTGTCTTAAAACTGGAATATATTCACTAAATATATGACCCACGTCTACTAATCCCCTCTTTGTATCGTTTCTTCATGTAGAGATATCGAAAGAGATGATATTTGCAGACATTCATTCCTCACGAACAATAACATTGTCAAAAGGATATATTACTAGAATAATGAGATTAAATATATCCCTCACACGAGGCATTATACTTTTATCAAAATCCCTTCCTGCCCCTTTTTTCCTTTAGTAGAGATATTCGGTCCAATCTTTGGATGACTTGACCGAATTTTCAATGGCTAAACATATATTCTCTAGGGACGAGCCATTCAAGTGTAGTGATGTTGCTCCGGCTTATTTTCATGAGACAAGATATTTCTTTCATTCTCTCATATTGATAAAATCGATATCAACGTGATTCCCATTCATCGGCTTGTCTGAACTTGCGGTCTCAATAAAACTCAAGGCCAATAAGTTAAGTCAATTTGTTATCGGTCTAATGAAAATGCAGTAAAAATAAATAATATCAACTAAATAAATGCACTTAAAATTATATGCTATGCATTTTAATTTTTTTCAGGGATAAAATTGATCCCTAATTTTTAATAAATAAATAACCGAGACCAAAATTTATGTGTCAAAACTGTGGACTTACCAGACTGCTAAACCGGTGAGTTTACTCACTAAACATTGCTTATGAGGTTAATTATGCTTAAGAATTGTTTAGATTAGCTTAAGTATGTATTATTAATAATCTATGATGGTTAGATTAGCCATGTAATTGATTAGTGTTAATATAATTAGTGAGATTAGCACAATTGATGATAGATTAATTGAATCCAGTGGAATTCCTGCAATTCTGGTTTCTAGACTCTCGCTGTTTGCCATTTTTGCAAATTGAAATGGATTGCGAATTTGAGATTAATGTCTTCTTGAGAAATGTTTTAGACATCCTCAGCTACAACATATATTTTTTCTGAAGAGTTTCAGGGATTTAAAAAAAGGATATAAGTTCCCTTATTAACAAACGGAACCTCAGTTTTTGCTGGAACTGGTGACCTTTTGGGATCTAGGGTTTTTATCAAATTTTATGGTTCGAATTTCAAAATTATTTCTTCACAAAAATTGTTTGTCACATCGTCTAGTTTAACATATTCAAATTTCAGATTAAATGGACATGTTTTGGATCTCGAACCAAACTAATTTCGAAAAGCAAACTTTCTAGAAACTGACCCAATTTCGATACTAAATTGAGTGATTTACTGGGCCAAATCTAGAATGATGTGGGTTAATGTGTCTTCATGAAAAATGTTCATTTATGTGTCTTTTACAACATATTCAAATTTGGAAATTTCTTGAACTCATATGCTTAGGTTTCTAGATTTAACTTGAAGACACGTAAGTGTGTTGATTCTTGATGCCTTGCTTGTTAGAAATTGCATATTTTGATGATGTGGTTGTCTTGTGACACACTTGGGACTTATGTGTGGTGAGATGTGAATGGTTGTATTATGGTCATGGCAAAGGATAGCCATTGAAGGGTGATATGTGATATTGATTGTTTAATTATGAAATTAGTTGATAATTTATGCAATTGAGTATGAAGATTGGATGATCGTGTGCTGGTTAAGAAAACCCATCCTTGGTGTATGTCGGTTGACATTAAAGGTTAAGAGAATTGTTCTCAGTGTGTCGGTAGACGTTAAAGGTTATGAGAACCCATCCCCGGTGTGTGTCGGTGGATATTACCGTCCTTGGTGTGTGTCGGTGGACATCACCTATCCCTGGTGTCTGTCGGTTGACGTTAAAGGTTAAGAGAATTGTTCTCGATGTGTCGGTGGATGTTAAAGGTTATGAGAACCCATCCTCGGTGTGTGTCGGTGGATATTACCATCCTCGGTGTGTGTCGGTGGACGTCACCTTTCCCCGGTGTGTGTCGGTGGATAGAGGACCGGTGTGTGTTGGGTAAAACTGCTTGTGCGGGTAGTAATAATTAATTGGAATTCATGTTGAATGAAATTGATGCGCCGGATTGTGGAACAAAATTGTGTAACATGGAATGAGATGTGTCATAATGATTTGACTCTGTAATCAAGACTCCTTTGATTGAATTGATGGACCGAAGTGTATCAGTAATTCTTGCTTGTGTGAGCAATGATTGATTTAGAAGTTCCAAATGGTGTGTGAACTTGCTATATACACATTATTGTGATGTGAATTATTCTGACCTGCAGAGAGCATCTGAGACAAGGTAAGTCTTTATGGTTGTGTGGTTATGACGCTCTATGCATATTACCCTCCTAATCAAGGTTTAAAACGTGAACTTGCTGAGATTTATATCTCACCCCGTTGTGGACTTAACTTTTCAAGACCGTAGGATGGAAGATCTGGAGTCGAGCTGAGATGATCTGAAGTGTAGGTTAGATAGAATAGTTTCTTTTTTAGAGTCAATCATTTGAAGTCTTGTGACGGTAGACTTTTGCACTTGACTCGGTGTATATTTAAAAGCATGTTTTGTTTGAGGATCTGTTGTCCTGCTTTTCTATCCCAAGATGGTTAATGTCAGGGATTTTTATTCACTTCTGCATGTAAAATAAAAAGAAAGGGTTGGTGACTCGTCCTGGGAAGTTGCAAAATTTTATCGATCACCGAGGGATGGGCACGTGCTCGAGGATCGGGGCGTGACATCCCCGTTTAAGTGGTATCAGAGCGAGGCCTGTGTATGGAGTGATAAGGTGTAATGCGTCCTTGGGATAATTAGTAGGAAAGACCTTTATTATATGCCGATACTTGTGAGTGATAGTTGTTTGGTAGTTTGTATGTGAGATCACTCAGTTTCTGATTCTGTATGGAATTGGGAACATGTTTTGTAGATAGTCTACATCATGAATGATCAAGAATAGAGAACTCCTAGAAAGATGACCATTGGACCGGTAACTCAAGGTAGGACGTCGACTAGGGTTGATAACCAAGGGGGTAGTGGTCAAGTGCTAGCTCAGGCTAGCGCAAGTAAAGTAGCACCGCTTCTAGTCGGTACTGGTGTAAGCTGCACCTGGTGATTAGAGAATTGTCGAGATCATGCAAGCGCTAGAGGTAATGAGAGATCTTGTGGGACAGCAAGCCTAGAATCAAGCTGTCGCTATTATCATTGTCGATATAGCTGCTGCTACCGCCACTGACAATGCTACTGTTGCTGCTGCCGCCACCGCTGCTGCACCTGTTACCGCACCTATCGAGGTTCTACCTGGGAATGTGGTTGCTGAGAGAATGAGGCCGATGCACAAGCTGGTGGAACATTTTTTGAAGTTGAACCCGCCAAAGTTCATTGGCACAAGAGATCCCGAGGTAGCAGCTCTCTAGATCCAGGAATTGGAGAATGCCTTTGCACTGCTGATGTGCACTGAGGCAGAGAAGGTCGTCCTTCCAATCTATCAATTGAAAGGAATTACAAGCATATGGTGGAGAGCCACTAGAGGTATAGTGTTTCCTAAAGGTGTGGTCCTAGAGTGGAATGCCTTTGTCGAGGTCTTCAACAGCAAATACTTTTTTGAGACTACTAGAGAACTGAAGATGATAGAATTCCAGCGCCTTCGCCAAGGCTTAATGACGGTAGATCAGTATGAAGCAAAGTTCGTTGAACTTTCGCAGTACGCCCCTAGGTTGGTCGGAGATCTGGTAGACCGAGCTAGAAGGTTCAGAGATGGACTCAAACCAGAACTAAGGAGTCTGTCGATACTACTCAACCTGAGGAACTATAACAACCAGTATGAACGGGTCCAAATGATAAAGAGAGATCAAAATGAAAGAACCGCCTCATCTAGGTCACGGTTTAGATCTAATAGAGATGAAAATAGGTTTGGGAAGAGACCTATGTTTGGAGGAATGTATCATATTCCGCTCAATGGGAAGGGTGTGATCGGAAAGTCAGTGCCAAGACAGAATGGCGTGTCACTTCTGCGGAAAACAACACGAATCAGCCCCATGCCATGTTTAGATGGGTATGTGTTATGAATGTGGCCAGCAGGGTCACATAACTAGAAATTATCATCGAAGACCAATGGGACTGTAACAATTATTGCCATCGCCACATATGAGTTAGAATCGAGGAATTGCACCGCAAAATGCACCACAGGGTGAATTAAACAGGCTGCCAGCTCAGAGATGAATCGAGTTATGCACTGGACAGGAAGGGCAGTGTTTTCAGAACAATTTTATCAGAGTAGCGCAACAAAATTTTGGTTAAGTTTATAAAATCTCAATTGTAGTAATGAAGTCATAGAAATGAGAATCACTAGCTATAGTTGTACTTGACTAGTTTGCTTATGTATAACTTTGACGTTATGTATAAAAATGTTTGGCTCGAGGAGCTTTTATTGTAATGAATTGTTATCGCAATATGATACAGCTTAACCAGTCGACAGATGAAAATTTTGAATTTATCGGAAGTCAAGGAGGACCCTCGATCCCTTTAGTCGCTTGAGGCAACCCGTTGGTCAGACGGGGGTTGCCAAGATTATTTGGCGACTGTCGTGGATACAATAGTTGAGGAGAACAAAAGACAGTTAAGGATAAGTGCTTTAGACTCTGAGGAATCATGAGTGGTATGCTAAGTTTAATAAGTGCGAGTTTTGGTTGATTTGTGTTGCTTTCCTAGGTCACGTGATTTCGGGCAAAGAAATCTCCGTGGACCCGACCAAGATAGTTACAATAATTAGTTGGCCAAGACCGACTACCGTAATAGAAATTAGAAGTTTTATGGGTTTAGCATGGTATTATAGATTCGTGGAAGGATTTTCAGCATTAGCTTCACCATTGATTCGACTATTGAAGAAGGAAGAAAAATTTGCGTTGATAGACAAGTTCGAGTGTAGTTTCCAAGAGCTTAAGCAAAAAATGACTACCACATATGTGTTAACCATTCCATTTGGTCTTGGATGATACAAAATCTATAGTGATGCGTCGTTCAGAGGACTAGAGTGCGTGTTGTAGAGTTGTTGCATACGCGTCCCGTTAGTTGAGACCTCTTGAGATTCGGTTTTTAAATTTGAGGTAGGCCACATTTCAAATTTTATAGCTGCCCTTAGAATTGAACCGGAAGTGTAGATCAAAGTCAAGATGCGACAGTTGACAAATCTAGAGATTCAAAAGATCTTGCAAGAGGATACCGAAAAGAGAAAGATTGACTTTCAGATTTCTGACGACGGAACACCAAGGTTTCGAGGACGATTGTGTGTACTTGATAATGCAGAGCTTAAAGAAGAAATCTTATTAGAAGCTCATCGTAGTAATTACAACATTCATCCTGGTAGTACGAAGATGTATTAGAATTTAAGTCAACACTATTGGTGGTTTGGTATGAAGGCGGATATCACCAAGCATGTCGCCAAGTGTTTGACATGTCAGCAAGTGAAGGCACAACATTATAAGCTGAGTAGACTTTTGCAACCTTTCAAGATTCCCGAGTGAAAGTGTGAACACATCATAATAGACTTTATAATAAGCTCACCGAAGAGTTAGAAAGGTAATGATTCTATTTGGGTAGAGGTCGATAGACTGACGAAGTCGACTCACTTCATCATAGTACGAGAAGACCTTGATTTGGACCAACACGCAAGAATTGTACATGCGTCAGATCGTTCGCCTGCATGGAGTGCTAGTAACAATCACATCAAACGAAGACCGGAGGTTCACAGCTACCATCAGAGTATTCAGATGACACCATTTGAAGTGTTGTCTGGTAGAACGTGCAAAACTTTAGTTTGTTGAGATGAAGTCAAAGAATAAAAGATTACAGGCCTAGGGTTGGTTAAGCAGTCAATGGATGCAATTGTTGTTATTAGGGACAAATTTAAGACCACTCTGAATCGCTAGAATAGTTACGTTGAGGTCGTTGGAATTCTAAGTTGGTGATCACACTTTTGGAATGTATCACCAATGAGGGGTGCTTTGAGCTTTGGCAAGAAAGAGAAAGCTAAATTTCAAGTATGTAGATCCCATTGAAATTCTAGAAAGAATGGGACCCTAACGTATCGTCTAGCATTGTCGCCAAGAATTGACGCAAGTGTATGATGTCTTTCATGTGTCGATGTTCAGGACTATGAGCTTGACTCGACCCACGTGTTAAATCTTGAAGAATTAGTTGTGGACGACAAAGTGTCATATGTGGAAAGCCCGGTTCAGATTGTGGATCGTAAGGAATAAGTACTACGCACCAAGACGACCTCTTTGGTTAAAAGAGTTTAGCAACACCACGGGACATAATGAGCTACATGAGAAAGTGAAGACTCGATGAGACAATAATACCCTACCATTTTGAAGAAGAATTGTAATGGTTTAAATTTCAAGGACGAAATTTTTATAAGAGGGAAATAATTGTGACATCCTGAATTTTTTGACCTGTCCTGATAAAATGAAATGGGCTTTCCGTTGGTGCGCTTATGGTCCTTTTTCTTTGAGCTGATCACTCACAAGTTAACCAATCTATTAGGTGAAGCCATTAGGGGATATAACTACGATAAAATCCCTAAAAGCTACCCAGTAGGTCGGATTGGACTAAAATCGTGTTAGGTCGATTTTAACCACGAAATTAAATTTGGTTTTAAGATTCAAACGTTTGAGCGTGTCATGGTTCATTAATAGTACGTCGTCTCGTCTTTTGGAGAAATTTCGTCAAGATTGGAATTTTTATAAAAAATCAATTTGGATGATTAAGAAACAAACAAAAATTCAGATTGGCCAAATTAAAAGGATTTTTGGCCTCCTTATCGAGCCATTTGGTGATGGGGAATTGTAGAAATTGTGTGGACTTTTTCTTCAACAAAATTGGACATCAAATTAGGGAAATTAGAGAAGAAATTGAGGCTTATTTTGTTAAATTCGGAGCCTAGGATGGGGGGTGCAACATTTGGCTTCAAATTGGATAATTTGGGGAATTATCAAGTAAGAAAGAACTGGGGGGGAGGGGGAAGTAGATAAACTTGTGAATTTTGTGGGCTAAATAATGATGAAAAGAGATATTAATCTCGACTTTCTTCCTCTCTCTCTCTCCTTTGTGCAACCAGCCTTACTTTGCCGACCATCCCTCGATTTTCTTCCTCCTTCTTCTTTGTAACCCCACAAATATCAACCCTCATTCTCCTCCATTTTCTTTTCTTTCACAGTCCTCCACTCACACTACCTTATCCACCGTTTTTCTTCCTCTGCCATAATCGCCCAATAGTCTTCCACCCACAACACCAGCCCCACGTTAGCCCACTTTCCCCCACCAAGTTAACTCCAATCAACGCTAGCACCCCTCTGTTGACTGCCTCACTTCATTTTTTTTTTTTTATTTGGCCACACCATTCCACTTTCCCCACCAACAAGCAGCCCATCATCACCTCAGCATCTCATCCTCACCACTCAGCCATCTCACGTCCAGGACAGCAACACCAAGCTATGCCACACCCACCAGCAGCCATGACAACAGTTTAGCTCACCACATAGCCGAGATCAACCCAACATAACAGAACCAGAATTGCCCCTCAAGCCGTGAGCTTGTAGGGCTGTTTTTAGCTCGGTCCAAGCTTCTGTTGGTGTTGCTGTGAGCCCGAGTTTCGCTTACCTCCGCGTCGCCGTCACCATGGACTCACCGGACAGTTAAATTGGTGGGTCTACTCACTAAACGTTGCTTAGGAGCTTAATTATGCGTAAAGTGTTATTTAGATTAACTTAAGGGTCGATTTTAACCACGCAATTGAATTCAATTTCGAGATTCGGACGTTCAAGTGTGTCGTAGTTCATTAATAGGACATCGTCTTGTCTTTTGGAGAAATTTCGTTGAGATTGGAATTTTTACGGAAAATCAATTCGGATGATTCAGAAATGAATGGAAATTCGGATTGGTTAAATTAAAGGGATTTTTGACCTCCTTACCGAGCCATTTGGGGATGGGGACTTGTAGAAATTGTGTGGACTTTTTATTCAACAAAATTTGACATCAAATTGGGGAAATCGAAGAAGAAATTGAAGCTTATTTTATTAAATTCAGAGCCTAGGATGGGGGTGCAACATTTGGCTTCAAATTGGATAATTTGGGGAATTATCAAGTAAGAAAGAATTGGGCGGGGGGGACAAAGTAGATAAACTTGTGGACTTTTTGAGCTAAGTAATGATGAAATGAGATATTAATCTTGACTTTCTTCCTCTCTTTCTCTCTCTTTCGTGCGGCCAACCTTACTTTGCCGACCATCCCTCAATTTTCTTCCTCCTTCTTCGTAACCCCACAAACATCAACCCTCATTCTCCTCCATTTTCTTTTCTTTCATAGCCCTCCACTCATGCTGCCTTATCCACCTTTTTTTTTTCTCTGCCATCATCGCCTAGCAGTCTTCCACCCACTACACCAGCCCCACGTCAGCCCACTTTCCCCACCAACGAGTAGTCCATCATCACCTCAGCATCTCATCCTCACTGCTCAGCCATCTCACGTCCAGGACATCAACATCAAGCTATGCCACACCCACCAGTAGCCCCGACAATAGCTCAGCTCACCAAATAACCGAGATCAGCCCAACAGAACAGAATAGAATCACCCCTCAAGCCGTGAGCTTGTAGGGCCATTTTCAACTCGATCCAAGCTTCTGTTGGTGTCGCCGTGAGCTTGAGTTTTGCTTACCTCCATGTCGTTGTCGCTGTGGACTCACCGGACCGCTAAACCGGTGAGTTTACTTACTAAACTTTTCTTATGAGGTTAATTATGCTTAAGAATTGTTTAGATTAGCTTAAGTATGGATTATTGATAATCTAAAATGGTTAGATTAGCCATAGAATTGATTAATGTAAATCTAATTAGTGAGATTAGCACCATTGATGATGTATTAGTCGAATCCAGTGGAATTCCTACAGTTCTGGTTGCTAGACCCTCGCCGTTTGCCATTTTTGTAAATTAAAATGGATTACGAATTTGAGGTTGATATATTCTTGAGAAATGTTTTAAATATCCCCAGCTACAACATATAATTTTATCAATATTTTTAGGGATTTAAAAGAAGGATATATTAGCTCCGTCATTTGCAAATAGAATCTCAGTTTTTGCTAGAACTAGTGACTTTTTGGGATTCTAGAGACCTTATCAATTCTTAGGGTTCGAATTTCAGAATGGGTTCTTCACAAAAATTGTTTATCACATCTTCTAGTTTAATATACTCAAATTTCAGATCAAATGAGCATGTTTTGGATCTCGAACCAAACTAATTTCGGAAAATATACTTTTTGGAAATTGACCCAATGTTGGTATTAGATTGAGCGATTTACTGAGCCGAAGCTAGAAGGATATGGGTTAAGGTGTCTTCATAAAAAATGTTCATTTATGTGTCTTTTATAACATATTCAAATTTGAAAATTTTCGAACTTGTTTGGTTAGGTTTCTAGATTTAAACTTGAAAATGTGTGAGTGGGCCTATTCTATCGGTTTGAGCTTATTATGATTTTGTGATGATTCTTGATGCTTTGTTTGCTAGAAATTGCATTTTTGGTGATGCAGTTGTCTTGTAACACGCTTGGGACTTGTGCGTGGTGAGATGTGAATGGTCGTGTTATGGTCATGGCAAATGATGGCCATTGAAGGGCGATATGTGATATTGATTGCTTAATTGTGAAATTAGTTGATAATTTATGCAATTGAGTATGAATATTGGATGATCGTGTGCTGGTTAAGAGAACCCGTCCCTGGTGTGTGTCGGTTGACGTTAAAGGTTAAGAGAACTATCTCTAGTGTATGTCGGTGGACGTTAAAGGTTATGAGAACCCATCCCCAGTGTGTATCGGTGGATATTACCATCCTTGGTGTGTGTCGGTGGACGTCACATATCCTCAGTGTGTGTCGGTGGATAGAGGATCGGCATGTGTTGGGTAAAGCTGCCTGTGCGGGTAGTAATAATTAATTAAAATGCATGTTGAGTGAAATTGATATGTCGGATTATGGGACAAATTTGTGTGACATAGAATGTGACGTGTCATAATGATTTGGCCTTATAATAAGGACTCCTTGGATTGAATTGATGGACCGATGTGTGTCAGTAATTCTTGCTCGTGTGAACAGTGATTGATTTAGACATTCCAAATGGTGTGTGAATTTTCTATATACACATAATTGTGATGTGAACTATGCTGACCTGTAAGGAGGATCTGAGATAAGGTAAGTCTTTGTGGTTGTATGATTGTGTGGTTAGAATGCCTTATGCATATTACCCTCCTAATGGGGGTTTAGAGCATGAACTTGCTTAGATTTATATCTCACCCCGTTGTGGACTTAACTTTTCAGGACCGTAGGATGGAAGATCTAGAGACAAGCTGAGATAATATGAAGTGTAGATCATATAGAACATTAGAACATTTTCTTTTCTAAAGTCAATCATTTGAAGTCTTGTGACTGTAGACTTTTGTACTTGACTCAATGTATATTTAAAAGAATGTTTTGTTTGAGGATTTGTTATCTTGCCTTTTTATCCCGAGATGGTTACTGTCATGGGATTTGTTATTCACTTTCACATGTGAAATAAAAAGAAAAGGTCGGCTACTCATCTTGGGAAGTCGCAAAATTTTATCGACCACTAAGGAATGGGCACGTACTCGAAGATCAGGGCGTGACACTTATGGGGCAATATGGCAAAGAATGTCAAGTGAACTGACGATGACCAATTACATATACTGGCATGTTCTAAGAATGATGGACAATGTACCCTTCAGCAAACGCATGACATGTAAAAGCTCAGGCACACATGGTCAGCTCTCCATAATAGTGTCTTACATGCACACTGAGCGAAGTGAGAAGGCTTCGAGACCTTCCATGAAATCCGACAATATTTCCACCGGTTGAAGGAAGTGAAGAGTACTTCCCTTTCTCAATCCCGAATGGTCCTTAAGCTCTTTTGTTGCTCTGAGATGTGAGGGAGCAAATCACAACATGTCCAAAATCATCTCTTATGTAACCAGAATACGAATCCAAATTCTCTTCAGGGTAATCAAGCTTAATCTGCAAAAATTGAAAGGGAGATATTTCAATGAGAAGCTCCTCACTGTAGAGTAGCAAAATCTCCAGAAACAGACCCCCACTGATTAACCAAGTTAGAATAACAAGGCACAAGATCCGAGTAGAACATTTCAGTGGGTCCAATTTTGTGTATGAGTTTTTAACATTGAGACAACCTTTCAGCGTTGGTCGTTGTAAAAGTTAATGCCCTCCAGTTCCGGCCGTTTGAAAAAGGTGCGATATGAAGGTCTTCCTCGCGTCATCGTTTCTGAAACTCACGAGTAGATCATGTTCCCACTGAGGTGAAGTAGAAGTAGAAGACAGTTCCTGTCTTGATGATACGTGGTGGAGAAACTATGATTGAGAGGCCGTACGTGTATTTGTTTGAAAAGACGTTAAGAGAAAAGGCGTAGCTTGTTCTTCTTGTACGCGCATGTCTCCTCGTCGGACAATAATTTACCAGGGAAAAGAAAAACAACGGTCGGTGGGATGCGATTCTCTCACCAAAAATGTCAGTTTAGTTAATCAGAGATTTAAGGGACAGATTTTATCGTTTCCCACTGGCATTTATGGAAGAAAATGGATTGAATCGCAGGATCGGAATCTCTTTCTCTCCGAAGTAGACTTTCAACTTCGTAGCGTGCGGAACCTAGCATAAAATATTTGCACGTAAAAACGACAGCACTGTAACTAGAGCTGCAATACGATGTTGACACTTCACCGTTGACTTGCAAGAGCGCATCATCCGGATCTGGTGGACATTTCGACGCCTTTTGATATTTCTTTCTAGTGTACGAATTTCAGAGTAGGATTAAATGCGGCTCACTGGGATTCTTTATGGACTACAATTAGTCAGGGAGCCAATGGTCCATAGATATAGTGCGAGATGAAAATTGTTATTTTAATGTTCTATTATAATCAGATTGGCACGTGAGTGAATGTTAAATATAGAGACAATTAGGGTGCGTTTGGTTTAGTATTTAGAAAGCTCATTGGAAAAATGCAAAGCAGGTTAGTTTAAATGACTTTAGGTAAATGCAAATGCCATTTGGTAAATTATGCTTTGAGAAGCAATTTTGAGAGAAATGCCGTTTGGTAAAAAACACATTTAAAAAACTCTTTGGTGATTAATATTAGTTTTTTAAATTTTATTTGTTTAAAATTGAACAAAACAATGTATGCAACTTTTTAAATATAGATTTGACAATAATACCAAAAAAAATTGAATACATATAAAAAAAATTATATATATTTTAAAAGACCAAAATATATTTAATTTTTTGAGCATTTATATATATTTGATTTTTTAGCATTATTTTGGCATTTAAAAAAATAATGATGAGGGCAAAATAAGAAATTTGAAGAATGAGTGAGGATAGTTTTGGAAAAAAAAACTAAGTTTTAGCATTTGGTTAAATGCTGAAAACTTAAAACTAATCTCTACTAGTATTGGGCTTTCAGCCTTTCTAATGTTGACTTTCACTTGAAAATTACTTCAAAATTGTTGCCAAATAGTCCAGCATTTCTCCAATGAGCTTTGGAGGCTGAAAGCGCACTGGGAATACTGAACTAAACGCATCCTTAATAGTTACAACATTTGTACACACAAGGAAACATTAGATTCTTATGCTTGTCCAATCTAGGAGAGAAAATAATCTAGAGTAGTCACATTTTCCTCCTGAAGTCACGGAAAAATTTATCTAGATCTGATTCGATGGGGTTTGATTTAACTTAGGCATTTGTTAGATGAAACTTTTATTTGGGGTCCACGTGAGACCCAATGGTTAGGGCCAGCTCCCCACGCATTTGCCAATAAGGATCCGTCCTTGAAGGTGGAAAATAGCTACACCATATTTGCACTCATTTACAACCACCTTTTTCGGGCACACTTCTTAGCATAGGCTAATCTAAGCATAAAAACTGGGATCAAATAAAAAAGACCAAGTGCCAGAGGTAGATAAAGGGTGTTCAAGAACATAAGTGGAATTAGCTAGGGCTTAGAGGATATCATAAGCCAAACCGAGGGGTGCTCTACATGTGACAACTACTTCCCCCGAATTATGAGGCAATGTGGCAAAGAAGGTCAAGTGATGTGGCAATGACCAGTTACATATACCAGTATGTTCTAAGAATGATAAAAGACGTACACTTGGAAGCACGTGCACTTGCAAAGTATGCACGACATTCAAAGACGGGGACACGCATGGTTGGCTCTCAATACTAGTGTCCTATATGCGCACAACCTTCCATGAAATCCAACGAAATTTCCACCTGTTGAAGGAAATAAAAAGCACTCACCTTTCTCCATGCTGAATGGTCCACAAGTTCTTTGGTTGCTCTAAAATGTGAGGCTGCGAGAAACAACGATAAAATTTTTCTCTTAAATAACCAGAATACGTAGTCAAATACTGTGGGGTAATCAAGTTTAATCAGTAAAATTGAAAGGGAGACATTTTAATCACAAGCTCTTCACCGTAGAGTTGGAAAAATCTCTTAACTGAGTCAGACTAATAAGGCACAAGACTACAACAGAACAGTTCAGTGCATGTTGGAGATATGGGAGGATCAATCATGGATTATAGTTGATCCAAGTATCATTTTAAAATTAGATTTAACTTGGTATATTAATCTTGATTCTGTCTTTGGCGGTACATCCGTTTGTATTATAAATAGTAGAACGTACAGAATTAATTCAATTCAGAATACAATATATAGTACTTTCCCAAAATTTGTTTCTTCTCTTCCATTTTGGGACATGGTATCAGAGCCTTGTTCATAACCTAGCTTTTGCAACCTTCACCAATTGCCCTCGGAGCTCAATCTTCTATCCTTATTATTGTAGGAAAACTATAACCTACAAAACAAAGTTAGCACTCCAGTGTGGGAATTAATGTGAGTGCAAATCAACACAAAACCAAATTATCTTCTTACCTATACCTCCTTACCGATACCATGGAAGAGAATCAAGCCCCAGAAATTATTGAAGAGATGTCCCAAGACCCACCATGTTCTATTGAAGATGTGGTAAATCAAAGTTCTATGGCCCAGACACAACCCATCTCGTGGATCCCTGTTTAGGTCCAGCCAAACTAGAACAGGGCATTCCGAGCCCATCCATCTAGTGGCTACCAATCCAAGAACCACCGAATCCATGGCTATACGGGACGGCCCAAATGAACCCATGATTCATTCCCCAAGGGGCATCAAAGTAGGCCCAAGATGGGAAAAATCAATCCCAAGAGAGCTCGCTAGCTACTAATGGGGCAAGCCCAACCCCAAGACCCAAATTAGTCCATCTGGATCAGTCATGCAAATCGGGGGCACCGAGTTTAAAAACTAATCCCTAAACATTAATTCCCATTGGAGGAAGTCGACCAAAGCCCGACGATCCCTTGTATACTTCGATAGCCAATGGGCCGGAGCTCCGCCTCATCAACCAACAACTCTTCAGTCTTGAGAACTACTCAATGTGGTCTAAAGAGCTTCGGTGAACCTTAATGAAAAAAGAGAAGGATGGTTTCCTTGAAAGAACTGTTCACGTTCCAACCAACGATCGGTTGGCTCGACATTGGAGGAAGTGAAATTAGTTAGTCCGAACATGGATCGAAAGCTGTCTCGCCCCAGAGGTTGCGGCTAGACTCCCTTCAATGGCGGATTTGAAAATTATGGGGACAGCATTAAACAAATGTATGGTAATCTTGATCCGACAATTTTTTTTTTGCACTAACCTAGGCTTTATCTAAACTAAAATAGGGAAATATGTCGATCGGGGCTTGTTTCAATAAACTATCGGTCCTCTAGAACTAACTTGAAGTAGTGGAGGAGAAGCTTGAGGGACTCGAGCAAATATTTCAACAATATCGCAATATGAAGGAATGAGATAAGGTGATCCGATTTCTAATGATTCTAAATGACTCGTATTTACCTTATGGTTTCAAGCAAGCTTCTCGTCAATGGTATGTCAAGTTCACTACAACACTTACAGCTATTGGCTTCAAGTAGTTCAAACATGGTTATGCCCTCTTCTCATGGACTAAAGGTACATTATCAATTTACCTAATGATATATATTGATGGCATACTATTATGGGAAACGATGAATTGGCCATCCAAAGTTTCCAAGAGTACTTAAACTCTACTTTTCATATGAAAGACTGGGGGCCTCCCAAGTATTTTCTTGGCATTGAGATTTCTCATTCAGAACTAGGAATTTCCATCAATCAATGGAAATTTGTTTTGGAAATCATATCATAGGGAGGATTATCTGGATGCAAGTTAGCCGTTATCTCTATTAAGCAAAATATTAAGTTAACTACAGTTGAATATGATGCTAGATCACTCGTTGAAATTGATGACCCATTGCTTGAAGATACATCCAGTTATCAAAGGCTCATAGGGAAACTCTTATATCTCACTATGACAAGACCTAACATATGTTATGCAATGCAGACACTCAGTCAATTCATGCAGAAACCCAAGGTGTCTCACATGAATGCAACCTTAAAGATTGTGAAATATTTGAAAAAATGTCCAGGACTTAGGATACTTTTTTCTCTAGATTGCAACTTGGACGTGACAACTTATTGTAATATAGACTATACCACATGCCCCATGAGTTGAAGATCGATCACTAGTTTTTGTTTTAAGTTTGGAAAGTCCCAGCTTTCATGGAAGACGAATAATCAATCGACCATATCATTGTCATCGGCTAAGGAAGAGTATATTGCTATGGTCATGACTATTTATGAAATAGTTTGGCTACGAGGCCTACTTTTGGATCTTGGTGTACAAGTTAAAGGGCTGACAAATCTATTTTGCGATAATGATGCAGCACTCAAACTCACAGCAAATCTCATAGTTTATGAGCGAATGAAACATATGGAAGTGGATTGTCACTTTACCCAAGATAAGATCCAAGAAAGAGTTATCAAGACAAGTGGGATAAGAATCATGGAATAACCTGCTGACATCTTTACCAAGTTGCTATGTCAGAGACGGCATGCATATCTCCTGACAAGCTAAGTGTCTTGGATATATATTAGCCACCAGCTTAAGGGGGAATGATGGAGATATGCAAGGATCAATCACAGATTATAATTGATGTAAGAATCATTTTAGAATTAGATTTGATTTTGTATATCAGTCTTGATTCTTTCTTTAGTGGTTCATCCTTTTGTATTATAAATAGCATAACATACTAGTATAAAATTCATTAAATTCAGAACACAATATATAGTATTTTCCCAAATCTCTCTTCTCTTCTATTTTGTGACGGTGCACTAAGCGATCCAATCTTGTGCATGGGTTTTGAACATTGAGACAACTTTGTTGTACAAGTGAACTCTAAGTTGCCACATTACCAGATAGTTTGATATTAAACCAAATGTTGTCAATTAACGTCTGCTAAAAATTAAAAATGATGCCACAGCAGAGAAGAGTGGGATGGCAAAACTCAAATAAAAAGCAATTATAATTTAGCATAAAAAAAGGAAACAAAATCCTTACTTAGTATTTTCTAGGAACCAAAATCTTTCTCATCAATTTTGTCGATTTTGACATTTCATTATGCTATCCCATTGATTCACTTATTCTCAATGAAGCTTGACTTTGATATTAATTGTTGCAAAAAACAAATGATCACAAATAGAATAATAAAATAAATTAGACATTAGATTTACGTGGTTCAATTGGTGTAACTTACACCCATAAAGAAAGCAACAAAGAGTAAGGAAAACTGGGTAAGTTGCAGCATGTATGCTATCCCATAGTAGGCGAACCTCATGTTTAAACCCTTCAAGGACTGTCTTTTAGCTATAAACTACTCAGAGATGTAGTTCAGAGTATAGAGACGCTTGAGGATGCTAGGATGTTAACATATCTAACCAGCTAAGCTACACTTTTTAGTGGATCTTATCAAGTTGGAGAAGATGAGGTGTTTAAAGAAATATGATAGAATTTTCATAAACACACACTTTAATTCAATGGACTCTGCCCAAAACATTACATCCTCTTACCTTTTATAGGCTCTGGGAGGTTGCATAAAACAAAGACTATACTCACGAGTCTTGATAAAATCAAGCGATATTTTGGAAATGACAATTGCTCAAGTCACTCAAAGACTCTTAATGTTTTCCAGCCCCTAATTACATTTAATAACTTAGAAGTATTTAGCCCACACAATTTCTCATACCACAAGATCTATGGGCTTGACCCTTTGATTACTTTAGAATGTTATTCAAAAATAAGTCTCATGTTGGATGTTCTTCCCAAAATGACTCACTTTTTTATATGGTAAAAAAATTGGATCCAAAATAGAAAAGCTTTTTCCAAGAAGCTTACTCAAGCTAGGAACCCCATTCCAATTAGGAAACCTATTCAAATTAGAAAAATTTCCTTTTTGAGCTCAAACTCAAGATATATTGTACTATTAAAGGTACGTTCGTTTCATGGAAAATGAATGATTCAGAAAACATTTTTTGGAAAATAATCACTTATATCACATATAAAAATAAATGAGTGGAAAAATATTTTATCACCCACAAAAATAATTAGGTATAGGTTATCGCCCACAAAAATAATTAGGTATAGGTTATTATCGATGATGAAAACATTTATCATTAACTAATTTTTTCTAAACGATATAAACAATCATTGTTTAAAAAATATTTTCCAAGTCACTCATTTCATGCAAAACGAACAAACCCTAAATGTACCAAAAAGAACATGCATGTGCAAAATATACATGACATGCACAAACGCAAGGACCCATGGTCAGCTCTCAATAATAGTGTCCTATATGTGTCCCAAGCAAATCGGGATTGGTTTTGGACCTTCGATGAAATCCGTCAATCTTCCCATCTCTGAAACTCACAAATACATCTAGTTTCCATTGATGAGAAAAAGAAAAGAACATGGTTTTTGTCTTGTTGATATGTGGTGTACACACTTTCATTGAAAGGCCGTATGTGTATTTGGTTAAAAGACATTGAGAGGAAACCCAGGCCTCTTCTTCTCGAACGTGCGTCTCTTTCTCGTACAGTAATTTAACAGGGAAAAAGAAATGATTGGTGGAATGCAATTCTTTCACGAAATATGTCAGTTAATCAGAGACTTCTCCATGATTGGTTTTACTTTTTGGGAATCTGGAATGCGCAACTTGGAATTATTTGACAAAATTTGTCAGTTCCCACTAGCATTTGTTAAAAAATGGATTGAATGGCAGAAGCAGAGCGTCTTTCTCTCCGAAGATTCTGCGGTCGACCTCGTAGCATGCAACCCACCCCAAAAAGAAAAAAAAAACTAGCGGCATGCAGAACCTAATGTAAAATATATGCACGTAAATTGACAGCACTCAAACTGGAGCTACAAAACGATGTTGACAGTTCACCGGTGACTCCCAAAAATGCATCATCCGAGTTTGGTGGACATTTCCTTGCCTTTTCATGTCTTTCTATTTGTTCTTTTTCGTGCGAATTTGTTAGTGGATTTGAATGCGGGTCATCGGATTCATCAAGACTATAATTAACTGGGGAGCTAATGGTCTAGGGACTCCATGTGAGATGCTCAAATTGTTTGTGAATATTCTATTACAACCATGATCTAAGTTCCAGCTAATCTCAAGCTAGATGATCGTGGTCAGTGAATCAAATTTTAAGGTTATGTTTTGTCATTTGGATTTTTAATCGGAATATAACTGGACATGATAGGATATAAAATCCATGGATTTTGCTATATCTTATTTACTGTTTGATGTTTACAGAAATAAAGTTGGATATATTTACATTATACTTTAATTATGAATGCAAAGACTCCAAGTCTTGAACTTACATGGTATTTCAAATGCATCCCTTCCACCTTATTTTTCTCACTTGACGTCTTAAGGCAATCTACTTGAATTCTTGAACATGTTTAACGGAACTCCCTTCAAGTTTGGAGGCAACACTACATCTAGAGGGGCCAGACATTTCATGCTCCAAAATCGTATCTATATCTATTCAAATTGGATGTTGTTAACGCAAATGAATTGTTTTTGCATGTCTTTACAAAATTTTGACATTGGAAACCCAATCTCCAAGGTGATTCCAAGCATTTCATTATTGAAGAACTCTAGATTGAAAAACTTTGAGGTCTAATTAGGTCACAAGGACCATCATGAAGGAGGTTTCTACCTTGAGCATGTTGAGTTCGCTGATATTTTCTTTTCCTAAGATGGAGTATCTTGAAATCTTAGAGCTAGACAAGCCATCTGTGGCAAGATAACCACGTACTTTAAGCAAATTGCAAATACTAATTGAAAATCGGAATGTGAAGCATTGGTCCTTCTATAGACACCTTGATCTAACGAAGATATCAAGGCACTCTACCTTAAAATAGCAAAATGTTTCTCCACGACGGTCCTCGCAATGTGATTAGACCTGTTTGGGTCAACATTAATGATGAATTCTTCTAATAGTAAATGGCTTGAAATCACCTTGGAGATTTGGCTTTCAATACTAACTCAGCAATGACATGCGTAAAAATCTCAGTAGCGTTAAACATTCAACTTGAATAGGTAAAGAGATGCTTTTGGTGAGTCAAATGTCTAGCACCTCTAGCTGCACCAATGCCTCGAGGCTTAAAGGGAGTTCTGTTAATCATATGCAAGAATTCAAGTAAAGCACCCTAGATTACTCAAGCAAGAAAAAGAAAATAGAAGTGATGTGATTGCGATACCCTATAAGTCCAAGACTTGAATTCTTTGGACAGATAAGGAAAATATATATGAAATGATCATTAAATTATATTTTCTTTGTAGGGGTAAAGTCGAAAGAGTTCTGCAATTTGGTGTTGCCAATAGATCGCACAAGTCATTACGCATCAAAGAAATTCAACTTGCAGATGCGTATGCTTCTTCTTTTGAAGCCTCCTTTAGCCCCTCACACGCTTTTGCCAAGAATCTAAGCCTCGTGATGAAATTTTAAGGACCATATTACAAAGCGCTTTGTTCATTTGGACATGTTTTTTCATCCTACTTTTTTCTAACAAAGATATATTAATCGGATCATGCAATATATTGTTTTTTTCTTTATCACGTACACTCCAAACTCATTAGAAATCCCTCTACCTCCAATATTCTATCAAATAATCCTCAAATTTGTCACAGCTTTCAGGAAACAGTGCTCCATACAGATGGCACACCATCTTCCCCAATTAAATCCTCATAACAAAATTTCAAAAATTCGAGCAATTCATCCAAGTCAATGATTTTGATATAGGGCCATCTCCGCAAGCTCCTCAATTCATCTTTCCAGAGGTGAATAATGTCCTTCTTTCTAAAAGTACTCAACACGTATCAATTAACAATGGTAAAATAGCGCACACTACAACCACTAGTTGTGCTACTATTATAATGTTTGAAGTTTTGGACCGACTTTTTTGTCAAACATTTTATATGCATTAGCAACTGATAAATGTTTCATATTGACAAGCTTGTTGCCATCCACGTCATAACACAAATCATGAAATCTACTAGTAATTGCCAGCTTGTTGTCCTTGTAATTGTTGGGAATACTATCTCATGTAAATAAAAAAAAATGCCCAAACTTAACTAAGGACAAGTAACAACCTCAACCCTCTCTATTAATTTGATATAAGTCGAGCAGTTTCAACGGCACTCACCCCACCCTTCACTTATAGCTTTAAAGGTTGTGTGATTTCATCCAGCACCTTCCCAAGTTTTCAAGCCTTTAACAACGGTATCTAAATGATATTATTAAGCATTTTCCTAAACTATTCATCAAATTCTGTAGTATTGTAGCTTTTCCAGGTCCCCACCATCCTCCAGAGTCCGATCATTTTGACATTTTCTCTCTCTAATGACCTTATATCTCAATGATGGCCCCATGTAATGATTCGGTCTAGGGACAAATCGCACGTGACCATTAGAGCTTTCCTTTTTTAGCAGCGCTTGTAAATCTCTAACCACGTGACATAATCTAACCACACATTTTTTGCACTTGCTTTCCAATTTGAGCGCTTCTTGTTCAAACACCTTCCCCTTGCAAATCCGAACTTCGTTACTTGGTATCCATTTACCATTAAAAAAATTAGTCCGATTTTTTTTTTTTTTTGTCGTAAATGAAACCCTAAGGCTAAACGTGAACAGAAGCATTTCGAAAGCATGATTTTTACACCAGATGCCGAATTTCACATTTTTACCTTTCTGTTTTTTTTTTTTTTTTCCATTTTTTGTCATCTTTTCCTTTTTATCAAATTAATGTAACCTATGTTTCACTAAATAAATACAAAATGCATCATAAACTTGACTATAATATGCAACTGCGTATTAAATTTTTTTTTTGTCATAAATATATATGAATTTAAGTATTGCTAAAAATGGTAATTTATGTATGTCACAATCTACCCTTTCCATTTGACAGGGAAATGATGATGTGTTTAGGGGTATTGCCTGAGAGACAGGCCTCCAATCATTGATTAGGCAAAAGCTCTCCTAAACCCATACCTCACGCGAGTATTACATTTTAGCTCCAACTGATGCTATGAAGATTTCAAATGAGTAGCCACCATTAACTTATTGGAGTCAAATAGAAACATGGGAATATACCTCATTTCCTACCCAATTAGAGAATCTAAGTTAGGGGCTTAGTTACACTAATTAATTAATTAGTACTTTTTTAATACATAATCTTGTTCAATTTAAGATGATATTTGTTAGACAGACTGTATTGATTTTAAACTTATCCACTAACGTATGAAGTGATCACACGGGTGCACAATTATTAAAATAATAATTAGTGACCAAAGAAGCATTAAATAACTTGCAAGGAAAAACAAGAATCTAATGCTAATAGATAAGAAAAATGCCATTCCTAACTGGATCCAATGATAATTGAAATAGAAATGCACAAAGAATAACGTTACATTTATCTCTAAAAATAATCAATTCTTGTAATAAAACCCTAGAGCTTGTTCAATTTTGAGAATAATTTTTTAGATCAATGGTTTTCACACATTTAAGAGAAACCTACTCAAAATAACTAATTCTTAAGCTTTTTCCTAATAATAATTTTTTTTTTTTTTTGAAAATTTTTAAAACTTTTCTAAAAATAATAATAACATAAATATTTAATTCCGAAAATAAGGATTCGGGCTGGGCCCTTCCCAAACACGGCCTGCCGCTGGTCCCACCTGGACTCCAGTGGGTTTGGGCTAAGGAGGCAATTTGGGCTTAGAAGAAAAACTCTTTCAATTAGAGCCTCTTGAGCCCAAGTCAGAATTCAACACACGAAGCCCACGGTGGCTATTTCCTAACCCATTCTACTCCCAGTTCGAATCCTATTCTGAGTGTAACCAAGCCCACTTTTGCAAAAACCACACTCGACCCATTTCCAACCAAGACAAATACTCAGCCCATATTTACGAAGCCCAAGCCTAGGCCCCACTTTGAAACCATAGCCAGCCCAGGTCACTGAAAATTCCTCTCGACCCTTTGTATCATATTCCTTTACACGTCCTCCACTGGGTCTTCTTCGAGACTTCGACCGACCATACCAAAATCTTCTGAACACCATCAAATTCAACCCGCTCTATCTAATCAAATCCAGTTGAATGAGACCAAAAAACCTAACACCACTAAACTGATTAAGCCCAACGCACTGTGTCAAATGGCCATTTTACTCACCCTCCTGTCATCGTGTCCTTGCTCCTTCCTATTTGCAGAACAAAAAGAAACTGAAGATTGAACATAAACTATGGGGGCAATCGAGGCCTAATGACACCTCTAACCTCCAACATGTAACCAAGACTCCACCGCGAGTTTTCGTCAGTCCATCCCCAGCCATCATCTACTCACACTTATGACCTTGCTAACATTTACAGATCAAACACCACGGAGGCACCAAGTGAGACTTGACAAGGAAAAAAGCATCTTGAACCACGGTAACAAGGGCGATACACATCTTAAGATTAGTTTTAAAAAAAAAAAATCACCATTAAGCAAACCCTATCAAGAGGCTAGGCCGGCTTGCCCTTGGCCTGGTCTCACTTTTCCTTTTTTAAAAAAGAAAATTTTCATAACTAATAATAAGGATTTAAAAAAATATATTTCAATTTTAATACTGGTAGTGCAAGAGCTTTTAGTACCTACGTGTTATGCAATTTAATCAAAAAATTATTTTTTCAGGAGTTAACAATTAATCCATGATTTTTCAATGCAGTTAAACCTTAAATGAATTGACAAAATTTAAGTATCAACAATGTACCTTTTCATTTATCATTTTGTATATGATGAATAAACATTTAAATGAATTTTTTTAGATGAAAACATTAAATGACTTTAAACATGACGATTTACCACTAATAAGTCATAACGCCGATTAATCCATATTAAGACCTAAACTTGCGACTTTGGCTTGAACGCTTCTACTAAGGTTCAAGGGATGCTCCAGGACCGCCAGGAGCTTATTACAAGGCCCGAAGCTCGGCTGATGGCCCGCTGTGCGACCTTCAAACGTTCTGGACCGTGGGGTTCAGCCCCTTTTCGGGCGTGAATTCAACTCCTAAATGGTCGGACCGACCGAGGCTAGCCTAAAGAGTTTGAATGCTTGTTGTTCGAGCATTGCACGGTGTGGACAACGGGCACTCGAACATCTAAGACGCAATTACCCTGATGAGGTATAAGCTAATCCATCATGGATTGAGACAATGGACACGTGATATAATGGTGTTGTGACCGAAACGATTACTTGAATTACATGAGGACAATGCCACAGACTAAAATGAGTCCTGAACATCCTAATTCGAGCTGACATACGTGCACTTCAGGGGGACATAAGCTCATACAAACGGAGCTCATACAAACGGTAACGCAACATAGTGTCGACACTGAGCATAAATCTTAAACATGGATGGACCTCTCTCGTTACCTTGGAAACCCCGGACGATGGTAGGATTTGGCCACGAAGACGAGCGTCGTTCAACTCGAACTCAAGTCGAGCATGTACGCATTCATCTTTGTCTCATGTGCCCATTTTTTTAAAATTTCTCTATAATGATTTTCTTTTTAATGCAAGACAGACTTTGGAAAAAATTAGCTGTCACGATCCATAAACTATAATAGTTCTAATTTCAACATGCAAAAGCGATACTTTTTTTATTATTATTATCAATGGCCGAATAATAATTTAATCTTTGAGGCCTATACTTTTTTATTTTTGAAATGCATGATTGGTCAATTTTGGCGTGAATATTTGTGTGTGCCTCTTGTAATTTTTCTATAAGTGTGTAATATTTTGGGAAGGTTAAAGTGAATATAGATTATGCGGCCGAATTTTGATATTTTAGAGAGGTAAATTATCCTCTGGTTTTTTTTAATGTAGCAACTAATTTCTTTGAATTACCACTTGTCAAGGCGATGATACCTCTTAAAGTTCGTATCTCTCTGCAACTATATTGATCAAAAGGCATGTTGTAAGATGCCTTGAGACCTTAGAATCACAGGCCAACTTATGGATTTATTTGTGGAGTGGGCAGGCTTTTTGTCTGTGGAGTTTGATTTCATGCCGGACATTCAATCACGTCAGTCCAGCAAGAGAGAGAAAGATGATATCATTTAGCCTATCCATCTAAAATGAAGTAATATGTGCCGAACATAAGAAATTTCATTTTGGTTAATAACAATCTCTCCTCACCGAGCATTTTCTCATTGTTCAATATTGTCCTTAAAAATAATCCATTTGGTTAACTAGTTCATGAAACTTTGAGAAATAGGCTCGGTTTATTCTTATATGTTAAGTGTAGCATCGTGTCACGTGCCTTTTTATTGTCTGACATGGATTGCTAGGTGAATATTATGTTGATAGTAGAGGTGAGCATTGAGTCTGTTTCAACTCAAGAACCAAATTGAGTAGACCTCGACCAACCGGATCAAGGCCGATTCTAAGAAGAATAGGTTCGATTCTTGGTTTCATGAACCCAAAACTAGCCTAGGATCATTTGGTTCCTAGTTCCATCACCGTGAAATCGTCTCAACTAATCCGGTTCCTAGGTTGACATGATTTTGAAGTCATTATTTAATAAATAAATAAAAATGCACCTATAGAAAATTGAAATCATGATCTTCAACATGAACAAACACCAGCATAACCATTTGACAATATATATATATTTATTTTTTTTATAGTGAGATTATGCTACTTTTATAGTTAACAAGAATTTGTTGTTTTATCCAAAATATATATTTTCCAAACACGACCAGTTCGATTTAGTGTTCCAATCTTTTGAAATTGGCTCATCTTAAAACCGATCACTAGAGCTAGTGGACATTATACTTTTCTTTTTCCAGGTTAGCGAACTCAATTTTTCTCCTTTTTTTTCCGGTCTTTTCCTTTCCAATTCTCGTCCTTCTTCCTCCGTCTACCTTAGCTACTAGTGCACTCCGTTGATCATAACTGCACTACGGCGACCACCTCCCTCTATGATTGTAATGTACTCTATTTTTTCTCCCTAAGAGAATCAAAGAAAATCGAATATTTACAATGAGGGAGACAAAGTTATTGCTTCGAAGCAGAGAAGTATATAAATATCAATATATAACAAAAGATGAAAAGATCTCTAAAAAGCAAATACATGTATTTAAAAAAAAAATAGTAAAACAGTGGAAAACATTGAAAAATTAGCAATTGCTTTAAAAAATGACTCTTTATAGAACAGTTTGGCTAGAAAGCTCAATTGTATATAGGAGCTTAAACAATATAAATCATAAAAAAATGCAATGTAATAATTAAAATCAAGCCAATAAATTCTGGTGATATAATGTTCATCTAAGAGATCACTAGACCCATCTCCATAAATTGTTGAAATTATAACATACGCAATTAGGATTGACAATAAATTTGGATTTGAGCAAAAATGGAAGGACCATTGTTAGATGTTCTCTCTGATGATTGCTATACTTATCATTCGGCATTTACGTTATGAGAACAAAGAGAATGCTGATAATGTCATTTTAGGAAAAAAAATGTCGAATCTCGAGTAGAGTACATATCCTAAATTAAAAGCCTAAAATAATTATGGCTAAAAGAATTAGAAAAAAAAAAAAACTAAAGGAGAAAAATCGCGTCAAAAGAGAAGGTAATTATTGACATATTGGCATTTCCATGATAACGGCATCCAAGGCTTCGGAAGGAGAACGCAGTTTAGGCTGCGCATGACAACGCTTCTCTTCCGGGAAGAGTTTTTTCAGAAATGGTTCTTTTCTATTTTCGCTCCGGGAACAATTTCGAGTAAAAGAACCCGTTTGTGAACGACACAAAATTTCTACTCTTGGAATAGAAAAAGAATAGAAATGCATTTGTAACGCAACAATTTTTTTTTTTGTATTTATTTATTTTTATTCTTGCCGACAGGTCGCCGCCGGCCGCCGGCCGCCCGCCCGCCGCCGCCACAGACGATGGGCTTCCGGCCGGCGGTCGTCGGCGGTCGATGGGCTTCCGGCGGCAACCGGCGGTGATGGTCGGCGGCGGCGTCGTGCGTCGGGCGGCGGGCTGGCGGCGGGTCGGCGGCGGTGACCGGGCGGCGGCCACGGTGGCGGCGGGCAGCGGCCGGCGGGTTCGGCGGTCGATGGGCTTCGACGGAACCGGCGGTGACGGTTGGCGGCAGCGGGCGTGCGCGGCGGGCGGATGGCGGCCGGGCGGGCGGAGACGGTGGCGGCGGGCGGGCGACCGGCGGTCGGCAGCGGGTCGGCGACCGTGGCAACGACCGGGCGGCCGCCCAGGGCGGCGACGGCGGCGGGCGGCGGCGACTGGGGGGCGGCGGCGGGCGGCCGGCGACCGGTGGAGGCGGCGGCGGCCGGCGGCATGGCGGCCGCGACCGCGGCGGCGGCGGGGCGGCGGGCGACGGGCGACCGGCGGCGGCGGCGGCGGCGGTGGGCGGTGGCTCCAGGCGGTTGACGGTGGTCGCGGCAAGAAAAGGAAATAAAAGAAAATTAAAAAAGAAAATCAGCTTATTTCTAGAAATTGTTCCCGGGACAAGAAGCAAATTTTTTTTGTTTTCGTTTCGCTCCAAATCTATTCCTGGGCTAACTTTCATTCCCTAATAGAAAAACAACAGCGTTACAAAACGCGCCGTTTTTCGTTTAACCAAAGAACGAAATTTGGAGGAACAGAAACGTTGTCATGCAGCACCTTAGCGGGCGCCTCTTCATGGGGTGGGGTGGGGCCCGGTGCGACGGCGGGTGCATTCCGGCTCATACTCTGGAGGCTGGAAGCCGTTGCGATCTTGCAACTCCTGTTAAAAAAAAGAAAAAGATCTGATGGTCCCCCCAACCTCGTACGAAGGAAGTCAACGTGCTGACGTGGGAGCCTCTTGATCCATGACGTGGGCCCCACCAGAAGAGACGTGAACTGGCAACAAGTCCCAATATCGACTTCTCGTGGTAGTGCCTGCATTTTCCATAATCCATCTTAGCTAGTCATTTATGTGTTGGGGCTTGGCAATTTGGCATATCGTATTTACCAACTTATATTGTTTTATTGTCTATGGATGTCACTTATTTTGTTTAATGGTGAAATATTAACTATTTGCTATTATTGTGAGTATTTATATCTTTCAGAAGTAAAATAAGTTACCCAATTTAATTGTCCAAGGAGTGACCGTTGCCCGCAATACGCTAGTTCTTCTAACTAGATTATTTTGTTGCTTGTGGCTATCAATATTTCAATATTTGATTTGCTCTAGAATTATACGTTTTCTAATTTTGTTTTTTCCCCCTTATTTAAGGCATCTTACTTGGTGGGAGTACGATACGAGGAAATCACACCAAGTAAAACTTTCCAATTTCAAACTTTTCAAGAAAGTCATTTAATTTCTTGAAATTAAGTGCGGTGGAGAAGCCACAATTGTTTTTAAAGACTAATGGTTTATTAGCTCATCATCTTCCGTATAAAAATGATTAACATATATATAATATTGGATGATATCGTTTGCTGGAGTATCAACAGAAATATTGATGAAATATGGCATGTTGCAAGGTGATTTGAACTTTTGACAAATGGATTGCGTTGAGTTCACTTGATGGTACTTCACTTGCGTAAAAAGTGTGTCGAGCGAGGTCTAATAGAGGTGATTTTTAGAAATTTGAGTGGTGGAAAGTAATTGCATTAAAAAAGAAAATCTAGATTGACTAGAAATGCATAGAATTGAATTACATAAAAAGGAAAAGTATAGAGAAATGTAAATGGGCATGGAATTGAAAATTGTAAGGAAAATATAAAATAAAAAGTCCCTACAAAGTGTGTTCTCCACTTCAACTCTTGGGCTTTTTTTTATGCTATAGTTGCCTAATTCTCTAAAAAGATCTCTAACTCTATGTATAATTTCAATTCTATCTTGAATTTATTATTATCCAATTTTTTTCCAAACTTTCACTATAATCCCAAATATGCCCACAAATTCAATAGTCTCCATTAGTTTCTTCAAAATTATTAATATTAGGACAAGTTAGAGGGTTATTATTAGAGCGGGCATCTTCATCAATACCCCACCTTCATATAGACCAACAATAGACTCTTGATATTGGTAATCTTGAAGAAAGTGAAACTATTGAAGGTGTGAGCACATTTGTGATTAGAACAAAAATTGGGGATCCTTTTGGATAAAAGAAAAAAGTTTGGAGTGTAGTTGGAATTAAATCTAAAGTTGAGGGAGAAAGGACTGTGCTAGCGTGGATGCACTGTTGCTTCCTATGAGAAATTGTGCAGTTTGGGCCGTCCATTTCATTTTGTATAATGGGCAACCATATGTAAATTTGTTGAAATATCATTAGGACCTCACATCTGATATTTCTTTATTGAAAATTCTCTTTGATTTCTTTCCAATTTCTCTTCACTTTCTCTCTATATTAATTGTCGCTCCCCATCATTAGGAGTACTAGCTCTATTTCCAGATATAGCTCCTGGAGATTTAGAGTTGTAGTTGTCACCATTTTTCTTGTTAATTTGAGTTTGTGTCATCATTTCAGAATAATCTTAATTGCCTTTCCAGTATCCTTAGTTATCGCCCCCACTGTTTCTCGGTTTTCCGAAGCTTCTGAGCACGATTACTACCACATTGCATGGTCAGTGAATAAGAACTGGATCTCTCTCTGTTGTTCCTTCTTGCTCTGTGTCCTTACCTTTTCTGTGTGACGTTTAACAATGGTCACCGGCGAGGAAACCAAATGAAAGTCACTGAAATTCATATGGTTAGTCTATGGTAATGTCATTAAGTGCCTGAATTTGCCTTGTCAGTTCTTCGCATTCTGCCTATCTTCTGCAATACTGAGGCATCATCCTCGGAAAGGCCCGTGAACGGAGATGGTTGCCTTGTGGAGGTTGAAGATGGATGATGGCTGAATAAGAGGCACTTAATCTCGTATTTTATTTTCCGGGGAAGTCAATGGTTATTTGAATGTTAATTTTTCCAGCTTTTGATATGTTAGATTCTAGGAACGATGGAACGTTGAAGGAGAGACGAAACACACGGCATACATTACACGTCTATTAATTGATAACGCCACAGTAATAATTCCAAGAGAGGATTCAGTTGATATTCCTGATTTACATTATCCAGTTCAAATCCCGTTTGGTACGGGGCTCAAATTTGAAATATAATTTGCGGTTTCTTCCTTTTTTCTAATTGCTTGGGTTCATTCGGAGCCGTTAGCTTCCATCATTTATCTTTTAAAAATATGCGGTTATCACAAATGGATTCTTAAAGTCTTCGAAAAAATACGACCTAGTTTCATGCCTTCTCTTTCTCTCTAGTTCTTCCTCTCTCTTATAACCGACTCAACGGAGAGACCCGATCAATATTTACTTTGATTTAAGCCCATCCAATCGACTAATGTCTAATTTCTAGTTTAATTGTTATATTATGAATGCTATCCTAATTTGATTGGACAATTTGCGTTTGCAAATAACACTGATTAAGTATTAAAACAGTTCGCAGCGTTTTATGTTTGGCTCAAAATTTTCGCCTTTTTAAAATTTATTTAAGAAACTACGTTGAAATAAGCCGTGTTAGAGTAGAGTATGATTTAAAACACCTTCTCCAGTTTATCCTCTATTAATTTTAAATTCAATAAGAGGATGAATATTCATGAAGTTCCTCTTTATTCATTTGCAGAAATTTAGATCCAGTAAGAATAGGAACCCGATATGCATCAAATCACTAAGCTAAAAGCAAAAGCACTGTAACTGTATCGAAAAAAAAAAAAAAAAGCACTGTAACTATCGTTCTCTCAATTTTGGCTTTAAACGTTATATAGATTAGAGTGCCCTTTCTTCTAAAGATTTAAAAAAAAAAAAAAAAAAAAAACCTTAATTTCATTTTTTCCATGGGGTGAAAATTTGTGGTTAAACTAATGTGCTTATCTTTCTTTATATCGGCTCCCACACCTACCGCCCACTTTAGATCGGCTTCCACACCTACCGCTCACCAAACGAAAAAGAAAAAGAAGGATTGCATCGAAAAGTGTATCATCAACATTCCCCCATTGCACCGACTAGCTTATGTTAGATAGCGCTAATTGACCCAAGCCAACATATTTGATTGGGTTTGAGAAACTTTACTACAAAGTAATTGCAAATATCCAATAATCGGGTCCCGTAACGTGAATCAGGACACTTCATTGATGCAAATTCTAATCATAAACGTTGTCGTGAGAGTGTAGAGCATATTGGAAGATATCTATATTAATATACAAAATTATTGATTGGGATATCACTTTTTATTTGCAAAAGACAGGACTATTGTATGATATTAGACAATGCATGACAACTCAAGTACAATTGCATAATTGAATAATCAAAATGTGTTAGGATGGTGTACAATAGGCATGACGTGCTAACCGTAACCAGTGATGGATGGGCTTTGTAGAAGTGATTATACGCAAATGGCTAACTGTGATCTAGGTAAACGGGAGATTGGAGAGAAAGACCTAAGTAAAGTTGCTCGATCAGAACCAAATCTATAGATTAGGCAAGTGTTAATAATTTGAATAATCTTTCAAGTGTACCAAATAAATATGTAATATATAGGTGATCTTGGGTTTGAACGTTTTGTTTACATTGAATAAACGATTTTCTTAAGGAGCATTCGTCATTAATACTCCTTCGATTCGAAGGAATCTAACATGCTAATAACACTTTCCCTACATTCAAATTTTCGATAAAATCAATTGAAATGAAATTACTGTGCATTCACCTACCCTGCATATGCAGAGCTCATATGCCTTTTTCTAACACGTTCTTTCGTCCAAAGCATGCTCTTAAACAGTCAACTTCTGATTAAAAAGAAATTATTAGTGTCAATTTGCAAATCAGAAACCGCAAGGACGACGCAAAGTCGGTAATTACGCGTGATTGACTCGGTGGTCCCTCGTGAATCTTATGATTTTTAAAAATTATTTTGGTCCTATGACCGATTAAGCCCTATCCTCACGTCTGTCCATATATGTTGCACTCGCGTTTCATAACGTAGACAACATGAAGAAGCCTGTCCCTAGTGAAAAAGCACGACCAGTTAAGTGATTGATCTCGATCACTCTTTTGTTGCATCTTTCTCTGCAGGTGTCTTCTTTAGAAGGCTCCTTCTGGGTTCATTTCCGCCTATAAATTCCTTCCAATATTATCCACTTTCCCAGCGATTTCAGATCGAGATACAGAGATGGCGAAGCCAGGTTTAACGGCAATGATGGTGGCAGCTCTTGCTCTGGTGGTGGCCACGGTGGCGACACTCGCCCGTGCCGAGGCGGATGACCCCGTGAAGGTGGACGCCTGGTTCAATGGGCTTAGCCATGCCGATCGCAAGACCACACGCCTCCACTTCTACTTCCACGACACGCTCTCTGGCAAGAACCCCACGGCAGTGCGCGTCGCCAAGGCCACGATGACCGATAAGTCCCCGACGCTTTTTGGGGTGGTCAACATGATCGATGACCCACTGACCGAGGGGACTGAGCCGGAGTCCCCCCTCGTTGGCCGGGCACAGGGGTTCTATGGCTCAGTTGGGCTCGAGTCGACGGCCCTGCACATGAACATGAACCTTGTATTCACGACCCCGGAATACAACGGCAGCACCCTGAGCATATTGGGCCACAATCCGGCACTCGAGACCTATCGGGAGATGCCTATCGTTGGTGGGACTGGCGTTTTCCGGCTGGCAAGTGGGGTCGTGACGGCAAAGACGTACTTTCTCAACCTCACCACCGGCGATGCTGTAGTTGAATATAAGGTCATAGCTTTGCATTACTAGATATATCGTGGCTTGTGTTGTAGTCCAGTCCAAAGGTTATGGAGGAAATTACATCGTTTTAGTTGTGTGCGGATGCTCTGTCGTTTCCAATTTGGTTATGCTCTATGTGCTTCGTGATTTTTCATTGATTTTGGTGGTCTGGAATCTTCCTTTGTGGGCTCTAGATGAACTATAAATTGGACTCGGTTTATCACTGAGTAGGTAATGCTACAATGTTCGCCGCCACGTGAGATCAAGCTTGCTGAAAATGTCAATGATTTTACCCACCTAATAATTATGAAAGTTGATGCAGTCGACGTTAATTTTTTTATTATATTTTGGAGTTCCCATTTTAAAGTTACTGAAACCTAAGATTGTCTTGATTTTGTTTCAATTTGAAAACTCTCATGCGGCAAGCTCAGTCAACCACCACCTAACAATAATATTAAGGGCTGTACGTCTTGTTCAACTTAATAATTGGAATTGGTGCATTTGAACAGGCTTTTACAATGTATTAGGCAATGCATGAAAACTTAAGTAAAATTATATTACTGAATTATATTTGGCTTTACACATCTTGGTCTAGTAAAGATGTGGTAGGAGGGCTTACTATAAGCATAGTGTTCTAGAAGTGACTAGTGATAGATGGGTTCATTAGACATGCCTATATAGAAATGGCTAAGATCTTCTCTCCATTTTCTAATGTACATAGTTTATTGTTCTATCCATCAAGAGTCGTCAAGGTAAAAGGGAGATTAGAGACAAAGACTTAAGTAAAGAAGTTCGACTACAATCAAATTTGTTGATTCCGCATATTGTTCATTTGATTAATTAGGGGTCAATTTTAATGTATAGTGATCTTGAGTTGAATGTTTTATTTATATTGGCTTGACTTGCTTATGGAGCATTCTTCATTAATATATGTAATTAGGAGTGACGATAAATTTGGATTTGAGTGAAAATGAAAGGACCATCATCAACGTTTCTCTCTAATGATTGCTATACTTATCGTTCGACATTTGAATTGTGAGAAAAAAGAGAATGTTGATTATATCATTTTAGGAAAAAAAAAATGTCGAATCTCGAGTAGAGTACATATGTCCTAAATTAAAAGCCTAAAATAATTATGGCTAAAAGAATTAGAAAAAAAAAACTAAAGGAGAAAAATGGCGTCAAAAGAGAAGGTAGTTATTGACATAGTGGCATTTCCATGATAACGGCATCCAAGGCTTCGGGAGGGAGAACGCAGTTTAGCGGGCGCCTCTTCGTGGGGTGGGGTGGGGCCCGGTGCGACGGCGGGTGCATTCCGGCTCATACGCTGGAAGCTGGAAGACGTTGCGATCTTGCAACTCCTGTTAAAAAAAAAAAAAAAAAAAACCCGACGGTCCCCCCAACCTCGTACGGAGGAAGTCAACGTGCTGACGTGGAAGCTTCTTGACCCATGACGTGGGCCCCACCAGAAGAGCCGTGAACTGGCAACAAGTCCCAATATCGACTGGTCTCGTGGTAGTGCCTGCATTTTCCATAATACATCTTAGCTAGTCATTTATGTGTTGGGACTTGGCAATTTGGCATATCCTATTTACCAACTTATATTGTTTTATCGTCTCTGGATATCACTTATTTTGTTTAATGGTGCAATATGAACCATTTGCTACTATTGTGAGTATTTATACTTTCCAGAAGTAAAAGGAATTGCACAATTGAGTTATCCAAGGAGTGACCATTGCTGGCAATATGCTAGTTCTTCTAACTAGATTATTTTGTTGCTTGTGGCTATCAATATTTCAATATTTGATTTGCTCTAGAATTATACGTTTTCTAATTTTGTTTTTTTTTCCCTTATTTAAGGAATCTTACTTGGTGGGAGTACGATACGAGGAAATCGCACCAAGTAAAACTTTCCAATTTCAAACTTTTCAAGAAAGTCAATTAATTTCTTGAAATTAAGTGCGGTGGAGAAGCCACAATTGTTTTTAAAGACTAATGGTTTATTAGCTCATCATTTTCCTTTATAAAAATGATTAACATATATATAATATTGGATGATATCGTTTGCTGGAGTATCAACAGAAATATTGATGAAATATGACATGTTGCAAGGTGATTTGAACTTTTGACAAATGGATTGTGTTGAGTTCACTTGATGGTACTTCACTTGCGTAAAACGTGTGTCGAGCGAGGTCTAATAGAGGTGATTTTTAGAAATTTGAGTGTGGTGGAAAGTAATTGCTTTAAAAAAGAAAATCTAAATTGACTAGAAATGTATAGAATTGAATTACATAAAAAGGAAAAGTATAGAGAAATGTAAATGGGCATGGAATTGAAAATTGTAAGGAAAATATAAAATAGAAAGCCCCTACAAAGTGTGTTCTCCACTTCAACTCTTGGGCTTTTTTTTTTTTATGCTATTGTTGCCTAATTCTCTAAAAAGATCTCTAACTCTATGTATAATTTCAATTCTATCTTGAATTTATTATTATCCAATTTTTTTCCAAACTTTCACTATAATCCCAAATATGCCCACAAATTCAATAGTCTCCATTAGTTTCTTCAAAATTATTAATATTAGGACAAGTTAGAGGGTTATTATTAGAGCGGGCATCTTCATCAATACCCCACCTTCATATAGACCAACAATAGACTCTTGATATTGGTAATCTTGAAGAAAGTGAAACTATTGAAGGTGTGAGCACGTTTGTGATTAGAACAAAAATTGGGGATCCTTTTGGATAAAAGAAAAAAGTTTGGAGTGTAGTTGGAATTAAATCTAAAGTTGAGGGAGAAAGGACTGTGCTAGCGTGGATGCACTGTTGCTTCCTATGAGAAATTGTGCAGTTTGGGCCGTCCATTTCATTTTGTATAATGGGCAACCATATGTAAATTTGTTGAAATATCATTAGGACCTCACATCTGATATTTCTTTATTGAAAATTCTCTTTGATTTCTTTCCAATTTCTCTTCACTTTCTCTCTATATTAATTGTCGCTCCCCATCATTAGGAGTACTAGCTCTATTTCCAGATATAGCTCCTGGAGATTTAGAGTTGTAGTTGTCACCATTTTTCTTGTTAATTTGCGTTTGTGTCATCACTTTCAGAATAATCTTAATTGCCTTTCCAGTATCCTTAGTTATCGCCCCCACTGTTTCTCGGTTTTCCGAAGCTTCTGAGCACGATTACTACCGCATTGCATTGTCAGTGAATAAGAACTGGATCTCTCTCTGTTGTTCCTTCTTGCTCTGTGTCCTTACCTTTTCTGCGTGACGTTTAACAATGGTCACCGGCGAGGAAACCAAATGAAAGTCACTGAAATTCATATGGTTAGTCTATGGTAATGTCATTAAGTGCCTGAATTTGCCTTGTCAGTTCTTCGCATTCTGCCTATCTTCTGCAATACTGAGGCATCATCCTCGGAAAGGCCCGTGAACGGAGATGGTTGCCTTGTGGAGGTTGAAGATGGATGATGGCTGAATAAGAGGCACTTAATCTCGTATTTTATTTTCGGGGAAGTCAATGGTTATTTGAATGTTAATTTTTCCAGCTTTTGATATGTTAGATTCTAGGAACGATGGAACGTTGAAGGAGAGACGAAACACACGGCATACATTACACGTCTATTAATTGATAACGCCACAGTAATAATTCCAAGAGAGGATTCAGTTGATATTCCTGATTTACATTATCCAGTTCAAATCCCGTTTGGTACGGGGCTCAAATTTGAAATATAATTTGCGGTTTCTTCCTTTTTTCTAATTGCTTGGGTTCATTCGGAGCCGTTAGCTTCCATCATTTATCTTTTAAAAATATGCGGTTATCACAAATGGATTCTTAAAGTCTTCGAAAAAATACGACCTAGTTTCATGCCTTCTCTTTCTCTCTAGTTCTTCCTCTCTCTTATAACCGACTCAACGGAGAGACCCGATCAATATTTACTTTGATTTAAGCCCATCCAATCGACTAATGTCTAATTTCTAGTTTAATTGTTATATTATGAATGCTATCCTAATTTGATTGGACAATTTGCGTTTGCAAATAACACTGATTAAGTATTAAAACAGTTCGCAGCGTTTTATGTTTGGCTCAAAATTTTCGCCTTTTTAAAATTTATTTAAGAAACTACGTTGAAATAAGCCGTGTTAGAGTAGAGTATGATTTAAAACACCTTCTCCAGTTTATCCTCTATTAATTTTAAATTCAATAAGAGGATGAATATTCATGAAGTTCCTCTTTATTCATTTGCAGAAATTTAGATCCAGTAAGAATAGGAACCCGATATGCAACAAATCATTAAAGCTAAAAGCGAAAGCACTGTAACTATCGTTCTCTCAATTTCGGCTTTAACCGTTATATAGATTAGAGTGCCCTTTCTCATAAAGATTTTAAATTAAAAAAAAAACCTTAATTTCAATTTTTCCATGGGGTGAAAATTTGTGGTTGAACTAATGCGCTTATCTCTCTTTAGATCGGCTTCCACACCTACCGCCCCCCAAACGAAAGAGAAAAAGAAGGACTGCATCGAAAAGTATATCGTCAACATTCCCCCATTGCACCGACTAGCTTATGTTAGATAGCGCTAATTGATCCAAGCCAACATATTTGATTGGGTTTGAGAAACTTTACTACAAAGTAATTGCAAATATCCAATAATCAGGTCCCGTAACGTGAATCATGACACTTCATTGCTGCAAATTCTAAACATAAATGTTGGCGTGAGAGAGTAGAGCATATTGGAAGATATCCATATTAATATACAATGCCATTGATTGTGATATCACTTTATATTTACGAAAGACAGGACTATAGTATGATATTAGACAATGCATGAGAACTCAAGTACAATTGCATAATAGTATAACAGAAATGTGTTAGGATGGTGTACAATAGGTATGACGTCCTAACCGTAACCAATGATGGATGGGCTCTGTAGAAGCAATTATACACAAGCGATTATACACAAATGGCTAAGTGTGATCTAGTTAAAAGGGAGATTGGAGAGAAAGACCTAAGTAAGAGGCTAGATTAGAATCCAATAGTAAAGTGGCTCGAGCAAAACCAAATCTATAGATTAGGCAAGTGTTAATAATTTGAATAATCTTTCAAGTGTAGTGAATAAATATGTAATATATAAGTCATCTTGGGTTTGAACATTTTGTTTACATTGGATAAGTGATTTTCTTATGGAGCATTCGTCGTTAATACTCCTTCAATTTTGAAGAAATGTAACATGCTAATAACACTTTCCCTACATTCAAATTTTCGATAAAATCAAGTGAAATGAAATTACTGTGCATTCACCCACCCTGCATATGCAGAGCTCATATGTCTTTTCCTAACACGTTCTTTCGTGCAAAGCATGATCTTAAACAGTCAACTTCTGATTAAAGATCAAAAACCGCTAGGACGATGCAAAGTCGGTAATTACGCGTGATTGACTCGGTGGTCCCTCGTGAATCTTTTGCTTTTTAAAAATTATTTTGGTCCTATGACCGATTAACACCTATCCTCACGTCTGTCCATATATGTTGCACTCGCGTTTCATAACGTAGACAACATGATGAAGCCTGTCCCTAGTGAAAAAGCACGACCAGTTAAGTGATTGATCTCGATCACTCTTTTGTTGCATCTTTCTCTGCAGGTGTCTTCTTTATAAGGCTCCTTTCTGGGTTCATTTCCGCCTATACATTCCTTCCAATAGTATCCACTTTCCCAGCGATTTCAGATCGAGAGACAGAGATGGCGAAGCCAGGTTTAACGGCAATGGTGGTGGCAGCTCTTGCTCTGGTGGTGGCCACGGTGGCGGCACTCGCTCGTGCTGAGGCGGATGACCCCGTAAAGGTGGACGCCTGGTTCAATGGGCTTAGCCATGCCGATCGCAAGACCACACGCCTCCACTTCTACTTCCACGACACGCTCTCTGGCAAGAACCCCACGGCAGTGCGCGTCGCCAAGGCCACGATGACCGAGAAGTCCCCGACGCTTTTTGGGGTGGTCAACATGATCGACGACCCACTGACCGAGGGGCCTGAGCCGGAGTCCCCCCTCGTTGGCCGGGCACAGGGGTTCTATGGCTCAGTTGGGCTCGAGTCGACGGCCCTGCACATGAACATGAACCTCGTATTCACGACCCCAGAATACAATGGCAGCACCCTGAGCATATTGGGCCGCAATCCGGCACTCGAGACCTATCGGGAGATGCCTATCGTTGGTGGGACTGGCGTTTTCCGGCTGGCAAGTGGGGTCGTGACGGCGAAGACGTACTTTCTCAACCTCACCACCGGCGATGCTGTAGTTGAATATAAGGTCATAGCTTTGCATTACTAGATATATCGTGGCTTGTGTTGTAGTCCAGTCCAAAGGTTATGGAGGAAATTACATCGTTCTAGTTGTGTGCAGATGCTCTGTCGTTTCCAATTTGGTTATGCTCTACGTGCTTCCTGATTTTTCATTGATTTTGGTGGTCTGGAATCTTCCTGTGTGGGCTCTAGATGAACTATAAATTGGACTCGGTTTATCACTGAGTAGGTAATGTTACAATGTTCGCCGCCATGTGAGATCAAGCTTGCTGAAGACGTCAATGATTTTACCCACCTAATAATTATGGAAGTTGATGTAGTCGACGTGAATTGTTTTATTATATTTTAGAGTTCCCATTTTAAAGTTACTGAAACCTAAGATTATGTCTTGATTTGGTTTCAATTTGAAAACTCTCACGCGGCAAGCTCAGTCAACCACCACCTAACAATAATATTCAGGGCTATACATCTTGTTCAATTTAATAATTGGAATTGGTGCGTTTGAACGGGCTTTTACAATATATTAGGCAATGCACGAAAACTTAAGTAAAATTATATTACTGAATTATATTTGGCTTTACACATCTTGGTCTAGTAAAGATGTGGTAGGACGGCTTACTATAAGCATAGCATTCTAGTAGTGACCGGTGATAGATGGGTTCATTAGACATGTCTATATAGATATGGCTAAGGTCTTCTCTCCATTTTCTAATGTACATAGTTTAGTGTTCTATCCATCAAGAGTTGTTAAGGTAAAAGGGAGATTGGAGACAAAGACTTAAATAAAGAAGTTTGACTACAATCAAATTCGTTGATTCCGCATATTGTTCATTTGATTAATTAGGGGTCAATTTTTTGGGAATCTATGTAATGTATAGTGATCTTGAGTTGAATTTTTTATTTATATTGGCTTGACTTGCTAATGGAGTGTTCTTCATTAATATATGTAATTAGGAGTGACGATAAATTTGGATTTGAGTGAAAATGAAAGGACCATCATCAATGTTTCTCTATAACGATTCCTATACTTATCATTCGGCATTTGAGTTTGAGAATGCTGATTATGTCATTTTAGGAAAAAAAAAATGTCGAATCTCGAGTAGAGTACATATGTCCTAAATTAAAAGCCTAAAATAAGTATGGCTAAAAGAATTAGAAAAAAAAAAACTAAAGGAGAAAAATCGCGTCAAAAGAGAAGGTAGTTATTGACATATTGGCATTTCCATGATAACGGCATCAAGGCTTCGGAAGGGAGAACGCAGTTTAGCGGGCGCCTCTTCATGGGGTGGGGTGGGGCCCGCTATGACAGCGGGTTGCATTCCGGCCCATACTCTGGAGGCTGGAAGCTGTCGCGATCTTGCAACTCCTGTTAAAAAAAAAAGAAAAAGATCCGATGGTCCCCCCAACCTCGTACGGAGGAAGTCAACGTGCTGACATGGAAGCTTCTTGACCCATGACGTGGGCCCCACCAGAAGAGACGTGATCTGGCAACAAGTCCCAATATTGACTGGTCTCGTGGTAGTGCCTGCATTTTCCTTAATCCATCTTAGCAAGTCATTTATGTGTTGGGGCTTGGCAATTTGGCATATCGTATTTACCAACTTATATTGTTTTATCATCTATGGATGTCACTTATTTTATTTAATGGTGAAATATTAACTATTTGCTACTATTATGAGTATTTATACCTTCCAAAATTAAGAGGAATTGCACGATTTAATTGTCCAAAAAATGACTATTGGTGGCAATATGCTAGTTCTTCTAACTAGATTATTTTGTTGCTTGTGGTTATCAATATTTCAATATTTGATTTACTCTAGAATTATACGATTTCTAATTTTGTTTTTTTCCCCTTTCATATTTAAGGAATCTTACTTGGTGGGAGTACGATACAAGGAAATCCCACCAAATAAAACTTTCCAAATTCAAAATTTTCAAGAAAGTCAGTTAATTTCTTGAAATTAAGTGTGGTGGAAAAGCCGCATTTGTTTTTAAAGATTAATGGTTTATGTTGATGCCTTAATTTTATTTAGGTCTATTTTATTTTATTTATTAAGTTTTTATTTTCTTTATTGGATAATAAATAAACAAATAACAGAAAAAACAAGAAAAACAGAAAAAAGCCACTCCTCTGAGCTTCCTCGGCCCATTTCTGCCTCAACCTAGCACAGCCAAGTCTTCTTCTTCCTTGCGCCATTGCAGCACACACATCGAAGGCGTGACGCCAGAGCGGAGGGGAGGAGCAGCGATGCACATGGAGTAGCTGGCACCGGACGACGATGGGACATGGAGCAGGGGGTAAGCTGGCGTCGGATGGGACGCCGGTTCGGCTGGCGAAGGCTGCAGCAATCGACAATCGAGCTCCGTCGACCGGCCACCCCTTGGCCTATAAATAGGCCCTCCATCCCCGACGAAGAACACACACACGGAGGAAGGAGAAAGGGAGAGAGACCGAGGTCGCGACCCTTGGACACCCCACTAAGAGACTTCAGGGGGGCCGAGGGCTCGCGGCTTCAGATCTGGGCTTCACCAGAGTAGAGATCAGAGAGAGAGAGAGGCCACCGGAGCTCGAGACCCCGTGAGAGACTTCGAGGAGCTCGAGTGCAAGGCCGGTCGAGGCGGAGTGAGCTTAGAGGGGTCCTCGAGAGACTTCGAGGAGCTCGAAGGGCGAGCCCGAGCCCGAGAGAGAGAGCCTTGGCTAGATCTAACCAAACCCAGGCCTCGCCGTCATCATCGTTACTCGCCGTGGCTTCCACCGTTGCAAATCGCCCCCTGTCGTCGCTGTTGTTGCCCCTGTTCAAGAAAAAGGTAAAAAACCCGTAGCCGTCGTCCCTGCCATTCATCATAGCCCCTTCCATAGCCGTCGGCGTCATCATCGTTACCACCATCGCCGTCGCCGCAATTTGGAAACCCTAGGGTTCCCAATTTTTCGAGTCACGATCCCTGGTTGTCGGATCGGACCCGGATCGGGGACCGGGTAGGGATTCCGTAAATCTTGGGGGCGCAGAGGTCGGGTCGCAAGTCGGGTTGGATTCGGGTAGGTTTTTGCGGGGAGCCGGGTCGTGAGTTGGGTCGTGGGGCCGAGTGTCCCTAAACACTCGGCCACGATGCCGTTTCTAAAAAAAAAAAAAAAAAAAAGAGAAAAATCTGAATTGGGCCCACCACGCGGGCCCGTCTCGCACTAGGGTCACCGGCCCGGGTCGGACCCAACTCGCCGATCTGACCCGGGTCGACTTTTTAAGTTTTATTTTAAATAAATAATAAATAAATAAATAATAATTTATTTATTTTTAAAAATAAAAAAGATTTATTTTCAAAAATATTTTATTTTTCGAAAAATCAAAATATCAAAAATATTCCATATTTTCCAAAAAATGCCAAAAATACAAAGAAAAAGCCAAAAATTCATGAAAAAGTCAAAAAAATTTAGAAAAAGCCAAAAAGATTTGTATTTTTCCAAAATACCAAAAAATCCAAAAAAGAATCCCTTTTATGTCAAAAAAAAAAAAAAATTAGAAAAAGACTCACAAATGTTTTTCCTCCCAAAAATGCATGGAAAATCCCCAAAAATCCAAAAAGCCTTAGGGTTTAAACAAGATTATGTACCAAAAGGACATTGGTGATTAAGTAGTGTAATCAAGTCCCGCATCCTAATTTCTCTGGTTGTGTAGGAGTGAGTATTTCTCCCGATACTTCACTTGGGTTTCTAATCAACCCACCCCAAATCGATTAGTGGCGACTCCATTTTAAAAATTGATCTGCAAGTTGAAAACTTAGACTATTAAAGTCGTAAATTGGTGGACTTGGGAGAGTCCGGGAATAATTAATTTCAGTCGAGCCATTAGCCTCCGCAAGGCACTCGCCCCTGATGTGGGTGCCGAAAAAAAGAGGTCACGACAGTTTGTTAGCTCATCATTTTCCTTATAAAAAGGATTGATATGTGTATATATATATATAATATTGGAAAATATCATTTGCTAGAGTATCAATAGAAAATTGACGAAATATGACATGTCACAAGGCTAATTGAACTTTTGACAAATGGATTAGGTTGAGTTCACTTGATGGTACTTCTTTTTTTCTTTTTTGGGTCTAAAAACATGGAATTTTTGTTGCTAAACCGAAGATGCTGAATTACAAAAAAGTTCGAGATCCGAACATAATATTAAACAAAGGGGATGCGGGAGATGTGTAACCCAATCCATTGGAAGAGAGCTGGCATGATGGGCTTTAGCAACCCAGTCGGCCGCTTGTTTAAATTCTCTTGACTCAAACTAGATGAAAACTCCTTTTAACTGGCTTAGAAGATTAGTGCAATCTTTAATGATGGACCTGGGGGCCATGGCGTTTCATCCCAGCCCATAATGCATCTAACAAGCAATAAACTATCTGTTGATAAGATGACTTGTAGATCAGAGGAAAGTATAGCTACACCTTAGGGGTTCCTTCGTGTGTTTCTTTCTTCCTTCTGCTGTTTAACCCACCAAAGTGCAGCTCGCAAAGCTAGGGCTTCTGCAATTGATGCTGAGGGAGCGAAATTTGCTGCACGAACCCACCTGTGAGCACCCCATCTCTAGTTCTGCAATGGACAATAGCTAAACCCTCCGTAGTTGAGCTATTCCAGGCCGCATCCATGCTCAGTTTGAAGCCGATTTGGGTTGGAGAGGGCTCCTTCAGCTTTTCACCAGATTCTGCAGGTTCTTTTGCTTTATTTTGGGTGAGTTTGCTATCTCCATACTTCGCAACTAACTGAGTCGTGTAAATTGCTTCCTCAATCATTAAGCTCAGGTTTGGTTTTTTTGCTTGAAAGATGAGGTTGTTTTGCGCCTGCCAAATTCTCCAAACCAGATCGGCAAATATGGCCTTTGCTTCTTGGGTATCTCACGTGGTAAGGTTCTCCCACACCCATTTGTCCATTCGATTACATATCTGAGGTGATAGATCTACTTTTATCCTCTGACACGCCCATATTTGATTTGTCCAGGGACACAAAATGAATATGTGTTCTGTTGTTTCGGGCACTTGGCCGCAGAATGGGCATTCAAGTTCAGGTAGCATTTTACTTTTGTATAAATTCTCCTTTGTAGGCAAAGTGTTGTTGCTCACACTCCAAATTAAGAATTTGACTTTGGGGGAGGTCTTTAGCTTCCAAATCTCAGTCCAAAGTTTTTTTGGTGGCTGGTAGGATGTAGATGGCTGGTTTTTCGTTTGGGTTTTGTCTGGGTTGCGAAGCTTGTTATATCCACTTTTTACTGTGTATGAGCCTGAGTTGTTGGCTGTCCAAATAAGCTTGTCTGGCCTGGGTGAGTGGCTTAAAGAAGTCGCTAATATTTCTTTGACAATTCTCTCTTCCAAAAACTCTTGCAGTAAAGGAATGTTCCATCCTCCTTCATTATGATCCATTACTTCAGCTACCAAGTGGGGTTCATTTTGGTTTGCTGGACCTCCAATTTTGCCTGAAAGTAGCCATCTATCCTCTCTAATTTTGATCTTGTTACCATTGCCCACCTCCTATTTAATCTCTGGCTCAATTGTATCTCTCCATAGTAGTAAGCTTTGCTAGCCCCAAGAGGGTCGGGAACCCTTGTTCGCTGTCCAGAACTCCCCTCTGGGAAAGTAGAACCCTTTGGACAGTCTGCTCCATATAGCATTCGGGTCTTGAGTGAGCCTCCAAGCTTGTTTCCCCAACATCACCTTGTTAAAGTCGACTAGGTCTTGAAACCCAAGCCCCCCCGAGTCTTTTCTCTTTTTTAGAGTGTCCCATTTTTCCCAATGTACCCCCTTTCTATTGGCATTTTTCTTCCACCAGAACGAAGAAACTTTCTTTTCAATAGCTCTACAAATTGATATGGGGAGTTTGAAAATAGACATGATAAACTGAGGTAATGCTTGTTCTACCGTTTTGATCAGAATCTCTTTGCCTGCCTTCGACATTAGCTTCTCTTTCCATCCTTCCAATTTACTATCAATTTTTGCAAGAACTCAGGAAAACATTTGCTTCTTTGTTTGTCCCTAGTCTGAAGGAACACCTAGATATTTCCTTGTTTTCTCCATGATTGGCACTCTCAATTCTGCTGCTATATTCTGTTTTAAGCCTTGGGGATAGTTTTTCCCAAAATAAATACTTCACTTGTTGAGATTGATGGCTTGTCCAGATGCAAAGCAATACCGATGCAAGATATTTGCTAATTTTTTAGCCTCGGTGATAGAGCCATTTAGGAAGAAAATAACATCATCCGTGAATAAGAGATGTGATAGTGTAGGGTAGTATTGATTCAGTTTAATGCCCTTTAAGGTAGCGTATGAGAACGTTTCTGTTTCTCATGGTTTCTGTTCTTTTGTTCCCCGGAACAAAAAAAGAATAGAAACCTGTTTGGTAATGCCACATTATTTTTTTGTTCCCGGAATAAAAACTTAGCTCGGGAATGGTTTGGGAACGAAACAAGAAGCAAAAAAAGTTGCTTCTTGTTCTCGAGAACAATTTCTAGAAATAAGTTGATTTTTTTTTTAATTTAATTTTATTTCCTTTTCTTGTTGTGACCACCTTCAACCGGTTGGAGCCACTACCCACCGCTGCCGCCGCCGCCGCCGGTTGCCGGCCACTCGATGCCGCCGTTCGCGGGCCGCGCGGTCGCGCCGCCGCCTCGCCCTCGCCGCCGCCGTCGCCACCAGCTGGTCACCGCCGCGCTGTCGGCCCACCAGCGGGAGGGGGCAACCACGGGAGGGGGCAGCCGATGGGCTTCCGGCGGTGCCCGGCGGTGACGGTTGGCGGCCGACGGTCGTGCGGTGGTGGCGGTTGGCGGGCCGGTGGCGGCAACCGGCGGTGGGAGGCCGCGGCGATCCGTCGGCAAGAATAAAAATTGAATAAATACAAAAAAGAAATTGTTGCATTACCAAATGCATTTCTATTCTTTTTCTATTCCAAGAGTAGAAATTTTGTGTCATTACCAAACGGGTTCTTTTACTCAGAAATTGTTCTCCGGATCAGAAATAGAAAAGAACCATTTCTTAAAAAAAAAAACTCTTCCCGGGAACAGAAGCGTTATCATGCGCAACCTAAGCTGCTGTCTTAAAAAGCTTTCAGTATTAAGGAGGATAGAAGGTTGGCCATAATAATGAAAAGATAGGGAGATAGGGGGTTTCCTTGTCTGATCCCTCTAGTTGACTTGAAGTAATTACCTGGCTCCCCATTAATTTTGATGCTAAAAGATACTAAGGATATACATTGTTTGACCAAAGACACCCATTTGTCACATAAACCAATTTGTAGCATACAATCACATATGAAATCTCATTCTACCCTATCATAAGCTTTTTGCATATCAAGTTTCAGAACCACTTGGAATTTTCACTTACTTTTCCTTACTCTTAGCTAATGTAAGACCTCCTGAACTATAAAAATATTATCTTGTATTTGACGCCCCCCCACAAATGCACTTTGTTATGGACATATAAGTTTCTTCTCCTCTACAGAGGGGAAAACAAAGATATAGTACCTAGGTTCGATCATTTCGCATTTTACCAAATCAGTCTTCCATGCTTTCTTCATAGTGCTGGAAAAGGCTTGAAAATTGACATTCGGCTTTGAGAAAAGTTTACCATATAGAATAAGTTCACGTTCCCATCTTTATGATTTAGGAATTTCATCGACCAGCTTGGTTACATCTTCCTCTAACCACAAATCACCCATACTCTTGCAAAGTGCCATTACTCTAAGTTGATTATCCTATGTGCTCTCCATCCTATGGCTGAAAGGATGAAAGAAAATCTCAAGAAGATGTAGCTGTCAAGCGCGAATATTGGTAAGATTCTAAATTTAGGAGTGAAGGGAGCCCTAGCTAGTTTGAGAGTTTTCTGGGCAAGTAGTATATATAATCTGTGTCAAATTATTTTTTGTAGGTCTTGTCTGAAAAGAAGGATTTAGCTATTGGGTGCGGAAATCGCCCAAGAAAGGATGCTTAACCAGGTTGCACTCATTTTCTCCGATGCTGTGTTTGTGAGACAACATCCCAAACCATCGGTGCTTAATCAGGTTGCACTTGATGGTACTTCACTTGTGTAAAAAGTGTGTCGAACGAGGTCTGAATGGAGGTGACTTTTAGAAATTTAGGTGACTTTTAGAAATTTGAGTGTGGTGGAAAGTAATTGCATTAAAAAAGAAAATCTAAATTGACTAGAAATGTATAGAATTGAATTACATCAAAAAGGAAAAGTATAGAGAAATGTGAACGGGCATAGGGACACCCTCAAGCTCGACGTCCCCGACCCCTGCTCCCTCTCCCAGCTCCGCCGCATCCTCGCCGGCCGCCTCCTTCCGCCTCTCCCTCAACCGCACCGATGAGCTCCGGTCGCCGGATCCCGCCACTTCCCTCCAGTCCCTCGGCCTTGTGTCCGGCGACCTTTTCTACTTCTCCCTCGGGCCCGATGCGCTCACTTCTCCTTGGGTAGGCGATGGCTCCTCGAGCGCCGAATCCTCCGCAGGGACGTCGGGTCGGGTCGGGTCTCCCTAGGGCACGTGGAGATGGATTCCGAAGATCTGCCTGGGGGGCGGCCTCGGGAGGTTGCGGATTCGGAGATGGTCGATTCGGTGCCTGAAGATGCGCCAGGAGCCGATGCTTCGGGGAGCGCCGGGGATCCAGGTAATTCCGTCTCTGCAAGTGTTGATTTTGAGGGCGACGGCGTTGTGGCCGCGGATGACTCGACTGGGGTTCGCAGCAAGTTCTCCGAGCCTTACTTTCTGAGGAGGGTTTTGAGAGAGGAATTGGGTGGGGACGGTGGTGACCATAGGCTTCTGGTTATTGCGGTGCACGCTGTTCTGATGGAATCCGGTTTCATCGCGGTTGATCCGGTGACTGGAATGCCTTCCGATCGGTTTCATCTCTCCGATCAATGGCCTTCCACGGCGTTTACGATGACGTTGCAGTACAGTCTGCCTGAGCTTGTGGCTAGGACGCAGGGTCTGAATGTAACTTAGAGTGCTGTTCTGAAGTTTGAGAGTTTAGGTCACTTTATAAGTGTCTATGGTCGTCTGGCTGAAGCCAAGTCGGCGTTGCGTAGAGTCTGTTTGAACGAGCGCAGATTTGCTCCTATTATAGACGTGACGTGGGTGAAAGGCGATGACAATGTGGAAGTGAATGGGGATGGTGGATCTTTGAATTTGAGCTCTGAAAACAAGTGTTTGAGTTTTGGAAGATTGTAAAAGATGGTTTGGCATTGCCGCTGTTGATAGACCTAACTGAAAGAGTCGGTTTGCCGCTTCCATCTTGCTTCACATGCCTTCCAACGGAACTGAAGCTCAGGATTTTGGAATTGCTTCCTGGAATTGACCTTGCAAGGGTAGGGTGTGTATCTTCTGAACTACGGTATTTGGCATCCGATAATGATTTGTGGAAGCAGAAGTATGTTGAGGAGTTTGGAGAGCGGATAGAAAGCAGCCGAGAGATCAATTGGAAGCTGATTTTCACATCTGAGGCGAAGAAGAAGAGGAAGAGGGAGAGTAGTTTGTGGTTGTGGAAGATGCCTACTGCTCGTATGCCTTTCTCCGTAAGGTTCAGAGGGTTCCGAACCCTTCCGGCGTTCCAGGAGTCATAGGTGGAGATTATGACCGTCTGCCCGGCCTTGGGGTTCCTCCTCCTTTTGGCCCGCCCTTTCGTCGAGTTCAATTCCGGCGGAATATCATCCCCAGCTGCAATCTGGGAGGACTTAATGGCTGACGTGAGTTGGGTTTTGGACGGATCTTGATCGACTGTCAAGCAATGGCTGCTGAGAAATGGTGGCTTGGAGGCATCTAATGAAGTTGATGAAACCTAACCTGCATAAAAAAAAAAAGAAAAAAAAGAAATGTAAACGGGCATGGAATTGAAAATTGTAAGGAAAATATAAAATTTAAAGCTCTTACAAAGTGTGTTCCCACTTGTGTGTTCTCCACTTCAACTCTTAGGCTTTTTTATGCTATTGTCACCTAATTCTTTGAAAAAGTCTCTAACTCTATGTATAATTTCAATTCTATCTTGAATTTAGTATTATCTAATTTTTTTTGCAAACTTTCACTATAATCCCAAATATACCCACAGATTCAATAGTCTCCATTGGTTTCTTCAAAATTATTAGTATCGGGACAAGTTAGAGGGTTGTTATTAGAGTGGGCATCTTCATCAATACCCCACCCTCATATAGAATAACAATAGCCTCTTGATATTGGTTATCTTGAAGAAACTAGTGAAGGCGTGAGCAGATTCATAAATTGAATAAAAATTGGGGATCTTTTTTGATAAAAGAAAAAAGTTCGGAGTGTAGTTGGAATTAAATCTAAAGTTGAGGGAGAAAGGACTGTGTGTGTGTGGACGCACTGTTGCTTCCTTTTAAGTAATTGTGCAGTTTGGGCCGTCCATTTCATTTTTGTATAGTAGGGAACCGGATATAAATTTGCTGTGGAAAATCATTAGGGCCTCACACTTGAGATTTCTCGATTGAAAATTCTCTATTATTTCTTTCCAATTTCTCTTCACTTTCTCTCTATATTAATTGTCGCTCTCCATCATTAAAAGTAATAGCTCTATTTCCGGATATAACTCCTGAAGATTTAGAGTTGCAGTTGTCACCGTTTTTCTTGTTAATTTGCGTTTGTGTCATCATTTCAGAATAATCGTAATTGCCTTTCCAGTATCCTTAGTTATCGTCCCCACCGTTTCTCGGCTTTCCGAAGCTTCTGAGCACGATTACTAACGCATTCCATTGTTAGTGCATAAGAACGGAATCTCTCTCTGTTGTTCCTTCTTGCTCTGTCTCCTTACCTTTTCTGTGTGACGTTTAACAATGGTCACCGGCGAGGAAACCAAATGAAAGTCACTGAAATTCATATGGTTAGTCTATGGTAATGTCATTAAGTGCCTGAATTTGCCTTGTCAGTTCTTCGCGTTCTACCTATCTTCTGCAATACTGAGGCATCTTTGTCGGAAAGCCCCGTGAACGGAGATGGTTTTTTTTTGTGGAGGTTGAAGATGGATGGTGGCTGAATTAGAGGCACTCAATCTCATATTTTCTGGGGGAGTTGGTGGTTATTTGAATGTTAATTTTTCTGCCTTTTGATATGTTAGATTCTGGGAACGATGTAACGTTGAAGGAGAGACGAAACACACGGCGTACATTACACGTCTATTAATTGATAACGCCACAGTAATAATTCAAAAAGAGGATTAAGTTGATAATCCTGATTTACAGTATCCAGTTCAAATCCCGTTTGGTACGGGGGGCCAAATTTGAAATATAATTTGTGGTTTCTACCTTTTTCTAATTGCTCAGGTTCGTTCGGAGCCTTTAGCTTCTAACATTTATCTTTTCAACATTTGCGGTTATCACAAATGGATTCTTAAAGTCTTCGAAAATATACGATCTAGTTTCACGCCTTCTCTTTCTCTCTAGCTCTTCCTCTCTCTTATAACCGACTCAACGGAGAGAACGTGAACGTAATTCGGTTCTCAAATCCTCCAAGTATCTAATTACCGAAAAATTTGAGTGACCCGATCAATATTTACTTTGATTTAAGCAACTACAAAATCCGTTTTGAATTTGATACTAATATATACTCACTTGATTTAGCCCATCCAATCGACCAATGTCTAATTTCAAGTTTAATTGTTATATTATGAATACATATCCTAATTTGATTGCACAATTTGCGTTTGCAAATAACACTGATTAAGTATTAAAACAGTTAGCAGCGTTTTATGTTTGGCTCAAAATTTTCGCCCTTTAAAAATATATTTAAGAAACTACGTTGAAATAAGCCGTGTTCGAGTAGAGTATGATTGAAAACGCTTTCTCTAGTTTATCCTCTATTATTTTTAATTCAATAAGAGGATGAATATTCATGTAGTTTCTCTTTATTCATTTGCATAAATTTGGATCCAGTAAGAATCGGAACCCGATATGCAACAAATCATTAAGCTAAAAGCGAAAGCACTGTAATTATCGTTCTCTCAATTTCGGCTTTAACCGTTATATAGATTAGAGTGCCCTTTCTCATAAAGATTTTAAATAGAAAAAAAAAAAAAAAACCTTAATTTCAATCTTTCCATTGGGTGAAAATTTGTGGTTGAACTAATGTGCTTATCTTTCTTTAGATCGGCTCCCACACCTACCGCCCACTTTAGATCGGCTTCCACACCTACCGCCCCCCAAACGAAAAAGAAAAAGAAGGATTGCATCGAGAAGTCTATCGTCATCATTCCCCGATTGCACCAACTAGCTTATGTTAGATAGCGCTAATTGACCCAAGCCAACATATTTGATTGGATTTGAGAAACTTTACTACAAAGTAATTGCAAATATCCCATAATTGGGTCCCGTAACGTGAATCACGACACTCCATTGCTGCAAATTCTAATCATAAACGTTGGTGTGAGAGAGTATCCATATTAATATACGATGCCATTGATTGCGATATCACTTTATATTTGTGAAAGACAAGACTATTGTATGATATTAGACAACGCATGATAACTCAAGTACAATTGCATAATCGAATAATAGAAATGTGTTGGGACGGTGTACAATAGGCATGATGTCCTAACCGTATACAATGATGGATGGGCTCTGTAGAAGCAATTATACGCAAATGGCTAAGTGTAATCTAGGTAAAAGGGAGATTGGAGAGAAAGACCTAAGTAAAGAGGCTCGATTAGAATCCAAAAGTAAAGTGGCTCGATTAGAACCAAATCTATAGATTAGACAAGTGTTAATAATTTAAATAATCTTTCAAGTGTACCGAATAAATATATAATATATAGGTGATCTTAGGTTTGAACATTGGATAAGTGATTTTCTTACAAGCATTCGTCATTAGTACTTCTTCGATTTTGAAGAAATGTAACATGCTAATAACACTTTCCCTACATTAAAAAAAAAAAAAAGATTAGTGTCGATTTGCAAATCAAAAACCGCAAGGATGATGCAAAGTCGGTAGTTACGTGTGATTGACTCGGTGGTCCCTCGTGAATCTTTTGATTTTTAAAAATTATTTTGGTCCTATGACCGATTAACACCTATCCTCACGTCTGTCCATATATGTTGCACTCGCATTTCATAACGTAGACACATGATGAAGCCTGTCCCTAGTGAAAAAGCACGACCGGTTAAGTGATTGATCTCGACCACTTTTGTTGCATCTTTCTCTGGAGGTGTCTTCTTTATAAGGCTCCTTTCTGGGTTCATTTCCGCCTCTAAATTCCTTCCAATAGTATCCACTTTCCCAGCGATTTCAGATCGAGAGACAGAGATGGCGAAGCCAGGTTTAATGGCAATGGTGGTGGCAGCTCTTGCTCTGGTGGTGGCAGCTCTTGCTCTGGTGGTGGCCACGGTGGCAAAACACGCCCGTGCCGAGGCGGATGACCCCGGGAAGGTGGACGCCTGGTTCAATGGGCTTAGCCATGCCGATCGCAAGACCACACGGCTCCACTTCTACTTCCACGACACGCTCTCTGGCAGGAACCCCACGGCAGTGCGCGTTGCCGAGGCCACGATGACCGAGAAGTCCCCGACGGGTTTCGGGGTGGTCAACATGATCGACGACCCGCTGACCGAGGGCCCTGAGCCAGAGTCCCCCCTTGTTGGCCGGGCACAGGGGTTCTATGGCTCAGTTGGGCTCGAGTCGGTGGCCCTGCACATGAACATGAACCTCGTATTCACGACCCCGGAGTACAACGGCAGCACCCTGAGCATATTGGGCCACAACCCGGCACTCGAGACCTATCGGGAGATGCCTATCGTCGGTGGGACCGGCATTTTCCGGCTGGCAAGTGGGATCGTGACGGCGAAGACGTCCTTTCTCAACCTCACCACCGGCGATGCTGTAGTTGAATACAAGGTCGTAGCTTTGCATTACTAGACACTTTGTAGATATATCGTGTCTTGTGTTGTAGTCCAGTCCAAAGGTTATGGAGGAAATTACATCGTTCTTGTTGAGTGCAGATGCTCTGTCGTTTCCAAGTTGGTTATGCTCTACGTGCTTCGTGACTTTTCATTGATTTTGGTGGTCTGGAATCTTCTTGCGTGGGCTCTAGATGAACTATAAATTGGACTCGGTTTATCACTGAGTAGGTAATGTTGCAATGTTCGCCGCCCTGTGAAATCAAGCTTGCTGAAAACGTCAGTGATTTTTCCCACCTAATAATTATAAAATTCGATGCAGTCTACGTGAATTATTATATTTTGGAGTTCTCATTTTAAAGTTACTGAAACCTAAGATTATGTCTTGATTTGGTTTCGGATTCAAAAACTGTCATGCGGCAAGCTCAGTCAACCACCAACTAACAATAATATTCAGGGCTACACGTCTTGTTCAACTTAATAATTGGAATTGGTGCGTTTGAACAGGCTTTTACAATATATTAGGCTATGCATGAAAACTTAAGTAAAATTATATTACTGAATTATATTTGGCTTTACACATCTTGGTCTAGTAAAGATTTGGTAGGAGGGCTTACTATAAGCATAGCATTCTAGTAATGACCAGTGATAGATGGGTTCATTAGACATGCTTATATAGATATGGCTAAGGTCTTCTCTCTCTTTTCTAATCTACATACTTTATCGTTCTATCCATCAAGAGCCGTCAAGGTAAAAGGGAGATTGGAGATGAAGACTTAAAGTAAAGAAGTTTGGCTAGAATCAAATTCGTTGAGTCCGCATATTGTTCATTTGATTAATTAGGGGTCGATTTTTTGGGAATCTATGTAATGTATAGTGATCTTGAGTTGAATGTTTTATTTATATTGGATCGACTTGCTTATGGAGTGTTCTTCATTAATAATCCTTCTATTTTGACCAAAAAAAAAATGTAATACGTTAAATATAAATCATCCTCTACATTCAAAATTTCTATTAAATAAAGTGAAATGATATTCCTATACCTTTATATAACCTACACAAGTATTTCAATCGATAACTTAAAAATATATATATATATATATCACTTGGGTCATTTTAGTGATTTTCTTTGCTAAAAAGTTCCTATATGGTATTAAAACCTTTATTAGCTAGAACGTGCAAAGACATGCCATGTATATCCGCTAAAAAAATGATTTCATTAGCGTCAATTTCCAAATCGCTAACCGAAAAGTCAATGACTTAATAAGATCAGCAAAATAATGGATTCGGTCACTAACTAAAAAGCACAACTAGTTAATGATTTCCCCAACATCTGTTCTTCTGTCGGGAGTAGCCCATCGCCAGCGGGACCAGCATTTTCTGGTTGGTGAGCGGAACAGCCACAACGAAGACGTACTTTCTCAACCTCACCCCCAGCGATGGGTGGTTGAATATAATGTAATAGCTATGCATTACTAGACAATTTGGGCATTGTTATAGTCCACTTCTTCTTTCATTTGGACCTTCGGTTCTTTGCGGGCCAAAGGCTATGGCGTAATTATATGGTTGCAGCTTGTGTGTGGATGAGGTGATGTCCTTTATTTGGTAATGCTCTCTACGTGTTTTCCATTTTCATTGATTTATGGTGGAGAATGAAATTGGACATTATGGTATCTTTGTGTGAGGCTTTAGGTGATCTAAATTGGACACGGTTTATCACCAGGAGAAATTAGTGTTGAAAAATTTAATCAAATAGACTCTGAGAAGAAGACACGCAAACTCTCATCACAATATTCAACAGACTTAAGCCTATTAAATAGGCAGAACATCCAAACCACTTTGCAAGAAAATAGGTACAGAACAACAACAACAAAGACCCATTGACATACCCCACTAACCAGAACATGTGCAGAAACCAACTCCTGAAAATAAGCCACTTCCCTTTGACTAGGACTCCACTATTACATTATTGAAGACATGTAAAAACTAGAAGTTAACTACTTCAACAAGTAGGTGATCTGTACGTTCTGCCGTCTTTAAAAATAGAACTTGCTGAGTATGTCAATGATATTACCCACCTAATAATTTTGAAATTTTGAAGTAATCGACATGAAAACTAACTTTTTGTTTTGGGAATTTCGTATTATAGGTGTCGCGACCTCTTTTTTTCGGCACCCGAGATCGGGTACGAGCGCCTAAGGAGGCTAATGGCTCGGCTGATTTTATTAAGCCTGGACCCTCCCAAGTACACCAATTCACGACTTAATGATCTCGAGTTTTTTAACCTATAAATTAATTTTTAAAATGGAGTCGCCACTAATCGATTTGGGGTGGGTTGATTAGAAACCCAAGTGAAGTATCGGGAGAAATATTCACTCTGCAAACCGGAGAAATTAGGATCGGGGACTTGATTACACTAGTTAATCACTAATGCCCTTTCGGTACCTAATCTTGTTTAAACCCCGAGGTTTTTTGGATGTTTGAGGGATTTTCCATGCATTTTTGGGAGGAAAAACATTTTCTAGGTCCTTTTCTAATTTTTGGACACAAAAGGGATTTTTTTGGTATTTTTGGGAAAATACAAGTCTTTTTGGCCTTTTCGATTTTTTGGGCTTTTTCATGAATTTTTGGCTTTTTTTTTTTTTTTTTTTTTTTTTAATTTTTGATTTTTCGAAAAATAAAATATTTTTTAATATCTCTTGATATTTTTGGAAAATAAATTATTTTTTTTTTATTTTTCTCGATTTTTTTGAAATAAAATATTTTTTAACAATTTTTTAATATTTTTCGATTTTCTGGAAATTAAAACATTTTTTTAATATTTTTTTGAAAATAAAATATTTTTAATATTTTAAAAATATTTATTATTTTATATAAAATAAAACCGACCCGGTCGGATCTGCGGGTTGGGTCCGACCCGGCCGGCGACCCAATCGCGGACGGGCCCGCGTTGGGCCCGACTCGGATTTTTCGGCTTTTTCTTTTTTTTTTTTTTTTTAAATCAAAAACGACGCCGTGGCCGGGCGTTCGGAGACGCCCGGCCCGGCCCGACGACCCGGGTCCACGACCCGTTCCGCGACCCGGCTCCCCGCGAACCCTACCCGACCCGGATCCGACCGCGACCCGGTCTTCCGCCGCGCCCGCGGTCGTGGAATCCCTACCCGGTTCCCGATCCGGTCCGACCCGACAACCCGGATCGTGACCGGAAAATCGGGAACCCTAGGGTTCCCGATCGCGCGCCGAGGCACGACGGCGGGGACGATAGCGACGACGGCGACGGCGACGGCGACGGCGACGGCGACGGTAGTGACGAGAGTTGGACGCGGAGGGGGAAACTATGGCGACGGCAACGGCGGCGGTGGAGGTAGCACTACCCGCGATGGCGTCCGGATGGTGGTGGATGGGCAACTCGGTTTCCCGATCCGGTGCGGCGTCGGGGACCGAGGCGAACGGGCGTGGCACGGCGTCCGGCGGCAACAACAACAAGAACAACTCGACCAGACCCTCCTCGGCCTTGATTTCTCCTCACTCAGGCCAGATCCGAGCCTCCACCGGCCGGATCTGACCTTCTCGAAGTTACTCGCCGCCTGCCCTCCCCGAAGTCTCTCGGTGGAGGGTGGGCTAAGCTCGCGACTCGAGCTCTCTCTTGCACTCACCCTTCGATCCTTCCCGATGTCTCTCAGTGAAGGATTTCCGAGCTCGCCACACCTCCGACGATGCTTGCGGCCACCTATTTATAGGTGAAGGAAATCCGGTCGGCGAAGGGCTTCGGTTGCCGGCATCCGGTTCCGCTCGGCTGAACCGGTGTCCCATCGAGCTCTTCCGGCGATGCTCGCTCAACATTAATGGCGCCGCAATCTTATCTCCTCCGGCCGACGTCGGCCTACTCCCTCGGCCGTAGGCCATCCTTCGCGCGTCGCCGGCCATCGCGCGTGAACTACGAGGCGGAGAAAGAAGGAGCGAGGAAGAAGAAGGCAGGAGGAAGAAGAAGGAAGGAAAAAAAAGGGGTGGGGCCAAGTCGCGCGGACCCACGTGGGGAAAAAAAGGAGCTGGTGTTTTTTTCTTTTTGCTTTTCTTTATTTGTTTTTGTTTATTTATTATCCGAAATGACAAAATAAAATAAAAACTTAATAAAAGAAAATTAACCTAATTGAAATTGAGGTGTCAACAGCTGCCCCCTCTTTGAAGGTGAGCTTGCAGAGGTTGCATTCAAAGACAAGATCGATGCCTCAATTTTACCTATGCATGCGTAGTAGATTATATTTTATTTGGGACCTATTATTCTATGCGGATAAAGAGCAATATACTAAGACAGATAAGAAGATACCTGGAGTTACTTACCGGGAATGAGTGAGATAGGGTATGAACCCCAAGTTTTGGCAAGTATCAAGGGGTCATCTTACCTGGTGATATGAGGAGATTACTTTTCCGGGCTCGAACCATTCTTCGGTCGCCTGTTAAAACAATCAACTGGTTTGTCTAGGACCCGAACCTTTCTTCGGTCGCCTTGACGAGGAATTGCTTTTCCAGGACCCGAACTTTTCTTCGGTCGCCTGTTAAAACAATCAATAGTTTGTCTAGGACCCGAACCTTTCTTCGGTCGCCTTGACGAGAGATGCGCCGACCTTTCTCAGGGCATCTGCTTGTGGGTTCCTGATCTGTATCGAGGACACCGGTTGGTACCCGACCTTTCTCGGGAGATGCGCCGACCTTTCTCGGGGCATCATATTTGTTGGGGTGTCGACTTCGTCAAAGACACCGGGTAGGAACCCGACCTTTCTCGGGAGGATGCGCCGACCTTTCTCGGGGCATCGATTTGCGGGGTGTCCGTCTTCTCGTCAAAGACACCGGTTGGAATCCGACCTTTCTCGGGAGGATGCACCGACCTTTCTCAAGGCATCGATTTGTGGGGCGTCGACTTACGTCGAAGACACGGTTGGAACCCGACCTTTCTCGGGAGGATGCGCCGACCTTTCTCGGGGCATCGATTCGGGAAGATACCCGGACATTCATAGGCATATCAAAGAGTACCTGGATATTCACAAGTACTAACCTGAAGGATATTTGGGCCTTTGCAGGCGTTAAAAGGGGCATTTGACTTATCATAAGCATAAACTCTTGGAGGATACCTGGCATTCGGAGGTATCGAAGGAGTACCTGATTGCTTGCAGGTGTTGAAAGAGTACTTGGATAATCACAAGTACAAACTCTTAAGGATACCTGGCATTCGCAGGTATCGAAGGAGTACCTGATTGCTTGCAGGTGTTGAAAGAGTACTTGGATAATCACAAGTACAAACTCTTAAAGGATACCTAGCGTTCGCAGTATCGAAGGGTACCTCTGGTAGTTGGGAATATCGAGGACGTGCCCCGAATATTCGTGAAAGTCTCCCACCTCCTGGTATTTGGAATATCGAGGACGTACCTTGGATATTCGTGAAGGTCTCTCACCTCCTGGTAGTTGGGAATATCGAGGACGTGCCCCGAATATTCGTGAAGGTCTCTCACCTCCTGGTAATGGGAATATCGAGGGCGTACCTGAGATATTCGTGAAGGTCTCTCACCTCCTGGTATTATAAACTTGACTCGTGGTATGAGGTTTACTTGAATTGCTGCAAGCATTTAAAAGGGGTGGGACACTGGATAGCCACAAGTGTACAAAGTACTTGGAATACTTGGATGAACACAAGTATTAATGATATCATCGGGACCACTCAAAGCGGGTCCAAGTGCTAGAAAACATATCTGGACGGTGGTGTCAAGCGAAGCAATGGAATGCTTGAACAGCTGCTATATTATTTGGGGACAACTCGTGCAGGTTGAGTGTCATGAAAAGGAAGTACCTAGACAATGGTGGGTACTTGACGATATGGGGATACCTCGACAGCAGTAGGTACTCCAAGAGATACTTGGTCAGTCACAAGTATTAATACTCTGGGGATAACTCGAACAGGTCGAGTGTCAGGAAAAGGGAGTATCCGAACAGTGGCCGGTACTCAAAGACAAGAGGGATACCTAGACAGCAGCAGGTATTCAACGATAAAGGGATACTTGGTCAGTCACAAGTATCAATACTCTGGGGACAACTCAAACAGGTCGAGTGTCAACAGGGGGAGCACCTGAGTAACGGTAGGCACTCAAAAACAGGGGGGTACCCGGCAAGTGGTGAGTACCTTAAGATAAATGGGGATAGGGATATGCTTACCTGGCAATATCTCTGATCTTTGAGAGTATGTCTGCTATTTGCACAATATGCACACATGATTGTATATGCCGTAAATTCATGAGTTTAAATGTGATTTATGCATGATAATTTTGTCAATTTTGTATCATCTGATTCCCACTGGAGAAGATTTTGAAAGACATCTGTCATTTAGAATGTAGATATTTTGAGCATGTCAGATGAGGGACTTTCAGTCTGAAAGGACTTTTCACTCACTCTCATGGAAAAGGCTATCCTGACCATTGATGCAGGATTTATAAGGACCACACTTCTCACTGTCATCATGTCAACAGGGGTCTGAGTATTCTCGCAAACAGTATGATTTTACCAATGTGAGAGGTCTTTGTTGAAATTGTGATGAAGACTTGGTCAATAGCTCATCAAATGGGACCGTCGAGGTCAAGGCTCATGAACGAAGTGCCGCACGATCATCTCCAGGTTTGCAAGTCAAGAATCCTGCGAAAAGAGATAGAATAGTCTTGCTCGTACTTCTTCGAGCGATGCTTATGCACATATGAAATCCTACGTTAATTGAAGTGCCCCTAGTCCGAAGAGACCTTTTACAATGGGGATGTAACGTAGACTTGGCTCACGTGTAAGAGGGTGAGAGCTGGTGATTGCCTTGGCATTTGTCACCGGTCTTTCTTCTCACCGTTAGATGGAGGCTCTATCAATTGAACCACAACAACTTTTTCTTGACTGTATTTTTGATTTGGAGGGCATTGGCCTTGCTTTTACCGTGCACACTTTGCTTTTTCATGCTCCTTTTTTTTATTCCAGTTCTTCATTTATGGGCATTGACCTTGCTTTTACCAGGTACTTTGCTTTTTTATGCCCATGTTTTTTCATTCTTGTTGCTTGAGAGCTTATCTTGACAAGTTCAAGCAAACGCCTTTGTTAGACTATTGAGTCTTCATCTTTTGCCGGCACTTCGATTATGCTACTCAAATGGCAGTAACTTGTTTTGTCTCAATGTGAGGGTGAAATTACAGACTCAATTGGGTTGTACAATGACTACAAGTGCATAGAGAAAGAATTGCTCCTCGTCATTCTAGGGCACTTAAATTAACGTGAGTGTTCATATGCAATAAAGACACCCAAAGATTGATGCAAGTGCGAGCAAGAAAATTTCTATCTCTCTTCTCACCTTGTAATGTCGCTTCGCTTCTAATGCCCGGTGTAGGGGTTGCTCTTGACGGGGTATGAGAGAAACTTCACCAATGTATGGGGCTCAAAAGGGGTGAGCAATGGAATGCCTCTCACTACTTTGGTTATCGTACCATTCGCGAGAGAACTCTTTACCCTGCAGCCATGGAATCTTCGGCACTCATCTCGCAAGTGTATAGATGGGGATTTGTGTGTAGGATATGGCTTGCTTTTCATCATTTCGACGCGCCTCATCCAGCATGCTCGATTAATCTTGTATTCTTCATTTAGCTGTCTATTCTAATAATTATCAATGGAATCTCGTGATTTAGACAGACAAAATCATCATGCAAAAAATCCATTTGTAAAAGGCATGTAGTATTTTAAATATGATGGAGTTTGGATTTTTCAAAACAAGTGAATGGTTTTGGCTCAAAAGACCTTCTTGGTAGCTTTAAAGGTCAACATAATAGTATTGTTAAGCTTTGAACATCAAAAGGGTTATTCACAAAGGGGTGTCGATGGTTGTCCCTATTGATTAGGGATATGACACATGAATGATCAACCGGGTCGAGAATCTAATCGGGCATCTTTGTTTCTTTTTCCTTGCTTGGATCACTTGGTTTGCCTTGTTTAACCACTTGATCTGGCTCTTGAATTACAGTGACTCCTGTCAATATGAGTTCAGAGAGTGAGTGTTAGAAATGATGCCAAATTACCTTTCCCCCAGAGTTTATTTGTGCTGGTTCTTAGGAAAGTTGCTGACGGCCTCTTTTACATTTCAATGCTTTCCTTCTGTGGAATTTTTCCTTCTGCCTTTGATAAAGCAAAGTCATGTACTTCAAGCTTCTATGGAATCTGAGATGGACAATCAAAGCCTCCAATTCTCCAATGGTAATTACTTCTTACAAGAGCATGTGTCTAGAGCAAGAAGTGAGGCTTCCAAATTCTAAGGTTATTGACTGGGACAGAAGATTCATTTTGACCAGATAGATTCTTGAATGACGCGTCCCTTACACCGAGCTGGGCGAAATTGACATGGATTACTCTTACGCGTCTGCTTGGGTAATGTCGATTTGCTCAAGTTATGCCATTGAGTTTGCTACTTGATTTTCAACACTTCCTTAAATGCTGATGATTACTATTCATTTTTCTTCATTGAGTCAACCCAAACACACGGTTTTGATGATAGTGTAAACACATCACTCATATATAAAGGTGCACAAGCATTTTCATTATGATAGAGAAATGCTTGGCAATGCCAGACAATGGACATCTTTCAAGGGTAGTACTTTTTCACAGCATCGGAATTAAGCTGGTTTAGTGAATTCCATGCCCATCCATCTCGATCGAATCAAGGCTCCGCCGGAAGTATCTTCTTTATTACATAGGGACCCTTGTAATTTGGGGCAAACTTGCCTCCGTGCTCTGGAAAGATTGGCGTATCTTTCTCAAGACTAGCTCGTTTACCTCAAAGTGCTTGGGTCGCACCTTTTGATTGAACGATCGAGCTACCCTTTCTTTGGTAACACCGACCATGACAGAGTGCTTTCGTCGTTTTTCGTCAATCATATTCAGTTGCTCAAACCTTTGTTGTGTCCATTCTTCTTTGGACAATCCATGTCCGTGATAAAATTCGCAAGGAAGGGATTTCTACTTCTACAGGCAAAACTGCCTCCATGCCATAAACCAAGGAAAAAGGCGTTGCCCCAGTGGAAGTTCGAATCGAAGTTCGATATGCTGTTAGTGCGAAGGGTAACTTATCATGCCAATGGTGGTAGTTTTCAGCTGTCTTGGATAGGATTCTCTTGATGTTCTTGTTAGCGGCTTCCACGGCTCCATTCATTTGTGGACGATAAGGGGACGAGTTCAGATGTCGGATTTTGAACTCAGAAAACAATTGATCAATCAACTTGTTGTTCAGGTTTGACCCATTATCGGTCACGATAGCTTCCGGTACGCCATAACGGGCGATTATGTCACGTCTGATGAATTTCATAACGTTTCGTGCAGTTACGCTTGCATAGGATGCAGCCTCGATCCATTTTGAGAAGTAGTCGATTGCGACCAAAATGAACCGGTGCCCATTTGATGCCTTTGGATTGATTGGGCCAATCACATCAATGCCCCACATTGAAAATGGCCACGGCTCGATAAGCGATGCAATTCGGTTGGAGGGACATTTATCTTGTCCCCGTGGATCTGACAACGATGACAGCTTCGCACATGGTGAGCACAATCGCTCTCTAAGGGGAACCAGTAATAACCCAATCTCATTATTTTCTTGGCCAACATATGTCCATTCATGTGAGGACCACATACTCCCCCATGTATTTCTTGCATTATTTGTGTGGCTTCGTTTGCATCCACACACCTTAGCAGAACTGAGTTATATGATCTTTTGTACAAATTTTCACCGCTGACGAAGAACCTTGAAGCCATTTTCATAAGGTATTTTCGATCAGAGGGAGTGCTTTCTTTAGGGAATTCCTGCTTTTGGATGTATTTCATGATGTCGTAATACCAGGGTTTTCCATCGGGTTCTTCAGTTATAGTCATGCAGTGGGCCTGTCTTGTCAGGACTTCAATCTTCAAAGGCTCTACTTCTAACCCCTTCGTTACTTGTAACATAGATGATAGTGTTGCTAGTGCATCAGCAAACTGGTTATGAATTCTAGGTAGATATTCAAACGAGATGTCCCGGAATTCTCCTACCAATTCCTCCAAGTAGTCGTGATAAGGCACTAGTTTGGCATCTCTTGTCTTCCACTCGCCCACGGTCTGGAGGATGATTAAGGCGGAGTCACCAAACACTTTTAGTTTTGACACTTCCATTCCAATAGCCGCTTGTAGGCCGAGGATGCATGCTTCATATTCAGCTATATTATTGGTGCACGGAAACATCAATTTTGCAGCCACAGGATAATGCTGCCCATTTGGGGATATCAAGACCGCCCAAAGTGCTCGAACCGACAAATTTACAGCTCCATCAAAGAACATAGTCCATGTGTCCTCTTCACTTGTTGAAATTCGGTCATCCGGGGAATGATCATCGCGTACTTCTTTAGGGCAATCTGCTAACATGTCGGCAATCACCCGACCTTTAAGCGATTTTGCGACATCACCGGATGTCGAATTCTGAAATTAGGATTTGCCATTTGGCCAATTTTCCCACCAAGGCCGGGCAACCAAGCAAATACTTGATTGGGTCACTCTCGTTACAAGGAATGTTTGGTAATGCAAGGTATCTTCCGGAGTCTCTGTGCAACACCCATACTAACGCAGCACAGGTCTTTTCTGATTTGGAGTAATTTTGTTCTGATATTGTGAACTTTTTACTCAAATAGTAAATGGCTCGTTCCTTCCCATCATGGGGTCCTTTCTGTGCCAACATTGCACCTAGGGATTCACTGTTGATGGTAAGGTAGAGGGTCAAAGGGTGTCCTGGAGTCGGGGGTACTAAAACCGGGGGTTTCATCAGGTACCGCTTTAAATTTTCAAACGCCAGTCGACAGTCATCATCCCATTTGATTTGTGCATCTTTCTTGAGAAGTTTAAAGAAAGGTTTTGCAGTTTCAAAAAGCTGGGAAATGAATCACGCAATGTAATTTAATCTTCCCAGGAGGCTCAGGACTTCTTTCACGATCGAGGAGGAGGCATTTCAAATATCGCTTTAGTTTTTGACGGGTCCACTTCTATCCCTTTACAGCTCACAATGAATCCAAGTAATTTGCCGAAGTCACCCCGAACACACATTTTTTGGGTTCAAGCGCAACTTGAACCGGCGAAGTCGATCGAATAATTTTTCCAGGGTCTTCACATGGTCTTCTCCATGTCTGGTTTTGGCGATCATGTCATCGACATATACTTCAATTTCTTTATGCATCATGTCATGGAAAAGGGTGACCATGGCACGTTGGTAAGTTGCTCCAAGCGTTTTTCGGGCCAAAAGGCATGACCTTATAGTGAAAAGTCCCCCATGGAGTAATGAATGCCGTCTTTTCCTTATCTTCCTCCTTCATTTTTATTTGGTTGTATCCTGAGAACCCATCCATGAAAGAGAAAAGTTTGAATCCAGCAGTACTATCCACAAGAACGTCTATGTGAGGTAGTGGGAAATCATCCTTTGGGCTTGCTTTGTTCAAATCGCGGTAGTCGACACAAATCCGGATTCGACCATCTTTCTTTTTTTTGGTACAATGTTTGCCACCCAACTAGGATATTGCGAGACTTCGAGGAAGCCTACCGCAGAGCTTCATTACTTCTTCTTCAATCTTTTTTGACAATTCAGGCTTAGCTCTTCTTAGCCGCTTCTTAGGGGCCACATCGGGGTTGGTTGGCAAGCCGTGCTCCACGATCATTGGATCAAGGCCTGGCATATCGGCATAAGACCATGCGAATACATCTTGATATCTCTTTAGGAGGGCAATTAAGCTTGCAGCTTCTTCTTCGGGAAGGTTCGCGCCAATCTTTATCTCCCTTGGATCTTCTGTGTTGCCTAAATTGACAATGATGGTGTTTTCGGTAGTAGGGGGCCTTGCTTCTTCGTGGCGCTTCCAATTCCATTGAATTTCGTCGGAATCATCAAAATCATCATCTGAGTCATCAGAATTGCTATCATGGCTACTTGTGGTGCTGGTTTGGACCGTTCCCATACCTCTTCGCCGCTATATTATTCTGTGTCATAGAGTAGATAGGCTAAGGGAACAAATAAGGTTAGTAGTATGCATGCTTCTTTTTGAAAATGTGATAAATTGCTTTTAAAGATTAAAGATAAGGAAACATGAGGAGACCTAGGGCCTCAGATTTCTTCTTTCATTTGACGGTGGCTATCATCAACGGGCCGGTTTGGTGTGTCTCCTTATGCCCTCAAAATGTTTTCAACTTTATTTATTAGTAGACGGATTTACTGGGGTGGTTTCAAAAAATAGTTCCTTGAGTGGAACTGTTGTTGAAAACAAAGCAAGCTAGACTTTAAGAAATATGTACGGGCTCCCACGTAGGGGAGCATGCGAAGAGGAGTTAAAAAGGATTCTACTCGAGCGGGCCCGCACCCATTTCCCCGACGGTCCCTCGTTGATAGCGCCCACGAAGAAGTCTTCATACCGGTTACCGATCACGTCTCCTTGTGCTCCGGCTTTGTGGATTTGAGATCATCCACGTCTCCCCATCCATCAGGGACGATGTTGTGGTGATGATCATAGAAACTTTGGGGAATTGAATAATTGACATAGTAGTCAAATTTACCACTTGGTTGGCCCAAAGTGTCTATGATTGCTTCTCCTTTATGTGCCTCCTTAGCATGCTCTGGGAACATGGTACGGGTGCTGGGTACCACGAGGAGGTGATCATTGCCAAAACACAGCCATGGAGAGCGGAACGTGAATACCCCAGCATCCAAAAGATCTTGGACCTTGTCTTTCAGGATGGTGCAATCATCTAGCGAGTGTCCTAATTCCCCTGAATGGTAATCGCATTGCTTGGATGGATCATAATCAACGAAGTACTCGGGGGTAGGATGGTTCAATTCTCTGCCGATTATCCCTTGCTCTAGGAGGATGGGGAAAATAATGGCCATTGATTTAGGAAGAGGCGAATATGGTCGTGTGCTTCTTAGGGATAAGGGTAGCCGTGCCCCTCGCCAGGTTGTGTCAGGAGGGTCCTCTTCATTTATCACCAGCTCCTCATTGTGATGAGAACGGAATGCACGGGTAGCTTGAGCAAAGTTTTTGTCAAATGGTGTACGAGTCTCGCGTAGTTCTTCGACTTGGTGTCGAAGCTGGATGAACGAGAAGTTATTGCATGTCTCTTCTAATTTCTCTTCCTCAATGGCACCTATGAAAATATCCTCGAGCATGGTGGTCATGTCATATGGCCCCTCCTTTTTTATAAGTGAGGGCCAAGTTGTGTCTTCTGGGTTATGGGCAATTTCACACTTTCGGGGTTGAACCATTTTGGAGTATCCACTTCCTCTTCCTCATGCATCATCTTGGCTGGGCCTGGAAAAGTTTCCTCGAGACGGGGATATACAAGGCCGACTTTTTTCTTTGCTTTTCTATCGGGGAATATCCCAAACCGACAAGTATAGGGTCTTCTCCGAGCTTCAATAGGCCGACGAATGCCCGGCCTCTCCTACCAAGCCCTTGTCCGGAAGGAAACCGTGTCCTACCATGATTTTTCCTACCATGATTGCAGCACTTGATATCTCGGGGACGAGGGCAAAGTCCCTCGAGTTTCGTGTATAGTAGACACGAGCTCGAACGATTGATAGCTAGCTTCACTCTTGTCACTAGGTTCAACATAAGGAATGGCCGTCTCGTGGTAGATGCGGTGACCTTCTTCTCCTCGGACCGTGATCAGTTTTCCTCCAACCACGAACTTCACACTTTGGTGGAGGCTTGAAGGTCTTGCTCTCGCGACGTGTATCCATGGGCGCCTAAGAGGAAATTGAATGCGGTGGGGATATCCATCACCGGAACAAAATTTTGAATACGGTTGGGCCAATTTGAATGTCGAGCTCGATCTCTCCCTTTGTTTCCTTCTTAGTTCCATCAAATGCTCGAACGAAGTCTTGGGTACTGGATCCATGATCTCTCTATTTTAAGGCGACAGTGTCGCTAATGGACATATGTTAAGAGCAGATCCGTTGTCAATCAGCACTCGAGCGACGTGAGATGCGTTGCACTTGACGATATGTAAAGGCCCTTGGTGTGTCCTCTACCCTCCTCGGGAATCTCTTCATCGAAAATGCCATTTGATCCTTTAGAAGGATGGTACGACAAATTCCTCGAGTTTGTCATGCTCAATAGTTTCGGGGACATGTACTTCACTTAATACTTTCATGAGGGATTTACGGTGTTTGACGGATGTCGAAGCAATTCCGATGAGAGATCTGCGCCGGTGATTTTCGTAATGCTTGTTCCACCACATTATATTCGCTGGCCTTAACTACGGCCAAAAACTCCTTGGCTTCTTCGTCGATGTGACGGGCTTAGCGGACCGAGTATTTGCTTGAGCATAGGTTCGCCGAGATCTTGTGACCAAACCAACATCAAGGTCATAAGACCATGGTACCGCATTGTTGTATTTGTATTTGTAAGGTTGGGGAATCTCAATGACTATAGCTGTTTTCTTTGTTGATGCTTGAACAATGGCTCCTTTCCTTTCAAAGACGCTCTCGGGTAAGGTGGAATCATTCTTCTCCTTTTCCGCATTTAGTGCCGCAAATTCTTCCTCCCAATTGATGAGGACTTGGGATATGGTAGAAACTATGTTGGCGTGGCCGGCGTGCACAATTATTCCGGCCTCTATCATTCTTAATACCCTTTCCTCCATTATTGCGAAGGCGGTATTTCATTGCCGGATAATACCCGGTTTCTACTAGCCCTCGATAGATGTCGACCATATGTGCATTGACATTTCGACTTGACCGGCTTCGGAACTGAATATCATGTTTACTTTGTCGGCATGATCGGGGAGCGGATTGCTTTGGACATTCGGCTTCGCGGTTTGGAATGAGAAGGCCTTAGTATCCGCGGGTTACGGATTCGATGCTTCGGGACGAAACACTCATCGGTTGAATGGCCTACTTCTCCCATGTGATAGTCACATTTTTGGACGGGTCATAGCTGGAGAAGTTTTCAGCATTGGGTCGTCTTGGCTCGGTTGAAAGGAGGCTCTTGTTTCGGAGGATTGCCAAAAACGGGAGGGAGATCCGGAAGCGGAGTGAATTGTCTTCGGTTGTTGTAGCGGGGGTGGACGGCTATTAGTCTGTTGCTGGCCTGCGTTTGTCTGAACAGTCGGGAGATGACCGGTGTTTGCAGTGTACGTGGCATTGACATCGATCAAGGATTCTTTATCTTTTTTCATGTTGAGTCTTCTGCTGACAGGGGCAGGCTCAGTGAACCAGCCATCCCTTAAACCTGTCTCAATCTGCTTTCCCACTGGAATGAGTTGATTGAATGATTCAGCGATCGTAGTCACCATCCGATTGCGGTATTCGAAAGGGAGGGTTTTGATGAACATTTTTCTCAATTCAAAGTCGGTTGGCTCGGATCGATGCGGCGGCGAGATTCCTCCATCTAATGGCATATTCTTTGAAGGATTCTTGCTTTTTCTTTTCCGTGCGATCAAGATCCTCGCGAGAAGGGTAATGTCCATTATGAATTTGTCTTTCGTTTGAGGAATGCTTCACTTGCTTCACTCCATGTCTCGATGAGGTTTATGTTCTTTTTTATGTACCATCTCGGGCGGGACCTATCGGGCTTGGATGGAACAGTTTTTTGGATCATTAAAGGTTCATTATTAACGTCTTTGGGTCATTCGAACCAAGTACATCTGCAAGTGAGCTCTTGGGCAGGTCGTGCCATCGTACTTCTCGAACTCAGGCATTTTGAATTTTTCCGGCATTTTGACCTTAGAGTAGATGGAGAGGTCTGTTGGAGTAGGATCTTGAAGGCCTTGCAATTGCTTTAGCCTCTCTTCAAGCTTCTCAAGGCGTTTGTCATGTTCGGTCTTAGACAACCGTTGGGCTTTGCTTTCTCGACTACGATTTGGTGCGTATCATCTTCTAATTCGGGCATGTTATCATCGTATCTCTTCCTTGATCACCTCGAGTAGACGATTGCGGTAACAATACTTCGATTGAGGCCGGGGCGGGAGCTAATTTGCCTTGGATGGAATCTATCTGCTTTGAGAGTTCTTTGAAGCACATTGAAGACTTGTTTCATTTCATTTTCCATAATCTCGACACGGCTTGGTACATTTTCTTCGGCCATTCTATCTTTTGGATTTGGCGAATATGACTATATTTGTGATTACTCGCATAAAGAAAATGGAGAGAATGTAAGCCGGGAAACGTATGGAACACGGCCCATGGCAAGGGTCACTTCATTTTTATTTATTAACAGGAGATTTATACAATGCCAAAGGGCTTTTTACACAAGTCAAAACGACCCTAGATATTAACATCGAATATTCACATCAAAAAGTCCCGCTGCCCATTTTATATGCGATGGGAAGCTCCGGTCTTGTGAAGCCGCTTGCTTCTTCGTACTAACTTCGATACGTGTCTCTTGCTGGTCTCCAAGCTCTTTTCAAGAGATTCGATTCGCCCCTTGGGGTAAGTTTATCAACTACATCGGGATTCTTGGTTGCAACTCCTTGGGAATTATATGGTTGAGGATGTAGAATGTTGATGCATGATGAACTTTTCTTGTTCCTTTAACCTTCCGGGCACGACGATCTTTTCGTATGACATCTACTCCATGCGTTTTGAATTATGCGGATCTCCTCCAAGTAGTTGTAGTCCGTACGGGTGAAAAAGATTCGGAACAATCCTGATTTGAGTGGTGGCGGGACTTCTTGAAGGACCCTATTTGCGACGAGCCACCCTATATGGATAATATGAGGTAGCTCCAGGAGAGGCCCAAAGAACGGGATGGGGTTGTGATAATTAAGCGCAAAGCGCGCCTCTCCCGCAATGAACCATTTAGCTCGCCATAGGAATGTCTCAGGGACCGGGTTTTTTAGCAAATTAATCCATCGAGAATACTCTTCATTGGGAGAATATTTTTCCAAGATTTGAAACTTTTGCAATGGGTGTTTAAACTCGTTGATTTCAAATATTTGCATGAGGTGCCCAAATCCTTTGATATGGGAAAAGAACCACATTTGTAAAATTTCTGGAGCGGCCCTCATGATTTTTTCTTTTTGGTCCTTGAAACGATTAAGGGATAAAAACGTTTGGCTAAAACCATATTCACATATCCTGCTCCAAAAATGACTTGATTTATCACCCATGTAATTGAAGGATCTATAGCATTCTTTCGATGGGGAAAGATAATAAAACCAAAGAATGCTAAGAGGAAGATCTTGGCTTTTTGGGTCATTGACTGTTTTTCAAAGCATTCAGTTAAAGATGATAGCGGAAAAGCATTATTGTTGGCTTGAACAATTTCTCTTACCGAATGATTTTTTAGAAACCGTGATAGACTAACCACAGGGTCAATGCCGATTGGCTTGACAAGCTCGCTTCCCAGGGGCATTCCTATGGCGAGACTGTACTCTTCTAAAGTCGGAGTCAGTTCAAATTTGCCGAACATGAAGGTGGATGTTTCAGGACACCAGAAATGTGGTAGTGCTTGCATGACTCCAGAGTGGATATTGATTTGGAGCAATGGGAGGAGATGACCGATTCTTGATTTGACGCACTCTTGGCCGAGTTGATCTAACCTGCTTCCACCATCTCGAGAAGCTCTTTCTTTGGGGTAGGAATGAACTGGATATCAAATCTTCCCATCGCATATAAGGAAGGGGAATACACAACCCGACCCTATTTTGCCATGAGCCGTAAAAGACTAAGTAAAAGTAAAGAAATCACTTCGCTTTTAAATAAAATGGCAAGCACAAAGACATACAGATGGGATGTGTGGCTCGATTTCTAACTCAGAAGGATTGGTGAGATTAAAAGGATATCCGCCCGTCGCAGTCTCGCGTTAGCAGCATACCCTCCTAATCTCGGCTAAGAAATTCGGGGAAAAGAAAGGCAATCTCTACATCGCAGTCTCGCGTTCGAGATCGTATCTTTCTTAACACCATCCTAGAAATCCTATGGCGGCCCAGGTCCGGCGGCCGGGTTGTGTGTGCCATGTGTAGTGTTTAAAACAGTAAAGCATGCACAACAATTTATAATCACAAGATAATCTATTTTAAACTGAATTAAAATAAATTTAAACTACTGACCTGCATAAAAAAAACAAAAGTCAGTAAAGAATTTAAACAAGACAAAAATGGCCTAAGTCCTCAAGTCCCCAGCGGAGTCGCCAAGCTGTCGCGACCTCTTTTTTTCGGCACCCGAGATCGGGTACGAGCGCCTAAGGAGGCTAATGGCTCGGCTGATTTTATTAAGCCTGGACCCTCCCAAGTACACCAATTCACGACTTAATGATCGAGTTTTTTAACCTATAAATTAATTTTTAAAATGGAGTCGCCACTAATCGATTTGGGGTGGGTTGATTAGAAACCCAAGTGAAGTATCGGGAGAAATATTCACTCCGCGCAACCAGAGAAATTAGGATCGGGGACTTGATTACACTAGTTAATCACTAATGCCCTTTCGGTACCTAATCTTGTTTAAACCCGAGGTTTTTTGGATGTTTGAGGGATTTTCCATGCATTTTTTGGGAGGAAAAACATTTTCTAGGTCCTTTTCTAATTTTTTGGACACAAAAGGGATTTTTTTGGTATTTTTGGGAAAATACAAGTCTTTTTGGCCTTTTCTGATTTTTTGGGCTTTTTCATGAATTTTTGGCTTTTTTTTTTTTTTTTTTTTTTTTTTTTTTTTTTTTTAATTTTTGATTTTTCGAAAAATAAAATATTTTTTAATATCTCTTGATATTTTTGGAAAATAAATTATTTTTTTTATTTTTCTCGATTTTTTTGAAATAAAATATTTTTTAACAATTTTTTAATATTTTTCGATTTTCTGGAAATTAAAACATTTTTTTAATATTTTTTTGAAAATAAAATATTTTTAATATTTTAAAAATATTTATTATTTTATATAAAATAAAACCGACCCGGGTCGGATCTGCGGGTTGGGTCCGACCCGGGCCGGCGACCCAATCGCGGACGGGCCCGCGTTGCGGGCCCGACTCGGATTTTTCGGCTTTTTCTCCCTTTTTTTTTTAAATCAAAAACGACGCCGTGGCCGGGCGTTCGGAGACGCCGGCCCGGCCCGACGACCCGGGTCCACGACCCGTTCTGCGACCCGGCTCCCGCGAACCCTACCCGACCCGGATCCGAATCGCGACCCGGTCTTCCGCCGCGCCCGCATTCGTGGAATCCCCCCGGTTCCCGATCCGGTCCGACCCGACAACCCGGATCGTGACCGGAAAATCGGGAACCCTAGGGTTCACGATCGCGGCGCCGAGGCACGACAGCGGGGACGATAGCGACGGCGACGGCGACGGCGCGGCGAGCGGCGACGGTAGTGACGAGAGTTGGGCTGCGGAGGGGGAAACTATGGCGTCGGCAACGGCGGCGGTGGAGGTAGCACTACCCGCGATGGCGTCCGGATGGTGGTGGATGGGCAACTCGGTTTCCCGATCTGGTGCGGCGTCGGGAGGCGAGGCGAACGGGCGGGGCACGGCGTCCGGCGGCAACAACAACAAGCAACAACTCGACCGGACCCTCCTCGGCCTTGATTTCTCCTCCTCGGGCCGGATCCGAGCCTCCACCGGCCGGATCGACCTTCTCGGGTTACTCGCGCGCCGCCCTCCCGAAGTCTCTCGGTGGAGGGTGGGCTAAGCTTCGCGACTCGAGCTCTCTCTTGCACTCACCCTTCGATCCTTCCCGATGTCTCTCAGTGAAGGATTTCCGAGCTCGCCACACCTCCGACGATGCTTGCGGCCACCTATTTATAGGTGAAGGAAATCCGGTCGGCGAAGGGCTTCGGTTGCCGGCATCCGGTTCCGCTCGGCTGAACCGGTGTCCCATCGAGCTCTTCCAGCGATGCTCGCTCAACATTAATGGCGCCTGCAATCTTATCTCCTCCGGCCGACGTCGGCCTACTCCCCTCGGCCGTAGGCCATCCTTCGCGCGTCGCCGGCCATCGCGCGTGAACTACAGAGGCGGAGAAAGAAGGAGCGAGGAAGAAGAAGGCAGGAGGAAGAAGAAGGAAGGAAAAAAAGGGGGTGGGGCCAAGTCGCGCGGACCCACGTGGGGAAAAAAAGGAGCTGGTGTTTTTTTCTTTTTGCTTTTCTTTATTTGTTTTTGTTTATTTATTATCCGAAATGACAAAATAAAATAAAAACTTAATAAAAAAAGAAAATTAACCTAATTGAAATTGAGGTGTCAACAATAGGAAAACCAAAATTACTAACGGATTTGGTTTTTTCATCGAATAAAATGCGGAGGGGGCACGTGGGAACGTAATTCAAAAACAATTGTGACGATAAAATTTAATAGACTTTGGCCTCTTTGTTCAGTTGGGAAGAGAGAGAGATATCTCCTCTATAGCCACATCTCTCTCTCTCTCTCTCTCTCTCTCTCTCTCTCTCATCTTTCCCCCTAGGGCAGTCAAGCTTATCGAGCTAGTTCTTGTGCTTGTGGTGATGCTGCTGCTGCTTCATGTGCACAATGTTGCGGTTTTAGAGTATGCCTAGGATGCCTGTTGAATTGCAGTGCTTTTCTTCGAAATGGGAATAGCTGAAGGTTTATAATTTGCTCGATCGCGTCGCTATATGTGCAGATGCTGCATGTTCTCGCTTTCGTTAGCTGCAATTTTGGCAGAAGATTGCCTTTTGAATTGATTTGTAGATAGGACTAGCCTCCTAGGCGGCACACTCACGCCGTCCATCTGCGAGCGGGTGGTTACTTATGTCGTGTGCTTCGCGGCGAGAGTCTGGTGTTGTGGTGGGATTTCTGCACCTCACGTTGATAAACTTTTGCATATTTGCACTGCTGCGAATCTTTGTGCAAAATGGTCTAGCTTACAGCATGTGTTTAAATTCAAGATTGATTCATGTCCACTTCATTAATTGTTGGAACTAAATCTGACTCTGTGTTTTTACTTTGTTTTATGCCACGCTTTTGCAACTCTTCGGCGCGGGCTGTCCATGGACCCACATGTTTGGAGTCGACGTTCTCAACCTCCGTCGCCGTCAATGGCCGTGGCTTGATGCCGCCAAGTCAGTTCATTCTCCATTGTTTTAGTATACCTTTGTGCGTTTTCTATGCTGCTTTGTGCGACTTTCGAGCTGGAAATTTCTTTATTTCAATAGCTTGGTCATGGCCGGTGTTACAAAAATAATCATGCTGTAATTATAATCAAGACCGCAATTTAACGTGTAATGGAAAAACAAGAATTTCCTACAATTGTTCGAATTTTCTTGGAATTAGAAAATTGCAAGTGTAATAAAAATTATACTTTATAAAATTTGTCCATTAAATTTGTATTGCATTAAAGTGTTTTAGCAATACCATTTTTCTATAAAAAAATATTATAAGAAATAAGCTTTAAAGGTTTTTCACATTTTTTTATTTTATTTACTAATTTTTTATTCTTTAGTTTACTTTTTAAATTTGATTTGAAGTTTTTATTCAAGTAACATATATGTGAAGAGCTTAAAGTGAATTAAATGGGTGAAAGTTGATTAACTTAAATTGAGTTAAATAGTAATGTGTTTTGATGATATGGGTTGAGTCAGGTATAAGTCGAATATGGGTCATCAAATTTATATTACATGAAAATTGATCAAAATGAGTTAAATGATCAATATGGGTCTTGACCATTTTGACTCGACCCAAACCCAATCCGATCCACCCATATGATGGTCCTAGACTGAAGTAAGGGTGTTCTTCTGGGCTGGAGATTGAGCCAAGTTAAAAATCAATAGATTTAAATGTTTGGGCCATACTCGAGCCGAGCTCTGAGTTTGACTTGAGAAGGGAACCTAGTCTAAAGTCCACTTTTGGTAATTAATTTTTTAAAAATAATAATGATAATGAGGAAAAAAATATCAATAATCATATCCTAAATCTTGTCAAGACAATAACATTTTTACAAAGAAAAAATGCAGCTTTGCTCTTCATTTCTCATTCAACCCTTGTTTCAAAAGATGGTGCACTTGCTTTATTATCACATCAATACATGATGCACACCAAGCGTCGTTGAAGTCAAAGGAATTGAGCCTTCGAATGGGAACAAAATTGAGGACGTTGCAATAGAAGTTGATAGACTCTTTGATGGACTCGGGCCACATCGATATGTGATTCAAGCACTTCAAATGCAGAGGGTTCTTAGGGTTATTCTTGCTGATCCTTTCTTTAAACATCTCTCCCTTCCCCCTCTTTGTGACTGCGACAATGCAAATTAAAAAAACTGCAAGAAATCAAAAACTCAAAATGCGAAAAAAGCTTCAATAGCTTAATTTCGTGATGAAATTACAAATGCAAAGAGAGATTGTAAGCTAGAGAGAACATATCAACATTCAGGCCATGGTTGGAGGGTATAAATATGGGCATGGAGATGCAAACAGAGGAGAGAAAAAGTTCACGTGTGCAATTCAAACACCCATGTGGGAATTAGATATCTCTATTGAGTATGGCAGATCCGATTTCATTTGATAAAATAGAGAAATAGTGAGGACATAGCTATTAGTTCTATGCCTATGGCAATGTGAAAGAAGTTTGAAAAATATTAGTAGTGTTATAGTGTTGTTGTTTCTATATTAGATCCTCATTATTAGCCACACCTATTAGAGCTTTGTTATATGATCAGGTGGAATTTGTATAGAACATTTGAGAAATGCTCTATGTTTTATTCTAATGAATATAAGACCTTTATGTCAAGAGATGGTTGCTTTACAGTTTCAACCAATCAAGGTAACATTTCAATTGAAGACATCTTTGAGAACATTTGGTCAATCTTGATGAGTATTGTCGCAACCTATCCCTAGGGAGTTGTAGAGGTACTTGCTTATGAGACGAGTCAAATAGTATGTGCAAATGGTGATCTTGAATGGACAATCATTTGCTAACACCACAAATGACTCATTGATCACAAACGTGAACTCTCCCAAGTTTGTACCTTAGGTGATATTGGTTTTCTTTATCTATTTCTTCAAAAGGAATCACCACTAGCCATAATCGAGGGTTGGCTGGAGCCTAATCAAGACGTGGAGTGTTGTCTTGATGCTTACGTAACCAAGGATTTCAGGTTTGAGAACTTGACTATACTAGTTCTGCAACTTATGCCCTTTCGGCACCTAAGCTTGATTAAGAGCTAGCCAAAGTGTCAGGCAGCCTATCAAAGAAATTGATGTTCATCTTAACTATTCTAAAAATGAAAGTAATAATCATTGTACAAAGGAGACGCAATCAAGCATAATACAAAAAACTAGCATAGTCTCTAAAAAAAGAAAAAAAAAAGGCAAACGGTGGGGTTGTGCAAGGGAGAAAGTGGACGTGTGGTGGCGTTGGGGTTTAAGGTGGCAAACGGTGGGGTTGTCTCGGTGGAGGGTGGTTTGACGATGGTGGAGCAGGGAAATTAAGAGGAAGCCAAAGCTAGAGAAAAGGAAAAAGAGAGGATCGGCTTTTGCAGGAGTTCGCACGAAGGAGAAGGGAAGGGGGGGAAAGAGAGAGAGAGAGAGAGACGAGGGAACAAAGGCCTTGAAAGTCAAATAAAATATCCAATTTCATTAATGCTTGGCCCCCAAAGTCCACATGCTCATCCCCTTTGGTCCTCCATTACTTTCTTGCACAATACTTCCATAAAAACTCAATTTGGACAGCAAAACAGCTATTTCCCTTCTCCCATCCGAATTTCTTTTCTTTTTCCAAATTGTCCGAAATTCGATTTTTTCCAAAAAATCCCGGGCTTGCCAAAAATTTCTTGAAGGATGAGATGACGTTCCTAAAATAAATCATGACATGAAAAAATTTCTAATTTCTGAAATCGGATTCAATTTCGTGGTTAATTTCAATGGGATGCGATTATAGCGTGACCTAATCTACAAGGTAGCTTTTAGGAATTTTTAGTGTAGTTAACCTGTGGTCAATTATTTTTTAGCCACATTGTACATTTTCGATTCATTGGCAACTTTCGGTTGTCGTGAAAATCTCAAGGTTTCAAATATATGCACAAGGTATATAAATGACAGAAAAATCAATTTAGTGTAATTCGACAATAATTTTGTAATTAGGTGGAATCATTCACACTTTAATCACATGTTTCTATCGAAACGACTTATCTCTGGTCTTTGATCGATTTTGACGGAGCCGTATTGACTATAGGGTGAGTAGTCGATTTCTAGTTGAATTCTCAAATCAATTGCATTTATATTCCTTAATGGTTTCACCCAATAAACTAGTTATCATGTGACATCCTGATTTCCAACCCTGTTTTCAATGAGATGAAATGGGCTTTTCATCGACGCCCTATAATCTTTTTCTTTGAGCTGATCACTCACGAGTTAACTAGCCTATAGGGTAAAGCTGTTAAGGAATCTAAACACAATAGACTTGAGAATTTGACCAGGAACCAACTACTCGACTATGCTAATTTGCAAGAGTCATTACAACATTGTCAAAATTGATTAGAGATCGGAGATATATCGATTCGATAGAGGTATGTGATTATTGTGTGGGTGATTCACCTAATTGCAAAATTTCTGTTGAATGGCACTAGATCGATTTTTCTGTCATTTTCGTATTCTGTGTTCGTATTTGAAATCTCGATATTTTTAAGACAATCGAGAATTGCCAATGTGTCGAAGATATACGTTGTGACTCGAAAATAATCGACCACGGGTCAATTGCATTGAAAATTCATAAAAGCTACCTAGTAGATTAGGACGCACTAAAATCACGTTAGATTTAAATGAACCGCGAAATTGAATTTGATTTCAGAAATTAAAAGTTCTGACATGTCACGATTCATTTTATGAACGTCGACTTATCCTCCGAAGAATTTTTGGAGTTTCCAAGATTTTTATGGAAAATCGATTTGGACGTTTTGGAAAACGAACGAAAATTCGGATGGGCTCATTTGAAGGGAATTTTGACTTCTAAGCCAAGCTATTTGACGTTGGGAACTTATAGAAATTTTGTGGGCTTTTCCTTCATTGAAATTGGACCTCAAATTGGAGAAATTGGAGAAGAAATTGAAGCTTATTTTAAGGAAATTCGGAGGCTGGTTTGTTAATTACAATTTTGGCATCAAAATGGTTAATTTTGGGTTTCATTTGTTGGAAAGTATTAGGGGACATGGTGATATACATGGAGATAAAAGGGAGACCAAGCCATTAATGGAAGAGATGAAATTTGCTGACTTTTCCCCCTTTTTGCCGAGCTTCTCGTGCACGATTTACGCTCCCTTTGTCTCGTTCCCCGCTCGAGCCCAACCCCACTTCGGTCTCTACTCTTGTTTCTCTTTCATGCTCCTTCGAAGCAGCACTCTCCTCACCATTTCTCTCTCTCTCTCTCTCCGTTCATTTCCCTCATGCCTGCAGCCATCCACCGAGTCAAAATTCTCCCAGCAAACTACAGGCGTTAACTCCACGAAGCCAGCCACGATTCATCTCCATCTTTGCTTCGTTTTCACTGCCGCGTGTCAGCACCCCTTCACCGAATCAGCCTCTGCCTGGCCGCGCGTTTCCCCCCACCGTTTTTCCTTCGACAGCCAGCTCACGCGCTCCACCCATGCTGCCATTCGTTCATTCCTCCAGCGGAGTCTTCAGCCTATCCGGTCAACTCCAGCGCCTCGAAGATCACCGAATTCGCCTGCAAGCTGCCACTCGTCCAGCTTCTTCGACGCGGGCCCATTTCCGCCGAGCCCATTCAGCTGCTTGCTTCTGGGCCTAGCAACAGCACTTGCTGCCTTCCATGTATTTTTCTAATACGAAGAAAAAGGCCAGGTTCACTATTTTAATTGAGACATTTGAGTGCAATGTATGATACCGTGGACCATAATTGAGTGATCGTGTGTTGGTTAAAAGAAACCGTCCCGGGCTATTAAACTGGACGGTAACCCCTTTATGTGATGCTCCTAGACAATGGGAAGCCGGTCACAATAGATTTTGGACATGTGCTCCTTTGGGAAAGATGTCTAGGAAAGACGTAGTCGTGCTTAATGGCGTGGGACGTAGTCTGGCAATGCTAGAAGACAACCGAACAGAGAGTAAACCGTGCTATATGCCGAGATCAAAACTAGGAATGCATGATTAATTGAGTTGAATGCGCCGGATTATAGGACAAAATTGTGTGACGTGGTATGGGACGCCTATAATCAAGACCCCTGTGCTTTGTTATAATTGAATATGGCGTTCCTATTGATGAACTTAATTGCTACTCATGTCTTTATGGCGGTCTGTCATATGAATTGTGTTGACCTGCAGGGAGGATTTGAGACAAGGTAAGTCCATGTAATTGTGTGATTGTATGGTTAGGACACTTCTAGGCGTATTTCCCTCCTAATCGGGGTTTAGAGTATGAATTTGCTGAGATTTATATCTCACCCCGTCATGGTAGAGCTGAGCTGAGGTGACCTGAAGTATAGGTCAGATAGGACAGCCTCTTTTTGAGAGTCAATCTTTTGAAATCTTTGAGTATAGGTTTTTTTGTACAAGACTCAGTATGTTTATAAAAGCATGTTGGTTTGTAAATCTGTTGTCCTACTTTTCTATCCTGAGATGGTTACTATCAGGGATTTATTATTTGCTTCCGCATGTGCAATAAAATGAAAGGGGTCGGCAACTCGTCATGGGAAGTCGCAAAATTTTATCGACCAGAGAGGGATGGTCATGCCATCGAGGATCGGGGCGTGACATCACAATATCCTAATTAACTCATAACTAATTGGCTTAAGCTTTTGAGTGAAAATGGGTCCAACCGCATATATTAATGAGCTAGGACTCAAGCTTTTTTTTGGCAATCTCCTTAAACGAAGATATTGGACTTCTGCTATGTGCTCCCAACAAGGCATAAGGTATGCTCCGAGACACCAAGAGCTCATTACAAGGCCCAAAGCTCGGCTTAAGGCCCGCTATATGACATTCAAATGATCTAGACTATGGGGTTCAGCCTGTTTTCGAGCGCGAATTCAACTCCTAAATGGCCAAACCAATCGAGGCTAGCCTAAAGAGTTTGAATGCTCACTGTCCGAGCATTGCATAGCTTGGGCAATGGGCATCCAGACATCTAAGATGCGATTACCTTGATGAGGCATAGGCTAATCCACCATGGATTCGAGACGACGAGCGGGTGATATAACAGTATTATGACCAAAACTGTTACTTGAATTATATGAGGATAATGCTATGGACTAAAAATGAGTCACGAACATCCCAATTCGAGTTGATGTATGTGCACTTTAGGGAGACATAAGCTCATCCAAACGGTAATGCAACATAGTGTTGACACTAAGCATAAATCTTAAACAAGGATGGACTGCTCTCATTACCCTGGAAACGTTGGACTCTAAGCGTTGTTTAAATCAAACTCAAGCCAAGCAAGTGACCATTCATGTGTGTCTCATGCGCCCATTTTTATTTATTTTTTATTATATTTTTCATTATGATTTACTTTTTAATGCGAGACAGACTTTGGAAAAAAAAATTAGGTTTCACTATCCGTAAGCTATAATATTTCTAATTTCTATATGTGAAAGCGATAGCATTTGTTTTTTTTTTTTTTCTATCAATGGTCGAATGATAATTTAATCTTTGAGGCCTTTCCTTTTTATTTTTGAAATGCGTGATGGTTGGTGCTAAAATTTAGATGTTGGCATGAATATTTGGTGTGTGCCTTTTGTAATTTTTCTATAACTGTGCAATAGATTATGCGGCCGAATTTTGATATTTTAGAGAATTAAATTGTCCTCTTATTTTTTTTTTTTTAATGTAGCAACTAATTTCTTTGAATTCCCACTTTCCAAGGTGATAATACCTCTTAAACTTTGTATCTCTCTCCAACTATACTAACCAAAAGGCACGTTATAAGATGCCTCGAGACCTTAGAATCACAGGACAACTTAGGGTTTTATCTGTGGAGCGGGTAGGCTTTTTGTTTGCGGAGTTTCTTTTCATGCCAAACATTCACTCTTTCTTGCTCCCTCTTTGGTTGTTGTACGAAATAGATTGGATATGAATTCAATTGCGTTCACTCAAAATTTAAATAATAGATTCAGGGACCGATGAGCACTCATCACATGGCAATCGCGGAGAAGCTTTGCCAGAATGTAGAGTAATAATCTTGTAGAATTGTGTCCCCTATCGATACAATATAACTGGTTGAAATTGAAAACTCATGTTCTGATGCGAGTATGGTTTTCATGTTAAAGTTTTTAGGATACTCACTAAATCTTGTCATAATGATCAACTCAATGCATTCTTTCATAAACTTTTCTAACATTCTTTCCTCTGTTTCCAATTAAATCAAGTTTTTTTTTTTTTTCCTTTATTGTATCTTGTATTAAAGTGCTCTGGGTCGTGAGGATTGATCCGTCACCCGCAAATCTTGATCCTATGGAGCTTTCTAAAAAGATCACCAAACAAATAAATAAGATGAAAGGTTAAAAAGAAAAGGTCAGCTTTATGCTTGAAATTGTGCATGTAAGAAAACTACTGAAGAAGTAACGCATGTCATTTCCTCTAAATAACGTAAACTTGGCTAGCGGCTATAGCACAAAAGGGCATTGTTCTGGCAAATATAAATCGATATGAAAAGGACGAATGTCTATTAAAAAAAGGAAAAAAAGAATGAAAGAAACAAAGTAAAGAGCATAAGAAAATTAAACTTTTACTGTGGCTAATCCAATTCATTAGGTGCCAATTGTCGACACCATACATTTGTAAAACCCTTCATTAGAAGGTGCATCGTACCGTTAAGAATTTATCAAATAAAAAAGGCCGTGGAAGATAAATTCTTTAATTTGCAGCGGATCCAACGAAGCATTGAGAAAAACTTCATTTGCGTTGTCTGACATACGAGAGTTATACCTTGTAGAATAAGGCCAGCATGATTCGACTAAGTGCATATGCATTTTCCATCCTTCTGAACTTAATTGACAAAATTTTAAAAAAAAAATAAATTGGTAAAAGTATAATAGATTTAGCAATTTTTGAACTATTTTCTTGCACAAAATGGATAGTGTTTACTTCTATGCCCGCCACGTTTGCATCTTGCTCACATCTATGCTTGGTAGAGGCAACCTGACAGGGCTTTGCCATATGTCTCATGTTGATCAATAATTATTGTTTCATTGACTATCAAAAAGAAGATGTAACATCTCAATGTACCTTTAAGAAAAAGCTTTAGAAAAGTGTTAAACTCATTACACTTGTAACAAGTTGGTCATAAGCTTTGTGACCTAGAGTCAATTTAGTGATTCAGGCTAATTTTGGCCAAATATTATTAACGTGGATGTTGGTGGCCTATGTGGCATGAATGGTACTAATATGGATAACTTTTAATTGTAATGTAACTTTTAATCGGTTATTTAACTGCAAAAATCCTAACACAATATGGGAAAAAACCCATATGGCAAATCAAAATTCATATGTCTAGAGAAGAAGATGGAATTTTCACAGTAAGCTTATTTTTCTACTGAGCATGGAATCTTGATGTGAGTCTCTGTTTGATCCGCAAATGGAAATGAAGCAAAAGGAAGAAGATAAGCCCCAAGCCCATAGAAGAGTGCATGTGCTCGGTCCTTGTAACGAGCTCCAATTCCAGTCATAGGTGTCTCAAAATGGTTTGTGCGGCTTCTTCTACACAAGCTATTTGCTTTGCACATATGCCTCGTGATAATCATTTTAGTTCTAGCTTCAAAATGTTTAGGAGGTTGAGTCCATTTCCATGTGCAGATGCTGCTGGAAGATTGGCCTAACTAAATTCTTTCTCAGGACATGCAATATCTCTATATTGCACTTCAAATACATGAGGTTATATTGAATGATTCATAAATACACACATGCTACTAAAATGACCACAATCTTGTTTGGTTACTCAAGAGTGCAACTTTCGAAAGTTTGATCCAAGTGAGGCCGATCAAGTCCTCACATGTAGTGCTTGAGTGTGACCCCATTCGGTAAACACAGGGTTTGTGAATGGATTAGGCCTAGTGAACATTTGGGTACTAAGTGCGGTTGGTTTTGAGAGTTAGGATGTGCTTGGAGGGCAATTTAGTCACTTTATCCACAAGGTTTTATCTCTAATACATAATGGCATTTTTAGAACTGAAGGAGGGAAAGTAGCGATGAACTAAAAAGGGAGGATTATATATATTGTTTTCTCTATTAAAAACCTATAGTTCAGGCCTTGAAGTTTAAAACGATCAAAGTAAAATGTCCGAAACAAATAGAAAACCAGAACAATTATGCCTTTAGATATCACATTGTGCAAAATATAAAATTCTTATTTTTTGTAGCTAGAAGGTGCATATATATGTATAAAGATATATTTAGCATGATTTTGTATTTCCTTTGATTAAAAGTAAGAAATGAAATATAGTAGAATTATTATAACTAGAAACCGGTACATCAATCATTGAAATATCTCTCTTAATCAATTTATATGTGTTGCATACTATATGTTCGGTCCATCTATTTTTTTTTTTTTTGGAGAGTTTTGTACGTTTGGAGCCCATCTTAGTTTCCAAAAAATGATTGGTTGGCTGGATACTCCATTGTTTTGTGTCTATGTAAATATGCCCCATCAATCACAGAAGTTGAGCGTGAGAGAAATGTGATATCATCTAGCATATCCATCTAAATGAAGTGATATATGTCGAACATAAGAAATTTTTCTTTTGGTTAATAACAATCTCTAATCACTGGAAAATCTCTCATCGTTCAATATCATCCTCCATTTTGTTTGAAACTTTAAGAAATTGGCTTGGTGTGTTCTTATATGTTAAGTGCAACATCATGTCACATGCTTTTTTTCTTCTTTTTTTTTTTTTTTTTACATGGATTGCGGGATGAGTGTTGGCTGAGGAAAAAAAGTGTTATGCTGATGGTAGGGGTGAGCACCAAGTCTAGTACAAGAACTGGATTTAGCCGATCTAGACCAATCGGTTTAAGGTCGATTTTAAGAAGAACATGTTCGATTCTTGGTTTTGTGAACCTAGAATTGGCCTAGGACCATTTAGTTCCTAGTTCCAACACTGAAATCATTTCAACTAATCCAGTTCCCAAATTGAACTGGTTCTTAAGCCTTTTCAAAAAAAAATTATATTTTTTGCCCTTATAGAGAATCAAAATCATCTTCTTCAACAAGAACGAATGCCAACATAACCGTTCGACAAACATATTAGTGAGATTATACAATTTTTATTTTTTTTATTAGAATTTGCTGTTTTACCTAAGAATAAAATTTTCCAAACTTGATCAGTTTGATTCACTATTTCAATCTTTTGAAACCGACACACCTTAAAATCAATCTTCAAAGCTGGTAGAGTTTTTATTTTTATTTTTTCAAGTTAGTGAAATCAACTTTTTTCTCATTTTTTTTTCTTTTTGTTTTCCATTTTATTTCTCATCCTTTTTCCTCATTCCTCGGCTGCTAGTGCACTCCGTCGATCATCACCATCAATACCCGCACTACAGCGATCACCTCCCTCCACTCTTCCACCCTCTCCGTTTGTAATGTACTCTTTTTTTTTTCCTCCAGAAGAGAATCAAAGACAATTGAATATTGACAATGAGGGACCCAAAGTTATTGCTTCAAAGCAGATAAGTATATAAATATCAATACGTACCAAAAGATGAAAAGATCTCTAAGAACCAAATACATGTATTTTTTTTTTTAAGTTAATAAAATAGCAGAAATCATTGGAATATTAGCAATAGCTTTCAAAAATGAATATGTATAGAAGAGTTTGGCTAGAATGCTCTTATGTAGATAAGATCTTAAACAATATAAAACGTAAAAGATGCAATGAAATAATTAAAAACAAGTCGATAAATAAAGATGATCTAATTGGCATCTACTATACCCAACTCTACGAATTGTTGAAACTCATAATATATGGAATTAGGATTGAAGATAAATTTGGATTTGGGTAAAAATGGAAGGACCGTCACTAGTGTTTCTCTCTAGTGATGGTGCTTGTGTTTTGAGCCAAAAAAGAAGGTAGTTAATGTTATTTTAGGAAAAGAAATATAGAATTTCAGGTAACGTACATATGTCCTAAATCAAAAGCCAAAAAAGAATATGGCTAAAAGAATTAAAAGAATTAAAAAATTTTAAAAAACCGAAGCTGAAAAATCGTGTCAGAAGAGAAGGTAAGTTATTGCCATTTTTTATGATAACAATATCGAAGGCCTTGGAAGGGAGAATACAATTTAGCCGGTGCCTTTTCATGGAGTGGGGTGGGGCCCGGTGCAACAGCGGTTGGAAAAAATATTGGGTGGTCGCGCAACGGCGGTTGCATTCCGGCTTTACACGTTGGAGGCTGGAAGCCGTTGCGATCTTGGAGGCTGGAAACGTTCGATCTTGCAAGAAAAAGAAGATCCGACGGTCCCCCCACTTCGTACGGAGGAACTCAACGTGCCGACGTGGAAGCTTCTTGACCCCTGACGTAGGCCCCACTAGAAGAGACTTGAACTCGTGAAAGTCTCAAAATCAAATGATAGTACAAGCCATATCATTGTCTTCATAAGAATCACAAATAACATCAATCCTATATCATAAACGAATACAACAACTACACATATATATATATATAGGTCAATAGTGATTTAGCAAAGTAACACTATTACATGAGCAGTATAAACATACTAGTGACAAACTCTAATGAACATTGCCGCAATCTCTTTGCCTCCACTGGCCGCACTAGCAAATATGGTACCTGTTGTTGCACCAGAAGATCCCACATCACGACCATCGCCCAAATGACCACTCTAGAATTATATGTTTACTAATATTGTTTTTTTTTTTCCTTTCATATTTTAAGGAATCTTAGTTTGTGGGAGTACGAGATGAGTATATCCCACCAAATAAAACTTTTCAATTTCAAAATTTTCAAGAAAGTTGGTTGATTTCTTGAATTCAAGTGTGGTGAAGGAGCCACATTTGTTTTTTAAAGACTAACGGTTTGTTAGCTCATAATTTTCCTAATAAAGATGATTGATACCTATATATTATTGGAAAATACCATTTGTAGGAGCACCAAAAGAAATATTGACGAAATATGGCATGTGGTTAGGCAATATGAACTTTTGATAAATGAACTACATTGAGATTGCTTTGTGGTACTTTACTTGCATAAAAAGTGTGGAATGGGGTCTAGATGGTGGTGAATTTTAGAAAGTTGAGTGAGGTGGAAAGTAATTGCTTTAAAAAAAATTAAATTGGCTAGAAATGTGTGGAATTGAATTACATGATAAGGAAAGTACAGAGAAATGTAAATGGGCAAGGAATTGAAAAATGTAAGGTAAATATAAAATAGAAAGCTCTTACAAAATGTGTTCCCACGTGTGTTTTCTCTACTTCAAGTCTTGGGTTTTTTCTATGCTATTCTAACCTAATTCTCTTTAAAAAAAAGATCTTTAACTTTTGGCATAATTTCAATTCTGTCTTGAATTGAATTTTTTTTTATCTCAAAAAATTTTTGAAATTTTACCATAGTCCCAAATATGCCCACAAATTTAAAAAATCTCCACTAATTTCTTTGAAATCATTGGTATCAGGACCAATTAGAGGTTCATTATTAGAGCAGGCATCTTCATCAATACCCCCACATTCATATAGAACAACAATAGCCTCTTAATATTAGTAGTCTTGAAGAAACTAGTGAAGGCATGAGGAGATTTGAGACTAGTATAAAAGTTGGGGATTTTTTTTATAAGAAAAATTTGAATCTTAATTGGAATTAAATCTAAAGTTGAGGGAGAAAGGACTGCACTAGCATGACCACATTGTTGCTTCCTATGAGTAATTGTGCAATTTGGGCCATCCATTTCGTTTTTGTATAATGGGCAATTGGACATAAATTTGATGTGGGAAACCATCAAGAGCTCACACTAAGATTTCTTGATTGAAAATTCTCTCTTATTTCTTCCCAATTTCTCTTCACTTTCTATGTAGGTTAATTGACGCTGAAAATCATCTCCATCATCAGGAGTTGTAGCTCTGTTTCCAAATATAGCTATTTGAGATTTGGAGTTGTAGTTGTCACTATTTTTCTTGCTGAAGAGTTTGTGTTATTGTTTTAGATAGTTTTAATTGCCTTTCCAATGACCTTAGTTATTACAACCACCATTTCTTGATTTTCCAAAGCCACGCCTTCAAAGCTCTCTTCTCCCCTATTTCACGACCGAGAGATTCACAGAGACTATGACGTTCTGAGTGACATTGATTTGGAAATTTGCTATCATTAAACTAACTTGATAATTTAAGTTCATTTTAACATTGTTGTGATAGCTTGTAGACTCAACGACCAAACCACACACAAGATGTTTGATGAAATGTAAAAATCAGATTTGCATCAACTTCTCTTCAATTTTTTTATTACCTTGAGAGTGTTTCTGCATGTATTATCTCTATTGTTCCTTTTTGCTCTGTGTCCTTATATTTTCTGTGTGATTATCTCTAGTAATGTCATTAAGTACCCGAATTTTCCTTGTTAGTTCTTTGCATCCTACCAATCTTTTGCAATATTGAGGCATCATTGTCGGAAAGGCCAGTGAATGAAGATGGTTGTCTTGTGGAGGTTGAAGATGGATGGTGGCTGGATAAGAGGCACTTAATCTCGTATTTTCCTAGGAAGCCGATGGTAAGCTGAATGTTAATTTTTCTAGCTTTTGCTTAGAATTTATGAATGAATTGAATATGTTAGATTTTGGGAACAATGAAACGTTGAAGAAGACAAACACAAGGTGTCCAGAGTAAAGAAATGGAAATAAGAAAGATATATCTAGGCATAGAAGGAGAAATAATAATAACAAATAAAAAATAAATAAAAAATGGAAAAATAGTTAGAAAAATAGGTCTTGATTAGATTGTTTGATCTAGTATCATATTTAGTTTACATTCATTTAATTTGTACACATATGGTTTAGGGAAGTTCATTTTTTTTTCCTCTAGTTTTAGTTTAGGTTTATGAAATTCATAAAAACAGAGAGTGGGTTTAGAGATGATGACAAAGCTGGACTGACGGTTCCCACATGGATGGGGCTCTCCAAACCTTATCTCGCACAATGTTAGAGTGTATATACAAAATTCAATTAATCCTAAAAGATTTTTATGTGAAGGAGTTATTACTAGCCTATTAGGGCCAACTAAGAGCCAAATGAGATATGAGAGAGTATCCCACTTCCTATGCAATCAAAGATCTAAAAACAAGACTTGATTATGTTAATTGCCTAAATAGTGCTAGTCCAATACCCTTGATTTATTTATTTATCTAATATATTTAGGCAATCTTTAACTATGTTAGTTTTCCTATGCCTCGAATAATGTCCATGCATGAGTGCGTAATCAAAGAAAAACAAAAAATCACAATCACTACCATAAAGAAAGTTTAAGAATGGAAAAAAAAAAAGAAAGTAAAGTGCAAAAAAGCAAAATTTAATAAAGCAAAATTAATAAAGTGTCGGACAAATTATAAGCTAAAGTCAAAGTGAATCAAATTTCTTATCCAAAAGATCAATTTGCTAAAACTAAATTATATCGAAAGTACTCACTAATATCTCTTATTTATACGTATGCTTTGAAACTAAGCTAAATATAGCACTAAAAGTAACAGCTTAATCAAGGTCTCTTCTTTCCATTTTTTTTTAATTTTTAAATTTTTAAATAAAAGGGGACACAACACGTGCAAGAAGTCTTCTAGCCCAAAATTCTGAGTGGAATGTAAACAGCACGTGCACGAGGAATGCATAGGGCGTGCATGGATGGCGTTGATGACGAAAACGATGGAGATGGAGCCGGCAACGAAGACGATGGAGGCGGTGGTTGGCCTAGACGCGCCAAGGGAAGTGCGGAGCCTGGGGCAGGGGGGTGGCTGGATGAAGGAGGAAGAGATATAGAATAGAGGATAGGCGTGGTAAGTATTAAATTTTAATAAATTTAATAAAAAAATACACACCGTGTTAGTTAGTGACATGGCCCTTATAGACAGTCGAATATTTTCTATATTATTCACCTCTAATTCTGAAAAGCTTTGTAGAGATTCATTACCTATTTTCTTGACAAATCGATCAGACAGAGACATTCATTAGGAACCATCCATGCTTCACGGCTAAAGGGCAAAAATATTCATTACGTGCTAGTCCTTAATTTGGTTCCTCGTACCAGTGCAGTACCAGTCCATGAAATCTAGAAGTAACTCTATAATAAAGTTATTTGTTAGACTAGAAGGTCTATCATAATTGTTAAATCAGGCGTAACTCCCAATTATAGTTTCTAGACTAGAACTTTTAAAGAGATTAAACGTTTGCCATTCTTTATTAACATTTTAAATTAGTTTACTACAAAAAAAAAATATGGAAAATAATTGCAAGTGCCAACTAACATTGCTACATAATTTCTCATTGTTGAAATACTAATGTGAAAACAACATGATCTTGCAAAGAAGTCAATGCAAGAGAATCTGAAAATAAATGAAGAATAATAAAGGACATTAAATATTTATGTGGTTCACTATCTACATCTATGGAAGAGATAATAGCTAATAATCCATTAATAATTGGAGAATTAAAGTTATAATTGCTCAAGTGCTTGAATATTTTTCACTCCTAAAAATTTAAGCCCTAACAAAAGAAAAATTCCAAATTAATAACTCAGTTTAGTGTAAACTCATGGCACGAAAAATTCATAGTGGCTCACAAATTTTGCTGAAGAAACCCTATTATACGTGTGTCATTTCAAAGATCAACAATTTTACACGTCTATCAATGGATAATGCCATGATAACAATCTTAAAAGAGGATTCAGTTAATAATCCCAATTTACATTATCCAATTCAAATCCAATTTGGTAAGCGAGCTCAAATTCAAAATGTAATTTAATACTCATTCTGACCGTAATTTCCCCTCTTTTTTTTTTTCAAATGCTTGAGATGGTCCGTAGCCCTTTTTACTTCTGGCATATATTTTTCAAATTTTGCAGTTAGTCATAATTTATAAACCTAAAGATTTTATATTTAAAAAAAAAAAAAAAAAGGAAAAGCAACACGCAGAAAAGAAAACGGTACTTTTGAAATGAGATTCACGTCTTCACGCCCTCAAATCTTTATCGAATCCCTTTTTCTTCGGTAACCACCTCGCAACGCCGTGGCTCACGTCCTCACGTACTTGAAATGGGCGACATCCACGTCAGGAGCTGAGTAACCTGAGTAAAGACGAAAAAGAGGAACCGCCTTTAGGAGATCGTGGCTGAGAGCGAGGAGGGAGTCTAGGGTTTCCACGTGGAGATTGGGTATATTGAATTGTGGAGTCGGGCGGGATCATCAGCTTCGAGAGGGAGGCGATCGGAGGTGGTAGTGCGCCTTTGTCTGGAGCGGCGCGGTGGTGAAGCTCCTTGCTTCCTTCCTTTGCCTGATGTCGCTCCAAAATCTCACGCATGCTTCGGGGACAGTCGAATAGCTTCTGCATATGGTGATGATTGGGAATATGTGGAAGAAGAAGGGCCTGCAGAGATCATCTGGCAAGGGAACAAAAGAACAGTAAAGAAAACCATTTTCCGAAGAAGGGATCGGACGTGCAAATGTTGAAAGAGGGTAACTCAGAAGATACTACCTGTTTATGTGTTGAAAACTTGGCATACATTACTTCCTAGTTTTTCTTTCTCCTTGTGTTCGTTTTCGTTTGAATTTTAAATTTGAGGTTCGTAATTCACTGCCAGGATGCTGAAAAGCCGACCTTGAATCCTCTCCCTCCACTGTCCGAAGAATATTTAGAATATAAGAATTGATCGCCAATGTCAGCTCAACAGGTGTTAGAAAATTTCGCTCTCCAATTGCCTAATTTTGGACTGAGCAGGTATCTTATTATGATGGTCATACGTCTAGTTATATTTTTCTGGACTGATTTGTTGAACTTTTTTTTTTTATTAAATTTTTTATTTTTGCCTGTCGGTTTGCTTAACAGGATGAAGCTCATTGCTCTTTCATTCTGAAAAATGGAGCTTGTTGGTTTGCTCCACGATGCAGTAGAGTTCACTTCTATTTTGATAAGTCATGCGTACTGCTAATTAAGAACATGCATAATGGTCCTGGCCTTGCATGGGAGCAAGATGAGGGGCTTGAGGTCGGTCAATGATGCCTTCATCCAGTTCATATATCCTGAGTATTTTGGAGCACCAATACTGTTTTCAGAATGATGGGCAACTGGTAAGAATAATTAGTGCAATTAAATTTCCATCATAAGATGGCTTTCATTTGCAAACATCTTTCATTAGTTTCATATGAACTACGGATGCAATTTTTTGATCACTGCCGAGACTTAGGGCTTTTTACTGGAGAAGCAAAAGAAAAACATGAAGTTATATTAATATGAAGGAAATTATATCCATATTTATACCACATTAGATATCGGTTAATATTGCAAAAAAGGAAACAGAATTGATCAGAATCAAGGCAAAACTGAATAAGTGATCCTTATGGCTCACTAGTTGCGTTGTTTGTTTCCAAAGGTTGATTAGCCTAATTGCATAATGTAACTTAAAGGAGGAGGGATGGAAGTTTGGTAGGAAACAGAAATCCATCATTACTGTTTTTTACCATCCCTTGGGAGTTTTAGTTATAAAATTAGATATGGTTGCTTTAGCCCCATCCATGGCATTAGTTTCAAGGAAAGTTGATAAATGAGTAAGGCGTTTCGCGGTGACTAAGGACCATCTCTCCCACTAGCCAGAGATAGGGTGATATAAAGGAGGCCTTTGTGCCAAAAGTTGTTGAAGGATAAAATGTGCTGGACAAAGCTGGAGCTGTTCTTTTTTGATGCATTGGTTTGGGAAGCCAGTTATATTACTGAAGATGGAATGATGCAAATTGGGAGTGCCGTCAGTGGAATAATGATTGAAATTTGGTCCTTTTAGGTTGGGGTTTGGAAGTCTTTGGGCTTAGAAGAGTGCATATTCTTGCCATTGACACTACTAGCTGTGGAGAAATTGAAGATCTATACCCCTTTTCTAGGGTCGTTAGTGTTGGGTCAAGTTTGGATTAGAACGAAAATGGTTGGACTCATATTGATCTATTTAACCCGTTTTAGCACATTTCCATATGATGTAAATTTGAAAACCTATACCTAATCCAACTCAACACACATCCGACTCATATTACTAGAACATATTAATATTTAACCTAACTTAGAAAAGCCCTTACTTACCCTTTTAACCCACTTTAAGCTCTTTGCATGTATTAAAAAATATAAAAATTAGTAAATAAAATGAAGAACGTAAAAAACCTATAAACAAGGACAAGATCATAGACATCGCCTCTCTCTCTCTCTCTCTCTGTGTGGCGGCGCCAAGGCGGCGAAGAAGAACGGGGCGACGTTCGTGATCGACCGCACCAGTGGGTGGAGGACAAGATCATAGACATCGCCTCCCTTGAGAAGTTCCTCCAGGAGCCCATCAAGGTCGACAGCAAGGCCGGCGCCCACAGCGACTCCGTCACCACCTCTCGCGACAGGTCCAAGATCACCGTCACCTTCACCTCCGGACTTCTCCAAGCGTTATAACCAGAATCATGCTCCCTCCCTCCCTCCCTCCCTCTCTCTCTCTCTCTCTCTCTATATCTCTCTCTCTCTCTCCCTCTCATCTTTCCCCCTTAAGCAGTCAAGCTTATCGAGTTATTTCTTGTGCTTGTGGTGATGCTGCTGCTGCTTCATGTGCACAATGTTGCGGTTTTAGAGTATGCCTAGGATGCCTGTTGAATCGCAGTGCTTTTCTTCGAAATGAAAATAACTGTAGGTTTATAATATGCTCGATCGCGTCGTTATATGTGCAGATACTGCATGTTTTCGCTTTCGTTAGCTGCGATTTTGGCAGAAGATTGCCTTTTGAGTTGATTTGTAGATAGGACTAGCCTCCTAGGCGGCGCACTCATGCCGTCCATCTGCGAGCGGGTGGTTAATTATGTCGTGTGCTTTGCGGCGAGTCTGGTGTTGTGGTGGGATTTCTGCACCTCATGTTGATAAACTTTCGCATATTTGCACTGCTGCGAATTTTTGTACAAAATGGTCTAGCTTACAGCATGTGTTTAGATTCAAGATTGATTCATGTCCACTTCATTAATTGTTGGAACTAAATCTAACTCCGTGTTTTTACTCATTGTTTTATGCCACGCTTTTGCAAATCTTCGGCGCGGGCTGTCCATGGACCCACATGTTTGGAGTCGATGTTCTCAACCTCCGTTGCCGGCAATGGCCGTGGCTTGATGCTGCCAAGTCAGTTCATTCTTCGCTGTTTTAGTATACCTTTGTGCGTTTTCTATGCTGCTTTGCGAAATTTTCGAGCTGGAAATTTCTTTATCGGAATAGCTCCGTCATGGCCAGAGTAGTGGCTGAGGGAGAATATTTAGTGACGGTCAGCGACTTCAGGTATCGACGTTAGACTGATAAGGATTGCGGTGTGAATCTGTGTAGTGGAGTCTTCGTCGAGCTCGTCATTGATGGTTATGTAGAGAAGGACTTCATTCGGAGGGGAAGATGTTTTTTGGTGAAGACGCTCTCCAAAAAGTCCGTGAAAATATTGGGTGGTCTGGGAGCGCCATGTCAGCGTGGTCCTCGACCACTCACGCAGCGCCACGTGAAAAAGTGGCCCCCTTGCTGTCTTCTACATTTTTTCCTTTCTTTCTCCTCTCCCTAGCTTCTTCCTACCCTCTCCTAGCTTGCGAACGTCCATTCTCCCCCTCACCTGCACAGCCTACACATTCTCTCTCATATGCAATGCATTTATTACAGCATGGAAGAACAAAAGAGAAGCAGATGATTTTCGTTCCACTCCAGCAGCTGCAAACCCCATTTCTTTCTTCTCATGAAGGGTTCAAAATTTTGACTCCCAAGTTCTCTTCGTGCTCCTTACTGCTCCGCCGTGTGTCAAGCGGCTGAAACCCCCGCCATCACCAACAAACCACACTACAGCTGCCCCTACATCGGCGTTTGCTCACTTCTCTATTCGTGCTTGTTGCTACTCTGACTTCATTCCGACATTCGTGAAGTGGTTGTTCCCTGCCTGAGTCGACGAAGGAGGTGACCCTGAGTCGACGAAGGAGGTGACCCTGCTCTAGTGCTTACTCTCTTCTCTCACCGCACATGTTGTTGCTCTAACGTTCGTGGAGCGGCCGTCCCCCCGCTGTCATCAATAAAGCATGCGCCCCTGCTTCGGCGCCCATTCGCTTTCTGTGCTCATTGCTGCTTTGTCATTTGTCAAGTAGTCGTTCCCTCGCCGTCACTAATGAAGCACATTAAGGCTGTAATAATTGTGCTCCGTCGATCAATTGGAGGAGGAGGGAGGGCTATTTCTTCCTGAGGCGGAGGGAGGGGAGCAGAGATTAGGCTGTGGTGGGGGTGGGAACGGAGCTGGAGGCACATGTCCTACCACTGAGGAAGAAGCAGGCAACAACTATGCATAGTCATCGAGCCCAATCGCTGACCAACTTCACTGGTAGGACGTGTGCTTCTGGCTCTGCTCCCACCCCACCATGGCCTAATCTCTGCTCCCCTCCATCCACCTCAGGAAGAAACGGCCCTCCCTCCTCCTCAAGTCAGTCGACGAATCACAATTATTACGACCTTAATGTGCTTCGTTGGCAACAGTGGGGGAATGGCAGCTCAACAAACGACGAAGTAGCAATGAGTGTGAAGAGAGAAGCGAGTGAACGTCGAAGCAGGGTTGCATGTTTCATCGACGACAACGTTGGCACGGCTGTTCTACGAACGCCGGAGCAGCAATGGTAGAGAAGAGAGTAAGCACCGAAGTAGGGGCACCTCTTTCATCGGCTCAAGTGGGAAACGGCCACTTCACAAACGTTGGAACGAACATCGAAATGGCAACGAGCACGAAGAGAGAAGCGAGTGAGCGCTAGTGTAGGGGCGGCCATAGTGTGGTTCGTCCGATTATAATAAGGAGGAGTCGGGTCTAGTTATAAGTTGGGTTGAAGTAGAGGTGTCAAAATCAGTCTTAAGCCCATATATGACCCATTTATGATTTAAATGGGTCATGTATAGATCACTTACATTTTGAAAAGACTAGTTAAATGGGTCTTAAATGGGTAGGATTTAAAAATCTACTTTTAACCCACGGCTCACATTTTCTTTTACCCCAAAATGTTTTTTTTTTAAAAATTTTATAAAAGGCGAAATTTAAGTTAGTTTTTATATTTCATTTTTTCTTCCTCCTTCCTTAGTCGATAGCTGGCACGACAACAGCAGGCAACTAACCAAGCAAGGTTCAAGCTCACTAGATCTAGTCAGGCTCGAGCTCGCTAGATCTAGCGAGGCCGAGGCCTCATCGACAATCAGCGAGGATCGAACCTTGCTGATTTGGCAAGATTACAGCTCACTGGTGTTGAGCAAAGCTCGATCTTGCTTGACGCCGACGAGCTCGATCTCGCCAATCTAGCGAGGCCAAGGCATCGTCGATGATTGGCGAGGCTCGAGCTCACCTACGACCGATCGCCAATCATTGCTGTGGCCGGTGGCCAATTGAAGAAGGAAACATAAAAAGAAGAAAACAATTAAAAATTATTATTTAAAATAAAATAAAGAAAATTTAAAAATAGATTTTTAAAAATAAAAAAATATATTTTTCAAAAATAATTTTTTATAAAAATTATAAAAATTGTCTATTAAATTTGTATTGCATTAAAGTGTTTTAGCAATACCATTTTGCTAAAAATAAATATTATAAGAAATAAGCTTTAAAGGTTTTTCACATTTTTTATTTACTAGTTTTTTATTCTTTAGTTTACTTTTTAAATTTGATTTGAAATTTTTATTCAAGTAACATATATGTGAAGAGCTTAAAGTGAATTAAATGGGTGAAAGTTGATTAACTTGAGTTGAGTTAAATAGTAATATGTTTCGATAATATGGGTTGAGTAAGGTATAAGTCGAATATGGATCAGGTTAGGTATGGGTCATCAAATTTACACTACATGAAATGGGTCAAAATGAGTTAAATGGGTCAATATGGGTCGAACCATTTTCGACTTGACCCAAACCCGATACGATCCACCCATTTGGTATGTGATTCAAGCACTTCAAATGCAGAGGGTTCCTCTTGCTAACCCTTTCTTTAAACAACTCTCCCTTCCCCCTCTCTGTGACACGACAATGCAAATTCAAAAATTGTAAGAAATCAAAAACTCGAAATGCAAAAAAGCTTCAATAGCTTAATTTCATGATGAATTTAGAAATGCAAAGAGAGATTGTAAGCTAGAGAGAACATATCAGCATTCAGGCCATGGTTGGAGGGTATAAATATGGGCGTGAAGATGCAAAGCGGAGGAGAGAAAAAGTTCACGTGTGCAATTCAAACACTCATGTGGGAATTAGATATCTCTACTATTGAGTATGGCAGATCTGATTTCTTTTGATAAAGTAGAGGAATAGTGAGGACATAGCTATTAGTTATATGCCTATGGCAATGTGAAAGAAGTTTGAAAAATATTAGGAGTGTTATAGTGTTGTCATGTCTATATTAGATCCTCATTATTAGCCACACTTATTAGAGCTTTGTTATCTGTGGCGTTTCTTTTCATGCCAAACATTCACCCTTTCTTGCTCCCTCTTTGGTTGTTGTACAAAATAGATTGGATATGAATTCAATTGCGTTCACTCAAAATTTAAATAATAGATTCAAGGACCGATGAGCACTCGTCACATGGCAATGCGGAGAAGCCTCGCCAGAATGTAGAGTAATAATCTTGTAGAATTGTGTCCCCTATCGATACAATATAACTGGTTGAAATTGAAAACTCATGTTCTGATGCGAGTATGGTTTTCATGTTAAAGTTTTTAGGATACTCACTAAATCTTGTCATAATGATCAACTCAACGCATTCTTTCATAAACTTTTCTAACATTCTTTCCTCTGTTTCCGATTAAATCAATTTTTTTATTTTCCTTTATTGTATCTTGTATTAAGTGCTCTGGGTCGTGAGGATTGATCCGTCACCCGCAAATCTTGATCCTATGGAGCTTTCTAAAAAGATCACCAAACAATTAAATGAGATGAAAAGTTAATAAGAAAAGGTCAGCTTTATGCTTGAAATTGTGCATGTAAGAAAACTACTGAAGAAGTAACGCATGTCATTTCCTCTAAATAACGAAAACTTGGCTAGCGGCTATAGCAAAAAAGGCATTGTTCTGGCAAATATAAATCGATTTGAAAAGGACGAATGTCTATTAAAAAAAGGAAAAAAAGAATGAAAGAAACAAAGTAAAGAGCATAAGAAAATTAAACTTTTACTGTGGCTAATCCAATTCATTAGGTGCCAAGTGTCGACACCATACATTTGTAAAACCCTTCATTAGCAGGTGCATCGTACCGTTAAGAATTTATCAAATAAAAAAGGCCGTGGAAGATAAATTCTTTAATTTGTAGCGGATCCAACGAAGCATTGAGAAAAACTTCATTTGCGTAGTCTGACATACGAGTGTTATACCTTGTAGAATAAGGCCAGCATGATTCAACTAAGTGTATATGCATTTTTCATCATTTAGAACTTAATTGACAAAAACAATTTAAGACTAAATTGGTAAAAGTATAATAGACTTATGAATTTTTGAACTATTTTCTTGCACAAAATGGATAGTGTTTACTTCTATGCCTGCCACGTCTTCATCTTGCCTCAAATCTATGCTTGGTAGAGGCATCCTGATAGGGCTTTGCCATGTGTCTCATGTTCATCAATAATTATTGTTTCGTTGACTATTAAAAAGAAGATGTAACATCAAAATATACCTTTCGGAAAAAGCTTTAGAAAAGTGTTAAACTTATGACACTTGCACCAATTTGGTCATAAGCTTTGTGACCTAGAGTCAATTTAGTGATTCATGCTAATTTTAGCCAAATATTATTAACGTGGATGTTGGTCGCCTATGTGGTATGAATGGTACTAACATGGATAACTTTTAATTGTAATTTAACTTTTAATCGGTTATTTAGCTACAAAAATCTTAACACAATATGGGAAAAACCCATATGGCAAATCAAAATTCATATGTCTAGAGAAGATGGAATTTTCACAATAAGCTTATTTTTCTACTGAGTATGGAATCTTGATGTGAGTCTTTGTTTGATCCGCAAATGGAAATGAAGCAAAAGGAAGAAGATAAGCCCCAAGCTCATAGGAGAGTGCTTGTGCACAGTCCTTGTAACAAGCTCCAATTCCAGTCACAGGTGTCTCAAAATGATTTGTGCGGCTTCTTCTACACAAGCTATTTGCTTTGCACATATGCCTCGTGATAATCATTTTAGTTCTAGCTTCAAAATGTTTAGGAGGTTGAGTCCATTTCCATGTGCAGATGCTATTGGAAGATTGGCCTAACTAAATTCTTTCTCAGGAAATGCAATATCTCTATATTGCACTTCAAATACATGAGGTTATATTGAATGATTCATAAATACACACATGCTCCTAAAATGATCACAATCTTGTTTGGTTACTCAAGAGTGCAACTTTCGAAAGTCTGATCCAAGTGAGGACGATCAAGTCCTCACATGTAGTGCTTGAGCATGACCCCATTCGGTAAACACAGGGTTTGTGAATGGATTAGGCCTAGTGAACATTTGGGTACTAAGTGTGGTTGGTTTTGAGAGTTAGGACGTGCTTGGAGGGCAATTTAGTCACTTTATCCAGAAGGTTTTATATCTAATACATAATGGCATTTCTAGAACTGAAGGAGGGAAAGTAGCAATGAACTAAAAGGGGAGGATTATATATAGTGTTTTCTCTATTAAAAACCTATAGTTCAGGCCTTGAAGTTTAAGACGATCAAAGTAAAATGTCCAAAAACCAGAACAATTATGCCTTTAGATATCACATTGTGCAAAATATACAATTTTTATTTTTAGTAGCTAGAAGGTGCATATATATGTATACAGATATATTTAGCATGATTGTGTATTTCCTTTGATTAAAAGTAAGAAATGAAATATAGTAGAATTATTATAACTAGAAAGCGGTACATCAATCATTGACATATCTCTCTTAATGAATTTATATGTGTTGCATACTATGTGTTCGGTCCATCTATTTTTTTAGAGAGTTTTGTACGTTTGGAGCCCATCTTAGTTTCCAAAAAATGATTGGTTGGCTGGATATTCCATTGTTTTGTGTCTATATAAATATGCCCCATCAATCACATAAGTTGAGCAAGAGAGAAAGGTGATATCATCTAGCATATCCATATAAATGAAGTAATATATGTCGAACATAAGAAACTTTTTTTTTTTTGGTTAATAACAATCTCTAATCACTGGAAATTCTCTCATCGTTCAATATCATCCTCCATTTTGTTTGAAACTTGAAGAAATTGGCTCGGAGTGTTCTTATATGTTCAATGCAGCATCATGTCACATGCCTTTTTTTTTTTTTTTTTTTTTTTCTTTTTACATGGATTGCGGGGTGAGTGTTGGCTGAGGAAAACAAATGTTATGCTGATGGTAGGGTGAGCACCAAGTCTAGTACAAGAACTAGATTCAGCCGATCTAGACCAATCGGTTTAAGGTCGATTTTAAGAAGAACATGTTCAATTCTTGGTTTTGTGAACCTAGAACTGGCCTAGGACCATTTAGTTCCTAGTTCCAACACAGAAATCATTTCAACTAATCCGGTTCCCAAATTGAACCAGTTTTGAAGCCATTTTAAAAATATATATATATTTTTTGCCCTTATAGAGAATCGAAATCATGTTCTTCAGCATGAACAAATGCTAACATAACCGTTAGACAAACATATTTTTTCGTAGTGAGATTATACAACTTTTATTTTTTTATTAGAATTTGTTGTTTTACCTAAGAATAATGTGACATCCCAGATTTTCAGTCATGTTTTCTATTGAATAAATCGGGCATTTCATTAACGCGTCTATAGGGTTGTTCTCAAAACTGATCATTCTAGAGATAACTAGATTATCTGGGGAAACCATTAAGGATTTTAAGGCAAATAGACTTGAGAACTCGACTAGGAATCGGCTTCTCGACCATGCTCATCTGTCAAGATCATTACGGCATAGATATAAATCGATTTGAGATCAGATATAAGTTGGTTCGATTGAGATGTGTGGCTAATCGTGGGTGACACCACTAAATTAGAAAATTCTCATCGACCGACACTAATATGATTTTATTGTCGTTTTGGTACTCTGTGTCCGTATTTGAATCATCGAGATTTTCACGACAATTGAGAGTTGTCATTGAGTCGAGTGGGTTCATTGTGGCTCAAAGAAAATCGACCATGGGTCATTTGCACTGAAAAGTTCTGAAAGTTACCGGGTAGTCTAGGTCACGCTAAAAACACGTTGAATGGAAATTAACCGTGAATTTAACCCGATTTCAGAAATTGAAAGTTCTATGGTGTCACGAGCTAATTTAGGAACATTGACTTAGTCTCAGAAGATTTTTCAGAGATTCTGAGATTTTTGCGGAAAATCGAATCGGATGTCACGGAAAATTAATGGAAATTCGTACGGGCCGAATTTAAAGGAGTTTTGACTTTCAAGCCAAGCTTTCTGGCGATGGGCACTTACAGAAAATCATATGGGCTTTTTCCTTGGCTAAATTGGACGTCGAACGGAGAATTAGTCGAAGATATTGAAGTCAGGAAATTGAAAATTCGGAGCTTTAAATAGAGCTGGAATTTGGCTTCAAATTAAGTTAATTAGTGGATTTATTTGGCAAGAAAGTAATAGAGACCAATGGGATAAGTTTGGATTGCTTTAAGGGGACCAAGCATTGAATGAATTGGTTAAGATTTTAGACTTTTTGTCTCTCCCTCTCTCATCCGACTTCTCAAGCAAGCTGCCGTGACCGACCCCCTCTCCTTCGTCTCTCTCTCTCTCTCTCACGCAAGACAACCGAAGCTCAGCCACGCATTCTCTTTTCTTTCCCCTGCCTTTTTCTCCTTTTCATCTTCCTGCATCCGAATGCTTCCTCCTTCCTCTTCGTAACCCCACGCCGGTCAAACCTCAAACTCACAGAAACATTTTCTTTGACCGAAGCCCCCACCGCCCAAAGAAATCCACCGAACTCCCTTTTTGCTCGATTTTTTTTTCAGCTCATTAACGCCGTGGATTTCATTCGCTCGAAGACTCCACCGAGCTGCCACGTTCAGTCAACAAACCAACCGCAACCCCACCTTCGCTCATCTCTGCACGCGTCTCTCACTACCCCACCGATCTTCACTCCACGCGGCCAGGAATCCAGCTGCCATCTTCGTCCATCTCTTCTTCAACCGAGGCAAGCAGCTCCTTCCTTGCATCGACACTAGCGAAGCTGCTCCGCTCTCGGTTGTCTGGCCGAGTTAACAAAATCAGTAAATTCCCCTTGAAGTTGACTCGGAGACGCTAGGAGCCGCTGCCACGAAGGTCAGCAACGTCCACCGAAGCGCGTCAGCAGCTGCTTCTTGATCTTCGCTGCTTCAGTTTCTTGCAGTCTTCGGCCGCGCGTCTTCATTGCAGCTTCAATCCAACCTGTCTTCAGCCCAGCAGCTTCATTGAGCCTACACCATTTGAAGCCCAAACAAAGTCAGGCCCACAAGAAATCAGCCCAACAGTTTCTTTAAAGCAAGATCAGCCCAGTAATTTGAGGCCCAATTCAGCAGCCCAATCTTGAAGCCCAAGCCCACAAAGCAAGTCAGCCAAGCTCAGGCCCAAAGTTTGATCAAAGCCCAGAAATTTTTGCGGGCTTGCAAGGCCTTTGGGCCGGCTTGGGTGTCCGCCGCCGCCGCCGAAAATTTGGATTTTTTCGCCGCTCAAGCGTCGTTTAATCGCGGTGTTCTAACCCCCGTTTTTAACCAAATGAGTTTTACTCACTAATGCTTTATTAGTTTGGTAATTATGCTTAAGGGTTGGTTAGATTTAATTAAGTGCACTTAGGTGGTTAGATTAATTTAGAACAATTAAATTAGTGACTTAATGATGCATGTTAGGTGGTTAGACTTAATCATTAGCAAATAGAGAGCTTCTAATAATTATCGAATGCATCTTGGGATTCTTCCCGATTCGTTCTGGCGTCCAATCAGGCATTATGGGCCTAAATTAGATTTTTAATATTTAATTATTAATTTTAGAAATTAATTTTAGAAATTATTTATTTTCCGAAAATTAGGCAAGGATAGCCGACGACCGGAATTTTATGCTGATGATCGTAGTGCAGTCTGTTTATTTAATTGAGCTTTATATTGTGCTAAATTGAATTTATTGAATTTATTTATTTATTTTCCGAAATTAATTATTTAATAATTTATTTCACGGAAATTCAACTGGGATGGCCAGCGATCGAAATTTTATGCTGATTGTCGTGGCATAGTTTGTTTATTTAATTGAGCTCTATTTCATGCTGAATTGAATTATTTGGGAAAGAGGGAATTATTCTTTAATTGGATAATCATTGGTTATTAATTGAAAAATAACCGGCATCGATTAATAATGCCAAAAATATTTGAGTGGACTATAGAAAATGTGGGAGTTATGGAAAGGAAAATATTATATTTTGGCTAAGGCCGACCGTGTCCCCACACATGGCTATTTTATCGAGAATGATAAAAGATGGAATGGATTGAATGGTCGGATAGTATACTATATCATCCTACGGGCTTTGATATGTCAGCTTAGCGAGAGGAGTATACTGGTGTACTATATTAGCCTACGGGCGATATGTCAGCTTAACGCGAGCAATACACTTTATCGGCTTAGTGTGAGCATCGGGGGTATACTATATCAACCTACGGGCGATATGTCAGCTTAGCGAGAGCAGTATACCTTAACACTATCAACTTAGTGCGAGCTATACTATCTATATATCAACTTAGAGTGAGCAATCCTAGACTATGGTCAGACTTATAGATAGTATTGAATGTGCCGACCAAGCATGGGTCGTGATGACATGTAATCGACTAGGTCGATTGACCATTGCTTTGATATGATGTTGTGAATTGACTAATTGATTGGAAATGACCATGAGATGGTCTGATTGACATGTAATCGACTAGGTCGATTTGATCGATGCTTCGATCAGTAATTTGATTACTTGGGTGCCTACTTAACTGTGCTAATATGCTGGTGGAATCTGAGGCCAAGGTAAGTCCTATGACTCGTATGTGTATAGGTAGCCCGGTTAGCGTATTAGTTTACTAATCGAGTCTTAGGGGGTAGAACTTGTTGAGACGTGGTCTCAATGGTTATTGAATAACCATTTCAAGACCCTGATGAGGAGCTTGAGGAGAAGGAACCTGAAGAGGAGAACCCTGATGTGGAACCAAATGAGGAGGAACATTTTGGAGAAGAAGATGACCACGAGGAGGATCTTGAGTACGACCCAGATGAGAACTAAGATCCCATCTTGTTTTGTCAGACCTTGATTATATGTGGAGAAGTGTTAGATCAGACCCCTGTGAATAGTATTACATTATATATTATGAGGTGCTTGTATAAAAGAGTGGTTGTGAATTTTAGTATGAAAATTATGGCCCTACTTTTCTATCCCATTGTTTTGTTGTCTGGGGATTAATAATTGCTTCCACATGTGCTTAATAAATGAAATGGTCGACGATACGTAGTCCTGGGATATCGCAAGTTTAAAATCGACCAGATATAACAAGATTGGCACGTGACCGAGGATCGGGGCGTGACAAATAAAATTTTCCAAACTCGACCGGTTTGATTCACTGTCTCAACCTTTTGATACTAACACACCTTAAAATCAATCTTCAGAGCTAGTAGAAATTTTATTTTTATTTTTTCAAGTTAGTGAAAGTCAAATTTTTTCTCTCTTTTTTTTTTTTTTTTTTTCCTTTTTATTTCTCGTCCTTTTCCTCATTCCTCGGCTGCTGGTGCACTCCGTCGATCATCACCGTCAATACCCGAACTACAGTGATCACCTCCCTCCCACTCTTCCACCCTCTCCGTTCGTAATGTACTCTATTTTTTTTCCTCTCCAAGAGAATCAAAGACAATCGAATATTGCCAATGAGGGACACAAAGTTATTGCTTCAAAGCAGATAAGTATATAAATATCAATACGTACCAAAAGATGAAAAGATCTCTAAGAACCAAATACATGTATTTAAAAAAAAAAGTTAATAAAATAGCAGAAATCATTGGAATATGGGCAATAGCTTTCAAAAATGAATATGTATAGAAGAGTTCGGCTAGAATGCTCTAATGTAGATAAGATCTTAAACAATATAAATCATAAAAGATGCAATGCGATAATTAAAAACAAGTTGATAAACTTTACCAAAAAAAAAAAAAACAAGTCAATAAATAAAGATGATCTAATTTGCATCTACTATACTCAACTCCACGAATTGTTGAAACTCATAATATATGCAATTAGGATTGAAGATAAATTTGGATTTGGGCAAAAATGGAAGGAGCATCACTAGTGTTTCTCTCTAGTGACTGCCACACCTATCATTTGGTGCTTGAGTTGCGGGCCAAAAAAGAAGGTAGTTAATGTCATTTTAGGAAAAGAAATATAGAATTTCGGGTAACGTGCATATGTCCTAAATCAAAAGCCAAAAAAGAATATGGCTAAAAGAATTTAAAAAATTAAAAAAAAAATTAAAAACCGTTGCGATCTTGAAACTCCTAGAAAAAGAAGATCCGACGGTCCCCCCACTTTGTACGGAGGAACTCAACGTGCCGACGTGGAAGTTTCTTGACCCCTGACATGGGCCCCACTAGAAGAGACGAGAACTCGTGAAAGTCTCAAAATCGAATGGTAGTGCCTGCATTTTCCCATAATCCATTTTACCTAGTCAATTGTGTGTGGGGGATGGGCAATTTAGCGTGTCATATTTACCAACGTATTGTTTCTCACATATTTTGTTTAATAGTGAAATATGAGCTACTTGCTACTATTGAGAATATTTATTGCTTCCAAGAGTAAAAGGAATTGCACAATTTAGTTGTCCAGAAGTGACCATTACACTAGTTTATGAAAGAATGCGTTGAGTTGATCATTATGACAAGATTATAGGTCAAGAGTGATTTAGCAAAGTAACACTATTACATTAGCAGTATAAACATACTAGTGAAAACCTCTAATGGATGTTGCCACAATCTCTGCCTCCACTGGCCGCACTAGCAAATATGGCACCTGCCGTTGTTGCACCAGAAGATTCCACATCGGACACTTGGTTCCCTTCTTCTTGCTACCTCCAAAGCAAGAGCGTCCCATTATTTTTTTTTAGTTCACAACTTGCAAGTTGCAACCATCGCCCAAAAAACCACTCTAGAATTATATGTTTACTAATATTGTTTTTTTCCCTTTCATATTTAAGGAATCTTACTTTGTGGGAGTACGAGACGAGGATATCCCACCAAGTAAAACTTTTCAATTTCAAAATTTTCAAGAAATCCGGTTGATTTCTTGAAATCAAGTGTGGTGAAGGAGCCACGTTTGCTTTTTTAAAGACTAACAGTTTGTTAGCTCATCAATTTCCTAATAAAGAGGATCGATACCTATATATTATTGGAAAGTACCATTTATAGGAGTACCAAAAGAAATATTGATGAAATATGGTGTGTGGTCAAGCAATCTGAACTTTTGATAAATGGACTGCATTGAGATTGCTTGGTGGTACTTGCATAAAAGTGTGTGGCACGGGGTCTAGACGGCGGTGAATTTTAGAAATTTGAGTGCGGTGGAAAGTAATTGCTTTTAAAAAAATTAAATTGGCTAGAAATGTGTGGAATTGAATTACATGATAGGAAGGTAATAGAGAAATGTAAATGGGCAAGGAATCGAAATATGTATGGAAAATATAAAATAGAAAGCTCTTACAAAGTGTGTTCCCACGTGTGTTTTCTCTACTTCAAGTCTTGGGTTTTTTCTATGCTATTCTCACCTATTTCTCTAAAAAAGATCTCTAACTTAAGGCATAATTTCAATTCTGTCTTAAGTTGAAATATGTTTATCTCAAAAAAAATTTAAAATTTTACTATAGTCCCAAATATGCCCACAAATTTAAAAATCTCCGCTAATTTTTTTTTCGAAATTATTGATATCAAAACCAATTAGAGGTTTGTTATTAGAGTAGGCATCTTCATCAATACCCCCACATTCATATAGAAAAACAATAGCCTCTTAATATTAGTAATCTTGATGAAACTAGTAAAGGCATGAGTAGATTTGAGAATTGTATAAAAGCTGGGGATTTTTTTATAAGAAAATTTCGGATCTTAATTGGAATTAAATCTAAAGTTGAGGGAGAAAGGACTGCACTAGCATGACCACATTGTTGCTTCCTATGAGTAATTGTGCAATTTGGGCCATCCATTTCATTTTTGTATAATGGGCAACTGGACGTAAATTTGCTGTGGGAAACCATCAAGAGCTCACACTAAGATTTCTTGATCAAAAATTCCATCTTATTTCTTCCCATTTTCTCTTCACTTTCTATCTAGATTAATTGACACTAAAAATCATCTCCATCATTAGGAGTTGTAGCTCTATTTCCGAATATAGCTACTGGCAATTTGGAGTTGCAGTTGTCATTGTTTTTCTTGCTGAAGAGTTTATGTCGTCGTTTTAGATAGTTTTAATTGCCTTTCCAACATCCTTAGTTATTGCCACCACCATTTCTCGATTTTCCAAAGCCGTGCCTTCAAAGCTCTCTTCTCCCCTATTTCACGACTAAGAGATTCGCAACGACAATGATGTTCTGAGTGATATTGATTTGGAAATTTGCTATCATTAAACTGAGCTGATAATTTAAGTTCACTTTAACATCGTTGTGATAGTTTGAAAGGAATTTTTGCTTCAAAACTTGCTTGTAGACTCAACGACCGAACCACACACAAGATGTTTGATGAAATGTAAAAATCAGATTTGTATCAACTTGTCTCCAATTTTTTAGGGTGTGCATGGAAACGTTCCAAAAAACGTTTCTCGAACACTTCTGTACATTTTTTGTTCCCGGCAACAAAAAAAGAACAGAAACGCGTTTGGTTGCATTTCTGTTCTTTTTTTGTTTTGTTCCCAGAACAAAATTGGAGCAAAAAAAAGAAATACAAAAAAGTTGTTTCTGGAGAAAAGAAACACTTCTTCATAAACGTTTCTCTTCTTCTCTCTCTTCTCTTTTCTTTTCTTTTCTTCTTCTTTTTTCTTCTTTTTTTTCTTTGATGCTCTCGAGGGTTGGCGACCTCGCGCGTTGCCGGCCCCCGGCGAGGCCGAGCGTCGGCTCGGGCGAGGCCGAGCCTCGTTGGCCCCAAGCTCGCCCGGCCAAGGCGAGGAAGGTGAGGCTCGGCCTTGTCGGATCTGGGCGAGGCCGAGCTCGCCCGGAGGCGAGGCCGAGAACCACGGCGAGGCTCGGCCCGTCGGGGCCGGCGAGCCTCGCCGTGGCTGGGCGGTGACCGGCCACGTTGGAAAAAATAAAAAATAAAAAATAAAAAATAAAAAAAAAAAAAGAAAGGAAAAAATGAAAAATAAAATAAAAATGTTTAAAAAATTAAAAGAAACAAAAAAAGAATTAAAATTTACCAAATGTGTTTTATTCATTTTTTATTCCCGGAACAAACGTTACCAAACACGTTCTTTTGTTTAAAAATTGTTCCCGGAACATAAACACTTTTTTTTTTTTTTCGTTCCTGGAACAAAAAAGAACAGAAATGTTACCATTTGCACCTTTATTATCTTGAGAGTGTTTCTGCATGTATTATCTCTGTTGTTCCGTTTTGCTCTGTGTCCTTATATTTTCTGAGTGATTATCTCTAGTAATGTCATTAAGTACTTGAATTTGCCTTGTTAGTTCTTTGCATCCTACCAATCTTCTGCAATATTGAGACATCATTGTCGGAAAGGCCAGTGAACGAAGATGGTTGTCTTGTGGAGGTTGAAGATGGATGGTGGCTGGATAAGAGGCACTTAATCTCGTATTTTCCAAGGAAGCCGGTGGTAAGCCGAATGTTAATTTTTCTAGCTTTTGCTTAGAATTTATGAATGAATTGGATATGTTAGATTCTGGGAACAATGAAAAGTTGAAGAAGACAAACACAAGGCGTCCAGAGGAAAGAAATGAAAATAAGAAAGATATGTAAAACGAATAATAAAAGAGAGGGAAACTGATAAAGATGTGTTCAGTAAAGATAATAGAAAATGGGCTTAGTGTAGGCTTGAGCGCATTTATATTTATTTCTTGGCCATGTTAAGTTCACATCTTATTCTACACATAGATCAGGCCCAAAAGCCTTACCTATGTCCTCGTGAGTTCCATGTTTGACCACATCCGTGGACGGGACCCAAGGCCTAGCCCATGCCCCTTTTTATCAGAATAAATAAAATAAAATAATAAAATAGCAAAAACATAAATAAGGAGAAATTATAATTTGATCATATCGATAGCGTCTAGGCATAGAAGGAGAAATAATAACAAATAAAAATAATAATAAAAGGATCAAAATAAAAAAATAAAAAATGGAAAAATAGTTAGAAAAATTGGTCTTCATTAGATTGTTTGATCTAGTATTAGATTTAGTTTATATTCATTTAATTCGTACACATATGGTTTAGGGAAGTTCATTTTTTCCTCTACGTTTTAGTTTAGGTTTATGAAAATTCATAAAAATAGATAGTGGGTTTAGAGATGATGACAAAGCTGGACCGATGGTTCCCACATGGATTGGGTTCTCCAAACCTTATCTCGCACGACGTTAAAGTGTACATATGAAATTCAAATAATCCTAAAAGATTTTTGTGTGAAGGAGCTATTACTAACCTATTAGGGTCAACTAAGAGCCAAGTGAGATACGAGAGAATATCTCACTTACTATGCAATCAAAGATCTAAGAACAAGACTTGATTATGCTAATTGCCTAAATAGTGCTAGTCCAATACCCTAGCTTGATTGATTTGTTTATCTAATATATTTAAACAATCTTTAACTATGTTAGTTTTCCTATGCCTCAAACGATGTCCATGCATGAGTGCGTAATCAAAGAAAAATAATAATCACAATCAATACCATAAAAAAAAAGTGTAAGAATGGCTAAAAAAAGTAAAGTGTAAGAAAGCAAAATTAATGAAGCAAAATTAATAATGTGTCAGACAAATTATAAGCTAAATTCAAAGTGAATCAAATTTCTCATCCAAAAGATATATTTACTAAAACTAAATTATATCAAAAGTATTCATTAATATCTCTTATTTATACGTATGCTTTATAACTAAGCTAAATCTAGCACTAAAAGTTAACAGCTTAATCAAGGTCTCTATTTCAAGCCATCTTTCCATTTTTTTTTTTAATTTTTTTAAAAAAGGGGACACAACACGTGCCAGAAGTCTTCTAGCCCAAAATTCTGAGCGGAAAATTCTCAATAATCTTTTGCTGGAAGTCTTCAAGAAAATGTATTTGGAATGTAAACAGCACGTGCACGAGGCATGCATAGGGTGTGCATGGATTGCCTTGATGACGAAAACGATGGAGATGGAGCCGGCAACGAAGACGATGGAGGCGGTGGTTGGCCTAGACGCGTCTTCGATGATTTGCTGGTGAAGATAGCCAAGGGAAGTGCGGAGCTTGGGGCAGGGCGGTGGCTGGATGAAGGAGGAAGAGATATAGAGAAGAGGATAGGCGTGATAAGTATTAAATTTTTAATATATTTACTAAAAAATACACACCGTGTTAGTTAGAGACATGGCCCTTATAAACAGTCAAATATTTTCTATATTATTCACCTCTAATTCTTAAAAGCTTTGTAGAGATTCATTACCTATTTTCTTGACAAATCGATCCTTTCCTCCAGCACTCATGGACAGAGACATTCATTAGGAATCCATCCATGCTTCACGGCTAAAGGGCAAAAATATTCATTACGTGCTAGTCCTTATTCCTCGTATCAGTCCATGAAATCTAGAAGTAACTCTATAATAAAGCTATTTGTTAGACTAGAAAGTCTATCATAATTGTTAAGTCAGGCGTAACTCCCAATTATAGTTTCTAGACTAGAACTTTCAAAGAAATTAAATGATTGCCGTTCTTTATTAACATTTTAAATTAGTTTACTACAAAATTAATATGGAAAATAATTGCAAGCGCCAACTAACATTGCTACATAATTTCTCATTGTTGAAATAGTAACGTGAAAATGACATGATCTTGCAAAGAATTCAATGCAAGAGAATCTGAAAATAAATGAAGAATAATAAAGGATATTAAATATTTATGTGGTTCACTATCTACATCCATGGAAGAGATGATAGCAAATAATCCATTAATAATTGGAGAATTAGAGTAATAATTGCTCACATGCTTGAATATTTTTCACTCCTAAAAATTTAAGCCCTAACAAAAAAAAATTCCAAATTAATAACTCGGTTTAGGTAAACTCATGGCACAAAAAATTTATAGTGGCTCACAATTTTCGCCAAAGAAACCCTGTTATATGTGTGCCATTTCAAAGATCAACAATTTTACACGTCCATCAATGGATAATGCCACGATAACAATTTGAAAAGAGGATTCAGTTAATAATCCTAACTTACATTATTCAATTCAAATCTGATTTGGTATGTGAGCTCAAATTCAAAATATAATTTAACACTCATTCTGACCGTAATTTCCCCTTCTTTTTTTCTTTTTTTTTTTTTTCCAAATGCTTGGGTTGGTCCGTAGCCCTTTTACTTCTAGCATTTATTTTTCAAATTTTGCAGTTAGTCATAATTTATAAACCTAAAGATTTTATATTAAAAAAAAAAAAAGGAAAAGCAACACGCGGAAAAGAAAACGGTACTTGAAATGAGATTCACGTCTTCACGTCCTCAAATCTTTATCGAATCCCTTTCTCTTCGGTAACCACCTCGCAACGCCGTGGCTCACGTCCTCACGTACTTGAAATGACGAAAAAGAGGAACCGCCTTTAGGAGATCGCGGCTGAGAGCGAGGAGGAGATCTCTCTCTCTCTCTCTCTCTCTCTCTCTCTCTCTCTCTCTGTGGTGGCACCAAGGCGGCGAAGAAGAAGGGGGCGACGTTCGTGATCATCAGCTTCGAAGGATTTCGACCAAGTTGGGACGGGGAGGGGAGGCGAAATGAGAGCACGGTCTCGGAGTTGGATCTCGAAGAAAGAGGAAGAAGGATATACCCGGTAGAGATCTGCTCCTGGAGGCGGTTCCACAGAGAAGTGGTGGACATGGAGGCCTGCACCGGAAGTGACACCACCCAATATCGACTCGCCATTGTCTCTCGAGCTTGCTGATGATAGAGAGAGAGAGGGAGGCGATCGGAGGTGGAAGTGCGCCTTTGTATGGAGCGACGCGGTGGTGAAGCTCCTTGCTTCCTTCCTTTGCCTGATGTCGCTCCAAAATCTCACGCAGGTTCGGGGCGGTCGAATAGCTTTTGCATAGATAATATTGGAATGCGTAGTCGAATAGCTTCTGCACAGAAAATATTGGCATTCCTTTTTAAAAGGTCGATTGACAGGTTGACGACGAGGAGCATAACCGGGACGATGGTGATGATTGGGAATATGTGGAAGAAGAAGGGCCTGCAGAGATCATCTGGCAAGGGAACAAAAGAACAGTAAAGAAAACCATTTTCCGAAGAAGGGATCGGACGTGCAAATGTTGAAAGAGGGTAACTCAGAAGATACTACCTGTTTATGTGTTGAAAACTTGGCATACATTACTTCCTACTTTTTCTTTCTCTTTGTGTTGGTTTTGGTTTGAATTTTAAATTTGAGGTTCGTAATTCACTGCCAGGATGCTGAAAAGCCGACCTTGAATCCTCTCCCTCCACTGTTCGAAGAATATTTAGAATATAAGAATTGATCGCCAATGTCAGCTCAACAGGTGTTAGAAAATTTCGCTCTCCAAGTGCCTAATTTTTGACTGAGCAGGTAGCATATTATGATGGTCATACGTCTAGTTATATTTTTCTGGACTGATTTGTTGAACTTTTTTTTTAAATGTTTTATTTTTGCCTGTCGGTTTGCTTAACAGGATGAAGCTCATTGCTCTTTCATTCTGAAAAATGAAGCTTGTTGGTTTGCTCCACGATGCCTTCATCCAGTTCATATATCCTGAGCATTTTGGAGCACCAATACTGTTTTCAGAATGATGGACAACTGGTAAGAATAATTAGTGCAATTAAATTTCTATCATAAGATGGCTTTCATTTGCAAACATCTTTCACTAGCTTCATATGAACTACGGATGCAATTTTTTGATCACTGCCGAGACTGTGGGCTTTTTACTGGAGAAGCAAAAGAAAAACATGAAGTTATATTAATACGAAGGAAATTACATCCATATTTATACCACATTAGATATCGGTTAATATTGCAAAAAAGGAAACAGAATTGATCAGAATCAAGGAAAAACTGAATAAGTGATCCTTATGGCTCACTAGTTGCGTTGTTTGTTTCCAAAGGTTGATTAGCCTAATTGCATAATGTAACTTAAAGGAGGAGGGATGGAAGTTTGGTGGGAAACAGAAATCCATCATTACTGTTTTTTACCATCCCTTGGGAGTTTTAGTTATAAAATTAGATACGGTTGCCTTAGCCCCATCCATGGCATTAGTTTCAAGGAAAGTCGATACATGAGTAAGGCGTTTCGCGGTGGCTAAGGACCATCTCTCCCACTAGCCAGAGATAGGATGATATAAAGGAGGCCTTTGTGCCAAAAGTTGTTGAAGGATAAAATGTGCTGGACAAAGCTGGAGCTGTTCTTTTTTGATGCATTGGTTTGGGAAGCTAGTTATATTACTGAAGATGGAATGATGCAAATTGGGAGTGCTGTCAGTGGAATAATGATTGAAATTTGGTCTTTTTAGGATGGGGTTTGGAAGTCTTTGCGCTTAGAAGAGTGCATATTCTTGCCATTGACACTACTAGCTGTGGAGAAATTGAAGATCTATACCCCTTTTCTAGGGAAGTTAGTGTTGGGTCAAGTTTGGATTAAAACGAAAATGGTTCGACTCATATTGATCTATTTAATCCGTTTTGGCACATTTCCATACGATGTAAATTTGAAAACCAATACCTAATCCAACTCAACACACATCCGACTCATATTATTAGAACATATTAATATTTAACCTAACTTAGAAAAACCCTTACGTACCCTTTTAACCCACTTTAACCCACTTTAAGCTCTTTGCGTGTATTTATTCTATGAATAAAAACTTCACATCAAATTAAAAATATAAAATTAGTAAATAAAACAAAGAACGTAAAAAACCTATAAATGAGGGTCTTGTCTTCTAAATCTTCCTCATGCGGAACTCCAAATAACCAATCTCTAGTGCACAATTTCACGGAAAGAGAACTATGATATTTATTCAAAATGTGCCCTTCAATGCTAAAGGCTGACTTACAGGCAACATAAGTGAGAAGACACCTCAAGATACCGATGTGAATTAGCTTCAAATAATGAAGAACATTAAAATAAGGTTTTTTTTTTTTTTTTTTAATATCAAGCCTATTTTCCTTCAAATACAAATCCAATTGTGACATTGTAGATTGCAAGGCATAGTGTTTACTTTTGAACGCATTATACTCATCAAGATTGTTCCCAATGTTCTCAAAAATGTCCTCAATTAAAATGTTACCTCGATTGGTTGAAGATGTAAAGCGATAATCTCTCGACATAGAGGTCACATGTTCATCAAAAGCATATAGAGACTTTCTTGAATAATCCGTACAAATTTCACATGATCATCTATGTCCAACTTCAAATAGCAAAGCTCTAACAAGCATGGCAAGACAACACTATAACCCTTCTAATATTTATCAAACTTCTTTTGCATTGCCATAGGCATAGAATTAATAGCTATGTCCTCACTATCTCTCTCCTTTATCAAACAAAACCAGATTAGCCATACTCAATAGAGATATAAATGCTCCATGGGATATCTAACTCCAAAGAAGAGAGTAAAAATATCATAAAAATGTTGTAACAATAATGCAATTTCCTTAGCTATGACTCAATCTTAGGGTAACATTAAATGCACGAAGAATGGAAGTTCCATATTTTCTTTCTTAGGAGCAACTAGGATGCGATACTTGTATTCAACGAATTGTCAATCATAATTCACATTCTTGCGATAAGATTAGCAATTTACATAAACAACGTAAAGGCAATTTAGACCAATTCTACCCTTCCTAGTTTTAGCTTTCTATAGGAGAGCTCTTTATAGAATTTTAACCCTTCAATAGCAGTTGTACACAAATTGAGCATGACCATAAGCCTTTCTTTATCTATCTTTGTGGTGTTCAAGCAACTTCAATACAAATGGCACTTAGCCAGGAAATGCTTAAAAGGGGTATAAATGCGTGGTTGTATATCTATAGCTCACATGTAGACCCGCAATGCCTAGGAAGCTCCTTTAAAAGAGCTTGAACGACTAATACACTCCCACCTGCCATGAGTAGTTTAATTTTGTAAAAGTTATTACCAAGAAAAGACAAATGGAAGAATTATCAAGATCTTCTATACTATTTTGATAAACTTTCACCTGATTGCAAAACCTTTCCTAAAATCACCAAAAAAGCCTAGGAGGAGGAGGGGCAGGGGGTTAAAACAAAGAAGCAACCAAATAAAGTTTTCGGATTTGATATTGCCTCTCTAATCCCAATTTAATCGGTGGAAACAAAATGTTGTCTATTAATTGGCTTTAAGATTATATGACAATATAAGATAAAGTCAAACTGGGTAAACAAATGAATAAAGCTTATGCAAAAGGAAACTATAAATTCAAGATCGAGTCCAACACTAACATCCTCCAACTATACCATGACAATATTACCATGAATGCTAGGTTTACAACTTCTCTCAACTTGATTTACCAATTGTATGCCTAACATGAACATCTATCTCAATTAATTAAAATGAATGGATTCATTCTAACAGAAAAATCATGAGAAAATCAACTTACGATGAACTTCTTACATTGGAACAGATTGTATGATGTCTCTAGTGGCTACACGATGTGTAGAGCTTTTTAATCCAAAATAATTGGATTGTTACGTTCTCTACATCCTCACTATTAGATACTATTTCGATGTTAACACAATAGAAAGTCTAACTTAAATGACAGTTTACAAACCTACCTCCATTTGTGTAAATTTTGCACCTCCAACTCAAACTATCAAAATTGAGAATCTCACTAATGCATCTATGGTTTCTTGTTGATTGGTGAGAACTCCATCCTAAACAAGGAGGGAAAATTACTATCAGCTGCATAAAGAAACATAAAAAAGCTAATAAAGATTGAATGTTTTTTCTACTTTACATTATTATGAGCAAAACATAGAATTTGCTATGTTATAAGAAAGTGATTGGCCTGCAATTTGAGCAACCCCATTGATCACAAGACCAAATAAAGTGGATCCTACTAGAGAAACATTGTGCTAAGAACCATATCCCAACGAGATATGTGCTAGACTCTATAAATAGTACTATGCTATTTTCTTGACATTACTTTATGCATGAAAGATCTTGAGGCTGTTGACTTCTGTTAGCAATACAAAGATTGATTATTAGTAATAAACCATGTGAAATTAGATTTAAATCATGTGGATCTCCCCTTTACATCGGATTGTATGCCTAGAAGTATGTTAGTTAGATTGAAGGTATCTATTTTTAAAATCGGATCAAATTGGTTGGTTCAACCGGTTGGACTAGTAATGGGATTGCAAACCAATCCGCTTGTTGAGATAGGGAAAGGTGGAAGTTCACTCTTTTCAAAAATCATTCTTTGCTGGCTATATTATGGTTGAAAATGTTTCATTTGTTTCCTACCACTCAATATTAAGAAGGTGTCGCATTCATAAATTAGATTTAATTATCACACAACATGGCAAAAATCATGTTGTGGCCCCAAACTTGAGTCAACTAAAATAAATGGGTATAGATCCTAAATATTATCTATCTCAGCTTTTCTAGGGTCGTTGAAATGGGTATATTCCTTTTGTCTATATTTTCTTTAAACAAGAATAGAGAATTACATATTTTTCTGTGCATATTATCTTCAAGAATCCAAATTCAAGATTATCAATTTGGATTATATACAACAAGGGATTGACTTGTTGTTCCTTATTCTTAACATAATGTTGTTCCTTGTACATCACTAGGAAGGGTAAATGATTAGACGATCACCTACAATTTTTATACATGTATAGAAAGCTAAAAATTGACCTATTAGGTGATCGACTATAACTCAATTACATCTTACCCACTCCACCAAAGACTATTGGTCCTCAGGCTGATTAGCATATGATGCTTTTCATCCCATGAGTAGCTCTGCCAAGACCACGTTGAATGAGTAGACATCGTTCTTTTCCATTAGCTTGCCACTCAAGTAATACCAAGGATCCATGTACCTACATTTGACAAACCATTAGTGGTACTAGACAAAAACCATCAGTGGTACGACAAACCAAAAATGAACTTACCAGAATGTCTCCATTATGTGCGTGAATTCATGCATATCTATACCCAAAGTGAAGTTGGCGAGTCCAAAGTCTGCGACCTGAAATCAAAATGTTAGCTTTCATAACAATAACTTGAATTCAATAAACAACCGATTGATATTATCATGTCATCATACCTTAGCATCAAAATCAAAGTCCAAAAGAATATTGGAGGACTTTATGTCGTGATGAATAACTCTAGGATAGTCCAAAAGGTCAAATCAACAAAAATGAAACCCAAAAATTATTATGGTAATAATAAGTTTTTTTTTTTTTTTTTGAAAAAAAAATACTCACACTCTTCATGTAAGTAAGCCAAGCCTCGTGTGGAACCTAAAGCCACCTTCATCCTCTTAGGCCAAGGCATGATTGGGCAATTAGTACCTACAATGACATATGGGGCAGTTATAATCAATCAGATTTTGAGCTCTGAAATAACTAAGCATACAGGATAAATACTGACCGTGCAAATGAAAGTCCAGTGTTCTGTTTGAGACAAAGTCATATACTAGAATTCTGAGTGTCGGAAATGCAATATCCAACCAAAGAGAAGGTGACGATGGTGGATACGGCTGATGATATTGACCTCCGCTCGAAACTCCCTCTCCCCTTGTCGACTTTCAGCTTTTAGTTGCTTGATGGCAACTAATTCCTTACTCGAGAGTACTCTGTTATGAACGAGGTTGAAACTGCCTTCGCCAAGTAGATTGGAATTAGAGAAATCATCCATTGCCATTTTCAGCTCTTTGTATGTAAAGGTCTTATGTGGAACACCAAAGGCTATGCTTGGAGAAAGAAGAGGTCAGACATTAGAACTCGATTCTACTAGCTTAATAATAATGACAAAGCATAGTTGGAAGAATTGATGTTACAAATCTTGGTATTATGAATATATTACTATTGTGATCCAAATGCAGAGCAAATTATGATTGAGGAATCAACATCGATTGTCCTCAAGCTTGTCCTTTTCATTGAAAGTGATTTTAATCCTCAATCAGAATTTGCTCTACATTTGGATCACAAGAGTTACATGTTCATAGTACCAAGATTTCTAACATCAATTCTTCTAACTATGCTTTTCATTATCATTAAGCTAGTAGAATGGGGTCCCAACGTCTGACCTCTTCCATCGCCTTAGGTGTTCCTTTATGTACAAGGAGCTGAAAATGACAACTGATGATTTTTCTAATTCTGGTCTACTCAATGAAGGTGATTTTGGGCTCATTCATAAGAGAGTACTTCCGAGCAAGGAATTGGTTGCCATCAAGCAACTAAAAGCTAGAAGTTGGCAAGGGAAGAGGGTGTTGTGAGTGGAAGTCAATATCATCAACCATATCCATCACCCTCGCCTCATCTTTTTGGTTGGATATTGTGTTTCTAACACTCAAAATAATAGTTTATGAATTCGTCCCAAACAACACGCTAGACTCTCATTTGCACAGTCAGTATCTATCATGTATCCTTAGTTATTTCAAAGCTCAAAACCGATTGATTATAACTACCCCAAATGTTATTGCAAGTATTGATCACCCTATCAATCCTTGGCCTAAGAGGATGAAGGTGGCTTTAGGTTTCGCACAAGGTTTGGCTTACTTACATGAAGAGAGTGAGTATTTTTTTCAAAAAAAAAAAAAAAAAAAACCTTATCATTACTATAATAATTTTCGGGTTTCATTTTTATTGATTTGACCTTTCTGGTAATCCCAAAGTTATTCATTGAGATCAAGTCCTCTAATATTCTTTTGGACTCCGATTTTGATGCCAAGGTGCGAAGACATGGTAATATCAATAAGTTGTTTATTGAATTCAAGTTATTGTTATGAAAGCTAACATTTTGATTCCGGGTCGCGGACTTTGAACTTGCCAAGTTCACTTTTGGTACAAATACGCATGTATCCGTGTGCATAATGGGGAATTTCGGGTAAGTTCATTTTTGGTTTACCGTAGCACTAATAGTTTTTGTCTAATACCACTGATTGTTTGTCTAATATAGGTATATTGATCCTTAGTATTACTTGAGTCACAAGCTAATGGAAAAAGCCAGTGTCTACTTATAGTATGCTAGTCGCACGAATTATTTACTAGTATGAATATTGCAGAGAAGAGAGGGTTATATTTAGCCCATCGTGGCCAAGTGGGAGATAATGGGTTTTATTGTTATTAGGCCGCCCATGTTGGGCTAACCTAGCCCATAACTCAAAAGAGCCCACACCCACAATTTAAAGAAAATAACCACCTAGGTGTTATTTTGAGGGTTACTTCTTAAAAAGAGAAAATAACATATTTTTTTCTCTTAGTGTGTAGAAGTATAGGATTGTGCATCCTAAAGGAAAAAAAGAAGAATGAAAAGGCTCTCTTCTTGTGAAGAAAATTATTTCCACTTGATCTCTCTCATGACGATGCAATAAGTGCATTTAATTTGTGGAAAATAAGATACGTTCTGTTGCATGATATACTTCTCAATTAGTGATACAAAGAATTTATGGTCCTTTTTTGTATGCAATATGATGTTACTCGATAGTTCGAGTTTAGAATTTTGAAATTAGTTTCCTTCAAAAACAAACAGCCCATCGTCCAACTTCTTGAAGAATAGAGTGTGGCTTTTAACTTGGCAGTAGATGTCACTTGTCTCCTCATTTGAGGGTTTGAGATGATGTTGGAATACAAGATCTCGAAATATAGTCCTCGTAGTCGTACAAAACCCATAGATTAATCTCCATAGTTCATCATTCACCCCACCACTAAAATAAAACATGCAAAACAAGGAATAGAAAGTAAGGGAAAGACCTCAATAGCAATTTTAACCGTGGGGAGCTTCAAGCGAAAAAGCCAACTTCTCAGAAAAATTAATGGCAATTATATCTGCCTACATAGATACTAGGAACAGACTATTACAAAACTTTATATTGAAACATAGGATTCATACGAATCAACAGCTCCCTCAGAAGCTCATTACTACTTTTTTGAACCAAACGACCTTTTTCAACCAAAAAAACAAAATAACCAAATGAATTTTTTTGATAAAAAAAAAAAGAAAAAAAGACAAAAGTCTGGAGCACCATTAAACAGAACCACCTCATCCACTACCACCGCCACCAGATCGTTTTATCCTTGCCATTCCTACTCGACAGGGGACCAATATCCCCACCATTCCTACTCAATAGGGGACCAATACTAGGGTAGCCGCCATTTGGGGGGTCGATTGGGACTCACATTTCCCCCGAACAAGGGATTGATGTGGGGAAAGCGTTCATTGACCTAGTTTTGCGGTCGTCTCCATATATGCAACTTTTGCCACTAAAGGATGAGAAGCCAAAGTTTTAGAGGTAACAATGTAGAATTCCATGAGTGTTATGTTTAATCAGTAACTCATTTGAGTACTTATTTGGAATCTAATAATCACAGTAAAAATTTTACTAGATAAATCTTCCTATGTCTAGAATTGTTCTTTAGTATTCATCTTCTCCTGAATTTGCAACTTAGATTTCTATACGTCTAATTGGACAGTGACTGATCCTTTAAAATGCTTTCGGCTTCTGAAATCCTACTCACTTGATACCTCAAAAACATTCCCAGCATAGGCATATAAATAGTTAAAACACATTACATCTTTTTGGATCCGAACAACTATTTTTTACTGAGCAAGTAATATATTGTTGAAAAATTTAGGAGACTATCATTTAGAACGGATGTGTAGTTCAAGCACTATTACATATTAGTGTCAGTAGTAGTCATCCTGATATAATTCTTGTAAAATATAATTTTGAGCTCATATTCTTGAAATTTGTCGTCCTAAATTGGTATATCTTAAGATGTATATTTAGAAATCAACATAAGTTGTCCTCAAGTTTGTCCTTTTCATCGTATGTGAAAAGGACATGTATATTTAAAAGATAAACCACTTGTATTCATGTGGTTTGGCAATTGAATTGGCAAGAAGAGAGGAGAAAATTGTTGATATAAATAGAGCCCGATTCATCATCTAACTTCAGATCTAGATTTTCCATATCCATTATGATTTTATTAAATTCATCTAGATATTCTAGGATAGGAGTACCTTTTTGCATCTTTAGCATGTAAAGACGCTACTTCATGAATAATCTTGTCATAAGATATTTCTTCATATAGAAGCTCTCAAGCTTATTCCACAATCCTGAAACTGTTCCTTCACCTGCAACTTCGCAAAGCACCTTATTGGATAACAACAATTGGATGGTGCTATGTGCCTTTTCTTCCATTTTCTTGATCTCAATCGTAGTCATATCGTCGGGATAATTTCTATCTAAAACTCTAACCGAACCTTCCTGACACAGGAGCACCTTCATCTTGATCTTCCATAGCCCAAAATTGTTTTGGCCATTGAAAAGTGCCACTTCGAACTTAATAGATGCCATCTCAAACAAAAAGACCTAAATTCCTTTGCTCTAATACCAATTTGTTGCAGAAAAATGTCGATCAAAGATGCACCAATTTAAGAACAAGTAGCAAAGAATGAAAGAATCAAAATTACACAAGAAGCAAGACTTACGTCAAAAATCCAAAACAGGAAGAACCACTAGGAGAGAGAGCAGTTTTACTATCTTCAACAAACAACACGAGAGTACATTCCAAAAAGCTCTAAAACCACTTGATGAGCCACAAAATATAAATATCCAACAAGAAGATAAGAAAAAATAAAACAGAAAATGATATAGAGGCTAGAGTTAGAGATGTGTATTAAACACATTTCTTTTATAATCTCCCTTTAGAAATCCCTAAAATAAAGGTAAATGATCTAAAGTACCCTTATCTCTTAATTTGAAAGTCAAAATTCAACAATTTCAACATTGACATTAAATCTACGAAAGAACATTAAGTCCTAAATTGAGACTTAAACGTCTCACCGCTTACATTTGACATCACATGTCAGATTGATCATGAAAGAGCATGTACTTGTATTATAGGAACATGACCCTCTCTAACTTATTCCAATGTCATCCTTCTTCAAGGCACTTTCACCCCCATTAAGTCCTAAATTGAACTTTTCATAATTAAGTTGGCTTTTTGTGTTGATGACTTGAAATTCTTAACATGCCATAGACAAGATATCGATTGCATTTGGTTGTGGTTATTATTTGTGTATACTTTTTTAACGATGACATTTATCAAGCAATCTAGATACATAAATAATTTCTTGGCAAAAGAATTAAAATCAGATACCTCAATTTCATATATTCATTTAAATATGCATTTTTTTTTGGTGCGGAATTTAAATATGCATTTCATTTAGGAAAGAAAGTTGCATAAATTTCAAGAAGGGTGTAATGGAATGTTAACATGTGAGAACCTCACTTTCCTAAATACAGTCGCTCTTTTAATATTCTTTGTTTTTGTTTCATCTATCATGGCATTGTTTGGAATTTATTGCTCAACCCATTCATTCAAATACTTGCTAGGTTCTTTGGCTAGCAACTCATAGGACATGAACGATATCGACAGGGAATTTTGGTAGTTGAATTTTGGGTATGAGTTGAGATAGTTTGATAAATGTCTAAAGTGACATTTGTTGGTTTAGTTGAGTTACGAGTGTATATGAACTTTTGATGGATTGTAGAAACTCTAATCCTTTAAACAACTTGCTTGTTCATCGTTATATACACACGTGTGTACATCGAATTACAATCATATCTTGATTCAATCGTCACCAATATTCATTGCATTGTGGAGGCCCCAAGAGGATGTGTCGGATTGCAATTCCAACGAGAAATGGAAATCTTCCGCATTGAAATAAATCAACTTATAACCAGTTTGTTATATTGACATTATGATGCCTTCTATAATCAATCTTTTTTTCTGAGATTCATATCCATAGAATGAATGAAATGGAAGAAGGAAAGCAAGTTGTATGTTCATGCGGTCCATACATTTGGGAATTTGTTAACCTATCATTCCCTTGAATTGCTTTCTTGTAATCCAACGATGTTTGAGGATGAAGATTAAGGAATGCAAAGATTAAGGATGAAGAATCAAGGGAATAATCAAGGACAACCCTCCTATAATTTTCCTCATAAATGTCATTTCTTTCTCCGAGTAATTATGAATTCTAGAGGAAGTCCATTACTCACAGTGATTAAAATCAAATTAACCTACCGTTAATTCTTGGAAAAGAGAAATAGAGGAGTCCCCTCACACACATTTGTGTGCCTTAATTCAAATTATCCTACTAATCATCGCTAAAAAGTTGTCCTGCATTAACCACCATCATCAGGTATAACGAATGGATGAAGTCAGATTTTAGTTGCAATAAATAATGCTTCTTGTGTGGGCATCATTTGCTGTTCAACTAGAGACGGTAGTCATCAATGCTTTTCTGCAAATGCAAGCAATGCTCAAGATTGGCATAAGAGATGAAGTTAACTTCCATGCGCAAGAGTATCGTCGTATCTTGTCAGATTTTTTAGTTTGTTAATCAATTTTACACCGATTCAGCATATGCCCAGAATACTCTCTTCCTATAAGAGTCCCTCTCTTCCTCGGAAGAGTTTCATCTCTATCCATGGCGATAGTGTATTCCAAGCCCTAAATCTCCCAGCCTAAATGGATTCTATCCACCTGCCAATCAAAATCCCTTAACATGAACACATACCACTACACCCTACTAATCCATCTTTAAAATGAAATCTTTCCTCTTGTAGCAGTGGTCCTACCATCATCTTTCTACCTCCCAATACATAAAGTTTCTTGCGAGAATGGATTTATTCCGGTTTCTGGGCAAAGAAATGCTAGTGAAATAGAGATGGCATCTATTTAGAGCTCCCTTCATCCATGCTTCTTTGCTCCAGCAATAGGTATTAGTGGGTTTCGAATTGATTCCTTTCTTGGGTAAATTTTGGAGGATGTCCCGAATTTGAACCTGTAAGGAAAGTTAGAAATGGAGAATGAATCAGTTAAAGAGCGCACGTTGGCTGCATTATGTAGAAGAATGGGGCAAATGTGGTCAGAGGATTTCGTAGCCAACGTGTTTGAAGAAATTCCAGAGGATAAATGGAAAGCATGTAATCTCATACTACTTGGGAAACTCTTTTCCAGGCCAAATGTAAACTTCCAGGCCTTTTTATCCACAATGAAGAAGACATGGAAGACTGAAAACGTAGTGTGTGAGTTAGTGCAATCGGGCCTATTCTCATTCACTTTCAAAGAGGAAGCTGACTTGAAAAGAGTCTTGGATGCTAGCCCTTGGTGTTTCTCGAGGAACTTGCTCATTCTATAGAAACTACAACTAAAGGTACCTATCCACCGTCATGTTTTTACTCATTGTGCATTCTGGGTGCAAGTGTTGGGAATTCCGATAATTTGAATTACTAAAAAGACAATGAAGGAGGTGGTCGGGAAGATAGGAAAGGTGGTGGAACTAAAAATAGATGGTAAAGATGGCAGACCGTGTAAGGTAGGAAGAGCGCGTGTGATGTTAGACTTTTCACGCCCCCTATGGCTAGGAGCATTGGTGAATTTCGATGATGATTAAATATGGGTTGACTTTAAGTATGAGAGGCTTCCTTATTATTGCTATTCATGTGGCCGAATAGGCCATTATACCACAAACTGTGAGGAAATCCCTTACGAGGAACCAAGGCCGGGGGAGGAAGTAGCTGGAAATTTCGGATATTGGTTGAAAGCGGAAGCTAAGGAAAATAGTCCTTTCTGGAAAATGTATTATGAGGAAGAGATACCTTGTGAGGAACAAGAAACAGTTGCGGAAACTCCACCGGCTGGTACCATGGAGGTCCCGACCAATAATGAGAACTATGAGATGCAATTGGGGTATTCTATGGAAGCTCAACCCTCAGAATTACTCAAGTTAAAAGGGAAAGGTATAGCCAATGAGTCTACGGTAGTGAAAGGCAAAAGAGACAAAGGCTCTCTACTTCTTCTCTCTGATTCATCATCGGCAGAAACAATGCTCGATAGCACAGCTACAATACACAAAAAGAGTAAGAAGGGCCATATTCCCCCGGCGAGCAAGAAAATGAAGAGGGCCAAGAGTTACAATTTACAGGGGATGGATGTAAACGCGATTGATGAGACTCTACTTCTTGAAACACCTATCCAAGTGGATGAGGGAGCGCATGAATGGGCTTTGGTGGCTAGCCCTAATAAGCCACCGGGGGATAAATGAAAGTTTTGAGCTGATACTGTCAGGAATTAGGGTTTGCCATGAAGTTCTAGCATTTCTGAGCCCTTGTGGCTCTTGATAGACCCGACTTGGTGTTCCTTATGGAGACGAAGAATAGGAAAACAGTGGTGGACAAAGTAAGACAGCAACTTAAGTTCAATGAGTCGTTTATCATTGATCCAATTGGCACAGCAGGGGGACTAATAGCAATGTGGAATGAGGAATTAAAGGTGGAGGTATAGGAGTACTCAGAGGAGCTAATTGATATTATTTGCAAGGACCCTACTTATGGAACCTTAATGAGAGTATCCTTTCTACACGCATCTACTGATTTCCAAAAGATGATGTGTTTACGACATAAACTTTGAGCAATCCACCATATCAATTCCCTACCATGGATTTGCATGGGTGATTTCAATGAGGTTCTTAATTACTGGGAAAAGGATGGAAGATGAGGGATGGATCATTATCGAATAGTGGCTTTTCTGGAAATGCTGAATGAATGTGCATTAATGGATAATGAAAGCAAGGGTTGTGCCTATACATGGTCGAACAACAGAGTTGGGGAAAATCTGGTAAGAGAACGCCTAGATAGGGTGTTATGCAACGTAGAATGGAGAGTGGAGTTTCCAAATGCAGAGGCTGTTGCTTTGCCAACGATAGGCTCTGACCATAGTCCTCTTATCCTCAATCTATATCCGAATATCATAAGAAGGAAAAAAAGAGTTTCGATTTGAGGCATATTGGTTAGAAGACCCAGAATGCAGGGATATTGTTAAAGGAGCATGGAATGATCACCATAACACACTTGGAGACTTAGTACAAAAATCACAACAGGTGGCTGGTGCATTGGGAATATGGAGCAAAGCGAAATACTCTAACGCACATAACCAAATTGAGCTTTTAAAGAGAAGACTAACCGTGTTAACTAATAGCCCTGAAGGAGCTAAGTACAGGGAGGAAATCCAACAAATTAAAGAGCGGATTGAACAGTTATGGAGGCAGGAAGAAATGTATTGGAGTATGAGATCCTGCATAAACTGGCTAAGGTGGGGGGATAGAAATTCTAAATATTTTCATGCTACTACGGTCCAGCGGAGGGTACGAAATAGAATCACAATGCTAAAAATGGATGATGATCATTGGTGTCGGGAACCTGAAGCACTATAGAAACACATTGGCCAATTTTACCAATCCCTCTACACTACTGAAGGTCCTAGAAATTTTCAACCAATCCTAGATCAATGCCCACAACTTGTCAATGCGGAAATGAACGAGTCCTTGATGAGGAGGGTAGCAATGGATGAAGTGAAAGAGGCGGTTTTTCAAATGGGAGCCACTAAGGCACCTGGACCAGATGGGCTTGGCGGGCAATTTTATCATCATTATTGGACTGACATTCAGCAAGATGCATTTCAGATGGTCGATAGCTTCTTCACTATAGGTACCTTCGATCCTAAACTAAATATGACACATATTGTTCTCATTCCAAAAGTAGCAAATCCATAAAATATCACTCAATACAGGCCCATCAGTTTATGTAATTTCAGTTATAAGATTATTTCTAAAGTAATGGCTAACCGTCTTAAGCCATGGCTTCCGAAGATTATTGCGATAGAATAGAGTGCTTTTGTGAGTGGAAGACAAATACAGGACAACATCTTGATAGTTCAGGAGATGCTACATCAACTTCACATTTGAAAGAGGAAAAAGAAAGTTCAGGCAGTTCTTAAATTAGACATGCAAAAGGCCTATGATCGGGTTGAATGTGATTTCTTATGTGAGTATATGAAGAAAATGGGATTCCGCAAGGAATGGGTTCAGTGTGTGAAATAGTGCATTTCCACGATATCCTTCAGTGTGAAAATTAATGGGGAGTCGATGCGACAGTTCCATCCATCCCGAGGCATAAGACGAGGAGACCCACTTTCGTCTTACTTATTTATTATCATGGCAAATGTGCTATCCATACTAATGAGCAGGGCAATATCAAATGGAAGCTCGAGGGGAATCAAAATAAATAAGTGGTGTCCAACTATTTCTCATCTATTATTTACCGATGACGCCATCTTCTTCTTAGGCTGAACGGTTATGGAATGTCAAAACTTGCCGAATATCCTAAACCGGTATTGTTATGCATCAAGGTAGGCCATCAACTTAAACAATTCAGGTATTTTCTCTAGCCAAAATTGTCCACAAACTTTAAAGAGGAACTTGGCAAATCAATTAAGAGTCCCTATCATAGACAAGACAGGCAAATATTTGGGAATTTTGTCTAACTGGGGGCAATCAAAAAAGTATATGTTTGCATAGATCCTAGCAAGGGTTAACTCGAAGCTAGAGGGCTGGAAAGAGAAATTGTTGACTAAAGTAGGGAAAGAGGTACTCATTAAAATAGTTGTACAAGCTCTACCACAGTATGCAATGTCTATTTTCAAAATATCGACATCTATTTGCAAAGCAATAGAAAAAAGAATTGCGTGCTTTTGGTGGAAACAAAATGTTGACCGAAAATGAATTCATTGGAAGAACTGGGAATATTTGAGAACAAGGAAGGATATAGGAGGATTGGGGTTTTGAGACTTAGTTGCTTTCAATAAGGCTATGCTTGGGAGACAAGCATTGCGACTTGTTCAAGCTCCAAATTCTCTATGGACAAAAATTGTTAAAGGTATTTATTACCCACAATGAGAGTTTTGGCATACTGGTAAGGGTACTCGCCCAAAGTTTGCTGACAGGAAGGGAAGTGATTCAAACGGAGATGAGATAGTTGGTGGGTGATGGTAAGTAGATCAGAATCAGGGAAGATGTTTGGCTACCCAGAGGCCGTATTAGAGGAGCTGCAACTCTAAATGAGCCACAGATTTTCGAGGAATTGATTGTACTTGAAGAAAAAGAATGGAATGTAGTAAAGCTAAAGGAAATGTTCGACAAGAATGTTATCCATGAGATCCTTTCTATACCGCTTAGCTCCAATCCATTAATGGACAGGCTAGTGTGGACGGGCAATAATATGAGCTCCTATTTGGTCAAAAGTGGCTACAACAAAATATGCTCCCAGAACAAAAAACTTCAGGCTAACCAAGTGTTATCGTCATATCTGCCACTCGATCTCTATGGACCACAATTTGGCAAACCCAACACTACCCAAAGGTTCGGTTTTTCCTATGGAGCATATGCAATAATGTGCTGCCGACAAGAGAAAATCTCTACAGGAGGAAAATAGTATCTGATCCACTCTGCCCAATTTGCCACGATGCCCCAGAAACTCTCAAGCATCTCCTCCTCTTATGTTCCCGGACGAAAAGTATATGGTTAGATCCTCGCATTAAATTGAATACAATTGTTGAGAAATTACAAGGATGGATAAATGGATATTGGAGAATTTGCTTTGCTAGAATGAGCGGAAATCAAACGCACTCCTTGCAGGTATTTTATGGTCGATATGGAAAGCAAGAAATGCATGGGTTTTTAGATCCAGCAGACTAAAACCACACAAAATTGTGGAGGAAGCTAGTTATGATCTTGAACTCTATAGAAAATGGAGCTTCAGCACTACAACACAGAACCAAAAGGAAAGTAAAGGTTTGCTAAAGGAGGAGTGGTACCACCGACAACAGGCTCGCCGAAATTAACTGTGGATGGGTCTTGGTGTTGCGCCTCAAAATAAGGAGCGGTTGCTGGGATTTGCAGAGACCATCACGGGTGTCTTGTGGGTGGATTCGCCAAGAAAGTCCTTGTTTTGTCTGCCCTTGTCATGGAAACCCTAGCTCTAAAGGAAGGGCTGCACTTCGTGGAGAAGACACGCACGAAAGTTCTTCAGTTCAATGTACTGGGTCAAACAAGTATAGCAGTTCCTGTTCAGCTCGTGACTGACAATTCGACAGTAGGAAATGCTATCCTGGGCCGGACTGAAGTTCCATGGGTTGTCCAATCGGTGGTGGCAGATTGTCAACAAAAGTTTGGCTCTTTACTTGGAGTGTCCATTGCCATTTGTCCACGAGAATCAAATCGGGCTGTGGATTGGATCGCGAAGGCTTGTCAAGACGATTCCCTTGCAACGAACTGGCTATCTAATCCTTCTCACTGTCTTACATGTCTTTTATGTTTGGACTTGGGTAAATGTCCTCATTTTGTTCCTACGAAGTAATGAAAGAAATCTTATTCGACCAAAAAAAAAAAAATCAATTTTACACCTAATAGTTAATTAGCAAATATAATATTTAAGTAGAGACTACACCTTGTCCATAATGAACGCTTCTATTGAAAAAAAGAAACAAACAAATAATAAGCCCAATTTGGCTGTTCTTTACAGTGGATGCTCGTTTTTCTTTAGCAAAACAATGATCGAGCTAGCTGTGATGAACAACATGGGACTGATGTGAAACCCAAAAAAAAAAAAGTTCAAGCAGCTCTACCAGTTGGCGTCAATTACCGGTAACAGAATCGGTTCTTGGGGGTTGGTTATCAATGGAGAGAGAACAGAGATCGGGAGGGATCGATTGAGACAGATAGGGTCGAGGAAGATACACACTTGACTGAGAAGAAGAGATATATACGCAGCTAGAGGAATTTCTTGTTTTGGTGAGCTCAAGCTTCCGGCCGATCAATCTCTTATATACACTCTCGATTTTGGGGGGCTACTGAGAAAAGAAGAAGAAGAAGAAGAAGAAGAAGAAGATTCGTTCTGGGATATGAACAGTCGCGAACCAATCACACAAAGCCAGAGCTATATTCTGATTGTCAACCATTTCTAACATCGCCGTCCCCACCGTCGCCAATCTAAGCTCTACTTTCCTGGCCAGGTAATTTTCTCTCCTTCATACCCTGTTTTGCCCTATTTTTGTTAATAATTCAAATTCCGAGCTTAATCAATAGACTTGTGAGTAAAACAAAGCAAACCGAGATTTTTTTTCATGATAAATCATGTCAAGTAAGATATCAATATGCCATGTTTAGGCTGAAAGTTGCACTAAATCCCAATCAGGAGCTTACATTCTAAATTGTACGTCACATGTTCGACTATTTGCTAGAAAGAAGTGATAAAGCCGGGTTCATCTAATCGATGTTTAGAGTTGGGTTCACTTATTGTTGAGCCACGTCTGACACCGAGATTTCCTTCATTTTATGTTCGAATTTCCAATGCTGTTTTGTCCATGAGGCAGAAGCATTAATCTTTTTCTTTTCTTTTATTTCCTAGCGAGGTCTTCAGATGAGGATTCATTATGTCAGCTCCTTATTCCCCTCTTTTTGTTATGTATGTGTGTAGTTTACATTTGCGCTGGCTATTGATTGAGAAATGTCGTGTGATGACAAGTGGCGGTCGGCAATGATTCTTGATGGCCGGAATCAATGAGCGGAATAATTGCCCGGTGGTCCAGAGAAATGTTGATGGCTGGAAGTTGTGGCTGGCAGCAGTGGAGAGGGAAGAATTGTGATATTTTGATTTCCAATTGCAAGTTGTGATTAAAGACCATCTCATCAAGCCATTTAGACTTCTAATATAGACTCTGGAAGTAGCAAATACTTGCATAAATGCACATCTTGTTTGCCTTTTCTCACATGATATGCTTAATCCCATTTCGTATCATTTATCGACAGTACAAATGTATTCATGGGCAGAGCATTCCTTGTGAATTTATAAAGACTGTCAAGAAAACCAGCAAATTGTGACTCTCAAGGACTCGGACACATTGTGGCAGGTGACCATTAGGACCATCAACGCTACGATGTAGCAAACTTTTGTGTTGGTTGGTTCGAGTTTGTTGATGAAACTTGTCTTGAGTGAAGGGGATGTCTGCATGTTTGAGCTCACTGATAGGGATGATGTTTTAGGTTGAACTAGGATGAAACATTGGAAGTCACTTTAGGCCATATACTAGTTGAAAGCAATTTGTGCCACCATTATGTTGTGATGAAACCGGATAAAAGTGCATTTATATTGTAATCGTGCTCTATTATGAGCTAGTTATGATCTTAGCATTTCTATGCCTGGCCACTCCCATACAATGGATGTTTGTGAAAGAGTCCTGCACACATTTTCTATTTTAGGCATCTCTTGAGCTTGTCACGCTTTTATCATTGCCTTTTTTTATTGGAAAGGATCTCTAGCTCAACACTCGCCCTAGTTCCAGGTTACTAAACTTGGTTTTGTATTACAAAAGTATGTCAAAAGTAACATGTTCTATCTTAGAAGGGATGGGGAAATTTATGCAACATACCATCACTCATGGTCACCTGATAGTTTTCAAATACGGGAGAGACTCACTCTATACTCATGTAAATATATTTGATAAAAGTGCTTATATAGATACATTATCCCTCAAGCAGTGATGAAATTTAAAATCCAGAGAGTAAATTCCATCTTCATCTTGCCCTAGAGTCCATTGTTTTCCCAAATTGATTTGGTTATTCATTGGGATCACATGAGATGTTATTTTCCTTTAAGTGTTAATGGCTAAATGTGTAAATTTATGTTTTTAAAATTTCATTTTTTTAATTCATGGATTCATAAGATTACCAATTCTAAAATAAAAGATTGTATTTTTCTCTTATACTAATTAGGTGTAAAGAAAATCACTATTATTCATAGACTAAGATGATGTGGTGGAGAGGATCAGTGTTAGCAACTCTTGAAGTGTTACCATTAGAGTTCAAAAATAGTGTGCAATATCATAAAGTCTATGAGCATTGTGCTGTGACATTTTGACTACAAATTGCAGGTTGGGGTTGAACGCTTCTTTTACCCAGTGAAGACTATTGAATGAAACTCCTGAAACCAGTAGATATAAGAATATATTTACATTTTGTTTGCCTTTTCTCTTTATTGTTTGTTTGCATTCATTCTTTTCCTCATCATATGTTGGTTAGCAAAAATCAACATGGGCAAGAGTGTTCCATTTGAATTCATAAAGAGATACAATCAGAAAAACCAGCAAATTGTGACTTAGGTATCTAGACAATTCATGGCTGTCGCGACCCAATTTTTTCCGGGTGTGAACCACCTAGAGTTTGGCTAATAGATTGTTAAGCCTAGACTTAACACGGGCTCTCCCAAGCCCATACCAATTCGCGACTTTAGGTTCAAGTTCTAAACATGTAATTTTTTAATTAGGAGTCGCCACTAATATATTTTTGGTGGGTCGATTAGAAACCTAAGTAAAGTAACGGGAGTTTTACTTTACTCCTATGAACCAGAGATTTGGGTACGGGGACTTGGTTACGCTAGATTTCTCAAACGCCCTTTGGGTACCATTTCTTTTATTTTGACAAAAGGGTTTTGCAGGCAGCTTGAATTGATTTTAAACTATTTTCCTAACATGTGAGGTTATTATACGGGTGCGCAAATCACCAATTTAACATCCAAAAAAGCAATGAATAAATTGCAGGACTTACTTCATAGCAACGAAAGCATCTGCATTGTTAGATCAGAATTCACATCAACAATCCTAGATATGATTTATAATTAACACGCAATTTCTTTTTTGTTTTGACTTAATTAATGAGAATCATGCTTTATGCAATGCATGCCACTATTTAACATAAAATGATATGACATGGCAACATGACTTAGCTATATGATCTAAGCAATATGACATAAATAAACATGTAGCCTATCCTAAGCATGAGATGGATTTATTCTAAAAAATAATTTTTTGTATTTTCCATGAGATTCGAAATTAAAGAAATGCAATACTTAAATATGCAATCTAAATTAATCTAATGACCTAATTCTAATGATGGGTAATTTCTAATTTAATGCATCTAACAAAAATCACTAAATGACGTGCATTGTATGAAACTAATTCTATATGACATGCACATGATTTTTATTTTCCTAATAAGCATGCAATCTATTTAGGAGAAATCATCTAAACCTATAATATGCAATCTTAACATGCAATGACGTGCAAAGAATGCCCTAATTCTACATGACATATGCATAATGACTTTTTTTGTGTTTTTCCTTTTTTTCCCTTCTTTTTAAATTTCAAAATTAATAATTGCCAAATAATTAAACATGCAATCCAAGTTTTGAAAAAACTAGCAACCTAAATTAATTGATTTGATTTTTAAATTTTTTTTTTGAAAATTCGAAATAAAATACCTATTATGAGCATGCAAACCTAAAACTACATTTTTTGATTTTTTTTTTTAAAGAAAGCTAATTTAAGTAATGCCATAGCAAATCAAGTCATATTGATACCCAAATCGATGAACCATATCTCGAGCATGAGATCGGATTGGCCAATTTCACATAAATCACGAATCGGATCTCGAGCGGAAGATCGGATTGGCAATTTTTTTAAGTAATTGCGAGTCGGATTTCGAGCTCGAAAATAGGACTGACAATCACTAATTTCAAGGCAATTTCATAACATGGAATTTCAATTTCACATTAAAGGAATAATTACACTAAAAAGATAAAATAAAATAGAAAAAATAATAAAACAAAAATAAGATAAAAGAAAATTCCTAAATTTTCTTTTGCTTTTCTCTTTTTTTCTTTTCTTTTTTTTTTTGAAAAAGATAAAGAAAAATAAATCTGGTGGCCGGTCCGACGAGGGGAAATTGCCGGCTAGGGTTCCGGCGAGGGCACCGTGTCACGCCCGATCCTCGAGCACGCACACATCCTTCTCACTTGGTCGATTTTATAATGTGATATCTCAAGACAAAGTATCGCCGACCCTTTCTTTTATTAAGCACATGCGGAAGCGATTAAAATCCCAGACAATAAAATGATGGGATAGAAAAGCAGGGCCATATTTTTCATATTGAAATTTATAATCAAACTTTTATACGAAACACAAACCAATTCATAACTATTCACTTCAAAAGAAATTCTCAAACGAAGATAGACTCTCAGCCCATCCAGGCCATACTTAAGGCCCCTCTCGGGATTATCTTCTTCTTCCAAAAATCCTTCTCTTTAAGTTTCACCTCCGAATTCTCCTTCTTAGACTCCTCCTCAGCTCCTCATCGGGGTCCTGAAATGTTTTTCCCTAAACTGGGATGAGACTACGTCTCAGCGAGTTCTACCCCACTAAGCCTGATTAGTAAACCATTATACTATAGGCTGCCTATACACGCATAGGGCAGAAGACGTACCTTGGCCTCATATCCCACCTACAAGTTAGTACAATTCATAATAGGCACCCAAGCAATCATATCACTGATCGAAGCATCGATCAAATCGACCTAGTCGATTAAATGCCAACAAGACCACTCACAGTCATTTCTAATCAGTCAATTAATCCACGACATCAAATCAAATCAATGATCAATCGACCTAGTCGATTACATATCAGCCTGACCATTTCCTGGTCATTCAAGCTATTGCTATACAGTCTCAATTGATAAAACCAATTACCGAGCCACGTGCATTCTCCGAGGTAATGCATTAATTTACCGAGCCCACGTGCCCTTTAAAATGCCATTTTGAATCAGCGAGCCCACGTGCATTCTCCGAGGCGATGCATCAAGTCACTGAGCCCACGTGTCTCTTCAAGATGCCAAATGTACTCATTGGGACCACGTGCATTCTCCGAGGTAATGCATCAAATTACCGAGCCCACGTGTCCTTTTAGATGCCAAATGTACTCATTGAGACCACATGCATTCTCCGAAGTAATGCATCAAATTACCGAGCCCACGTGTCTCTTTCAAGATGCCATACTTAATCACCGAGCCACATGCATTCTCCAAGGCGACATACTTCGTCACCGAGCCATGTGCATTCTCCGAGGTGATATATCTAATCATCAAGCCCCGTGCATTTCATGATGATTCATCCCATTTCTAAAGTAATTATCCACAATTAAATCAATTCAGCACAATTTAAAGCTTAATTAAATAAACGGACTACGCCATGACGATCAGCACGAGCTTTCGGTCGTCGGCCATCTCAAACTTAATTTCCGAAAAATAAATAAATAATTAATTAATTTCGAAAATTAATTATTAAATATTAAAAATTCCGTTTAGCTCAAAATAAGGTCCAATTAAATAAACAGACTTCACCACGGTCATCAGCATAATTTTCCGGTCACGGGCCATCCCAGTTGAATTTTCAGGAAATAAATAAATAATTAATTAATTTCGAAAATTAAATAATTAAATATTAAAAATTCAATTTAGCTCAAAATAAAGCCCGATTAAATAAACGGACTCCACCAGAGTCATCCGCATAATATTCCGGTTCCGGACCATCTCCCTTGAATTTTCGGAAAATAAATAATTATTTAATTTAATTCCGAAAATTAATATTTAAATACCCAAAAATCTCACTTAGGCCCGAATCGCCAAATTGAAGCCCGATTAGGGGTCGGAAAATTCCGAGATGCTTCCAATAAATAGTAGACCACGTCTACTTGTTAATTGCACAATCAATTTATCTAAATCGCATCACAATTGATTAATAATTGCTAATTTATTCTAATCTAACAACCTAAACATAATTAATTAAAACTAAACCAACCTTAAGCATAATTAGCCAACTAATCTAGGATTAGTGAGATTACTCTGAGATTACTCACCAAATCGGATCAATCCGACGGCGGCGACGCGAGGAACGATTCTTCCCAAAGCGACTCACGGATCCGGGGCCCGGAAACAGCCCAAAACGGGCCCGAACCAACTGGAAACCCATTTCGTGGGTTATTGTATGCTTGGAACCAAAAAGGACTAAGCTTCGAACATCAAAGAGTAATAGAAATTCTGAATTGCTCCCCAAGATAATTTGGAGGTGTGACTTATCCTTTTATACTTTATGTACGTGCAAATGACATGATTCTCCTAGTCACTTTTCAAATTCTTAAGACTTCGATAGATGAGCTTTTGGTACGTTGGTTGATGGCATTGACATGGGTGGCTTGATATGAAGAGCGTGTAAAATTCGGTTTCCACGTTTACACATTGATTCGCAAATCATTTTGTAGTAACTCGAAAAAATTCACGTGTGCCCATGAGAATCCCCTTCTCCTTACTGCATGTGAGACCAAACAGCCTAGATGTAAAGTGAACCCTTCTGGGCCGGTTTTCGTTATTGTACTCACTTGAAAAAGCTAGAGAATTTGAATTGGAGTGTCCATTTTTCAAAATGGTGATTTGGCAATATCTTGTTATGAAAGCATAAAAAAAAGATGTTCTGGCCTTATCTCCATTCATCGCCGGTATATCTCAAATATGAAATGACAAGACATGTTACTTTCGTTTAAGTGTCTGTGGCTAATCGACCATCCTAATGACTGAGTAATGGAACTTGATAAAATGGCAAGAACGGCAACCGTAATATAACCTTTATGTCTACATATGTCGATTTAAATTATTGATGAGTGCATCTACGTCAAAAAAATCTACTTCTCTAGTGGGGTCGTCAATTTGTCTTTTGACTACCTTTTTTTTAAGTGGAAATCATGATGGCGCTTCTTGAAAACGTTCGGCCTGGAACGCAAAACACTAAAATGCCATTTGAAGTAGCCACCGTTTAAATTGTCCTCCACACATATGAATACACTGAAACACTAATAGAACTGACTTTTATTACCAAAAAACAAAAACAAATAACAAATCGGCCTTTTCCATTTTCTCTCTCTTTCTCTTGTCTATTGTCTTCGATCTTTTCTTATTTAATGTAAACACTTCGATATCTGATAAGAGATTCTGATTTGAAGCTTCTCACCTACTCTTCCCATTTAGAAAATCTGTCCGTATAATTTTTTTTATCTAAAAAGCATCTTCGCCTTATGAAACACACCAGAAAGAAAACTGATATGTTTAAAAGACCGGAGCATAAGTATGTTCCAGAATATCAAATTATATTTATACTTTCATTCTGTAACTTTTTCAAAATATCGTATCCGAATCTCTAGTTCTCAGATTCTTTTTATTTGAACTCTTGTTACTCCGTAGAAGAGACTGTTTCCCCAAGTTAATTTGGTATGAGATTTAATGTAGATGAGTTCATATGTCCGCGAACTTAAAAATTTCTTTATTCAAACAGTAATAGACAATGGTTTTGAGATATTAGGGGCACGTTTGTCAACGTTTATGTTCCGGAAAATAATTTTTAAACAAATATAGTTTTTTTTTTCTGTTTTAGGGAACAATTTCTAAGTATAAAAACGCGCTTGGTAATTACAAAAAATTTCTACTCCAGAAACAGAAATAAGTTTGGTAAACTTGTATAATTTTTTTGTTTCTTTTAATTTTTAATATTTTAAATATTTTTTTTTTTTTTTTTTTTCTTTGTTTATTCTTTCTTCCTTTTGGCTGGTCGCCAGCCAGCACAAGGCTCAACCTTGCCAGGCCAGGGCGAGACCAACCTACATCGCTTGCACGAGGTTGAGCCTCGCCGATGACCTCGCCCGACAACCGAGGCCACCAGTGAGGCTCGGCCTCACCGGGCCATTGTTGGGCGACGCCAACTTGGTGGTGGCTCGGCGAGGCCAAGCCTTGCTAGTGGCTAGGCGAGCTCGGCCTCGCCTAATCTGGGCGAGCTTGAGCTCACTCAGCCAAGGCAAGGCCAAGCCTTGCCAAGGACCGATGACACTCCAGTGAGGTTGTTGGCCTTCGATGGCCGGTCGCCGGCCATGGCCGAGGCCAATAACCGGCCAAAAAGAAGAAGAAAAAAAAAAGAAGAAAAATGAGAAGAAAAAGGAAGTGTTTCTGGGGATTGTTCTTAGGAACAAGAAACAAGTTTTTTCTACTTCTTGTTTTTGTTCCAAATGTGTTCCCGGAAATAAAATAAAAAGAATAGATTTTTTGTTCCTGAGAACAAAAATGTAAACAAACGTGTTTATGTTTTTTTTTTGTTCCAAGAAACAAAAGAACAGAAATTTGTGTTTCAAGAAACAGAAACAGAAATAAATAAACAGGCCTTAAAAGTTATTTTTTTTTTTGTTTTTAGATAATTGGATATTTTGCGTTTATAATACTAGAAAATTTGGGAGATGGTTGCGTGAGCGTTTCGCTACCTTTTTAATTTTATATGCTTCACTGCATCTCTATAGTCTTTTTATGAGAATGATAGTTGTTGCTAAATAGGACGGAAGCTCATTGTTTGATTCAACTTGTTAACTATGTAAAATACAATTTCTTGTTAGAGTAAAGAGAAATCAACATCTTACAAAATATGGATTCTATATTGAAAAAATAGTGGCCATCTGGGCTCCACCTAAGCTAATATTATGCACTCCTGATTAGATAGATTACTCATATAAGATAATATTCTGTTTGCCCCGTATACCTTTCTTTTGGTTAACCATTATTTGGTTCGGTTGATTGATTTTTGTTGATATTACACCAATGAAAAAGAACGCGACCAAAATAACATGTTTTAAATTTTAATGATATGAAAATCATTTACATTACTATAGATAAATTTACCAAGTACAAGTAACATTAAGACTAATGTGCGATCATATCAATAGGCTAGAAATCGATTGCCACGGTTTGCTTTAAATATTATTCAATGGCAAAAAATTGAATTTTACGTTTGCGTTGGTTGACAATAGAAGCACATCTTAAATATATATATAATCCCGAGAGTGCGCTGATCAACCATAAACAAAAGTGTAAGAATGGATAAAAAAAGAGTAAAGTGTAAGAAAGCAAAATTAATGAAGCAAAATTAATAAAGTGTCAGACAAGTTATAAGCTAAATTCAAGGTGAATCAAATTTCTCATCCAAAAGATCAATTTACTAAAACTAAATTATATCAAAAGTATTCATTTATACGTATGCTTTCCTCCAGCACTCATGGACAGAGACGTTCATCAGGAATCCATCCATGCTTCATGGCTAAAGGGCAAAAATATTCATTACGTGCTAGTCCTTATTCCTTGTACCAGTTCATGAAATCTAGAAGTAACTCTATAATAAAGTTATTTGTTAGACTATAAAGTCTATCATAATTGTTAAGTTAGGCGTAACTCCCAATTATAGTTTCTAAACTAGAACTTTTAAAAAGATTAAACGTTTGCCGTTCTTTATTAACATTTTAAATTAGTTTACTACAAAATAAATATGGAAAATAATTGCAAGCGCCAACTAACATTGCTACATAATTTCTCATTGTTGAAATACTAACGTGAGAACAACATGATCTTGCAAAGAAGTCAATGCAAAAGAATCTGAAAATAAATGAAGAATAATAAAGGACATTAAAATATTTATGTCATTTGCTATCTACATCCATGGAAGAGATAATAGCAAATAATCCATTAATAATTGGAGAATTAGAGTTATAATTGCTCACATGCTTGAATATTTTTCACTCCTAAAAATTTAAGCCCTAACAAAAAAGTTTTTCCAAATTAATAACTCGGTTTGGTGTAAACTCATGGCATGAAAAATTCATAGTGGCTCACAATTTTTGCTGAAGAAATCCTATTATATGTGTGCCATTTCAATGATCAACAATTTTACACGTCTATCAATGGATAATGCCACGATAACAATTTTAAAAGAGGATTCAGTTAATAATCCTAATTACATTATCTAATTCAAATCCGATTTGGTACTTGAGCTCAAATTCGAAATATCATTCAAAACTCATTCTGAATTCCCCCCCCCCCCACCCTCTTTTTTTTTTTTTCCCCCAAATGCTTGGGTTAGTCCGTAGCCCTTTTACTTCTAGCATATATTTTTCAAATTTTGCAGTTAGTCATAATTTATAAACCTAAAGATTTTATATTTAAAAAAAAGAAAAAAGAAAAGGAAAAGCAACACGCAGAAAAGAAAACGGTACTTGAAATGAGATTTACGTCTTCACGTCCTCAAATCTTTATCGAATCCCTTTCTCTTCGGTAACCACCTCGCAACGCCGTGGCTCACGTCCTCACGTACTTGAAATGGGCGACACCCATTTAGGAGGATCTCTCGGTAGAGATCTCTCCTCAGAGAAGTGGTGGACATGGAGACCTGCACCGGAAGTGACACCACCCAGTCGCCATTGTCTAGTTATATTTTTCTGGCGGCACCAAGGCGCCGAAGAAGGATGGGGCGACGTTCGTGATCGACTGCACCAAGCGGGTGGAGGACAAGATCATTAACATCGCCTCCCTCGAGAAGTTCCTTCAGGAGCGCATCAAGGTCAACGGCAAAGCCGGCGCCCACAACGACTCCATCATCACCTCTTGCGACAGGTCCAAGATCACCGTCACCTCCACCTCCGGCTAGTTCTTGTGCTTGTGGTGATGCTGCTGCTGCTGCTTCATGTGCACAATGTTGCGGTTTTAGAGTATGCCTAGGATGCCTGTTGAATCGCAGTGCTTTTCTTCGAAATGGGAATAGCTGAAGGTTTATAATATGCTCGATCGCGTCGCTATTTGTGCAGATGCTGCATGTTCTCGCTTTCGTTAGCTGCGATTTTGGCAAAAGATTGCCTTTTGAGTTGATTTGTAGATAGGACTAGCCTCCTAGGCGGCGCACTCATGCCGTCCATCTGCGAGCGGGTGGTTAATTATGTCGTGTGCTTCGCGGCGAGTGTCTGGTGTTGTGGTGGGATTTCTGCACCTCATGTTGATAAACTTTTGCATATTTGCACTGCTGCGAATCTTTGTGCAAAATGGTCTAGCTTACAGCATGTGTTTAAATTCAAGATTGATTCATGTCCACTTCATTAATTGTTGGAACTAAATCTGACTCTGTGTTTTTACTCTTTGTCTTATGCCACGCTTTTGCAAATCTTCGGCGCGGGCTGTCCATGGACCCACATGTTTGGAGACGACGTTCTCAACCTCCGTCGCCGTCAATGGCCGTGGCTTGATGCCGCCAAGTCAGTTCATTCTCCATTGTTTTAGTATACCTTTGTGATTTTTCTATGCTGCTTTGTGCAATTTTCGAGCTGGAAATTTCTTTATCGGAATAGCTCGGTCACGGCCGGAGTAGTGGCTGAGGGAGAATATTTGGTGATGGTCAGCGACTTTAGGTATCGACGTCAGACTGATAAGGATTGCGGTGTGAATCTTTGTAGTGGAGTCTTCGTCGAGCTCGTGATTGATGGTTCTGTAGAGAAGGACTTCGTTCGGAGGGGAAGACGTCTTTTGGTGAAGACGCTCTCCAAAAAGTCCCGAAGAAGAAGATACAGGGAAGAGAAAGAAATAAAAAAAAATAAAAATAAAAATAAAAATAAAAAACTGAAAATTGAGAAGGGTTGAAAAGAAGAGGTGTCAAAATTGGTTAAGCTCATATATGACCCATTTATGATTTAAATTGGTCATGTATAGATCACCTACATTTTGAAAAAAAACTAGTTAAATGGGTCTTAAATGGGTTGTATTGAAAAATCTATTTTTAACCCAAGCCTCACATAACCACTGGGTTTACCCCAGTGGCCACCTTTCCAACTTGGAAGGGAGAGGTGGGGGGTTCAAATCCCCACCTTCTTAGGGGTGGTTGAGGTGGGGACGAATTAAGTTTAAAGAGTAGGTTTCGACTTCCACGCCCTGCAATGAGGCATAGCAAAAGTCTAAGAGTGAGGGTTAGAATAGGAGTAGAGTATGACCGACTAAAAAAAAAAAAAAAACCCAAGCCTCACATTTTCATAGGGGTAGAAAAAAAACCCAAGCCTCACATTTTCTCTTACCCTTTTTTTGTAAAAATCGAAATTAAAGTTAGTTTTTATATTTCATTTTTTCTTCCTCCTTCCTTAGTCAATGGCTGGCATGACAATGGTAGGTGACTAGCCAATCAAGGCTCAAGATTGCTAGATCTAGTGAGGCTCGAGCTCGCTAGATCTAGCAAGGCTAAGGCCTCATCAGCAATTAGCAAGGATCGAGCCTTCCCGATTTGGCAAGACTAGAGCTCATTGGTGTCGAGCAAGTTTGATCTTGCCCAATGTGGATGAGCTCAATCTTGCCCATCATGGACTATGCCTTGGCCTCGCCAGATCGGCAAGATCGAGCTCATCGACATTGGGCAAGATCAAGTTTGCTCGACACCAATGAGCTCTAGTCTTGCTAAATCGGCAAGGCTCGATCCTTGCTAATTGCTAATGAGGCCTTAGCCTCGCTAGATTTAGCGAGCTCGAGCCTCACTAGCGATCTTGAGCCTTGATTGGCTAGTCACCTACCGTTGTCGTGCCAGCCATCGACTAAGGAAGGAGGATGAAAAAATGAAATATAAAAACTAACTTTAATTTCTATTTTTACAAAAAAAGGGTAAGAGAAAATGTGAGGCTTGGGTTTTTTTTTTTTTTTTTTTTTGGTCGGTCATACTCTACTCCTATTCTAACCTTCACACTTAGACTTTTGCTATGCCTCATTGCCAAGGCATCGTCCATGATTGGCAAGGCTCGAGCTCGCTTGTGATTGGTCACCAATCATTGTTGTGGCCAATGGCTAGTTGAAGAAGGAAACATAAAAAGAAGAAAAAAAAATTAAAAACTATTAACAAATAAAGAAAATTAAGAAAATTAAAAATAGATTATTTAAAAATAAAAATAAAAAATTAGATTTTTTAAAAAATATTTTTTTAAATAAAAATTGTCCATTAAATTTGTATTGCATTAAAGTGTTTTAGCGATACCATTTTTCTAAAAAAAATATTATAAGAAATAAGCTTTAAAGGTTTTTCACATTTTTTATTTTATTTACTAGTTTTTTATTCTTTAGTTTACTTTTTAAATTTGATTTGAATTTTTTATTCAAGTAACATATATGTGAAGAGCTTAAAGTGAATTAAATGGGTGAAAGTTGATTAACTTAAATTGAGTTAAATAGTAATGTGTTTCAATAATATGGATTGAGTGAGGTATAAGTCGAATATAGATCAGGTCAAGTATGGGTCATCAAATTTACATTACATGAAAATGGGTCAAAATGAGTTAAATGAGTCAATATGGGTCGGACCATTTTCGACTTGACCAAAACCTAATCCGATCCACCCATTTGATGGTCCTATCCTGAAGTAAGGATGTTGTGGGCTGGAGAGTGAGCCGAGTCAAAAATCAATAGATATAAATGTTTGGGCCATACTCAAGCCGAGCTCTGAGTTTGACTTGAGAAGGGAACTCAGTCTAAAGTCCACTTTTGTTATTAATTTTATTTTAAAAATAATAATGATAAGGAGGAGAAAAATATCAGTAATCATATCCTAAATCTTGTCAAGACAATAACATTTTTACAAAGAAAAAATTCAGCTTTGCTCTTCACTTCTCATTCAACCCTTATTTCAAAAGACAGTGCAATTGCCTTATTATCACATCAATGGCATGATACGTACCAAGCGCCGTTGAAGTCAAAGGTACCAAGCCTTCGAATGGGAACAAAATTGATGGCATTGCAATAGAAGTTGATAGACTCTTAGACGGACCAACACCACATAGATATGTGATTCAAGTACTTCAAATGCAGAGGGTTCTTAGGGTTCTTCTTGTTGATCCTTTCTTTAAACATCTCTCCCTTCCCCCTCTCTGTGACGGCGACAATGCAAATTAAAAAACTGCAAGAAATCAAAAACTCAAAATGTGAAAAAGCTTCAATAGCTTAATTGTGTGATGAATTTAGGAATGCAAAGAGAGATTGTAAGCTAGAGAGAACATATCAACATTCAGGCCATGGTTGGAGGGTATAAATATGGGCATGGAGATGCAAAACGGAGGAGAGAAAAAGTTCACGTGTGCAATTCAAACACCCATGTGGGAGAGTACAAAAAGAAGAATCAAGAAGCGGGTAATCTCGATTTGCGACCCAGAATGATTTTCTGTAAGGATCATCCCTGAACCAAATGCCCACGTAGTAGTTGCTTGAGGAAGAACCACCGGTCTTGAAGATTCCTAGCTCAAACACTTCATTCAATGAGACTAAAGTATTGTTGTCCCTCAAGTTTTGATCAAGCACGAGAATGTTCGTACAAATAGTTAAACATCATGAGAAGAACATACAACTTGCTTAACTTCTTGGAGAGGGAAGACAAAGGAGTTGTGGCCATTGTTGACATCTTTGAGAACATTTGGTCAATCTTGATGAGTATTGTCGCAACCTATCCTTAGGGAGATGTAGAGGTACTTGCTTATAAGACGAGTCAAATTGTGTGCAGAAATGATGATCTTGAATGGACCAATATTTGCTAACACTACAAACGATTCATCAATCACAAATGTGAACCCTCCCAACTTTGTACCTTAGGCGATATTGGTTTTCATAATCTATTTGATCAAAAGGAATCACCACTAGCCATAATCGAGGGTTGGCTAGAGACCTAAACAAGACGTGGAGTGTTGTCTTGATGCATACATAACGGGGGATTGCAGGTTTGAGAACTTGATTATACTAGTTCTGCAACTTATGCCCTTTCAGTACCTAACTTGATTAAGAGCTAGCCAAAGTGTCAAGCAGCCTATCAAAGAAATTGAGGTTCTTCTTAACCATTCTAAAACTGAAAGTAATAATCATTGTACAAAGGAGACGCAATCAAGCATAATACAAATAAATAGTGCAAACGAGAAACTAGCATAGTCTCTAAAAAGAAAAAAATGGCATCTAAAAATCCTATGCTAAAACTTTAAAGGCTTATTCAATTTTCGGTACGATATTTCTAAATCTAAAAATTTTATCAAAAGACCTAAACTAAGTGAATTCTAATTTTTTTAGCTTTTTCAAAAGATTTCTGGTATTTCTTAATTTGCTCAATTTTTTTTACCTCTTATTATTATTATTTTAAAAAATTTAATTACCAAAAGTAGACTTCAGATCGGGTTCCCTTCTCGGGTCAGACTTAGAGCTCGGCTCGAGTATGGCCCAAACATTGAAATCACATGGGCTCAAGACCATGATTCATTTTTTCAATGAAATCGCCTCACGAGTGATTCTGAAGCAACATATTTTGTGTCCGCACCTCTACCATCATACTACAAAGTTGTCTCCCCCTAAGCCCATCAATAGAAATCCGCCAATGTGTAACCTACGTGTTATGGATAATATTCCCACGTGGGTGTTTGAATTGCACAAGTGAACTTTTTCTCTTCTCCATTTTGCATCTTCGTGCCCATATTTATACTCTCCAATTTGGCCTGAATGCTGATATGTTCTCTCTAGCTTACAATCTCTCTCCAAACTCCTAAATTCATCACGAAATTAAGCTGTTGGAGCTTTCTCGCATTTTGGATTTTTTATTTGTTGCAGTTTTTAGTTTGCATTGTCACTGTTGCAGAGAGGGGAAAGGGAGAGATATTTAAGGAAAAGATCGGCAAGAAGAGCCCTCTACATTTGAAGTGCTCGAATCACATATCGATGTAGTGCTGGTCAATCGAAGGGTCTGTCAACTTTTATTGCTACATCCTCAGTTTGTTCCCATTCGAAGGCTTGGTTCCTTTGACTTCGACAGCGCTTGGTGCTTATTATGCTATTGATGCGATAAGAACGTAGTTGAATTGTCTTTTGAAACAAGTGAATGAGAAGTGAAGAGCAAGCGCTGCATTTTCTTTGTAAAAATGTTGTTTTGACAAAATTTAGGATATAATAACTGATATTTTTCTTCTCCTTTTCACCTTGTAAATACAGGTTATTCAATTCTCCAACATGGGATTTCTTTAATACAATTCACCCACACATGCATTATTGTTGGGGCGCATGTATAAGTGAGCTATGTTAAAGAAGTCCCATATTGAAGACTTCATGTGGTATGGAATAGCTAACATATTATAGTTAGGATATAACTCATTGACTTAAACTTTTAAGTGAATGTGGGTTTAACTGAATATATTGACAGGCTCGGACTTTGGCTCCTTCTTTGCAATCTTAGACTTTTGCTGTGCATTCTTAACAAATGGTATCAGAGCCTATAGTTGATTTTTTTGGGCAAGTGGACATTATGGTGTAACAACGTGAACCTATTGAAAATTTGATATAGAAGGATACCTAAATTAAGGGGGAGTAGCCCTAACATTAAGCTCACACGTGTAGGGGGATTGTTTAGATACATGTGTGGGTGTGTTATGTTAGAGAAATCCTACATTAGAGAATTGATATGATGTATAGCATTTAGTATATCCTAATTAGCCGATAACACATTGGCTTAATCTTTTGAGTGAAGATGGGTCCAACCGCATATATTAACGAGCTCGGACTTAGGCTCTTTTTTGGCAATCTCCTTAAACAAAGATATTGGACTTCCGCTATTGGCTCCCAACAAGGCATAAGGGATGCTCAAAGACCACCAAGAGCTCATTACAAGGCCCAAAGCTCGGCTGAACGCCTGCTATATGACATTCAAATGATCTAGACTATGGGGTTCAGCCTATTTATTAGCGCAAATTCAACTCCTAAATGGCTAGACCAACCGAGGCTGGCCTAAAGAGATTGAATGCTCACTATCTGAGCATTGTATAGCTTGGACGACGGGCATTCAGACATCTAAGATGCGATTACCCTGACGAGGCATAGGCTAATCCACCATGGATTCGAGACGACAGGCAAGTGATATAACAGTATTATGACCAAAACTATTACTTGAATTATGAGGATAATGCTACGGACTAAAAATGAGTCATGAACATCCCAATTCGAGCTGATGTATGTGCACTTTGGGGAGATATAAGCTCATCCAAACGGTAATGCAACATAGTGTCGACACTAAGCATAAATCTTAAACAAGGATGGACCGGTCTCATTACCTTGGAAATGCCGGACTCTGAGCGTCATTTAACTCAAACTCAAGCCAAGCACGTGCTCATTCATCTTTGTCTCATGCGCCGGTTTTTTTTCTTTTAAATTTTTCATAATGATTTTCTTTTAAATGGGAGACAGACTTTGGAAAAAAAAATTAGTTTTCACTATCCGTAAGCTATAATATTTCTAATTTATATATGTGAAAGTGAAACCATTTTTTTTTTTTTTTTATCAATCGTCAAATGATAATTTAATCTTTGAGGCCCTTCCTTTTTATTTTTGAAATGCATGATGGTTGGTGCTAAAATTTAGATGTTGGCATGAATATTTGGTGTGTGCCTTTTGTAATTTTTCTATAATTGTGTAATAGATTATGCGGCCGAATTTTGATATTTTAGAGAGTTATTTTTTTCTGATTTTTTTTAATGTAGCAACTAATTTTTTTGAATTCCCACTTTCCAAGGTGATAATACCTCTTGAACTTTGTATCTCTCTCCAACTATACTAACCAAAAGGCACGTTATAAGATGCCTTGAGACCTTAGAATCACATGACAACTTAGGCTGCGTTTAGCAGTCAGGATAAAATTTAGGATTATATTTGGTGCTTGCTCAATATAGGATAAAGTCGGATATAAGGGGAATATAGGCCGGATAAAATTATCCTATGGGGGAGGTAGGATAAAGGTGGATAAGATTTATATTGTCCAAAAAATGAAAGTTATTTTTCTTGAATAACAAACTTATTAAATTAACAAAATTGAAATTATATTTCAATATAAATAATATTTGAATTCTAATTTAAGAAATTTAAAATTTAAAATTTAAAATTATTTTTTAATTTAATCTTATTTTAATTTATATATTCAACTTTAATTCTATCTTATAATAAACATTCAATCTATAAATTATATATTATATATTTTAGGTATTTTTGTATTTTAGGTATCTTAGTACAATTTATTATTTGATAAAATTTTATTAAAGAATGGTGAAAGGTAAAAAAAGAAATAATAAAGAAAAAAAAAAATTTTAAAAAGAGGAAAAATAAAATAAAAATAAATTGGTGTCATAAGAGATTTTCACCACCTCCATTTATGAACTTTTAGATTCATTTACAATGATATGACATTTATATTAAAAAAATGTACATGATATGATGTGAATATATCCGACTTTAATACTGTGATTTACCAAACAATGAATAGGATATAGAAAAATCCCAAGATTTCATATCTTATCCTATTCAGTCTTATCCTGATTAGAAGTCCGGATGACTAAACGTAATCTTAGGGTTTTATCTATGGAGCGGGTAGGCTTTTTGTCTACAGTTTCTTTTCATGCCAAACATCCACTCTCTCTTGCTCCCTTTTTGGTTGTCGTACGAAATAGATTGGATATGAATTCAATTGCGTTCACTCAAAATTTAAATAATAGATTCAAGGACCAATGAGCACTCATCACATGGCAATCGCGGAGAAGCCTCGCTAGAATGTAGAGTAATAATCTTGTAGAATCATGTCCCCTATCAATACAATATAATTGGTTGAAATTGAAAACTCATATTCTGACGCGAGTATGGTTTTCATGTTAAAGTTTTTAGGATACTCACTAAATCTTGTCATAATGATCAACTCAACGCATTCTTTCATCAACTTTTCTAACATCCTATCCTCTGTTTCCGATTAAATCAAGTTTTTATTTTCCTTTATTGTATCTTGTATTAAGTGCTCTGGGTCGTGAGGATTGATCTGTCACCCGCAAATCTTGATCCTATGGAGCTTTCTAAAAAGATCACCAGACAATAAGGCTCCGTTCGTTTCATGGAAAATGACTTCCAAGAAAATGTTTTCCGGATTTTTCGGTATTCGTTTCACGGAAAATCAACTATTCAAGGAAAACATTTTCCATCAATGGAAAAAACTACCTTCAAAGATGAGGAAAATGTTTTTGACTTTTGAAAAGTGGAAAACATTTTCCATAACTTCTTCCACCTTATATCTTTACACCAACAAATTTTTGTTTTATTTTTATGCTTTTTTTTCTTTTTTTCCTTTTCTTTTTCTTTCTTTCATTTTCATCTTTCTTCCTTAGCTTGGCTGGTGGCCGGCCCTGACGGCGATAGGCGACCGGCCATGGCCGTGAGCCAACTCGAGCTTCACCCCAGGCCGGCCCGGCGAGATGGGGCCTCGCCGGCTTGGGGCAAAGCTCTGGCCTCGCTAAATTCGGCGAGCTGGGCAAGGCTCGGGCCTCACCGGCTGAACCGGCGTCAATTCTTCCCCCTTCCACGAAGGCACGCTCACTTACAATGCCGCATTCTCTCAGCCACCAGCCTATGCTCCACTCTTTGTTGTAGATTGTGCTTGAGCGCGTCTTTGTTGTAGGGCTGGGCTACATTTGTTTTCGTTTTGTTTTGTTTTTTTTCTGTTTTTTTATTATTTATTTGTTGTTTTTATTATTTGTTTTGTTATCCGAAAAAGGAAATATAAAAGAAATTAAGGCCTAATTAATAACCTAATCAAAATTTAGGTGTCAACAGGAACTCAATGTGCCGACATGGAAGTTTCTTGACCCCTGACGTGGGCCCCACTAGAAGAGACGTGAACTCATGAAAGTCTCAAAATCGAATGGTAGTGTCTGCATTTTCCCATAATCCATTTTAGCTAGTCAATCGTGTGTGGGGGATTGGCAATTTGGCATTTCATATTTAACAACGTATTGTTTTATCATCTATGGATATCACATATTTTGTTTAATAGTGAAATATGAGCTACTTGCTACTATTGAGAATATTTATTACTTTCAAAAGTAAAAGGAATTGCACAATTTAGTTGTCCCAAAAGTGACCATTACACGCTAATTTTCTAGCTAGATTCTAATACTGTTGATATCGTAGTGGAGCAAGGAGAATACTCGTCTTGGTAGTGTGAACGAAGCCTTGGCTCTTTCTTTTTATTTTCAAGAATATTGTTAGACACTTACTAACATTTGATTCGACAACTTTTGAGATTAAAACATAGCGATACATCCAATTAATTAACTAAGAATGATGTAGACTACTTCCTATGGCCAAAGTAATAGTCTTTACATATTCCCAAGGGGATGAGATGAGTGTCTTCCAGAACCTTAAATATTGCTACGTAAACTTCTATTCCTAAGTATCGTTTCATGGGTCATGGTCAGCCAAACTAACGTGGGATTTCCAAATTGTTAGAAATCATGTCACTCATGCATGTGCTATTAGAGCACTCGTTTGACTTTCTTAATATACCGTGGTATTCTGAGTGCTATGACTAGAAGGACAAATTTAAGTTGTGCCCTGTTTTGTTTATAGATAGCTTACATACAAAAAAGTTTACGACATGTGCTATGTAGGATTAATGATAGATGGAGCAAAATGATTGGTAAAGAACACAGACATTAAACTCAATGGAGGGATTTGTCCCTCTTTATTGTTTTGATGCAGTCTTAGTGAGAATTTATTTATTTATTTTGTCTATGGTGGTTTGCTTCATTGTCATCTTATCATCGCTTTTTATCATGAGTCATTGATTCGTATTGTATCTCATGATGTTTCCTAATCGTTAATCAAAAATCATGTTAGGATATATTTCTCTATTAGGGAGCTACATTTTCTACTACCACCAATTTTTCACTTGTAACTTCACCGCAAACAATTGTTATTTTTCATAGGCATGGTGAGAAATGCATACTTTCATCTTGCTTTATTTTCTCCTTGAAAACACAAGAGTCATAGTATGGAGCTATAATAATTGTCAACATGAACACATGACATTCAAATGATCTCTAAAGCTATGCATGTATAAGAAAATGCTCAAGCATATGTTACCGTTAGGCTTTTGAGCACTACGTCGGTTCATCTTTCCATTAAATCTAACTCTTGAGAAATAGTGCAACTTGATCATCTATTTTCTTTCTCTTTTTGCAACTTGTAGATTATTACATGTTTGACATTGACATGCAATCTTACATGATGCAGTCTATGCCATATAATGCATTTATTGATCACATGTATATTGATTCATGCAAGGATTTGATTCCATCTCATCTCATCTTCCTCGAAAGCAAGGTAAGAAATTGATTTAAGGTATGACAAATTTCCCCACTAGAGTTAAGAATGACCATGTTTCATTGTTCAATTGCCATCTTAGACCTAAACTGGTGTTGGTGACTTTGCCTAGATTTCACATTGTTCCATTTTTGTATGAAGCTCTCTCTAGGCTCAAGTAATCGACACTTTGATAAAGCTGCAGAAAATAATTCTTGTTGAGGGCTTGAAACTCAAAAGATGTACCCGCAGGAGTGTATATAATCCATTTATGCCTTTGAGATTGCTTGGTGTAAAAAAATCACCTATAAGATGAATCCTTATTGTTCTTTTTCAAGGGAATTAATTTGATAGCAATTGTTTTTTCTATGATCATCATTATCATCATCACAAGAGATTAACTTGTCCCTGATTGGTTATCAAAGAGGTGTCAATTGAAGATTCATTTGTTGTTTTTGTGACTTTGCATAGAGCACTACTTTCGGAATTTTGAACCCAGTGGAGCAGATCAAGTCATTACATATAATGCTTGAGCATGATCCCATCAAGTAAACATGGGGTTCATGAGTGGATTAGGCTTTACTGAATGTTTGGGTACAAGCACAATTTGGTCCCTTTATCCACGAGGTTTTATATTGAGTACAAAATGGCATTTTTAGAAATAAAGGAGGAAAAGTGGCGATGAAGTAAAAAGGGAGGATGGTATATAGTATTTTCTCTTTTAAAAATCTACAGTTCAGACCTCAAAGTCTAACATGATCAAGGAAAAGTCTAAACAAATTAGACAACCAAAATGACTATGTCTTAAATATCGCATCGTACAAAATATACAGTCATCATATTTTGAAGCTAGAAGGTGGAAATATATGTACAAAGATATATTTAGCATGATTTTATATTTCTTTTTATCAAAAGTAAGAAAATGAAATATAGCAGAATTATCCAGAGGTATTTTCTTAGAAAAATACCAATATTGACTTACACTTACTATCTGGTTGGGAATTGTTAATGACGATTCATCAAAGGAAAAGGCCACATATAAGAAAGCTGATTGAGCTGAGCTGATTGTCCCCTCCATCTAGAATAAAAGTTTCCACAACGACTTATATTTTTGTCCTCCTATCAAATAGATACTATTACTAGAAAATGGGTATTATCAATCGTTGAAATATCTCCCTCTCAATCGATTTATATGTGTTGCATACTATGTGTTCGGTCCATCAACTTTTTTAGAGGGTTTCATACGTTTAGAGCCCATCTTAGTTTCCAAAAAATGATTGGTTGGTGGGTTATTCCATTGTTTTGTGTCTATGCAAATATGCCCCATCAATCGCAGGAGAAGAAAAGCTCGCTTCCATTTGCCTTGGGGCTTTATTAACATAACAATTTTTGGGCTACTGTTAAAATAACGGTTTATTGTGAGTCGCAAATACTTAAAGAAATGGATCCCATAACGATTTTTAATTATTTGTTATTTATTTTTTGTTGTCCAAAATAGGCTGTTATTATCCTAGTAGATGAAAGATTGTCCTATGATGTTGGGTCATATGCCATATTTTGGGTTGTCCCAACTACTGTATTTTGACACCCCCAAAGAAATCGATAAAAGCAAATGGATTTCTCTTACATTATTCGTCTGGAATTTCAATGTTATTCTGTTTCTGAAGTCAGAAGATTGGGTTTTGTAAATTTTAAATGTTTGGCTCGTGCATAAGAAAGAATTGAAAAGGTCGGACAGGTGTTCCAAAGACAACTCTTGTTACTTATGCTTCTGGGCATGTAATTAATATATCATGTATGACCTTAGGATATAGAATCTGCCTCATGTTTGCTCAGCTCAGCTCTGGCAAAGAACGAGCAACAATTTTGCTGTATTACTTTTTGGACAAAGACAAAATAATTCAACTAAAAGAAAATACTATGCCGTTAGCCCAGATGATTATCCAAAAGATAAACCAAAAAATGAAACATTAATTTATTGGCAGTTGATTTGGGCTTCGACCGACAAAATAAAATAAAATTTGGGCTTCGTAATTGCAGTCAGAGCTATTATTTTCAGTCATTCAATTAAATAATGTCCATGTTTCAATCCTAGGCTTACTTAACATATCATTTTATTCCAGCGCGCATGTGCAAATGAGTAGAGTAACAAGAAAGAAAACAAACTATACATACTACTTTCCGAAGAGAAGCATTGCTTCATCTCAATTTGTGGCGATCTTTGGCAGGGTTTAGTTTACAATAAAATCAAATGAGGAGGAAGAGGAGGATGTAGAGGCATTATTACAAAAATTGAGATCCTTAGTAAATCTTCTTTAGATGAAATTGTCACTTTCTTTTTCTTAATATCACTATAAGATGTATGTCGGTGCTAACCAAATTGGACCGCTCAAATCAAGTGTAAGCAAATATTATAAATAGTTGTTTGAACTACGATTTTTCTAAATTTTAGAGAGTAGATTTACACCTTAAGTTAATTAATTGTAAACGATAGACCAATCAACAATCGAATTGTGGACTCACATTAAGCAACACAACCGAGTATACTTTGCATTTTTCTTTTTCTTTTTCAATGCCTTCTGAAAGCTTAACCATCCATCATTTAATCTTAATCTCGTATCACAACCACAAATTGACATCAAAGATACTAGATCTACAATTGTTTGACTCATTTGCCATGGTCACTAGCCTCAACCTTGGAAGGTGGAAGGCTTCAATAAGAGATGATAACCTCACATCGATGGCGGAGGGAGAGAAGGATGCCATATCGTTGGTGGCAAGGTAGACACAGTGGCCTTGCTGCTCAATTGCAGAGCAATGTGAAAAGAAGAAATGGCCAAAAGAAAAAAAAAAAGGAATAGTCACCTAAAATAGATCTCAACCTTTCAAAATTACCAAAACACGATCAGTATTTGTAGATGTGACAAAAACCGTCCCATCCCAATAGAAAATTTGCCCGACCTGATAAAAAATTGAAAGCCCTAAGAATTCTTTTCGACGAAATCCAAATAAAAATCACCAAATCATTGGAAAAAAGTGACTACACTTCAATAAATTCATTACTTTTATTTCGTCAGACACTTCGCTTTTCTAAAATCTTTACTAAAAGTAAAAGCCCGATTCTTCATTTTACTCCAATTTGAATTGGTTTTTGGCTGGATTGTCTTTTGATCCAATTTGATAATGGGGTTCCAACTGAACTGTACGTGCAAAACATTTAGCTAACCGAGCCAATCAAGGGGTTGGTGGCTGATGGCATGATGACTTGATCCCACGGGCTTTGGTGATCATTTTCGCAAAGCCCGGTCTGGAGGCAGTTGCGACGGCGGGGGCGAGCTGGTGGCTGGATCTCAATAGTGAGAGAGAGTCGTCAAGGAAAAAAAATGTAGGGCTAAAGTTCTTGGTGGGGAACTAATCGGATTTGTTGAGGTCCAAAACAAATTAGACGTGTCAATATTTGATGAAAGAGATAGCAAATGGGTACATAAATGGGTATAGTAGATTTGTGCCCGTCTGATCCAGCTTTCAAAATATTTAAGAGAGACTTCAATGAATCCGCTTGCACATGTATAGCATAGGATAGTACAAGCCATATCATTGTCATCATAAGAATCACAAACGACATCAATCCTATATCCTAAACGAATACAACAAGTACACACATATATATAGGTCAAGAGTGATTTAGCAAAGTAACACTATTACATGAGCAGTATAAACATACTAGTGACAACCTCTAACGGACGTTGCCGCAATCTCTGCTTCCACTGGCCGCACTAACAAACATCGGACACTTGGTTTTCTTCTTCTTGCTACCTCCAAAGCAAGAGCATCCCATTATTTTTTCTTAGTTCACAACTTGCAAGTTGCGACCGTCGCCCAAAAAACCACTCTAGAACTATATGTTTATTAATATTGTTTTTTTCCCTTCATATTTAAGGAATCTTACTTTATGGGAGTACGAGACAAGGATATCCCACCAAGTAAAAATTTTCAATTTAAAAATTTTCAAGAAAGCCAGTTGATTTCTTGAAATCAAGTGTGGTGAAGGAGCCATGAAGTAAAACTTTTCAATTTCAAAATTTTCAAGAAAGCCGGTTGATTTCTTGAAATCAAGTGTGGTGAAGGAGCCACGTTTGTTTTTTTAAAGACTAATGGTTTGTTAGCTCATCAATTTCCTAATAAAGAGGATCGATACCTATATATTATCGGAAAATACCATTTATAGGAGTACCAAAAGAAATATTGACGAAATATGGCATGTGGTTAGGCAATCTGATCTTTTGATAAATGGACTGTATTGAGATTGCTTGGTGGTACTTTACTTGCATAAAAAGTGTGTGGAACGGGGTCTAGATGGCGGTGAATTTTAGAAATTTGAGTGCGGTGGAAAGTAATTGCTTTAAAACAAGATTAAATTGGCTAGAAATGTGTGGAATTGAAATACATGATAGGAAGGTACAGAGAAATGTAAATGGGCAAGGAATTGAAAAATGTAAGGAAAATATAAAATAGAAAGCTCTTACAAAGTGTGTTCCCACATGTGTTTTCTCTACTTCAAGTCTTGGGTTTTTTCTATGCTATTCTCACATAATTCTCTAAATTTCAATTTTGTCTTGAAATGAAAATTTTTTATCTAAAAAAAAAATTTAAAATTTTACTATAGTCCCAAATATGCCCACGGATTTAAAAAAATCTCCACTAATTTCTTCGAAATTATTGGTATCATAACCAATTAGAGGTTTGTTATTAGAGGAGGCATCTTCATCAATACCCCTCACATTCATATAGAACAACAATAGCCTCTTAATATTAGTAATCTTGATGAAACTAGTGAAGGCATGAGCAGATTTGAGACTAGTATAAAAGTTGGGGATTTTTTTATAAGAAAATTTTGGATCTTAATTGGAATTAAATCTAAAGTTGAGGGAGAAAGGACTACACTAGCATGACCACATTGTTGCTTCCTATGAGTAATTGTGCAATTTGGGCCATCCATTTCGTTTTTGTACAATGGGCAACTAGACTTAAATTTGCTGTGGGAAACCATCAGGAGCTCACACTAAGATTTCTTGTTCGAAAATTCTCTCTTATTTCTTCCAAATTTCTCTTCATTTTCTCTCTAGATTAATTGACGTTGAAAATCATCTCCATCATTAGGAGTTGTAGCTCTGTTTCCAAATATAGCTACTGGCGATTTGGAGTTGCAATTGTCACTATTTTTTTTTTTTTTTTTTTTTTTGCTAAAGAGTTTGTGTCATCATTTAGATAGTTTTAATTGCCTTCCCAATGTCCTTAGTTATTGCCACCACCATTTCTCGATTTTCCAAAGCCATGCCTTCAAATCTCTCTTCTCCCCTATCTCACGACTAAGAGATTCACAAAGACTATGACGTTCTGAGTGATATTGATTTGGAAATTTGCTATCATTAAAATGAGCTGATAATTTAAGTTCACTTTAACATCATTGTGATAGTTTGAAAGGAAATTTTGCTTCAAAACTTGCTTGTACACTCAATGACCGAACCACACACGAGATGTTTGATGAAATGTAAAAATCAGATTTGTATCAACTTGTCTCCAATTTTTTATTACTTGAGAGTGTTTCTGCATGCATTATCTCTTTTGTTCCTTTTTGCTCCGTGTCCTTATATTTTCTGCATGATTATCTATGGTAATGTCATTAAGTACCTGAATTTTCCTTGTTAGTTCTTTGCATCCTACCAATCTTTTGCAATATTGAGGCATCATTGTCGGAAAGGCCAGTGAACAAAGATGGTTGTCTTGTGGAGGTTCAAGATGGATGGTGGCCGGATAAGAGGCACTTAATCTCGTATTTTCCAAGGAAGCCGATGATAGGCTGAATGTTAATTTTTCTAGCTTTTGCTTAGAATTTATGAATGAATTGGATATGTTAGATTCTAGGAACAATGAAATGTTGAAGAAGACAAACACAAGGCGTCCAGAGGAAAGAAATGAAAATAAGAAAGATGTGTTCAGTAAAGATAATAAAAAATGGGCTTAGTGTAGGCTTGAGCGCATTTATATTTGTTTCTTGGGCTTGTTAAGTTCACATCTTTTTTTACACGTAGATTAGGCCCAAAAGCCTTACCTACGTCCTTGTGAGTTCCATGTTTGACCACACCCTTAAATGAGGCCCAAGGGCCCAGCCCATGCCCCTTTTTATCAGAATAAATAAAATAAAATAATAAAATAGCAAAAACATAAATAAGGAGAAATTATAATTTGATCATATTGACAGCGTCTAGGCATAGAAGGATAAATAATAACAAATAAAATAATAATAAAAGAATCAAAAATAAAATAAAATAAATGGAAAAATAGTTAGAAAAATTGGTCTTGATTAGATTGTTTGATCTAGTATCAGATTTAATTTACATTCATTTAATTCGTACACATATGGTTTAGGGAAGTTCATGTTTTTTTTCCCTCTAGGTTTTAGTTTAGATTTATGAAATTCATAAAAACAGAGAATGGATTTAGAGATGATGACAAAGCTGAACTGACGGTTCCCACATGGATTGGGTTCTCCAAACCTTATCTCGCACAATGTTAGAGTGTACATACGAAATTCAATTAATCCTAAAAGATTTTTATGTGAAGGAGCTATTACTAGCCTATTAGGGCCAACTAAGAGCCAAATGAGATACGAGAGAGTATCCCACTTCCTATGCAATCAAAGATCTAAAAACAGGACTTGATTATGCTAATTGCCTAAATAGTGTTAGTCTAATACCCTTGATTTATTTATTTATCTAATATATTTAGGCAATCTTTAACTATGTTAGTTTTCCTATGCCTCGAATGATGTCCATGCATGAGTGCGTAATCAAAAGAAAAACAAAAAATCACAATCACTACCATAAAGAAAGTGTAAGAATGGCTAAAAAAAAAACTAAAGTGCAAGAAAGCAAAATTTAATAAAGCAAAATTAATAAAGTGTCGGACAAATTATAAGCTAAAGTCAAAGTGAATCAAATTTCTTATCCAAAAGATCAATTTACTAAAACTAAATTATATCAAAAGTACTCACTAATATCTCTTATTTATACGTATGCTTTGAAACTAAGCTAAATCTAGCACTAAAAGTTAACAGCTTAATCAAGGTCTCTATTTCAAGCCATCTTTCCGTTTTATTAATTTTTAATTTTTTAAATAAAAGGGGACACAACACCTGCTAGAAGTCTTCTAGCCCAAAATTCTGAGTGGAAAATTCTCATTAATCTTTTGCTGGAAGTCTTCTAGAAAATGTATTTGGAATATAAACGATGGAGATGGAGCCGGCAACGAAGACGATGGAGGCGGTGGTTGGCCTAGACGCGTCATCGATGATTCGCTGGTGAAGATAGCCAAGAGAAGTGCGGAGCTTGGGGCAGGGCGGTGGCTGGATGAAGGAGGAAAAGATATTGAAAAGAGTATTAAATTTTTAATGAATTTACTAAAAAATACACATCGTGTTAGTTAGTGACATGGCCCTTATAAACAGTCAAATATTTTCTATATTATTCACCTCTAATTCTTAAAAGCTTTGTAGAGATTCATTCCCTATTTTCTTGACAAATCGATCCTTTCCTCCAGCACTCATGGACAGAGACATTCATTAGGAATCCATCCATGCTTCACGGCTAAAGGGCAAGAATATTCATTACGTGCTAGTCCTTATTCCTCATACCAGTCCATGAAATCTAGAAGTAAATCTATAATAAAGCTATTTGTTAGACTAGAAAGTCTATCATAATTGTTAAGTCAGGCGTAACTCCCAATTATAATTTCTAGACTAGAACCTTTAAAGAGATTAAACGTTTGCCATTCTTTATTAACATTTTAAATTAGTTTACTACAAAATAAATATGGAAAATAATTGCAAGCGCCAACTAACATTGCTACATAATTTCTCATTGTTGAATTACTAACATGAAAACAACATGATCTTGCAAAGAAGTCAATGCAAGAGAATCTGAAAATAAATGAAGAATAATAAAGGACATTAAATATTTATGTGGTTTGCTATCTACATCCATGGAAGAGATAATAGCAAATAATCCATTAATAATTGGAGAATTAGAGTTATAATTGCTCACATGCTTGAATATTTTTCACTCCTAAAAATTTAAGCCCTACCAAAAAAAAAAATCAAATTAATAACTCGGTTTAGTGTAAACTCATGGCACAAAAAATTTATAGTGGCTCACAATTTTTGCTGAAGAAACCCTGTTATATGTGTGCCATTTCAAAGATCAACAATTTTACACGTCCATCAATGGATAATGCCACGATAACAATTTTAAAAGAGGATTCAGTTAATAATCCTAACTTACAATATCCAATTCAAATCTGATTTGGTATGTGAGCTCAAATTCAAAATATAATTTAACACTCATTCTGACTGTAATTTCCCCTTCTTCTTCTTTTTTTCAAATGCTTGGGTTGATCCGTAGCCCTTTTACTTCTAGCATATATTTTTCGAATTTTGCAGTTAGTCATAATTTATAAACCTAAAGATTTTATATTTTAAAAAAAACACAAATAGGAAAAGCAACACGCAGAAAAGAAAACGGTACTTGAAATGAGATTCACGTCTTCACGTCCTCAAATCTTTATCGAATCCCTTTCTCTTCGGTAACCACCTCGCAACGCCGTGGCTCACGTCCTCACGTACTTGAAATGGGCGACACGCATTCAGGAGATCGTGGCTGAGAGCGAGGAGGAGATCTCTCTCTCTCTCTCTCTCTGTGGCGGCACCAAGGCGGCGAAGAAGAGGGGGGCGACGTTCGTGATCATCAGCTTCGAAGGATTTCGACCAAATTCTTCAAATGGGCGACACCCACGTCAGGAGCCTGAGTAAAGACGAAAAAGAGGAACCGCCTTTAGGAGATCGTGGCTGAGAGCGAGGAGGGAGTCTAGGGTTTCCCACGTGGAGATTGGGTATATTGAATTGTGGAGTCGGGCGGGATCATCAGCTTCGAGAGGGAGAAGATCGGAGGTGGTAGTGCGCCTTTGTATGGAGCGACGCGGTGGTGAAGCTCCTTGCTTCCTTCCTTTGCCTGATGTCGCTCCAAAATCTCACGCATGCTTCGAGGGCAGTCGAATAGCTTCTGCACAGAAAATATTGGCATTCCTTTTTAAAAGGTCGATTGACAGGTTGACGACGAGGAGCATAACCGGGACGTTGGTGATGATTGGGAATATGTGGAAGAAGAAGGGCCTGCAGAGATCATCTGGCAAGGGAACAAAAGAACAGTAAAGAAAACCACCAGGTTTTCCGAAGAAGGGATCGGACATGCAAATGTTGAACGAGGGTAACTCAGAAGATACTACCTGTTTACGTGTTGAAAACTTGGCATACATTACTTCCTAGTTTTTCATTCTCCTTGTGTTGGTTTTGGTTTGAATTTTAAATTTGAGGTTCGTAATTCACTGCCAGGATGCTGAAAAGCCGACCTTGAATCCTCTCCCTCCACTGTTCGAAGAATATTTAGAATATAAGAATTGATCGCCAATGTCAGCTCAACAGAAGTTAGAAAATTTCGCTCTCCAAGTGCCTAATTTTGGACTGAGCAGGTAGCTTATTATGATGGTCATACGTCTAGTTATATTTTTCTGGACTGATTTGGTGAACTTTTTTGTAAAATGTTTTATTTTTGCCTGTCGGTTTGCTTAACAGGATGAAGCTCATTGCTCTTTCATTCTGAAAAATGGAGCTTGTTGGTTTGCTCCCCGATGCCTCCATCCAGTTCATATATCCTGAGCATTTTGGAGCACCAATGGGCAACTGGTAAGAATAATTCGTGCAATTAAATTTCTATCATAAGATGGCTTTCGTTTGCAAACATCTTTCTCTAGTTTCATATGAACTACAGATGCAATTTTTTGATCACTGCCGAGACTTAGGGCTTTTTACTGGAGAAGCAAAAGAAAAACATGAAGTTATATTAATACGAAGGAAATTACATCCATATTTATACCACATTAGATATCGGTTAATATTGCAAAAAAGGAAACATAATTGATCAGAATCAAGGCAAAACTGAATAAGTGATCCTTATGGCTCACTAGTTGCGTTGTTTGTTTCCAAAGGTTGATTAGCCTAATTGCATAATGTAACTTAAAGGAGGAGGGATGGAAGTTTGGTGGGAAACAGAAATCCATCATTACTGTTTTTTACCATCCCTTGGGAGTTTTAGTTTTAAAATTAGATACGGTTGCCTTAGCCCCATCCATGGCATTAGTTTCAAGGAAAGTTGATACATGAGTAAGGCGTTTCGCGGTGGCTAAGGACCATCTCTCCCACTAGCCAGAGATAGGGTGGTATAAAGGAGGCCTTTGTGCCAAAAGTTGTTAAAGGATAAAATATGCTGGACAAAGCTGGAGTTGTTCTTTTTTTATGCATTGGTTTGGGAAGCTAGTTATATTACTGAAGATGGAATGATGCAAATTGGGAGTGCTGTCAGTGGAATAATGATTGAAATTTGGTCTTTTTAGGATGGGGTTTGGAAGTCTTTGCGCTTAGAAGAGTGCATATTCTTGCCATTGACACTACTAGCTCTGGAGAAATTGAAGATCTATACCCCTTTTCTAGGGTCGTTAGTGTTGGGTCAAGTTTGGATTAGAACAAAAATGATTCGATTCACATTGATCTATTTAACCCGTGTTGGCACATTTCCATACGATGTAAATTTGAAAACCAATACCTAATCCAACTCAACACACATCTGACTCATATTATTAGAACATTATTAATATTTAACCTAACTCAGAAAAACCCTTACTTACCATTTTAACCCACTTTAAGCTCTTTGCGTGTATTTATTATATGAATAAAAACTTCACATCAAATTAAAAAATATAAAATTAGTAAATAAAACAAAGAACGTAAAAAAACCTATAAATGAGGGTCTTGTCTTCTAAATCTTCCTCATGTGGAACTCCAAATAACCAATCTCTACTGCACAATTTCATGGGAAAGAGAACTATGATATTTATTTAAAATGTGCCCTTCAATGCTAAAGGCTGACTTACGGGCAACATAAGTGAGAAGACAACTCAAGATACCGATGTGAATTAGCTTTCAAATAATCAAGAACATTACGATAAGTTTTTTTTTTTTTTTTTTTAAATAAATATCAAGCCTATTTTCCTTCAAATACAAATCCAATTGCGACATTCTAGATTGCAAGGCATAGTGTTTACTTTGAACGCATTATACTCATCAAGGTTGTCCCCAATGTTCTAAAAAATGTCCTCAATTAAAATGTTACCTCGATTGGCTGAAGATGTAAAGCTATAATCTCTCCACATAGAGGTCACATGTTCATCAAAAGCATATCGAGACTTTCTTGAGTAATCCGTACAAGTTCCACATGATCATCTATGTCCAACTTCAAATAGCAAAGCTCTAACAAGCTTAGCAAGACAACAATATAACCCTTCTAATATTTATCAAACTTCTTTTGCATTGCCATAGGCATAAAATAAATAGCAATGTCCTCACTATCTCTCTCCTTTATCAAACGAAACCGGATTAGCCATACTCAATAGAGATATAAATTCTCCATGGGATATCTAACTCCAAAGAAGAGAGTAAAAATATAATAAAAATGTTGTAACAAGAATGCAATTTCCTTAGCTATGACTCAATCTTAGGGTAACAGTAAATGCACGAAGAATGGAAGTTCCATATTTTCTTTCTTAGGAGCAACTAGGATGCGATACTTGTATTCAACAAATTGTCAATCATAATTCACATTCTTGCGATATGATTAGCAATTTACATAAACAACATAAAGGCAATTTAGACCAATTCTACCCTTCCTAGTTTTAGCTTTCTATAGGAGAGCTCTTTATAGAATTTTAACCCTTCAATAGCAGTTGTACACAAATTGAGCATGAACATAAGCCTTTCTTTATCTATCTTTGTGGTGTTTAAGCAACTTCGATACAAATGGCACTTCACCGGGAAATGCTTAAAAAGGGTATAAATGCGTGGTTGTATATCTGTAGCTCACATGTAGACCTGCAATGTCTAGGAAGCTTCTTTAAAAGAGCTTGAACGACTGATACACTTCCACTTGCCATGAGTAGTTTAATTTTGTGCAAGTTATTACCAAGAAAAGACAAATGGAAGAATTATCAATATCTTCTATACTATTTTGATAAACTTTCACTTGATTGCAAAACCTTTCCTAAAATCACCAAAAAAAAGCCTAGGAGGAGGAGGGGTAGGGGGTTAAAACAAAGAAGTAACCAAATAAATTTTTCGGATTTGATATTGCCTCTCTAATCCCAATTTAATCAGTTGAAACATAATGTTGTCTATTAATTGGCTTTAAGATTATATGGCAATATAAGATAAAGTCAAACTGAGTAAACAAATGAATAAGCTTATGCAAAAGGAAACTATAAGTTCAAGATCGAGTCCAACACTAACATCCTCCAACTACACCATGACAATATTACCATGAATGCTAGGTTTACAACTTCTCTCAACTTGATTTACCACTTGTATGCCTAACATGAACATCTATCTCAATTAATTAAAATGAATGAATTCATTCAAACAAAAATCATTAGAAAATCAACTTATGAACTTCTCACATTGGAACATATTGTATAATGTCTCTAGTGGCTACATGATGTGTAGAGCTTTTTAATCTAATTTTATGGTTAGCATCAACTTTCTAATAGGACAAAAAAATTGGATTGTTAAGTTCTCTACATCCTCACTATTAGATACTATTTCGATGTTAACACAATAGAAAGTCTAACTTAAATGACAGAAAACAAACCTACCTCCATTTGTGTAAATTTTGCACTCCAACTCAAACTATCAGAATTGAGACCCTCACTAATGCATCTACGGTTTCTTGTTGATTGGTGAGAACTCCATCCTAAACAAGGAGGGAAAATTACTATTAGCTGCATAAAGAAATTTTTTTCTACTTTACATTATTATGAGCAAAACATAGAATTTGCTATGTTATAAGAAAGTGATTGACCAGCAATTTGAGCAACCCTATTGATCACAAGACCAAATAAAGTGGATCCTACTAGGGGAACATTGTGCTAAGAACCATATCCCAACGAGATATGTGCTAGACAATATAAATAGTACTATTTTATTTTCTTGACATTACTTTATACATGAAAGAGTTTGAGGCTATTGACTTCTATTAGCAATACAAAGATTGATTATTAGTAATGAAACCATGTGAAATTAGATTTAAATCATGAGGATCTCCCCTTCACATCAAATTGTATGCCTAGAAGTACGTTAGTTAGATTGAAGGTATCTATTTTTAAAATCGGATCAAATTGGCTGGTTCAACTGGTTGGACTAGTAATGGAGATTGCAAACCAATCCGCTTGATGAGATAGGGAAAGGTGGAAGTTCACTCTTTTCGAAAATCATTCTCCGACTGGCTATATTATGGTTGAAAATGTTTCATTTATTTCCTACCACTCAATATTAAGAAGGTGTCCCATTCATAAATTAGATTTAATTATCACACAACACGGCATAAATCATGTTGTGACCCCAAAATTGAGTCGGCTAAAATAAATGGGTATAGATCCTAAATATTATCTATCTCAACTTTTCTAAGGTCATTGAAATGGGTATATTCCGTTTGTCTATATTTTCTTTAAACAAGAACAGAGGATTACATATTTTTCTGTGCATATTATCTTCAAGAATCCAAACTCAGGATTATCAATTTGAATTATATACAACAAGGGATTGACTTTTTGTTCCTTATTCTTAGCATAATGTTGTTCCTTGTACATCACTAGGAAGGGTAAACAATTAGACGATCACCTACAATTTTTTTACATGTACAAAAAGTTAAAATTTGACCTATTAGGTGATCGACTATATATATCATATTATCATTGAAAATCTAAACTCATATAAGTTAAATTGAAAACACATTTACATCTTACCCACTCCACCAAAGATTGTTGGTCCTCAAGTTGGTCAGCATCCAATGCTTTTCTTCCCATGAGTAGCTCCACCATGACCACGTTGAATGAGTAGACATCAACCTTTTCCATTAGCTTGCCACTCGAGTAATACCAAGGATCCATGTACCTACATTTGACAAACCATCAGTGGTACTAGATGAAAACCATTAATGGTACGACAAACCGAAAATGAACTTACCACAAAGTCTCCATTATGTGCGTGATTCATGCGTATCTATACCCAAAGTGAACTTGGTGAGTCCAAAGTTTGCGACCTGAAATCAAAATGTTAACTTTCATAACAATAACTTGAATTCATTAAACAACCGATTGATAGTATCATGTCATCGTATCTTAGCGTCAAAATCGGAGTCCAAAAGAATATTGGAGGTCTTGATGTCGCGATGAATTGTCTGAAAGGTTAGATCAACAAAAATAAAACTTGAAAATTATTATAATAATGATAATTTTTTTTTTTTGAAAAAAAAAATACTCACACTCTTCGTGTAAGTAGGCCAAGACTTGTGCGGAACCTAAAGCCACCTTCATCCTCTCAGGCTAAGGAATGATTGGGCAATTAGATTTTGCAATGACATCTGGGGTAGTTATAATCAATCGGATTTTGAGCTTTAAAATAACTAAGTGTACAGGATAAATACTGACCGTGCAAATGAAAGTCCAGTGTGCTGTTTGAGACGAACTCTATAATTCTAAGAGTGTCAGAAATGCAATATCCAACCAAAGAGATGGTGACGATGGTGGATACAGATGATGATTACCTCTGCTCGAAACTCTCTCTCCCCTTGTCAACTTTCAACTTTTAGTTGCTTGATGGCAACTAATTCCCTGCTCGAGAGTATTCCGTTATGAACGAGGCTAAAACTGCCTTCGCCAAGTAGATTGGAATTAGAGAAACCACCTGTTGCCATTTTCAGGTCTTTGTACTCAAAGGTCTTATGCGGAACACCAAAGCTATGCTTGGAGATATAAGAGGTTAGACATTAGGACATGATTCTACTAGCTTAATAATAATGACAAAGAATAGTTGTTAAAATTGATGTTACAAATCTTGGTATTATGAACATGTCATTATTGTGATCCAAATGCAGAGCAAATTCTGATTGAGGAATCAACATCGATTGTCCTCAAGCTTGTCCTTTTCATTGTATGTGATTTTGATCCTCAATCAAAATTTGCTCTACATTTGGATCACAATAATTACATGTTCATAATACCAAGATCTCTAACATCAATTCTTCTAGCTATGCTTTTCATTATCATTAAGCTGGAAAGAATGGGGTCCCAACGTCTAACCTCTTCCATCACCTTAGGTGTTTCGCATAAGACCTTTATGTACAAGGAGATGAAAATGACAACGGATGATTTTTCTGATTCTAGTTTTCTCAATGAAGGGATTTTGGGCTCATTCATAAGAGAGTACTCCCGAGCAAGGAATTAGTTGCTATCAAGCAACTAGAAGCTATAAGTTGGCAAGGGAAGAGGGTGTTTTGAGCGGAAGTCAATATCATCGACCATATCCACCACCCTCGCCTCATCTTTTTGTTTGGATATTGTGTTTCTAACACTCTCAAAATAATAGTTTATGAATTCGTCCCAAACAACATGCTAGACTCTCATTTGCACAGTTAGTATTTATCATGTAACCTTAGTTATTTCAAAGCTCAAAATCCGATTGATTATAACTACCCCAAATGTTATTGCAAATCTTGATCGCCCTATTATGCCTTGGCCTAAGAGGATGAATGTGGCTTTAGGTTTTGCACAAGATTTGGCTTACTTACATGAAGAGTGTGAGTATTTTTTTCAAACCAAAAAAAAAAAAACTTTATCATTACTATAATAATTTTCGGGTTTCATTTTTATTGATTTGACCTTTCTGGTAATCCTAGAGTTATTCATCGTGACATCAAGTCCTCTAATATTCTTTTGGACTCCAATTTTGACGCTAAGGTGCAAAGGCATGATAATATCAATAAGTTGTTTATTGAATTCAAGTTATTGTTATGAAAGTTAACATTTTGATTCTAGATCACAGACTTTGGACTTGCCAAGTTCACTTTTGGTACGAATACACATGTATCCATGTGCATAATGGGGAATTTCAAGTAAGTTCATTTTTGGTTTATCATACCTCTAATAGTTTTTGTCTAATACCATTGATTGTTTGTCTAATATAGGTATATTGATCCTTAGTATTACTTGAGTGGCAAGCTAATGTGAAAAGCCAATGTCTACTCATAGTATGTTGGTAGCATGAATTATTTACTAGTATGAATATTGCAGAGAAGAGAGAGTTATATTTAGCCTATCATGGCCGAGTGGGAGATAATGGGTTTTATTGTTATTAGGTCACCCATGTTGGGCTAACCTAGCCCATAACTCAAAAGAGCCCATAGCCCACAATTTTAAAAAAAATAACCGCCCAGGCGCTATTTTGAGGGTTACTTCTTAAAAAGAGAAAAGAACATTTTTTTTTTTTTTCTCTTAGTGCGTAGAAGTATAGGATTGTGTATCCTAAAGGAAAAGAAGAAGAATGAAAAGGCTCTCTTCTTGCGAAGAAAATTATTTCCACTCGATCTCTCTCGTGACGATGCAATAAGTGCATTTAATTCGTGGAAAATAAGATATGTTCCGTTGCATGATGTACTTTTCAATCAATGATACAAAGTAGTTATGGCCATTTTTTGAATGCAATTTGATGTTACTTGATAGTTCGAGTTTAGAATTTTGAAATTAGTTTCCTTCAAAAAAACAAATAACCCATTGTCCAACTTCTTGAAGAATAGAGTGTGGCCTTTAACTTGGCAATAGATGTCGCTCGTCTCCTCATTTGAGGGTCTGAGATGAGGCTAGAATACGAGATCTCGAAATATAGTGCTCGTAGTCGTACAAAACCCATAGATTAATCTCCATAGTTCATCATTCACCCACACCACTGAAATAAAACATGCAAAACAAGGAATAGAAAGTAAGGGAAAGACCTCAATAGCAATCTTAACCGTGGAGAGCTTCGAGCGAAAAAGCCAACTTCTTTGAAAAATTAATGGCAATTATATCTGCCTACGTAGATACTAGAAATAGACTATTATGAAACTTTATATTGAAACATAGGATTCATTCGAATCAACAGCTCCCTCAGAAGCTCATTACTACTTTTTCGAACCAAACAACATTTTTCAACCAAAAAAACTAAAGAACTAAACAAAATTTTTTGATAAAAAAAAATTAACCCTAAATCTTTTAACCTAGAGCCAATTTAGTCATTCTGGCTAATTATGATCAAATATTGATTATGTGGATGTCGGTCAATCTATATGGCATGGCTGGCGCTGATGCGGATGACTTTTGATTGTAACTTAACTTTTATTTGGTTATTTAATTATGAAAATCTCGACACAATATGAGGAAAAAATACATATGGCAAACCACCCATGGTGGTGGCGTAGGTGGTTGGGCAATGGTACTTTTCACGAGAGGTCCCGAGTGATGACTTTTGATTGTAATGTCTTAACTTTTATTTGGTTATTTAATTATGAAAATCTCGACACAATATGAGGGAAAAATACATATGGCAAATCAAAATTTATGTCTAGAGAAGAAGATGGAATTTTCACGGTAAGCTCTTTTCTAAACCAAGTATGGAATCTTTGATGTGAAGCAAGAAGAAGAAGACAAGCCACTAGCCTGCATTAGTGCTTGTGCTCGGTCCTTGTAACAAACTCCAATTCTAATCACAGGTGTCTCAAAATGGTTTGTGCGGCTTCTTCTACACAGGCTATTTGGCTTTACACATATGCCTCATGATCATCATTTTAGTTCTAGCTTCAAAATGCTTAGCAGGTTGAGTCCATTTCCAAATGCAGATGTTACTGGAAGATTGGCCTAACCTAAATTTCTTTCTTAGGACATGCAATATCTCTATTGAATGGTCACAATCTTGTCCGGTTACAAAAGTACTACTTTTGGAAGTTTGAATCAAAGTGGAGTCGATGAAGTCCTCACATGTAGTGCTCTAGCATGACCCCATTCGGTAAACATGGGATTCATGAATGGATTAGGCTTAGTGAAAATTTGGGTACTGAGGGTGGTTGGTTTTGAGAGTTAGGATGTGCTTGGAGGGGAATTTGGTCACTTCATCCACAAGGTTTTATCTCATATGCAAAAGGGCATTTTCGGAAATAAAGGAGGGAAAGTTGCAATGAAGTAAAAGGATAGGATAATATTTTCTCTATTATATCTACCGTTTGGACCTTGAAGTCTAACACGATCAAGGAAAAGTCTTTAAAAAAATTAGATGACCAAAACAGTTATGTCTTTAAATATTGCATCGTGCACAATATACGGTTTCCATATTTTGAAGCTAGAAGGTGCAAATATATATACGAAGATATGTTTAGCATGATTTTGTATTTCTTTTTGATTAAAAGTAAGAAAATGAAATATACCAGAATTACCTAGAGGTATTTTCTTAGAAAGATATCACTGTACCCTTACTATTAGGTCGGGAATTGTCAATGATGATTTATTAAAGGAAAAGGCCGTACATGAAAGAATTATAAGAGCTGAGATGATTGTCCCCTCCCTCTAGAATAAATTTTTCGCAGTGACTGATATTTTTGTCCTTCGGTCAAATCCATACTATAACTAGAAAACAGTATATATCAATCATTGAAACATTTCTAGCTTAATCAATTTGTATGTGTTGCATAATATGTGTTCGGTCCATCTATTTCTTTAGATGGTTTTGTTCGTTTAGAACCCATCTTAATTTCCAAAAAATGATTGGTTGGCTGGACATTCAATTGTTTTGTTTCTATGTAAATATGCCCCCATCAATCACATCAGTTGATCAAGAGAGAGAAAGATGATATCATTTAGCCTATCCATCCAAAATGAAGTACTATGTACCGAACTTAAGAAATCTCATTTTGGTTAATAACAATCTCTCCTCACTTAGCATTTTCTCATTGTTCAATATTATCCCTAAAAATAATCCATTTTATTTAGTAATTCACGAAACTTTAAGAAAGAGGCTTGGTTTATTCTTATATGTTAAGTGCAGCATCATGTCACATACCTCTTATTTTTTTTGCATGGATTGCTAGGTGAATATTATGCTGATAGTAGGGGTGAGCATTGAGTCTAGTTCAACTCAAGAATCAAATTGAGTTGACCTAGACCAACCCGATCAAGGCCGATTCTAAGAAGAATAGGTTTGATTCTTGGTTTCAGAACCTAGAACTGGCCTAGGACCATTTGGTTCCTAGTTCCGACACCATGAAACCGTCTCAACTAATATGGTTCTCAAGTTGACATGGTTTTGAAGCCACTATTTAAAAAAAAAAAAAAATTGCACCAAAGAATTGAAATCACGATCTTCAATGTTAAAAAACACCAAAATAACCGTTTGACAAACTTTTTTTTTTGCTTTTATAGTGAGAGTATGCTACTTTTATATTTAACAAGAATTTGTTGTTTTACCCAAAATATATATTTTCCAAAACAACTGGTTCGATTTTTTTTCAGGTTTTTTTCCTTTCTAATTCTCGTCCTTCTTCCTCCTTCTACCTTAACTGCTAGTGCACTCAACTGATCATACCCGCACTACGGAAACCACCTCCTCCACCCTCCCTTCCTCTATGATTGTAATGTACTCTATTTTTTCTCCCTAGGAGAATCAAAGACAATCGAATATTGACAATGAGGGACACAAAGTTATTACTTCGAAGCAGATAAGTGTATAAATATCAATATATATCAAAAGATGAAAAGATCCCTAAGCAAATACATGTATTTTTTTAAAAATAATAAAACAGTAGAAAACATTGAAATATTAGCAATTGCTTTAAAAAATGAATCTTTATAGAAGAGTTTGGCTAGAAAGCTCCAATGTATATAAGAACTTAAACAATATAAATCATAAAAGATGCAATGTAATAATTAAAATCAAGCTGATAAATTCAAATGACATAATTTTCATCTAAGAGATCACTATACCCATTCCACAAATTGTTGAAACTTATAACATATGCAATTAGGATTGACAATAAATTTGGATTTGAGCGAAAATGGAAGGACCATCATCAATGTTTCTCTTCGATGATTGCTATACTTATCATTCGGCATTTGAGTTGCGAGCAAAAAGAGAATGTTGATAATGTCATCCTAGAAAAAAGAAAAATGATGAATCTCGATTAGAGTACATATGTCTTAAATTAAAAGCATAACATAATTATGGATAAAAGAATTTAAAAAAAAAAAAAAAAAACAAAGGAGAAAAATCGTGTCAAAAGAGAAGGTAGTCATTGACATATTGGCATTTCCATGACAACGGTATCGAAGGCTTTGGAAGGGAGAACCTAGTTTTTGTATTTTTTTTTTTGGGTCAGTAGCGCCTCTTCATGGGGTGGGGCGGGGCCCGGTGCGACGCCGGGTGCATTCCGGCCCACACGCTGGAGGCTAGAAGCCGTTGCGATCTTGCAACTCCTGGAAAAAAAGAAAAAAAAGATCCGACAGTCCTCCCACAACCTCGTAAGGAGGAAGTCAACGTGCTGACGTGGAAGCTTCTTGACCCCTGGCGTGGGCCCCACCAGAAGAGACGTGAACTGGCAACAAGTCCCAAAATCGACTGGTCTTGTGGTAGTGCTTGCATTTTCCGAAAAAATATTGGGTGGTCCGGGACCGCCACGTCAGCGTGGTCCCGGACCACTCACACGGCACCATGTGTATGGGGAAGCCAGACAAGGACGAAAACCAGGGCCCACTTCTCTAACGCTCTCTCTCCTCTTTCTCTCTTTTGTCCCCCTCCTCCCATACGTGGCGCCATATGAGTGGTCCAGGACCACGCTGACGTGGCGGTCCCGGCCACCCAATATTTTCTCGCATTTTCCATAATCCATCTTAGCTACTCATTTATGTGTTGGGGCTTGGCAATTTGGCATGTCATATTTACCAATTTATATAGTTTTATCATTTATGGGTATCACATATTTTGCTTAATGGTGAAATATGAGCTACTTGCTACTATTGTGAGTATTTATAGCTTCCAGAAGTAAAAGGAATTGCACAATTTAGTTGTCCAAGGTGTGACCGTTGTCGGCAATACGCTAGTTCTTCTAACTAGGTTCTTTTGTTGCTTGTGGTTATCGATATTTCAATATTTGATTTGCTCTAGAATTAAATGTTTTCTAATTTTTTTCCTTCATATTTAAGGAATCTTACTTGGTGGGCGTACGATGCAAGGAAATCCGACTAAGTAAAACTTTCTAATTTCAAACTTTTCAAGAAAGTCAGTTAATTTCTCGAAATTAAGTGTGGTGGAGAAGCCACATTTGTTTCTAAAGACTAATGGTTTGTTAGCTCATCATTTTCCTTATAGAAAAAGGATTAATAGATATATCTAATATTGGAAGATATCTTTTGCTGGAGTATCAACAAAAATATTGATGAAATATGACATGTCACAAGGCAATCTAAACTTTTAACAAATGGATTGCCTTGAGTTTGCTTGATGGTACTTCACTTGCGTAAAAAGTGTGTCAAACGAGGTTTGAATGGAGGTGATTTTTAGAAATTTGAGTGTGGTGGAAAGTAATTGCATTAAAAAAGAAAATCTAAATTGACTAGAAATGTATAATATTGAATTACATAAAAAGGAAAAGTATAGAGAAATGTAAATCGGCATGGAATTGAAAATTGTAAGGAAAATATAAAATTGAAAGCTCTTACAAAGTGTGTTCCCACTTGTGTGTTCTACACTTCAACTCTTGGGATTTTTTTATGCTATTGTTGCCTAATTCTCTAATTCTATGTATAATTTCAATTCTATCTTGAATTTATTATTATCTAATTTTTTTGCAAACTTTCACTATAATCCCAAATATGCCCACAGATTCAATAGTCTCGATTAGTTTCTTCAATGTTAATTTTTCTGCCTTTTGATATGTTAGATTCTGGGAACGATGGAACGTTGAAGGAGAGACGAAACACACGGCGTACTTTACATGTCTATTAATTGATAACGCCACACTAATAATTCCAAAAGAGGATTCAGTTGATATTCCTGATTTACATTATCCAGTTCAAATCCCGTTTGGTACGGGGGCTCAAATTTTGAAGTATAATTTGTGGTTTCGTCCTTTTTCTAATTGCTTGGGTTCGTTTGGAGCCTTAAGCTTCTAACAATTTTTTTTTTTTTTAAATTTGCGGTTATCACAAATGGATTATTAAAGTCTTCGAAAATATACGATCTAGTTTCACGCCTTCTGTTTCTCTCTAGCTCTTCCTCTCTCTTATAACCGACTCAACGGAGAGAACGTGAAAGTTTCGGTTCTCAAATCCTCCAAGGATCTAATTACGGAAAAGTATGAGTGATCCGATCAATATTTACTTTGATTTAAGCAACTACAAAATCCGTTTTGAATTTGATACTAATATATACTCACTTGATTTAGCCCATCCAATCGACCAATGTCTAATTTCAAGTTTAATTGTTATATTATGAATACATATCCTAATTTGACTGGACAATTTGCGTTTGCAAATAACACTGATTAATTATTAAAACAGTCTGCAGCGTTTTATGTTTGGCTCAAAATTTTCGCCCTTTAAAAATATATTTAAGAAACTACGTTGAAATAAGCCGTGTTCGAGTAGAGTATGATTGAAAACGCTTTCTCTAGTTTATCCTCTATTATTTTTAAATTCGATAAGAGGATGAATATTCATGTAGTTCCTCTTTATTCATTTGAAGAAATTTAGATCCAGTAAGAATAGGAACCCGATATGCACCAAATCATTAAGTTAAAAGCGAAAGCACTGTAACTCTCTCAATTTCGGCTTTAAACGTTATATAGATTAGAGTGCCCTTTCTTATAAAGATTTTAAATAAATAAATAAATAAACCTTAATTTCAGTTAATCCATGGCGTGAAAATTTGTGGTTGAACTAATGTGTTTATCTCTCTTTAGATCGGCTCCCACACCTACCGCCGACTTTAGATCGGCTTCCTCACCTACCGCCCCCCCAAACGAAAAAGAAAAAGAAGGATTGCATCGAAAGGCGTATCGTCATCATTCCCCGATTGCACCAACTAGCTTATGTTAGATAGCACTGATTGATCCAAGCCAACATATTTGATTGGATTTGAGAAACTTTACTACAGAGTAGTTGCAAATATCCAACAATCGGGTCCCCTAATGTGAATCACGACACTTCATTGCTGCAAATTCTAATCATAAACGTTGGCTTGAGAGAGTAGAGCATATTGGAAGATATCCATATTAATATACAATGCCATTGATTGCGATATCACTTTATATTTGTGAAAGACAGGACTATTGTATGATATTAGACAATGCATGACAACTCAAGTACAATTGCATAATTGAATAATAGAAATGTGTTAGGACGGTGTACAATAGACATGACGTCTTAACCATAACCAATGATGGATGGGCTCTGTAGAAGCGATGATATGCAAATGGCTAAGTGTGATCTAGGTAAAAGGGAGATTGGAGAGAAAGACCTAAGTAAAGAGGCTCGATTAGAATCCAAAAGTAAAGTGGCTTGATCAGAACCAAATTTATAGATTAAGCAAGTGTTAATAATTTGAATAATCTTTCAAGTGTATCGAATAAATATGTAATGTATAGGTGATCTTGGGTTTGAACATTTTGTTTACATTGGATAAGTGATTTTTTTTACGGAGCATTAGTTGTTAATACTCCTTTGATTTTGAAGAAATGTAACATGCTAATAACGCTTTCCCTACATTCAAGTTTTCGATAAAAACAAGTGAAATGAAATTACTGTGCATTCACCTACCCCGCATAGTGTCGGTAGTTACGTGTGATTGAGTCGGTGGTCCCTCGTAAATCTTTTAATTTTTAAAAATTATTTTGGTCCTATGACCGATTAACACCTATCCTCACGGCTGTCCGTATATGTTGCACTCGCGATTAACATGATGAAGCCTGTCCCTAGTGAAAAAGCACGACCGGTTAAGTGATTGATCTCGACCACTTTTGTTCATCTTTCTCTGAAGGTGTCTTCTTTATAAGGCTCCTCGACCGCCGGAGGCGCCTCTGCGGCCGCCACCGGGCTGAGGCCGATTGTGGCAGGGACGATCCAGGCCGCCGGTGGGGAGGGGCAGCTGAAGTGGTCCATGTTGAGGACGCTCTCGGAGTGGCAGGTCCGGCGGCAGGAGTAGACGCGGCTGCTGTGGCCGTCGTCGCGGAAGTCGAGGAAGCCATCGACGGCGAGGAGCTCCCACTCGTCAGTGTCCATCTCTGGAGAGGAAACGCCGTGGCCGTCGTCGTGGAAGTCGATCACCGAAAAAACGCTCCTTTACAGCGGGCACACCCCTCTGATCACGCTATTTATGAAAACTCCAGCAACCAGTAACTAGTAAGCTCCTGTCTGATGGCAATTTCTTCACTTGATTCACGGCCAGTGGTCTCAGTCTGAGTCAATTTCTTCACTGGGTTTCTCTTAAAAACCGTCACTTGTATGTGTTTGGCTCTGACTTCGTTATGTCCTGTTTTCGGTTCAGTGTGTGCAAGTGGTTTGATGGGGAACTGGGGTTTGGTGGGTGTTTGATTTAATATGTTAGTTGCTATGTATCTGTCATGAACTTGATGAGGTGTGACTCTTTTGGCTCAAGTGGCTCAAGTGCCTGTAGTATTTGCACGGCTGAATCATGAATCTTGATTTTGAAGCTTCGTCGACTTTTCATTTGCCTGTTGCTGGTAGCAAACTTGCAGTGGCGTTTCTTCTACTTTTGGTCTCCCTACCAGATGCAATCATTCACTCCCATATTTCTGTTGGTATTTCCTAATTTGCACTTCATAACATCCTAGATGTTCTTTTCCATAGTTGCTGTCTGCTAGTTGTTCACTCTGCAACCTTGGATCTTCTTTAGGAAACCATTATTGCAATTGTCTCGAGTAATGTAATTTTCTGATGTGAATTCTTTCTATTCTAGAACTGAATGCACCTGTTGGTCTGTGTATTTCTGCAGGTGTCTTCTTTATAAGGCTCCTTTCTGGGTTCATTTCCGCCTATAAATTCCTTCCAATAGTGTCCACTTTCCCAGCAATTTCAGATCGAGAGACAGAGATGGCGAAGCGAGGTTTAACGGCAATGGTGGTGGCAGCTGTTGCTCTGGTGGTGGCAGCTGTTGCTCTGGTGGTGGCCATGGTGGCGAAACACGCCCATGCCGAGGCGGATGATCCCGAGAAGGTGGACGCCTGGTTCAATGGGCTTAGCCATGCCAATCGCAAGACCACACGCCTCCACTTCTACTTCCACGACACGCTCTCTGGCAGGAACCCCACGGCAGTGCGCGTTGCCGAGGCCACGATGAACGAGAAGTCCCCGACGGGTTTCGGGGTGGTCAACATGATCGACGACCCGCTGACCAAGGGCCCTGAGCCAGAGTCCCCCCTTGTTGGCCGGGCACAGGGGTTCTATGGCTCAGTTGGGCTCGAGTCGATGGCCCTGCACATGAGCATGAACCTCGTATTCACGACCCCGGAGTACCACGGCAGCACCTTGAGCATATTGGGCCGCAATCCGGCACTCGAGACCTATCGGGAGATGCCTATCGTTGGTGGGACCGGCGTTTTCCGGCTGGCAAGTGGGGTCGTGACGGCGAAGACGTACTTTCTCAACCTCACCACCGGCGATGCTGTAGTTGAATATAAGGTCATAGCTTTGCATTACTAGACACTTTGTAGATATATCATGACTTGTGTTGTAGTCCATTCCAAAGGTTATGGTAGGAAATTACATCATTCTAGTTGTGTGCGGATGCTCTATTGTTTCCAATTTTGTTATGCTTTACGTGCTTCGTGATTTTTCATTGATTTTGGTGGTCTGGAATCTTCCTGTGTGGGCTCTAGATGAACTATAAATTGGGCTCGGTTTATCATTGAGTAGGTAATGTTACAATGTTCGCCGCCATGTGAAATCAATCTTGCTGAAAACGTCAATGATTTTACCCACCTAATAATTATGAAAATTGATGCAGTCGACGTTAACTTTTTTATTATATTTTGGAGTTCCCATTTTAACGTTACTGAAAGCTAAGATTATGTCTTGATTTGGTTTCGATTTGAAAGCTGTCACGCGGCAAGCTCAATTAACCACCACCTAACAATAATATTCAGGGCTACGCGTCTTGTTCAACTTAATAATTGGATTTGGTGCGTTTGAATAGGCTTTTACAATATATTAGGCAATGCATGAAAAATTAAGTAAAATTATATTACTGAATTATATTTGGATTTACACGTCTTGGTCTAGTAAAGATGTGGTAGGAGGACTCACTATAAGCATAGCATTCTAGTAGTGACCAGTGATAGATGGGTTCATTAGACATGCCTATATAGATATGGCTAAGGTCTTCTCTCTATTTTCTAATGTACATATTTTATCGTTCTATCCATCAAGAGCCATCAAGGTAAAAGGAAGATTGGAGATGAAGACTCATGTAAAGAAGTTTGACTACAATCAAATTTGTTGATTCCGCATATTGTTCATTTGATTAATTAGGGGTCAACTTTTTGGGAATCTATGTAATGTATAGTGATCTTGAGTTGAATGTTTTTTTTTATTTTAAATCTTGAAACAATGTGCCTTTTTGGTTGAAATATTTAATTATCATGAAAAGAAGTGGTTGTGGACATGAAAAAAGGTGATTGTTAGATATGAAAAGAAATTATTGTTGATAGGAAGACAATTGATGGTTGATCATGAAATGTGAGGATAAGTTACTTATTTCCAAGTGATATCTTGGTTGGTTATCTGTAAATATAACCAAATCATATATTATTTAACACCTGGAGTACCATAACTTGGCCCGGAGGGACACTTAAGTGCTATAGATATACTCTTTTTTTTTTTTAACAAAAACCCTCATGGTATTAAGAGGAAAAGCCCATATAGCCCGCGGCTAGTGCATCCGCGCATAACAAGTTCAAGAGAGCAGGGGGGAATTAATGTGACATCCTGAATTTCAGGTTCTAATTTCGATTGGATAAGATGGGCCTTTCATAAACGTGACTATAGTGTTTTTCTCTGAGTTGGCCACTCACGAGATAACTGGCCTATCCGGTGAAGCCATTCAGGGATTTCAAATGCAATAGACTTGAGAATTCGACCAGGAATCGACTGCTCGACCGTGCTAGTCTGCAAGGGTCATTACGGCATTGTCAAAATCGATCAGAGACCGGAGATAGGTCGATTCGATTGAGATGTGTGATCAAGTGTGGGTGATGCCACCTGATTGCAAAATTTTCATCGATCGACACTAAACCGATTTTCTGTCGTTTTGGGTCTTGCTGTGTGCCGTATTTGAAATCTTGAGATTTTCACGATCATCGAGTCGCCAATGTGTCGGATGGGTTCATTGTGGTTGAAGAAAATCAACCACAGGTCAATTGCACCAAAAAAATTCCTAGAAGCTACCCGGTAGGTAAGGTCACACTAAAAGCGCGTTTGATTGAAAATAACCGCGGATTTGAATTCGATTTTAGAAATTGGAAGTCTTGTCGTGTCATGAGTCACTCTGGGAACGTCGACTCACCTTTTGAGGAAATTTAGGTAAGTTTGGGATTTTTACGGAAAACCGGATCGGACGATACCAAAAACGAACGGAGATTCAGATTGGCCGATTTGAAGGGATTTTTGACATATGGTGTTAGTGAATTAGTGAATGGAAGTTGTTTGGACTTTTTCTGAATTCAAATTGGATTTCAACCGGATTTGTTTGTTCAGAAAATCGGATTCCGAAAAGAAAATGAATTAAAATTCGGAATTGAAGAAAATAGCCGTTTTGTTGCCCGAAATTTATTGTTCGAGGGAAATTTGATGAAAGAAAGCAAGTGAGGATCAAATAACTTAGCCTGGGAATTTTCAGAGATCAAATTGGACTAAACAAAAGCAATTGGGACAAGAATTATTGGTTTAAGGATAATTTCTTTTAAATTCTCCTTTTCTTTTTCCTTGGCCGAATGCCCCCACTCACTCGCACGCTCACATTTATCTCTCTCTCTCCTCGTGCGAAACCCCCACCGACGTCTTTTTCCTTCTCTTGCCGTGTCCCATTTTCCTTTGACTTTCTTTGTCAAAATTCTTCCCTTATCCTTCCACGGTCGACATCCCATTCATCTCACATGCCAGCTGCTTCCCATTCTCTTCGATCGGACGTCATCTCCACGAAAGAGCCACTCTTGCCTCCTTTCATTGTTCTTTGGACACACAGCTCTCCACTTTCTGCCCCATTCCTCGACGCCAGCGCATCCGCAAGACCGCCCGACCTTCAACAATTCACGAAGCTGCTCTTCTGTCTCTCTTCTTCGCCGTGCTTCGTCCAGCAGCTCGTCTCTCTTTATCCACACGGTGGTCCAGCACCACCGATTGAAGCAGCTCACGGCAGAAGTTGCTCCACTCAGTGTTCTCCTCACTCAGCTCACGCCAGCGAGCCATCCTCCCCTGCCAGCGAAGCCCACCTTCGTTTGTCTCCGTCCTCTGAGCAGCCCAGCACCTTCGGTCCCTCATCTCTGCCTCCACCGAACACCTCTCATCTCCTGCCGTTGTTCGCGCCTGCCCACCTCACGCCCACGCGTCCACAGCTTCTACTTTTGAAGTCACCGTTGCCGATTTGTTGACCCCGAGTCTCCTCGGCCAACCGTTCGCGTGAGACTTCCACGGAGCAGCTCCCATCCTCAGCTTCGGTCCCAAGGCCAGCGAAGCAAATTGAAGACTCCACCGCCTTCTGCTCCTCCACGCGTCCACGGCCCGGCCTATCTTGGTCAACAATAGCAACCGCGAAGCCTCTGATTGACCAAAGCCAGCGAAGCCGGAGCTGCACGCGTCTTCCCCAGCTCGTTCGTGACTCCAGCGAGCCTCCTTGAAGAAGCCCAGCCCGCGGCCTTCATTCAATCGTGCGAAGTTCTCCGAGGCCCAGCATTGTGGGCCCATCATCAACAGTAACTCGGGCCCAAATATCAGTCTTCAAGCCCGCAGGATTGAGCCCAGTAATTTCAGCACATCTCTCTAGCAACTCCATTGGGCCCAAATCAACAAGTTCGGCCCAAGTCCGGCCCGCGAAGAGAGTCCAATCGCAGCCAGGCCCAAGCCCGCAAAGTCAGGCCCACCGAATCAGTGGACTCAGCCCAGCTCGAGCAGCGAGCTTGTAGGCCGATTTCGGCCCCAGTTTGGCTCGGTTGGCGGACCCGCTTTGAAGAGAATCGAGTCTTGTCGCGTGCTCGTCGATTTGATCCAATCAAATCTTAAATCAAGTGAGTTTTACTCACTAATGCTTTATTAATTTGCTAATTATGCCTAAGGGTTTATTAGATTTAATTAAGTGCAATTAGGTTGTTAGATTAGATTAGAACAATTAAATTAGTGACTTAATGATGCATTTTAGGTGGTTAGACTTAGTCATTAGCAAGTAGAGAGCCTCTAATATTTATTGAATTTATCTCGGGATTTTTTCCGACCGTTTTGGCTCCAATCAGGCAATACGGGCCTAAATTGGATTTTTATTATTTATTTATTTATTTTTCGAAATTAATTATTTAATTAATTATTTTTCCGGAAATTCAACCGAGATGGCCGGTGACTGGAATTTCGTGCCGATTGTCGTGGTGCAGTCCGTTTATTTAATTGAGCTTCAATTTTTATGGAATTGATTTAAATTGTGAAATTTGAGGAATTGTCATAAATTGTTTGTTATTGAATATTTGATTGGTAATGGCGAGCATGGATATATAGCGCCAGTACGTTGATGGGCTATATAGTAGGGAGAATGGTGAGAGCTAGCGAGAATGTTATTGATTGAGACCAATCAGTACGATATTATTGGACATACGTGGTTCGGTGATTGGAAGTATCACTGGCGGCTGGTCTTAAAAACGCACGTAAATGACTTATAGATAAACGTGGTTCGGTGATTAAGGAAATATCACTGGTGAAAACGACGTCTTAAAGAACTCACGATGTTGTCTATTGCCGATGTCACCTTATAAAAACGGTGCCCTAGAAAGGACACGTGGTTCGGTGATCGAGGATATCATTTGGTGAAAACGGCGCCTTAAAGAACACACGATGTCGGTGATCGGTATGTCATTGGCAAAAACGACGCCCGAGAAACACATGTGATTTGGTGAATGAGTACACCACTGGGAAATTATGGTACGAGTGGGAATGACCTAGAGATGGTCCGATTGACATGTAATCGACTAAGTCGATTGATCAATGCTTGATCATATGTCTTGAATTGTTTGAATATCTGTGTTTAACCTTAAACTGCAGGTTGGAACTGAGACCAAGGTAAGTCCTCTGACTTGTGCTATGCATAGGCAACCTAGACGGTGTATTGGTTTACTAATTGGGTATTAGGGAGTAGAGCTTGCTGAGACGTGGTCTCATTGGTTATTGAATAACCATTTCAAGTCCTTGGATGCAGTAGACTTGAATTTTGAAGATCTCAAAAGTCTAATGCAGTCTGCCGAAGGCTCCAGTTGAAGTGTAGAGGATGATGGAGAGGAGGACAGGAACCTGTAGTTTGTAGAACCCCACTCTTGTTTGTAGACATTATTTTTACATTGGCTTAAATTGAATTTAACTTAATAGTTCACATTGTATATATAGGTGCACTGGTTTGCAATGTATATATGAGTGAACGTTTTAAAGGTTTGAAATTTAATCCTACTATGTCATCCCAATGTTTTATTGTCTGGGGATAATTTATATGCTTCCACATGTGCTTAATATATGAAAGGGTCGGCGATGCGTCCTTAGACGTCGCTATTAATCGACCAAGGTAAGGGATGTGTGCGTGCCTGAAGATCAGGGCGTGACAATTAAGGGCTCAGTTACAATTCAAAGAGGTGCGATTGTGGGCCTTGCAAGCCCAGTCAGCGATGGAATAGATATACTTAAGTGCTAGTTTCGGAGTAAAGTAGAACACTTAAGTGCCACTTCGGTCAAAATCTAGGCAAATGGCTGACATGGCAATTTTACGGCGAGTTGGGTGCAAAACGACGTCGCTTTGCACGCTGACGTGGCGAGAAAATGCAAAAACAACGTCGTTTTGTGTTTGATGTGTAAATTAATTAATATAAAAATTAATTAAATTAAATTTAAACTTAATTTTATTTTAAATATTCTAAAAAATAAAAAAATTAAATTAAAAAACTTAACATTTAAAAATTTAAAAATTAAAAATATTAAAAAATTTAAAATTTAAAAATAAAAACTTAAAAAATAAAAAAATTAAAAATTAAAAAAAAAACTTAAAAATTAAAATAATTAAAAATTAAAAAAATTAAAATTTAAAAACTTAAATTTACGCTTTTTTAACTTAATTTTTTTTTAATTTTAAGTTTTTTAAATTTTAAGTTTTTTAAATTTTAATTTTTTAAATTTAAAGTTTTTAATTTAAAGTTTTTAAAGTTTTAAGTTTTTTAATTTTAATTTTTTAATTTTTAGTTTTTTTAAATTTTAAGTTTTTTAAATTTTAAGTTTTTTTTAAATTTTAAGTTTTTAAATTTTAATTTTTTTAAATTTTAAGTTTTTAAAATTTTAAGTTTTTAAATTTTAAGTTTTTTTTAAATTTTAAGTTTTTTAAATTTTAAGTTTTTAAATTTTAATTTTTTTAAATTTTAAGTTTTTTAAATTTTAAGTTTTTTAAAGTTTATGATGTTTTAATTTTAATTTTTTTAAATTTTAAGTTTTTTTTAAATTTTACGTTTTTAAATTTTAATTTTTTTAATTTTTTTAAATTTAAAGTTTTTTAAATTTTAATTTTTTTAATGTTAAGTTTTTTAAATTTAAAGTTTTTTAATTTTTAGAATATTTTAAATAAAATTAAGTTTAAATTTAATTTAATTAATTTTTATATTAATTATTTACATATTAAGCACAAAACCACATCGTTTTTGCATTATCTCGCAACGTCAGTGTGCAAAAACAACGCCGTTTTGCAGCCAACTCGCCGGAAAATTGCCACATCAATCATTTGGCCAGATGTTAGCCGGAGTGGCACTTAAGTGTCCCACTTTACTCCGAAACTAATACTTAAGTGTACCTTTATGAAGTTATGACAATTAAGTGTTCTTACGTTCTAAGTTATGGTACTTGGGCTGTTCTTCTTCGGTTAAAAAACAATAACTTTCTCTTCTTCACAATATCCTTTCTTCTTCTTTTTTCACACACAAGTTTGACAACATATGCAAAATGAAAATCCAAATGAGAAATTGAGTAATTATAGAAATCGTTTCTCTATAACTTTAGTATATATTCTGATATATATTTGTTATTAACTCAACAACAATAATAGTAGGGGTAAATAGTACCTTTAATTGTCATCAAGCATCGAAATCAAAGAACTGTAAACTAATGTTCTATCTTCATCATCAATCAAATATCTTTAAATATCTTTAATATGTCCTCTCGTACAAAGCATGGCACGTTTATTAGCTAGAACGTGCAAAGACATGCCATGTATATCCGCTAAAAAATTGATTTCATTAGTGTCAATTTCAAAATCGCTAACCAAAAAGTCAATGACTTAATAAGATCAGCAAAATAATGGATTCGGTCACTAATTAAAAAGCACAACTAGCAAATGATTTCCCCAACATATGTTGCTTCTGTCGGGAGTTGCCCATCGCCAGCGGGACCAGCATTTTCCGGTTGGTGAGCGGAACAGCGACAACAAAGACATACTTTCTCAACCTCACAACCGGCGATGGGTGGTTGAATATAATGTAATTGCCATGCATTACTAAACACTTTGGGCATTGTTATAGTCCACTTCTTTCATTTGGACCTTCGGTTCTTTGCAGGCCAAAGGCTATGGCGTAATTATATGGTTGTCGCTTGTGTGTGGATGAGGTGGTGGCCTTTATTTGGTAATGTTCTCTACGTGTTTTCCATTTTCATTGATTTATGGTGGAGAATGAAATTGGACATTATGGTATCTTTGTGTGAGGCTTTAGGTGATCTAAATTGGACACGGTTTATCACCAGGAGAAATTAGTGTTGAAAAATTTAATCAAATAGACTCAAAGAAAAAGACACACAAGAGAGTTGTTGCTGTAACTCTCGTCACAATATTCAACAGAACATAAGCCTATTAAATAGGCAGAACATCCAAACCACTCTACTAGAAAATAGCTACACAACAACAACAGCAACAAAGACCCACTAACATACCCCACTAACCAGAACATGTGTAGAAACTAACTCCTAAAAACAAGTCACTTCCTATTGTCTAGGACTCCACTATTACATTATTGAAGACACGTAAAAACTGAAAGTTAACTACTTCAACAAGTAGGTGATCTGCATGTTTTGCCGTCTTGAAAAATAGAACTCACTGAGTATGTCGATGATATTACCCACCTAATGATTCTGAAATTTGAAGTAGTCGACATGAAAATTAACTTTTTGTTTTGGGAATTTCGTTATTATAGGAAACCCAAGATTACTTCAGGATTTGGTGTTTTCATCGAATAAAATGCGGAGGAGGCATGTGGGAACGTAATTCAAAAACGATTGTGACGATAAGATTTAATAGATTTTGGCCTCTTTGTTCAGTTGGGGAACTAAGAGATATCTCCTCTTCCGCCACATCTCTCCTCGGCCGCCAACAGCCTCCGCCACCTCTCCCTCCCTCCCTCTCTCTCTCTCTCTCTCTCTCTCTCTCTCTCTCTCTCTCCCTTGGGCAGTCAAGCTTATCGAGCTAGTTCTTGTGCTTGTGGTGATGCTGCTGCTGCTTCATGTGCACAATGTTGCGATAGCGGTAGGTTTATAATATGCTCGATCGCGTCGCTATTTGTGCAGATGCTGCATGTTTTCGCTTTCGTTAGCTGCAATTTTGGCAGAAGATTGCCTTTTGAGTTGATGTGTAGATAGGACTAGCCTCCTAGGCGGTGCAATCCTGCCGTCCATCTGCGAGCGGGTGGTTAATTATGTCGTGTGCTTCACGGCGAGTCTGGTGTTGTGGTGGGATTTCTGCACCACATGTTGATAAACTTTTGCATATTTGCACTGCTGCGAATCTTTGTGCAAAATGGTCTAGCTTACAGCATGTGTTTAGATTCAAGATTGATTCATGTCCACTTCATTAACTGTTGGAACTAAATCTGACTCCGTGTTTTACTCTTTGTTTTATGCCACGCCTTTGCAAATCTTCGGCGCGGGCTGTCCATGGACCCACATGTTTGGAGTCGATGTTCTCAACCTCTGTCGCCGGCAATGGCCGTGGCTTGATGCTGCCAAGTCAGTTCATTCTCCACTGTTTTAGTATACCTTTGTGCGTTTTCCATGCTGCTTTGTGAAACTTTCGAGCTGGAAATTTCTTTATCGGAATAGCTCGGTCATGGCCGGAGTAGTGGCTGAGGGAGAATATTTAGTGACGGTCAGCGACTAGATAAAAGAAAGGACATTCATTGTGTCTACACAGGCAATTGGACTCTTTCTATCATATTCACTCCTTATAATTGTAAAAGAAAAAAAACACTGTAATTTGTATGAATTAATAGGGAAAAAAAAGTTTGCCTGAAATCTAGCAATTTGAGTTGTGTAAAAATTTAAAAAATCATAGTACCAAAGAAAAAAAAAAAATACTAACAATAGCGTGTCGGTGAATGGTCTCAGTGGACCTATTGAACCTTGACCCTATTACTCTCAACCTCATATTATGCCCTAAAATATGGCAAAAGACCAGCAATTGCTCTTTAATTGACACATTTACTGTTTCGTGTAAAAAATTGTTTGACCTAAGGACTCTATACAATTCAAAGAATACTTGTGGTCTCATACGTATTTGATTGACACAATTAGTATCTTCCGAATGTAAAATGCAATTAATGAATAACTCTCTCAAAATCTCTTTTCCCCTGTGGCGCTCTAGGTATCTGACTACTAAAAGCTTCATCTTCCATTACTAACATACCAGCTGCCATTATTGACACAACTGCACCCATTATTGCTCCATTAACATCATTATTTTCCATCTACAAGCAAAAATAAGAATTTTTTGAGCTTATTATGACAGATGTTTTATCTTAAGGGTAAACCCAATAGCAAACATTAAATAAATAAATTGTTAAAAGGATTAAGAAGGCTAGTGCAGCAACATTAGCAATAACAGAATCAACTCTCGAAGGAACATGTAAACCAACCACTAACTTGCTTAGCAATAGAGGCACATTGATGGAATTTGCAAAATATGCTGCTCTACTTCCTGAGATATGTCAAGACATATCCATTGCGGGAAGATGGGATTAAAACACCAATCTTATGTCGCACAACTACTTAAATTTTAGTGCTATCAACAATGGACAAGTGACTACTCCAAGTGACCACATTCACATTATCGCAAGCAAAGAAACAATTTAATCAAGGATAAGCAATCTCAACAGGTGTCAACTGCAAGAAAAAATAACTAAGATTTAACCCAATCCTTCAAGTATCTTTACCAATATCTTATATCATCTATCAATTTGACATGAGTCTCCTTGTTGCAATCTATATAAGACCGCCACAAATTTGGAGACAATAGGGTTCAAATAACATAGCTAGACTAATTTGCTTGGGCATTTCACCGAACACTTGATGTGCATTCGATTAAACGGCACAAGGAAACAACAAGATAGTGAGAACCACAACCCAATCAATATGAGATCATCAAGATTGAATTGAAAGTTACTAATATAATCTCAAGCATGACCAATGTTCATGCTAACAACAACACAGCTCTCGGTTTCGCTTCCACATGTGTAATGGAAGCATGTACTGAACTTCCACGCTCAATGAAAAATGAAAGCTCCAAGGCTCCAAGTTGTCGAAGGTTTGAAGGAATCTATTGGTTCAATAAACTTGAGTCCATTGATGGGCACACGGATTTGAAGCTCAAGCACGCGAGAACATCGTGATTCGAAGAGCATTGGATGTGCCAAGGTAAGTGGTGGATTCTGGCGTCAATAAGCGGGGCAGAAGCTTCTGGAATACGTAGAGGATCGAGAGAGAGAGAGAGAGAGGCTTTGAGGGGAGTTTCACTTCAATTGCTTGAAGAAGATGAACGGAAGCGTGAATCAAACAATTGAAATGCAAAGAATCAACAACAACTCAGTAAAGTATCGATCAAAAAAATTCTGAGATTATTCTCAAATCAGAGAGGAGAGAGAACTTGGATCTATGTTGAGTGTCATTGAAGAAGATCCAGACCTTCGATGATGAAGAAGAAGATCTGGACCTTCAATGGCGAAGAAGATGCGCGTCGTTGAAGAAGAGCTAAAGAAGAAAGACGAGCGAGTGAAGGGAGAGAGTGGCGAGAGCGGCGTTCTAAGCGCGAGAGTTTGGAGAGGAAAAGCGAAAGGTCAGAGGGAAAAAGATGAAAAGGGAAAGTTTTTTTAGCTTCTAAGGCGGAGGAATTCATTTTCCTAAATACATAATATTTGTGTTGACCAGAAAGTCTTTTCCGTTGACCAAATCCTTTTTAGAGAACCAAACGGTTGAAAATTCGGAAAAAAATTTATGGTAAAATACTTTTAATGAAACAAACACACCCTTAAACTTTTAAATGAATGTGGGTCTAACTGAATATGTTGATGGGCTCGGATTTTGGCTCCCTCTTAGCAATCTTAGACTTGTGCTGTGCATTCCTAACGAATGTTATCAGAGCCTATAGTTGAGATTTCCGGGCAAGTGGACACTGTGGTGTAACAACGAACCTATAGAAAAATTGATATAGAAGGATACCTAAATTAAGGGGGAGTAGCCCTAACATTAAGCTCACATATGTAGGGGGGATTGTTTAGATACATGTGTGACTATGTTATGTTAGAGAAATCCCACATTAGAGAATTGATATGATCACATCTATGCTTTGTAGAGGCGACCTGACAGGGCTTTGCCATGTGTCTAATGTTCATCAATAATTATTGTTTTGTTGGCTATCAAAAAGAAGATGTAACATCTCAATGTAACTTTAGGAAAAAAGCTTTAGAAAAGTGTTAAATTTATTGCACTTATACCAATTTGGTCATAAGCTTTGTGACCTAGAGTCAATTTAGTGATTCAGGCTAATTTTGGCCAAATAATATTAACATGGATGTTGGTGGCTTATGTGATACGAATGGTACTAACTTGGATAACTTTTAATTGTTATTTAACTTTTAATTGGTTATTTAACTGCAAAAATCCTAATACAATATGGGAAAAACCCATATGGCAAATCAAAATTCATATGTCTAGAGAAGAAGATGGAATTTTCACAGTAAGATTATTTTTCTACTGAGTATGGAATCTTGATGTGAGTCTCCGTTTGATCTGCAAATGGAAATGAAGCAAAAGGAAGAAGGTAAGCCCCAAGTCCATAGAAGAGTGTCTGTGCTCGGTCCTTGTAACAAGCTCCAATTCCATTCACAGGTGTCTCAAAATGATTTGTGTGGCTTCTTCTACACAAGCTATTTGCTTTGCACATATTCCTCGTGATAATCATTTTAGTTCTAGCTTCAAAATGTTTAGGAGGTTGAGACCATTTCCATGTGCAGATGCTGCTGGAAGATTGGCCTAACTAAATTCTTTCTGAGGACATGCAATATCTCTATATTGCACTTCAAATACATGAGGTTATATTGAATGTTCATAAATACACACATGCTCCTAAAATGACCACAATCTTGTTTGGTTACTCAAGAGTGCTACTTTCGAAAGTCTAATCCAAGTGAGGCCGATCAAGTCCTCACATGTAGTGCTTGAGCATGACCCCATTCGGTAAACATAGGGTTCGTGAATGGATTAGACCTTGTGAACATTTGGGTACTAAGTGTGGTTGGTTTTGAGAGTTAGGACGTGCTTGGAGGGCAATTTAGGGCGCGCATGGAAACACTTCTGTTCTTTTTTTGTTCCTGGGAACAGAAATAAAAAAAAGTGTTTCTGTTCCGGGGAACAGTTTTTGAACAAAAGAACGCGTTTGATAAGTGTAAAAAAAAAAACTGTTCTTGGAATAAAAAAAGAAAGAAACACGTTTAGTAGCGGTCAATTTCTGTTCCTAGAATAGAAAAAGAACAAACACGTTTGGTAAACGACAAAAAAATTTCTATTTTACTTAAAAAAAAACTTTTCTTTAATAAAGTTTAAAATTGATATTGAATTCTCATTCTTATGAAATGTTCATTAATTTTATTTTGTTCGTGGTTAGTGAAGACAAACATTTTTAAGGGCATATTTCGTAGAAAATTTTGTAATTAAAGTTTGTATCAAATTTTTTTCAAGTACTTTTTTATTTTTAGTTTTAAAGCATATAAACTTGATATTGATTTCTCATTCTCATTAAATGCTTATCAATTTAAGAAGGATGAAGGAAACATTGCACCAAAACTATAAGAAAACAAACTATTGTTAAGAAAAAGAACATGAAATGAACAAGAAATAAGGATAACCAACCACATTATCGAGCAAAGTCAATGCAGTGACAGAAGTATTTTGAAATTACAGAGAAAATTCGATGCAAGAGATGAACAAGAAAAAACTCAATTTCCCAACCCCCAACCCCAACCACTCCCCCACAAAAAAAAAATAAAAATAAAATAAAAATAAAATGAGCGTTCTTCTAGACTATTTCCTGGATAAATTTTTCTCTCTGACAATTACAAGCAAAGGAGAAAACTTTGCATAACTAATATAGTACCGGCAAGCTTCACATAAGCATTGTGTATCATCCAAAAACAGTTGATCCACAATTGCGTCAACGAGTCCCTTAGTAGAAACTATACTCTTCATAAGAACCTCATGGCAAGCAACATTCCCTAAAATTCCAAGACAAATCTCCTGCAAACCAATAAAAGCAGCAGAAATGGAATTAGATTAATATACTTATCCAGAACCAACCGGGCCACGGTTCCCAAATATGGTTTCCAAATGCCCACCAACACAACGGTTTAAGAAAACAGAAGCATGGAGAATAGCTTACTCTAACCCTGGTGGATCGGGAGACTGTGAGGTTTGCCAGAAGCACGTCCAGGACAAGGTTCTCAACCTGTGACATGCAAAACATAAAAAGAGTAAAGTGGCTGCTCAGTTGAATCAGATACTAACTTACTGTATCATACAACATTTTCCTTCAGACATGGCTTTGTTTGCAAATGACTCAGTTCAGGCTGCGAGCTACTATGGAGCTCACATACAATGTGAAGAAACAATTGTTGAATATGACAAAAGAAACTACAGGAACAACAAATGTTTTGTTATATTTGGCAAACAACCAAATCACCCTTTTTGCAGAAATTTCCTATTAATGCGCCAATTACCAGATAAGTCCACCTAAAATGAAGCAAACAAGATATCGAGGTACAATAGATAGCATTTGAAAAACTAGGATGCAATCTCTTGTACCATGAGTTCTGCATGAGTTTGACTTGCAGCAAGGTCCCACAGAATGCAACCATTCCCTTCCCAAACCTCTTCTAATGTAGAAGCTTTGGGTAATCCATTTCCGCAACCTGACTCTCCATCAACTCTGCCTTCTTCACAGGCAGATTCCTTATTATCATCAATGATGTCCATTGTCTCAGAAAAGTAACTTGCTGGGTCTTGTTCTCTCGTATTATCCAGTGGGGCCCGTTTTTCTTCAATGGAATCCGAGCTAGACTTCTGGGAATTATTTCCGTCAACTCCATTGGAGCAAGAGTTATGTGTCTGATTCGGTGGTAGAAGTTTTCGTATGAGGGAAATTATGTAGCTGGGATCAACTGTTGTTGGGAGGTCAAATAACTGCACAAAACAGGAGACTAAAGGAGAATTAATCAATTCCAACTCGCACTTTCTTTCTCAACGGTCTCTCTATCAATTAAAAAACATTAAAAATCACGAAACGATGCAGAAATGGCATCCACAAGTTCTTTCATAACAGTCAAAGACAGAAAATAAGAGACAGGTACAAATGATCTTGAAGAGCAGCAATCTAAACTCAGCAATAGATTGACGCCCCCACCACGACATCTAAAGTAAGAGCGACTCCATCGACATCACAAGTCAAAACCAAGCCTAAAATGTCTCGTAGGTTCCCATGAGTAAAGAGACTAATAAGTAATAACCTAGGAAATTCAATATCTTCCAGGATAACATCACCACCATGGCCGCTATCGTCTTTTTTGCATATAAGAGAAGCTCAATCCCGACAGTGACCATCCATAACATCACGGGAAATGCGTCACACGGAAAGTAGCCGCTCCCGAGAAAGAACAACCATCGGATTCTAGTTCCCGACAGTCGAAACGCGCGTCTCCAGCACTCGGAAGCAGTTCGATTGCGGGAACGCTAGGGTTAGCGGAAGACGAACAAACAAAAAACCTAGCACCGGCCCGCGTCCCGACTGAGACGGACCGTTCTCCGTATTCTCGGATGACGCGATTCGACGGAACTGGAGAGCGCGAGCAATCGTACCTCGTCGGGAGGCGCGATGGGATGATGAATCGGCACAGTTAAAAAATCACGCCTCCTGTCTCGCCGGACCATCGGCTATCAGCCCCACGGGATATCGACGGCAGCGACTGGCGAGGCAGGGAAGATAAAGACTGCCGCATTCGCTAACGAAGCTCCAGCCAAGAGCACCAGCACGCATGAAGGAGAAGCCGCAAATCTGGGCGAGCAACGCTCGCTCGAGGCTCGAGCGAGCCGTCCCGGATCTGCCGTCGGCAGCCTCAACCGAGCGTCCCAGATCTGCCGTGCCAAAGCCCATCGTCGATCGGAGAAGGAGGAGCACCAGAAATGTACCTGGAGTCGCCGGAGTGAGGAGTCGCCGGAGAGTCAGCCGAGTGGGAGCCGCCGGAGAGATGGGAGAGACGCCGGAAAAGGGAGAGCATGAGAATGAAGCTTCAGCCGAGAGCCACGAGCACGCACGAAGGAGAAGAAAGCTTCAGCCGGTGTTGTTCCAATTTTGTTCCGGTTTTGTTTTTTGTTCTTTTCATTTTTGTTCTTTTTTGCCTTCCAAGAAGTGTTTCTTTTGAAAAGAAACAAATTTTTTATGTTTCTTTTTTTTTTGTTCTTATTTTGTTCGGGGAACAAAAAAACAAAAAAAGAACAGAGATGCAACCAAACGCGTTTCTGTTCTTTTTTTGTTCCCGGGAACAAAATCCGTACAGAAGTGTTCCAGAAATGTTTCTAAGAAACGTTTCCATGCATGCCCTTAGTCGCTTTATTCACAAGGTTTTATCTTTGATACATAATGGCATTTTTAGAACTAAAGGAGGGAAAGTAGCGATGAACTAAAAGGGGAGTAACCTATAGTTCAGGCCTTGAAGTTTAAAACGATCAAAGTAAAATGTCCAAAACAATTAGAAAACCAGAACAATTATGCCTTTAGATATCACATTGTGCAAAATATACTGTCACGCCCCGATCCTCAAGCACGTACACATTCTTTTACTTGATCAATTTTATAACGCGATATCCCAGGACTAAGTATCGCCGAGCCTTTCGTTTATTAAACACATGCGGAAGCAGTTATAAATCCCCAGACAGTAATACAATGGGATAGAAAAGTAAGGCCATATTATTCATATTGAAATCCACAACCAAACCTTTATACATGGCATAACTCAAAATCTATTCACAAGACTATTCATAATATTCTAATCTCACACTATTCACATTTAGACAAGATTCCCAAAAGATGACGGGATTTCAGTCCTCATTTGATCCGTACTCAGATCATCATCGGGGTTCTCCTCCAGGTACTCCTCTTTGGTTTCTTTCTCCTCAGGCTCCTTATCAAAGTCCTGAAATGTTGTCCTACAACCAGGATGAGACTACGTCTCAGCAAGTTCTACCCCCACTAAGACTCGATTAGGAAACCAATATGCTAACCAGGCCGTTTATACACGCACGGGTCAGAGAACTTACCTGGACCTTAGATTCCACATGCATATTAACACAGTTCAATAGACACCCAAGCAATTACATCACAGATTAATATCTCGATCCATCGACCTAGTCGATTTCATGTCAATTCGACTATTCCCTAGTCGTTTCCCTTATTCGATCTCAAATCGTACTCACGACTTCACGAGCATAGCCTACCAAATTTCTTGGCAACAAATTATAGTCCCATAGGACACGACCTATCTTTAGGTAGCAAATTACGGCCCAATGGGCGTGACCTTTAATAGGTGGTAGATTACGGCCTTATCAGGCGCGATCCCTATTGGGTGACAAATTACGGCCTTATCAGATGCGACCCATATCAGGTGACAGATTACGGCCCACCGGGTGCAATTGACTCCAAATTCGGTGGCAGAACTCGACCCTACTGGCACGGCCATACTTTGGGTGACTTTCGAGGTTCAACTCACAACCTCTCACAGTCAAATTCTAATTGAATACCGACACTGATCAATTTGGAATAAATCCACACATACTCATCAACTCACTTAATTTTCACACGATATTAACGTACCCGATGGATCTCGGCCAAGAGTATATTCAATTTACTCTCACAAACTTCTCCACTTAATAGCCCATCAAAGCATTATTGACGCTAGACAACCATACTCGGCCATCCGCAACTCAATTACTCAATCTTAATCAATTTAGGAATAATTCCTCAAATTGCACAATTAATTCAATTCAGCACAACGTAGAGCTCAAATAAATAAACGGACTACACCATGACAATCAGCATGAAATTTTGGTCACCGACCATCTCGATTGAATTTCTGGAAAAATAAATAATTAAATAATGAATTTCGAAAATTAATTATTAATTAGCAATAAATCCAATTTAGGCCTATAATGCTTGATTTGAGCCCGAAACAGGTCGGGAAAAATCCCGAGATGCATTCATTAAATAATAGTACGTCTCTACTTGCTAATGACTAAGTCTAACCACCTAACATGCATCATTAAGTCACTAATTTAATTATTCTAAACTAAACTAACCACCTAATTGCATTTAATTAAATCTAATCAACCTTTAAGCATAATTAGTCTACTAAGCAAGGATTAGTGAGATTACTCACTTGATTAAAAGCAGGGACCAGGACACCACGACGGCGACACGACGGCGGCCGAAATCGGGCTTTCGACGACACCGGCGGGCTTGGACCGGGCCTTAAACTTAGGCCCAACAAATCTCAGCCCAACTGAGATTTGTTCTTGCTTTTGGGCTGGACCCAAATTGGATTGGGCCTGCTGAAGATGGGCTGCTCTTAATCAACTTGGGCTGGCTTGTGGGGAATTGGGCTTGAAGATGCCAAACTGCAGGCTGTTATTGGGCCACCTAAAATGATCAATTGCTGGGCTGAAGTTGTTGGAATTTTAGAAGATGATGGGTCCGCTAGGCTGAAGACACTGGGCTGCACAAGGAAAGAAGTCACTGCAGGCTTATGAGATATTTGGGCCGAGGATCTGCGGGCGAAGGGAACGTGCGGCTTGGTTGGAGAAATCGTTCCGAGAATATTTTGAAGCGACAAAACGTTTCCTTCAGTCTAGTCTGGGTATCTGCAGATCGTCTAGTTTAAAGTCTGAAGACTTTCTGACTACTAGACTCAAGATTCAAAACTCAAGATTCGAGACTTAAGTCTCAAGACTCAAGACTATTCTCATTGACAGTCTTTTTGATCCAGTGACGAAGGAAATCCAGAGCCGAAGTATATGGTTGAGGATTTAATCCTATCGTCTGGAGAAGATCTTTTTGGTTGGATAAATATAACGGATTCTTTTGTTCGTATCTAGATCAATTGAAGATCCGATGGTCGACGAAGTATTCTTGGAATGTTCTATTCTTGGAAACCAAGATCCTGATTGTATGGGCGAACAGGATTGATGGGCTATCGTCAAGTTCCTTTTATAGCTCGAATGATCTTCTTGATTGATTCCGTCCAACGGGTAGATTGGAGGAATTCCTTTGGTAAGTGCCAACGGTATGATGGCATAAAGGAGTATAAAAAGGAAGACATTCTAGTTGTTTGAGTACGTGATTGATAGAAAAATTCCAGAGTCTGAAGCACCTTGATTATTAGTCGATACAGTCTGAGCGAAATTGTATACACAGAGAGTGTCTATACTTGGTGATACCTTGAGCGAGTGTGGTAGATCATCTACACCGAGAAATCAAGGAAGATCAACACCGTAACATCTCTTTGTTCATAGTGGAATCCAGCCAAATTGGTTGTCGGTGCGAAGAGTGGACGTAGGCTTGAATCAAGCCGAACCACTATAAACCGCGTGTTTAATTCTCTCTTTCCTTACTTAGTCTTACGTTGATTATTACTCTTCGCAAATTCTTCAATTGTCTAAGTATTGCGCAAGTATACAGAAATTATCAAGAAAAATCTTTGTATACCTATTCACCCCCCCTCTAGGTACTCTTACTAGCAATATCAATTGGTATCAGAGCCCGTGTTCTTACTTTGTTTGAAGTGTTTTACTTCAGAGTAAAAGATTCATGGCTAGTATGCTAGCACCAAGGGCTGATGGAAGGGCAAAGCAATACAAGACCACCCTACTTTGATGGAAAGGATTACAACATCGGAAGAACAAGATGAAAGCTTTCCTACGATCCAAGGATCCTCTCGGAATGGGACGTTGTGGAAAGAGGAATTACTCCTACTGCTGCATCAATCTACGAAAGAGGAAAAAAAAGCTGTTGATGCCAGCGGAATGACTCAGGAAGAGATAAACAAGAGACAAGCACTCGATGCAAAAGCAATTTATTCTTTATATTGTGCCTTATCTCCAACTGAATATAACAGAATATCTTCTTGTGTTACAGCAAAAGAAGTATGGGATAGATTACACATCACCTATGAAGGGACAGATCGAGTGAAGGAGACCAGAATTAACATTCTCCTCGGTCAATATGAAGCCTTCAAAATGAAACCAGGAGAATCTATAAGCGACATGTTTAGTCGTTTTACGAGATATTGTCAATGGTCTTGAGAACCAAGGACAAAAAATTTCTGATCCCATGAAGGTGAACAAGCTACTACGTGGACTCTCCAAGGAGTGGAATCATATAAAGACTTCAATAAGAGAAACGCAAAGAATTATGCCTCTATCGTCGACGAGCTGATTGGAACTCTTCAATCATATGAAGTGGAACGAATTAATGAAGACGAAGATCCAAGAGGTAAGAAATCTATTGCATTAAAATCAAATGATGACTCGATGATGCAGATTCGAAGATGATATGGACGATGAGGAGCTCGCCTCATGATAAGAAGATTCAGAAAACTGAATAGAAAAGGCAGAAGGTTCAACTCAAAGAAACAAAGTTTCCAAAGACAGCGAGACCAAGTCTCGTTGATGATGAGGAACCAAACAAAGATGTAGTTTGCTTCGAATGTAAGAAGAAGGGACACATTAGACCCAATTGTCCTCTTCTGAAGAAGAAAAGAGGAAAAGCTGAGAAGTTTCGAAAAGCTCTCAAAGCCGAAACATGGAGTGATACAGAATGTGAAGAAAGTGATAATGAATATGCCAACATATGTTTGATGGCACATTCAGACTCAGACTCAGATTCTGGATCAGACTCAGACAGTGAATTTGAGGTAAGTGATTTTAAAATTCCTGTCAAAGTCTCTAAATATATTGATGAACTGTGTTTCAGTCTTAAGACTTCTCTCAAAAGGATTTCCGAACTTAAAAAGGAAAACTCAGCTCTAAAACAAAAGGAAGTCATTTTAGAAGAAAGAGTTAAAAGTCTAGACCTAAATGTTTCTGCTCTTAAAGAAAAAGAAGATGATCTTTTGAAAGAAAATGTTTTCTTAAAAACGGACTTATCAAATATTTCAAAGAAGTTTTCGATAGGATCGAAAAGCTTGAAAAAGTTCTTTTCGGTTCAAAGACCTTACTTCAATAAGTCTGGTCTAGGCATGACAGCGGAAACAATTCCCTTGATTGATTTTCCTAAAGTTAAAGAAAGAATAAAGAAAAGACCATCGAGAGAGGCTTACAAAAATCATTTCAAGAAAGTTTTTGTAAAGTCTGTTGGTCGAAATGCTCTAAGGTGTTCAAAGTGTAACAGTAAGGATCACTTTGAAAAAGAGTGTCCTATGGTTTGGAAGCCTGTTAAGAAAGTATGGCCTAATAATGTTTATCCTACTAACACCAAAGGACCCAAGAAAATTTGGGTACCAAAGAAAACTTGAGACTCTCTTTTAAATGCAGGTCTCCGTCAAGAAAAAGATAAAATGGTATCTTGACAGCGGATGTTCAAGACACATGACAGGAGACTCAAAGTGCTTTGTAAAGCTTGTTCAAGTAAACGGTGGAAATGTTTCATTTGGAGGAAACGGCAAAGGAAGCATTGTGGGATTTGGAACTGTGAAAATTGGAAATCTCACAATAAGCAATGTTTCTCTAGTGGAAGGACTCAACTATAACCTCCTCAACATTAGCCAACTGTGTGATACTGGTTTCAAGATCTCCTTTCAAGAAGGAATTTGCTATGGAATTAGTAAAGACTCTACTCAATCTTTCATGGGTCGAAGACATGGAAACATCTACCTCTTAGACATGAAATTGAATGAATCTCAATGTCTAATTTCAATCAAGATGAAGCAAGCTTATGGCACAGAAAGCTTGGCCATGTCAATATGAAGCAATTAGCCAAAATCTCATCAAAGCAGCTTGTTCAAGGTCTACCCAAATTACCATATCAAAAGTCCGATCCATGCACACCTTGTATTATGGGAAAACAAGTAAGAAACTCATTTAAGCCAATAAATCATGTCTCTACTAATCATGTACTACAGTTGCTGCATATGGATCTCTTCGGACCAACCAGAACCCAAAGTATTGGAGGTAAGAAATACTGCCTAGTAATTGTGGATGATTACTCCCGCTTTACTTGGGTATATTTCCTTGCAAGTAAGTCATAAACCTTTTCGTATTTTGAAAAATTTGCTAAAAAGGTTCAAAATGAAAAATGATGTGTTATCTAAAGTATAAGAACAGATCATGGAGGAGAATTTGAAAATCAAGATTTCACAAAATTGTGTGATGAATCTGGATTTAAGCATGTGTTCTCCTCTCCATACACTCCTCAAAGCAAAATGGAGTTGTGGAAAGAAAGAATAGATCTCTTCAAGAAATGGCTAGAACTCTTTTAATTGAAAGTAAAATTTCTTCACAATTTTGGGCTGAAGTTGTTTCAACAAAGCATGCTATATCATCAATAGAGTCTTCCTAAGACCTATTCTTGAGAAAACCCCTTATGAATTATTCAAAGGTAAAAAGCCTATTGTTTCATACTTTCATGTGTTCGGTTGCAAATGCTTTATATTGAAAAATGCAAAAGATCGAGTTGGTAAGTTTGAAGAAAGATCAGATGAAGGCATCTTCCTTGGATATTCTACATCAAGCAAAGCCTACAGAGTCTATAACAAGAAGAGCCAGACGGTGGAGGAGTCAATGAATGTCAAATTTCAAGACTCTACGCAAGATGAATCCAGTCAGACTCAATATGAAGAGTCGAACTGCTCCGAGACCTTCCTAAGCTTACAACTCAAAAAGTATCTCAGACTCTGGAAGACCAGCATCAAGATGTTCATGAAGATTCAAATAAAGAAAGAGATCATCATCCAGACAAATCAACCAGTAACTGGAAGCACAAGTCCAGTCATCCTAAAGATCTCATTATAGGCGAAATTAATGAAGGAATTCGCACCAGATCCAAAAGACGTGAAGAGTCTAGTGCTGTGGCTCTCATCTCTGAAATTGAACCAAAAAGCATAGAAGAAGCTTTATCTGATGAAAGCTGGATTGAAGCTATGCAAGAAGAGCTCGAGACAGTTCAACATTAACGATGTCTCGGGGAATTGACATCTAAACCAAAAGGTAAAATTGTTATTGGAGCCAAATGGGTGTTCGAAACAAGATGAATGAAAAAGGAAAAGTCGTACGGAAATAAAGCAAGACTCGTGGCCAAAGGATACACGCAAGAAGAAGGAATAGACTATGATGAGACTTACGCTCCCGTAGCAAGGTTAGAAGCTATTCGTCTATTACTTGCGTTTGCTTGTTACAAAAATTTCAGGTTATTCCAAATGGACGTCAAAAGTGCTTTCCTAAATGGATTTATCCAAGAGGAAGTTTATGTGGAACAACCGCCTGGATTTGAAGACCCAAAGAAGCCAGACTCAGTCTTCAGACTGAAAAAGGCCTTGTATGGTCTAAAGCAAGCACCTCGAGCTTGGTACGACGACTAAGTAAGTTCTTATTACATAATGGTTTTGTCAAAGGTAAAGTAGATACTACTTTATTTATCAAAAAGGAAAACAAAAGCTTTTTACTTGTTCAAATATATGTGGATGACATTATTTTTGGATCTCTAATGAAAGTCTATGCAAGAAATTTTCTAAGTCTATGCGGGATGAGTTTGAAATGAGTATGATGGGAGAATTAACATTCTTTCTTGGCCTTCAAATAAAGCAATTGAAGGAAGGAACTTTCATTTACCAAGAAAAATATGCTAATGATCTTGTCAAAAGATTTGGATTGGAAAATTGCAAGAAGGCGATATACCAATGTCAAGTTCTTTGAAGATAGACAAAGATGAGGAAGGGAAGAAAGTTGATCAAAAGCTATACAGGAGCATCATCGGTTCACTTCTTTATCTTACTACTTCTAGACCTGACATTTTGTTGAGTGTTTGCATCTGTGCTAGGTTTCAATCAGATCCTAGAGAATCCCATCTCAGTGCTGCAAAACGTATTATTAAATACGTTGCTTCATCTTCAAGCATTGGTCTTTGGTATCCTAAGAAGGGAGACTTTAATCTTATGGGATATTCAGACACAGATCTGGCCGGCTGCAGAGTCGATAGAAAGAGTACTTCAGGAACTTGCCAGTTGCTTGGAAGCAGGACAGTGTCTTGGTTTTCAAGAAAACAAAGCACTGTAGCTCTCTCAACAACAGAAGCAGAGTATGTTGCCCTTGGAAGCTGCTGTTCACAAATTCTATGGATAAAACAACAGCTACAAGACTTTGGGATTGAAGACTCATGCACGAAATCAAATGTGACAACACCAGCGCAATCAATCTCACCAAAAATCCAATTCTTCATTCAAGAGCAAAGCATATAGAAATTCGACATCACTTTATTAGAGATCATATTCAAAGTGGAGAAATCTCGATTCAATTTGTTGATTCAAAAAGTCAACTAGCGGATATATTCACAAAGCCTTTGGAGAAAAATCAATTTGATTTTATCCGCTCCAGACTCAACATTTTGAAGCTCGAAGAAGTTAAAGTCTAGAGACTCTCCAACCTTCAGACTCAGAAAGTTGATAACCGTCAGACTCAAATCTCTCAGACTCAAATCTCTCAGACTCAGACGTTGATGACTATAGACTGTAAGTTGTTACTTTATCTAAACTCGAAAAGGTATGATCTTTCGTTCAGTTATTTTGTAGTCTCCGTGAAAATCGAAAAACTTGTCTTTTCAAAAGGATTAATTTTGGCAGTTATTGATTTCGAAAAGAGGTATTCGTACACTTTCCTTGTACCGATTGAACTTCCCTTTTCAAAACTGAGTTATATATATACAATTTTCACTTTCAATCTTCAAAACCCTAAAAGCATTCTCCTCTCAATCTGGTTTCTACTTCGAGTTCATCCTCGAGAAAGTTGTCATCTTTTCTTGGGAAAGCAAGCAAAGAAATCTTTTAGCGACAAGAAGGATGTCTTCTTCGAGGAAGTCCTCAAGAATCGCGACAAGGGGACCACAGAGGATGAAGGAGGGACCTACCCACTTCGATCTCACAGAAGAGGAAGAACTATCGAGTCAACATCAGAACCCGACTCATTCTCCACCATGTCACTCAACGCCTTCTACCCCACAAGGTGCGGGTCAACATCCAGAAGAAGAGATAATCGAGGACGCAGACCTAGTAAGAGTCCAAAAACCCTCGTTTATTTACAAACTTTACCGTGCGTTGAAAAGTACTGCGACTCCGATGAAATATGTGGATGATTTTCTTAAAGAAAAGAACTATGGGAATGAGTATATCTTTCTGAAGAAAATGGAGGATTTGGGAATTGCTCCCAAAGGTAAAGCAGAGGAAGCACTTGCGAATATTCCTAGTGATCCTCGTATGTCGGGACCAAATTTGACTGATGGGAACGACGATGACAAAATGTTCACTGATTTTCAACCGAGAATGGGTGTTGCTGCGAAGGTAAAGGGAAAGAGGATGGAGTTATTTAAATCGAAGGAACAGGAAAATTTGTTCTTCAAACTGCTGAAACGAGGGGTGATAAACCCTAGGAGTGTCGATTTCGATTTCTTGGATGTTGTGAATGTGAACTTGAGAGAGAAGTTCAGTTTGCTTCAACTGGAACGTTTTTGCACTGACACCACGGACGGATATGCACAACTGACTGCATATTTCTATTCAAATCTTAGCTTTATCGATGCGAATAGAATATCTTTCAGTGTTCGAGATCAGGATTATGTGTTGGATGTGGATATGTTGGCGGACATAATTGGAGTTGAACGGGCACGTTATCAACCAGTCAAAGTCTCAGTTGCTCGTGCCACAATGGACCTTGTTGAAGATAGAGATATTGAGGGAAAAATCATCTATTCAAGGATGCGTGCCATCAATATTGTGTTGCACAAAATTGTTATCAATTGCATTAGGCCGAAGTCTACATCAAAGACTGATGTGTCTAATTCCGAAGCAAAATTGATGTACGCAATCAACTCAGGGAAGAAGTTCTCTCTCCCTCACACTATTCTCTTTCACATGTACAGAGCAATGTCGAAAGACAAGGGACAATTGCCTTATCCAGGTCTAGTGACCAAGATCTTCAGACACATGAATATTGAACCTCCACACACTCTTTGTGTTCGACCGTGCGATAAGATGGTGGTAGGTTTAAAGATGTTGACAAAGATGCGTCTGAAAGAACTTTCTAAGGCAATGGAGAAATTCAGAGTGAAGACTCCAGTTCCGTCTGCTTCAAAAAGAAAGGGAAAGGAAGCCATTGGTGCCCCATCCAAAAAGAAGAGAACTCTCATCTTGGAGGATGAAGATGAGGAGGAAGATCTCACAATCACTGCCTTGATAAGGACAAGACGTTATGTTCCCCAATCAACAGAACAGCAGAAGAAACAGAGAGAAGAAGAAGAAAAAGACAAGAACAAAGAAGAAGAAGAGCAGAGAGAGAAGGAGAAAGAAGCTGAAGAAGAAGGAGAAGAAGAGCAAGAAAAGTCTGCGCTGAATCGGAGAGAAGGATGAGAAGAGCATGATCATCACTCTTCCCCTCTTGATGTCCTAGAGACAGGGGGAGTTAGCGAGCACGAAAGGTCCTCACCTCATGCTGCCAATAGTGAAGGTCTAAGACAATCTCCAGCAGCCCCAGAAGAATTTCAGGCTTCTCAATTGCCTGAAGAAGGTCACGATACGTCAGAACCAAATCTGCAAGATTATACTGAAGCGCCATCGTCTGCATTCACTCCATCTGAGAAAGCAAATGCTAGTACATAGACGGATAATTCTGCAGATTTTCGTCGTATTATGGATATTCTTCTGGAAATGCGTGGCCAAATCTATGCTATGGACTGTGAAATTCAAGCCATGAAGAATGCTGGACAAGCATCTTCAGTTACCCTGGAGGATAAAATGAAAGACCTCGCTCTACAACTTCAAGCCAATGCCAAAGGAGAGGAGGTAACACAACTAAGGGAAGACTTGAAGAGGCTAAAAGGAGTAGTTCAGTCCATGGGGGATTTCCAGATCGTGCGCATTCCCAAGCAGACATGATTCCTTTCTCACCTTTTTTAATGATGACAAAAAGGGGGAGAAGCAATTTGAACCAACTAACCAACCAACTTTCTTTATTTTTTGTTGAATATGTTTGTTTATGACTTGAGTAAACTTGGGTGTAAACTTGAACTTGACTGAATTGGCTGTGGATTTAGATGCTTAACTGTTTGCATTTATTTCAAGTATTGTTATATGGTATTACTCATGAAAGACTAACCAATTTTTTGTGGATGCAGAGTCTGGTTGTTTTGTTAAATTTTATGAGATAGCCATATTGCTTGAGAAATGTTTTTGCAGGTCAAAGTGGTTCAAATCTACAGGAAAGTTTTGTCACCATCAAAAAGGGGAGATTGTTGGAGAAATCGTTCAGAATATTTTGAAGCTGACAAAACGTTTCCTTCAATCTAGTCTGGGTATCTGCAGATCGTCTAGTTTAAAGTCTGAAGACTTTCTGGCTACCAGACTCAAGATTCAAGACTCAAGATTCGAGACTTAAGACTCAAGACTCAAGACTATTCTCATTGACGAGTCTTTTCGATCCAAAGTGACGAAGGAAATCCGAGCCGAAGTATATGGTTGAGGATTTAATCCTATTGTCACGGAGAAGATCTTTTTGGTTGGATAAATATAACGGATTCTTTTGTTCGTATCTAGATCAATTGAAGATCCGATGGTCGACGAAGTATTCTTGGAATGTTCTATTCTTGGAAACCAAGATCCGATTGTATGGGCGAACGGGATTGATGGGCTATCGTCAAGTTCCTTTTATAGCTCGAATGATCTTCTTGATTGATTCCGTCCAACGGGTAGATTGGAGGAATTCCTTTGGTAAGTGCCAACGGTATGATGGCATAAAGGAGTATAAAAAGGAAGATGTTCTAGTTGTTTGAGGACGTGATTGATAGAAAAATTGCAGAGTTTGAAGCACCTTGATTATTAGTCGATACAGTCTGAGCGAAATTGTATACACAGAGAGTGTCTATACTTAGTGATACCTTGAGCGAGTGTGGTAGATCATCTACACCGAGAAATCAAGGAAGATCAACACCGTAACATCTCTTTGTTCATAGTGGAATCCAGCCAAATTGGCTGTCAGTGCAGAAGAGTGGACGTAGGCTTGAATCAAGCCGAACCACTATAAACCGCGTGTTTAATTCTCTCTTTCCTTACTTAGTCATACGTTGATTATTATCTTTCGCTAATCCTTCAACTGTCTAAGTATTGCGCAAGTATTCAGAAATTATCAAGAAAAATCTTTGAATACCTATTCACCCCCCTCTAGGTACTCGTACTAGCAATATCATTTCCACATTCCTCGGCTGCTGGTGCACTCCGTCGATCATCACCGTCAATGCCCACACTACACCGATGACCTCCCTCCACTCTTCCACCCTCTCCGTTTGTAATGTACTCTATTTATTTTCCTCCCCAAGAGAATCAAAGACAATAAAATATTGACAATGAGGGACCCAAAGTTATTGCTTCAAAGCAGATAAGTATATAAATATCAATACGTACCAAAAGATGAAAAGATCTCTAAGAACCAAATACATGTATTTTTTTTTTTAAAGTTAATAAAATAGCTGAAATCATTGGAATATTAGCAATAGCTTTCAAAATGAATATGTATAGAAGAGTTTGGCTTGAATGTTCTAATGTAGATAAGATCTTAAACAAAATAATTCGTAAAAGATGCAATGTAATAATTAAAAACAAGTCGATAAATAAAGATGATCTAATTTGCATCTACTATACCCAACTCCACGAATTGTTGAAACTCATAATATATGCAATTAGGATTGAAGATAATTTGGATTTGGGTGAAAATGGAAGGACCATCACTAGTGTTTTTCTCTAGTGATTGCCGCACCTATCATTTGGTGCTTGTGTTGCGAGCCAAAAAAGAAGATAGTTAATGTCATTTTAGGAAAAGAAATATAGAATTTCGGGTAATGTACATATGTCCTAAATCAAAAGCCTAAAAAGAATATGGCTAAAAGAATTAAAGAATTAAAAAAAAATTAAAAACCGTGGCTGAAAAATCGTGTCAGAAGCGAAGGTAAGTTAATTGCCATTTTTATGATAACGATATCGAAGGCCCTGGAAGGGAGAATACAGTTAAGCCGGCGCCTCTTCACGGAGTGGGGTGGGGCCCGGTGCAACGGCGGTTGAATTCCGGCTTTACACGTTGGAGGCTGGAAGCCGTTGCGATCTTGCAACTCCTAGAAAAAGAAGATCCGACGGTCCCCCCACTTCGTACGGAGGAACTCAACGTGCCGACGTGGAAGCTTCTTGACCCCTGACGTGGGCCCCACTAGAAGAGAAGTGAATTCGTGAAAGTCTGTAAATCGAATGGTAGTGCCTGCATTTTCCCATAATCCATTTTAGCTACTTTGAAGAGCAAAAGAACAGAAAAATAAAAAAAATAAAACTTTTTTAAACGGAGCCTTAACTTTTGGGGACACCTCCCCCTTTTCTGCCTCTGAAAAAGAAATTCCTAAAAAAATTTACCTTTTTACTACTCGCTCTCTCTTTCTTTTTCACCCCTGCCTTCACTTTTGGCGCCATCCTTTTTCTATTTTTTCAGCGACCTTTTTTGCACAAGCCAAAAAGGAAAAAGAAAGAAAATGACGGTAAAGGAAAAAAAAAAAAAAAAGCAGCGCCAAACCACCCACTGCAGTCTGCTTGCCGCCGACTGTGCCGTTGTCCACCCACCATGGCCGATGGCCACAGGTGACAAAGAGGAAGAAGAAAAGGAAAAATATGACTTATGTCAATAAATATTTTCTCAAAACAAAAGTTACCTTTTCCTATTGGTTCTTTCTCTTTTAAATCTATTCTTGATCACTTTTTTATTTTGTCAAATAAAATTAATTGATGTTATTAAATGGATCTATTTTTTTTTCTCTTTTGGAAAACAAAAAGAATAGAAAAATAAAGAAATAGAAGCGTTATATCAAACCTAGCCTTAACTTCTAGGGATACCTCACCCTTTTCTACCTTCGAGAAAGAAATTCCTTAAAAATAATCTTTTTACTAATAGCTCCCTCTCTTCTTTTTCACCACACCTTCACTTTTGGCGCCATCGTTTTCCTATTTTTTCACCGACCTTTTTTGCACAAGCCAAAGAAAAGAAAAGAAAAGAAAAGAAAACCACAGTAAAAGGGAAAAAAAAGCAGCGCCAAACCAAAATCCCGCGTCATCTAAAGACTCCCCCTCGCACCAAAAAAACCACTCAGCTTCTCCATTTCTCTATTCTTTTGCTAATATTGAGAATATTTATTGCTTCCAAAAGTAAAAGGAATTGCACAATTTAGTTATCCATAAGTGACCATTACACACTAGTTTATGAAAGAATACATTGAGTTGATCATTATGACAAGATTATAGGTCAAGAGTGATTTAGCAAAGTAACACTGTTACATGAGCAGTATAAACATACTAGTGACAACCTCTAACGGATGTTGCAGCAATCTCTGCCTCCACTGGCCGCACTAGCAAATATGGTACCTACCGTTGTTGCACCAGAAGATCCCACATCGGACACTTGATTCCCTTCTTCTTGCTACCTCCAAAGCAAGAGCATCCCATTTTTTTTTTTTTTAGTTCACAACTTGCAAGTTGCGACCGTCCACTCTAGAATTATATGTTTACTATTATTGTTTTTTTCCCTTCATATTTAAGGAATCTTACTTTGTGGGAGTATGAGACGAAGATATCCCACCAAGTAAAACATTTCAATTTCAAATTTTTCAAGAAAGCCAGTTGATTTCTTGAAATCAAGTGTGGTGAAGGAGCCACGTTTGCTTTTTTTATTTTATTTTAAAGATTAACAGTTTGTTAGCTCATCAATTTCCTAATAAAGAGGATTGATACCTATATATTATTGGAAAATACCATTTATAGGAGTACCAAAAGAAATATTGACGAAATATGGTGTGTGGTTAGGCAATTTGAACTTTTGATAAACGGACTGTATTGAGATTGCTTGGTGGTACTTTACTTGCATAAAAAGTGTGTGGAACGGGGTCTAGATGGTGGTGAATTTTAGAAATTTGAGTGCGGTGGAAAGTAATTGCTTTAAAAAAAATTAAATTGGCTAGAAATGTGTGGAATTGAATTACATGATAGGAAGCTACAGAGAAATGTAAATGGGCAAGGAATTGAAAAATGTAAGGAAAATATACAAAAGAAAGCTCCTAGAAAGAGTGTTCCCACGTGTGTTTTCTCTACTTCAAGTCTTGGGTTTTTTCTATGCTATTCTCACCTAATTCTCTAAAAAAGATCTCTAACTTTAGGAATAATTTCAATTCTGTCTTAAATTGAAATATTTTTATCTCAAAAAAATTTTAAAATTTTACTATATTTCCAAATATGCCCACAAATTTAAAAAGTCTCCACTAATTTTTTTCGAAATTATCGGTATCAGAACCAATTAGAGGTTTGTTATTAGAGTAGGCATCTTCATCAATACCCCCACATTCATATAGAACAACAATAGCGTCTTAATATAGTAATCTTGATGAAACTAGTGAAGGCAAGAGTAGATTTGAGACTAGTATAAAAGCTCGGGATTTTTTTTATAAGAAAATTTCAGATCTTAATTGGATTTAAATCTAAAGTTGAGGGAGAAAGGACTGCACTAGCATGACCACATTGTTGCTTCCTATGAGTAATTGTGCAATTTGGGCCATCCATTTTGTTTTTGTATAATGGGCAACTGGACATAAATTTGCTATGGGAAACAATCAAGAGCTCACACTAAGATTTCTTGATTGAAAATTCTCTCTTATTTATTCCCAATTTTTCTTCACTTTTTCTCTAGATTAATTGACGCTGAAAATCATTTCCATCATTAAAAGTTGTAGCTCTGTTTTCCGAATATAGCTACGGCGATTTAGAGTTGCAGTTGTCACTATTTTTCTTGCTGAAGAGTTTGTGTCGTCGTTTTAGATAGTTTTAATTGCCTTTCCAACATCCTTAGTTATTGCCACCACCATTTCTCGATTTTCCAAAGCCGCGCCTTCAAAGCTCTCTTCTCCCTTATTTCACTACTAAGAGATTCGCAAATACTATGACGTTCTGAGTGATATTGATTTGGAAATTTGCTATCATTAAACTGAGCTGATAATTTAAGTTCACTTTAACATCATTGTGATAGTTTGAAAGGAATTTTTGCTTCAAAACTTGCTTGTAGACTCAACGACCGAACCACACATGAGATGTTTGATGAAATGTAAAAGCCAGATTTGTATCAACTTGTCTCCAAATTTTTATTACCTTGAGAGTGTTTTTGCATGTATTATCTCTGTTGTTCCTTTTTGCTCTGTGTCCTTATATTTTATGCGTGATTATCTTTGGTAATGTCATTAAGTACTTGAATTTGCCTTGTTAGTTCTTTGCATCCTACCAATCTTCTACAATATTGAGGCATCATTGTCAGAAAGGCCAGTGAATGAAGATGGTTGTCTCGTGGAGGTTGAAGATGGATGGTGGCTAGATAAGAGACACTTAATCTTATATTTTCCAAGGAAGCCGGTGGTAAGCTGAATGTTAATTTTTCTAGCTTTTGCTTAGAATTTATGAATGAATTGGATATATTAGATTCTGAGAACAATGAAATGTTGAAGAAGACAAACACAAGGCGTCTAGAGGAAAGAAATGAAAATAAGAAAGATATGTAAAACAAATAATAAAAGAGAGGGAAACTGATAAAGATGTGTTCAGTAAATATAATAGAAATGGGCTTAGTGTAGGCTCCCAAGGGCCCAACCCATGCCACTTTTTATCGGAATAAATAAAATAAAATAATAAAATAGCAAAAAAGAAGAAGGAGAAATTATAATTTGATCATATCGACAGCGTCTAGGCATAGAAGGAGAAATAATAACAAATAAAAAATAATAATAAAAGGATCAAAAATAAAAATAAAATAAAAAATGGAAAAATAGTTAGAAAAATAGGTCTTGATTAGATTGTTTGATCTAGTATCAGATTTAGTTTACATTCATTTAATTCGTACACATACGGTTTAGGGAAGTTCATGTTTTTTTTTTTCTTTTTCCCTCTAGGTTTTAGTTTAGGTCTATGAAATTCATAAAAACAGAGAGTGGGTTTAGAGGTGATGACAAAGCTGGACTAACGGTTCCCACATGGATTGGGTTCTCCAAACCTTATCTCGCACAATGTTAGAGTGTACATACAAAATTCAATTAATCCTAAAATATTTTTATGTGAGGGAGCTATTACTAGCCTATTAGTATCCCACTTTCTATGCAATCAAAGATCTAAAAACAGGACTTGATTATGCTAATTGCCTAAATAGTGCTAGTCCAATACCCTAACTTGATTTATTTATTTATTTATCTAATATATTTAGGCAATCTTTAACTATGTTAGTTTTCCTATGCCTCAAATGATGTCCATGCATGAGTGCGTAATCAAAGAAAAACAAATAATCACAATCAATACCATAAAACAAAGTGTAAGAATGGCTAAATAAAAAAGTAAAATGTAAGAAAGAAAAATTAATGAAGCAAAATTAATAAAGTGTCAGACAAATTATAAGCTAAATTCAAAATGAATCAAATTTCTCATCCAAAAGATATATTTACTAAAACTAAATTATATCAAAAGTAATCATTAATATCTCTTATTTATACTTATGCTTTATAACTAAGCTAAATCTAGCACTAAAAGTTAACAGCTTAATCAAGGTCTCTATTTCAAGCCATCTTTCAATTTTTTTTAATTTTTTTTTTAAAAGAGGACACAACACGTGCTAGAAGTCTTCTAGCCCAAAATTCTGAGCGGAAAATTCTCATTAATCTTTTGCTGGAAGTCTTCTAGAAAATGTATTTGGAATGTAAACAACACGTGCACGAGGCATGCATAGGGCGTGCATGGATGGCCTTGATGACGACGGAGATGGAGCCGGCAACGAAGATGATGGAGGCGGTGGTTGGCCTAGACGCGTCATCGATGATTCGCTGGTGAAGATAGCCAAGGAAAGTGCGGAGCTTAGGGCAGGGCGGTGGCTGGATGAAGGAGGAAGAGATATAGAAAAGAGGATAGGCGTGATAAGTATTAAATTTTTAATATATTTTCTAAAAAATACACACCGTGTTAGTTAGTGACATGGCCCTTATAAACAGTCGGAATATTTTCTATATTATTCACCTCTAATTCTCAAAAGCTTTGTAGAGATTCATTACCTATTTTCTTGATAAATCGATCCTTTCCTCCAGCACTCATGGACAGAGACATTCATTAGGAATCCATCCATGCTTCACAGCTAAAGGGAAAAAATATTCATTACGTGCTAGTCCTTAATTTGATTCCTCGTACCAGTCCATGAAATCTAGAAGTAACTCTATAATAAAGCTATTTGTTAGACGAGAAAGTCTATCATAATTGTTAAGTCAGATATAACTCCCAATTACAGTTTCTAGACTAGAACTTTTAAAGAAATTAAACGTTTTCCATTCTTTATTAACATTTTAAATTAGTTTACTACAAAATTAATATGGAAAGTAATTGCAAGCACCAACTAACATTGCTACATAATTTCTCATTGTTGAAATACTAACGTGAAAATGACATGATTTTGCAAATAAGTCAATGCGAGAGAATCTGAAAATAAATGAACAATAATAAAGGACATTAAATATTTATGTCATTTGGTATCTACATTCATGGAAGAGATAATAGCAAATGATCCATTAATAATTGGAGAATTAGAGTTATAATTGCTCACATGCTTGAATATTTTTCACTCCTAAAAATTTAAGCCCTAACAAAAAAAAAAAAATTCAAATTAATAACTTGGTTTAGTGTAAACTCGTGGCACAAAAAATTTATAGTGGCTCACAATTTTTGCCAAAGAAACCCTGTTATATGTGTGCCATTTCAAAGATCAACAGTTTTACACGTCCATCAATGGATAATGCCACGATAACAATTTTAAAAGAGGATTCAGTTAATAATCCTAACTTACAATATCCAATTCAAATCTAATTTGGTACGTGAGCTCAAATTCAAAATATAATTTAACACTCATTCTGACTGTAATTTCCCCTTCTTCTTCTTTTTTTTTTTTTTTCCAAATGCTTGGGTTAGTCCGTAGCCCTTTTACTTCTAGCATTTATTTTCAAATTTTGCAGTTAGTCATAATCTATAAACCTAAAGATTTTATATTTAAAAAAAAAAAGGAAAAGCAACACGCAGAAAAGAAAACGGTACTTTTGAAATGAGATTCACGTCTTCACGTCCGCAAATCTTTATCGAATCCCTTTCTCTTCGGTAACCACCTCGCAACGCCGTGGCTCACGTCCTCACGTACTTGAAATGGGCGACACCCACGTCAGGAGCCTGAGTAACCCTGCGAGGAGCCTGAGTAAAGACGAAAAAGAGGAACCGCCTTTAGGAGATCGTGGCTGAGACCGAGGAGGGAGTCGGGCGGGATCATCAGCTTCGAGAGAGAGGCGATCGGAGGTGGTAGTGCGCCTTCGTATGGAGCGACGCGGTGGTGAAGCTCCTTGCTTCCTTCCTTTGCCTGATGACGCTCCAAAATCTCACGCATGCTTCGGGGACAGTCGAATAGCTTCTGCATATGGTGATGATTGGGAATATGTGGAAGAAGAAGGGCCTGCAGAGATCATCTGGCAAGGGAACAAAAGAACAGTAAAGAAAACCATCAGGTTTTTCGAAGAAGGGATCGGACGTGCAAATATTGAAAGAGGGTAACTCAGAAGATACTGCCTGTTTATGTGTTGAAAACTTGGCATACATTACTTCCTACTTTTTCTTTCTCTGTGTTGGTTTTGGTTTGAATTTTAAATTTGAGGTTCGTAATTCACTGCCAGGATGCTGAAAAGCCGACCTTGAATCCTCTCCCTCCACTGTTCGAAGAATATTTAGAATATAAGAATTGATCGCCAACGTCAGCTCAACAGGTGTTAGAAAATTTCGCTCTCCAAGTGCCTAATTTTGGACTGAGCAGGTAGCTTATTATGATGGTCATAAGTCTAGTTATATTTTTCTGGACTGATTTGTTGAACTTTTTTGTAAAATGTTTTATTTTTGCCTGTCGGTTTGCTTAACAGGATGAAGCTCATTGCTCTTTCATTCTGAAAAATGGAGCTTGTTGGTTTGCTCCCCGATGCCTTTATCCAGTTCATATATCCTGAGCATTTTGGAGCACCAATACTGTTTTCAGAATGATGGACAACTGGTAAGAATAATTAGTGCAATTAAATTTCTATCATAAGATGGCTTTCATTTGCAAACATCTTTCACTGGTTTCATATAAACTAGGGATGCAATTTTTTTATCACAGCCGAGACTTAGGGCTTTTTACTGGAGAAGCAAAAGAAAAACATGAAGTTATATTAATACGAAGGAAATTACATCCATATTTATACCACATTAGATATCGGTAAATATTGCAAAAAAGGAAACAGAATTGATCAGAATCAAGGCAAAACTGAATAAGTGATCCTTATGGCTCACTAGTTGCTTTGTTTGTTTCCAAAGGTTGATTAGCCTAATTGCTTAATGTAACTTAAAGGAGGAGGGATGGAAGTTCGGTGGGAAACAGAAATCCATCATTACTGTTTTTTACCATCCCTTGGGACTTTTAGCTATAAAATTAGATACGGTTGCCTTAGCCCCATCCATGGCATTAGTTTCAAGGAAAGTCGATACATATGAGTAAGGCGTTTCGCGGTGGCTAAGGACCATCTCTCCCACTAGCCAGAGATAGGGTGATGTAAAGGAGGCCTTTGTGGCAAAAGTTGTTGAAGGATAAAATGTGCTGGACAAAGCTGGAGCTGTTCTTTTTTTATGCATTGGTTTGGGAAGCTAGTTATATTACTGAAGATGGAATGATGCAAATTGGGAGGGTTGTCAGTGGAATAATGATTGAAATTTGGTCTTTTCAGGATGGGGTTTGGAAGTCTTTACGCTTAGAAGAGTGCATATTCTGTGGAGAAATTGAAGATCTATACCCGTTTTCTAGGGTTGTTAGTGTTGGGTCAAGTTTGGATTAGAACGAAAATGGTTCGACTCATATTGATCTATTTAATCCATTTTGGCACATTTCCATAGGATGTAAATTTGAAAACCAATACCTAATCCAACTCAACACACATTCGAGTCATATTATTAGAACATATTAATATTTAACCTAACTTAGAAGAACCCTTACGTACCCTTTTAACCCACTTTAACCCACTTTAAGCTCTTTGCGTGCATTTATTCTATGAATAAAAACTTCACATCAAATTAAAAATATAAAATTAGTAAATAAAACAAAGAACGTAAAAAACCTATAAATGAGGGTCTTGGCTTCTAAATCTTCCTCAAGCGGAACTCCAAATAACCAATCTCTAGTGCACAATTTCACGGGAACGAGAACTATGACATTTATTTAAAATGTGCCCTTCAATGCTAAAGGCTGACGTACAGGCAATGTAAGTTAGAAGACAACTCGAGATAGCGATGTGAATTAGCTTCAAATAATCAAGAACATTACAATAAGGTTTTTTCTTTTTTTAAATATCAAGCCTATTTTCCTTCAAATACAAATCCAATTGTGACATTGTAGATTGCAAGGCATAGTGTTTACTTTTGAACGCATTATACTCATCAAGATTGTTTCCAATGTTCTAAAAAATGTCCTCAATTAAAATGTTACCTCGATTGGTTGAAGATGTAAAGCGATAATCTCTCGACATAGAGGTCACATGTTCATCAAAAGAATATAGAGAATTTCTTGAATAATCCGTACAAATTTCACATGATCATCTATGTCCAACTTCAAATAGCAAAGCTCTAACAAGCGTAGCAAGACAACACTATAACCCTTCTAATATTTATCAAACTTCTTTTGCATTGCCATAGGCATAGAATTGATAGCTATGTCCTTACTATCTCTCTCCTTTATCAAACAAAACTAGATTAGCCATACTCAATAGAGATATAAATGCTCCATGGGATATCTAACTCCAAAGAAGAGAGTAAAAATATCATAAAAATGTTGTAACAAGAATGCAATTTCCTTAGCTGTGACTCAATCTTAGGGTAACATTAAATGTGCAAAGAATGGAAGTTCCATATTTTCTTTCTTAGGAGCAACTAGGACGCGATACTTGTATTCAACGAATTGTCAATCATTATTCACATTCTTGCGATATGATTAGCAATTTACATAAACAACATAAAGGCAATTTTGACCAATTCTACCCTTTTTAGCTTTCTATAGGAGAGCTCTTTATAGAATTTTAACCCTTTAATAGCAACTGTACACAAATTGAGCATGAACATAAGCCTTTCTTTATCTATCTTTGTGGTGTTCAAGCAACTTCGATACAAATGGCACTTCACCAGGAAATGCTTAAAAAGGGTATAAATGCATGGTTGTATATCTATAGCTCACATGTAGACTTGCAATGCCTAGGAAGCTCCTTTAAAAGAGCTTGAATGACTGATACACTCCCACCTGCCATGAGCAATTTAATTTTGTAAAAGTTATTACCAAGAAAAGACAAATGGAAGAATTATCAAGATCTTCTATACTATTTTGATAAACTTTTACCCGATTGCAAAACCTTTCCTAAAATCACCAAAAAAAAAAGCCTAGAAGGAGGAGGGGCAGGGGGTTAAAACAAAGAAGCAACCAAATAAAGTTTTCAGATTTGATATTGCCTCTCTAATCCCAATTTAATCAGTTGAAACAAAATGTTGTCTATTAATTGGCTTTAAGATTATATGATGATATAAGATATAGTCAAACTGGGTAAACAAATGAATAAAGCTTATGCAAAAGGAAACTATAAATTCAAGATCGAGTCCAACACTAACATCCTCCAACTATACCATGACAATATTACCATGAATGCTAGGTTTACAACTTCTCTCAACTTGATTTACCAATTGTATGCCTAACATGAACAACTATCTCTCAATTAATTAAAATGAATGGATTCATTCCAACAAAAAAATCATGAGAAAATCAACTTACGATGAACTTCTTACATTGGAACATATTGTATGATGTCTCTAGTGGCTACACGATGTGTAGAGCTTTTTAATCCAAAATAATTGGATTGTTAAGTTCTCTACATCCTCACTATTAGATACTATTTCGATGTTAACACAATAGAAAGTCTAACTTAAATGACAGAAAACAAACCTACCTCCATTTGTGTAAATTCTGCACCTCCAACTCAAACTATCAGAATTGAGACCCTCACTAATGCATCTATGGTTTCTTGTTGATTGGTGAGAACTCCATTCTAAGCAAGGAGGGAAAATTACTATCAGCTGCATAAAGAAACATAAAGAAGCTAATAAAGATTGAATGTTTTTTTTTCTACTTTACATTATTATGAGCAAAACATAGAATTTGCTATGTTATAAGAAAGTGATTGGCCTACAATTTGAGCAACCCCATCGATCAAAAGACCAAATAAAGTGGATCCTACTAGAGAAACATTGTGCTAAGAACCATATCCCAACGAGATATGTGCTAGACTCTATAAATAGTACTATGCTGTTTTCTTGACCTTACTTTATGCATGAAAGATCTTGAGGCTGTTGACTTCTGTTAGCAATACAAAGATTGATTATTAGTAATAAACCATGTGAAATTAGATTTAAATCATGTGGATCTCCCCTTTACATTGGATTGTATGCCTAGAAGTACGTTAGTTAGATTGAAGGTATCTATTTTTAAAATCGGATCAAATTGGTTGGTTCAACTGGTTGGACTATTAGTGGGATTGCAAACCAATCCGCTTGTTGAGATAGGGAAAGGTGGAAGTTCACTCTTTTCAAAAATCATTCTTTGCTGGCTATATTATGGTTGAAAATGTTTCATTCGTTTCCTACCACTCAATATTAAGAAGGTGTCACATTCATAAATTAGATTTAAGTATCACACAACATGGCGTAAATCATGTTGTGGCCCCAGACTTGAATCCACTAAAATAAATGGGTATAGATCCTAAATATTATCTATCTCAGCTTTTCTAAGGTCGTTGAAATGGGTATATTCCTTTTGTCTATATTTTCTTTAAACAAGAACAGAGAATTACATATTTTTCTGTGCATATTATCTTCTAGAATCCAAATTCAGGGTTATCACTTTGGATTATATACAACAAGGGATTGACTTGTTGTTCGTTATTCTTAACATAATGTTGTTCCTTGTACATCACTAGGAAGGGTAAACGATTAGATGATCACCTACAATTTTTATACATGTATAGAAAGCTAAAAGTTGACCTATTAAGTGATCAACTATAACTCATTTACATCTTACCCACTCCACCAAAGACTGTTGGTCCTCATGCTGATTAGCATTTGATGCTTTTCATCCCATGAGTAACTTTGCCAAGGCCACGTTGAATGAGTAGATATTGTCCTTTTCCATTAGCTTGCCACTCGAGTAATACCAAGGATCCATGTACCTACATTTAACAAACCATCAGTGGTACTAGACAAAAACCATCAGTGGTATGACAAACCGAAAATGAACTTACCAGAATGTCTCCATTATGTGCATGGATTCATGCATATCTATATCCAAAGTGAAGTTGGCGAGTCCAAAGTCTGCGACCTGAAATCAAAATGCTAGCTTTCATAACAATAACTTGAATTCAATAAACAACCGATTGATATTATAATGTCATCATACCTTAGTGTCAAAATCAAAGTTCAAAGGATATATTGGAGGACTTTATGTCGCGATGAAAACTCTAGGATTGTCCAAAAGGTCAAATCAACAAAATGAAACCCGAAAATTATTATGGTAATGATAAGTTTTTTTTTTTGGAAAAAATACTCACACTCTTCATGTAAGTAAGCCAAGCCTCGTGTGGAACCTAAAGCCACCTTCATCCTCTTAGGCCAGGGCATGATTGGGCAATTAGTACCTACAATGACATATGGGGCAGTTATAATCAATCAGATTTTGAGCTCTGAAATAACTAAGCATACAGGATAAATACTGACCGTGCAAATGAAAGTCCACTGTGTTGTTTGAGACAAACTCATATACTAGAATTCTGAGTGTCAGAAATGCAATATCCAACCAAAGAGAAGGTGATGATGGTGGATACGGCTGATGATATTGACCTCCGCTCGAAACTCCCTCTCCCCCTATCGACTTTCAGCTTTTAGTTGCTTGATGGCAACTAATTCCTTGCTTGAGAGTACTTTGTTATGAACGAGGGTGTTGTGAGTGGAAGTCAATATCATCAACCATATCCATCACCCTCGCCTCATCTTTTTGGTTGGATATTGTGTTTCTAACACTCAGAATAATAGTTTATGAATTCGTCCCAAACAACACGCTAGACTCTCATTTGCGCAGTCAGTATCTATCATGTATCCTTAGTTATTTCAAAGCTCAAAACCGATTGATTATAACTACCCCATATGTTATTGGAAGTATTGATCACCCTATCAATCCTTGGCCTAAGAGGATGAAGGTGGCTTTAGGTTTCGCACAAGGTTTGGCGTACTTACATGAATAGAGTGAGTATTTTTTTTCAAAAAAAAAAAAAAAAACTTATCATTACTATTATAATTTTCAAGTTTCATTTTTATTGATTTGACCTTTCTGGTAATCCCAAAGTTATTCATTGCAACATCAAGTCCTCTAATATTCTTTTGGACTCCGATTTTGATGCCAATGTGTGAAGACATGGTAATATCAATAAGTTGTTTATTGAATTCAAGTTATTGTTATGAAAGCTAACATTTTGATTCCGGGTCGCGGACTTTGAACTTGCCAAGTTCACTTTTGGTACCAATACGCATGTATCCGTGTGCATAATGGGGAATTTTTCGTAAGTTCATTTTTGGTTTATCGTAGCACTAATAGTTTTTGTCTAATACCACTGATTGTTTGTCTAATATATGTATATTGATCCTTAGTATTACTTGAGTCACAAGCTAATGGAAAAAGCCAGTGTCTACTCATAGTATGCTAGTCGCACGAATTATTTAGTAGTATAAATATTGCAGAGAAGAGAGGGTTATATTTAGCCCATTGTGGCCGAGTGGGAGATAATGGGTTTTATTGTTATTAAGCCGCCCATGTTGGGCTAACCTAGCCCATAACTCAAAAGAGCCCACACCCACAATTTAAAGAAAATAACCACCTAGGTGTTATTTTGAGGGTTACTTCTTAAAAAGAGAAAAGAACATATTTTTTTCTCTTAGTGTGTAGAAGTATAGGATTGTGTATCCTAAAGGAAAAAAAAGAAGAAGAATGAAAAGGCTCTCTTCTTGTGAAGAAAATTATTTCCACTTGATCTCTCTCAAGATGATGCAATAAGTGCATTTAATTCGTGGAAAATAAGATACGTTCTGTTGCATGATGTACTTTTCAATCGGTGATACAAAGTATTTATGGCCCTTTTTTGTATGCAATTTGATGTTACTCGATAGTTTGAGTTTAGAATTTTGAAATTAGTTTCCTTAAAAAACAAACAGCCCATCGTCCAACTTCTTGAGGAATAGAGTGTGACCTTTAACTTGGCAGTAGATGTCACTCGTCTCCTCATTGGGTATGAGATGATGCTGGAATACGAGATCTCGAAATATAGTCCTCGTAGTCGTACAAAACCCATAGATTAATCTCCATAGTTCATCATTCACCCCACCACTAAAATAAAACATGCAAAACAAGGAATAGAAAGTAAGGGAAAGACCTCAATAGCAATTTTAACTGTTGGGAGCTTCAAGCAAAAAAGCCAACTTCTCAAAAAAATTAATGGCAATTATATATGCCTACATAGATACTAGGAATAGACTATTACAAAACTTTATATTGAAACATAGGATTCATACGAATCAACAGCTCCCTCAAAAGCTCATTACTATTTCGAACCTAACGACCTTTTTGAACCAAAAAAACAAAAGAACCAAACGAATTTTTTTGATAAAAAAACATAAAGACAAAAAGACAAAAGTCTGGAGCACCATTAAACAAAACCACCTCATCCACTACCACCGCCACCAGATCGTTTTATCCTTGCCATTCCTACTTGATAGGGGACCAATATCCCCACCATTCCTACTGACACTAATATGTAATATTACTGAGCAAGTAATATATTGTTGAAAAATTTAGGAGACTGTCATTTACAACGGATGTGTAGTTCAAGCACTATTACATATTAGTGTCAGTAGTAGTCATCCTGATATAATTCTTGTAAAATATAATTTTGAGCTCATATTCTTGAAATTTGTCATCCTAAATTGGTATATCTTAAGATCTATATTTAGAAATCAACATAAGTTGTCCTCAAGTTTGTCCTTTTCATTGTATGTGAAAAGGACATGTATATTTAAAAGATAAACCACTTGTATTCATGTGGTTTGCCAATTGAATTGCCAAGAAGAGAGGAGAAAATTGTTGATATAAATAGAGCCTGATTCATCATCTAACTTTAGATCTAGATTTTCCATATCCATAATGATTTTATCAAATTCATCTAGATATTCTAGGATAGGAGTACCTTTTTGCATCTTTAGCATGTAAAGACACTACTTCATGAATAATCTTGTCATAAGATATTTCTTCATATAGAAGCTCTCAAGTTTATTCCACAATCCTGAAACTGTTCCTTCACCTGCAACTTCGCAAAGCACCTTATTGGATAACAACAATTGGATGGTGCTATGTGTCTTTTCTTCCATCTTCTTGATCTCAATCATAGTCATATCATCGGGATAATTTCTATCCAAAACTCTAACCGAACCTTCCTAACACAGGAACACCTTCATCTTGATCTTCCATAGCCCAAAATTGTTTTGGCCATTGAAAAGTGCCACTTTGAACTTAATAGATGCCATCTCAAACAAAAAGACCTAAATTCCTTCACTCTAATACCAATTTGTTGCAGAAAAATGTCGATCAAAGATGCACCAGTCTAAGAACAAGTAGCAAAGAATGAAATAATCAAAATTACACAAGAAGCAAGACTTAAGTCAAAAATCCAAAACAGGAAGAACCACGAGGAGAGAGAGCAGTTTTACTATCTTCAACAAACAACACGAGAGTACAATCCAAAAAGCTCTAAAACCACTTGATGAGCCACAAAATATAAATATCCAACAAGAAGATAAGAAAAATAAATAAAACAAGAAATGATATAGAGGCTAGGGTTAGAGATGTGTATTAAACACATTTCTTTTATAATCTCCCTTTAGAAATCCCTAAAATAAAGGTAAATGATCTAAAATACCCTTATCTCTTAATTTGAAAGTCAAAATTCAACAATTTCAACATTGACATTAAATCTACAAAAGAACATTAAGTCCTAAATTGAGACTTAAATGTCTCACCGCTTACATTTGACATCACATGTTAGATTGATCACGAAAGAGCATGTACTTGTATTATAGGAACATGACCCTCTCTAACTTATTCCAATGTCATCCTTTTTGAAGGCACTTTGGCTCCCATTAAGTCCTAAATTGAACTTTTCATAATTAAGTTGGCTTTTTGTGTTGATGACTTGAAATTCTTAACATGCCATAGACAAGATATTGACTACATTTGGTTGTGGTTATTATTTGTGTATACATTTTTAACGATGACATTTATCAAGCAATCTAGATACATAAATAATTTCTTGGAAAAAAAATTAAAATTAGATACCTCAATTTCATATATTCATTTAAATATGCATTTTTTTGGTTCGGAATTTAAATATGCATTTCATTTAGGAAAGAAAGTTGCATAAATTTCAAGAAGGGCGTAATGGTATTTGCATGGGTTATACTGTATGGAATGTTAACATGTGAGAACCTCACTTTCCTAAATATAGTTGCTCTTTTAATATGTTTTGTTTTTGTTTCATCTATCATGGCATTGTTTGGAATTTAACATGAGCGGAGATTATTGCTCAACCCATTCATTCAAATACTTGCTAGGTTCTTTGGAGCAACTCATGGACATGAACAATATCGATAGGGAATTTTGGTAGTTGAATTTTGGGTATGAGTTGAGATAGTTTGATAAATGTCTAAAGTGACATTTGTTGGTTTAGTTTGAGGATGGAGATTAAGGAATGCAAAGATTAAGGATGAAGAATCAAGGGAATAATCAAGGACAACCCTCCTATAATTTTCCTCATAAATGTCATTTCTTTCTCCAGAGTAATTATGAATTCTAGAGGAAGTCCATTACTTACTGTGATTAAAATCAAATTAACCTACCGCTAATTCTCGGAAAAGAGAAATAGAGGAGTCCCCTCACACACATTTGTGTGCCTTAATTCAAATTATCCTACTAATCATCGCTAAAAGTTTGTCTTGCATTAACCATCATCATCAGGTATAACAAATGGATGAAGTCAGATTTTAGTTGCAATAAATAATGCTTCTCGCGTGGGCATGATTTGCTGTTCAACTGGAGACGGTAGTCATCAATGCTTTTCTGCAGATGCAAGCAATGCTCGAGATTGGCATAAGAGATGAAGTTAACTTCCATGCACAAGAGTATCGTTGTATCTTGTCAGATTTTTTAGTCTGTTAATTAATTTTACACCGATTCAGCATATGCCCATAATACTCTCTTCCTGTAAGAGTCCCTCTCTTCCTCGGGAGAGTTTCATCTCTATCCATGGTGATAGTGTATTCCAAGCCCTAAATCTCCCAGCCTAAATGGATTCTATCCACCTGCCAATCAAAATCCCCTTAACATGAACACATACCACTACACCCTACGAATCCATCTTTACAATGAAATCTTTCCTCTTGTAGCAATGGTCCTACCATCATCTTTCTACCTCCCAATACATAAAGCTTCTTGCGAGAATGGATTTATTCCGGTTACTAGGCAAAGAAATGCTAGTGAAATAGAGATGACATCTATTTAGAGCTCCCTTCATCCATGCTTCTTCCATTCTAGCAATAGGTATTAGAGGGTTTCAAATTGATGCCTTTCCTAGGTAAATTTTGGAGGATGTCCCAAATTTGAACTTGTAAGGAGAAGTTAGAAATGGAGAATGAATCAGTTAAAGAGTGCAAGTTGGCTGCATTATGTAGAAGAATGGGGCAAATGTGGTCAAAGGATTTTGTAGCCAAGGTGTTTGAAGAAACTCCAGAGGATAAATGGAAAGCATGTAATCTCATACTACTTGGGAAACTCTTTTCCAAGCCAAATGTAAACTTCTAAGCCTTTTTATCCTCAATGAATAAGGCATGGAAGACTGAAAATGTAGTGTGTGAGTTAGTGCAATCGGGCCTATTCTCATTCACTTTCAGAGAGGAAGCTGACTTGAAAGGAGTCTCGGATGCTAGCCCTTGGTGTTTCTCGAGGAACTTGCTCATTCTATAAAAACTACAACCAAAGGTACCTATCCACTGTCATGTTTTTACTCATTGTGCATTTTGGGTGCAAGTGTTGGGAATTCCGATAATTCGAATTACTAAAAAGACGATGATGGAGGTGGTCGGGAAGATAGGAAAGGTGGTGGAACTAAAAATAGATGGTAAAGATGGCAGCACATGTAAGGTAGGAATAGCGCGTGTGATGTTAGACTTATCACACCCCCTCTAGCCAGGAGCATTGGTGAATTTTGATGATGATTAAATATGGGTTGACTTTAAGTATGAGAGGCTTCCTTATTATTGCTATTCATGTGGCCGAATAGGCCATTATACCACAAACTGTGAGGGAATCCCTTACGAGGAACCAAGGCTGGGGGAGGAAGTAGTTGTAAATTTCTGATATTGGCTGAAAGCAGAAGCTAAGGAAAATAGTCATTTCTGGAAAATGTATTATGGGGAAGAGATACCTTTTGAGGAACAAGAAACAGTTGCGGAAACTCCACCGGCTGGTACCATGGAGGTCCCGACCAATAATGAGAACTATGAGATGCAATTGGGGCCTCCTATGGAGGCTTAACCCTCATATTTACTTAAGTTAAAAGGGAAAGGTATAGCCAATGAGTCTACAGTAGTGAAAGGAAAAAGAGACAAAGGCTCTCTACTTCTTCTCTCGGATTCTTCATGGGCAAAAACAATGCTCGACAGCACAGCTACAATACACAAAAAGAGTAAGAAGGGCCATATTCCCCCGATGAGCAAGAAAATGAAGAGGGCCAAGAGTTACAATTTATAGGGGATGGATGCAAACTCGATTGATGAGACTCTACTTCTTGAAACACATATCCAAGTGGATGAGGGAGCACATGAATGGGCTTTGGTGGCTAGGCCTAATAAGCCACATGGGGATAAATGAAAGTTTTGAGCTGATACTATTAGGGATTAAGGTCTGCCCTGAAGTTCCAGCATCTCCAAGCCCTTATGGCTCTTGATAGACCCAACTTGGTGTTCCTTATGGAGACGAAGAATAAGAAAACTGTGGTGGACAAAGTTAGACAGCAACTTAAGTTCAATGAGTCGTTTATCATTGATCCAATTGGCACAGCAGGGGGACTAATAGCAATGTGGAATGAGGAATTAAAGGTGAAGGTACAGGAGTATTCAGAGGAGCTGATTGATATTATTTGCAGGGACCCTACTTATGGAACCCTGATGAGCGTATCCTTTCTACACGCATCTACTTATTTCCAAAAGAGGACGTGTTTATAGCAGAAACTTCAAGCAATCCACCATATCAATTCCCTACCATGGATTTGCATGGGGGATTTCAACGAGGTTCTTAATTACTGGAAAAAGGATGGAAGACGAGGGATGGATCATTATCGAATGGTGGCTTTTCGGGAGATGATGAATGAATGTGCATTAATGGATATTGAAAGCAAGGGTTGTGCCTATACATGGTCGAACAATAGAGTTGGGGAAAATCTTGTAAGAGAACGCCTAGATAGGGTGTTATGCAATGTAGAATGGAGAGTGGAGTTTCCAAATGTAGAGGTTGTTGCTTTGCCAGCAATAGGCTCTGACCATAGTCCTCTTATCCTCAATCAATATCCGAATATCATAAGAAGGAAAAAAGAGTTTTGATTTGAGGCATATTGGTTAGAAGACCCATAATACATGGATATTGTTAAAGGAGCATGGAATGATCACCATAACACACTTGGAGACTTAGTACAAAAATCACAATAGGTGGCTGGTGCATTGGGAATATGGAGCAAAGCAAAATTCTCTAATGCACATAAGCAAATTGAGCTTTTAAAGAGAAGACTAACCGTGTTGACTAATAGCCCTGAAGGAGCTAAGTACAGGGAGGAAATCCAACAAATTAAAAAAACGGATTGAACAGTTATGGAGGCAGGAAGAAATGTACTAGAGTATGAGATCCTGCATAAACTGGCTAAGGTGGGGGGATAGAAAATTCTAAATATTTTCATGCTACTACGGTCCAGCAGAGGGTACGGAATAGAATCACAATGCTGAAAATGGATGATGATCATTGGTGTCGGGAACCTGAAGCACTAAAGCAACACATTGGCCAATTTTACCAATCCCTCTACACTACTGAAGGTCTTAGAAATTTTCAACCAGTCCTAGATCAATGCCCACAACTTGTCAATGCGGAAATGAACGAGTCCTTGATGAGGAGGGTAACAATGGATGAAGTGAAAGATGCGGTTTTTCAAATGGGAGCCACTAAGGCACCTGGACTAAATGGGCTTGGCAGGCAATTTTATCATCATTATTGGATTGACACTCAGCAAGATGCATTCCAAATGGTCGATAGCTTCTTCACTATAGGTACCTTCGATCCTAAACTAAATATGACACATATTGTTCTCATTCCAAAAGTAGCAAATCCAGAAAATATCACTCAATGCAAGCCCATCAGCTTATGTAATTTCAGTTTTAAGATTATTTCTAAAGTAATGGCTAACCGTCTTAAGCCATGGCTTCCGGAGATTATTGCAATAGAATAGAGTGCTTTTGTGAGTGGAAGACAAATATAGGACAACATCTTGATAGTTCAGGAGATGCTACATCAACTTCGCATTTGAAAGAGGAAAAAGAAAGTTAAGGCAATTCTTAAATTAGACATGCAAAAGGCCTATGATCGGGTTGAATGGGATTTCTTATGTGAGTGTATGAAGAAAATGGGATTCGCAAGGAATGGGTTTAGTGTATGAAATAGTGCATTTCCACGATATCCTTCAGTGTGAAAATTAATGGGGAGTCGATGCGACAGTTCCATCCATCCCGAGGCATAAGACAGGGAGACCCACTTTTGCCTTACTTAGTTATTATCATGGCAAATGTGCTATCCATACTAATGAGCAGGGCAATATCAAATGGAAACTTGAGGGGAATCAAAATAAATAGGTGGTGTCCAACTATTTCTCATCTATTATTTGCCGATGACGCCATCTTCTTCTTAGACAGAATGGTTATGGAATGTCAAAACCTGGCGAATATCCTAAACCAATATTGTTATGCATCAGGGCAGGCCATCAACTTAAACAATTCAGGTATTTTCTTCAGCCAAAATTGTCCACAAACTTTAAAGAGGAACTTGGCAAATCAATTAAGAGTCCCTATCATAGACAAGACAGGCAAATATTTGGGAATTCCGTCTAACTAGGGGCAATCAAAAAAGTATATGTTTGCATGGATCCTAGCAAGGGTTAACTCGAAGCTAGAGGGCTGGAAAGAGAAATTGTTGACTAAAGCAGGGAAAGAGGTACTCATTAAAACAATTGTACAAGCTCTACCATAGTATGCAATGTCTATTTTCAAGATACCGACATCTATTTGCAAAGCAATAGAAAAAAGAATTGCGTGCTTTTAGTGGAAACAAAACGTTGACCGAAAAGGAATTCATTGGAAGAACTGGGAATCTTTGAGAACAAGGAAGGATATAGGAGGATTGGGGTTTCGAGACTTAGCTTCTTTCAATAAGGCTATGCTTGGGAGACAAGCATGGCGACTTGTTCAGGCTCCAAATTTCCTATGGACAAAAATTGTTAAAGGTATTTATTACCCACAATGAGAGTTTTGGCATGCTGGTAAGGGTACTCGCCCCTCATGGGGATGGCAAAGTTTGCTAACAAGGAAGGGAAGTGATTGAATCGGAGATGAGATAGCTGGTGGGTGATGGTAAGCAGATCAGAATCAAGGAAGATGTTTGGCTACCCGGAGGTCGTATTGGAGGAGCTGCAACTCTAAATGAGCCAAAGATTGTCGAGGAATTGATTGTACCCAAAGAAAAAGAATGGAATGTAGTAAAGCTAAAGGAAATGTTCGACGAGAATGTTATCCATGAGATCCTTTCAATACCGCTCAGCTCCAATCCATCAATGGACGGGCTTGTGTGGATGGGCAATAATACGAGCTCCTATTCGGTCAAAAGTGGCTACAACAAAATATGCTCCTAGAACAAAAAACTTAAGGCTAACCAAGCATCATAGTCATATCAGCCACCCCAATCTCTATGGACCACAATTTGGCAAACCCAACACTACCCAAAGGTTCGGTTTTTCATATGGAGTGTATGCAATAATGCGCTACCGACAAGAGAAAATCTCTACAGGAGGAAAATAGTACCTGATCCACTCTGCTCAATTTGCCACGATGCCCTAGAAACTCTCGAGCATCTCCTCCTCTTATGTTCCTGGACGAAAAGTATATGGTTAGATCCTCGCATTAAATTGAATACAGTTGTTGAGAAAGTTACAGGGATGGATAAATGGATCTCAGAGAACTTGCTTCACCAGAATGAGCGGAAATCAAACACACTCCTTTCAAGTATTTTATGGTCGATATGGAAAGCAAGAAATGCATGGGTTTTTAGATCTAGCAGACTAAAACCACACAAAATTGTGGAGGAAGCTAGTTATGATCTTGAACTCTATAGAAAATGGAGCTTCAGCACTACAACACAGAACCAAAAGGAAAGGAAAGGTTTGCTAAAGGAGGAGTGGTACCACCGACAACAAGCTCACTGAAATTAACTGTGGATGGGTCTTGGTGTTGCGCCTCAAAATAGGGAGCGGTTGTTGGGATTTGCAGAGACCATCGCGAGCGTCTTGTGGGTGGATTCGCCAAGAAATTCTTTGCTTCGTCTGCCCTTGTCATAGAAACCCTAGCTCTAAAGGAGGGTTGCACTTCATGGAGAAGACACACACAGAAGTTCTTTAGTTCAATGTACCGGGTCAAACAAGTACAGCAGTTCCTGTTCAGCTCGTGACTGACAATTCGACTGGAGGAAATGCTATCCTGGGCCGGGCTGAAGTTCCATGGGTTGTCTAGTCAGTGGTGGCAGATTGTCAACAAAAGCTAGGCTCTTTACTTGGAGTGTCCGTTGCCGTTTGTCCACAAGAAACAAATCGGGCTGCGGATTGGATCGCGAAGGCTTGTCGAGACGATTCCCTTGCAATGAACTAGCTGTCTAATCCTTCTCACTGTCTTACATGTCTTTTATGTTTGGACTTGGGTAAATGTCCTCGTTTTGTTCCTACAAAGTAATGAAAGAAATCTTATTCGACCAAAAAAAAAAAAAAATCAATTTTACACCTAATAGTTAATTACCGCAGCAAATATAATATTTAAGTAGAGACTACACCTTGTCCATAATGAACGCTTTTGTTGGAAAAAAGAAACAAACAAATAATGAGCCCAATTTGGCTGTTCTTTACTGTGGATGCTTGCTTTTCTTTAGCAAAACAATGATCAAGCTAGCTGTGATGAACGACATGGGACTGATGTGAAACCTAAAAAAAAAAGTTCAAGTAGCTCTACCAGTTGGCGTCAATTATCGGTAACAGAATCGGTTCTTGGGGGTTGGTTATCAATGGAGAGAGAACAGAGATTGGGAGGGATCGATTGAGACAGATAGAGTCGAGGAAGATACACACTTGACTGAGAAGAAGAGATATATACGCAGCCGGAGGAATTTCTTGTTTTGGTGAGCTCAAGCTTCCGGCCGGTCAATCTCTAATATACACTCTCGGTTTTTGGGGGCTATTGAGAAGAAGAAGAAGAAGAAGAAGAAGAAGAAGAAGAAGAAGAAGATTCATTCTGGGATATGAACAGTCGTGAACCAATCACACAAAGCCAGAGCTATATTCTGATTGTCAACCATTTCTGACATCGCTGTCCCCACCGTCGCCAATCGAAGCTCTACTTTCTTGGCCAGGTAATTTTCTCTCCTTCATACCCTGTTTTGCCCTGTTTTTGTTAATAATTCGAATTCCGAGCTTAATCGGTAGACTTGTGAGTAAAACAAAGCAAACTAATTTTTTTTTTTCATGATAAATCATGTCAGGTAAGATATCAATATGCCATGTTTAGGCTGAAAGTTGCACTAAATCCCAATCAGGAGCCTACATTCTAAACTGTACGTCACATGTTCGACTATTTGTTGGAAAGAAGTGATAAAGCCAGGTTCATCTAATCGATGTTTAGAGTTAGGTTCACTTATTGTTGAGCCACGTCTGACACCGAGATTTCCTTCATTTTATGTTCGGATTTCCAGCGCCGTTTTGTCCATGAGGCAGAAGCATTAATCTTTTTATTTTTCCTCTTTATTTCCTAGCGAGGTCTTCAAATGAGGATTCATTATGTCAGCTCCTTATTCCCCTCTTTTTGTTATGTATGTGTGTAGTTTACATTTGCGCTGGCTGTTGATTGAGAAATGTCGTGTGATGACAAGTGGCGGTCGGCAATGATTCTTGATGGCCGGAATCAATGATCGGAATAATTGCCCGGTGGTCCAGAGAAATGTTGATGGCTGGAAGTTGTGGCTGGCAGCAGTGGAGAGGGAAGAAAACCAGCAAATTGCGACTCTAAAGGATTGTGATATTTTGATTTCCGATTGCAAGTTGTGATTAAAGACCATCTCATCAAGCCATTTAGACTTCTAATATAGACTCTAGAAGTAGCAAATACTAGCATAAATGCACATCTTGTTTGCCTTTTCTCACATGATATGCTTAATCCCATTTCGTATCATTTATCGACAGTACAAATGTATTCATGGGCAGAGCATTCCTTGTGAATTTATAAAGACATACTATCAAGAAAACCAGCAAATTGTGACTCTCAAGGACTCGGACACATTGTGGCAGGTGACCATTAGGACCATCAACGCTACGATGTAGCGAACTTTTGTGTTGGTTGGTTCGAGTTTGTTGATGAAACTTGTCTTGAGTGAAGGGGATGTCTGCATGTTTGAGCTCACTGATAGGGATGATGTTTAGGTTGAACTAGGATGAAACATTGGAAGTCACTTTAGGCCATATACTAGTTGAAAGCAATTTGTGCCACCATTATGTTGTGATGAAACCGGATAAAAGTGCATTTATATTTGTAATCGTGCTCTTTCTGAGCAAGTTATGATCTTAACATTTCTAGGCCTGGCCACTCCCATACAATGGATGTTCGTGAAAGAGTCCTGCACACATTTTCTATTTTAGGCATCTCTTGAGCTTGTCACGCTTTTATCATTGCCTTTTTTTTTTTTTTTTTTTTGGAAAGGATCTCTGGTTCAGCACTCGCCTTGGTTCCAGGTTACTAAACTTGGTTTTGTATTACAAAAGTATGTCAAAAGTGACGTGTTCTAGTTCTAGAAGGGATGGGGAAATTTATGCAGCATACCATCACTCATGGTCACCTGATAGTTTTCAAATATGGGAGAGACTCACTCTATACTCATGTAAATATATTTGATAAAAGTGCTTATATAGATACATTATCCCTCAAGCAGTGATGAAATTTAAAATCAAGAGAGTAAATTCCATCTTCATCTTGCCCTAGAGTCCATTGTTTTCCCAAATTGATTTGGTTATTCATTGGGATCACATGAGATGTTATTTTCCTTTAAGTGTTAATGGCTAAATGTGTAAATTTATGTTTTTAAAATTTCATTTTTTTAATTCATGGATTCATAAGATTACCAATTCTAAAATAAAAGATTGTATTTTTCTCTTATACTAATTAGGTGTAAAGAAAATCACTATTATTCATAGACTAAGAGGATGTGGTGGAGAGGAGTGTTAGCAACTCTTGAAGTGTTACCATTAGAGTTCAAAAATAGTGTGCAATATCATAGAGTCTATGAGCACTGTGTTGTGACATTTTGACTACAAATTGCAAGTTGGGGTTGAACGCTTCTTTTACCCAGTGAAGACTGTTGAATGAAACTCCTGAAACTAGTAGATATAAGCATGTATTTACATTTTGTTTGCCTTTTCTCTTTATTGTTTGTTTGTATTCATTCTTTTCCTCATCATATGTTGGTTAGCAAAAATCAACATGGGCAAGAGTGTTCCTTTTGAATTCATAAAGAGATACAATCAGAAAAACCAGCAAATTGTGACTTAGGTATCTAGACAATTCATGGCCGGTATCCAGCAAACATCTCTGGTGGTTGGCCCACGTTTATGAGAGAAGCTTGTCTGAACGAAGGTGTTGCCGCGTGTTTGAGCTCATTGATAGGGACAATTTTATGGTCAAAGTCTCCATCTAGATACTGCTAGTAAGAACCTCACTTAGGTGATTGATATGAGCATCAGAAGCGTCATTTGAGGCCATATATTACTAAAGCAATTCATGTCTCCTTTAATCAATGTAGATGAATCAATTGAAGGTGCACTTACTTTTGGATTTGCTTCTCCTTTCTAACCTAGTTACAGTCTTATCAGAATTCTTCTTTTCTTTAGTGCAGGTTAGGAAAAATAGTCTAAATGTCCAAGAGCCCTCTTGAGCAGCTTTTTAATGGTTCCACGTGCCCGAGGCCTCTCACTGCCCTTGATAAGCTAGAGAATTCAAATCGGAGGTATCCCTTATTCCAAACGGTGACTAACTTGGTACTTTCTCTGGCTGCCTAGGCTAGGGAAGAAGAGGCGACACAAAATGTCCAGCTTAAGTACTACAACAGGCCTAGGCTTGGGATTACTGAGCTCGCTACAACAGCACAGCAACACGAGTTGGATATTGCTCCCCTGCAACAACTGGCTCACGAGAGCTATTGCAAGCAGGTTCAAACTTATGATTGGAAATGAAGAAAATGTGGTTCGACTCTAGGCCTTAAAAATTAGTCCAACAACCTCAGTGGTATGAAAAGAAGAAAAGAAGATTTCCTTTTTGTCAGGGAAGAGAATATTACTTGCTTGATTTGTATATGTATCCATCTAGGACCCCTAGTGCAGCTTTTCATGTTTGTTCGATGCATATTGCAGTGTAAGATTGGTGACTCGGATATTCACCAGATTCATGCATGTCTCTATATTGATTGCATGTGCTTATTTAGTCTAAGAGCACATGATTGTGGTATTTTGTTTTCAGATTGCAAGTTGTGATTAAAGACTTTCTCATGAAGCCATTTAGACTGCTAATATAGACTGGGAACTAGCAAATACTAGCATAAATGTACATCTCGTTTGCCTTCTCTTTAGTTTGTGCTTGCATTCCTATGTCTTATCACATATCAGCAGGTCAAATGTCTTCATGGACAGAGCGTTCCTTGTGAATTCATAAGAACATACAGTCAAGAAAACCAACAAGATTCTGAAGACCTCATGGACCTTGAAGATTCAGAGGGTTCTCACCAGAAACTAAGGGCTAAATTTGCATTTACCTTCTTATCAGCCTTCCAAGATGTTGAATTCCTTTTCAATTTGTGAGTTTCGTAGTACTTAAATAGCACGCTCACTGATGCGACTTTTCAATTAAGTATGCTTGGAACCAAAAAGGACTCAGCTTCGAACATCATAGAGTAATAGAAATTCTGAATTGCTCCCCAAGATAATTTGGAGGTGTGACTTATCCTTTTATACGTTATGTACGTGCAGATGACATGATTCTCCTAGTCACTTTTCAAATTCTTAAGACTTCGATAGATGAGCTTTTGGTGCGTTGGTTGATGGCATTGACATGGGTGGCTTGATATGAAGAGCGTGTAAAATTCGGTTTCCACGTTTACACATTGATTCGCAAATCATTCATTTTGTAGTAACAAGAAAAAATTCACGTGTGCCCATGAGAATCCCCTTCTCCTTACCGCATGTGAGTCCAAACAGCCTAGATGTAAAGTGAGCCCTTCTGGGCCGGTTTTCGTTATTGTACTCATCAGAGGCCTCTCACTGCCCTTGATAAAGCTAGAGAATTTGAATTGGGGTGTCCATTTTTCAAATTGGTGATTTGGCAATATCTTGTTATGAAAGGAAAAAAAGATGTAATGGCCTTATCTCCATTCGTCGCCGGTATATCTCAAATATGAAATGACAAGACATGTTACTTTTGTTTAAGTGTCTGTGGCTAACCGACCATCCTAATGACCGAGTAATGGAACTTGATAAAATGGCAAGAACGGCAATCGTAATATAACCTTTATGTCTACAGATATCGATTTAAATTATTGATGAGTGCATCTACGTCAAAAAAATCTACTTCTCTAGTGGGGTCGTCAATTTGTCTTTTGACTACCTTTTTAAAGTGGAAATCATGATGGCGCTTCTTGAAAACGTTCGGCCTGGAACGCAAAAGACTAAAATGTCATTTGAAGTATCCACCGTTTAAATTGTCCTCCACACATATGCATGCACTGAAACACTAATAGAACTGACTTTTATTGGGCAAACAAAAAAAAAAAAAAAATCCGCCTTTTCCATTTTCTCTCTCTTTCTCTTGTCTATCGTCTTCGATCTTTTCTTATTTAATGTAAACACTTCGATATTTGATAAGAGATTCTGATTTGAAGCTTCTCACCTACTCTTCCCATTTAGAAAATCTGTCCGTATGAAATTTTTTATCTAAAAAGCATCTTCGCCTTATGAAACACACCAAAAAGAAAACTGATATGTTTAAAAGATTGGAGCATAAGTATGTTCCAGAATATCAAATTATATTTATGTTTTCTTTCTGTAATTTTTCCAAAATATCATATCCGAATCTCCAGTTCTCAATTCTTTTTATTTGAACTCTCATTACTCCATAGAAGAGACTGTTTCCCCAAGTTAATTTGGTATGAGATTTAATGTAGATGAGTTCATATGTCAGCAAACTTAAAATTTTATTTATTCAAACAGTAACAGACTATGGTTTTAAGACATTAAAAGTTATTTATTTCCTTTTATATATAATTGGATATTCTGCGTTTGTAATGCTAGAAAATTTTTCGAGATGGTTGCACAAGCGTTTCGCTAGCGTTTTTAATTTTATATGCTTCACTACAACATCCGGACCCCTGGAGTACCAAAAGTTGGCACAAAAGAACACTTAAGTGTCAAAAGTTACGAAAGTAACATTTAAGTGTCAAAATCGGTGTAAAATGGATTACTTAAATGCCAATCTGGCCAAATTTTAACCAAAATACTAACGTGACAATTTTCCGGTAAAGTAAGTGTAAAACAGCGTCATTTTGCATGCTAATGTGGCTAAACAATATAAAAATGACATCGTTTTAGTGTTGAAGTGGTAAAAAATTAATATAAAAATTACTTTAATTTAATTTAAGACTAAACTTATTTAAAACATTTAAAAATACAAATACAAATATTAAAAAAAAATTAAAACAAGAAAATGGAGGTGGCTGAGGGTTGAGTCATCCTCCCGCCGCCGGGAAGGAAAGGTTGATGACAGAGGGGGAGGGTCCATTAGGGACGCTAGGGCTTGGCGACCCCGACCAACTAGCGACAAGGGCCCGTGAGCTCTAGCCCTAATCTGGGGCAAGGGTTGTGGCCCTCGCCCAGTTCGACAAAGGGTTGCCGCCCGTTGGGGGACCTCCCAATGGGCGGCGACCCTTGGCTGGATTGGGCGAGGACCGCCAACCCTCACCAAGATCCGGCGAGGGTCGCGACCCCTACTAAATCTTGGCAAGGGCCACCGATCCTTGCCCATATCTAGGATGAGGGCTTGCGAGCCTCGCTCAGATTCAACGAGGGTTGGCGACCCTCGCTCGATCGAGCCAAGGGCTGCCGCTCGCAAGGGGGTTGCCTTAGCAGGCAGTAGCCCTTGGCCTGGCTAGGCGAGGGTTATAGCCCTCACCGCCGATCGGCTGGGGTCGCTGACCCTCAACCAAGGCTCGGTGACCCCGGTTGACCCTCCCCCACCTTCCGGCAATGGTGGGGAGGCGGCGGCGACGGCAAGGGCTAAGCCCTCAGTCACCAACTGCCTTCCTCCTCCACTTTTTAATAATAATAATAATAATAATTAATAATTATTATTATAATTATTATTTTATTATTATTATTATTTTATTTAATTTTAATTAATTTTATTAATTTTATATTAAAATTCAAATGATACCAAAACGGCATCGTTTTTGTTTATGTTTTTTGCTAAATCAGCTTGCCGGAGAGCCACGTAAGTGAGAAAATTATTTAAAAAAATGTCACGTAGGATTTCCGGAGGAGTTCGTTAGATGTGGCACTCAAGTGTCTCATTTTTCTTTAAAAGTGGCACTTAAGTGCCACTTTCGTAAGTTTTGGCACTTAAGTGTCCATTTATGCCAACTTTTGGTACTTGAAGCGTTATTTTGTCACTGCATCTCTATAGTCTTTTTATGAGAACAATAGTTGTTGCTAAATAGAAGGACAGAAGCTCATTGTTTGATTCAACTTGTTAACTATGTAAAATACAATTTCTTGTTAGAGTAAAGAGAAATCAACATCTTACAAAATATGGTTTCTATATTGAAAAAATAGTGGCCATCTAGGCTCCACCTAAGCTAATATTATGCATTCCTGATTAGATAGATTACTCATATAAGATAATATTCTGTTTGCCCCGTATACCTTTCTTTTGGTTGACCATTATTTGGTTCGGTTGATTGATTTTTGTTGATATTACACCAATGAAAAAGAACACGACCAAAATAACATGTTTTTAATTTTAATGACATGAAAATCATTTACATTACTATAGATAAATTTACCAAGTACATGTAACACTGTTAAGACGAATGCGCGATCTTATCAATAGGTTAGAAATCGATTGCCACGGTTTGCTTTAAATATTATTCAATGGCAAAAGATTGAATTTTACGTTTGCGTCGGTTGACAATAGAAGCACATCTTAAATATTAAAAAATAAAATCCCGAGAGTGCACTGATCAATCATAAAGGGGTCTTGCCTTTTCGGATGCTATAAGAAAATTAAATTCATATGTGCTACTTTGGTAGGGTGGTTCCCAAATGTATCCTATATAACATTTCCTTAAGTGACCAAAAAGATAAAATGCTAAAATTCCCTTTCTAATTTAGTTATCTTCCCACATTCCACATTTTTAGCTTGCGGTTACTTTTCTTTTGTATGCTTTATTTTTCCGGTTCCTCCTAAGGTCTGTGTGTAGAAAGGGCTCTGAATTTGATTTTGCTCATCACTGTGGTTGTGGGTGTAAATTTTCTTTTTGAGAAATTGTACCCTATGATGCAAAATTATGCACTAACTCGCAAACAAAATCAATGCGAGAATCTATCTCTATATAATTATATAGTAGTCCCTTTCCATTTTTTTTTTTTTATTTTTTTTTTTTAAAAAAAGGGGACACAACACGTGCTAGAAGTCTTCTAGCCCAAAATTCTGAGCGGAAAATTCTCATTAATCTTTTGCTGGAAGTCTTCTAGAAAATGTATTTGGAATGTAAACAGCACGTGCACGAGGCATGCATAGGGCGTGCATGGATGGCCTTGATGACGATGGAGATGGAGCCGGCAACGAAGACGATGGAGGCGGTGGTTGGCCTAGACGCGTCATCGATGATTCGCTGGTGAAGATAGCCAAGAGAAGTGCGGAGCTTGGGGCAGGGCGGTGGCTGGACGAAGGAGGAAGAGATATAGAAAAGAGGATAGGCGTGATATGTATTAAATTTTTAATAAATTTACTAAAAAATACACACCGTGTTAGTTAGTGACATGGCCCTTATAAACTGTCCAATATTTTCTATATTATTCACCTCCAATTCATTACCTATTTTCTTGACAAATCGATCCTTTCCTCCAACACTCATGGACAGAGACATTCATTGGGAATCCATCCATGCTTCACGGCTAAAGGGAAAAAATATTCATTACGTGCTAGTCCTTATTCCTCATACCAGTCCATGAAATCAAGAAGTAACTCTATAATAAAGCTATTTGTTAGACTAGTTTGCCTATCATAATTGCTAAGTCAGGCGTAACTCCCAATTATAGTTTCTAGACTAGAACTTTTAAAGAAATTAAACGTTTGCCATTCTTTATTAACATTTTAAATTAGTTTACTACAAAATTAATATGGAAAATAATTGCAAGCGCCAACCAACATTGCTACAGAATTTCTTGTTGTTGAAATACTAATGTGAAAACAACATGATCTTGCAAAGAAGTCAATGCGAGAGAATCTGAAAATAATTGAAGAATAATAAAGGACATCAAATATTTATGTGGTTTGCTATCTACATCCATGGAAGAGATAATAGCAAATAATCCATTAATAATTGGAGAATTAGAGTTATAATTGCTCACATGCTTGAATATTTTTCACTCCTAAAAATTTAAGCCCTAACAAAAAACAAATTCCAAATTAATAACTCGATGGCACAAAAAATTTATAGTGGCTCACAATTTTTGCTGAAGAAACCCTGTTATATGTGTGCCATTTCAAAGATCAACAATTTTACACGTCCATCAATGGATAATGCCACGATAACAATTTTAAAAGAGGATTCAGTTAATAATCCTAACTTACAATATCCAATTCAAATCTGATTTGGTATGTGAGCTCAAATTCAAAATATAATTTAACACTCATTCTGACCGTTTTTAATTCCAAATGCTTGGGTTTGGTTAGCCCTTTTACTTTAGCATATATTTTTCAAATTTTGCAGTTAGTCATAATTTATAAACCTAAAGATTTTATATTTTTTTTAAGAAAAAAAAAAACAAACGCAGGAAAAGCAACACGCAGAAAAGAAAACGCTCACGTACGTACTTTGAAATGAGATTCACGTCTTTCACGTCCTCAAATCTTTATCGAACTTTCCCATAAAAATGTTTTTTCTCTTCGGTAACCACCTCGCAACGCCGTGGCTCACGTCCTCACGAACTTGAAATGGGCGACACCCACGTCAGGAGCCTGAACTTTCTAGAATAATAATAGGTTTTATAAATATGGATCGGGTTGGGTATGGGTCGAGTACGAGTCGGGTCGAGTATGAGTTACTAGATTTATACTACAAGAATTAGGGGTGGCTAATGGGTGGGTCAAGTCGGGTATGGATCGGGTCAAAAATGGGTCAACCCATATTTAACCCATTTAACCTGTTTTGACCTATATTCTTGTAGTGTAAATCTAATGATCCATACCCAACCTGACCCGTACCTAACCCATACCCGACCCCACCCGTATTGCTAAAACCTATTAATATTTTAGGAAAACTCACTTCTACTGTATGTTAATTGGATTAAAGCTTCAAATTAAATTTAAAATAGTAAATAAAATATAAAATTTTAAAAATCTATAAATTGAAATATCTATAAAAAATTAGATTAGGCACATCCTTCTCTTATTTGAAATGAACTATCATTGAATAACTAAAAACTGTAACATGAAATTTTTTTAACTAAACCTAAAAAAGCTCATTTTTATGATTTTTTTTAATAAAAAGAAGTATTGTTAAAACATTTTTATGCAATACAAATTTAATGGAAAATGAGTTAAATGGGTTAATATGGGTCGGACCATTTTCGACTCGACCCAAACCGATTCTATCCACCCATTTGATGGTCCTAGCCTAAAGTAAGGGTGTTGTGGGCTAGAGACCGAGGCTCGATCCACCGAGCCGAGTTAAAAATCAATACATTTAAATGTTTGGGCCATACTCAATCCGAGCTCTAAGTCTAACTTGAGAAGGGAACCCAATCTAAAGTCCACTTTTTTAATTAATTTTTTTTAGATAATAATGATAAGGAGGAGAAAAATATCATTAATCATATCCTAAATCTTGTCAAGACATTAACATTTTTACAAAGAAAAAATGCAACTTTGCTCTTCACTTCTCATTCGACCCTTGTTTTGAAAAACAGTGCAATTGCCTTATTATCACATCAATACCATGATACGCACCAAGCGCCATTAAAGTCAAAGGAACCAAGCCTACGAATGGGAACAAAATTGAGGACGTTGCACTCGAAGTTCATAGACTCTTAGACAAACCAGCACCACGTCGATATGTGATTCAAGCACTTCAAATGCGGAGGGTTCTTTTTGCTGATCCTTTCTTTAAACATCTCTCCCTTCCCCCTCTCTATGACAGCGACAATGCAAATTAAAAAACTGCAAGAAATCAAAAACTCAAAATGCGAAAAAGCTTCAATAGCTTAATTTCATGATGAATTTAGGAATGCAAAGACAGATTGTAAGCTAGAGAGAACATATCGGCATTCAGGCCATCATTGGAGGGTATAAATATGGGCATGGAGATGTAAAACAGAGGAGCAAAAAAGTTCATGTGTGCAATTCAAACACCCATGTGGGAATTAGATATCTCTATTGAGTATGGCAGATTCGATTTCATTTGATAAAATAGAGGAATAGTGAGGACATAGCTATTAGTCCTATGCCTAATTCACAAAATTTATAATAGAATTATGAATTTTTGAACTATTTTTCTTGCACAAAATGGATAGTATGCCCACCACGTCTGCATCTTGCTTCACATCTATGATTGGTAGAGGCAACTTGACAGGGCTTCGCCATGTGTCTCAGTTCATCAATAATTATTGTTTTGTTGACTATCAAAAAGAAGATGTAACATCTCAATATACCTTCAGGAAAAAAGCTTTAGAAAAGTGTTAAACCTATTGCACCTGTACCAATTTAGTCATAAGCCTTGTGACCTAGAGTCAATTTAGTCATTCAGGCTAATTTTGTTCAAATATTATTAATGTGGATGTTGGTGGCCTATGTGGTACGAACGGTACTAGCATGGATAACTTTTAATTGTAATTTAACTTTCAATCGGTTATTTAATTGCAAAAGTCCTAACATAATATGGGAAAGACCCATATGGCAAATCAAAATTCATATGTCTAGAGAAGAAGATTGAATTTTCACAGTAAGGTTATTTTTCTACTGAATATGGAATCTTGATGTGAGTCTCTATTTGATCCGCAAATGGAAATGAAGCAAAAGGAAGAAGATAAGCCCCAAGCCCATAGAAGAGTGCATGTGCTCGGTCCTTGTAACAAGCTCCAATTCCAGTCACAGGTGTCTCAAAATGGTTTGTGCGGCTTCTTCTATAAGCTATTTGCTTTGCACATATGCCTCGTGATAATCATTTTAGTCCTAACTTCAAAATGTTTAGGAGGTTGAGTCCAATTCCATGTGCAAATGCTGCTGGAAGATTGGCCTAACTAAATTCTTTCTCAGGACATGCAATATCTCTATATTGCACTTCAAATACATGAGGTTATATTGAATGATTCATAAATACACACATGCTCCTAAAATGACCACAATCTTGTTTGGTTACTCAAGAGTGCAACTTTCGAAAGTTTGATCCAAGTGAGGCCGATCAAGTCCTCACATGTAGTGCTTGAGCATGACCCCATTCGGTAAACACAGGGTTCGTGAATGGATTAGACCTAGTGAACATTTGGGTACTAAGTGTGTTTGGTTTTGAGAGTTAGGGCGTGCTTGGAGGGCAATTTAGTCACTTTATCCACAAGGTTTTATCTCTAATACATAATGGCATTTTTAGAACTGAAGGAGGGAAAGTAGCGATGAACTAAAAGGGGAGGAACCCATAGTTCAGACCTTGAAGTTTAAAACGATCAAAGTAAAATGTCCAAAACAATTAGAAAACCAGAACAATTATGCCTTTAGATATCACATTGTGCAAAATATACAATTCTTATTTTTTGTAGCTATAATGTGCATATGTATGTATAAAGATATATTTAGCATGATTTTGTATTTCCTTTAATCAAAAGTAAGAAATGAAATATAGTAGAATTATTATAACTAAAACACGGTACATCAATCATTGAAATATCTCTCTTAATCAATTTATATGTGTTGCATACTATGTGTTTGGTCCATCTATTTTTTTAGAGAGTTTTGTACGTTTGGAGCCCATCTTAGTTTCCAAAAAAATGATTGGTTGGCTGGACATTCCATTGTTTTGTGTCTATGTAAATATGCCCTATCAATCACAAAAGTTGAGCAAGAGAGAAAGGTGATATCATCTAGCATATCCATCTAAATGAAACATAAGAAATTTTTTTTTTTTTTTGGTTAATAATAGTCTCTAATCACTGGAAATTCTCTCATCGTTCGATATCATCCTCCATTTTGTTTGAAACTTTAAGAAATTGGCTTGGTTTGTTCCTATATGTTAAGTGCAACATCATGTCACATGCCTTTTCTTTTTTCTTTTCTTTTTCTTTTTACATGGATTGCAGGGTGAGTGTTGGCTGAGGAAAAAAAATGTTATGGTGATGATAGTGTGGTGAGCACCAAGTCTAGTACAAGAACTGGATTCAGCCGATCTAGACCAATCGGTTTAAGGTCGATTTTAGGAAGAACATGTTCAATTCTTGATTTTGTGAACCTAGAAATGGCCTAGGACCATTTAGTTCATAGTTCCAACATTGAAATCATTTCAACTAATCCGGTTCCCAATTTGAACCGGTTCTGAAGCCTTTCCAAATATATATATTGCCCTTATAGAGAATCGAAACCATAGTCTTCAACATGAACAAATGCCAACATAACCGTTCAACAAACTTTTTTTTTTTTTTGGTAGTGAGATTATACAACTTTTATTTTTTTATTAGAATTTGCTGTTTTACCTAAGAATAAAATTTTCCAAACTCGACCAGTTTGATTCACTATTTCAATCTTTTGAAACCAACACACCTTAAAATCAATTTTCAGAGCTGGTAGATTTTTTATTTTTATTTTTTCAAGTTAGTGGAATAAACTTTTTCTCCTTTTTTTCTTTTTTTTCCTTTTTACTTCTCATCCTTTTTTCTCATTCCTCAGCTGTTAGTGCACTCCGTCGATCATCACCGTCAATACCTGCACTACATTGATCACCTCCCTCCACTCTTCCACTCTCTCCGTTTGTAATGTACTCTATTTTCTCTCCTCCCCAAGAGAATCAAAGACAATCAAATATTGACAATGAGGGACCCAAAGTTATTAATTCAAAGCATATAAGTATATAAATATCAATACGTACCAAAAGATGAAAAGATCTCTAACAAACAAATACATGTTTTTTTTTTTAAGTTAATAAAATAGTGGAAATCATAGGAATATTAGCAATAGCTTTCAAAAATGAATATATATAGAAGAGTTTGGCTAGAATGCTCTAATGTAGATAAGATCTTAAATAATATAAATCGTAAAAGATGCAATGTAATAATTAAAAACTAGTCGATAAATAAAGATGATCTAATTTGCATCTACTATACCCAACTCCACGAATTGTGGAAACTCATAATATATGCAATTAGGATTGAAGATAAATTTGGATTTGGGTGAAAATGGAAGGATCATCACTAGTGTTTCTCTTTAGTGATTGCCACACCTATCATTTGGTGCTTGCGTTGTGAGCCAAAAAAGAACGTAGTTAATGTCATTTTAGGAAAAGAAATATAGAATTTCGGGTAACCCTTCATATGTCCTAAATCAAAAGCCAAAAAAGAATATGGCTAAAAGAATTAAAGAATTTTAAAAAATTTTAAAAACCGAATCTGAAAAATCGTGTCAGAAGAGAATACAGTTTAGCCGGCGCCTCTTCATGGAGTGGGGTGGGGCCCGGTGCAACGGCGGTTGCATTCCGGCTTTACACGTTGGAGGCTGGAAGCCGTTGCGATCTTGCAACTCCTAGAAAAAAGAAGATCCGACGGTCCCCCCACTTCGTACGGAGGAACTCAACATGCCGACGTGGAAGTTTCTTGACCCCTGACGTGGGCCCCACTAGAAGAGACGTGAACTCGTGAAAGTCTCAAATTCGAATGGTAGTGCCTGCATTTTCCCTTAATCCATTTTACCTAGTCAATTGTATGTGGGGGTTGGCAATTTGGCATGTCATATTTACCAACGTATTGTTCAACCACCTATGGATATCACATATTTTGTTTAATAGTGAAATATGATCTACTTGCTACTATTGAGAATATTTATTGCTTCCAAAAGTAAAAGGAATTGCACAATTTAGTTGTCCAGAAGTGACCATTACACATTAGTTCTTCTAGTTAGATTCTAATACTGTCGATATTGCAATGGACCAAGGAGAATACTCCTCTTGGCAGTGTGAACAAGGTCATGGCTCTTTCTATTTATTTTCAAGAATATTGTTAAGCACTTACTAACATTTGATTCGACGACTTTTGAGATTAAAACAGAGTGATACATCCAATCAATTAACTAAAAATGATGTAGACTACTTCCTATGACCGAAGTAATAGTCCTTACATATTCCCAAGGGGATGATATGGGTGTCTTCCAAAACCCTAAATATTGCTACGTAAACTTCTATTCCTAAGTATTGTTTCATGGGTCGTGGCCAGCTAAACTAACGTGGGATTTCCAAATTGTTAGAAATCATGTCACTCATGCATGTGCTATTAGAGCACTCACTTGACTTTCTTAATATACCGTGGTATTGTGAGTGCTATGACTAGAAGGACAATTTTAAGTTGTGCCTTGTTTTGTTTATAGATAGCTTACATACAAAAAAGTTTACGACATGTGCTATGTAGGATTCATGATAGATGCAGCAAAATGGTTGGTAAAGAACACAAACATTAAACTCAATGGAGGGATTTGTCCCTCTTTATTTTTTTGATGCAATCTTAGTGATATTTATTTATTTATTTTATGTATGGTGGTTTGCTTCATTGTCATCTTATCATCACCTTTTATCATGACTCTCTGATTCGTATTATATTTGATGATGTTTCCTAATCATTAATCATTAATCATGTTAGGATATATTTCTCTATTAGGGAGCTACCCTTTCTATTACCACCAATTTTTCACTTGTAGCTTCACCATAAACAATTGTTATTTTTCTTAGGCATGGTGAGAAATGCATACTTTCATCTTGCTTTATTTTCTCCTTGAAAACACGAGTCATAGTATGGAGCTATAATAATTGTCAACATGAACACATGATATTCGAATGATCTCTAAAGATATGCGTGTATAAGAAAATGCTCAAGCATATGTAACCATTAGGCTTTTGAGCACTAAATTGGTTCATTTTTCCATTAAACCTAATTCTTGAGAAATAGTGCAACTTGATCATCTATTTTCTTTTTCTTTTCGCAACTTGTAGATTTATACATGTTTGAGATTGACATGCAATCTTAGATGATGCAGTCTATGCCATATAATGTACTTATTGATCATATGTGTATTGATGCATGCAAGGATTTGATTCCATCTCATCTTATCTTCCTCAAAAGCAGGGTATGAAATTGATTAAAGGTATGACAAATTTCCCTACCAAAGTTAAGAATGACCATGTTCAATTGCTGAATTGCCATCTTAGGCATAAACTAGTGTTGGTGACTTTGCCTAGATTTCACATTGTTGCATTTTTTTATGAAACTCTAAGCTCAAGAAACCAACACTATGATAAAGCTGCAGAAAATAATTCTTGTTGAGGGCTTGAAACTCAAAAGATGTACGCGCAAGAGTGTATATATTCCATGTATGCCTTTGGGATTATCAATCGTAGGAGAAGAAAAGCTCGTTTCCATTTGCCTTGGGGTTTTATTAACATAACAATTTTTGAGCTACTGTTAAAATAACGGTTTATTGTGAGTCGCAAGTTCTTAAAGAAGTAGATCCCATAATGATTTTTCATCATTTGTTATTTATTTTTTGTAGTCCAAAATAGGCTGTTATTATCATAGTAGATGAAAGACAGTCCTTTGATGTTGGGTCATATGCCATATTTTGGGTTGTCCCAACTACTGCATTTTGACCCCAAAAGGAATCGATAAAAGCAAATGGATCTCTCTTCTATACTCGTCTGGAATTTCAATGTTATTCTGTTTCTGAAGTCGGAAGATTGGGTTTTGCAAATTTTAAAGGTTTGGCTCGTGCATGAATAAGAAAGAATTGAAAACGTCAGACAGGTGTTCCAAAGACAACTTCTTGTTACTTATGCTTCTGGGCATGTAATTAACATATCATGTATGACCTTAGGATATAGAATCTGCCCCATGTTTACTCAGTTCAGCTCTGGCAAAGAACGAGCAACAATTTTGCTGCATTATTTTTTGGACAAAGACAAAAAAATTCAACGAAAAGAAAATACTATGCCGTAAGCCCAGATGATTACCCAAAAGATTAACCAAAAAATGAAACGTTAAATATATTGGCAATTGATTTGGGCTTCGTAATTGCAGTCAGAGCTATTATTTTCGGTCATTCAATTAAATAATGTCCATGTTTCAATCATAGGATTACTTAATATATCATTTTATTACAGCGCGCATGTGCAAATAAGTAGAGTAACAAGAAAGAAAACGGACTATACATACTCCGTTCCGAAAAGAAGCATAGCTCCCATCCCAATTTGTGGCGATCTTTGGCAGGGTTTAGTGTACACTAAAATCAAATGAGGAGGAGGAAGAGGAGGTGGAGGAGGCATTATTACAAAAATTGAGATCCTTAGTAAATCTTCTTTAGATGAAATTGTCACTTTCTTTTTTCATAATATCACTATAAGATGTATGTTAGTGCTAACCAAATTGGACCACTTAGATCGAGCGTGAGCAAATATTATACATAGTTGTTCGAAGTGGGATTTTTCTAAATTTTAGAGAGTAGATTTCCATTGTAAGTTAATTAATTATAAACGATAGACCAATCAACAATTGAATTGTGGACTCACATTAAGCCGCGCAACCATGTATACTTTGAATTTTTGTTTTTCTTTTTCAATGCCTTCTGAAAAATTAATCATCCCTCCCAATGCCCAAAATACCAATCAAGATCCTCTCTCTATCTCTCTCTCTCTCCCTCCCTCCCTCTCCCCTCAAAGCCCCTCTCTCTCTCTCTCTCTCTCTCCCTCTCTCCACGTTGAATATCTTATCTCTACAATGTGTCAACCTTTAACCTTGGGGAACACATCATTTAATCTTAATCTCGTATCACAACCACAAATTGACGTCAAAGATATTAGATCTACAATTGTTTGACTCATTTGCCATGGTCGCTAGCCTCAACCTTGGAAGGTGGAAGGCCTCAATAAGAGATGATAACCTCACATCGATGGCAGAGGGAGAGAAGGATGCCGTATCGCTGATGGCGAGGCAGACACAGTGGCCTTGCTGCTCAATTGTAGAGCAATGTGAAAAGAAGAAATGGCCAAAAGAAAAAGAAAAAGGAATAATCACCTAAAATAGATCTCAACCTTTCAAAATTACCGAAACACGATCAGTATTTGTAGACGTGACAAAAACCGTCCCATCCCAATAGAAAATTTGCCCGACTTGATAAAAAATTGAAAGCCCTAAGAATTCTTTTTGACGAAATCAAAATAAAAATCCACAAATCATTGGAAAGAAGTAACTACATTTCAATACATTCATTAGTTTTATTTCGTCAGACACTTCGCTTTTCTCAAATCTTTACTAACCCGATTCTTCATTTTACTCCAATTTGAATTAGTTTTTGGCTAGATTGTCTTTTGATCCAATTTGATAATGGGGTTCCGACCGAACTGCACGTGCAAAAAATTTAAATAACCGAGCCAATCAAGGGGTTGGTGGCTGATGGCATGATGACTTGATCCCACGGGCTTTGGTGATCATTTTCACAAAGCCCGGTCTAGAGGCGGTTGCGACGGCAGGGGCGAACTGGTGGCTGGATCTCAATAGTGAGAGAGAGAGTCGTCAAGGAAAAAAAAAATGTAGGGCTAAAGTTCTTGGTGGGGAACTAATTGGATATGTTGAGGTCCAAAACAAATTAGACATGTCAATATTTGATGAAAGAGATAGCAAATGGGTACATAAATGGGTATAGTAGATTTGTGCCCATCTGATCCAGCCACATTTGTTTTTTAAAGACTAACGGTTTGTTAGCTCATCAATTTCCTAATAAAGAGGATCGATACCTATATATTATTGGAAAATACTATTTATAGGAGTACCAAAAGAAATATTGACAAAATATGGCGTTTGGTCAGGCAATCTGAACTTTTGATAAATGGACTGCATTGAGATTGCTTGGTGGTACTTTACTTGCATAAAAAGTGTGTGGAACAGGGTCTAGATGGCGGTGAATTTTAGAAATTTGAGTGCGGTGGAAAGTAATTGCTTTAAAAAAATAATAAATTGGTAGAAATGTGTCGAATCGAATTACATGATAGGAAGGTAACAGAGAAATGTAAATGGGCAGGGAATTGAAAAATGTAAGGAAAATATAAAATAGAAAGCTCTTACAAAGTGTGTTCTCACGTGTGTTTTCTCTATTTCAAGTCTTGGGTTTTTTCTATGCTATTCTCACCTAATTCTCTCAAAAAGATCTCTAACTTTAGGCATAATTTCAATTCTGTCTTAAATTGAAATATTTTTATCTAAAAAAAAAATTAAAATTACTATAGTCTCAAATATGCCCATAGATTTAAAAAAATCTCCACTAATTTCTTTGAAATTATCGGTATCAAAACCAATTAGGGGTTTTTTGTTATTAGAGCAGGCATCTTCATCAATACCCCCGCATTCATATAGAACAACAATAGCCTCTTAATATTAGTAATCTTGATGAAACTAGTGAAGGCATGAGCAGATTTGAGACTAGTACAAAAGTTGGGGATTTTTTTATAAGAAAATTTCGGATCTTAATTGGAATTAAATCTAAAGTTGAGGGAGAAAGGACTGCACTAGCATGACCACATTATTGCTCCCTATGAGTAATTGTGCAATTTGGGCCATCCATTTCGTTTTTGTATGATGGGCAACCAGACGTAAATTTGTTGTGGGAAACCATCAAGAGCTCATACTAAGATTTCTTGATCGAAAATTCTCTCTTATTTTTGCCCAATTTCTCCACTTTCTCTCTAGATTAATTGACGCTGAAAATCATCTCCATCATTAGGAGTTGTAGCTTTGTTTCCGAATATAGTTACTAGGGATTTGGAGTTGCAATTGTCACTATTTTTCTTGCTAAAGAGTTTGTGTCGTTGTTTTAGATGGTTTTAATTGCCTTTCCAACGTCCTTAGTTATTGCCACCACCATTTCTTGATTTTCCAGAGCTGTGCCTTCAAAGCTCTCTTCTCCCCTACTTCATGACTAAGAGATTTCCAAAGACTATGACGTTATGAGTGATATTGATTTGGAAATTTGCTATCATTAAACTGAGCTGATAATTTAAGTTCACTTTAACATCATTGTGATAGTTTGAAAGGAATTTTTGCTTCAAAACTTGCTTGTAGACTCAACGACCAAACCACACACGAGACGTTTGATGAAATGTAAAAATCAGATTTGTATCAACTTGTCTCGAATTTTTTTATTACCTTGAGAGTGTTTCCGCATGTATTATCTCTTTTGTTCCTTTTTGCTCTATGTCCTTATATTTTTCAGAGTGATTATCTTTGGTAATGTCATTAAGTACCTGAATTTTCCTTGTTAGTTCTTTGCATCCTACCAATCTTCTGCAATATTGAGGCATCATTGTTGGAAAGGCTAGTGAACGAAGATGGTTGTCTTGTGGAGGTTGAAGATGGATGGTGGCTGGATAAGAGGCACTTAATCTCGTATTTTCCAAGGAAGCTGGTGGTTAGCTGAATGTTAGTTTTTCTAGCTTTTGCTTAGAATTTATGAATGAATTGGATATGTTAGATTCTAGGAACAATGAAACGTTGAAGAAGACAAACACAAGGCGTGAGGAAAGAAATGAAAATAAGAAAGATATGTAAAATGAATAATAAAAGAGAGGGAAACTGATAAAGATGTGTTCCGTAAAGATAATAGAAAATGGGCTTAGTGTAGGCTTGAGCGCATTTATATTTGTTTCTTGGGCTTGTTAAGTTCACATCTTATTCTACATGTAGATCAGGCCCAAAAGCCTTACCTACATCCTTGTGAGTTCCATGTTTGACCACAACCGTGGACGGGGCCCAAGGGCCTAGCCCATGTCCCTTTTTATCAGAATAAATAAAATAATAAAATAGCAAAAACATAAATAAGCAGAAATTATAATTTGATCATATCGACAGCGTCTAGGCATAGAAGGAGAGATAATAACAAATAAAAAATAATAATTTATTTATACGTATACTTTGAAACTAAGCTAAATCTAGCACTAAAAGTTAACAGTTTAATCAAGGTCTCTATTTCAAGCCATCTTTCCATTTTTTTAATTTTTAATTTTTTTAATAAAAGGGGACACAACACGTGCTTGAAGTATTCTAGCCCAAAATTCTGAGCGGAAAATTTTCATTAATCTTTTGCTGGAAGTCTTCTAGAAAATGTATTTGGAATGTAAACAGCACGTGCACGAGGCATGCATAGGGTGTGCATGGATGGCCTTGATGACGAAAACGATGGAGATGGAGCTGGCAACGAAGACGATGGAGGCGGTGGTTGGCGTAGACACGTGATCGATGATTCGCTGGTGCAGACAGCCAAGGGAAGTGCGGAGCTTGGGGCAGGGCGGTGGCTAGATGAAGGAGGAAGAGATATAGAGAAGAGGATAGGCGTGATAAGTATTAAATTTTTAATATATTTACTAAAAATTACACACCGTGTTAGTTAGAGACATGGCCCTTATAAACAGTCAAATAATTTATATATTATTCACCTCTAATTCTTAAAAGCTTTGTAGAGATTCATTACCTATTTTCTTGACAAATCGATCCTTTCCTCCAGCACTCATGGACAGAGACATTCATTAGGAATCCATCCATGCTTCATGGCTAAAGGGCAAAAATATTCATTACATGCTAGTCCTTATTCCTCGTATCAGTCCATGAAATCTAGAAGTAACTCTATAATAAAGCTATTTGTTAGACTAGAAAGTCTATCATAATTGTTAAGTCAGGCGTAACTCCCAATTATAGCTTCTAGATTAGAACTTTCAAAGAAATTAAATGTTTGCCGTTCTTTATTAACATTTTAAATTAGTTTACTACAAAATTAATATGGAAAGTAATTGCAAGCGCCAACTAACATTGCTACATAATTTCTCATCGTTGAAATAGTAACGTGAAAACATCATGATCTTGCAAAGAATTCAATGCAAGAGAATCTGAAAATAAATGAAGAATAATAAAGGATATTAAATATTTATGTGGTTCACTATCTACATCCATGGAAGAGATTATAGCAAATAATCCATTAATAATTGGAGAATTAGAGTAATAATTGCTCACATGCTTGAATATTTTTCACTCCTAAAAATTTAAGCCCCAACAACAACAAAAAAATTCCAAATTAATAACTTGGTTTAGTGTAAACTCGTGGCACAAAAAATTTATAGTGGCTCACAATTTTTGCCAAAGAAACCCAGTTATATGTGTGCCATTTCAAAGATCAACAATTTTACACGTCCATCAATGGATAATGCCACGATAACAATTTTAAAAGCGGATTCAGTTAATAATCCTAACTTACAATATCCAATTCAAATATGATTTGGTACGTGAGCTCAAATTCAAAATATAATTTAACACTCATTCTGACCGTAATTTCCCCTTCTTTCTTTCTTTTATTTATTTTTTTTTTTCCAAATGCTTGGGTTGGTCCGTAGCCCTTTTACTTCTAGCATATATTTTTTAAATTTTGCAGTTAGTCATAATTTATAAACCTAAAGATTTTATATTTAAAAAAAAATAGGAAAAGCAACACGCAGAAAAGAAAACGGTACTTTTGAAATGAGATTCACGTCTTCACGTCCTCAAATCTTTATCGAATCCCTTTCTCTTCGGTAACCACCTCGCAACGCCGTGGCTCACATCCTCACGTACTTGAAATGGGCGACACCCACGTCAGGAGCCTGAGTAAAGACGAAAAAGAGGAACCGCCTTTAGGAGATCGTGGCTGAGAGCGAGGAGGGAGTCTAGGGTTTCCACGTGGAGATTGGGTATATTGAATTGTGGAGTCGGGCGGGATCATCAGCTTCGAGAGGGAGGCGATCGGAGGTGGTAGAGCGCCTTTGTATGGAGCGACGCAGTGGTGAAGCTCCTTGCTTCCTTCCTTTGCCTGATGTCGCTCCAAAATCTCACGCAGGTTCGGGGGCAGTCGAATAGCTTCTGCACAGAAAATATTGGCATTCCTTTTTAAAAGGTCGTTTGACAGGTTGACGACGAGGAGCATAACCGGGACGATGGTGATGATTGGGAATATGTGGAAGAAAAAGGCCTGCAGAGATCATCTGGCAAGGGAACAAAAGAACAGTAAAGAAAACAATTTTCCGAAGAAGGGGTCGGACGTGCAAATGTTGAAAGAGGGTAACTCAGAAGATACTACCTGTTTATGTGTTGAAAACTTGGCATACATTACTTCCTAGTTTTTCTTTCTCCTTGTGTTGGTTTTGGTTTGAATTTTAAATTTGAGGTTTCGTAATTCACTGCCAGGATGCTGAAAAGCCGACCTTGAATCCTCTCCCTCCACTGTTCGAAGAATATTTAGAATATAAGAATTGATCGCCAATGTCAGCTCAACAGAAGTTAGAAAATTTCGCTCTCCAAGTGCCTAATTTTGGACCGAGAAGGTAGCTTATTATGATGGTCATACGTCTAGTTATATTTTTCTGGACTGATTTGTTCAACTTTTCTGTAAAATGTTTTATTTTTGCCTGTCGGTTTGCTTAACAGGATAAAGCTCATTGCTCTTTCATTCTGAAAAATGGAGCTTGTTGGTTTGCTCCACGATGCCTTCGTCCAGTTCATATATCCTGAGCATTTTGGAGCACCGATACTGTTTCCAGAATGATGGACAACTGGTAAGAATAATTAGTGCAATTAAATTTCTATCATAGTATGGCTTTCATTTGCAAACATCTTTCACTGGTTTCATATAAACTAGGGATGCAATTTTTTGATCACTGCCGAGACTTAGGGCTTTTTACTGGAGAAGCAAAAGAAAAACATGAAGTTATATTAATACGAAGGAAATTACATCCATATTTATACCACATTAGATATCGGTAAATATTGCAAAAAAGGAAACAGAATTGATCAGAATCAAGGCAAAACTGAATAAGTGATCCTTATGGCTCACTAGTTGCTTTGTTTGTTTCCAAAGGTTGATTAGCCTAATTGCATAATGTAACTTAAAGGAGGAGGGATGGAAATTTGGTGGGAAACAGAAATCCATCATTACTGTTTTTTACCATCCCTTGGGAGTTTTAGTTATAAAATTAGATACGGTTGCCTTAGCCCCATCCATGGCATTAGTTTCAAGGAAAGTCGATACATGAGTAAGGCGTTTCGCGGTGGCTAAGGACCATCTCTCCCACTAGCCAGAGATAGGATGATATAAAGGAGGCCTTTGTGCCAAAAGTTGTTGAAGGATAAAATGTGCCGGACAAAGCTGGAGCTGTTCTTTTTTGATGCATTGATTTGGGAAGCTAGTTATATTACTGAAGATGGAATGATGCAAATTGGGAGTGCTGTCAGTGGAATAATGATTGAAATTTGGTCTTTTTAGGATGGGGTTTGGAAGTCTTTGCTTAGAAGAGTGCATATTCTTGCCATTGACACTACTAGCTGCGGAGAAATTGAAGATCTATACCCCTTTTCTAGGGAAGTTAGTGTTGGGTCAAGTTTGGATTAGAACGAAAATGGTTCGACTCATATTGATCTATTTAATCCGTTTTGGCACATTTCCATACGATGTAAATTTGAAAACCAATACCTAATCCAACTCAACACACATCCGACTCATATTATTAGAACATATTAATATTTAACCTAACTTAGAAAAACCCTTACGTACCCTTTTAACCCACTTTAACCCACTTTAAGCTCTTTGCGTGTATTTATTCTATGAATAAAAACTTCACATCAAATTAAAAATATAAAATTAGTAAATTAAACAAAGAATGTAAAAAACCTATAAATGAGGGTCTTGTCTTCTAAATCTTCCTCATGCCGAACTCCAAATAACCAATTGTCTTCTAAATCTTCCTCATGCGAAACTCCAAATAACCAATCTCTAGTGCATAATTTCACGGGAAAGAGAACTGTGATATTTATTTAAAATGTGCCCTTCAATGCTAAAGGCTGACTTACAGGCAATGTAAGTGAGAAGACAACTCAATATACTAATGCGAATTAGCTTCAAATAATCAAGAACATTACAATAAGGTTTTTTCTTTTTTTAAATATCAAGCCTATTTCCCTTCAAATACAAATCCAATTGTGACATTGTAGATTGCAAGGCATAGTGTTTACTTTTGAACGCATTATACTCATCAAGATTGTTCCCAATGTTCTCAAAAATGTCCTCAATTAAAATGTTACCTCGATTCGTTGAAGATGTAAAGCGATAACCTCTCAACGTAGAGGTCACATGTTCATCAAAAGCATATAGAGACTTTCTTGAATAATCAGTACAAATTTCACATGATCATCTATGTCCAACTTCAAATAGCAAAGATCTAACAAGCGTAGCCAGACAACCCTATAACTCTTCTAATATTTATCAAACTTCTTTTGCATTGCCATAGGCATAGAATTAATAGCTATGTCATTTATGAAACAAAACCAGATTAGCCATACTCAATAGAGATATAAATGCTCCATGGGATATCTAAAGTTGAGGGAGAAAGGACTGCACTAGCATAATCACATTGTTGCTCCCTATGAGTAATTGTGCAATTTGGGCCATCCATTTCGCTTTTGTATAATAGGCATAGAATTAATAGCTATGTCCTCACTATCTCTCTCCTTTATCAAACAAAACCAGATTAGCCATACTCAATAGAGATATAAATGCTCCACGGGATATCTAACTCCAAAGAAGAGAGTAAAAATATCATAAAAATGTTGTAACAAGAATGCAATTTCCTTAGCTGTGACTCAATCTTAGGGTAACATTAAATGCATGAAGAATGGAAGTTCCATATTTTCTTTCTTAGGAGCAACTAGGACGCAATACTTGTATTCAACGAATTGTCAATCATAAGTCACATTCTTGCGATCTGATTAGCAATTTACATAAACAACATAAAGGCAATTTAGACCAATTCTACCCTTCCTAGTTTTAGCTTTCTATAGGAGAGCTCTTTATAGAATTTTAACCCTTCAATAGCAGTTGTACACAAATTAAGCATGAACATAAGCCTTTCTTTATCTATCTTTGTGGTGTTCAATTATCTATCTTTGTGGTGTTCAAGCAACTTCGATACAAATGGCACTTCGCCAGGAAATGCTTGAAAAGGGTCTAAATGTGTGGTTGTATATCTGTAGCTCACATGTAGACCTGCAATGCCTAGGAAGCTCCTTTAAAAGAGCTTGAACGACTGATACACTCCCACCTGCCATGACCAGTAAGAAAAGACAAATGGAAGAATTATCAAGATCTTCTATACTATTTTGATAAACTTTCACATGATTGCAAAACCTTTCCTAAAATCACCAAAAAAGCCTAGGAGGAGGGGCAAGGGGTTAAAACAAAGAAGCAACCAAATAAAGTTTTCGGATTTGATATTGCCTCTCTAATCCCAATTTAATCTGTTGAAACAAAATGTTGTCTACTAATTGGCTTTAAGATTATATGACGATATAAGATAAAGTCAAGCTGGGTAAACGAATGAATAAAGCTTATGCAAAAGGAAACTATAAATTCAAGATCGAGTCAAACACTAACATCCTCCAACTATACCATGCCAATATTACCATGAATGCTAGGTTTACAACTTCTCTCAACTTGATTTACCAATTGTATGTCTAACATGAACATCTATCTCAATTAATTAAAATGAATGGATTCATTCAAACAGAAAAATCATGAGAAAAGCAACTTACAATGAACTTCTTACATTGGACCAAATTGTATGATGTCTCTAGTGGCTACACGATGTGTAGAGCTTTTTAATCCAAAATAATTAGATCGTTAAGTTCTCTACATCCTCACCATTAGATACTATTTCGATGTTAACACAATAGAAAGTCTAACTTAAATGACAGAAAACAAACCTACCTCCATTTGTGTAAATTCTGCACCTCCAACTCAAACTATCAAAATTGAGACCCTCACTAATGCATCTATGGTTTCTTGTTGATTGGTGAGAACTCCATCCTAAACAAGGAGGGAAAATTACTATCAACTGCATAAAGAAACATAAAAAAGCTAATAAAGATTGAATGTTTTTTTTCTACTTTACATTACTATGAGCAAAAAATAGAATTTGCTATGTTATAAGAAAGTGATTGGCCTACAATTTGAGCAACCCCATTGATCACAAGACCAAATAAAGTGGATCCTACTAGAGAAACATTGTGCTAAGAACCATATCCCAACGAGATATGTGCTAGACTCTATAAATAGTACTATGCTATTTTCTTCACATTACTTTATGCAGGAAAGATCTTGAGGCTGTTGACTTCTGTTAGCAATACAAGGATTGATTATTAGTAATAAACCATGTGAAATTAGATTTAAATCATGTGGATCTCCCCTTTACATCGGATTGTATGCCTAGAAGTACATTAGTTAGATTAAAGGTATCTATTTTTAAAATCGGATCAACTTGGTTGGTTCAAACAGTTGGACTAGTAATGGGATTGCAAACCAATCCACTTGTTGAGATAGGGAAAGGTGGAAGTTCGCTCTTTTCAAAAATCATTCTTTGCTGGCTATATTATGGTTGAAAATGTTTCATTTGTTTCCTACCACTCAATATTAAGAAGGTGTCCCATTCATAAATTAGATTTAATTATCACACAACATGGCGTAAATCATGTTGTGGCCCCAAACTTGAGTCAACTAAAATAAATGGGTATAGATCCTAAATATTATCTATCTCTACTTTTCTAGGGTAATTGAAATGGGTATATTCCTTTTGTCTATATTTTCTTTAAACAAGAATAGAGAATTACATATTTTTCTGTGCATATTATCTTCAAGAATCCAAATTCAGGATTATCAAATTGGATTATATACAACAAGGGATTGACTTGTTCTTCCTTATTCTTAACATAATGTCGTTCCTTGTACATCACTAGGAAGGGCAAATGATTAGACGATCACCTACAATTTTTATACATGTATAGAAAGCTAAAAATTGACCTATTAGGTGATTGACTATAACTCATTTACATCTTACCCACTCCACCAAAGACTGTTGGTCCTCAAGCATATTAGCATCTGATGCTTTTCATCCCATGAGTAGCTCTGCCAAGACCACATTGAATGAGTAGACATTGTCCTTTTCCATTAGCTTGCCACTTGAGTAATACCAAGGATCCATGTACCTACATTTGACAAACCATCAGTGGTATTAGACAAAAACCATCAGTGGTACGACAAACCGAAAATGAACTTACCAGAATGTCTCCATTATGCACGTGGATTCATGCATATCTATACCCAAAGTGAAGTTGGCCAGTCCAAAGTCTGCGACCTGACATCAAAATGTTAGCTTTCATAACAATAACTTGAATTCAATAAACAACTGATTGATATTATCATGTCATCATAAGTCAAAATCAAAGTCCAAAAGAATATTGGAGGACTTTATGTCGTGATGAATAACTCTAGGATTGTTTGAAAGGTCAAATCAACAAAAATGAAACCCGAAAATTATTATGGTAATGATAAGTTTTTTTTTTTTTTTGGAAAAAAAAATACTCACACTCTTCATGTAAGTAAGCCAAGCCTCGAGTGGAACCTAAAGTCACCTTCATCCTCTTAGGCCATGGCATGATTGGGCAATTAGTACCTACAATGACATCTGGGGCAATTATAATCAATCAGATTTTGAGCTCTGAAATAACTAAGCATATAGGATAAATACTGACCGTGCAAATAAAAGTCCAATGTGCTGTTTGAGACAAACTCATATACTAGAATTCTGAGTGTCAGCAATGCAATATCCAACCAAAGAGAAGGTGACGATGGTGGATACGGCTGATGATATTGACCTCCGCTCGAAACTCCCTCTCCCCCTCTCGACTTTCAGCTTTTAGTTGCTTGATGGCAACTAATTCCCTGCTCGAGAGTACTCTGTTATGAACGAGGTTGAAATTTCCTTTGCCGAGTAGATTAGAATTAGAGAAATCATCCGTTGCCATTTTCAGCTCTTTGTATGTAAAGGTCTTATGCCGAACACCAAAGGCTATGCCTAGAGAAAAAAGAGATTAGACGTTAGGACTTGATTCTACTAGATTAATAATAATGACAAAGCATAGTTGGAAGAATTGACGTTACAAATCTTGGTATTATGAACATATTACTATTGTGATCCAAATGCATATCAAATTCTGATTGAGGAATTAACATTGATTGTCCTCAAGCTTGTCCTTTTCATTGAAAGTGATTTTAATGCTCAATTACAATTTGCTCTACATTTGGATCACAAGAGTTACATGTTCATAATACCAAGATTTCTAACATCAATTCTTCTAACTATGCTTTTCATTATCATTAAGCTAGTAGAATGGGGTCCCAATGTCTGACCTCTTCCATCGCCCTAGGTGTTCCACATAAGACCTTTATGTATGAGGAGCTGAAAATGACAACGGATGATTTTTCTGATTCTAGTCTACTCAATGAAGGTGATTTTGGGCTCATTCATAAGAGAGTACTTCCGAGCAAGGAATTGGTTGCCATCAAGCAACTAAAAGCTAGAAGTTGGCAAGGGAAGAGGGTGTTGTGAGTGGAAGTCAATATCATCAACCATATCCATCACCATTGCCTCATTTTTTGGTTGGATATTGTGTTTCTAACACTCAGAATAATAGTTTATGAATTCGTCCCAAACAACACGCTAGACTCTCATTTGCACAGTTAGTATCTATCATGCATCCTTATTTATTTCAAAGCTCAAAACCAATTGATTATAACTACCCCAAATGTTATTGCGAGTATTGATCACCCTATCAATTCTCGGCCTAAGAGGATGAATGTGGCTTTAGGTTTCGCACAAGGTTTGGCTTACTTACATGAAGAGAGTGAGTATTTTTTTTTCAAAAAAAAAAAAAGCCTTATCATTACTATTATAATTTTTAGGTTTCATTTTTATTGATTTGACCTTTCTGGTAATCCCAAAGTTATTCATTGCGATATCAAGTCCTCTAATATTCTTTTGGACTCCGATTTTGATGCCAAGGTGCGAAGACATGGTAATATCAATAAGTTGTTTATTGAATTCAAGTCATTGTTATGAAAGCTAACATTTTGATTCCGGGTCACGGACTTTGAACTTGCCAAGTTCACTTTTGGTACGAATACGCATGTATCCGTGTGCATAATGGGGAATTTTGGGTATGTTCATTTTTGGTTTATCGTAGCACTAATAGTTTTTGTCTAATACCACTGATTGTTTGTCTAATATAGGTATATTGATCCTTAGTATTACTTGAGTCACAAGCTAATGGAAAAAGCCAGTGTCTACTCATAGTATGCTAGTCGCACGAATTATTTACTTGTATGAACACCTTCCTGACACAAAAACACCTTCATCTTGATCTTCCATAGCCTAAAATTGTTTTGGCCATTGAAAAGTGCCTCTTCAAACTTAATAGATGCCATCTCAAACAAAAAGACCTAAATTCCTTCACTCTACTACCAATTTGTTGCAGAAAAATGTTGATCAAAGATGCACCAATCTAAGAACAAGTAGCAAAGAATGAAAGAATCAAAATTACACAAAAAGCAAGACTTACGTCAAAAATCCAAAATAGGAAGAACCACGAGGAGAGAGCAATTTTACTATCTTCAACAAACAACACGAGAGTACAATCCAAAAGCTCTAAATGTGACATCTTGAAATTCGATCTCGTTTCGATAAAATGAAATATGCATATCGTCGGCGCGCCTATGGTCCTTTGTTTCGAGCTGATCACCTATGAGTTAACTAACTTATTGGGTGAAGCCATTAAGGGATATATCCACGGTAAAATCCCTAAAAGCTACCTAATTTATTGGATTGGACTAAAATCACGTCCGGTCGATTTTAACCATGAAATTTGATTTGGTTTTGGGAATCGAAAATTCGAGCGTGTCACAATTCATTTTTAGGACCATCTCATCATTTGTCAAATTATCGACGTGTCCGAAATTTCAATAAAGAAATTATCGGAGGAAAAATTGAAGATCGAAAGAAATTAAAAAGGGAAAGAGAAATGGAAAATAATAGTAGTAATAAGAATAAGGTAATTTTCTCATTATTGTACTATTTTCTTCTTCTTTTTTCTCTCTCTTCTTTTCCCTCTCTCTTTTCTCTCTCCTTCCCTCCCCTTCGTGCGACTCCCCCCACCGACCGTCTACCCCCTTCCCTTCTTCTCTCTCCCCATTTGACTAGTCAAAGGCTTATCTCTTATCTCTTCTCTCTTCTCCCCCACGTGACTAAAAGCCCCCCTCCTTGTTTCTTGCTCGTGAAAACTAGAGACGAGGAAGAAGGATAGCAGCTCGTCGAAGCCAGCCACCGTCGCTACCCGTCTTGCTGCCCACGCCTGTGCCCGTGCGTCCGCCGCTCGCCACCGTGCGCCGCCAGCCCCGTTCCCTCTCACCAAGTGTCCTCCCCGAGCAAATCCGCCTCTGTCCAGCCCTGTTCCGCCCTGTCCAGCCGCCTCCGGCTACCATTCGCCGCCATCCTGACCTCCCCGGCGTCCCTCTCGCCCTCCGTCGCCCTGCCCTCGCTGCCCTAGCTGCCGGACTAGCCTCGACTAGCCTTGAACAGCAAGTGGCCGAGTGGGTATCCAGTGACTTCGAGCCCACTTTTGGGCTGTTTCCGAGCCCCGGATCCGTGAGTCGTTTTGGGAAGAAACGACCCTCGTGTCGTCCCCGTCGGATTGGTCCGTTTTGCACTAAAATCCGGGAGTAATCTCACTAATCCCTGATTAGTTGGCTAATTATACTTAAGGGTTGTTTAGTTTTAATTAATTAGGTTTAGGTGGTTAGATTAGAATAGATTAGCGATTATTAGTTAATTGTGATGTAAATTAGACAAATTGATTGTGCAATTAGCAAGTAGACATGGTCTACTATTTATTGAAAGCATCTTGGGATTTTTCCTGACCCTAATTGGGCTTCAATTAGGCTTTTCGGGCCTAAGTGAATTTTTGGTATTTAAATATTAATTTTTGAAATTAATTAATTAATTAATTATTTCCCGAAAATTCAACTGGGATGGCTAGAGATCGGAATATTATGCTGATGACTGTAGTGAAGTCCGTTTATTTAATCGGGCTTTATTTTGAGCTGAATCGAATTTTTAATATTAATTATTTAATTTTCGAAATTAATTAATTATTTATTTATTTTCTGAAAATTCAATTGAGATGGCTAGTGACCAGAATATTATGCTGATGACCGTGGTGAATTCCATTTATTTAATTGGGCTTTAATTTAAGGTAAATTAAATTTTTAATATTTATTAATTAATTTTCGAAATTAATTAATTAATTAATTATTTTTCGGAAATTAAGATTGAGATCGCCGACGACCAAAATCTCGTGCTGATTGTCATGGCATAGCCCATTTATTTAACTGAGCTCTACGTTGCATGGAATTAAATAAATTGTGATATTTTAGGGATTTACCCTAAATTGATGAAAATTGAATTATTGATTGGTAGATGGCCAAGTATGGCTAGTTAGCATTTGTAATGTCTTGTTGAGCTGTAAGCGGAGAGAGTGGTGAGAGCTAATTGAGAATTCTATTGGCTGAAGTTGATCAAGTACGAAGTCTAGACAGGCGTGGTACGGTGACAAAGTACATCACTGTACGAAAACGACGCCTTAAAGAACGTACATAAAATGTCTATGACTTATGGCAGGCGTGGTTCGGTAATTAAGGATATCAGTATGCGAAAATGGCGCCTTAAAGAACGCACGTAGACTATCGGTGATTTGTGACCTATGACGGGCGTGGTTCGGTGATTAGGGAGATCACTGTGCGAAAACGACGCCTTAAAGAACGCTCGTAGACCGTGTGACACTTATGTCACCTTGGCAAAAACGACGCCCAAGAGCATTGATGGAGCTTTGTAACTAAGTATACTATTAGAGGTTATATAGTGTGGAACTGATGACCTAGGAATGATCCGACTGACATGTAATCGATAAGTCGATTGAACTGTGATTTGACTGAGAATGCATGGAGATATATGAAGTATCTATATATAACCTTGAATTGCAGGTTGAGACTGATGCCAAGGTACGTCTTCTGCCCTGTGCGTGTATAGGTAGCATATAGTATAATGGTTTACTAATCGGGCTTTAGTGGGATAGAACTCGCTGAGATGTAGTCTCATCCCGGCTTTGGGAATCATTTCATGACCCTGCTGAGGACCTGAGGAGGAAGAGTCTGAGAAGGAGAACTCAGAGGTGAAACCTGAGAAGAAGTATTTTTATAGGAAGAAGATAATCTCAAGAGGGGATCTTGAGTACGATCCAAATGGACTAAAATTTCATCTTCTTTTGTGAACTCCATTTTGATGTGAATAGAGTAAAGTAAAGAGTTGTGAAAAGTTGTGAAGTAGTCTAGTTTATGTCATGTATAAAGGTTTGGTCGATGGATTTCAATATGAAAAATATGGCATACTTTTCTATCCCATTATTTTATTGTCTGGGGATTTATAACCACTTCTGCATGTGTTTAATAATTGAAAGGATCAGCGATACATAGTCTTAGGATATCGCATTTTAAAATCGACCAAGTAATGTGTGCGGGCCCAAGGATCGGGGCGTGACATAAAACCACTTGATGAGCCACAAAATATAAATATCCAACAAGAAGATAAGAAAAAATAAAACAGGAAATGATATAGAGGCTAGGGTTAGAGATGTGTATTAAACACATTTCTTTTATAATCTTCCTTTAGAAATCCCTAAAATAAAGGTAAATGATCTAAAATACCCTTATCTCTTAATTTGAAAGTCAAAATTCAACAATTTCAACATTGACATTAAATCTACAAAAGAACATTAAGTCCTAAATTGAGACTTAAACGTCTCACCGCTTACATTTGACATCACATGTCAGATTGGTCACGAAAGAGCATGTACTTGTATTATAGGAACATGGCCCTCTCTAACTTATTCCAATGTCATCCTTCTTCAAGGCACTTTCGCCCCCGTTAAGTCCTAAATTGAACTTTTCATAATTAAGTTGGCTTTTTATGTTGACTTGAAATTCTTAACTTGCCCTAGACAAAATATCGACTACATTTGGTTGTGGTTCTTATTTGTGTATACGATTTTAACGATGACATTTATCAAGCAATCTAGATACATAAATAATTTCTTGGCAAAAAATTAAAATCGGATACCTCAATTTCATATATTCATTTAAATATGCATTTTTTTGGTGCGGAATTTAAATATGCATTTCATTTAGGAAAGAAAGTTGCATAAATTTCAAAAAGGGCATAATGGTATTTACACGGGTTATACTGTATGGAATGTTAACATGTGAGAACTTCACTTTCCTAAATGCAATTGCTCTTTTAATATGCTTTGTTTTTGTTTCATCTATCATGGCATTGTTTGGAATTTAACATGAGCAGAGATTATTGCTCAACCCATTCATTCAAATACTTGCTAGGTTCTTTGGCTAGCAACTCATAGGACATGAACGATATCAACAGGGAATTTAGGTAGTTGAATTTTGGGTATGAGTTGAGATACTTTGATAAATGTCTAAAGTGACATTTGTTGGTTTAGTTGAGTTACGAGTGTATATGAACTTTTGATGGATTGTAGAAACTCTAATCCTTTAAACAACTTGCTTGTTCATCATTATATACACACGTGTGTACATCGAATTACAATCATATCTTGATTCAATCATCACCAATATTAATTGCATTGTGGAGGCCCCAAGAGGATGTGTCGAATTGCAATTCCTATGAGAAATGGAAATCTTCCGCATTGAAATAAATCAACTTATAACCAATTTGTTATATTGACATTATGATGCCTTCTATAATTGGTCTTTTTTCTAAGATTAATATCCATGGAATGGAAGAAGGAAAGCAAGTTGTATGTTCATGAGGTCCATACATTTGGGAATTTGTTAACCTATCATTCCCTTGAATTGCTTTCTTGTAATCCAACGATGTTTGAGGATGGAGATTAAGGAATGCAAAGATTAAGGATGAAGAATCAAGGGAATAATCAAGGACAACCCTCCTATAATTTTCCTCATAAATGTCATTTCTTTCTCCAAAGTAATTATGAATTCTAGAGGAAGTCCATTACTCACAGTGATTAAAATCAAATTAACCTACCAGCAATAGGTATTAGTGGGTTTCGAATGATTCCTTTCCTGGGTAAATTTTGGAGGATGTCTCGAATTTGAACCTGTAAGGAAAAGTTAGAAATGGAGAATGAATTAGTTAAAGAGCGCAAGTTAGCTGCATTATGTAGAAGAATGGGGCAAATATGGTTAGAGGATTTCGTAGCCGATGCGTTTGAAGAAATTCCAGAGGATAAATGGAAAGTATGTAATCTCATAAAACTTGAGAAACTCTTTTCCAGGCCAAATGTAAACTTCCAGGCCTTTTTATCCACAATGAAGAAGGCATGGAAGACTGAAAACATAGTGTGTGAGTTAGTGCAATCGGGCCCATTCTCATTCACTTTCAGAGAGGAAGCTGACTTGAAAAGAGTCTTGGATGCTAGCCATTGATGTTTTTCGAGGAACTTGCTTATTCTATAGAAACTACAACCAAAGGTACCTATCCACCATCATGTTTTTACTCATTGTACATTCTGGGTGCAAGTGTTGGGAATTCTGATAGTTCGAATTACTAAAAAGACGATGATGGAGGTGGTTAGGAAGATAGGATAGGTGGTGGAACTAAAAATAGACAGTAAAGATGGTAGCCCGTATAAGGTAGGAAGAGCGAGTGTGTTGTTAGACTTATCATGCCCCCTATGGCCAGGAGCATTGGTGAATTTTGATAATGATTAAATATCGGTTGACTTTAAGTATGAGAGGCTTAAAATTATTGCTATTCATGTGGCCAAATAGGCCATTATACCACAAACTGTGAGGAAATCCCTTACGAGGAACTAAGGTCGAGGGAGGACGTAGCTGGAAATTTCGAATATTGGCTGAAAGCGGAAGCTAAGAAAAATAGTCCTTTCTAGAAAATGTATTATGGGGAAGAGACACCTTGTGAGGAACAAGAAACAGTTGCAAAAACTCCACCGGCTGGTACCATAGAGGTCTCGACCAATAATGAGAACTATGAGATGCAATTGGAGTATCCTATGGAAGCTCAACCCTCATAATTACTCAAGTTAAAATGGAAAGGTATAGCCGTGAGTCTATGGTAGTGAAAGACAAAAGAGACAAAGGCTCTCTACTTCTTCTCTCAGATTCATCATGGACAGAAACAATGCTTAACAGCACAGCTATAATACACTAAAAGAGTAAGAAGGGCCATATTCCCTTGACGAGCAAGAAAATGAAGAGGGCCAAGAGTTACGATTTACAGGGGATGAATGCAAACACTATTGATGAGACTCTACTTCTTGAAACACCTATCCAAGTGGATGAGGGAGCACATGAATGGGCTTTGGTGGCTAGCCCTAATAAGCCACCGGGGAATAAATGAAAGTTTTAAGTTGATACCGTCAGAGATTAGGGTCTGCCCTGAAGTTTCAACATCTCTGAGCCCTTGTGGCTCTTGATAGACTTGACTTGGTGTTCCTTATGGAGACGAAGAATAGGAAAACAGTGGTGGACAAAGTTAGACAGCAACTTAAGTTCAATGAGTCATTTATCATTGATCCAATTGGCATAGCAAGGGGACTAATAGCAATGTGGAATGAGGAATTAAAGGTGGAGGTACAAGAGTACTCAAAGGAGCTGATTGATATTATTTGCAGGGACCCTACTTATGGAACCCTGATGAGAGTATCCTTTCTACATGCATCTACTGATTTCCAAAAGAGGACGTGTTTATGGCAGAAACTTTGAGCAATCCACCATATCAATTCCCTACCATGGATTTGCATGGGGGATTTCAATGATGTTCTTAATTACCAGAAAAGGATGGAAGACGAGAGATGGATCATTATCGAATGGTGGCTTTTCAGGAGATGCTGAATGAATGTGCATTAATGGATATTGAAAGCAAGGGTTGTGCCTATACATGGTCGAACAACAGAGTTTGGGAAAATCTGGTAAGAGAACGCCTAGATAAGGTGTTATGCAACGTAGAATGGAGAGTGGAGTTTCCAAATGCAGAGGCTGTTGCTTTGCCAACGATAGGCTCTGACCATAGTCCTCTTATCCTCAATCTATATCTGAATATCATAAGAAGGAAAAAAGAGTTTCGATTTGAGGCATATTCGTTAGAAGACCCAAAATGCAAGGATATTGTTAAAGGAGCATGGAATGATCACCATAACACACTTGGAGACTTAGTACAAAAATCACAACAGGTGGTTGGTGCATTGGGAATATGGAGCAAAGCGAAATTCTTTAACGCACATAAGCAAATTGAGCTTTTAAAGAGAAGACTAACCGTGTTAACTTATAGCCTTGAATGAGCTAAGTACAGGGAGGAAATCCAACAAATTAAAGAGCGGATTGAACAGTTGTGGAGGCAGGAAGAAATGTACTGGAGTATGGGATCCTGCATAAACTGGCTAAGGTGGAGGGATAGAAATTCTAAATATTTTCATGCTACTACGGTCCAGCGGAGGGTGCGGAATAGAATCACAATGCTGAAAATGGATGATGATCATTGGTGTCAGGAACCTGAAGCACTAAAGCAACACATTGGTCAATTTTACCAATCCCTCTACACTACTGAAGGTCCTAGAAAATTTCAACTAGTCCTAGATCAATGCCCACAACTTGTCAATGCATAAATGAATGAGTCCTTGATGAGGAGGGTAACAATGGATGAAGTGAATGAGGTGGTTTTTCAAATGGGAGCCACTAAGGCACTTGGACCTGATGGGCTTGGAGGGCAATTTTATCATCATTATTGGTCTGACATTCAACAAGATGCATTCCAAATGGTTGATAGCTTCTTCACTACAGGTGTCGTGACCCGATCTCGCCGCCCCTCGAAATGTCCAAAGAAGGGAAAGGTCGGGTTTATGGGTACTTTGATCATGAGAGTTTCCTCACGAGATCGCGAGCTCTCCCAAGCTCATACCCCATGTGATAGCGGATTTATTTATACGATATAGGTATTTAACAACCTAAAATATATACAGGAGTCACCACTAACCTTATTTTGGGGGTCGGCTAGAAACCCAATCGAGGGTCGAGAGTGTTCCCTCGATTCCTACATAACCAGATATCTAGGTTTAGGGACTTGAGTTACGCTAATATTGCTATTAGCGCCCTTTCGGTACCTAAATAGTATGTTGTGTTTTTTCCAACGTGTCAATGCATTTCTTTTTATATTTTCAGGATCGTCAATTCTATACTAAATGATCATGCGTGATGGATTACTTTCATTCTATTCTATTTCTAAAAAAGAAAGAAAGAAAGGAAAACAATCAATAAAATTGAAAATGCAAGACATTAAGTAAACAATCAAGAAAGAGCAGTAAATCTATCAGGCAGTCCTAAAAAAATAAAAGAGAAAACAATCGGGAAAGAAAAGAAACCCGCAACTCGTCGTGTTTTATACAATACATGAAACCCGAGACATATGTCGGGAAAACAAATAGTACATGACAATGGTCGGAATGGACATCGACCTCCACTATCTTCACGCTTTATCCATGTTCAGGATCCTAATCTAAACCTAATCTAAGACACATGGATTCCTTGCCTCATCTTATATGACTAAGATAACGCATAGAAATCGTTATTATAACGCATGAACATAGGCATCATACATGAACATGAATTCAACAAATTCAAGTCACAAACATCAATTATAACTTGGCGATAGCATATTATGAATATACACAACATTTATAGCCAATAATATAGCATGTTATATATCATCAAAGTTAGTATGCATGATATTCTAAAAGAAAGTTTTAAGAATGCATGTGCATCCATCAACCAAATCATCCATCACAAAAACTGAGTATTCGATGAAGGCTTGATAAAAGCACAATCAATAGCTATCTTATCCTATAATTTCTATGATGGGTAATCAGCATATGAGGAACAATTTCATGAAAGAATCATCTCAGGATTTCTAATACGTGAATCTCAGATGAAAGCTTAATATGTGCATGTCGAACTTCTAGCTTATCAGTTCATGAGACAACGACATTAAAGAGCTCAAAATAAGCCTAACAGAAACATACTCAACAATCACAGCAGCTAGTAGATTTCAAATCAAATTTCCATCACAGTACACAATTTTAAATGCAGATCAATTATCCAAAACATGTCAACTCAAGATTTCGAAGTTTATGACCTCAAATTTGCCATAGCAAAAACTAAGTACTGAGGATCTACAAATTTCCAGAATCAAACATTGATGTGGTAACATTCATTTGACTAGGCAAATGACAACCAAATCATGCACATGATACGTCATTAGAAAGCTTGAGAAGTCTCCTATGAATCCTTAGAAGGTCACGAACACAATTGAAATTATTTTCTAGCTCAAACAAAGATATTTGGCAAAGAGGTCAGATCAGTAATAGAAACAACCACACAGACCAGAACAATTTTCCAGATTCTGGAGTAGACTTTTTAAAGAAGATTTCATGTGGCTAATGATATCATATCATAGTGTATTATAGCTCGTTGGAAAGCTAGTCGAACCATCTTCAGCTCTCATGAAGGCATCAAACATAGAAAACCACCGCAACTAGCTCGTATTAGGTCATTTGCACAAAAGGTCATTTGAAACAGAGAATCAATCAGAACAGCAAAATTTCAAACAAGGTCAGGGATATTCTAGACATACTCGACCTGGGTAAATGATCTTCAATTATCACGAAATTTTTATTTGATATAGATTGGAACCTAATGAACAACTTTCATTTAGGCATCAACTTTTGAATATAATCACAAAATCATGTGAAAATGGCAAACAACTTAGGTCATCAAAGTAGAGCATTAAAACAGAACACTTAATCATTTACAAATTGTAGCTCCGAATTTCTAGAGAATGCAAATGATCACAATCAACATATTGATCATCTATTATCCATTGCGACATCTATAATCCATGATTTCAGCATGCAAACAGAATTATGATAGAGCACACGAGACTGCAAATTGTGATTGTTTGATGACAAATTGCCATGAAACTGAAGCCATATATTCTCACAAACACGTATGAGTTTACTTGATCAAATTGACATCAATCTATAATCAAACTAACCTGAAGTTGGAATCAAATGCACACCCAATAATGGGATATCAAGACATGGTCAGCATCTGGTATATGTAAACTCGTAACTACTACAATTGCAAAACTGCCAAGAACAGCCGAGGGCAATCCCAACATCATCATTTGCTTAAAAAGCATTCAAACAAAATATAAATGGCAGACTAAATCAAAAGTTATGACCATTAAAATCTACTGCCAGAGTATCTTCATCAGGAAAGGTCAGATGTGAAAGGAGCAGCAACCTTTTTCTGTTTACCTATGTATGTCGCATAGAGAGCTATGTATAGCTAACTAAAAAAATATACTCGTGGAGTTCACCATCATGATTAGCATGTTATTAATCGATATTAGCAACGTGCCATACCATGTGCAAAGCAAACAGTTCAAGAGAGCATATATATGAGGCAGCCCAGAGAATTGTTTTGTTGACTGATGTTTGATGATTCTTCTAAATGTTGGTATAGGAGATACAAATAGGCCAATAGCGAAGATGTTATCCAATCGAACCAAAGACAGGGCCGAGAGAAAAAATGCGACAGATCATGACAAGATAAAGCGATCGAACCACAGAGAACAATCTAAGAGAGAGAAATAGAGAGAAAAAGGAATTAAAGTACAATAGAGCAAAAATATACTCAAAACAGAACCTCCACTCATAGACTTTTTTGTCACTTATCAGCAGAGCACTTCTTAACAGATCATTTCATAAGTTGCATGTAACTAGATACACCACAGAAGATAACTAACGATGAAAATGAAAAGGGACAGATCAAGCATGCCGAGAACGTCGATTCACGTAGAGCTAGAGAGGGTGATCAGTTCACTCACCAGTCCGTACTGCCGGGAAGGGGAGATCACTGAACTGCCATGAGTAATCGGGCAAACGACACAAAGAAACGATCGAAAGCTGTTGTCGACGCCACCATCACTGCAGTTGTTGCTGCCACCATCGCTTTCACTACTATCACAGGGGAGCTATCTAATCTGCAAACCGAGTGGATCATGCGAATCTGAGCCTTCCGTCGCCGCCGATGCTATCGACGCAAATCTGACCCTTGCACCCCGAGGTCATTTGACTGGCCGTTCCAGAGAATCAGATCCGATGCGTGATAGAGCCGAGAAAATGTTCGAGGTTAGAGAGATCGAACAGGAGAGGAAAATAAGGGGCCAAAAACCCTAAAGGATCGACAGAGAGAGCGGGGAAGAGAGCTCACGTGCGATCCCCGACCGCCGGTCTTCGATCGAGCGAGCGAGCGAGCGATAGCTCGAACCAGAACAGAGAGATCGAAAAAGCAGAACAAGAAGACGATTGGAAGCCGTCACCGTAGCTAAAGTCGCCGATGTCGCCGATCTTTGCCCCAAACTGAGAGAGATCCGCCGAGAAACCTTCAGAATCACCAGAACTGAGAGCGATTGAGAACCCCTTCGTGATACTTGATCTTTGCTTTTCCGATTTCCGAGGGTGATCCGCCAAACCAGATTCGTTGCCGTCGTTGCCACGGTGACCGTCGTCACCTTCGATCAAGAGAACGATCAAACCTCCAGTGATAATCCTAATTGATCGAGCTCAGATCAATTGAAATCCCTCAAACCAAAGGCGATCAAGAAGGAGCAATTGATTCGCCAAAGAGAATCGCCTTTCGAGAGAGAGTGCTAGCATCGTGAGATCGAGAGAGAGCGTCTGAGAGAAAGAGAGAGAGCGAGAGATCGAAAAAAAAAACGATCATGAATCCCCTGAGAGAGAATTCGCGCGCGAACGGTTTTTTGAGAGAGAGAGAGACCTCCAAGAGAGAGAAAAAAAATCATCCAAATGGCCCCCCATTTTGCTTCACGAGCGTCCCTTTTATATATATTCTTTTATTTTCTCTCTTTTTTGTTCGTTTTGTTCGTTTTCTTCTCTTTTTTTTTTTGTCTTTTCATTTCATTTCATTTTTTTGTTTCCTTTTTTTTCTTGTTTTCTTTTTATTCAATTTTTTTGTTCTTTATTTTTTTTATATTTTTGCAAAAATGGATGATTAAAATGTCAATGAAAATTTCGGGTGTCAACAACAAGTACCTTCAATCGTAAACTATTGTTCTCATTCCAAAAGTAGCATATGACACATTGTTCTCATTCCAAAAGTAGCAAATCCAAAAAATATCACTCAATACAGACCCATCATTTTATGTAATCTCAGTTATAAGATTATTTCTAAAGTAATGGCTAACCGTCTTAAGCCATGGCTTCTGGAGATTATTGCGATAGAATAGAGTGTTTTTGTGAGTGGAAGATAAATACAGGACAACATCTTGATAGTTCAGGAGATGCTACATTAACTTCACATTTGAAAGAGGAAAAAGAAAGTTCAGGCAGTTCTTAAATTAGACATGCAAAAGGCCTATGATCGAGTTGAATGGGATTTTTTGTGTGTGTATGAAGAAAATGAGATTCTGCAAGGAATGGGTTCAGTGTGTGAAGCAGTGCATTTCCACGATATCCTTTAGTGTGAAAATTAATGGGGAGTCGATGCAATAGTTCCATCCATCCCGAGGCATAAGACAGGGAGACCCACTTTCGCCTTACTTATTTATTATCATGACAAATGTGCTATCCATACTAATGAGCAGGGTAATATCAAATGGAAGCTTGAGGGGAATCAAAATAAATAGGTGGTGTGCAACTATTTCTCATCTATTACTTACCAATGACGCCATCTTCTTCTTTGACAAAACGGTTATGGAATGTCAAAACCTAGGAAATATCCTAAACCAGTATTGTTATGCATTAGGGCAGGCCATCAACTTAAACAATTCAGGTATTTTCTTCAGCCAAAATTGTCCACAAACTTTAAAGAGGAATTTGGCAAATCAATTAAGAGTCCCTATCATAGACAAGACAGGCAAATATTTGGGAATTCCGTCTGACTGGAGGCAATCAAAAAAGTATATGCTTACATGGATCCTAGCAAGGGTTAACTCGAAGCTAAAGGGCTAGAAAGAGAAATTGCTGGTAAGGGTACTCGCCCCTCATGGGGATGGCAAAGTTTGCTAACAGGAAGGGAAGTGATTGAATCAGAGATGAGATAGCTGGTGGGTGATGGTAAGCATATCAGAATTAGGGAAGATGTTTGGCTACCCGGAGGCCATATTGGAGGAGCTGCAACTCTAAATGAGCCAAAGATTGTGGAGGAATTGATTGTACCTGAAGAAAAAGAATGGAATGTAGTAAAGCTAAAGGAAATGTTTGATGAGAATATAATCCATGAGATCCTTTCAATACCGCTCAGCTCTAATCCATCAATGGACAGGCTAGTGTGGACGGGCAATAATATGAGCTCCTATTAGGTCAAAAGTGGCTACAACAAAATATGCTCCTAGAACAAAGAACTTAAGGCTAACCAAGCGTTATCGTCATATCAGCCACCCCGATCTTTATGGACCACAATTTGGCAAACCCAACACTACCCAAAGGTTCGGTTTTCCCTATGGAGCGTATGCAATAATGCGCTGCCAACAAGAGAAAATCTCTACATGAAGAAAATAGTACCTGATCCACTCTGCCCAATTTGCCACGATGCCCAAGAAACTCTCAAGCATCTCCTCCTCTTATGTTCCTGGACGAAAAGTATATGGTTAGATTCTCGCATTAAATTGAATATAGCTGTCAAGAAAGTTACAATGATTGATAAATGGATCTCAGAGAACTTGCTTCACCAGAATGAGCGGAAATCAAATGCACTCCTTGCAAGTATTGTATGGTCAATATGGAAAGCAAGAAATGCATGGATTTTTAGATCTACCAAACTAAAACCACACAAAATTGTGGAGGAAGCTAGTTATGATCTTGAACTCTATAGAAAATGGAGCTTCAGCACTATAGCACCGAACTAAAGGGAAAGGAAAGGTTTGCTAAAGGAGGAGTGGTACCACTGACAACAAGCTCCCTGAAACTAACTGTGGATGGGTCTTGGTGTTGCACCTCAAAACAGGGAACGGTTGCTGGGATTTGCAGAGACCATCGTAGGAGTCTTGTGGGTGGATTCGCCAAGAAAGTCCTTGCTTCGTCTACCCTTGTTGTGGAAACCCTAGCTCTAAAGGAAGGGCTGCACTTCGTGGAGAAGACACGCACGGAAGTTCTTCAGTTCAATGTACTGGGTCAAACAAGTACAGCAGTTCCTGTTCAGCTCGTGACTGACAATTCGATAGTAGGAAATGCTATCCTAGGCCGGGCAGAAGTTCCATGGGTTGTCTAGTCGGTGGTGGCAGATTGTCAACAAAAGCTAGGCTCTTTACTTGGAGTGTCCGTTGCCGTTTGTCCACGAGAAACAAATCGGGCTGCGGATTGGATCGCGAAGGCTTGTCGAGACAATTCCCTTGCAACAACTAGATGTCTAATCCTTCTCACCGTCTTACATGTCTTTATGTTTGGACTTGGGTAAATGTCCTCATTTTGTTCCTATGAAGTAATAAAAGAAATCTTATTCGACCAAAAGAAGAAAAAAAAGATCAATTTTACACCTAATAGTTAATTACCGCAGCAAATATAATATTTAAGTAGAGACTACACCTTGTCCATAATGAATGCTTCTGTTGAAAAAAAGAAACAAACAAATAATAAGCCCAATTTGGTTAATCTTTACTGTGGATGCTCGCTTTTCTTTAGCAAAACAATGATCGAGCTAGCTATGATGAACGACATGGGACTGATGTGAAACCCAAAAAAAAAAAAAGTTCAAGTATCTCTACCAGTTGGTGTCAATTATCGGTAACAGAATTGGTTCTTAGGGGTTGGTTATCAATGGACAGAGAACAAAGATCGAGAGGGATCGATTGAGATAGATAGAGTCAAGGAAGATACACACTTGATTGAGAAGAAGAGATATATACGCAGCCGGAGGAATTTCTTGTTTTGGTGAGCTCAAGCTTCCAGCCGGTCAATCTCTAATATACACTCTTGGTTTTTGGGGGCTACTGAGAAATGAAGAAGAAGAAGAAGAAGAAGAAGAAGAAGAAGAAGATTCGTTCTGGGATATGAACAGTTGTGAACCAATCACACAAAGCCAGAGCTATATTCTGATTGTCAACCATTTCTGACATCGCCGTCCCCACTGTCGCCAATCGAAGCTCTACTTTCCTGGCCAGGTAATTTTCTCTCCTTCATACCCTGTTTTGGCTTGTTTTTGTTAATAATCCGAATTCCGAGCTTAATTGGTAGACTTGTGAGTAAAACAAAGCAAACCGAGATTTTTTTTTCATGATAAATCATGTCAAGTAAGATATCAATATGCCATGTTTAGGCTGAAAGTTGCACTAAATCCCAATCAAGAGCCTACATTCTAAACTGTATGTCACATGTTCGACTATTTGCTGGAAAGAAGTGATAAAGCCGGGTTCATCTAATCGATGTTTAGAGTTAAGTTCGCTTATTGTTGAGCCACGTTTGACACCAAGATTTCCTTCATTTTATGTTTTGATTTCCAGCGCCGTTTTTTCCATGAGGCAGAAGCATTAATCTTTTTCTTTTCTTTTATTTCCTGGCGAGGTCTTCAGATGAGGATTCATTATGTCAACTCCTTATTCCCCTCTTTTTGTTATGTATGTGTGTAGTTTACATTTGTACTGGCTGTTGATTGAGAAATGTCGTGTGATGACAAGTGGCAGTCGGCAATGATTCTTGATGGACGGAATCAATGATCAGAATAATTGCCCGGTGGTCCAGAGAAATGTTGATGGCTGGAAGTTGTGGCTGGCAGCAGTGGAGAGGGAAGAAAACCAGCAAATTGCGACTCTAAAGGATTGTGATATTTTGATTTCTGATTGCAAGTTGTGATTAAAGACCATCTCATCAAGCCATTTAGACTTCTAATATAGACTCTAGAAGTAGCAAAAACTAGCATAAATGCACATCTTGTTTGCCTTTTCTCACATGATATGCTTAATCCCGTTTCGTATCATTTATCGACGGTACAAATGTATTCATGGGCAGAGCATTCCTTGTGAATTTATAAAGACATACTGTCAAGAAAACCAGCAAATTGTGACTCTCAAGGACTCGGACACATTGTGGCAGGTGACCATTAGGACCATCAACGCTACGATGTAGCAAACTTTTGTGTTGGTTAGTTCGAGTTTGTTGATGAAATTTGTCTGGAGTGAAGGGGATGTCTGCATGTTTGAGCTCACTAATAGGGATGATGTTTAGGTTGAACTAGGATGAAACATTGGAAGTCACTTTAGGCCATATACTAGTTGAAAGCAATTTGTGCCACCATTATGTTGTGATGAAACCGGATAAAAGTGCATTTATATTTGTAATCGTGCTCTTTTCTGAGCTAGTTATGATCTTAGCATTTCTAGGCCTGGCCACTCCCATACAATAGATGTTTGTGAAAGATTCCTGCACATATTTCCTATTTTAGGCATCTCTTGAGCTTGTCACGCTTTTATCATTGCCTTTTTTTTTTTGTTTTTTGGAAAGGATCTCTGATTCAGCACTCGCCCTGGTTCCAGGTTACTAAACTTGGTTTTGTATTACAAAAGTATGTCAAAAGTGACGTGTTCTAGTTCTAGAAGGGATGGGGAAATTTATGCAGCATACCATCACTCATTGTCACCTGATAGTTTTCAAATATGGGAGAGACTCACTCTATACTCATGTAAATATATTTGATAAAAGTGCTTATATAGATACATTATCCCTCAAGCAGTGATGAAATTTAAAATCTAGAGAGTAAATTCCATCTTCATGTTGCCCTATATTCCATTGTTTTCCCAAATTGATTTGGTTATTCATTGGGATCACATGAGATGTTATTTTCCTTCAAGTGTTAATGGCTAAATGTGTAAATTTATGTTTTTAAAATTTCATTTTTTAATTCATGGATTCATAAGATTACCAATTCTAAAATAAAAGATTGTATTTTTCTCTTATACTCATTAGGTGTAAAGAAAATCACTATTATTCATAGACTAAGAGGATGTGGTGGAGAGGATCAGTGTTAGCAACTCTTGAAGTGTTACCATTAGAGTTCAAAAATAGTGTGCAATATCATAGAGTCTATGAGCACTGTGCTGTGACATTTTGACTACAAATTGCAAGTTGGGGTTGAACGCTTCTTTTACCCAGTGAAGACTATTGAATGAAACTCCTGAAACCAGTAGATATAGGCATGTATTTACATTTTGTTTGCCTTTTCACTTTATTGTTTGTTTGTATTCATTCTTTTCCTCAACATATGTTGGTTTGCAAAAATCAACATGGGCAAGAGTGTTCCTTTTGAATTCATAAAGAGATACAATCAGAAAAACCAGCAAATTGTGACTTAGGTATCTAGACAATTCATGGCCGGTATCCAGCAAACATCTCTGGTGGTTGGCCCACGTTTATGAGAGAAGCTTGTCTGAACGAAAGTGTTGCCGCGTGTTTGAGCTCATTGATAGGGACAATTTTATGGTCAAAGTCTTCATCAAGATACTGCTAGTAAGAACCTCACTTAGGTTGATTGATATGAGCATCAAAAGCGTCATTTGAGGCCATATATTACTAGGGCAATTCATGTCACCTTTAATCAATGCAGATGAATCAATTGAAGGTGCACTTACTTTTGGATTTGCTTCTCCTTTCTAACCTAGTTACAGTCTTATCAGAATTTCTTCTTTTCTTTAGTGCAGGTTAGGAAAAATAGTCTAAGGGCCTGCATGTTTTTATTTCTGAGAAGTGTTTATAAACACTTTTTCTGTTTTTTTGTTCCAGGGAACAAAAAAAGAACAGAAACGCGTTTGGTTGCGTTTCTGTTCTTTTTTTGTTTTTTTGTTCCTGAAACAAAAAAAGAACAGAAACGAGAAACAACAAAAAGTTGTTTCTCGTTCGAAAACAATAAAAAGTTGTTTCTCGTTCCAGAAACAATTTTCAAGAAACAATTTCTTGTTTTTGTTTCTTCTTCTCTCTCTCCTCTTCTCTTCCTCCTTTCTTCTTCTCTTCTTCTTCTCTTCCTCGGCCTCGGCCTCGGCCATGGCCGGCCGTCGAGGGCCGGTGACGCCGTTGAGGGTCGACGACCTCGCCGGAGCGTTGCCGGCCCCGGTGAGGCGAGGCGTCGCCGGATCCGGGCGAGCTCGAGCTCGCTTGAAGCCATGGCGAGGCGCGGCCTCGCCGAATCCGGGCGAGCCCGAGCTCGCCCCAGCCCAAGGCGAGGCCGCGCCTCGCGGGGCCGGCGAGCCTCGCCGTGGCTAGGCGAGGCTGGCCCGGCCCCGTCGGCCGGCCGCGAGGCCGGCGACCGCCGAAAGAAAAAAAGTAAAAAATAAAGGAAAAAATGAAAAATGAAAAAAAATATATAAAAAAAATTAAAAGAAATAAAAAAAGAACAAAAATTTACCAAACGTGTTTTTGTTTATTTTTTATTCCCGGAACAAATTTACCAAACGCATATTTTTGTTCAAAAAGTGTTCCCCGTTCAAAAAGTGTTCCCGTAACAAACACTTTTTTTTGTTTCTGTTCCCTGGAACAAAAAAAAAACAGAAATGTTACCAAACGCAGCCTAAATGTCCAAGAGCCCTCTTGAGCAGCTTTTTAATGGTTCCACGTGCCCAAGGCCTCTCACCGCCCTTGATAGGCTGGAGAATTAAAATCGAAGTGTCCATTTTTCAAAATGGTGATTTGACAATATCTTGTTATGAAAGGAAAAAAGATGTATTGGCCTTATCTCCATTCATCTTCGGTATATCTCAAATATGAAATGACAAGACATGTTACTTTCGTTTAAGTGTCTATAGCTAACCGACCATCCTAATGACCGAGTAATGGAACTTGATAAAATGGCAAGAACGGCAACCGTAATATAACATATTTATCCTTGCATACCACGGCACGTTACATTATGCACAAAACAATCTCTGGCAATTCGGACACTCCGATTCCATCACCACCATTGCACCTTGGTCACAGATCAACAATGCCGAGCAATCCTTACGCGGGCAGTAAAACCTCTCGTCCTCTAAAATATCTGCCTCGCATAATGTTATGCCCCGGCAATTGAACATCTCTAGAGAGAGTATCAACCGACAATACTCCAATTCAATAATGCCGCCACAGCCCAAGATAGGGCAATTTATAAGTGTCATGTTATTGTTAAGCTTTGAAACTACGTACTTAGCAATGCAATGGATGCAATACACATGACTACAACCCTTAATCCGAAATAGGATACTACGCGTTCTTGGGTGGACGCAGATTTCACATATAAATCGATTGGACTTAGAATTAAAAGCACGACCTACTTCACTATAGGGCTTTTGCTTTCGCAAGGATGACCAAGCTTCAGCCGAAATTGGTTCATCGCCACCGTCGTCCTTCTCATTGAGGCTCTAGGGCATGGTTTGGAGAAGAGAAGCCGCTATCGCCTTATGGATGTCCTCATCCTTGAAGGCGTTGGACATAGTGCTATCCCCAGTAGCATCTCGCACATCGTCTTGGTAGGACCAGTTACAATTGCAAGAAAGTTTCTTTTTTTTTTTATCTATGCCCTAACAATTTTACTCCAAAATATTTCCAAACTAAGAAACGCAATATCAATGCAGAAGAGCCAAATAATTGCAATAAAATCTATATTACTCATATTTGATATTTACCTTGGATTTGGGAGAAAGTTCTCAAAGAGAACCATCTTCTTCGATTCTAAGATAAGTTTCCATTTTGCTCCACAACTTACTCCCTGTGACATCCCAGAATTTCAACTCCATTTTCTATTAAATAAATCGGGCATTTCATTGACGCGCCTATAGTAAATTGTTCTACCGAGTTGATCACTCTCGAGATAACTAGACTACACGAGGAAGCCATTAAGGATTTTAAGGCAAATAGACTCGAGAATTCGACTAGGAATCGGCTTCTCGAACGTGATTTATCTTTAGAGGTCAATACGGCACAATATAAAATCGATTCGAAATTAGAGATAGATTGGTTCGACGAGATGTGTGGCTAATCGTGGGTGACACCACTAAATTAGAAAATTCTCATCGACCGGCACTAAACTGATTTTCCTATTATTTTGGGACCCTGTGTTCGTATTTGGATCCTCGGTATTTTCACGACAATCGAGAGTCGCCAATGAGTCGAGTGGGTTCATAGTGGCTTGAAGAAAATCGACCAAAGTCGATTGCACTAAAAATGCATGAAAGTTACGCAGTAGCGCAGCCACGCTAAAAACGCGTCAAGTGAAATTAACTATGAATTCAAGTCCGATTTGAAGTTGGAATTTTGTCGTGTCGCAATAAATTAGGAGTGTCGACTCGGTCTCTGGAAGATTTTTCGACACCGACACTTTTTGGGAAAAAGTTGTCGTGTGGCTTACCAATTCGTTCAATTGAAGCGGGAATTATTTTGTTGGTGAAATTGAGAGCATGAAGAGATTCTTGGATAAAGAAAATAATCAATTTGATAAAAGAAATATCTCTTGATTTTGGGAGAGTTATTTGAAGAAAATTTTAAGAGGAAATTTGGATCGAAACGCAGTGGGGCAAAAGAATTTAAGTTGAAATTCGCTTTGAGAATCTATGGCTTATTTTAAAAAATTGGGATTAGAATTTCCTATTTGAGGAAATTCTTTTATTTTGTGATCTTCCCATTTCTTTTCCATCTTTAGCCAAACACCTTTTCCTCTTTCTCTCTCCCTCTTGCTTTCTTTCTTTTTCTTTTTCTCTCTCTCTCTTTTTCTTTTCCCTCGTGCGTAGCCCCTCCCCCTCCCACTGAATGCTTGGCTGGCTTCCACTTTGCTTTTCTTCTTTGACCATTCAAACTTCTTCACTCTTATCTCTTCTTCTCTCTCTTCTCTCTTCTCTCTCTTCCCTCTCTCCCCCTCTCGTGCGAATGAAAACAGAAGCCAAGCAGAAGCCGCAAGCGCATGAAGACAGGAGCCGCTCGTTGTTGCTCGCGCTCCGCCACCCGCGCGCCACCCGTGCTCCGCCGCTCGCCTTCGTCTCTTCCTCACCCCTCAGCCATCGTCGCCGCCCCCTTCTCTTCCTCTCTGTTTTTGTGCGAAGACAGAAGACAGCAGGAACGGAAGTATCGGCCATTGTCGTGTGAAGACCAGAGCTGCTGTCACCATCACAGCCACGCCGGGCCGCCGTCCGCTCCACTCGCACAACGCCGCCCACCGCCGTTCGTCTTCAGCTCGCCCGCTCGTGCGCCGTCCGCCCCGTCCAGCTGAGCTGCTGCCTCTGCCTCGCCTCTGTCCAGCCAGGTTTAGCCGCCTTCGGCAATCATCCAACTCCGTCCGGCCTCACCGGAGCTTCCCTCACGCATCTCCGGCCTCGCCTTGTCAGCTCAGCCACCGGACGAGCTTCGTCCAGCCAAGAACAGTGGCTGGAAAAATGGGTTTCAGCACTGTTCAAGGCCTGTTTTGGGCCGTTTCCGGGTCCCAAACCCAAGGCCCGCTTTGGAGTTTATCGTTCCTCGTGCAGTCCCTGTCGGATTGATCCGATTTGTGCGCGATTCCGGTGAATAATCTCACTAATCCAGGATTAGTTGGCTAATTATGCTTAATCTTGGTTTAGTTTTAATTAATTATGTTTATATTGTTAGATTAGAGTAAATTAACAATTATTAGTCAATTGTGATGCGATTTAGATAAATTGATTGCGCAATTAACAAGTAGACGTGGTCTACTATTTATTGGAAGTATCTCGGGAATTTTCCAACCCCTAATTGGGCTTCAATTTGGCGATTCGGGCCTAAGTGGGATTTTTGGCATTTAAATATTAATTTTCGGAATTAAATTAAATAATTATTTATTTTCCGAAAATTCAAGGGAGATGGTCCGGAACCGGAATATTATGCTGATGACCATGATGAAGTCCATTTATTTAATCAGGCTTTATTTTGAGCTGAATCGAATTTTTAATATTAATTATTTAATTTTCGAAATTAAATAATTCATTAATTATTTTCCGAAAATTCAATTGAGATGGTAAATGACCAGAATATTATACTGATGACCGTGATGAAGTCCGTTTATTTAATCGGGCTTTATTTTGAGCTGAATCGAATTTTTAATATTAATTATTTAATTTTCGAAATTAATTAATTAATTATTTATTTATTTTTCGGAAATTAAGATTTTGATGGCCGACGACCGAAATCTCGTGCTGATTGTCGTGGCGCAGTCCATTTATTTATTTGAGCTTTACGTTATATGAAATTAAATGAATTGTGATATTTTAGGGATTTACCCTAAATTGATTGAAATTGAGTGAAATTGAATTATTGATTGGTAGATGGCCGAATATGGCTAGTTAGCTATTTGTAATGCCTTGTTGAGCTGTAAGTGGAGAGAGCGATGAGACCTAACTGAGAAATCTATTGGCTGAGACCGATCAAGTATGAAGTATAGACAGGCGTGGTTCGGTGATAAAGTACATCACTGTGCGAAAACGGCACCTTAAAAAACGCACATAGACTGTCTATGACTTATGGTAGGCGTGGTTCGGTGATTAAGGATATCATTGTGCGAAAACGGCGCCTTAAAGAACGCACGTAAACTACCTATGAATCGTGACAGGCGTGGTTCGGTGATGAAGGACATCACTGTGTGAAAACGGCGCCTTAAAGAACGCACGTAAACCGTCTGTTACTTATGTCACCTTGGCGAAAGCGACGCCCGAGAGAATTAATGGAGCTCTGTGACTAAGTGTATTATTGGAGGTTTTATGAGATGGAGTGAATGACCTAGAAATGGTCCGACTGAGATGTAATCGACTAAGTTGATTGATCTTTGCCTTGATTCGATGTTGTGAACTGATTAATTGAATGAGAATGACCGTGAGTGGTCTTGTTGGCGTGTAATCGACTAGGTCGATTCGATCAATGCTTCGATCTGTGATGTGATTGCTTAGGTGCCTATTTGATCTGTACTAATATGCAAGTGGAATCTGATGCCAAGGTACGTCTTCTGGGATGTGCGTGTTTAGGCAGCCTATAGTATAATGGTTTACTAATTGGGCTTAGTGGGGTAGAACTCAATGAGACGTAGTCTCATCCCAGTTTGGGGAAAACATTTCAGGACCCCGATGAGGAGCTGAGGAGGAGGAGTCTAGGAAGGAGAACTCGGAGGTAAAACCTGAGAAGAATAATTTTGGGAGAAGAAGATAGTCTCGAGAGGGGTCTTGAGTACGGCCTGGATGGATTGAGATCCTATCTTCTTTTGAGATCTCCATTTTGATGTGAATAGTCATGAAGTGGTTTGTGTTTTGTATAAAAATTTGGTTATAAATTTCAATATGAAAAATATGGCCCTGCTTTTCTATCCCATCGTTTTATTATGCAGGGATTTTAGTTTCGCTTCCGCATGTGCTTAATAAATGAAAGGGTCGGCGATACATTGTCTGGGATATCGCATTATAAAATCGACCAAGTGAGAAGGATGTGTGCGTACCCGAGGATCGGGGTGTGACATTACCCATCTCTATCTCTTCACGGGATTCTGGTGTTGGTTCTAGTTCCTTATATTCTTAGAAAAACTTGAGTTACAGAGACACTTTCATCCGTGGATCAGTCATGCTTGGTGTCTCCCATACAACTTCCTTCCCAACAACATCACCGTCATCTTTGTTATCTTTAATTTTATGAGCAAGACGACAGCAACGCTTACCTCTAAATTTTTGAGCAACACGACGGCAATGTTTACATTCTTTGTTTCCCTTTCTTTTTTCTTGAATCTCATCATTCTTCTCTTCTTCATTTTTGGATTTTTCTAATGTGGTTAATTAAGAAAATAAAAATTTCATTTGTTGCAGGCAACTATTATTACAAAACGGAGAGAGGAAATAAAATTTTATCTATAGCTGTGTAATAATGGAGCATAGCAATATTAAAAATAAAAGGACGCTACTCCGGTTCTAACAAAATTGTCTCTTTCTTTGTAATTCTAGTCATATACAACAATTTACATTCCCCTTTTAACATATTCAACATATTCAACATTTTACATTTCATCTTTAACATATTCAAATTATTTAACAACATATATTACATCTTTAACCTATTTAACAACTTATATTCCCTCTTTAACATATTTAATATATTCAACAATTTACATTCTATCTTTAACCTATTTAAACTATTTAACAACTTATATTCCATATTTAACCTATTTAACAATTTATATTACATTTTTAACATATTCAATATATTTAATAACTTACATTCCATCTTTAACCTATTCAAACTATTCAATAACTTATATTCTATCTTTAACTTATTTAATAACTTCTATTCAATGAGGTTTTTTAATGGTCGAATAAATTAGTTTGGGATATTCAACCTATTTAATGGTTTTTTAGCTTACATTCCATCTTTAACTTATTCAAATTGTTCAACAACTTATATTTCATTTTTAACCTATTTATCTTATATTCAATATTTAACATATTCAACCATCCAACAGGCACATCTTTACACAAATTGCACAATAATAATCTCCATATTTATCATTGATAATTGGACACTCCGATTCCATCACCACAATCACACCTTGGTCGTGGATCAACAATGCCAAGCAATCCTTATGCGAGCAGTAAAACTTCTCTTTCTCTAAAATCCCTACCTCGTATAATGCTATGCACTAGCAATCGAATACCTCTAAAGGGAGTATCAACCGACAATACTCCAATTTCATAATGCCGCCACAGCCCGAGATAGGACCATCTATAAATGTATAAGTAATTACATACTTAGCAATGCAATGATACAATACATGTGACTACAACTCTTAATCCAAAATAGGTTGCCACTCGTCCTTGGGTGGAAGTAAATTTCACATATAAATCAATTGGACTTAGAATTAGAAGTATGACTTGTTTCACTATAGGGCTTTTGCTTTCACAAGGATGATCAAGTTTGTGGAATTGGTTCATCACCATTTTTGTCCTTCTCATTGAGGCTCTAGGGCATGTTTTAGAGAAGAGAAGCCACTATCACCTTATGGATGTCTTTGTCCTCAATGGCGTTGGACTTGGTGCTATCCCCGGCAACATCTCACACATCGTCCTAGTAGAACCGGTTATAATTGCAAGAAATTTTTTGATTTATGCTCTAGTAATGTTACTCTAAAATATTTCCAAATTAAAAAAACTTAATATCAATGCAAAAGAGCCAAAGAATAGTAATAAAATCTATATTACTCATATTTGATATTTACATAGGGTTTGGGAGAAAGTTCTCTAGGAGAACCATCTTCTCCGACTCTAAGACAACATGTCCATCTCGCTCCACAACTTGTTCATCTCTATCTTTTCACAGGATTCTGATACTAGTTCTAGTGCCTCATCTTTCCAAAAAAACTTGAGTTATAGGCACTTTCATCCATGGCTCTGCTTGGTGTCTCCCATGCAACTTCCTTCCCAACTGCATCACTGTCATCTTTGTTATTTCTATTTTTTTGAGCAAGACGACAGCAACGCTTACCTCTAAATTTATGGACAACACGATGGTAATGCTTACGTTATTTGTTTCTCTTTCTCTCTTCTTGAATCTCATCATTCTTCTCTTCTTCTTCAAGAATCCGAAAAGTCTCATCGTTGTCCATCATAGTAATAAGAATGGGGAGAGGGTAAAAAATGAACAGAGGAGTCACATACACAAAAATAGAGAGGTAAAATAGAGGGAACACTCCTACTCTATAAATACTATCTTTTTAAGCGTTTATTGCTTTTTTTATAATTAAAAAAATTACATTGTTGTAATTAAAAAAATTCAGTTGATTGATTTTTTTTTCTTTTTTTCTTTTTGGATTTTGCTAAGGTGGTTAATTAAGAAAATAAAAATTTTGTCTATGGCAACTACTACTACAAAGGGAGAGAGGAAATAAAAATTTTGTCTGTAGCTGTGTAATGATGGAGCCTAGCAGTATTAGAAGCAAAAGGACGTTGCTCCGGTTCTCACAAAACTGTCTCTTTCTTTGCCGTTCTAGTCATATTCAACAATTTACATTTATCTTTAACCTATTCAAACTATTCAACAACTTATATTCCATCTTTAATATATTTAACAACTTATATTTCATCTTTAACCTATTCAACATATTCAACAACTTATATTCCATCTTTAACCTATTTAATAACTTATATTCCATCTTTAACCTATTTAATAACTTAGATTTCATCTTTAACCTATTCAACATATTCAACAACTTACTTTTTATCTTTAACATATTCAAACTATTCAACAACTTTATTCCATTTTTAACCTATTTAACAACTTACATTCCATCTTTAACCTATTTAACTTATTAACAACTTACATTCCATTTTTAACATATTCAATCTATTCCACAACTTATATTTCATATTTAACCTATTTAATTTGATTAATGAAATATAGAGTGAAAAATTGGAGAAGGGAAGGTTGAGGGCAAATGATATTGCACCTAAGAATCCTACTAATTTGATTACCATAATTCATTTGACCATACATATCAAAACTTTCAATTTAAGTAATTAGCAACAAAATTTCTTACAAAGTTGACCAATCAAATAATCAAGTTAAAATCAACAGCCCAAAATGAAATGCCTAACTATGTTAATAGAACAAGTTGAGAAAGTAAAGGTGAATTCGTAGCAGAACAAGTTGCACAATCTATATTACATTTTAGAGCAAGAAATAACACTCAAAATCTAAAGTAACCTTCATATCGATTCAATTGATTTAAAACTTTGGAATGAAAATGAAAAAAATTGCTCCAACCTAACATCCACATTGCAATGTAAGTCTTTTAACAAGCTGAGAGGAATACTTTCAAGGAAACATAAACTCAAAACAATATTTTAGTATATTCCTATCGTCTAAACTTAAATAACTATATATATATTCAACGCAATGCAATGCGATGATATCCTCTTTCCCATAAAGCTAATCCACTGACACCTACAAGCTACCATTTGTCGTCCATCACTCAAACTGGAGAAATAGCAAGATGAAATAGAAAGTCGGGTAATTGGATAGTCAATCACCTGCAAGACACTCAACAAAATTTTATCCTAGAGTAGAAACAACAAGACAAAATTTGTATGGTAAAAATATAAGGAAATTCCTCGATTGCAGCTTGTTGGTCTTCCACGACTAAGCAAAGACTTTGTAGAAAACATTGTTCAAAACATTGTTTGATGCTAGAAACCCAAAACCTAAATTCAACTATCCACGAAAGAAAATAGAATACATAATTTTTACACTAGACGCAAAATTTCACTTTTTTGCCTTTCCTTTTTTTTTTTTTTAAATCATTTTTTGTCATATTTTCCTTTTTATCAAACTAATCATAACCTAATTAATCGAAAAAAAAAAAAATAACCTAACCTATATTTCACTAAATAAATACCAAGTGCATCATAAATTTACTTTAATATGCAATTGTATATGATTTTTTTTTTGTCATAAATAGGTATGAATTTAGGTATTTACCAAAAAACAAATTAAGTATTGCTAAAAATGGTAATTAATGTATGTCACTATCTATCATTTTCATTCGGAAGGGAAAGGATGACGTGTTTAGGGGAATTGCCTAAGAGATAGGCTATTAGGCTATTGGAGTTGAATAGAAATCAAGAAATTATACCTCACTTCCCACCCACTTAGAGAGTTTAGTTAATCAATTAGTGCCCTTTGATGCCTAATCTTATTCAATTCAAGAAGATGTCAGTTAGTTAGATAGTATTAATTTTAAACTTATTCACTAACATATGAAATGATCATGCGAGTGCGCAATCATTAAAATAACAATTAGAGACCAAAAAACATTAAATAACTTGCAAGTATAAACTAGAATCGAATGGGTAATCTTATTCAATTCAAGAAGATGTCTCTTACATAGTCTGGATTAATTTTAAACTTATTCATTAATATATTAGATGATCATGCAAGTGTGCAATTATTAAAATAACAATTAGAGACTAAAAAAATATTAAATAACTTGCAAGTATAAACAAGAATCTAAAGCTAAGAGATAAGAAAAATGACATTCTTAACTAGATCCAATGATAATTGAAATGGAAATGCACAAATAGTGACTTAGTATGTCTCTAAAAACATTCAAATCTAAGAGCTTGTTAAATTCTAAGAACAATTTTTTGGATCAAAGGTTTTAACACATTTTAAGAGAAGATTACTCAAAATAACTAATTCTTAAGCCTTTTCCTAAAACTAAAAATTTTTGAAATTTTTTAAAATCTTAATTTTTTAAAAATAATATTAACAAAAATATTTATTACCGAAAAAAGGGATTCGGGCTGGGCCCTCCCCAACACACGGCCTGCCGCTGGTCCCACCTGGACTCCAGTGGGTTCGGGCTAAAAGGACAATTCGGGCTTACAGGAAATACTCTTTCAATTAGAACCTCTCCAGCCCAAGTCAGAGTTCAACACATGAAGCCCACAGTGGCAATTTCCTAACCCATTCTACTCCAAGTTCGAATCCTATGCTTCTGAGTGCAATTCAGCCCACTTTTGCTAAAACCACACTCGGCCCATTTCCAACCAAGACAAATACCCAGCCCAATTTATGAAGCCCAGGCCCAGGCACCCTTTGAAACCATGACTAGCCCAGGTCATTGAAAATTCTCCTTTGTGTCTTCTTCGGCCGACCGCACCAAAATCTTCCGAAAGCCATCAAATTCAACCCGCTCTATCTAATCAAATCCAGTCGAATGAGACAAGAAAACCTAAGACCGCTAAACTGATTAAGCCCAACACACCATGTCAAATGGCCACCTTACTCAGCCTCACCTCGTCTCCTTGCTCCTTCCTATTTGCAAAACAAAAAGAAACTGAAGATTGAACGTAAACTCCAACGCGTAACCGAGACTCCACCGTGAGCTTATGTCAGTCCATCACCACCACCGGACCATCATCCACCGTCCCTTATGACCTCGCCAACATTTATCGAACAAACCCCAACACCATGTAGGCACCGAGCAAGACTCGACAAGGAAAAAAACATCTTGAGCCATGGTCTCGCTTTTCTTTTTTGAAAAAAAGAAAATTTTCATAACTAATTATAAGATTTTTTTTTAAATTATAAATTTTAATACTAGCAATGCAAGAGCTCTCAATACCTGTGTGTTATGCAAGTTAATGAAAATTATTTTTTCAGGGATTAAAAATTAATCCATGATTTTCAAATGCAATTAAACCCTAAATGAATTGCCAAGTTTGGTATCAAAAATGTACTTTTTCATTTAGCATTTTGTATAGCACGAATAAACATTTTAATGACTTTTTTTGGATGGAAACATTAAATGACTCTAAACATGACGATTTACTGCTAATAAGTCATAAGGCCGATTAATCTATATTAAGACCTAAATATGCGACTTTGGCATGAACGCTTCTACTAGGGTATAAGGGACGCTCCGAGACCGCCAAGAGCTCATTACAAGGCCCGAAGCTCGGCCGAAGGCGGGTTGTGCGACCTTCAAAGAATATGAACCGTAGGGTTCAGCCCTTTTCTGAGCGCGAATTCAACTCCTAAATGGTCCGATTGACTGAGGCCGGCCTAAAGAGCCTGAATATTCGCTATCCCGAGCATTACATGGCTTGGACAGTGGGCATTCAGATATCTAAGATGCGATTACCCTAATGAGACATAAGCTAATCCATCATGGATTCGAGACGATGGACACGTGATATAATGGTGTTATGACCGAAACGATTACTCGAATTACATGAGGATAATGCTATAGACTGAAAATGAGTCCTAAACGTCCTAGTTCGAACTGATGTACGTGCACTTCAGGGAGACATAAGCTCATCCAAACGATAATGCAACATAGTGTTGACACTAAGCATAAATCTTAAAAATGGATGGACCTCTCTCATTACCTTGGAAATGTTGGACTAAGGTAGGATTTGGCCACGGAGACAAGCATCGTTCAACTCGAACTCAAGTCGAGCATGTGTGCATTCATCTCTGTCTCATGTGCCCTTTTTGGAAAAAAAAAAAATTCTAAAATGATTTTCTTTTTAATGCAAGACAGACTTTCAAAAAAATTAGTTGTCACCATCCATAAACTATAATACTTTTAATTTCTAACTACAAAAGTGATGCTTAGTGAACCAGTTCCCTAGAAGTTTAATTATTTAATCGAGCATGTTAGGTGGTTAGCATGATTTAGCTAAGGCCTAAATAAATGGTACTATTTATCTAGAAGGGTTCGGGAATTTTTCCGAGTCTGTATTGGTACTTAATTTAATAAGTTTGGCCTAGGTTAGTATTTTTAGAAATTAAATTGAATTATTTAATTAATTTTCGAAATTAATTAATTAATAATTATTTTTCAAGAATTTTGGCCGGAATAGCCGGTGACTGAAATTTCGTGCTGATTGCAATGGTGTGATTATTTTGCACCTATAGAAAATTGAAATCACGATCTTCAACATGAACCAACACCAACATAACCATTTGACAAATATATATATATATATATATATATATAGTGAGATTATGCTACTTTTATATTTAACAAGAATTTGTTGTTTTACCCAAAACATTTATTTTCCAAACACGACCGGTTCGATTTATTGTTCCAATCTTTTGAAATCGACTCACCTTAAAACCGATCACTAGAGCCAACGGACATTATACTTTTCTTTTTCTAGGTTAGTGAACTCAATTTTTCTCCTTTTTTTTTCCCGGTTTTTTCCTTTCCAATTCTCGTCCTTCTTCCTGCTCCTACCTTAGCTGCTAGTGCACTTCGTTGATCATACCCGCAGTACGGCGACCACCTCCCTCCACCCTCCCTCCCTCTGTGATTGTAATGTACTCTATTTTTTCTCCCCAAGAGAATAAAAAACAATCGAATATTTACAATGAGGGGGACAAAGTTATTGCTTTGAAGCAGATAAGTATATAAATATCAATATATATCAAAAGATGAAAAGATGTTTAAGAAGCAAATACATGTATTTTAAATTTTTTTTTTAATAAAACAGCGGAAAACATTGAAATATTAGCAATTGCTTTCAAAAATGAATCTTTATAGAAGAGTTTGGCTAGAAAGCTCCAATGTATATAAGAACTTAAACACTATAAATCATAAAAGATGCAATGTAATAATTAAAATCAAGCCAATAAATTCAAATGATATAATTTTCATCTAAGAGATCACTATACCCATCTCCACAAATTGTTGAAAATTATAACGTATGCAATTAGGATTGATGATAAATTTGGATTTGAGCGAAAAATGGAAGGACCATTATTAGTGTTTCTCTCTAATGATTGCTATACTTATTGTTCGGCATTTGCGTTGCGAGGAAAAAGAGAATGTTGATGATGTCATTCTAGAAAAAAGAAAAATGTCAAATCTCGAGTAGAGTACATATGTATTAAATTAAAAGCCTAAAATAATTATGGATAAAAGAATTAAAAAAAAAAAAAGGAGAAAAATCGTGTAAAAAAGAGAAGGTAGTTATTGACATATTGGCATTTCCATGATAACGGCATCCGAGGCTTTGGAAGGGAGAACGCAGTTTAGCGCCTCTTCATGGGGTGGGGCGGGGCCCGGTGCAACGGCGGGTGCATTCCGGCTCACACGTTGGAGGCTGGAAGCCATTGCGATCTTGCAACTCCTGTTAAAAAAAAAAAGAAAAAGATCCGACGGTCCCCCCAACCTCGTACGGAGGAAGTCAACATGCTGACGTGGAAGCTTCTTGACCCATGACGTGGGCCCCACCAGAAGAGACGTGAACTGGCAACAAGTCCCAAAATCGACTGGTCTCGTGGTAGTGCCTGCATTTTCCATACGAGTAGTGCCGACGTGAACTCAATGTGCCGACGTGGAAAACTTGAGTGCTTCGTAGCAGTGCCCGCATTTTCCATAATCCATCGTAGCTAGTCATTTATGTGTTGGGGCTTGGCAATTTGGCATGTCATATTTACCAATTTATATAGTTTTATCATCTATGGATATCACACATTTTGTTTAATGGTGAAATATGAGCTACTTGCTACTATTGTGAGTATTTACAGCTTCCAGAAGTAAAAGGAATTGCACAATTTAGTTGTCCAAGGAGTGACCGTTGCCGGCAATACGCTAGTTCTTCTAACTAGGTTATTTTGTTGCTTGTGGTTATCGATATTTCAATATTTGATTTGCTCTAGAATTAAATGTTTTCTAATTTTTTTTCCTTCATATTTAAGGAATCTTACTTGGTGGGCGTACGATGCAAGGAAATCCCACCAAATAAAACTTTCCAATTTTAAACTTTTCAAGAAAGTCAGTTAATTTCTCGAAATTAAGTGTGGTGGAGAAGCCACATTTGTTTTTAAAGACTAATGGTTTGTTAGCTCATCATTTTCCTTGTAAAAAGGATTAATAGATATATCTAATATTGGAAGATATTTTTTGCTAGAGTATCAACAGAAATATTGACGAAATATGACATGTCACAAGGCGATATGAACTTTTGACAAATGGATTGCGTTGAGTTCGCTTGATGGTACTTCACTTGCGTAAAAAGTTTGTCAGACGAGGTCTGAATGGAGGTGATTTTTAGAAATTTGAGTGTGGTGGAAAGTAATTGCATTAAAAAAGAAAATCTAATTTGACTAGAAATGTATAATATTGAATTACATAAAAAGGAAAAGTATAGAGAAATGTAAATGGGCATGGAATTGAAAATTGTAAGGAAAATATAAAATTGAAAGCTCTCACAAAGTGTGTTCCCACTTGTGTGTTCTACACTTCAACTCTTGGGCTTTTTTTATGCTATTGTCGCCTAATTCTCTAATTCTATGTATAATTTCAATTCTATCTTGAATTTATTATTATTTAATTTTTTTGCAAACTTTCACTATAATCCCAAATATGCCCACAGATTCAATAGTCTCGATTAGTTTCTTCAAAATTATTAATATCAGGACAAGTTAGAGGGTTATTATTAGAGCGGGCATCTTCATCAATACCCCCACCTTCATATAGAACAACAATAGCCTCTTGATATTGGTAATCTTGAAGAAACTAGTGAAGGTGTGAGCACATTTGTGATTAGAATAAAAATTGGGGATTTTTTTTTATAAAAGAAAAAAGTTCAGAGTGTAGTTGGAATTAAATCTAAAGTTGAGGGAGAAAGGACTATGCTAGCATGGATGCACTGTGCTTCCTATGAGAAATTGTGCAGTTTGGGCCATCCATTTCATTTTTGTATAATGGGAACCAAATGTAACTTTGCTGTGAAATATCATTAGGACCTGACATTTGAGATTTCTTGATTGAAAATTCTCATTTATTTCTTTCCAATTTCTCTTCACTTTCTCTCTATATTAATTGTCACTCTCCATCATTAGGAGTCGTAGCTCTATCTCCAAATGAGAGTCACTGATATTCATATGGTTAGTCTATGGTAATGTCATTAAGTGCCTGAATTTGCCTTGTCAGTTCTTCGCATTCTGCCTATCTTCTGCAATACTGAGGCATCATCGTCGGAAAGGCCCGTGAACGGAGATGGTTGCCTTGTGGAGGTTGAAGATGGATGGAGGCTGAATAAGAGGCACTTAATGTCATATTTTCCGGGGGAGTTGATGGTTATTTGAATGTTAATTTTTCTGCCCTTTGATATGTTAGATTCTAGGAACGACGGAACGTTGAAGGAGAGACGAAACACAAGGCGTACATTACATGTCTATCAATTGATAACGCCACAATAATACTTCCAAAAAAGGATTCAATTGATATTCCTGATTTACATTATCCACTTCAAATACCTTTTGGTACGGGGGCTCAAATTTGAAATATAATTTGTGGTTTCTCCCTTTTTCTAATTGCTCAGGTTCGTTCGGAGCCTTTAGCTTCTAACATTTATTTTTTCAAAATTTGCGGTTATCACAAATGGATTCTTAAAGTCTTCGAAAATATACGACCTAGTTTCACGCCTTTTCTTTCTCTCTAGCTCTTCCTCTCTCTTATAACCAACTCAACGGAGAGAACGTGAACGTAATTCGGTTCTCAAATCCTTCAAGGATCTAATTACGGAAAAGTTTGAGTGACCCGATCAATATTTACTTTGATTTAAGCAAGTACAAAATCCATTTTGAATTTGATACTAATAAATACTCGCTTGATTTAGCCCATCCAATCGACCAATGTCTAATTTCAAGTTTAATTGTTATATTATGAATACATATCCTAATTTGACTGGACAATTTGCGTTTGCAAATAACACTGACTAATTATTAAAACAGTTTACAGCGTTTTATGTTTGGCTCAAAATTTTCGCCCTTTAAAAATATATTTAAGAAACTACGTTGAAATTCTCTAGTTTATCCTCTATTAATTTTAAATTCAATAAGAGGATGAATATTCATGTAGTTCCTCTTTATTCATTTGCAGAAATTTAGATCCAGTAAGAATAGGAACCCAATATGCAACAGATCATTAAGCTAAAAGCGAAAGCACTGTAACTATCGTTCTCTCAATTTCGGCTTTAAACGTTATATAGATTAGAGTGCCCTTTCTCATAAAGATTTTAAATAAAAAAAAAAATACCTTACTTTCAATTTTTCCATGGGGTGAAAATTTGTGGTTGAACTAATGTGCTTATCTCTCTTTGGATCGGCTCCCACACCTAACGCCTACCGCCCCCTAGACGAAAAGGAAAAAGAAGGATTGCATCGAAAAGTCTATCGTCAACATTCCCCCATTGCACCAACTAGCTTATGTTAGTTAGCGCTAATTGACCCAAGCCAACATATTTGATTGGGTTAGATAGCGCTAATGCCACGATAACAATTTTCGATTTGGTACGTGAGCTCAAATTTGAAATATCATTCACCCCCCCCTTTTTTTATTCCAAATGCTTGGGTTGGTCCGTAGCCCTTTTACTTCTAGCATATATTTTTCAAATTTTGCAGTTAGTCATAATTTATAAACCTAAAGATTTTATATTTTTTTAAGAAAAAAAAAAAAAGGAAAAGCAACACGCAGAAAAGAAAACGGTACTTGAAATGAGATTCACGTCTTCACGTCCTCAAATCTTTATCGAATCCCAATCTCTTCGGTAACCACCTCGCAACGCCGTGGCTCACGTCCTCACGAACTTGAAATGGGCGACACCCACGTCAGGAGCCTGAGTAACCCTGCGAGGAGCCTGAGTAACGACGAAAAAGAGGAACCGCCTTTAGGAGATCGTGGCTGAGAGCGAGGAGGAGATCTCTCTCTCTCTCTCTCTCTCTCTCTCTCTCTCTCTCTCTCTCTGTGGTGGCGCCAAGGCGGCGAAGAAGAAGGGGGCGACGTTCGTGATCGACTGCACCAAGCGGGTGGAGGACAAGATCATAGACATGGCCTCCCTCGAGAAGTTCCTCCAGGAGTGCATCAAGGTCGACGGCAAGGCCGGCGCCCACAGCAACCCCGTCACCACCTCTCGCGACAGGTCCAAGATCACCGTCACCTCCACCTCCGGCTAGTTCTTGTGCTTGTGGTGATGCTGCTGCTGTTGCTGCTTCATGTGCACAATGTTGCGGTTTTAGAGTATGCCCAGGATGCCTGTTGAATCGCAGTGCTTTTCTTCGAAATGGGAATAGCTGAAGGTTTATAATATGCTCGATCGCGTCGCTATATGTGCAGATGCTGCATGTTCTCGCTTTCGTTAGCTGCGATTTTAGCAGAAGATTGCCTTTTGAGTTGATTTGTAGATAGGACTAGCCTCCTAGGCGGCGCACTCATGCCGTCCATCTGCGAGCGGGTGGTTAATTATGTCGTGTGCTTGGCGGCGAGTCTGGTGTTGTGGTGGGATTTCTGCACCTCACGTTGATAAACTTTTGCATATTTGCACTGCTGCGAATCTTTGTGCAAAATGGTCTAGCTTACGGCATGTGTTTAGATTCAAGATTGATTCATGTCCACTTCATTAATTGTTGGAACTAAATCTGACTCCGTGTTTTTACTCTTTGTTTTATGCCACGCTTTTGCAAATCTTCGGCGCGGGCTGTCCATGGACCCACATGTTTGGAGTCGATGTTCTCAACCTCCGTCGCCGGCAATGGCCGTGGCTTGATGCTGCCAAGTCAGTTCATTCTCCACTGTTTTAGTATACCTTTGTACGTTTTCTATGCTGCTTTGTGAAATTTTCGAGCTGGAAATTTCTTTATCGGAATAGCTCGGTCATGGCCAGAGTATTGGCTGAGGGAGAATATTTAGTGACGGTCAGCGACTTCAGGTATCGATGTCAGACTGATAAGGATTGCGGTGTGAATCTGTGTAGTGAAGTCTTCGTCGAGCTCGTCATTGATGGTTCTGTAGAGAAGGACTTCGTTCGGAGGGGAAGACGTCTTTCGGTGAAGCACCGAAAGACGCTCTCCAAAAAGTCTCGAAGAAGAAGATGCAGGGAAGAGAAAGAAATAAAAAACTGAAAATTGAAAGGGAAAATGAAAAAAATTAGGAAAGAAATCAAAATCCGATTATAATAAGGAGTCGGGTCTAGTTATAAGTCGGGCTGAAGTAGAGGTGTCAAAATTGGTCTTAAGTCCATATATGACCCATTTATGATTTAATCATAAATGGGTCATGTATAGACGACTTACATTTTGAAAAAACTAGTTAAATGGGTCGTAAATGGGTTGGATTTAAAAATCTATTTTTAACCTAAGCCTCACATTCTCTCGTACCCCAAAATGTTTTTTTTTTTTTTTTTTGGTGTAAAAATCGAAATTAAAGTTAGTTTTTATAATTTATTTTTCATTTTCTTTCATTTTTTCTTCCTCATTCCTTAGTTGATGGCTGGCACAACAACGGCAGGTGATTGGCCAAGCAAGGCTCAAGCTCGCTAGATTTGGTGAGGCTGAGGCCTCAATAAGAGGCCTCAATAACAACCGGTGAGGATTGAGCCTTGCCTATTTGGCAAGACTAGAGCTCACTGGTGTCAAGCAAGCTCGAGATAGCTCGACGCCGGCAAGCTTGATCTCGCCGATTTGGTGAGGCCAAGGCATCGTCGATGATTGGCGAGGCTCGAGCTTGCCTGCAGCCGATTGCTAATCATTGTTGTGGCTGGTGGCCAGTTGAAGAAGGAAACATAAAAAGAAGAAAAAATTTTAAAAATATTTTTTTTTAAAAATAAAATAAAGACAATTTAAAAATAGATTATTTAAAAATAAAAAATAAAAAATATATTTTTAAAAATAATTTTTTATAAAAATTATAAAAATTGTCCATTAAATTTGTATTGCATTAAAGTGTTTTAACAATACCATTTTTCTAAAAAAAGAATTATAAGAAATAAGCTTTAAAGGTTTTTCACATTTTTTTATTTTATTTACTATTTTTTTCTTTAGTTTACATTTCAAATTTGATTTGAAGTTTTTATTCAAGTAACATATATGTGAAGAGCTTAAAGTGAATTAAATGGGTGAAAGTTGATTAACTTAAATTGAGTTAAATAGTAATGTGTTTCAATAATATGGGTTGAGTTAGGTATAAGTCGAACATGGGTCATCAAATTTACACTACATGAAAATTGATCAAAATGAGTTAAATGGGTCAATATGGGTCGGACCATTTTTTACTCGACTCAAACCCGATCCGATCCACCCATTTGATGGTCCTAGACTGAAGTAAGGGTGTTGTGGGCCAGACACTGAGCTGAGTTAAAAATCAATAGATTTAAATGTTTGGGCCATACTCGAGTCAAGCTTTGAGTTTGACTTGAGAAGGGAACCCAATCTAAAGTCCACTTCTGGTAATTAATTTTTTTAAAAATAATAATGATAAGGAGGAGAAAAATATCAGTAATCATATCCTAAATCTTGTCAAGACAATAACATTTTTACAAAGAAAAAATGCAGCTTTGTTCTTCACTTCTCATTCAACCCTTGTTTCAAAAGACAGTGCAATTGCCTTATTATCACATCAATAGCATGATATGCACCAAGCATCGTTGAAGTCAAAGGAACCGAGCCTTTGAATGGGAACAAAATTGAGGACGTTGCAATAGAAGTTGACGACTCTTTGACAGACCAGCACCATGTCGATATGTGATTCAAGCACTCCAAATGCTGAGGATTCTTAGGGTTCTTCTTGCTGATCCTTTCTTTAAACATCTCTCCCTTCCCCCTCTCCGTGACAACGACAATGCAAATTAAAAACTACAAGAAATAAAAAACTCGAAATGCGAAAAAAGCTTCAATAGCTTAATTTCATGATGAATTTAGGAATGCAAAGAGAGATTGTAAGCTGGAGAGAACATATCAGCATTCAGGCCATGGTTGGAGGGTATAAATATGGGCATGGAGATGCAAAACGGAGGAGAGAAAAAGTTCACGTGTGCAATTCAAACACCCATGTGGGAATTAGATATCTCCATTGAGTATGATAGATCCGATTTCATTTGATAAAATAGAGGAATAGTGAGGACATAGCAATTAGTTCTATGCCTATGGCAATGTGAAAGAAGATTGAAAAATATTAGAAGTGTTATAGTGTTGTCGTGTCTATATTAAATTCTCATTATTAGCCACACTTATTAGAGCTTTGTTATGTGATAAAGTGGAATTTGTACAGAACATTAGAGAAATGCTCTATTTTTTTTTTCTAATGAATATATGACCTTTATGTCAAGAGATGGTTGCTTTACATCTTCAACCAATCAAGGTAACATTTCCACTTCGATGGCCACAACTCCTTTGTCTTCCCTCTCCAATAAGTTAAGCAAGTCATATGTTCTTCTCATAATCTTTAGCTGTTTGTTTAAGCTATCCAAGGCTACAAACATTCTCATACCTGGTCAGAACTTGAGGGACAACAATATTTTAGTCTCATCGAATGAAGTGTTTGAGCTACGAATCTTCAAGACTTGTGGGTCTTCCTCAAGCAACTACTACCTGGACATTTGGTTCAGAGATGATCCTTACAAGAAACCAGTTTGGGGTCACAAATCGAGATTACCCGCTTCTTGATTCTTTTTTTGTACTCTCCATCAGGTACGATGAGAACTTGGTGATATTTGATAGAAAGGAAATTCCGTATTTAGTCAATGCTGAGATGTTATCGACTAGTAATAGCACAAGTGCGATATTGCTGGATTCTGGCAATTTTGTTCTATAGAAGGCAATAGCACGGTTTGGGAAAGCTTTTTTTATCCATCAGACACGTTCTCACTTGGCATGAAACTTGGGATTTCGATTTAGGCACTAGTAAGGTAAGGCATGAAACTTGGGTATTTCAAGAAATAAGGAACTGGTCCCTCACCTTACCAGTGTCCAAATCGAAATACCCAAGTTTCATATTAAACTCTTTTTAAAATGAACTAGCCGATCATATGCTTACCACATTATCGTTATTGAAACACCCATGATTAAAATGATTACAGGTAGGATGGAAGATAAAAAAAGGAAAAAAAAAATTGAAAACGAAAGAATTGTACAAAAGAAAAAGAAGATGGGATTCAAGGTTCTGTTAAGAAAATAGCAAGAAGAGGAAAACCTATTAGCATTTTCAAAATTGGTACAACTCTCCTGCAACTATCATTAAACAATCAAATAAACATAGTTCTTAATTTCATACCACTTGGAAACATATATTTTGAGTAAAAGTAAGACATACCAGTGGCATAGAGAGGAGTCCAGGTATCCTTAAAGCCTAGAAACACGCCTTGGATTACAAAGGAAAGAATAATAGCAGGAACTATGTTTTGATTGTTTAATGATAGTTGCAGGAGAGCTCGCGAATATTGCATTAGATCTAGTACTTACCTTCATTGCCACTTGGGTGTCGATTGGGTTGCAATTGCGCACGCTCTTTCTCAGTGAGTTGTGCAATCCATCCGTAATTTTCTTTGGTTCTATATTTAAACTATTGATAACCGACCTTTAACTAAGGTCCAAATTAAAGGCGTTGAACCCAGCCGTGCAGCTAGCATTACACTAACTTTGAAAGCCCTGAAATTTAAATTATGGACGTGCCCTAATGACGTAATAGGTAACATATAACATTAATGAAATTCATGGAGCTCCAAGGGATCTTAGCTTCAAATTTCTTGTAGCAGAGGTTAGCATGAGAGAACCCTATCTAGACAGGTAACAATTGCAATTAGTTAATGCAGTGTAAAGTTCTTAAAGAATGGTAAGTGAATTAATCCTACGTGAGGAAATGCCCATTGTCACTGGTATCAACTAAACAATTTTTATCGCTTTGTCTTCCTCTTTCCTTAGACAAAGGGACTTGAGCTTCCCTTCAAGTTCTCTGTTCAAAAATTGTTCTAAGGAATAGAAATAGATTAGCTCATGCTATTCTTCTTTCCTTTGTAATCCAAGGCGTGTTTCTAGGCTTTAAGGATACCTGGACTCCTGACGGGATGCCTCATGGGCATAATCCAAAGGCGGCGGGAAGCAAATATCGATGTTAGTGAATATATGCATGATGAATTCTGAGGTACATATTGCAGAATTAATTCTAAATATTACCTATATGAGATATTGATTAAAATAAATGCTAAAAGACGTGGACCTACTAAGGGACGTGGTATTCCATTTATTAATATTCCTAACTAATGCAATCTTCATCGATATTGAGGTACATATGAGTAATATTAAGGTCCAAATAATAATAGTTAGGAATATTAATAAATGGAATACCACGTCCCTTAGTAGGTCCACGTCTTTTAGCATTTATTTTAATCAATATCTCATATAGGTAATATTTAGAATTAATTCCACAATATGTACCTCAGAATTCATCATGCATATATCCAATAACATCGATATTTGCTTCCCGCCACCTTTGGATTATGCCCATGAGGCATCTTGTCAGGAGTCCAGGTATCCTTAAAGCCTAGAAACACGCCTTGGATTACAAAGGAAAGAAGAATAGCAGGAGCTAATCTATTTCTGTTCCGTGGAACAATTTTTGAAGAGAGAACCTGAAGGGAAGCTCAAGTCCCTTTGTCTAAGGAAAGAGGAAGACAAAGCGATAAAAATTGTTTAGTTGATACCTGTGACAATGGGCATTTCCTCACGTAGGATTAATTCACTTACCATTCTTTAAGAACTTTACACTGCATTAACTAATTGCAATTGTTACCTGTCGGGATAGGGTTCTCTCATGCTAACCTCTGCTACAAGAAATTTGAAGCTAAGATCCCTTGGAGCTCCATGAATTTCATTAATGTTATATGTTACCTATTACGTCATTAGGGCATGTCCATAATTTAAATTTCAGGGCTTTCAAAGTTAGTGTAATGCTAGCTGCATGGTTGGGTTCAACGCCTTTAATTTGGACCTTAGTTAAAGGTCAGTTATCAATAGTTTAAATATAGAACCAAAGAAAATTACGGATGGATTGTACAACTCACTGAGAAAGAGCGTGCGCAATTGCAACCCAATCGACACCCAAGTGGCAATGAAGGTAAGTACCAGATCTAATGCAATATTCGCGAGCTCTCCTGCAACTATCATTAAACAATCAAATAAACATAGTTCCTGCTATTATTCTTTCCTTTGTAATCCAAGGCGTGTTTCTAGGCCTTAAGGATACCTGGACTCCTCTCTATGCCACTGGTATGTCTTACTTTTACTCAAAATATATGTTTCCAATTGGTATGAAATTAAGAACTATGTTTATTTGATTGTTTAATGATAGTTGCAGGAGAGTTGTACCAGTTTTGAAAATGCTAATAGGTTTTCCTCTTCTTGCTATTTTCTTAACAGAACCTTGAATCCCATCTTCTTTTTCTTTTGTACAATTCTTTCGTTTTCAATTTTTCTTTTCCTTTTTTATCTGCCATCCTACCTGTAATCATTTTAATCATGGGCGTTTCGATAACGACAATGTGGTAAGCTTTAAAGAAGAAGAGATAAATTTTGAAAAAAATAAATAATAATAATTGAAAAGTTATCATTCTTGTTTCTCGGCTTTAAGCCAATTGTTCCCCTTTCTTATGCTCGTGAAGGAGGATTCTTGTTCTATATCCGGTCGTTCCAGCTTTCCGTTAAAGCTTGAGGTTTTTGCGCCAGTTCATGGACTCAAGTGTTGTCGTCAACTCATACCCCCATCACCATCTACTTCAGCTCCAGGTTTCTGAATGTGGAGTGATTTCCTCGTTCGTGGATTAAAAACGTTGCAGCTGAGACAATAAGTGCCGGCTAGAGCAAAGGCGCTTGTCCCTACCGATCTGAGCATTGCAATACCCAAAGGAAACATAATGCTTGGATACGTGATGTGTGACTTCCTTACCTCAAAACATTCTCTCAATACCCAATGGCACTTGGGGGAATAACATTCGATTCAGCCCTCGTCAATTTTCCAAAACAAGGTACCGAGAGAATGTTTCAAGGTAAAGAAGTCACACATCACGTATCCGAGCATTATGTTTCCTTTGGGTATTGCGATGCTCAGATCGGTAGGGACAAGCGCTTTTCCTTTAGCCGGCACTTACTGTCTCAGCTACAATGTTTTTTAATCCACGAACGAGGAAATCACTCCACATTCAGAAACCTCAAATTGAAGAAGATGGTGATGGGGTATGAGTTGAGGACAACAGTCTTGTCCATGAAATGGCGCAAAAACCTCAAGCTTTAACGAAAAGCTACAACAACTGGGGATAGAACAAGAGTCCTCCTTCACGAGCATAAGAAAGGGGAACAATTGGCTCAAAGCCGAGAAACAAGAATGATAGCTTTTCAATTATTATTATTTATTTTTTTCAAAATTTATCTCTTCTTCTTTAAAGCTTACCACGTTGCCGTTGTTGAAATGCTGACAATTAAAATGATTACAGGTAGGATGGCAGATAAAAAAAAGGAAAAACAAAAATTGAAAACGAAAGAATTTTACAAAATAAAAAGAATATGGGATTCAAGATGCTGTTAAGAAAATAGCAAAAAGAGGAAAACCAATTAGCGTTTTCAAAATTGGTACAAATCCAATTTGCTGAAAATTGTCAACTATAATTGACGAGGTCCCTCACCTCACTAGGTTTCTCTAGGGTGGACTTGCGTGGCGCGAGTCCAATGCAGGATTTCTCATAAAAAGTGACGACGGCCAATGGGGACCACATTTTTTTTCTGCTAGACGCGAGTCCAACGTAGGATTTCTCGAGTTTCCAATTTAGAATAGCTCCAGAGCTGAAAAAATGGTAAATGCAAAAATGGTAGAGAGCGAGAGAGAGAGAGAGAGCAACGCATGTTGGTAGAGAGATAGTCTCTCGGAAATTCATGGCTCCATCCTGACTTGGTTTCAAGAAGAGCGCATCTCCAGGTTGACCTAGAGAGTCGGAAATTTATGGCTCAGCTTCAACAGTCTTATCCTCTCCTCTTCTCAAGAGCGCATCTCCAGGTTAACCTTTCTTTTTGTTATTTAAATCTCTCTCTCTCTCTCTCTCTGTAACGCACGCACGCATCTAGATAAAAGAAAGGACATTCATTGTGTCTGCACAGGCAATTGGGCTCTTTCTATCACATTCACTCCTTATAATTGTAAAAGAAAAAACACTGTAATTTGCTTGAATTAATAGGGAAAAAAAAGTTTGCCTAAAATCTAGCAATTTGAGTTGTGTAAAAAAAAAAAAAAAAAATCATAGTACCAAAAATAAATAAATTAATACTAACAATAGCGTGTCAATGAATGGTCTCAATGGACCTATTGAATCTTGACCCTATTACTCTCAACCTCATATTATGCCCTAAAATATGGCAAAAGACCAGCAATTGCTCTTTAATTAACACATTTACTGTTTTGTGTAAAAAATTATTTGACCTAAGGACTCTACACAATTCAAAGAAAACTTGTTGTCTCATATGTATTTGATTGACACAATTAGTATCTCCTGAATGTAAAATGCAATTAATGAATAACTCTCTCTCAAAATCTCTTTCCCCCGTGGCGCTCTAGGTATCTTACTACGAAAAGCTTCATCCTCCATTACTAACATACTAGCTGCCATTATTGATGCAGCTGCACCCATTATTGCTCCATTAACATTATTATTTTCCATCTACAAGCAAAAATAAGAATTTTCTTAGCCTATTATGACAGATGTTTTATCTTAAGGGTAAACCCAATAACAAACATTAAAAAAAAAAAATCTTAAAAGGATTAAGAAGGCTAGTGCAGCAACATTAGCAATAACATAATAAACTCTCGAAGGAACATGTAAACCAGCCACTGACTTGCTTAGCAATAGAGGCACATTGATGGATTTTGCAAAATATGCTGCTCCACTTCTTGAGATATGTCAAGACATATCCATTGTAGGAAGATGAGATTAAAACACCAATCTTATGTCACACAACTACTTAAATTTTAGCGCTATCAACAATGGACAAGTGACCACATTCACATTATCTTAAGCAAAGAACAATTTAATCAAGGATAAGCAATCTCAACAGGCGTCACTTGCAAGAAAAAATAATCGTAGGTTACATAAATCTCAAGAACTAGAAGAATAATTCTTCATACTACAAGTTTTGAAACATGTGTGCATGATGCACAAGATACTACTAGTTTTGATTTCACAAGAAATATGTGAAGATATTCATAATATATTAAACGGATTGAAAAATCAACAAGTGAAAAATCCCTGAAAGATAAACCTCAAGGGTATTGCCTCTAAGGGAACTTCATAATAAAATTAGGTATGCCAAATGCAGATATTCCAGAAACAAGAGCATCCTAGCCATTGCAATCCTCACTTACTAGTATTTAGAACACATGTGAATAAGATGTTAATAAAACTAACGAGTGACACATGCCGTGAAGAAAGAATCTTTGTACTTTGCAAAACTTGCTTTGTCAATGGTCCAAGTGTCACGTAAGCATTTGTAGCACGAGTTGTATGCTGATATTCTTTTTTCTACACAATCAAAACAAGACTTAGAACTCATCAAGAGAGTTTGAACATTTGACTAGCAGATGTATATATCAAGGAAGCTCTTCACAGGAAAAGGAAAGGAACTTTAGAATGAGGAAATCACACAGGTGTAACATCTTATTTACATTTCTAAAAAGATTTAGGAAAAAATTAAAATTCAGTTATGTCTTCACCCATGTGAAAATTAACCACATCAAAAGACCGTTATTTGGCAAGAGTGATTAAGAATTTCTCTTGCATCCACCACAGATGAAGATCCAAGTACTCATCCTCACCCCAGACAAACTAACAATAATACGGCAGAAAAATCACAAAAATAGTTAAAAAGGTCAGGAGAATCTAAGTTCTTACCAACACTTGATCCAATATCAACTGTATCACTAGTTGCTCTAATTGCTCCTTCTTAAGATCAGAACCTGGAGAAGATACACAATAGAAAAGATAACATGAAAGAAAAATTAAAGCCGGAAGAAAGGACAATCACCAAAGGAAGCTACAGACTCATAGAGTGGCATTATCAAGCATGAAAACGGATCATTCAAAATAAATGGATAGCATCTCATAAGAGGAGATTTATTAGCATTAGAACAAAAGGAAAACCCATTTACCGAAACCTATTCATTTGTAAATGATTGTCGAATCTGTTTGATTGATACCAAATAACATTGTCTCTAGAAAAGACCCAGGAAGAACTTAATTGCTTTGTCCCATGCAGATGTATTTTTATCTAGAATAGCTAAGATTTAACCCGATCCTTCAAGTATCTTTACAAATATCTTATGTCATCTATCAATTTGACATGAGTCTCCCCATTGCAATCTATATAAGATCGCCACAAATTTGGAGACAATAGGGTACAAATAACATAGCTGGACTAATCTACTTGGGCATTTCACCAAACATTTGATGTGCATTCGATTAAATGGCACAAGGAAACAACAAGATAGTGAGAACCGTAACCCAATCAGTATGAGATCATCAAGATTGAATCAAAAGTTACTAATATAATCTCAAGCATGACCGATGTTCATGCTAACAACAACAAAGCTCTCAGTTTCTCTTCCACATGTGTAATGGAAGAATGTACTGAACTTCCACGCTCAATGAAAAATGAAAGCTCCAAGGCTCCAAGTTGTAGAAGGTTTGAAGGAATCTATTGGTTCAATAAACTCGAGTCCATTGATGGAGCACACGGATTCGAAGCTCAATCGCGTGAGAACATGACGATCCGAAGAGCACTGGATGTGGCAAGGTAAGCGGCGGATTCCGGCGCCAATTAGCGGGGTAGAAGATTCTGGAATACGCAGAGGATCGAGAGAGAGGGGCTTTGAGGGCGTTTCACTTTAATCGCTTGAAGAAGATGAACGGAAACGTGAATCAAACAACTAAAATGCAGAGAATCAACATTAGCTCAGTAAAGCATAGATCAAAATAATTTTCTGAGATTATTCTCAAATTGGATAGGAGAGAGAACCTGGATCTATGTTAAGCGTTGTTGAAGAAGCGCTAGACCTTCAATGATGAAGAAGAAGATCTGGACCTTCAATGGCGAAGAAGATGCGCATCGTTGAAGAAGAGTAGAAGAAGAAAGACGAGCAAAAGAGCGAAGGGAGAGAGCGGTGTTCTAAGCAAAAGAGTCTGGAGAGGAAAAGTGAAAGGTCAGAGGGAAAAAGATGAAAAGGGAAAGTGTTTTCAGCTTCTGAGGCGGAGGAATTTTTTTTCCTAAAATAATACATAATATTTGTGTTGACCAGAAAGTCTTTTCCGTTGACCAAATTTTTTTAGAGAACCAAACGGCTGAAAATCTGAAAAACACTTTCTAGTAAAATACTTTCAATGAAAAAAACACACCCTTAAACTTTTAAATGAATGTGGGTCTAACTGAATATGTTGACGGGCTCAAATTTTGGCTCCCTCTTAGCAGTCTTAGACTTTTGCTGTGCATTCCTAACAAATGGTATCAGAGCCTATAGTTGAGATTTCTGGGCAAGTGGATATTGTGGTGTAACAATGCAAACCTATAGAAAAATTGATATAGAAGGATACATAAATTAAGGGGGAGTAGCACTAACATTAAGCTCACATGTGTAGGGGGGATTGTTTAGATACATGTGTGAGTGTGTTATGTTAGAGAAATCCCACATTAGAGAATTGATATGATGTATAGCATTTATTATATCCTAATTAGCCCATAACTCATTCCCTTAAGTTTTTGAGTGAAGATGGGTCCAACCGCATATATTAATGAGCTCGGACTTAGGCTCTTTTTAAGCAATCTCCTTAAATGAAGATATTGGACTTCTGCTATGTGCTCCCAACAAGGCATAAGGGGTGCTCCGAGACCACCAAGATCTCATTACAAGGCCCAAATCTCGGCTGGAGGCCTGCTATATGACATTCAAATGATCTAGACTATGGGGTTCTACCTGTTTTCGAGCACGAATTCAACTCCTAAATGGCCAGACCAACCGAGGCTGGCCTAAAGAGTTTGAATGCTCACTGTCCGAGCATTGCATAGCTTGGACAATGGGCATTCAGACATCTAAGACACAATTACCCTTGATGAGGCATAGGCTAACCCATCATGGATTCGAGACGACGGGCAGGTGATATAACAGTATTATGACCAAAACTGTTACTTGAATTATATGAGGACAATGCTACGGACTAAAAATGAGTCATAAACATCCCAATTCGAGCTAATGTATGTGCACTTTGGGGAGACATAAGCTCATCCAAACGGTAATGCAACATAGTGTCGACACTAAGCATAAATCTTAAACAAGGATGGACCACTCTCATTTCCTTGGAAATGTTGGACTTTGAGCGTCATTTAACTCAAACTCAAGCCAAGCACGTGCCCATTCATCTTTGTCTCATGCGCCCATTTTTTTTTTTTTAATTTTCATAATGATTTTCTTTTTAATGTGAGACAGACTTTGGGAAAATAAAAATTAGGTTTCACTATCCGTAAGCTATAATATTTCTAATTTATATATGTGAAAGAGATACCATTTTTTTTTTTTTTATCAATGGTCGAATGATAATTTAATCTTTGAGGCCTTTCCTTTTTATTTTTTGAATGCATGATGGTTGGTGCTAAAATTTAGATGTTGGCATGAATATTTGGTGTGTGCCTTTTGTAATTTTTCTATAATTGTGTAATAGATTATGCGGCCGAATTTTGATATTTTAGAGAGTTAAATTATCCTCTGATTTTTTTTTTTTTAATGTGGCAACTAATTTCTTTGAATTCCCTCTTTCCAAGGTGATAATACCTCTTAAACTTTGTATCTCTCTCCAGCTATACTAACCAAAAGGCACGTTATAAGATGCCTCGAGACCTTAGAATCACAAGACAACTTAGGGTTTTATCTGTGGAGCAAGTAGGCTTTTTGTCTGCGGAGTTTCTTTTCATGCCAAACATTCACTCTTTCTTGCTCCCTCTTTGGTTGTTGTACGAAATAGATTGGACATGAATTCAATTGCGTTCACTCAAAATTTAAAAAATAGATTCAGGGATCGATGAGCACTCGTCACATGGCAATCGCAGAGAAGCCTCACCAGAATGTAGAGTAATAATCTTGTAGAATTGTGTCCCCTATGTTATAGATGAAGTGAAATATTTGTTTTTATGGGTTTTTTTGTCTTTTCTATCAGATTTGCTTTTAGGTTAAAAGTGATACCTTTATATTAGCAATGGCAAAAACCCTAGCCGTCAAAACGCTGAAAAAGGAAATAGAGAAGCGAGAAAAAGAGAGAAGAAAAAAGTGAGTTTTTTCTTTATGAGGGTTCTCAATCTCTTTGTACCCTGATTTTGAGAGAAGATCGTCGTTGTATTCCAACTTTTTCCGAAGTCTAGTGGATTCACAGAGTGCCTCTGCGTGGAGACGTAGCCCAAGTTTGGGTGAACTTCGATAACAAATTTTCTGGCATGTTCATCTGATTATGTTCTTTTATTACTATAGTTTGTTTGGTGAATTGTTTGCAAGCGTTATTTTTCTTGAATTGACGTGCGATTTCGTAACAACTGGTATCAGAGCCTGGGTTAGCTAATCGAGAACATCGAGGGTTTTTCGGTGACGTTTGATTGAAAGCAAACATAATGGCAAAAGATAAAATCAAAATCGATAAGTTCAATGGAGAGGATTTCAGATGGTGGAAACTACAAATAGAGGATTATCTTTATCAAAAAGATCTCTATGCACCACTTGAGGGTTGGAAACCCGAGATGGCAGAAGTGGATCTAATAGCATAATCTAGATGGAAAATTATTGATCGAAAGGCATTAGGTGCGATTAGTCTAGGGTTGACGAAAAAGATAGGGTATCACATCGTGAAAGAAAAAACTACAAAAGAAGTCATGGATATTCTAACGAATATTTTTGAGAAGCCGTCCACATCAAATTAGGTATTTTTGCTTAAGAAACTAGTTAATATGAAGTTATCTGATAAAGGTTTTGTGGCAGAGCATATTAATAGTTTCACACAGGTCACGGGTCAATTGGAATCTGCAGGCATAAATTTAGACATGAAGCTTCAAGCTTTATTATTTTTAGATTCTCTTCCAGAAAGCTACAATACCGCAGTGCAAGGAATTTCGAGCACCATGAAGGATGATTTAACTCTTGATGATACTATGAGTAGTATCATGGATGAAGAGATGCGAAGGAAAGTCTCAGGTGGAGATAATTATTCTGCATCTACATCTTCAACGGCACTCGCAGTGGAGAACCATGGAAGATGTAAAAGTAGAGAAAATTTTAGCGGGCGTGGCAGATCACAATCAAGGGATAAGAGACAAGTTGCAAAAGATGAGTGTTGGTTTTGTCACAAAACCGGACACCGGAGGTTTTAGTGTGAAGCCTACAAAAAGAAGCAGAAAGATGAGAATCAAGGAGCTAATGTAGTTAGCAATGAATCTTTGCTAGATAACTTGTGTTTGTCTGCAGGGTTTGACTTGACAACAGATAAATGGTTTATTGATTCTAGTGCTTCTTTTCATTGCACCTCGCAAAGAGACATATTTGATGATTATGCCGGTGGAGATTTTGGACAAGTGGTTGTGGGAAACGGCCACATGTATCCCATTGTTGGGAAAGGAACCGTGATTGTAAACATCTCAGGTGGAGGACGTCTAGTTTCGCGTGAAACTAGGCATATTCCGGAATTAAGGAAAAATCTTATTTCAACCAGTAAACTTGATCAAGAAGGTTTGGTAATAACCTTTGGATGCGGAGAGTGGAAGATAACCTCATGAGCAAGAGTAGTAGCAAAGGGAAAGCGTACGGGTACACTTTACCTTCTCCAAGGAGACAATATCAGTGATATGATTGCAAATACAATGGCTACGGGTAATTTATCTACTATTTGGCATTATCATTTGGGACATCTTGGTGAAAAATGTGTAAAGTAGTTACACTCGAGGAAATTACTTTTGGGTTTACAAAAAAGTTGAGTTAGATTTTTGTGAGAGTTGTATTTATGGAAAACAGAAAGCTGTTAGTTTTCAATTGAATGGATGACAAAATAAAGGCCAGAAGCTAGAGTTGGTTCATACTAATGTTTGGGGACCTGCTCAGGAACTCTCTTATGGTGGTAAGAGATATTTTGTCACATTCATTGATGATGCAACAAGGAAGACTTGGGTCTATGCTCTTAGAGAAAAGTCAGAAATATTTGGGATGTTCAGGATGTGGAAGACCATGGTAGAAAAAGAAACAGGTTATCAGATTAAAGTTCTGAAATCTGATAATGGTGGTGAATACACAAGTAAAGAATTTGCAGATTATTTGAGTCGAGAAGGCATACACGGGTTAAAGATTGTTTCTAGAACTCCTCAAGAGAACGGTGTAGCTGAAAGGATGAACAAGACTATTCTAGAACGTGCGAGATGCATGAGACTACACGCAGGTCTCCCACTACACTTATGGGCTACCACAATTGATGTAGTTGTTTATCTTATCAACAGAAAGTTCATCTAGTGCGTTGGATGGAGAAATACCACAAGAACGGTGGTCAGGTAAAAAGATTAATTATTCACATCTAAAAGGTGTTTGGTTGTATTGCATATACTTTGATTGACAGTGAGGATAGAAAAAAGCTTGATGCTAAGTCCCAGAAGTGCGTCTTTATCGGATACGATGGTGACGAGTATGGCTATAGACTTTGAGATTATGAGAATAACAAAGTCGTCCGCAGTCGTAATGTGGTATTGCATGAAAAAAATGATGTATAAGGATTGTCAAACAGAGCATGAGAATGTAGTACAACCAGAATATGTTGAATTACACACAATGCCCATGAAGATGTTTCCAGTAGATCGAAGTTCACTTGAAAGAGAGGTTCAATATGAGCCTATTATCAGTGAAGAGATAGTTCAAGAGGAACGTAGTGAGTAGAGCAAATGAATGACCCTGAAGTACCTGTCTTGAGGAGGTCTACACGTGTGAGAAAACCAAAGGTAATTTTTGATCCATCAGCTAATACTGTTCTGAGCCATGTCTTATATATAGATTCAGGAGAACCGAAGACTTACAATGAGGCAAAGGCAGACACGTCTCACTTGCAGTGGGAGTATGCTATGAAAAACAAGATGAGCTCGTTACTTCATAACAAAACTTGGGAGTTGACCAAGTTGCCCATAGGTAAAAAAGTTTTATTAAACAAATGGGTGTACAGGATTAAGAATGAAGTAGATGGTAGTATTAGATATAAGGCGAGACTTGTAGTTAAGGGCTTTTCTCAAAAATAAGGAATCGACTACTCTGAGATATTTTCACTTGTAGTGAAAATGACATCAATTAGAGTTCTGTTGAGTATAGTTGCAGTGGAGGATCTTCATCTTGAGTACACGATGACTTAGATGAAGAATTATACATGGCACAATCTAAGGGTTTTAAAGTCAAAGGTAAGGAGCACATGGTATGTCGCTTGAAGAAAAGCTTATATGGCTTGAAACAAGTTTCGCGGCAATGGTACTTAAAATTTGATGGTTTTATGCAAGAAAAAGGATTTGCACATTGTGAGTCTGATCACTGTGTTTATTTTTACAAATATGATGATGGTAACATTGTGTATCTCTTTTTATATGTGGATGATATGCTGGTGGCTAGTTCTAATATGAAGAGAATCGTAGAAGTGAAGAAGATATTATCATCACAATTTGCTATGAAAGACTTGGGAGAGGCTAATAATATTTTAGGCATGAAAATTATCAAGGACAATAAAAATAAGAAATTATGGTTGTCGCAGGAAAACTATGTGAACAAAGTGTTAAAGAGATTTAACATGGACAAGGCAAAACCGGTTGCAACTCCTCTAGCGAATCACTTCAAGCTTTCTAAGGATATGTGTCCAAGCGCTCAAGCTTTGAAAGATGAGATGGCGGTAGTTCCATAAGCATTAGCAATGGGGAGTTTGATGTATGCCATGGTGAGCATGAGACCAGACATTGCACAAGCAGTGGGAGTTATGAGTCGATATATGTAGAACCCAAGTAGAGAGCATTGGAATGCCATTAAATGGATATTGAGATATCTAGTAGGTACTTCCAATTACTCACTTTGTTATGGTGGTACATCTCTAGAGTTGCAAAGTTATGTAGATGCAGATCATTCGGGTGATCGAGATAGTGGTAAGAGTACCATTAGATATGTCTTTACAGTTGCAGGTATGGCAGTGAGTTGGGTATCTCAACTACAAAAAGTGGTGTCTTTATTGACAACAGAGGCAGAATACGTGGCAATCACAAAAGCCTCCAAGGAAATCATGTGGTTACAAGATTATATGGATGAGATACATCGAAAACAGCCAGTCAATACACTGTGGAGTGATAGTCAAAGTGCAGTGCACTTAGCAAAGAATACAGCTTATCACTCAAGGACTAGACATATCAAGAAGCGTTATCACTTTATCAGGTAAGCATTGAAAGATAATGAGTTAAAGCTACATATGTCTAATGGCACAATCAAACTCGAATCAAACTCCGAGACGATTCGATTCGAAAGTGAATTCGAGGTAAGGAACTTCAAAATCCCTATTAAAGTTTCAAAATACATTGATGAATTATGTTTTAGTCTTAAGACTTCTCTTAAAAGAATTTCCGAACTCAAAAAAGAAAATTTTGCTTTAAAACAACAAGAGAATGTTTTGGAAGAAAAAGTGAAATGCTTAGACCAAAATGTTTCTTCTCTCAGAGAAAGTAAAGATAATCTTTTAAAAGAAAATGCATTCTTGAAAAATGATATTTCAAATATTTCCAAAAGATTTTCTCTAGGATCTGAAAAACTAGAGAAGATACTTTTTGTTCAAAAACCTTATTTCAATAAATCTGGTTTAGGAATGACTGCTGAAACCATTCCTTTAATCGATTTTCCTAAAGTAAAAGAAAGAATTAAACAAAGACCCACAATAAATGCTTATAAAAATCATTTTGAAATGACCTTTGTAAAACCAAAGTAGGTCGCAATGCTCTTAGATGTTCAAAATGCAATAGTGCAGATCATTTTGAGAAAGAATGTCCTATGATTTGGAAACTTGTCAATAAAGTCTGGGCAAAAACCGTACGTCAGACTAACTCAAAAGGACCCAAGAAAATATGGGTATCAAAGAAAGGTTGAGTTTCTTTTTAAATGCGGTCACTATCAAGAAAAAGTGAAATGGTATCTCGGATAGTAGATGCTCGAGACACATAGAGATTCAAATTGTTTCATAAAGCTTGTTCAAGTTAATGGTGGAAAAGTCTCATTTGGAGGAAACAAAGAAAGGAAAAATAGTGGGATTTGGAACTGTAAAGATTGTGAACCTCACAATAAGCAATGTTTCTTTAGTTGAAGGGCTCAATTACACCGCCAAAGGTCGGGTCAGCTTTGTGATGCTGTTTTAAAATCAACTTTCAAGAGGGTATTTGTTCAGGAACCAGTAAAGAATCTACTCAATCATTCATGGGTCGAAAACATGGGCATATCTACCTCTTAGACGTGAAACAAGATGAATCGCAATGTCTAATCTCAATCCAAGACGAAGCGAACTTATGGCACAAAAAACTTGGGCATATCAACATGAAACAAATAGCCAAAATTTCAGCAAAGAAGCTTGTTCGTGGTCTACCCAATTTATCATACCAAAAGTCTGATCTATGTACACCATGTATATTGGGAAAACAGGTAAGAAATTCCTTTAAGCCAATAAATCAAGTTTCCACTAACTGTGTACTGCAGCTCTTGCATATGGATCTTTTCGGACCAATAAGAACGCAGAGCATTGGAGGTAAGAAATATTACCTAGTAATTGTGGATAACTACTCACGATTTACTTGGGTATATTTCTTGGTAAGTAAGTCTGAAACTTTCTCTTACTTTGAAGAATTTGCTAAGAAGGTTCAAAATGAAAAGGGGTATCTTATTTCAAGTATAAAAACAAACCATGGAGGTGAATTTGAAAATCAAGATTTTGCTAAATTTTGTGAAGAATTTGGTTTTCAGCTGTCGCGACCTATGGATAATGCATACTAAGTTCACAAATATTAACATCCACCATTACAAAGTAAATAGCTAAACTAAAAATGCTATCAAATGAAATGAGCAAAAATAACATAACGAATAAAATAAGCTAAACTATGAAAGTAAAACAAAATAAAATAAAAAGAACAAAAACTACCTAAGGGGGGTAAATCGACGATGGACGGCGCAAGCTCGAGCTCGGGGCAGCGGATCCGCTGGACGTCGAGGCAGAGGAAGGTCGCAGCGACGGGGCGCGGGCTGAGGCTCGGCGGCGGAGATGAGCGAACCAGCGAGGTGGCGGTGCGGAGGTGCGGCGGAGCTCGGAGATCGACGGTCGGGGTGCTGCAGCAGCGGCGTTGGCGAGGGTGGGAGCGCGGTCGTCGGGCGCGGGCCGGGCGATCACCGCAGCGACGAGCAGCTGCTGCTGGTGCTCGCGAGTGATGGCGAGCTGCGCGGTGTAGTCACGGACGGGAGGCCGGCGGTGGGGAGAACACCCGCACGAAGAAGAACATTGTACTTCTCTCTCTTTTTTTTTTATTTATTTTCTCTCTCCTCACGTCCTCTCGTACTTCTTCCCGACTTTTCCTTTTCTTGTCGGAGAAAGAAAAGAGGAATGGCTTCTCCTTTGACCAAGACGGACAAAGGATTTTTCCTCACACGGATTTTTCTCTTGAATTTCTTTCAACTCTCACCCCCACTCGCACGTCCCTCTCTCCGGGCGTACTTTCTCGCTGACTTTTGACTATTATTTTTTAACTCAAAAACCGTAGGAGAAAAGTCCCCCGACATGAAAATTTTTCTTGAATTCGCCCTCCCTCTTGCACGAATTTTTTTAGCGGATTCTCTCTCAATTTTTTCGCACCCCGAATAACCCCTTTTATAGTGGTTTCGATCCGCCGCTTTCTATGGAAAATTTTAAACTTCCATCCCTCGTTGCATTAAATTAAGCCTGCAAATCGGAACGTGATTTGCAATCAGCTCGATCCTGCTCGATTTCTTCCATTTTGCAAAATTCTTGCCTCTTATTCACTTGATTTTTCAATTGTTTATGCATTTATCAAAATCTGAATACTCATCGAATTTCAAACTTTCATGCATAATCAATCAAATCAATTTTCTCGCTTTTTTCTTTTTATTTGTTCCAATGCAATTTTTATTTTCCTTATTTTCCTAGATTTGCTAAAAATAGGTGTCAACATCAGCATTTGTTCTCTTCTCCATATACTCTAGAGCAAAATGGAGTTGTGGAAAGGAAGAATAGATCTCTTCAAGAAATGGCTAGAACTCTCTTAATTAAAAGCAATATCTCTTTACGGTTTTGGGCTGAAGTAGTTTCAACATCATGCTATATTATTAATAGAGTTTTTCTAAGGCATATTCTAGAAAAAAACCCCTATGAACTATTCAAAGAAAAGAAGCCAATTGTTTCATATTTTCATATATTCGGATGTAAATGTTTCATATTGAAAAATCCAAATGATCGAGTTGGTAAGTTTGAAGAAAAGTCAGATGAAGGCATCTTCCTTGGATATTCAACCACAAGCAAAGCGTATAGACTCTATAACAAGAAGACTCAAACTGTGGAAGAATCAATGAATGTCAAATTCCAAGATTCTATTCAAAATGAATCTATTCAGACTCATCTTGAAGAGACTGAATCTGCTCCAGACTCTATAAAGTCTAAATCTCAAGCTGACTCGGCCTTTGAAGGACTAGCAGCAAGTGACTATTGAAGATTCAAGTGAAGGAAGTGACCATCAATTTGATAAATTAACCAGCAACTAGAAACATACGTCCAGTCATCCCAAAGATCTTATTATTGGCGACATCAATGAAGAAATTCGCACGAGATCCAAAAGGCGAGAAGAGTCTAGTGCTGTGGCTCTTATTTATGAAATAGAACCCAAAAGCATAGAAGAAGCCTTATCCAATGAAAGCTGGATTGAAGCTATGCAAGAAGAACTCAGACAATTCAGAATTAATGATGTTTGAGAGCTGACTCCTAAATTGAAAGGTAAATCAATTGTTGGAGCTAAATGGGTTTTCAAAGACAAGACGGATGAGAAAGGAAAAGTCATAAGAAACAAGGCAAGACTCGTGACCAAGGGATACACACAAGAAGAAGGGATCGACTATGACGAGACTTATGCACCGGTAGCAAGGTTAGAAGCAATTCGTTTATTACTTGCATTTGCTTGTCATAAGAATTTCAGGTTATTCCAAATGGATGTCAAAAGTGCCTTCCTAAATGGATTCATTCATGAGGAAGTTTATGTGGAACAACCACCTGGGTTTGAAGACCTAAGGAAACCAGACTCAGTATTTAGACTCAAAAATGCATTATATGGCTTAAAGCAAGCACCTCAAGCTTGGTACGACAGATTAAGTAAGTTTTTAATTCGAAATGGATTTGTTAAAGGTAAAGTAGACACTATTCTTTTTATTAAAAGAGAAAGCAAAAGTTTTCTGCTTGTTCAAATATATATCGATGATATTATCTTTGGATCCTCTAATGAAAGTCTCAGGCAAGAAATTTTCTAAGACTATGCAGGATGAATTTGAAATGAGCATGATGGGTAAGTTAACCTTCTTTCTTGGACTTCAAATAAAACAATTGGAGGAAGGAACTTTCATTCATCAAGAAAAGTATGCAAATGATCTTGTCAAAAAGTTTGGACTGGACAATTGCAAAAAGGCTAACATACCATTGTCAAGTTCCTTGAAGATAGACAAAGATGAAGGAGGAAAGAAAGTCGACCAAAAGCTTTATAGGAGTATCATCATATCACTTCTTTATCTTACTGCTTCTAGACCTGACATTCTGTTTAGTGTTTGCATTTGTGCCAGATTTCAATCAGACCCAAAAGAATCTCATTTGAATGCTGCGAAGCATATTATCAAATATATTTCATCAACTTCAAGCTTTGGTCTCTGGTATCCAAAAATGGAGACTTTACTCTTCTTAGATATTCAGACGCAGACCTTGCTGGATGCAGAGTAGATAGAAAGAGCACCTCGGGTACTTGTCAACTACTTGGAGACAGGACAGTGTCTTGGTTTTCAAGAAATCAAAGTACAGTCGCTCTCTCTACAACAGAAGCAGAATATGTAGCTCTCGGAAGTTGTTGTTCACAAATTCTCTGGATAAAATAATAGCTAAGAGACTTTGGAATTGAAGACTCATGCACGGAGATTAATTGTGACAACACCAGCGCTATCAATCTCACCAAAAATCGAATTCTTCACTCAAGAGCAAAGCATATAAAGATTCGACATCACTTCATTAGAGACCATGTTCAAAATGGAGATGTTTCAATTCAATTTGTTGATTCAAAGAACCAATTGGCGGATATATTTACAAAGCCTTTGGAGAAAAATCAATTTGAAATCATCCGCTTCAGACTCAACATTTTAAGGTATGAGAAAATCAAAGTCTAAAGACTCTCAGACTCAGACATACAAGACCGTGAATGTAAGTTAGTTTCTCTCTCTCTCTCTCTCAAATCTTATCTTAAAGAGGTACGATCGTCAGACTATGTTTAAATTGCTATATTTAATCGGCGTAATTATTATATCGTTTCCTTTTCAAAAAGGAAGTTATTTTGAAATGACTATTTTCGCGGAAAAATGACGGTTATTCTGAAAAGGCATCTTTTTATTTTCCTTTGTGACAGTTCGTTTATCTCCCTTTTTAACCAATCGTGCACTGTTGATTTCCCTTCACTTTACTCTCAAAAACCCTAGAAAGCATCGATCTTCCATTCCCGTTTTTCTCCCTTGTTTAATCTTCGAAAAAGTTGTCATCTTTCTTGAGAAAGTCAAGCAAGGAATCTTCCAAAAACTAAGAAAGATGTCATCTTCAAAAAAGTCTTCGAGAATCGCAAGCAAAGGACCACGGCGAATGAGTGAAGGGCCTACGCACTTCAATCTCACTGAAGAAGAAGTGTCTCCAGATTAGCAGCAGAGCCCACAATATTCTCAGCAGCGTCATTCTCCTCCATCTAGTCCTCAAGGCATTGATCATCAACAAGAGGAAGAAATCATTGAAGATGTAGACCCTGTAAGAGTTCAAAAGCCCGCTTTTATTTATCAGCTGCATTATGCTTTAAAAGGAACTCATACTCATGTTCTGATGTGAATATGGTTTTCATGTTAAAGTTTTTAGGATACTCACTAAATCTTGTCATAATGATCAACTCAACGCATTCTTTCATAAAATTTTCTATCATTCTTTCCTCTGTTTCCGATTAAATCAAGTCTTTTTTTTGCCTTTATTGTATCTTTTATTAAGTGCTCTGGGTCGTGAGAATTGATCCGTCACCCGCAAATCTTGATCCTATGGAGCTTTCTAGAAAGATCACCAAACAATTAAATGAGATGAAAAGTTAAAAAGAAAAGGTCAACTTTATGCTTGTAATTGTGCATGTAAGAAAACTAATGAAGAAGTAACGCATGTCATTTCCTCTAAATAACGAAAACTTGGCTAGCGGCTATAGCACAAAAGGGCATTGTTCTGGCAAATATAAATCGATTTGAAATGGACGAATGTCTATTGAAAAAAGGAAAAAAAGAATGAAAGAGACAAAGTAAAGAGCATAAGAAAATTAAACTTTTACTGTGGCTAATCCAATTCATTAGGTGCCAAGTGTCGACACCATACATTTGTAAAACCCTTCATTAGCGGTGCATCGTACCGTTAAGAATTTATCAAATAAAAAAGGCCTTGGAAGATAATTCTTTAATTTGTAGCGGATCAAACGAAGCATTGAGAAAAACTTCATTTGCGTAGTCTGACGTACGAGTGTTATACCTTGTAGAATAAGGCCAGCATGATTCGACTAAGTGCATATGCATTTTCCATCATTTAGAACTTAATTGACAAAATTAAAAAAAATTGAGACTAAATTGGTAAAAGTATAATAGATTTATAAATTTTTTAACTATTTTCTTGCACAAAATGGATAGTGTTTACTTCTATGCCCGCCACATCGCATCTTGCTTCACATCTATGCTTGGTATAGGCAACCTCATAGGGCTTTGCCATGTGTCTCATGTTCATCAATAATTATTGTTTCGTTGACTATCAAAAAGAAGATGTAACATCTCAATATACCTTTAGGAAAAAGCTTTAGAAATGTGTTAAACTTATTGCACTTGTACCAATTTAGTCATAAATCTTGTTGATATAGCTAGTATGAGTACCTAGAGGGGGGGTGAATAGGTATATAAAAAATTTCTCGAAGCTTGTACGATATTTAAACAATTAATGATTCAATCGCAAGAGTTAAATATCAATCGAGAGACCGAGTAAGGAAAGAGAGAATTGAACACTCGTTTATAGTGGTTCGGCTTGATTCAAGCCTACGTCCACTCTTCTACACTGACAGCCGATTGGCTGGATTCCACTATGATCAAAGAGATGTTACAGTGTTGATCTTCCTTGATTTCTAGGTGTAGATGATCTACCACACTCACTCAAGGCGTCACCAAGTATATACTCTCTCGTTTACAATTTCGCTCGAAGTCTCAAACAACAATCAAGGATCTTCGAGACTCGGAATTTTTCTATCAATCACCCTCTTAAAATAACTAGAATGACTTCTTTTTATACTCCTTCATGCCATCATAGCCGTTGGCACTTACCAAAGGAATTCCTCCAATCTACCCGTTGGACGGAATCAATCAAGAAGATCATCCGAGCTATTTAAGGAATCGATGATAGCCCATCAATCCCGTTCGCCCATACAATCAGGATCTCGGTTTCCATGAATAGAACATTCCAAGATTATTTCGTCGACCAACGGATCTTCAATCGATCTTAGATAAGAATTAAAGAATCCGAAATGATTATCCAACCAAAGAATCTATTCCAGAGAATAGGATCGAATCCTCAACCATAAACCTCGGCTTTGGATTTCCTTCGTCACTTGGATTAGAAAGCATGGGTGAGAATAGACTTAAGTCTTGAGTCCCGAGTCTTAAGTCTTGGGTCTTGAGTCTTGAGTCTTGAGTCTCGAGAGAACAAAGTCTTCGACTTTAAACCGACGGTCTCCGAACTTCGGACTTTAGATCGAAAGAAACGTTTTGTCGCCTTCAAAATATTCTCGGAAAGATTTCTCCAACAATCTCCCCTTTTTGATGGTGACAAAACTTTCTTGAAGATTTGAACAACTTTGACCCGCAAAACATTTCTCAAGTAATATGGCTAACTCATAAAGATTAATAAAATAACCAGACTACGCATCCACCACGTAAAATTGGTTAGACTTTCATGAGAAACACCATATAACAAAACTTGAATAAATGCGACCAGTCAAGCATCACAATCGACAATCAATTCAGTCATCCAAGTTCAAGTTCTCAAGTCATACTCAAAAATAAACATAACCAAAAAGGTCAAAGATTAAAATATGAAAGTTCAAATTGATTCTCCCCTTTTTGTCATCATTGAAAAGGGTGAGAAAGGAGTCATGTCCGCTTGGGAATGCGCACGATCTGGAAATCCCCAATAGGACGGACTACTCCTTCGAGCTTCTTCAGTCTTCTCTCGATGAGCTACCTCTTCTCCCTTGGCATTGGCTTGAAGTTGCGAGCGAGGTCTTTGAGTCTATCCTCCATAGAGATCGAAGATGCTTGTCCAAAGTGCTCTTCAAAGCTTGGATTTCACGCGATCCGTAACATATATCTGGTTCCGCATTTCCGTAAGAATATTCATGATGCTACGAAAGTCTGCGAATCATCCGTCTGTACTTGCATTGACTCTCTCGATGATGGCGTTTTTGAATGGTCCGGGCAGATTTGGAATCGATGCATCACCTTCTTCGTGCAATTGAGAGACCGAACTTTTTCCGGGTCTTCGGAGATTGTCTTAGATCTTCACCGATGCGGGGAGGTGTAGACCTCTCTTGCTCGCTAACTCCCCTCGTCTCTAGGACATCGAAAGGGGAAGAGTGATGATCATGCTCTTCATTTCCTTTTCTCGCATTGTCAGAGACTTTTTTTTTCTCCTTCTTCTTCTTCTTCAACTTCTTTGATCTTTCGCTGAAGATCTGTTTGATGAGACACGAACGTCTTGTTCTTGTCGCGCTTGGATAGTGGGATCTTCATCATCTTCATCTTCATCTTCATCATCAAGGATGAGAGTTCTTCTCTTCTTCTTCGATGGGGCACCCATGGCCTCCTTTCCTTTCCTTTTTGAAGCAGATTGACTGGAGATTTCACTTTGAATTTCTCCATTGCCTTGGAGAGTTCTTGCGACGCATCTTCATTAACATTTTCAACCCTACCACCATCTTTTCACACCTGGCCGATCACAAAATGTATGCGGTAGTTCAATGTTCAGATGTCTCGAAGATCTTGGTCACTGCATCAGGATAAGGCAATTGTCCTTTGTCTTTTGACAATGCTCGTACATATGGAAGAGAATAGTGTGCGGGAGAGAAAACTTCCGTCCGAGTTGATCGCATACATCAACTTTGCTTCAGGAAGAGACACGAAGTCTTTGACGTAGACTTGGTCCGAGATGTTAATCACAATCTTATGAAGCACGATGTTGATGGCCTTCATCCTCGAGTAGGTAATTTTCTTCTCTGCGTCCATATCTTTAACAAGATCCAGAGTAGTACGAGCAGTGAGACTTTGATAGGGAGATAGCGTCCCCGTTCAACTCCAACAATGTCCGCCAACATATTCACATCTACCACGTAGACTTGATCTCGAACACCGAATGAAATTCTATTCGCATCCAAAAAGCTAAGATTTGAATAGAAATAGGCGGTCGGTTGAGCATACCCGTCTGTAGAGTCGAGCGAGAAAGTCTCAAGTTGAAGCAATTTCAACTTTTCTCTTAAGTTCACGTTGATGGAGTCCAGAAGTCAAAATCGACACTTCTAGGGTTTATCACCCCTCTTTCAACGAAATACACTTTCTCCCGATCCTTGGATTTAAACAAATCCATCCGATTTCCTTTCACATTCGCCGCCACACCCATTCTAGGTTTAAATTCAAGGAACATTTTGTCATCATCGTTCCCGTCAATCGATTTTGTCCGGCATACGAGGATCACTGGGAATGTTCTCAAGAGCCTCCATTGCCCTTCCTTTAGGAGCAATTCCCAATTCCTCCATTTTCCGCAGAAAAAGATACTCATTCCCATAATTTTTGTCCTTAAGGAAGTCATCTATATACTTTAATGAAGTGCCGTGACTTTCAACGCACGATAAAGCTTATAGATAAAGGAGGGTTTTTGGACTCCATCGGGTCGCATCCTCGATTATCTCTTCTTCCCATGTTGATTTGCACCTTGTGGGGCGGAGATGCTGAATGACGGAGGAGGAGAGCGAATCGGACTTTGTTGCTGACTTGGTAAGTCTTCATCCTCGTAAGATCGAAGTGTGTCGGTCCCTTCTCCATTCTCTCGTGGTCCCCCGTTTGCGATTCTTGATGATTTTCCTCGAAGACGACATCTTCCTTTGTCTATAGGAGGATTCCTTCACTTGCTTTTCCCAAGAAAGATGACCACTTTCTCGACAATGAACAAAGAGTAGAAACAAGATCGAGAGGAGAGTGCTTTTTAGGGTTTTGAAAATTTGGGGGTAGAATAACGTGAATTTATATGTGCCTCGGATTTGAAAAGAGAAGTTTAACCGGCACAAGGAAAGTGTACGAACACTTCTTTTTCAAAATCAATAACTCGCCAAAAATAACTTCCTCTAAAAAGACAAGTTTTTCAAATTTCACACGAATTATATCTCGAATAAAAGAACGTACCTTTTCGAGATAAGATAAACAAGAATTAGTACCTTTTAGATAGAATAGCAACTTACGGTCTTTTAGCCATGAATGATTGAGTCTCGGATTTAGAGTCTTAGAGCTGGTGAGTCTCTAGACTTTAACTTCTTCACGCTTCAAAATGTTGAGTCTTGAGCGGATAAAATCGAATTGATTTTTCTCCAAAGGCTTTGTAAATATATCTGCTAGTTGGCTCTTTGAATCAACAAATTGAATAGAGATTTCTCCATTTTGAATATGATCTCTAATAAAGTGATGACGAATCTCAATATGCTTTGCTCTTGAATGAAGGATTGGATTTTTGGTGAGATTGATCGCGCCGGTGTTGTCACATCTGATTTCCGTGCATGAGTCTTCAATGCCAAAGTCTTGTAGCTGTTGTTTTATCCATAGAATTTGCGAACGCCAGCTTCCAAGAGCTACATACTCGCTTCGTCGTTGAGAGAGCTGATTGCTTTGCTTCCTTGAGAACCAAGACACGTCCCGTTTCCAAGCAATTGACAAGTTCCCAAGTGCTCTTTCTATCGACTCGCAACCGCCGATCTGCATCTCGAGTATCCTAGAAGATTAAAGTCTCCCTCTTTGGATACCAAAGACCGATGCTTGCGGATGAAGCAACGTATTTGATAATACGTTTCACGGCAATGAGATGTGATTCTCTAGGATCCGATTGAAACCTAGCGCAGATGCAAACACTCAACAAAATATCGGTCTAGAAGCGAGTAAGATAAAGAAGTGAGCCGATCATGCTCTGTCGTACATGACTTTTGATCTACTTTCTTCCCTTCTTCATCCTTGTCTATCTTTCGAGAGCATGACATTGGTATGTCGGTCTTCTTGCAATTTTCCAATCCAAATCTTTTGACAAGATCATTAGCATATTTTTCTTGGAAGATAAAAGTTCCTTCCTTCAATTGCTTTATTTGAAGACCGAGAAAGAAAGTTAATTCTCCCATCATACTCATTTCAAATTCGTCCCGCATAGACTTAGAAAATTTCTTGCAAAGACTTTCATTAGAAGATCCAAAAATAATGTCATCAACATATATTTGAACGAGTAAGAAACTTTTGTTTTCCTTTTTATGAACAGAGTAGTATCTACTTTACCTTTGACAAATCCGTTCGTAATAAGAACTTACTTAGTCCTGTCGTACCAAGCTCGAGGTGCTTGCTTGAGACCATACAGAGCCTTTTTCGGGTCTCAAGACCGAGTCTCGGCTTCTTTGGGTCTTCAAATCCAGTGCGGTTGTTCCACATAAACTTCCTCTTGGATAAATCCATTCAGAAAGCACTTTTGACGTCCATTTGGAATAACCTGAAATTTTTGTAACAAGCAAACGCAAGTAATAGACGAATAGCTTCTAACCTTGCAACCGGTGCGTAAGTCTCGTCATAGTCTATTCCTTCTTCTTGCGTGTATCCCTTGGCCACGAGTCTTGCTTTATTGCGTACGACTTTTCCTTCTTCGTTCATCTTGTTCCCGAATACCCATTTGGCTCCAATAACAGTTTTACCTTTCGGTTTAGATGTCAATTCCTGACATCATTAATATTGAACTGCTCGAGCTCCTCTTGCATAGCTTCGATCCAGCTTTCATCGATAAAGCTTCTTCTATGCTTTTTGGTTCAATTTCGAGATGAGAGCAAATCACTAGACTCTTCACGCCTTTTTGATCTCGGTGCGGATTCCTTCATTGATTTCGCCAATAATGAGATCTTTGGGATGATTTGGATTTGTGTTTCCGATTCTTGGTTGATTTGCTTGGTTGATGATCTCTTTCTTTATTTGAATCTTCATGAGTATCTTGATGATGGACTTCCCGAGTCCGAGATGCTTCTTGAGTTGAAGACTTTGGAAGGTCTAGCGTGAGTTCGATTCTTCATATTGAGTCTCGGCTGGATTCATCTTGCGCTGAGTCTTGGAATTTGACATTCATTGATTCTTCCACAGACTGGCTTTTCTTGTTATAGACTCTGTAGGCTTTGCTTGATGCAGAATATCCAAGGAAGATGCCTTCATCTGATCTTTCTCCAATGCTCTGGGTTCTGCTTTCCCAGAATGCATGGAGTGCATAGGTCAGACTTTAGATATGGCAATTTAGGTAGACCTCGAACAAGCTGCTTAGAAGAGATTTTGGCTAATTGCTTCTTGTTGATATGGCCAAGTTTTTCGTGCCATAGAACCGCTTCATCTTGAATTGAGATTAAGCATTGTTCTTCATTTGGCTGTACATCAAGGAGGTAGATGTTTCCATGCCTTCGACCCATAAAAGATCGAGTCGAATCTTTGCTAGTTCCAGAACATATGCCTTCTTGAAAGGAGATCTTGTAACCGGTATCACACAAATGGCTAATGCTGAGTAGATTGTAGTTGAGTCCTTCCACTAGTGAGACATTGCTTATTGTGAGATTTCCAATTTTTACAGTCCCGAATCCCACAATACTTCCTTTGCTATTTCCTCCGAAAGAAACTTTTCCACCATTTACTTGAATAAGCTTAATGAAACAATTTGAGTCTCCCGTCATGTGTCTTGAGCATCCCGTCAAGATACCACTTTATCTTCTTTTTGACAGAGACCGCATTCAAAAGAGAGTCTCAAGCTTTCTTTGGTACCCAAACTTTCTTGGGTCCTTTGGTGTTAGTAGGATGAGCATTATTAGGCCATACTCTCTTAACAGCTTCCAAACCATAGGACATTCTTTTTCAAAATGATCCCGATCGTTACACTTAGAACACCTTAAAGCATTTCGACCTACCGACTTTACAAACACTCTTTTGAAATGATTTTTATAAGCCTCTTTTGATGGTCTTTTCTTAATTCTTTCTTTTACTTTTGGAAAATCAATCAAGGGGATTGTTTCCACTTGTCATACCTAGACCGACTTATTAAAGTAAGGTCTTTGGACTGAAAGCACTTTTTCAAGCTTTTCGGATCCTATCGAAAACTTCTTTGAAATATTTGATAAGTCCGTTTTTAAGAAAACATTTTCTTTCAAGAGATCATCTTCTTTTTCTTTAAGAGCAGAAACATTTAGATCTAGACTTTTAATTCTTTCTTCTAAAATAATTTCCTTTTGTTTCAGAAATGAGTTTTCCTTTTTAAGTTCGGAAATTCTTTTGAGAGAAGTCTTGAGACCGAAACATAAGTTCATCAATATATTTAGAGACTTTGACAGAATTTTAAAATTACTTACCTCAAATTCACTGTTCGAGTCCGATCCGTAATCCGAGTCCGAGTCCGAATGTGCCATCAAACATATGTTGGCGTATTCATTATCACTCTCTTCACATTCGTATCACCTGTGTTTTCGCTTTGAGAGCCTTTCGAAACTTCTCAGCTTTTCCTCTTTTCTTTTCGAAGAGGACAGTTGGGTCCGATGTGTCCCTTCTTTTGCATTCGAAGCAAACTACATCTTTGTTTGGTTCCTCATCATCACCGACTTGGTCTCCGGGCTGTCTCGAAAACTTTGTTTCCTTGGGATGAACCTTCTCGCCTTTTCTATTCAGTTTTCTGAATCTTCTTATCATAAGAGCGAGCTCCTCATCATCCATATCATCTTCGAATCTGCATCATCGAATCGTCATTTGATTTTAATGCAATAGATTTCTTACCTCTTGGATCTTCGTCTTCATTAATTCGTTCCACTTCGTAAGACTCGAAGAGTTCCAATCAGCTCGTCTACGATAATGGCATGATTCTTTGCGTTTCTCTTATTGAAGTCTTTATATGATTCCAATCCTTAGAGAGTCCACGCAGAAGTTTGTTCACCTTCATGGGATCAGAAATTTTTTGTCCTTGGTTCTCAAGACTATTGACAATATCTCAGAAACGACTAAACATGTCAGTTATAGATTCTCCCGGTTTCATTTTGAAGGCTTCATATTGACCAAGAAGAATGTTAATTTCTGGTCTCCTTCACTCGATCGTCCCTTCATAGGTGATGTGTAATCTATCCCATACTTCTTTTGCTGTAACACAAGAAGATATTCTATTATATTCAGTTGGAGATAAAGCACAATATAAAGAATAAATTGCTTTAGCATCGAGTGCTTGTCTCTTGTTTATCTCTTCTTGAGACATTCCGCACGGCTTCAACAGTTTCTTTCCTCTTTCGTGAGATTGAAGCAAGCAGCAGGAGTGATTCCTCTTTCCACAACGTCCCATTCCGAGAGGATCCTTTGATCGAAGGAAAGCTTTCATCTTGTTCTTCCAGATGTTGTAATCCTTTCCATCGAAGTAGGGAGGTCTCGGGGTATTGCTTTGCCCTTCCATCGCCCCGGTGCTAGCATACTAGCCATGGATCTTTTACTCAAGTAAAACACTTCAAACAAAGTGAGAACACGGCTCGATACCAATTGATATAGCTAGTATGAGTACCTAGAGGGGGGTGAATAGGTATATAAAAAATTTCTTTGAGAAGCTTGTACGATATTTAAACAATTAATGATTCAATCGCAAGAGTTAAATATCAATCGAGAGACCGAGTAAGGGAAAGAGAGAATTGAACACTCGTTTATAGTGGTTCGCTTGATTCAAGCCTACGTCCACTCTTCTACACCGACGCCGATTGGCTGGATTCCACTATGATCAAAGAGATGTTACGTGTTGATCTTCCTTGATTTCTAGGTGTAGATGATCTACCACACTCACTCAAGGCGTCACCAAGTATATACTCTCTCTGTTTACAATTTCGCTCGAACAGATCTCAAACAACAATCAAGGATCTTCGTGACTGAATTTTTCTATCAATCACCCTCTTAAAATAACTAGAATGACTTCTTTTATACTCCTTCATGCCATCATAGCCGTTGGCACTTACCAAAGGAATTCCTCCAATCTACCCGTTGGACGGAATCAATCAAGAAGATCATCCGAGCTATTTAAGGAATCGATGATAGCCCATCAATCGTTCGCCCATACAATCGGGATCTCGGTTTCCATGAATAGAACATTCCAAGATTATTTCAGTCGACCAACGGATCTTCAATCGATCTTAGATAAGAATTAAAGAATCCGAAATGATTATCCAACCAAAGAATCTATTCCGTGAGAATAGGATCGAATCCTCAACCATAAACCTCGGCTTTGGATTTCCTTCGTCACTTGGATTAGAAAGATCAGAGTGAGAATAGACTTAAGTCTTGAGTCCCGAGTCTTAAGTCTTGGGTCTTGAGTCTTGAGTCTTGAGTCTCGAGAGAACAAAGTCTTCGACTTTAAACCGACGGTCTCCGAACTTCCGACTTTAGACCGAAAGAAACGTTTTGTCGCCTTCAAAATATTCTGGAAAGATTTCTCCAACACTTGTGACCTAGAGTCAATTCAGTCATTCAGGCTAATTTTGGTCAAATATTATTAACGTGGATGTTGGTGGCCTATGGGGTACAAACGGTACTAATATAGATAACTTTTAACCGTAATATAGCTTTTAATCGGTTATTTAGCTGCAAAAATCCTAACACAATATGGGAAAAACCCATATGGCAAATCAAAATTCATATGTCTAGAGAAGAAGATGGAATTTCACAAGAAGCTTATTTTTCTACCGAGTATGGAATCTTGATGTGAGTCTCTGTTTGATCCGCAAATGGAAATGAAGCAAAAGGAAGGAGATAAGCCCCAAGCCCATAGAAGAGTGCCCGTGCTCGGTCCTTGTAACAAGCTCCAATTCCAGTCACGGGTGTCTGAAAATGGTTTGTGCGGCTTCTTCTACACAAGCTATTTGCTTTGCACATATGCCTCGTGATAATCATTTTAGTTCTAGCTTCAAAATGTTTAGGAGGTTGAGTCCATTTCCATGTGCAGATGCTGCTGGAAGATTGGCCTAACTAAATTCTTTCTCAGGAAATGCAATATCTCTATATTGTACTTCAAATACATGAGGTTATATTGAATGATTCATAAATACACACATGCTCCTAAAATGACCACAATCTTGTTTGGTTAGTCAAGAGTGCAACTTTCGAAAGTCTGATCCAAGTGAGGCCGATCAAGTCCTCACATGTAGTGCTTGAGCATGACCCCATTCGGTAAACTCAGGGTTCGTGAATGGATTAGGCCTAGCGAACATTTGGGTACTAAGTGTGGTTGGTTTTGAGAGTTAGGACGTGCTTGGAGGGCAATTTAGTCACTTTATGCACAAGGTTTTATCTCTAATACATAATGGCATTTTTAGAACTAAAGGAGAGAAAGTAGCGATGAACTAAAAGGGGAGGATTATATATAGTGTTTTCTCTATTAAAAACCTATAGTTCAGGCCTTGAAGTTTAAAACGATCAAAGTAAAATGTCCAAACAATTAGAAAACCAGAAAATTATGCCTTTAGATATCACATTGTGCAAAATATACAATTCTTATTTTTTGTAGCTAGAAGGTGCATATATATGTATAAAGATATATTTAGCGTGATTTTGTATTTCCTTTGATTAAAATTAAGAAATGAAATATAGTAGAATTATTATAACTAGAAAATGGTACATCAATCATTGAAATATCTCTCTTAATCAATTTCTATGTGTTGCATACTATGTGTTCGGTCCATCTTTTTTTTAGAGAGTTTTGTACGCTTGGAGCCCATCTTAGTTTCCAAAAAATGACTGGTTGGCTAGATATTCCATTGTTTTGGGTCTATGTAAATATGCCCCATCAATCACAGAAGTTGAGCAAGAGAGAAAGGTGATATCATCTAGCATATCCATCTAAATGAAGTAATATATGTTGAACATAAGAAACTTTCTTTTGGTTAATAACAATCTATAATCACTGCAAATTCTCTCATTGTTCAATATCATCCTCCATTTTTGTTTGAAACTTTAAGAAATTGGCTTGATGTGTTCTTATATGTTAAGTGCAGCATCATGTCACATGCCGTTTTTTTTCCTTTTTACATGGATTGCAGGATGAGTGTTGGCTGAGGAAAAAAAATTGTTATGCTGATGGTAGGGGTGAGCACCAAGTTTGGTACAAGAACTGCATTCAGCCGATCTAGACCAATCGGTTTAAGGTCGATTTTAAGAAGAAAATGTTCAATTCTTGGTTTTGTGAACCTAGAATTGGCCTAGGATCATTTAGTTCCTAGTTCCAACACTGCAATCATTTCAACTAATTCGGTTCCCAAATTGAACCGGTTCTTAAGCCTTTTCAAAAAAATATTTTTTTTTTTGCCCGTATAGAGAACCAAAATCATGGTCTTCAACATGAATAAATGCCAACATAACCATTTGACAAACATATTTTTTCGTAGTGAGATTATACAACTTTTATTTTTTATTAGTATTTGTTGTTTTACCTAAGAATAAAATTTTCCAAACTCGACCGGTTTGATTCACTATTTCAATCTTTTGAAACCAACACACCTTAAAATCAATCTTCAAAGCTAGTAGAGTTTTATTTTTATTGTTTCAAGTTAGTAAAATCAACTTTTTTCTCCGTTTTTTTTTCCTTTTTATTTCTCGTCCTTTTTCCTCATTCCTCGGCTGCTAGTGCACTCCATCGATCATCACCGTCAATACCCGCACTACAGCGATCACCTCCCTCCACTCTTCCACCCTCTCCGTTTGTAATGTACTCCATTTTCTTTCCTCCCCAAGAGAATCAAAGACAATTGAATATTGACAATGAGGGACACAAAGTTATTGCTTCAAAACAGATAAGTATATAAATATCAATACGTACCAAAAGATGAAAAGATCTCTAAGAACCAAATACATGTATTTTTTAAAAGATAAAAGTTAATAAAATAGCAGAAATCATTGGAATATTAGCAATAGCTTTCAAAAATGAATTTGTATAGAAGAGTTCGGCTAGAATGCTCTAATGTAGATAAGATCTTAAACAATATGTAAAAGATGCAATGTAATAATTAAAAACAAGTCGATAAATAAAGATGATCTAATTGGCATCTACTATACCCAACTCCACGAATTGTTGAAACTCATAATATACGCAATTAAGATTGAAGATAAATTTGGATTTGGGTGAAAATGGAGGGAGCATCACTAGTGTTTCTCTCTAGTGACTGCCGCACCTATCATTTGGTGCTTGCGTTGCGAGCCCACCTATCATTTGGTGCTTGCGTTGCAGCCAAAAAAGAAGGTAGTTAATGTCATTTTAGGAAAGGAAATATAGAATTTCGGGTAACGTGCATATGTCCTAAATCAAAGGCCAAAAAAGAATATGGCTAAAAGAATTAAAAGAATTAAAAAAATTAAAAACCGAAGCTGAAAAATCGTGTCAGAAGATAAGGTAAGTTATTGCCATTTTTTATGATAACGATATCGAAGGCCTTGGAAGGGAGAACACAGTTTAGCCGGCGCCTCTCCATGGAGTGGGTGGGGCCCGGTGCAACGGCGGTTGCATTCCGGCTTACACGTTGGAGGCTGGAAGCCGTTGCGATCTTGAAACTCCTAGAAAAACAAGTTCCGACGGTCCCCCCACTTCGTACGGAGGAACTCAACGTGCTGACGTGGAAGTTTCTTGACCCCTGACGTGGGCCCCACTAGAAGAGACGTGAACTCGTGAAAGTCTCAAAATCGAACGGTAGTGCCTGCATTTTCCCATAATCCATTTTTCACCTAGTCAATTGTGTGTGGGGGATGGGCAATTTAGCGTGTCATATTTACCAACGTATTGTTTCTCACATATTTTGTTTAATAGTGAAGTATGAGCTACTTGCTACTATTGAGAATATTTATTGCTTCCAAAAGTAAAAGGAATTGCACAATTCAGTTGTCCATAAGTGACCATTATATGCTAGTTCTTCTAGTTAGATTCTAGTATCGTTGATATTGTAGTGGATCAAGGAGAATACTCGTCTTGGTAGTGTGAACAAGGTCATGGCTCTTTCTGTTTATTTTCAAGAATATTTTTAGGCACTTACTAACATTTGATTCAATGGCTTTTGAGATTAAAATATAGTGATACATCCTATCAATTAACTAAGAATGATGTAGACTACTTCCTATGGCCGAAGTAATAGTCTTTACATATTCCCAAGGGGATGAGATGGGTGTCTTCCAGAACCCTAAATATTGCTATGTAAACTTATGTTCCTAAGTATCGTTTCATGAGTCATGGTCAGCTAAACTAATGAGGGATTTCCAAATTGTTAGAAATCATGTCACCCATGCATGTGCTACTAGAGCATTCACTTGAGTGTCTTAATATACCGTGGTATTGCGAGTGCTATGACTAGAAGGACAATTTAAGTTGTGCCCTTATATTTTCTGCGTCATTATCTTTGGTAATGTCATTAAGTACTTGAATTTTCGTTGTTAGTTCTTTGCATCCTACCAATCTTCTGCAATATTGAGGCATCATTGTCGGAAAGGCCAGTGAACGAAGACGGTTGTCTTGTGGAGGTTGAAGATGGATGGTGGCTGGATAAGAGGCACTTAATCTCGTATTTTCCAAGGAAGTCGGTGGTAAGCTGAATATTAATTTTTCTAGCTTTTGCTTAGAATTTATGAATGAATTGGATATGTGAGATTCTGGGAACAATGAAACGTTGAAGAAGAAAAACACAAGGCATCTAGAGGAAAGAAATGAAAATAAGAAAGATATGTAAAACGAATAATGAAAGAGAGGGAAACTGATAAAGATGTGTTCAATAAAGATAATAGAATATGGGCTTAGTGTAGGCTTGAGAGCATCTATATTTATTTCTTGGCCTTGTTAAGTTCACATCATATTCTACACGCAGATCAGGCCCAAAAGCCTTACTTATGTCCTTGTGAGTTTTTATGTTTGACCACATCTGTGGACGGGGGCCCAAGGGCCCAACCCATGCCCCTTTTTTCAGAATAAATAAAATAAAACAATAAAATCGCAAAAATAGAAATAAGGAGAAATTATAATTTGATCATATCGACAGCGTCTAGGCATAGAAGGAGAAATAATAACAAATAATAAATAATAATAATAATAAAGGATCAAAAATAAAAAAATGGAAAAATAGTTAGAAAAATAGGTCTTGATTAGATTGTTTGATCTAGTATCAGATTTAGTTTACATTCATTTAATTCGTACACATATGGTTTAGGGAAGTTCATGTTTTTTTTTTTTTTTATCCTCTAGGTTTTAGTTTAGGTTTATGAAATTCATAAAAACAGAGAGTGGGTTTAGAGATGATGACAAAGCTGACTAATGGTTCCCACATGGATTGGGTTCTCCAAACCTTATCTCGCACAATGTTAGAGTGTACATACACAATTCAATTAATCCTAAAAGATTTTTATTTGAAGGAGCTATTACTAGCCTATTAGGGCCAACTAAGAGCCAAATGAGATACGAGAGAGTATCCCACTTCCTATGCAATCAAAGATCTAAAAACAGGACTTGATTATCCTAATTGCCTAAATAGTGCTAGTCCAATTCCCTAACTTGATTTATTTATTTATCTAATATATTTAGGTAATCTTTGACTATGTTAGTTTTTCTATGCCTCAAATGATGTCCATGCATGAGTGCGTAATCAAAGAAAAAACAAAAAATCACAGTCACTACCATAAAAGAAAGTGTAAGAATGGCTAAAAAAAAAACGTATAGTGCAAGAAAGCAAAATTTAATAAAGCAAAATTAATAAAGTGTCGGACAAATTATAAGTTAAATTCAAAGTGAATCAAATTTCTTATCCAAAAGATCAATTTACTAAAACTAAATTATATCAAAAGTACTCACTAATATCTCTTATTTATACGTATACTTTGAAACTAAGCTAAATCTAACACTAAAAGTTAACAGCTTAATCAAGGTCTCTATTTCAAGCCATCTTTCCAATTTTTTTTTAATTTTTAATTTTTTTAATAAAAGGGGACACAACACGTGCAAGAAGTCTTCTAGCCCAAAATTCTGAGTGGAAAATTCTCATTAATCTTTTGCCAGAAGTCTTCTAGAAAATGTATTTGGAATGTAAACAGCACGTGCACGAGGCATGCATAGGGCGTGCATGGATGGCGTTGATGACGAAAACGATGGAGATGGAGCCGGCAATGAAGACAATGGAGGCGGTGGTTGGCCTAGACGCGTCATCGATGATTTGCTGGTGAAGATAGCCAAGGGAAGTGCGGAGCTTGGGGCAGGGCGGTGGCTGGATGAAGGAGGAAGAGATATAGAAAAGAGGATAGGCGTGATAAGTATAAAATTTTTAATGAATTTACTAAAAAATACACACCGTGTTAGTTAGTGACATGGCCCTTATAAATAGTCGAATATTTTCTATATTATTCACCTCTAATTCTTTAAAGCTTTGTAGAGATTCATTACCTATTTTCTTGACAAATCGATCATTTCCTCCAGCACTCATGGACAGAGACATTCATTAGGAATCCATCCATGCTTCACGGCTAACGGGCAAGAATATTCATTACGTGCTAGTCCTTATTCCTCGTACTAGTCCATGAAATCTAGAAGTAAATCTATAATAAAGCTATTTGTTAGACTAGAAAGTCTACCATAATTGTTAAGTCAGGCGTAACTCCCAATTATAATTTCTAGACTAGAACTTTTAAAGAAATTAAACGTTTGCCGTTCTTTATTAACATTTTAAATTAGTTTACTACAAAATAAATATGGAAAATAATTGCAAGCGCCAACTAACATTGCTACATAATTTCTCATTGTTGAAATACTAACGTGAAAATGACATGATCTTGCAAAGAAGTCCATGCGAGAGAATCTGAAAATAAATGAAGAATACTAAAGGACATTAAATATTTATGTGGTTCGCTATCTATATCCATGGAAGAGATAATAGCAAATAATCCATTAATAATTGGAGAATTAGAGTTATAATTGCTCACATGTTTGAATATTTTTTCACTCCTAAAAATTTAAGCCCTAACAAGAAAAAAATTCCAAATTAATAACTCGGTTTAGTGTAAACTCATGGCACACAAAATTTATAGTGGCTCATAATTTTTGCCGAAGAAATCCTGTTATATCTGTGGCATTTCAAAGATCAACAATTTTACACGTCCATCAATGGATAATTTATAAACCTAAAACTTTTATATATATATTTTTAGTATTTTTAGGAAAAGCAACACGCAGAAAAGAAAACGGTACTTTTGAAATGAGATTCACGTCTTCACGTCCTCAAATCTTTATCGAATCCCTTTCTCTTCGGTAACCACCTCGCAATGCCGTGGCTCACGTACTCACGTACTTGAAATGGGCGACACCCACGTCAGGAGCCTGAGTAACCCTGCGAGGAGCCTGAGTAAAGACGAAAAAGAGGAACCGCCTTTAGGAGATCGTGGCTGAGAGCGAGGAGGGAGTCTAGGGTTTCCCACGTGGAGACTGGGTATATTGAATTGTGGAGTCGGGCGGGATCATCAGCTTCGAAGGATTTCGACGAAGATGGGACGGGGAGGGAAGGCGAAATGAGAGCCGGTAGAGATCTGCTCCTGGAGGCGGTTCCACAGAGAAGTGGTGGACATGGAGGCCTGCACCGGAAGTGACACCACCCAGTATCGACTCACCATTGTCTCTCGAGCTTGCTGATGATAGAGAGAGAGAGAGAGAGAGGGAGGCGATCGGAGGTGGTAGTGCGCCTTTGAAAGGATCGACGCGGTGGTGAAGCTCCTTGCTTCCTTCCTTCGCCTGATGTCGCTCCAAAATCTCACGCATGCTTCGGGGACAGTCGAAGACAATAGACAAGAGAAAACTGTATGGCTCCTTGCTTCCGTCCTGCGACCCGTGACGTCGCACCTCCACCCGTCTCCGCAGTTGTCGCTCTCTCATTTTTTCGGAACTTGGAACCTATTTTGTCATAGGTTTGAAAGTCTACCAAAGTCCCACTTATATTATTATATGAACGATTACAATTCACTAATCATAACTTATAGTTATATACATGAAAAATATGAACATTAATAAAGTAAAAGTCTTAGCCATAAAATGGAAACTCGAACTAGTGCTTTTAGATTATACACTCATCATCAAACAACATAGAATATCTGAAGATTGCATAGAGATATGGATTTTAAAACTTGTTCGGGTTGTAGGTACAGATTCTAGGTTCTTCTAACTAAGAACCTAGAACCTAACCATTGAAATGGGTTTCTCGAAGTTTTTGGAACCTTTCATACCCTAGAACTTGGAACCTACAGGTTTTCATCGATCCAGTTCTCGGGTTCCAGGTTTTACGCTGGAACCATACTCACCACTATCTACGAGGGCCAAACCAAAAAAAAAAAGTTGATGAAAATTTTGGGAAGAAATTTTTTTTAATTAACCTTAGGAAATGGCCTCTCAAAAATTTGCCAAGGCTAGCATTTGACTAGAGCGGGCTAAAAACAATTGGCAAACAAGCTAAGTTTTTCGCAAGGGGCTTTGGGCCAAAGCCCCTTAGAAAAGTTGTATCTTCAGAGCAAGCCAGATTTGGGTAAATCTAGCATCAATGTGGCTCATCAATAGCTCGAGTCCTTTGCTAGTTTGAGGGTTTATTTATTTATTTATTTTTATAAAAAGCAAAATTCCTTCATAAAGTGTAATTTTTTCAAATACTATTTTAAATCAAAGTTGATCCTCAACGTACTTTCAAACAATAATTTACTAAGCACTATTTATATTTTGAAAAAACCCCTTTCAACCTAAAATCCTTTATATTTTCCCAATGACATTCCCAAAAACCCAACTGAGCACAACACATGTCATTAGATTAAGCGATTTTGGAAATGCTAGTTTTGGCTCAAAAGCCTTTGATGTTATATTGCCAAGCATCTCAACTTTGGCACAAGGGTCTTTAAGTTTTCATAGGTCCAAAATCTTTTACGAATACTACTGAACCAAACACATCCTAATAAATTTTGATAGGTCCATGTTCAACTTACCACTCGTGACTTATGATATCACCTTTTTTTGGCTTTTGGTGGCTTGTAAACAACTTGACATCGACTCCACTCAACTTGTAATAAAAGCTGAGTCTTTATTTGGTTATGAAAAATCCGGTGATCGTATGATGTCAAAAAATTAACAAACAAGTCTAATTTATTTGCGTGACTTGTGTTGGACTCATAAGTTAGAACTCGACTCAAATATTAATTTTTTTAAATAAATGAATAAAATATTATAAATATCACACATGACAGATCACTCTTTTATATATATAAAAGAGTGACGCGGTGAGCGGCAGCTACGGAGACGGGTGGAGGTGCGATGTCACGAGTTGTGGGCGTTGGGTAGAGGCTGAGGGATGCAACGGTGATGATGTTGCAGCCGTTGTAGCGGTCTAGGTGGGAGGGCAGTGGCTCGGATAGCGTAGGGTAAGTAGTAGGCGGGTCGCAGACAGGGAAGTGACAGCACAGGTTGCAGCAACTTCGTGGCTTAGGTGAAGAGGCAAGCAAGGGTGGAGGTGATGGCTGCGGCAGCGTTGTGGCTCCTGGGCAGCAGTGACGACACGAACAGGATCGCGAGTAGCAGTGGCTCGGGGTCAGCATTCCGGCACGACATAGCGGGCGATGACGGCGGCAGTCTAGCTTGGTGGAGGCGGCAAGCGCAGGGGCTCGGCCACCAATGGTGGAGATTTTTCTTTCTCCCCTCTCCTCTTTGCTCTCTTTTTTCTCCCTGCTAGATGCTCTTTCCGCTCCTCTCTCGGTGTCTCGAGCTCTCTCTCTCTCTGTGCATTCTCTTCTGCTCTCCTCGATTCCCCCAGTTTTCTCCGTGTTTCTCTTCGTTCCTGCCCCTGTGTTGCTGTCCTCTTTTCTCTAGGGTTTCTTGCATGAAGATGGGCCGGGCCCAAGAGGAAATGGCTTGGGCTATGTAGGGACAAAAAGAAAAGAGGCGGGTCAGGCCAAGGTCTGATGCAGCCCAACCTGGCCTCTCTCAATTTCAATTTTTTAAATCAATAATTTTAATTAATTTTTTATGCATTTTGTGACATCCTGAAATTCAACCCCGTTTCGATAAAGTGAAATGGACATTTCGTTGACGTGCCTATGGCCATTTTTCTTTGAGCTGATCACTCACGAGTTAACTAACCTATTAGGTAAAGCCGTTAAGGGATGTATCAGCTGTAAAATCCTTAAAAGCTACCTAATTTATTGGATTGAGTTAAAATCACGTCCGATCGATTTTTAACCACGAAATTGAACTCGATTTCAGGAATCGAATTTTAAGCGCGTCATAATTCTTATTTTTAGGATCTCGTTTCATCGCTCGTCAATTTATTATCGAAAGTCAGAAATTTCAATAAAGAAATTATCGGAAGAAAAATTGAAGCCCAAAAAAAATAGAAAGGAAAAGGAAAAGAGAAAAGGAAAATTGAAATAAAGAATTATGCATTTCCTTTTCTTTTTCCTCTCTCTCCTCTCTTTTCTTTTCTTTTCTTTCTTTTTCTCTCTTTTCTTTCTCTCTCCTCTCTCCTCTCCGCTCCCCCTCGTGCGAATTCCCCACCGCCCATTCTCTCTCTCTCTTTCTTTGACCGGTCCAACCCTATCCTCTCTCTCTCTCTCTCTCTCTCTCTCTCTCTCTCTCTCTCTCTCTCTCTCTTCTTCTTCTTCTTCCTTCCTCCGCACGTCCAGCAAGCGAAAACCAAAAGTAGAAAAAGCGGAGATCGCAGCTCGCCCCTCAGCCGCTCGCCGCTCGTCCCGCCGTCGCACCGCCGCACCGTCGCCCGCGCCGCGCCCGCGCGCTCGCCGCCGTTCCGCCCTCCGCGCACGCCCAGGCCGCGCGAACCAGCCGCTGTTCGCCCCGGTTCCGCACCGACCAGCCACCGTCCGGCCACCTCCGGCCACCGCCTAGCCCCGCCGGACTTCCCCCGCGACCCCCTCGCCCTCCGCCGGCCTTCCCTCACCGCCCTAGCCGCCGAAACAGCCCCGATCCGCCCGTCCGGCAGACCCACAAAGTGGGTTTCAGCGACTTCGGGCCCGCTTTTGGGCCGTTTCCCAGCCCCGAACCCGAGCCGTGCTTTGAGAACAATCGTTCCTCGCGTCGCCGCCGTCGGATTGATCCGAGTTGCGCGCAATTTGGTGAGTAATCTCACTAATCCATGATTAGTTAGCTAATTATGCTTAAGGTTGGTTTAGTTTTTAATTAATTATGTTTAGGTTGTTAGATTAGAATAAATTAGTAATTATTAGTCAATTGTGATGCGATTTAGATAAATTGATTGTGCAATTAACAAGTAGACGTGATCTACTATTTATTGGAAGCATCTCGAATTTTCCGACGCCTAATCGAGTTTCAATTTGGCGATTCGGGCCTAAGTGAGATTTTTGGGCATTTAAATATTAATTTCCGGAATTAAATTAAATAATTATTTATTTTCCGAAAATTCAAGAAAGATGGTCCGGAACCGGAAAATTATGCTGATGACCATGGTGAAGTCCGTTTGTTTTAATTGAGTTTTAGTTTGTGCTAAATTGAATTTTTAATATTTATTAATTAATTTTCGAAATTTAATTAATTAATTAATTATTTTTCGGAAATTAAGATTTTGATGGCCGACGACCAAAATCTGGTGCTGATCGTCGTGGCACAGTTCATTTATTTATTTGAGCTCTACGTTGTATGGAATTGAATAAATTGTGATATTTTAGGAATTTACTCTAAATTGATTTGGAATTGATTGAGATTGAATGATTGATTCGTAGATGGCCTAGTATGTTTGTTTAGCATTTATAATGCTTTGATTGAGTTGTAAAGTGGATGGAGTTATGAGAGAATTGGAAATACGGAATTGAACCAATCAGGACGGTGTATAGACCTACGTGGTTCGGTGATTGGGACATCACCTGGCCAAAAAACGGCGCCTTTAAAGAACGCACGATCGGTCTAGTACATACATTATTGTGGACCTACGTGGTTCGGTGATTGATATCATGTTGGCGAAAACAGCGCTTTAAAGAACGCACATATCGGTCTAGTACTCATATTGTTATAGGCATGTATGGTTCGGTGATTAAGGACATCACTGACGAAAACGGCGCCTTAAAAAACACATACACTTGTCTATTAAATACATTATTGTAGGCATGTGTGGTTCGATGATTTGGGATATCACTGGTGAAAACGACGCCTTAAAGAACGCACACAATTATCTATTTGAGTACATGGTTATAGGCATGTGTGGTTCGGTGACTAAGGATGTCACTAGCGAAAACGGCGCCTTAAAGAGCGCACGCAATTGTCTAGTGGATAAATCACTTTAGCGAACTTGGCGCCCGAGAGTATTGACCTAGAATGGTCCACCTGACATGTAATCGACTAGATCGATTGATCATTGCTTTGATTTGATGTTGTGAATTGATTGACTGAATGGAAATGACCGTGAGTGGTCTTGTTGGCATATAATCGACTATGTCGATTTGTTCGATGCTTCTATCGGCGATATGATTGTTTAGGTGTCTATTATGAATTGTACTGACTTGCAGGTAGAATCTGAGGCCAAGGTAAGTCCTATGTCCTGTGCGTGTTTAGGCTGCCTATAGTATAATGGTTTACTAATCGGGCTTAGTGGGGTAGGACTCGCTGAGACGTAGTCTCATCCCAGTTTGGGGAAAACAATTTCAGGACCCTGCTAAGGAGCTGAGGAGGAAGAGTTGGAGAAGGATTTTTGGGAGAAGAAGACAATCTCGAGAGGGGCCGTGAGTACGGCCTAGATGGACTGAAATTTTATCTTCTTTGATATCTCCATTTTGATGTGAATAGAGTTTAGAATAAAAAGTTGTGAAGTGTTCTGGTTTGTGGTTTGTATAAAAGTTTGGTTATAAATTTTAATATGAAAAATATGGCCCTGCTTTTCTATCACATCGTTTTATTGTCTGGGGATTTTAACTGCTTCCGTATGTGCTTAAAAATGAAAGGGTTTGCGATACATTTGTCCTGGGATATCGCATTATAAAATCGACCAAGTCAGACGGATGTGTGCGTGCCTGAGGATCAGGGCGTGACATCCAGTTTAAGTGGTATCAGAGTGAGGTTGAAGATTGGAGTGATAAGGAGCGTTGACCATGGGATAGTTAGTAGGAAATGCCTTTAAATTCATGCTGGTGCATGTCTGTGTTAGCTGAATGCTAAGATTGCTTGTTGTTTGAATCGCTCTGTTTCTAATTCGGTGTTGAATTGGAAGTAGGTGTCAGTAGATTAAAGTAACACCATGAGCGATCAGGAGCCAAGAACTCCTAGGCAGAGGACCTTGTCCTCAGTGACTCGGACTAGGACACCGATAAGAGTTGGTGCCCGAGGTGGCCAAGGTAGAGCGCAAGCTGAGGCTAGCGCGAGTGGACCAGCACCACATCCCGTTGGTGCCAGGGTAGCAGCCCCAGTTGATCAGGGAACAGTTGGGATCACGCAAGCGTTGGATGCTATGTGTGAGATGATGGGGCAACAGGCCCGGGATCAAACAGCTGCATTTACTGCCGCCACTACTGCTTCTGCCAATGCTGTTGCTGCAGCCGCACCTGCCGTCGTACCTGCTGAAGTCCTACCTGTGAGGCCGATGCCTAGTTTGGTGGAGCAATTTTTGAAATTGAAGTCACCGAAGTTTACTGGGGCAGGAGACCCCGAAGCTGCTGCTCTGTGGATCCAAGGACTGGAGAAAGCATTTGCACTATTGATGTGCTCTGAGACTGAGAAAGTAGTCCTCGCAGTCTACCAATTAGAAGGAGTTGCGAGTACTTGGTGGAGAACCACTCAAGGAGTGATATTTCCCGAAGGTGTAGCCCCAGAATGGAACGCCTTTGTTGAAGCCTTCAATGGGAAATACTTTTCAGAAACTGTTAAAGAGATTAAGATGGTTGAGTTCCAACGCCTTCGCCAAGGCTCTATGATTGTGGATCAATATGAGGCGAAGTTTGCTGAACTATTGCAATATGCCCTTGAATTAGTTGAGAATCCAATAAACCGAGGGAGAAGATTTAGAGATGGACTCAAGTCAGAGTTGAGAAGCCCATTGATTTTGCTAAATCTGAGAAATTATAATGATCTTTATGAGAGAGCTCAGATGATCGAAAGAGACCAGAACGATAGAGCCGCCTCATATGGATCGAGGTTTAACTCTCATAGAGACAACATCTGCCAAGGAAAGAGGCCGATGTTTGGAAATAAATTCCAAGGGCCGCCTAGTAAGAAAAGTGGATTTAATAGGCCAGTACCACATAGTGTTGGTGTATGTCGTTTTTGTGGGAGAAGACACGGGATAACACCATGCCCAGCTAGGACGGGTGCATGCTTCGAATGTGGCCAACAGGGCCACATAGCCAGATATTGTCCAAAGAAGCAAAGAGGACAACCTAAATTGCCGCTGCCGCCACCGCTGAGACAGATATGAGGGTATGCCCCTCAGAATGCACTGCAAGGAGGACAGCAAAGACCTCCAGCTCAGGGCACAGTGTACGCGATTACCCAAGGTCAGGTAGAAGCGGCGCCTGGCGTTATCACAGGTATGGTCTCGCTCAACGACCAACCTGCTTATGCTTTGTTTGATTCGGGAGCAACCCATTCCTTCATTGCCGAGCAATATGTTAGGATGCTAGGATTGAATCATGTATTGTTGGAATCAGCAATTTGCATATCTACACCCTTGAAAGATAAAGTTATTGTTGCTTTGGGATGTTCGGGGTGCAAGTTGGAGATTGGTGAGCGAGTGGGGAAAATTGACTTGTTAGTCCTAGCCATGTATAATTTTGATTTGATAATTGGCATGGACTGGCTCACCAATCAACGAGCTAAAATGGACTGCTATCGCAAGGCGATTCAGTTTAACCCATTAGGGGGTAAGAGCTTCGAGTTTGTCGGGAATCGAGGAGGACCTTCGATCTCCCTAATCTCGTCGCCGGAAGCAGCTCGTTTGTTAGACGAGGGTTGCCAAGGGTACTTAGCGACTGTCGTGGATACGACAGTTAAAGAGCTGAAAATGGAAAATATTGCAATGGTACAGGAGTTTCAGATGTCTTTCCAAAAGAATTGCCAGGGTTACCGCTAGAAAGAGAGATTGAATTTGTAATCGAGCTAGCACCAGGGACAGAACCGATCTCAAAGGCACCATACCGAATGGCGTTATCTGAGTTGAAGGAACTGAAGGTGCAGATGCAAGAGTTACTGGATAAAGGATTTATTCATCCTAGTGCATCGCCTTGGGGAGCACCAGTTCTGTTTGTTAAGAAGAAAGATGGTTCGTTGCGTTTGTGCATCGACTATTGGCAGCTCAATCAGGTAACGATCAAGAATAAGTATCCATTGCCGATGATAAATGACTTGTTTGATCAACTGCAAGGAGCGTCAATATTCTCGAAGATCGATTTGAGGACAAGATACCATCAGCTGAGGATTCGGAAAGAGGATATTCCTAAGTTAGCATTTCGTACCCGATACGGGCATTACGAGTTCATGGTGATGCCGTTCGGATTGACGAATGCTCCAGTTGCCTTTATGGATTTGATGAGCAGAGTGTTCAAGGAATATCTAGATCAGTTTGTAATCGTGTTCATAGATGATATCTTGGTCTATTCGAGAAGTAATGAAGAGCACGAGAATCATCTGAGATTAGTGCTTCAGACCTTAAGAACTCTTAAGCTATATGCTAAGTTTAGCAAATGCGAGTTTTAGCTGACTCGTGTTGCGTTCTTAGGTCATGTGATTTCCGGAGAAGGAATCTCCATCGACCCGAGCAAGATAGAAGCCGTGATCAAGTGGCCAAGACCGACATCAGTGATAGAAATCAGAAGTTTTCTGGGATTGGCAGGTTATTACAGACGGTTTGTAGAAGGTTTCTCAGCATTAGCGTCGCCTTTGACAAAGCTCACGAAGAAAAACGAGAAGTTCATATGGACAGACAGGTGCGAGCTTAGTTTTCAAAAGCTGAAGGAAAAGCTTACTACCACACTTGTGCTAACGATTCCATCTGGTCCTGGAGGATTCGAGATTTATAGTGATGCGTCATTTAGAGGATTGGGCTACGTGCTGATGCAACATGGCAGAGTTGTTGCATACGCTTCCCGGCAGTTGAGACCTCATGAATTGAATTATCCGACGCACGACTTAGAACTCGCAGCCATCATATTTGTGTTGAAGATTTGGAGGCACTACTTGTGTGGGGAAAAGTTTCAGATCTTCACGGACCATCAGAGTCTCAAGTATTTGTTCTCTCAGAAGGAGCTGAACATGAGACAACGATGATGGATGGAATTGTTGAGAGACTACGACTGTGACATTCTATATCACTTGGGAAAGGCGAACAAGGTAGCCAATGTATTGAGTTGGAAGTCTTCAGTGGCACGGATCTTGGTTAAGGAGTGGAACTTAATCGAGAGAGCTTGAGATTCGGAATTTAAATTTGAGGTAGGCCACCTTTCAAGTTTTATGGCCACCCTCAGAATTGAGCCGGATGTCTAGGTCAGAATCAAGCAACTTCAATCGACAGATTCGGACGTGCAGAAAATTCTTCAAGAGGATACTGACAAAAGAAAAGCTGATTTTCAAGTTTCTGATGATGGGGTACTTAGGCTTCGTGGACGTTTGGTTGTGCCTAACAATGTAGAGCTTAGAGAAGAGATTTTATCTGACGCACATCGTAGCAATTACAACGTTCATCCTGGAAGCACTAAGATGTATCAGAATTTGCGTCAACACTATTGGTGGTCAGGTATGAAGGCGGATATCGCCAAGCATGTGGCCAATTGTTTGACTTTTCAGCAAGTAAAAGCCAAGCATTGCAAGCCAGGGGAATTTCTACAACCTCTCGCAATCCCAGAGTGGAAATGGGAGCATATCACGATGGATTTCGTGACTGGAGTACCAAAGAGTTAGAGGGGAAATGATTCGATTTGGGTAGTAGTCGACAGGCTGACAAAGTCGGCTCACTTCATTGCAGTTCGAAAGGACCTGAGTCTGGATAGACACGCAGACATGTATGTGCATCAGGTGATTCGTATGCATGGAGTGCCAGTTACGATAACATCTGATAGACACCCAAGGTTTACTGTTGCTTTTTGGAAGAGCTTGCAGAGTGCTTTGGGTACAAAGCTTCAGTACAGTACGGCATATCATCCTCAGACGGATGGCCAATCGAAAAGGACGATTCAGACTCTTGAAGACATGCTAAGAGCGTGTGTAATAGACTTCAAAGGAAGCTGGGAAGATCAACTTCATCTGGTGGAATTCACCTACAACAATAGTTATCAGTAGAGCATCAAGATGGCTCCATTTGAAGCGTTGTATGGCAGAGCGTGCAGAACTCTAGTGTGTTGGGATGAAGTCGAAGAAAGGAAGATAACAGGCCCAGAGTTGGTTCAGCAATCAGTAGATGCCGTGGCAGTGATCAGAGACAGATTGAAGACAGCGCAGAGCAGGCAGAAAAGTTATGCAGATAAGCGCCAAAGGTCTTTGGAGTTCAAAGTTGGTGATCACGTTTTTCTAAAAGTGTCACCAATGAGGGGAACTTCGCGCTTTGGTAAGAAAGGCAAGTTGAGTCCGAGGTATGTAGGTCCGTTTGAGATTCTTGAAAGAATTGGAAACCTAGCGTATCGTCTTGCGTTGCCGCCAAGATTGGCACAAGTGCATGACGTCTTTCATGTGTCGATGTTAAAGAAATACGAGCCTGACCCGACCCACGTGCTTAATTTCGAGGAATTGGACGTGGATGACTGTGTGTCATACGTTGAAAGCCCGGTCCAGATTGTCGATCGTAAAGAGCAAGTTCTGCGTACAAAGACCATCCCGTTGGTCAAAGTGGTCCAAGCAACACCACAAAGATTGAAGGAGCGACTTGGGAGATTGAAGAATCGATGAGACAGGTTTGCCCCGCCTTTTTGAGCAAAGTGTAATGGTTTAAATTTCGAGGACGAAATTTTTATAAGAGGAAGAGTTGTGACATCCCGAAATTCGACCCGTTTCGATAAAGTGAAATAGGCATTTCGTCGGCGCTACGCTCTTTTTCTTTGAAATGATCGATCACTCACGAGTTAACTAAACTATTGGGTGAAGCCGTTAAGGGATGTATCAGCTGTAAAATCCCTAAAAGCTACCTAATTGGTTGGATTGAGTTAAAATCACGTCCAATCGATTTTTAACCACGAAATTGAACTCGATTTAGGGAATCAAATTTTAAGCGTGTCATAATTCTTATTTTTAGGATCCTGTCTCATTGCTCGTCAATTTATTGACGAGTCCGAAATTTCAATAAAGAAATTATCGGAAGAAAAATTGAAGCCCAAAAGAAAATAGAAAGGAAAAGGAAAAGAGAAAAGGAATATTGAAATAAAGAATTATGCATTTCCTTTTCTTTTTCCTCTCTCTCCCTCTCTTTTCTTTTCTTTCTTTTTCTCTCTTTTCTTTCTCTCTCCTCTCTCCTCTCCGCTCCCCCTCGTGCGAATTCCCCACCGCCCATTCTCTCTCTCTTTCTTTGACCGGTCCAACCCTATCCTCTCTCTCTCTCTCTCTCTCTCTCTCTCTTTCTTCTTCTTCTTCTTGCTTCCTCCGCACGTCCAGCAAGCGAAAACCAGAAGCAGAAAAAGCAGAGATAGCAGCTCGCCCCTTAGCCGCTCACCGCTCGTCCCGCCGTCGCACAGCCGCACCGCCGCCCGCACCGCGCCCACGCGCTCGCTGTCGTTCCGCCGTCCGCGCACGCCCAGGCCGCGCGAACCAGCCGCTGTTCGCCCCTGTTCCGCACTGACCAGCCACCGTCCGGCCACCTCCGGCCACCGCCTAGTCCCGCCGGACTTCCCCCGCGACCCCCTCGCCCACCGCCGGCCTTCCCTCACCGCCCTAGCCGCCAGAACAGCCCCTCACCGCCCGTCCAGCAGACCCACGGAGTGGGTTTCAGCGACTTTGGGCCCGCTTTTGGGCCGTTTCCCGGCCCTGAACCCGAGCCGTGCTTTGGGAACAATTGTTCCTCGCGTCGCCGCCGTCGGATTGATCCGATTTGCGCGCAATTTGGTGAGTAATCTCACTAATCTATGATTAGTTAGCTAATTATGCTTAAGGTTGATTTAGTTTTTAATTAATTATGTTTAGGTTGTTAGATTAGAATAAATTAGCAATTATTAGTCAATTGTGATGTGATTTAAATAAATTGATTGTGCAATTAACAAGTAGACGTGGTCTACTATTTATTGGAAGCATCTCGGGAATTTTCCAATGCCTAATCGAGTTTCAATTTGGCGATTCGGGCCTAAGTGAGATTTTTGGGCATTTAAATATTAATTTCCGAAATTAAATTAAATAATTATTTATTTTCCGAAAATTCAAGGGAGATGGTCTGGAACCGGAAAATTATGCTGATGACTGTGGTAAAGTCCATTTGTTTAATTGAGTTTTAGTTTGTGCTAAATTTAATTTTTAATATTTATTAATTCATTTTCGAAATTTATTTAATTAATTAATTATTTTTCAGAAATTAAGATTTTGATGGCCGACGACCGAAATCTCGTGCTGATCGTCATGGCGCAGTTCGTTTATTTATTTGAGCTCTACATTGTATGGAATTGAATAAATTGTGATATTTTAGGGATTTACCCTAAATTGATTTGGAATTGATTGAGATTGAATGATTGATTGGTAGATGGCTGAGTATGTTTGTTTAGCACTTATAATGCTTTGATTGAGTTGTAAAGTGGATGGAGTTATGAAAGAATTGGAAATACTCTGGAATTGAACCAATCAGACAGTGTATGACCAAGCGTGGTTAGGTGATTATCACCTACAAACGGCCTTAAAGAACGCACATATCGGTCTAGTACATACATTATTGTGGACCTACCTGGTTCGGTGATTGAGATATCACTGTCGAAAATGGCGCCTTAAAGAACGCACGTATCGGTCTAGTACTCATATTGTTATAGGCATGTATAGTTCGGTGATTAAGGACATCACTGGCGAAAACGACGCCTTAAAGAACACATACACTTGTCTATTATATACATTATTGTAGGCATGTGTGGTTCGGTGACTAAGGATGTCACTGGCGAAAACGGCGCCTTAAAGAACGCACGCAATTGTCTAGAGGATAAATCACTTTGGCGAACTTGGCGCCCGAGAGTATTGACCTAGAATGGTCCGCCTGACATGTAATCAACTAGATCGATTGATCATTGCTTTGATTTAATATTGTGAATTGATTGACTGAATGGAAATGACCGTGAGTGGTCTTGTTGGCATATAATTGACTATGTCGATTTGTTTGATGCTTCTATCAGTGATATGACTGTTTGGGTGCCTATTATGAATTGTACTGACTTGCAAGTAGGATCTGAGGCCAAGGTAAGTCTTCTGTCCTGTGGGTGTTTATGCAGCATATAGTATAATGGTTTACTAATCGGGTTTAGTGGGGTAGAACTCGCTGAGATGTAGTCTCATCCCAGTTTGGGGAAAACAATTTCAGGACTCCGCTAAAGAGCTGAGGAGGAAGAGTTGGAGAAGGATTTTTTGGGAGAAGAAGACAATCTCAAGAGGGGCCGTGAGTACGGCCTAGATGGACTGAAATTTTATCTTCTTTGATATCTCCATTTTGATGTGAATAGAGTTTAGAATAAAAAGTTGTGAAGTGTTCTGGTTTGTGGTTTGTATAAAAGTTTAGTTATAAATTTCAATATGAAAAATATGGCATTACTTTTCTATCCCATCGTTTTATTGTCTAGGGATTTTAACTGCTTCCGCATGTTCTTAAAAATGAAAATGCCGACGATACATTGTCTTGGGATATCGCATTATAAAATCGACCAAGTTAGACAAATGTGTTCGTGCTTGAGGATCGTGGCGTGACACATTTTTTTTTTTAAATTATGCATTTGAGGAAAAGTTAGATATTAATAGCTACCTCTCTTTGAATGTAACCTCGAAGAGGTTGTATTAAAAAACAGAAGACACCTAAATTATATCGGTGGTAGAGAGACCTAGGTGCATAGGCACACGTTAGGTTGATGGACATGACTCATAATTATGGAAGCGTGTCTTGTCAACAAGAGGAAGAAAATGACTCCGGGCTACAGAAGCACTCTGTGTTATAGGAAGAAAGAGGGACTCCGGGCTATAAAAGCTCTCCGTGTAATAGGAAGAAGGGGAAGGACTCCAGACTACAGAAACACTTCGTGTCATAGGAAGAAGGACTTCGAGCTACAAAAGCTTTTTGTGTCATAGGAAGAATGACTCTGGGTTACAAAAGTTCACCATGTCATAGGAAGAAAGGGAAGGACTCCGAGTTATAGAAGCTCTCCGTGTCATAAGAAGAAGGAGAAGGACTCCATGCTACATAAGCTCTCTGTGTCATACAAAGAAATAAAGACTCCGAGGTTACAGAAGCTCTCCGTGCCATAAGAAGAGAGAAAGACTCCGGGCTACAGAAGCTCACCATGTCATAGAAAGAGAGAGAGACTCCGGGCTACGAAGCTCTCCGTGTCATAAGAAGAAAGGAAGACTCTAGGCTACAAAATCTCTGCGTGTCATAAGAAGAGTGAAAGTCTCACCATGTAACAATGGGTTTCGACCAGGTTGAAAATACATGGTTTGAGGAAAACCCATGAACCTTTATAGATGACATGGTTTAAGGTTAATCATAAACCTTTAGAGATAGCATGATTTAAGGTTGACCATGAACCTTTGGAGATGGCTTGATTTAAGGCTGACTATGAACCCTTAGAGACGGCATGGTTTAAGACTGACCATGAACCTTTGGTTTGTTAGGGAAGCACCCGCTAACCCCTTGAAAACTGCATGGCTTCACTGAGGAATCCTGTCAACTAGACTTGAGCAAATGTCATTAGGGGGGCGTCATCAAGAGATGTATTAGTAATAATGCAACATTAATTGAACAAGTTAATCAAGTTAAGTCCGACTACTTTAAAAAAACATTCGATGTCAATCAGTATCATGTGACACAAAACTAACATCTTGCTCGAGGATATATCATTAATCATCGAATTCTCCGGGAGTCAAGTTCTTATCAGAACGGTTATAAATTGTGAAAAAAGCTCATTAAGTGTGCCAAACTAGAACTTCTTAGTTAGAAAGGATTTCTCACACACTCTTGATAAAATGACTGCTTGATCTCATTTATTCGTGTGGGAAGTAACTGATTGCTAAGGGTATCTCATATAACCCATATCAAAGGCTTTCAGAAATATTTGCAATGAGCACAATTTGATTAATCGAAAATGTCTTTTGAAAGGATCGTAATATAGATTTGGTCATGGGCTTATACAAAGGGATTGTTATTTTGAGGCCAATAAATAAACATTTGTCACTATCTTCATCGGGTTTATAGGGGTCAAGGAAAACCGACGATGATGAGGAGACAAGAGATGGAGGATGGAATGGGATGATGGCTAGCTGGAGATAGCAGTCAGCGCATGAAGGAGGAAGCAGGGCAGAGGAGACTCATCGGCTTCATTGCTTTGGGGTCTCCTTCTCTCTCCGAACATGCACCTAAGCACAACCCACAACCGAACATGCGTATAACATCGAGTTGATGTTCAGACTCGAATAAAAGGCCTCTTTGTCCTTCTCAATCCCCCAAATTGATGGTCATCTCTCTCATGCGTATAACATCGAGTTGATGTTCAGACTCGAATAAAAGGCCTCTTTGTCCTTCTCAATCCCCCAAATTGATGGTCATCTCTCTCTCTCTCTCTCTCTCTCTCTCTCTTGTGGAGTAGGCTAGTCTCTCGCAAGGCGCGTGATAGCATACACCAACTTGCACCTAAGCACAACCCACAACCGAACATGCGTATAACATCGAGCTGATGTTCAGACTCGAATAAAAGGCCTCTTTGTCCTTCTCTCTCCCCTAAATTGATGGTCACACTCGAATAATAGGACCTCTCTGTCCATCTCCCCCAATAGTAACACCCCAAAAATTGATGTTCAGACTCAAATAGTACGACCTCTCTGTCTCTCTCTGTCGCTCCCCCCTGCGGCCCTCCCTCCCTCTCTCAATCTCTCTCTACCTCCCACCCTCCCTCCCTCGATGACACAATTTAAAGAAGAACTTATTCCGGGTCTGCACTCTTCTGGGGACGAACGCATTCCAATCTTCAATCAACCCTTCAGGGGATTACGTCGAGGGTGAAGCCATAATATCTGCTAAACACCCTTTAGCATACGAATATTTCTTAATTTGCAACACCTCCTGTTATATTCTCTCCTTTAGCGTGATTCTAATCACGGCAGGAAATACGATTTTTTTAGGCAAGAAATTATTACAAAATTCTCCTTTATCCATACGGTGTAGCTAAAAAGTTACGGGGTAGAATATGAAATTCAGTTTATTTAGAAATAGATCATGAAACCGATGGTTTGTGAATTTTCGATTAATACGAAATTAAGCTCATCAACTATTACATGACCAGAATAAGAAGTTCTGGAATGTATTAGTCGCAGAAGAGTGCATACTAGAATAAGAAGTTTTTCTTTAAATTGTGTCATCGAGGGAGGGAGGTAGAAATAGAGAGAGAGGTGTAGGGGGGGCAGATTAGTTCGATTTTGGGGGAAGAGAGAGCGACAGAGACAGAGAGAGACAGAGAGGTCGTATTATTAGAGAGGGATAGAGAGGTCGTACTATTCAGGTCTAAACATCAATAATACGATCCCTCTCTAATAATACAACCTATCCATCTCTCTCTGTCGCTCTCTTTCCCCCTGGAATCGTAGGATCCCTCTCTAATAATACAACCTATCCATCTCTCTCTGTCGCTCCTTTCCCCCCCCCCCCCCCCCACTCTCTATTTTGACCTCCCTCCCTCTCTCAATCTCTCTACCTCCCTCCCTTGATGAAACAATTTAAAGAACCTCTTATTCTAGTCTGCACTCTTCTGGCAACTAACACATTCTAGAACTTCTTATTCTGGTCATATAATAGTTGATGAGCTTAATTGCGTATTAATTGAAAATTCACAAACCATCGGTTTCATGATCTATTTCCAAATAAATTGAATTTCATATTCTATCCTGTAACTTTTCAGCTATTACCGTATAGATAAAGGAGAATTTTGTAATAATTTCTTGCCTAAAAAAATCATATTACCTGCCGTGATCATAATCACGCTAAAGGAGAGAATATAACAGGAGGTGTTGCAAATTAAGAAATATTCGTATGCTTAAGGGTGTTTGGCAGATATTATGGCTTCACCCTTGACGTAATCCACTGAAGGGTTGATTGAAGATTGGAATGCGTTCGTCACCAGAAGAGTGCAAACCAAAATAAGAACTTCTTTAAATTATGTCATCGAGGGAGGGAGGGAGGTAGAGAGAGATTGAGAGAGGGAAGGAGGGGCGGGGGAAGGGGGCAGAGTAGTTCAGTTATGTGGGAGAGAGCGACAAAGAGGTCGTACTATTTGGGTCTGAACATCAATTTCCGAGGTGTTAATGTGAGAGGGATGGACAAAGAGGTCATATTATTTGGGTTTGAACATCAATTTTTGGGGTGTTACTATTGAGGGATGGACCGAGATGTAGGGGTGTGCAACGGAAACCGCCCGAACCGAAACCGGACCGAACCGGACCGGACCGGCTGGTTTTAGGCGGTTCCCACGATCGGCGGTCTAGTTCCCGGTTCCTAATCTTGGAACCGGCGGCCGGTTGGTCCGGTTCCTAGTTCCAAGGTGGGAACCGGACCGACCGGACCGACTAGACCGGATCAAATTTTTTTATATATAATTTATATTCATATAATATATAAACACATATAATATATGAATATTATGTATGAAACTTATTGCAATTGGAATTGCAATTTAGGTAACAACTTTTTATGTGGCCAAGAGACCACCAAAACTCTTGTTGTTAATCTTTATTTATAGAAAAAACTCTCCTCATGCTCACACTCTCTCTCTTGCTCCCCTCACTTGCAAACGACAAGGCACTTCAAGCCTTAAAAAGTCTTATATCGACTAAACATTCAAAGTATAGAAGAGAGATTGTCTATAAAACCTAAGCCAAGCACAACCTTTAATCACGTTGTTCATGGGTTTTATGCTTAAAATTAAGCATGAAAACATAAACATGAAACTATGAAGTAAAGTTTGAATATTTTGCACGTGGAAACATGTGTGAGTAGTTTTATTAGATTGCTTGGAAACTGAACTTGATTGATCGGTCCGGAGCATGATTATTCTTTAGTGAATGGTCATTCTTTAGTGAAAAAAGGAAGTAACAATTCTTTTGGACCGAACCGGACCGGACCGGAACCGATGGTCCGGTCCGGTTCTCGGTCCTAAGACCAATGGTCCAGTCCACGGTTCCCAAAATTGGAAACCGATTCTCCCGGTCCGGTTCCCGGTTCCACCTTGGAACCGGACCGAACCGGGAACCGATCACCCCTACCGAGAGATCCTATTATTCAGGTGTGACCATCAATTTGGGGGAGAGAGAAGGACAGAGAGGCCTATTATTCAGGTCTAAACATCAGCTCAATGTTAAACGCGTGTTCGGCTGTGGGTTGTGTTAGTGTGCGGGTCGGTGTACGCTATCACGCGCCTTGCGAGAGACTGGCCTTCTCCGCGAGAGAGAGAAGGAGACCCTAGAGCGATGAAGCCGACGAGTCTCCTCCGCCCGCTTCTTCCATCTTCCTCCTTCATGCGCGACTGCGATCTCCAGCCAGCCATCATCCCATTCCATCCTCCATCTCTTGTCTCGTCGTCGTCGTCGGTTTTCCTAGACCCCTAACCTTAATTTTGTGGCCGCTCCTCAAATATCTGCACGCATCATCAGACATGCAGGCTGCAGGAATTCTTCGATCAAAGAGGGCCGCCACAAAGGCATGACTTTTAATTGGCTACAGAAATATTCCTCGGATACAGTGGCATTCCGTATGATAATATAGAAGAAAACCTCTCGTGAGAAGGAATTGACAAAGAAAAGAAATTCTAAATTGCTCCACAAGCTAACTTGACCTGTTTTCGGGGGTGTTTTATGCTGTCGGCACTCAAATGCGAAAAGGCCTAGTGTGGTCGAGCCTAAAAGTAAGAAGATCTCAAGCATATAGTTTAAAGGAACACACAAATTACTAAAGGATTAGCTTTAGTGTGGCCCGCGCAAGGAAAGAACTTTAACTGATCATACTCTACTTTCTTCAAAAACCAATATAGAAGTTAGCTCCCATTTGCTACGAGACGAGTGACATTAATTTACTAAAAAGGATAAAGGTAAAGTTCTATTGACAATTAATATTTTCACTTACAGAGATAGCTGGAGGCACAGCCACAAGTGGATCTTGAAAGAATCTATTTCCTAGAGCGATCGCAAGAAGGCTGCTCTGCATTCCTGCAAACGATACTTGCTATTAAGCCGGAGAAAAAAGAAAACCCTCTTCTTACGCGGATGGATAAAGGAGGCACCTGTCTCAAAGGATAGTGCTCTTCGCAATGCTTTTACAGCAGGAGCCTTCCGGAAGAAGAAACCGGGAAGGAAGTATCCAGTGACGAATGCAATCAGATGAAATGCAATTACGAGTGACAAGATCGTCAAACCAAATGAAGAAATGATGGAATCGACGTTCATCACAAGAGGTGCTCCAACGCATAGAGCCGTCACAAAGACAGAGTGGCGGCAAAAGTGGTCGTATGGCATTAGAAATCCAAGCGAAGAACCGAAAAGCAAACTATGAGATATTAAACTACTGAAACTCCCTAGCAAATGTACGTAGCAAAGGCGAGTGTTTAACCTATTCAGAAGCAGCCCTGCAGCGATGGGTGTGACGACAATCTGCAAAATGCTGGAAACCATTCCTTTCACATGGACGGGCAATCTTTTGCCAATGAGAAGAAGTGACAATAAAGGGGTCACAAAAACAGCCGTAGCGGTAGATAATGATGTCATGACAATACTCAGAGGAGCCACTGATGGGTCAATCAGAGATGTAGCATAATTAGAAAGCTGAGCCGCGCTGATACAAGACAGCAGCATAATCCCAGCACCTGAGGTTCAGGTTCAGAGAAAGTCAATTACCAGTTCACTGGCTTGAGAGAGGGAAGGGAGACTAGTACTCACCAATGGACGTTGGGAGCGAAACCATTGCTACGGACATCATGCCAAAGAAATAACCAAGAAGAGGCTTCTCGATGAACTGGTTGATAGAGCGAGCAAAAATAGCAGCCGGTCTCCTAAACGCTTCGAGAAAGTCCCTCTCGCTGGAATTAACCCTCACAGCAAACATCTGAAACCCGAGTGCAGGTGCATAGTACCTGAAAGCAGATTCGATAGAACCCATTAAGAATCGAGATACAAATTTATAGCCCAGAAACGTATCTGGAGAAGATCTAGCAACCTGATGGTGAACCAAGTGAAGGACGGCGGATATATAAGAGCCAGCAACGTACCCGCGAGAACGACGTGAGGCACAAAACAATTTGATTTTTTTTAAGACCTCCACGATAGAAAACTGCTCTCTAGGCACAGATGGCTGGGGAAAAAAAAAAAGACACCGAGCATCTGCTGTTAACAGTGGTTTTCCACATCTGCCTCGAAAGAACTACATAACAGAAGATCCAGGATGGAACGGGCAGTGCACATTGCTGCAATATGAGACACATTTAGAGAACTGAATGAACCTGGATCGATTCAGCCGGCGACTCGCAGCCTGGCTGTGGCTGTGGCTAGAGAGGCTCCGAGAAATCCCCTGACCTGCACTTGCTGGAGCTGTGGATTGGATCCGCAAGCGCGTCGAGATCAAACTCATGGCTTCGCCCCTTGAGAGGATTTCAGGAAACCGCCGATGGCGAGCGCGAGCGAGAAGAAGAAACCTTAAAACTTCCGGAGAGGTCGTGGGTTTGGCTTTTGGGGTCCACTTCGTTCGGCGGTTGGTACCGTCGCCGTCCTACTTATAGGAGTAACGTCCTCTTTTTTAACCGTTTTTTTTTTTTTAAATTATTTGACCAACCTGCAGTCTCTTCTTCGGAATTTTTTTTTTTCGAAAGTATACAGACTCCTTTCCTTTCGAAATTATAATTACCATTTTTCATTTGTTTTGATGCATCTCAAGTTGCATCTTCCGCACGTACTTCATTTCCCAAATTGTCTCATTTTATCTTTCAAACTATTCTCACCAAAAAAAAAAAAAAAAAAAAAAAAAAAAAGAAGAAAAACTTCCAACATCCACCCGCACTCTCTCGGGCCCAAGAGGCTTGCTTGATTGGACACATCCACTACCAATAGGGGCATGCAAAGTAATCGGAAACCATTGGAAACCAGACGGGATTGGTTTGGAACTAGCAGTTCTCATGGAGATTAATTTGGTTCTCGATTCTAATTTACTAGAATTGGCGAGTATTGATCCAATTTCACTTCCAGCCACCGATATACATACATACATACATACATACATACATACATATATGGCAATATTGACTAATTTTGTCTCCTGGTGCATAATAGAATTTATCTCCTTACTTTTTGTTCATTCTAACAATTTATTTACTTGCTTTCTTAGTCAAAACAAAATAAACAAACAAAGAGGATGGATGAGACCAAATGGTGATGTCCACAAATGTTGCGGCGCTTTGTCATCATGATACGAAATTAAGAGCCAATGGCTCTTTTTAAGAGCATAATTAGGTCTCTCATTAACCATCATTGTGCTTAAATTAAGTTGACATTGAAAAAAAGACGGATCAAATGATTAATGATTTTACTTGCGTAGAGAGGCGCGAGTGGTTAGTAAGGGCGAGGGCATCCTTGCTGGCTTCGCAATTGAGCTGTGTCATCAAGCAGTGGGAGGGGTGGATTTCTTTTGTGAGCATGAGAGTATGAATGTTTTTAGACCGGAGAGATCCAAAACGGTCAAATCTAAGCTTCCTATCGGAAATTTGGATAGTTTAACGAGCGCGAATTTGGAAGAGAGAAAAATTTAACCCTTGAATTATTATTTTGAAAATGCTCAAAGCCTTGGGTAGGACTTGCATGTTGTGTTCGGGAAAATTCATTTGGGAAACAATTTTAAATTAATTAGTGTTTAGAAAATTCACACTTTATAAAGCATTTTTGCTTTTTTTCTTTTTAAAAACCTCAAAGCTGGCGAAAGGCTCAACGAATTGGTTGGCGCTCTCAAATGAGGCTGGCTAGCACCGACTAGATTACTAGTAACCAAATTTGACCTCGTCGATTGACCTCACACAACTCTTAATGAAGCTTCACCAGAGAAGATGAATAGTCCCTACTAGGGCCAAACCAAAAAACGAAAAAATTGGTGAAAATATTTTTGGAAGAATTTTTTTTTTTTAATTAACATTAGGAAATGGCCTTTCGAAAATTTGTCAAGGCTAGCATTTGACTAGAGGGGGCCCAAAACAATTGGCCAAATAACCCAAGTTCTTATCAAGGGGCTTTAGGCTGGCGATCGTCGCCGAATCCGGGCGAAGGCTGCGACCCTCACCCAGATCTGGGGCGAGGGCACATAGGCCCTCGCCGCCAGTTGGCTGAGGCCGCCGGCCCTTGGCCAGGGCTTGGCGGCCTTGGCCGACACTCCCCCACCTCGTAGGTGACGAAGGGGAGCCGGTGGTGAGGGTTGAGCCTTTAGCCGCCGGTTGCCTCCCTCCTCCTCCTCCCCCCCTTTTAATTTATTTTTTAAAATTAAATAATTAAATAATTTTTAATTTTTTTTTAATTTAATTAATTATTATATTAAAATTCGAATGATATCAAACGATGTCATTTTTGTGTGTTGGTTTGCTGAGTCAACCTTCTAGCGAGCCACATAAGCGAAAAAATTAATAAAAAAAATGCCACATAGGATTTCTGATAGGGGTGAGCATGGTCCAGGTTGGTCCGGACCACCCCCTAACCGTAGGACCAACCCGTATAGTGTCGATCCTCAATTTTTAGGACCGAGGACCGACCCTATTGAGCCTGGGACCGAAGATCGAACCGACCCAATGGATTCGGTCCGGTTCCAAGGTCAACCCGGATCGATCGATAATATTTTCGTCTTGTTTTTTATACTCCTAAAAAGCAAACCTACAAATTCAAATTACACATCCATCCACAATACGGCATTATACAACTAAAATATAAATATGAATACATATTCAGCAAATTTAAGATGACACAATAATAGAAATTTCATACATGCTAACGCTCATCGAGATATGGGACAAGATAAGGTCCACAATGCGACAAGCGGAATGTTGCTACTTTTGATTTTGGCAAATTGAAGAACAAAGAAGACAGAATGGAAGAGAACGACTTTGGGAAGGAAGCCGTGAGAAGATTTACGACGTAAACTTCGCGCCATTTTAGATGTCGCGAGTCCGTGATCGTGAGGAGTCCTTGGTCCTCACGGTGAAGAACGACTGGATCGTGGAGGAAGAGGCCGTGAAGACCTTTGCGGCGTAAACTTCATGCCTTTTGGAATTGGATGTCGTTTGTCCGTGACTGTGAGCCCGAGGAGTCAACAGCTTTAACATCATTTTACTTGGGTTTTTTTTTTTCTTTGAACAAACATTTTACTTAGATTTGAAATATATAAAAGAATTATATATAATATAATATAATATAACAAAAAATTTACTTAGGTTTAAATATATAAAAGAATTATAAATAATATAATATAATAATATATAGGGTTGGTCCAGGGTTGGACCGACCCAAAACTCTCAGGACCGAGGATCAACCCGCACAGTGTTGGTCCTAGAATTTCAGGACCAATGACCGACCCGGTCCCCTTGGGAACCGGACCAGGACCGGCAGGGTTGGGTCGGTCCAGATTGGTCCAGGGTTAACCCTAGACCACTGCTCACCCCTAATTTCTGGTGAGGTTCGTCAGATGTGGCACTCAAGTGTCCAATTTTTCATACTTTCCGTAAGTTTTGGCACTTAAGTATCCTTTTGTGCCAACTTTTGGCACTTTTTTTTTTTTTTTTCGATCGGTCAATTTTTGGCACTTAAAGGGTTCTTTTGCCTTTGGAATTGGGTGTCTTAACAACTTTTTAATGTTGTACTTAAAATTGATTGTAAGATATTTACTTGCTGAAATGACAAAAGCAAGACTCGAAGTTTTCTCCAATAATGGCAAATAGCTTTCAAGCCATACTATTTAATTTTCAATGATTATTTGAGATAATGATTTGGCAAACTTTATGGATGAAATTCATTTGAGGCGATCGGATTCTTTTATCCTGATTTTAGACAGAAATATACAACAATATAATTTGTGTACTAATCCTAGTGCCTGTTTTCTTGAAGTTTTATGTGGATTAAGAGCTTCCTTTAATTAATTGAATTTAATCTTCTGCAAATTGGTGGACAACTTTATTTAAGGGGGCAGGCCGTATATTATGATATTATAGTTGAATGATTGTTTTCATTTCTATTACTTCTGGAGGTGAGTTGATTATGGAGTAATGTCTATAATTTCGGGTGATTATTTAATCTTGACATTGTAATGATTATTTTATTTTGGTTGATTATTTGGGATCGATGTTTGGCAAATTTCAAGGATGAAATTATTTGAGGCGAATATATGTTTGTTTCCAGATTCTAGGAAGAATTCTAAGGTTGATTCAAGTGTTTCGATCTCGAGTCAAAGGTTCCTCAAGGACTTAGGAGGTTGATATTTTGCAACTTAAAGGATAATTTTATAAGGGGGCAAAATGATTGTTGAGCATTGATTTCTAGGACTATTGAAGGTGAGTAATAATTATGTAACTTTGGGTGATTATTTGAGCTTGGCCTCGGAATGATTTTTATTATTTTGGGTTTGAGAATTTGACATTGATGTTTGACAAATTTTTTGAGGATGCAAATTCATGTGAAATTAGTAGATGCTAGTGCCCTGTTTTAAAAGAGAAATATGGAAGGCTAAAAGGCGGAAGTTTAAGAGATGGAAGGCTAAAAGACACTTTGTATAAAGTGCTTTCATGAAATGCACTTATTAATTGATGATCAATAATTGTTTAAGTGCTGAAAAGCGCATAGTATATGAAATATGGCAATTCTTTTAAAGATAAAATGTGTTTTGATGGATGGCACATATTAAAGGCATTCATTGAAAACTCCTAATGAATGCACTTATTGAAGGCATCTATCGGTAGCATATATAAAGAGTTTGGTGCTCTCTCCACCATGAATAACAATTAAATGTTAAATTCTTTCTTCCATTAGATAAAATACATTAAGAGAAAAGTGAGTTAAGGGAGAGAAAGCAGATTTCTCCATTAGACAATTGGACTATGATATGAACCAAGGAAACAGTTATGCTATCACACATGCACGCCTCTCCAAGTCTCAAAATAGGGATTGCTGTTTGCCACCAAATTCTTTTCTTTATTCGGCTCATACTATAGAAAATTATATAATAGCATAGTTCGATACACGGGTTTCACATTGTGGCAAGTATAGAGCATACCACTAGAATTAATCAGAACATTTATAGTTTTTAAGAATCATATCGGCAAAGAGGCAGAATAAAAAATTTAGAAATTCATAGTTTAGATACACTGATTTTATGAGCTTCATCCTCCCCATTAATATTTCAAACATTGCCTTATATGGGCATGAAATAAATATCAAATTATTGGTGAATTTTTGGAGATCACAAATAATTTTACAAGGACTCCTTATGACCAACAATGACCAATAATCTTTACATATTCTTGTTTTTTACACTAACAGAGACTCATAACACAATTTTTCTTCTAATATAGTGCTATAGTAGTGAGCGGTAACTGTTACACTACTGCTACGATAGTGAATAATAGTGACTACTACAGTATTGCAATGCCCAATTATACAAGCACACTTTTTATAACATAGAATCAATGAAAACTAATTATTTAGCTTCATTTGTGATCTTCAATCAAATCCTAGGCATGGAGCCACTAGTCTTCATTAGAGCTATTAGAATTATATCAGATTTTCTCGCAATTGGCACGTTTGATGAGTCATTATACTTCAAGTTCTTTGAGTTGGCTATATTCTATAGATTCTAGTTTTTGATGATAACTTACTAGGATGTTAGTGGAATCACTAAAAGTGCTTTTCTCATGATTATCTCCATATTGTTGCCTATGTCATTGGATGAGATAATCCACTTCTTCATTTTCTAGAGTTAATTTATGCTTTTAATGTAGACAACTTTTATCTTTTGAAGACTGATGAGGACTTGTCATAGCCTTAGTGAAACTTGAAGAAATGTTTGGTTGGGGTCAATTCTTGAGCAGAAGTGACGGGCTTTCACTGTCGGTGGCCTAGACTAAGTGCAAGCCGTAGTCCATTATGGTCAATTTTGTGGATAGTAACTTTCTACAAGGAAAATTAACATTCGGCTTATTAATAGTTCCTTGAATGGGGTGGTGTTCCTTGGAGATCACATATGAGCGGAGTTGGTAGTGGTAAGTGCGATCATAGTTAAGGCAGTGGCACATGGGGGTGAAGGGAGTGGCTCTCGGCAGTACAAGAAAAAGACGTGTTGCGACTTTATAAGTATCTGACTCTAGATGATGATGCTTCATATTGGGAGACTGAAACTGATAATTAGGATATGATAAAATATATGCAATACATATGGATATTTAAAATTGATTCCGATGTAGGGCTTAAAGGAGAATGACGGGATTTTGATTGTAAAGTGATTCTTATCGGATCATTTCGATATGATGTTTTTACATGATGAAATTTTCTTTCTACTTGCAAAGAGCTCTTTTCTATGAGGAAACACAAGTTTGTCAATTTATGAAATGAGCCAACCACATGTTGAACGGAAAAATTATTTATCTTTTAATTGACATTGGGAGAGCTATCAGCTGTCACAGGGAATGTGTTCTTTGTAAAATGATGTGAATACTTGCAAGAAGGACAAAACTTCTTCTAACTTTTCTTTTACAGCAAAATATCAAACAATTATTTTAAGTTATTCTTTAATGACGCCACATTTTGAATCTTTTGGTCCATTGAATTTTTAATCCATTTCAATTTTGTCTAGTTTTAGCATGTGTACATTTTCCAAAGATTACGTATATAAGACCGAAACAGAGTAAAGGATAAAAAGCACAATTGGTAATTCTAGATAGGGCAACATGAATAAATTACCTAAAACTTTATATTACTTAAATCAATTTTTACTTTTAGGATCTTTAGAGTGCACTCAACAACATCACAATATTATGATACATTCCTATTGTCAGGGTGGGAGTATTGTTAGTGTCTTGTAATTATGTTAGGAATGATAAATTATAGATATGAAATTTGCTGGACATTGATTGTATTATCTTGTGATTATTGCTACAATAATTTTCCTTTTCATGTTTGCGAAATCTTATTGTAGATATGAAATTGGGGCAACTATGCTAATCTTGAGAGTACTATCGAAGTGATTTGCTTTTTCATGTTTACTTTTGCTATTTGTGCATAAAGTTTAAGGGGTCCCCGTTGGTAGTCTTATATGACTAGTGAGTTTTGCTGGGCGAGGTGGTGCATTTTTATCCACTTTTCCAAAGAATCTTGGGCCTCAAGGACCCTTGTGCCAAAGCTGAGCCTCAAAAGCCTTTGAACCAAATTTAGCATTTTTGAAGTCCCTTAACTCAAATAACTTCCACCTAGCATTCACATTTCCATATTTTTGGAATGCTATTGGGGGTAATGAATTTTTTTCTTCCAACTTTACCCCCGCTTGTACTTTTGTGTTCTTATTTTGCCCTTATCCTATATTTCATCATCTCTCTTTGAACCAAACAAACCCATCACCACTCCAGATTTTGGTCGATGCAAACCCAAAGTCGATGGTTGTTGAGGGTCAACTATCGCAAGTCTATGGAGTGAGATTTGGAGAGTCAAGGGGTACATGAGGCTCGCCTACCCTCCAACCTATAATCTTTTACAATTCTTTTCATTAAGCATTTCTCAAGTTATTTCACAATTAATCAATTCACAAACTTAGGTAATGAATGCTCTATCCAAGTTTATGCAATGAATATGCTCTATATATCTCTTTTTCCTTTTTATAAATATGATGTCATTCTATGCATTTCATAACTAATAATGGACATAATCTCTGTCACTCTCCAAAGGCATAAGAGGAAATTACAATTCAAAGAAAAGATGAGCAGCACTCACGTCCGGTTGTAGTACCAACAATGAAAGCTACTTCAAGCTGACAAACTCAACAACAAGGCTCAATTTACTAAACAACACAGTTTTCACAGTTGGAGAGACCCACGAAGCATCGTTACTGACACGAAATGATCACTGGTCCATTGTGGACTCTCCATTAAAGGATGGGCACGCTCTTTTTTTAGGATTTAATGACGAAGAAAAGCTAACAATTTCAACTTCCCACCCTCGAACTAACAGAAACAAAATCACTATTATACTCAAGAATGTGGACTGAATTAGAGATCAGTGGCCTACAAACAGAGCATTTTGGTGAAACCTCCCATTCCACGCATAATGCATATCACTGACAACACACAAGATGACTGCATGGAACAAAAGTGGATCTCCTCCTCATCAGACAAATTACAAGTAACTGAATCTCCCAATTCATCCTCTGTGAGAGTGTTGGGCTGGTAGACTGCAGCATGGCTCTGCTGCTCCTGCTCATCCCATCTGCACCGCCTCCAGTTTTTCCATCTGTTTCATTTTATGAGGTAAGAAGATTCAGCATAAGCCCAGTAAAGTCAAAGGTTATCATGTCTTGAATTCAACAGGATACAGAATATGGTTACAAGTTTAACAAATCCAAGGATACCAATTGACACCTTTCCAAGATAAATACTAATCCATAAGAGTATCTTTGTCTGGCAGGCAAGATCAATGACCATCTGATCTTTTGCCATCTCGGTACTGGAAAATGTCATATCAGTCAATTTGATAATAGACAGTACTGTCAAAAAAGGGCTGCTTGCCCAAGATCTAAGTAGTAGACCCTAAAGCATAATCATGTCAACTATCCTAGAATGAAATATGAGATGGTTGATTCTTAATAACTCGAGTCACGTTAAGTAGATTGTTCTTTTTTTGGTAAGATTTGTTTACAGATCATCACATAGACAAATGACAAGCATCAAAGGAAGAGGAGCCACAATATCTTTCGACGGGTAGGTGGACAAATACTAAAATGATAGGAGGTTGTGCAGATCACCCAAAAATTCATGAAATCACACAAACGGGGAACTCTCCGTGCCATGTGAAATGCAAAAACAGACTTCCAAACAGGCAATTCACTACGTATTCACATCCTACTATAAACCATGATCAAGATTAGAGTGAATAAATTTGTACACGTGTCGATTTATAGTAAAATAAAATAGTGTACATGGGCAATAAGTCCACAAATGGAAAAAGAATCTCCTCAAGCAAGCATCAAGACTTATCCAATGTCCATCTAACACCATTAAAATGTAGATGAGAGGAAAACTTACAGAAAATATGGAAAATCTTGGCATGAACTGATCTCTGGAATTCATTTTCATAAAGCAAAGGTCAACAACACGGACACACTTTCCTAATGAAAGAATTTTCTCTCCTCATCAAGCAATCCAATCTACAAAAATAGAAGAACAAGAGCATCAAATCAGATACTTGTATCAAAGTAAATGCATTGTTATAAAAATTATAGGAACCACAAGGTCTAGATAATCAGAAAAATCTCAAGGTGCAAGAAACATTGCAGTTAACCATATGCAGTGAGTTTACATGTCACAGACTAATAGGGTATTCATGACCAACAAGTGCCTAAAGGCATGTGTAAGGAGAAGCTTTAATCGGCTGCAGTTGGTGACATAATGAGGTAAGAGGTAGACGACGCCTTGAACCATCCATGTTCACAACGACAACTAAAGTGTAAGCTAATAATTGACTGCTCTCTTCTGACAGATCAAAGCAAAGTTTCTCGTTGTGCATAGTTATGAGCATCGAGATTCGGAAAAAGTGTTACAGAAATTAGTTTGTAAAGACAATATCAATAAGATGATTGTATAAAAAGTTTTCTTGAGGAACCTTCAGTTCTCTCAGCCAAAAGAAGAGGAATCTTTGACTTCAGAAATCTCAAATTTCCAACACACAATGCGAGTAAAGAAGCATAATAACTGAATGCTCAAGACTGAAAAGTGAAGCCTTGTAAAGTTGTCTCATATCTTTCAAGATCTTTAGATTCGCCAACTCTACTTCTATTTATATGTGAGGAAAGCAGTAGACTCCCTTATACCATGATAGAACACATCAACCTTGCTATCAGGAAACTCAGTTCTTCTGAAAGAATGGAACTCTCCCAGACTTTTAATTTGGATAAAGTACAGACTCTATCATGCACCATCCGGTGTTCAGGACATGAAAACCATGTGATGTCCCATGGCAACACCAATTTTGACATGTCTACCATCACAATTATACGTACAGTCTCCCAGACATTTCCAGTGTCAGGCAAAAATAAAATGTGATATTACACCTTAAACCAGAAGGAGGCACATGGTTCCTAGCTGAAGACAAACATGATGTAATGTAACCCCACTCAAAGAACGAGTAACATAAGCTTTAACAGCAGCTTTCCAGTGAAATATAGCTTAAAAATAAGAACCAACTTCTGGAACAAATGTACTTACCGTTCTTAGTGAGGAGGATTTTTGCTCCTGCAAGGAACTGATAAGATAGCCCCTAGATCTGGAGTCCATCCGAAAAATCCCTTTGACTCATTGTATATGCACTTCATAATGAAAACAGAAGATCAAGCTTATCAAAGGATCATGCAAAACTGAGGTAAACAGGAACAAATCCATTTCAGAAAAGCCATGATTGACACAAGTAATTATAACATTATAATGCATGAACTGCAATTTGCTTCATTACGCAGATTTCACAAAACTAAGAGCGACCAACCTGTCCGATCATTGACATTATAGTTTTCCAAAGAAAGAAGAAGTACAAAAGAGAAATTACTGCATAGTTGCAGTGAGATCCATAGGGCAGATAACATGATATGTGGACCCACTCAATTGGAACTCACAATTAGGCAAGAGAAAGGCATAGGCACGTGGTGCATGTAAAAGCCCCTCGAATATGAGAGGAAACCTAACAACAGGGAGACCCTGAATCCTAGATTTCTTTCTTTACTTTCTAAACATTGATCTTCTCCTTGGTTCAAACACTTTCTTCTTGCTTATTCTCTAGGGATGTACACCAAATCAACATTGTGATTGTGTCTTCCCGAACCAGACTAGTATATCCTTCTCAAGGCCCAAAGGCAGTATCTCCAATGCCATTTAATTTCCTAAATAAGAATATCTCGAGAAGAAAGATGAAAGTGGCGCATCTATCCTACTGCAACAAGTTACTTTGCTAAGTTTATTTTTTTTATATTTCCTCCTTTCATCAAGACCAAAAATGAACTAAGTACACTATCGTAAAACACATCGCACCTACGTATGAAGGAATTCACGTGCTAAGCTAGAAAACTCTCGACTTTGAAAATGTCAGGTTTACTTCACATCACAAAAGAAGAAATGAAGTAATATAACTGTACTGGCAAATACACTTATATCAGATGATGCAGCTAAGTCATCAATGCAGCCTCCCGACAAAATCATAAAATCCTCCATTGTCTCGACATCCACTCATATAGAGACCAACCATTCAAAAAAGAAGCAGTAACGACCATGACATTTCCAAGACTAATTACACCAAATTCACAAGGGCTCCTCGATGCTTCAACAATCAAATTCGCTTGCGCTTTCGCAGTCCTGAGGTATTGAAAGAGAAGACGAAATATTCATATGCTGAAGTTGGCAATACAAGACATGACTTGCTTACACTGATGCAAAGCACACAGATAGAACATCCGAACACGAGACATGTAAACACCAAGTGAAACAATCCACAGCATTGCGTGTACGCACACTTACAGTTTGAATCCTTTGTGCGAGCACCGCCCTATCGCCAGAGTCCTGCGGGGCCAAGACATTGTGCCTCAAGCACTTCCCGGTCCCTCCTTTAACGGCCGATTTCGCCTCCACGAGACCGCGCGCCACCACGAGCTCCTCTCTACCCGACCGGCTCGATGAATGAGACTCTGAATCCGAACCGCCATCGCGAGAGAGCACGCACCGAAGGCCGGAAACTCGGGCCGACGGGGCGTATCGGAGCTTGCGGAGAGGCGGAGGAGCCGGAGGTGAACTTGGCGATCGTGCGGACGGCGGCGTCAGCCAAGGGTCAAGCCGAGAGGACGGCGCCGTCGAACAGGAGAGGGCGACGGCGAAGTGGGAGAGGAGAGAGAGGCTATGGCTCGATCGTGCGAGGATTTCGGCGGTGTTCCTTGGCGGTCGCATGCGAGCGGAGCGCGGCGGCGGCGGCGGCGGCGGCGGCGGCGGCGGCGAGTGCGATCGGTGTTGAGGCGGTGGCGTGTGGGGGCGGACGGAGTGTCTCTCGGCGACGACGGTTTTTGCTGGGAGACTGAGACTGACAATTGGGCTGATGGGCCGACCCTGGGCCAAGCCCAATTTCAAACAATCATATCTTAATGACCTGTCTTCACGTCAGAAAGCTACATCCTGTATGGTCAAAACCGAACCAAAAGGCCATTGGATTCTACTCAGCTGAGTTATTGTTAACAATACCATAGCGATGAAATTAAAACCTAATTGGATGTTAAAGAAATATGCCTATCCCTGTTGTCCATATAGGCTATTCTATTCACCTCTAGTATCTTACTAAGATCAACATCGACTTGTTCTTTCCAAATTACTCTTAGTTGTCCATCACCCATCTATTTATTAATTTGGTCAAAATAGGTAGCACGTGACAAAGTCGATATGAATCAATTGAAAAATAAAATTTTTTGGCATTGTAGAATTTATCATTCTTAATTGTTAATTTCATTTTCACTTGTTGAAACGAGTAAACCGCCATTACATCTAGGGGAAAAAATGACTTAAAAACAGCATATACATACCTTAGCCTTAATCTTTACTTTCATCACATTCCATGGAAAACGTAATGAAAATTTAGTTATTTAGCAAGTACAAAAAAAAAAAAAACGTATTATTCACTAATGAGTCCTGTGGATCTCACAACAATCAGGGGCCAAGCAATTCTATACCTATTTTAATGAGGATTTTGTCAATAGGACATTCTTAAACACCTCATAAATATAAGTTTTGTCATTTTTAGTATAAGTATCTCAATGCACTCGTTAACAAAACCATTTTGATAACATGCGTTTTCTTTTTGGATAATCATAATGGTGGCATTAAATATTCCTCTAGCATAAATAGAACACAAAAAGTTTAAAATAAAATCATTTCCCTTCATCCACAAACAATGAATCGAGAAATTTAATAGGTTTGGAATTGGGACTTTTACTCTCAACGATTGTTAAGAGAGGTGTAGAATTCTTCTAACTCTAAGATATTACAAGCATCTATATTCTTAGCCATGAACAAAACCTAGCTAGCATTTTCCAACTAATATTCATTAAGCATTCAGTAATCATATTTATTGGCAAAACTCTATTTAATGCACATATTATATAATTGATTAATTTTCATATTATAATAATGATTAATAAAATTGATGCAATCAACACAAAATCTTATATGTAATCATATATTATACCATATTCTTTATGTAATGAGCCAAATAAATTTTTGCTAATGATCATCTATTTTGTGGCAACATAGACATATGTGTCACACTGCATAATGCAACCACATGAATCAATGCTCAACCACTAATACATAGAAATCACATTCTTTTTAACCAAAAGATTTCAAAGTAGTAATTATTAGTTAACATAAAAAAATTATGTAAGTATTTATTATATAACATATATAATTAATTTGTAATGAATTCTTTATATATCGCATAGACAAGCGAGAGAATTTATATATATTGCAAATCTTTTTTAAAACATGTAAGGAAGAGACTTCATATACATATAACAGATAGTTTGCAAAACCCAAGCGGAAGTGGGTAGATATGATTATGAACAAAAGGTAAGAATAGACAAGAGACGGAATATTAGCTAATGCAAACAATGAAGAGGCTTATAAGAAGGTTCTGACTTTTAAGACGAGCTCTTGAAGCGCCTTTTGTCCTTATTTTTTTTTAGACAAGTCACAACAATAAGTATCATTCATTCAGTGAATGAGAAACTATCAACCTTTGATGGAGTCTCAAATGGTCACAACTTTGATATTTCCAAATGACAAGTAAAAATTATACTCTGAAATTATAGTCAAGTTGTGTGTAAAAATCAACTCATTGCGTGAGATATGTTTTGCGTGAGATATGTTTTGCCATGACCAATGGCTGTGATTGTGTGTGATTCATCATGGGCCATGATCAGTAAAAACATGTCCCTTAATTTGGAGTGGGAATTTGAGAGAAGCTTGGAGGACGTTTATTTCTCAGTCAATTAGTGCTTTGCCCACCCCCTACTTTAGTATTCCATAAAATAAAGCGGAGTTTCAAATGGTCATGATTTTGATACTCTCAAATGAAAAGTAAAAATTACGCTCTGAATTGCAATCAAGTTGTGTGCAAAAATTAGCTCTTGCATGAGATATGTTTTGCCATGATTGATGGCTATGATTGTGCATCATTCATCGTGGGCCAAAATCAGTATAAGCATGTCCTTTAATTTGGGGTGGAAATTTGAGAGCATCCTAGCTGTCAGGACATTTATTTCTAAGTCAATCAGTGCTTTGCCCACCACTACTTTAGTACTTCATTAACTAAAGTTAAGTCTCAAATTGTCATGACTTTGATACTCTCAAATGACAAGTAAAAATTACGCTCCAAATTGCAGTTAAGTCGTGTGCAAAAATTAGCTCCTGCATGAGATATGTTTTGCCATGATCAATGGCTATGATTGTGCGTGATTAATCATGGGCCATGATCAATATAAGCATGTCCCTTAATTTGGAGTGAAAATTTAAGAGAAGCCTGGCTGTTAGAACGTTTATCTCTTAGTCAATCAATGCGGTGCCCACATCACTACTTTAGTATTCCATAAAATAAAGTGGAGTCTCAAATGGTCACAACTTTGATACTCCCAAATGACGACGAAAATTACTCCTTAAATTGTAGCCAGGTCGTGTGCAAAAATTAACTCTTGCATGAGATATGTTTTGCCATGATCAATGGCTATGATTGTGTGTGATTCATCATGGGCCATGATCAATATAAGCATGTCCCAAAATTTGGGATGGAAATTTGAGAGAAGCCTGGCAATCGAGACATTTATTTCAAAGTCAATCAGTGCGGTGCCTACACTACTATTTTAGTACTTCACAAAATAAAGTGGAGTCTCAAATGATCACGCCTTTGATACTCTCAAATGACAAGTAAAAATTTTCGCTCCAGATTGTAGCCAAATCGTGTGCAAAAATTAACATTTACATGAGATATGTTTTGCCAATGAAAATCCTTACTCCATTGACAAAGCATAAAAGAAAGAAAAGAAAAATGAGAGAACAAGAGACACGGTTGAAAAGTTGTTCCTTTGTGGCCCATTCATGCTACAGTCTCCAGTACTCGGAGGAAATTGTCCAAAAAATTCTAAACCTATTGCATTTTTATCAATTCAGTCTAAACTGTTCAATTTTGCCAATTAAGTCATGCAACCTTTCAATGTTTTGCCAATTAAGTCCATTTGGTTAATTTTGAATGGAAACCATTGGCGTGGACACCAACCATTCTATGTAACTTGGTTAGCGCTGATGTGTACAATTTTTAATAATATGTTAAGATTTTTCAAATTTTTGTTTATTTATTCTTTTATTTTCTTTTTTTTTCCATTTCTCTATTTTTTTTTTTTTTCTTCTTTTTTTTTTTTTTTTCTTTTTCCCTCCGTCGGCCATCGCCGGCCTCATTGATGGCCAGCAAAGGTCGCCGAGCACGGGCGAGGGACATCTAAGCCTAGATTGGCAAGGGGCTATGTCACATTTGAAATTTAACCCGTTTCGATAAAGTGAAATGGGCGTTTTGTCGACGTCTTTATGGCCGCTTTTTCTCTAAAGCGATCATTTCACGAGTTAACTAACCTATTAAGTGAAGCCGTTAAGGGATGTATCGCTATAAAATCCCTAAAAGCTACCTAATTGGTTGGATTGAGTAAAATCGCGTCGATCGATTTTTAACTACGAAATTGAACTCGATTTCGGGAATCGAATTTTTAAGCGTCATAATTCTTATTTTTAGGATCCGTTTCATCGTATTTCATCAATTTATTGTGGTTCAAATTTTGAAATAAATTATCGGAAGAAAAATTGAAGTTCAAAAGAAAATAGAAAATAGAAAGGAAACGGAAAAAAAGAGAAAATAAAAATTTACATAAAGGCATTATGTATTTTATTTTTCCTTTTTCTCTCTCTCCCCCTTTTCTTTCTCTCTCTTTTTCCTCTCCTTTTCTCTTTTTCTTTCTTTTCTCTCTCTCTCCTCTCCCCTTTTCCCTCCCCCTTTGTGCGACTCCCCCACCGCCCACCTTCTCTCTCTCTTCCCTTTGACTAGTCCAAGCTTATCTTCTCTCTCTCTCTCTCTCTCTCTCTCTTTCTTCTTCTTCTTCCTTCCTCCGCACGTCCGAGCGAGCGAACCAGAAGCTCGAGCAGAAGCTGCAGCCCCGTCGCCGCCCGTCCCGCCGCCGCACCGCCGCTCGCACGCCCGCGACGGCCGCCCGCCCGACGCCGCGCGTCCAGCCACCCGTCCCTCGCGCCCAGGCGTCCCTCTCCCGCTCGGCCCAGCCCTGTTTCGCCCCTGTTCCGCCCCGACCAGCCCCCGTCCGGCCACCTCCAGCCGCCGTCCAGCCCCGCCGAACCTTCCCGGCGTCCCCCTCGCCCTCCGCCGGCCTCCCCTCGCCGCCCTAGCCGCCGGAGCAGCCTCGGCCAGCCCTGTCCAGCAACCCACGAAGTGGGTATCCAGCGACTTCGGGCCGCTTTTGGGCCGTTTCCGGGCCCCGGATCCGTGAGTCACTTTGGGAAGAATCGTTCCTCGCGTCGCCGCCATCGGATTGATCCGATTTGCGGGCTTTGTGAGTAATCTCACTAATCCTGGATTAGTTGGCTAATTACGCTTAAGGTTGGTTTAGTTTTAATTAATTATGTTTAGGTTGTTAGATTAGAATAAATTAGCAATTATTAGTCAATTGTGATGCGATTTAGATAAATTGATTGTGCAATTAACAAGTAGACGTGGTCTACTATTTATTGGAAGCATCTCGGGAATTTTCCGACCTCTAAACGGGCTTCAATTTGGCGATTCGGGCCTAAGTGAGATTTTTGGGCATTTAAATATTAATTTTCGGAATTAAATTAAATAATTATTTATTTTACGAAAATTCAAGGGAGATGGTCCGGAACTGGAATATTATGCTGATGACCGTGGTGAAGTCCGTTTATTTAATTGGACTTTATTTTGAGCTAAATTGAATTTTTAATATTAATTATTTAATTTTCGAAATTAATTAATTAATTATTTATTTCCTGAAAATTCAACTGGGATGGCCCGTGATCGGAAAATTATGCTAATGACCGTGGTGAAGTCCGTTTATTTAATTGGACCTTATTTTGAGCTAAACGGAATTTTTAATATTTAATAATTAATTTTGAAATTAATTAATTATTTATTTATTTTTCGGAAATTAAGTTTGAGATGGCCGACGACCGAAATCTTGTGTTGATCGTCGTGGCGTAGTCCGTTTATTTAATTAAGCTTTAAATTGTGCTGAATTGATTTAATTGTGGATAATTACTTTAGAAATGGGATGAATCATCATGAAAGGCACGGGGCTTGATGATTAGATATATCACCTAGGAGAATGCACATGGCTTTCGGTGACAAAGTATGTCGCCTTGGAAAATGCATGTGGCTCGGTGATTAAGTGTGGGATCTAAAAGGACACTTGGGCCGGTAATTTGATGCATTACCTCGGAGAATGCACGTGGTCCCAATGAGTACATTTGGCATCTTGAAGAGACACGTGGGCTCGGTGACTTGATCATCGCCTCGGAGAATGCACGTGGGCTCGCTGGTTCAAAATGGCATTTTAAAGGCACGTGGGCTCGGTAAATTAATGCTTTACCTCGGAGAATGCACGTGGCTCGGTAATTGGTTTTATCAATTGAGACTGTATAACAATAGCTTGAATGACCGGAAAATGGTTAGACTGATATGGAATCGACTAGGTCGATTGATCATTGATTTGATTTGATGTTGTGGATTGATTGATTGATTAGAAATGACCGTGAGTGGTCTTGTTGGCATTTAATCGACTAGGTCGATTTGATCGATGCTTCGATCAGTGATATGATTGCTTGGGTGCCTATTATGAATTGTACTGACTTGTAGATGGGATATGAGGCCAATGTACGTCTTCTGCTCTATGCGTGTATAGGCAGCCTATAGTATAATGGTTTACTAATCGGGCTTAGTGGGGTAGAACTCGCTGAGACGTAATCTCATCCCAGTTTTGGGAAAAACATTTCAGGACCCCGATGGGGAGCTAAGGAGGAGTCTAAGAAGGAGAACTCGGAGGTGAAACTTAAAGAGAAGGATTTTTGGAAGAAGAAGATAATCCCGAGAGGGGTCTTAAGTATGGCCTGGATGGGCTGAGAGTCTATCTTCTTTTGAGAATTTCTTTTGAAGTGAATAGTTATGAATTGGTTTGTATTTTGTATAAAAGTTTGGTTATAAATTTCAATATGAAAAATATGGCCCTGCTTTTCTATCCCATCGTTTTATTGTCTGGGGATTTTAACTGCTTCCGCATGTGCTTAATAAACGAAAGGGTCGGCGATACTTTGTCTTGGGATATCGCATTATAAAATCGACCAGGAAAAGAGAAGAATGGGTGCGTGCCCGAGGATCGGGATGTGACAAGCTACCCTCACTTGGGCGGCTGAGGGAGGCCCTTGCCTAGGTTGGCGAGTGTGGGCTGCCTTCACCTAGGCAGGCGACTGCCACCCTCACCAAGGCAAAGGCTGCCTCGCCAACCTAGGCATGGGCATCCCTTGCCCAAGGTTGATGAAGGCGGCCCTTGCTTGAGGTTAGCGGTTGTCAACCTCTGTCAGCCATTAATGAGGCCCGACAATGGTCGGTGGAGAGAAAAGGGGAAAAACAAAGAAAAAAGAAAAGATGGAGAAAAAAAGGAAAAAAAAGAAAGAAAGAAAGAAATAAATAAATATTAAAACATTATTAAAAATTGATCACGTTAGCACCAATCGTGCCGTAGGATAGCCAATGTCCTCTTCAATGATTTTCGGCTAAAATTAGTTAGATGTACTCAATTGACAAAACATGGAAAGATTTTAAGACATTGACAAAATTAAAAAATTTATAATTGAATTGGCAAAAGTATAATAGGCTTAGGACTTTTTGGATAATTTTCCCACGATATTAGAGACTGTAGCATGAATTGATCACAAAGGAAAAACTTTTCAATACAAGGATTCTTTTGCTACCTCTACCTCTTGTTCTCCCATGTTTCTTTTCTTTCTTTTGTGTGCTGTTAATGGAGTGGGGAGTTTCTTTGGCAAAACAGATCTCATGCAAGAGTAAATTTTTATACGCAACTTACTTGCAATTCGAAGTGTAATTTTTACTCGTCATTTGGGAGTATCAAAGTCGTGACCATTTGAAACTTTACTTTATTTTATGAAGTACCGGAATAGGGGTGTGGGCACCAAATTGACTGACTTAGAGATAAACATCCCAACAGCTAGGCATCTCTCAAATTTCCATCCCAAAGTAAGGTACATACTTATGTTGACCAAGGCCCATGATGAACCATGCATAGTCATAGCCATTGAAATTTGTGGAATTTGAGCGAAAATCACGTGATTGACAGCTTTGGTTGGCTGTCCATGCAGATTGTGATTGGACTGTGTCTAAGAAAAGAATTTCCTCCCCAAAATACACGCCACCTCAACATTAGTAGTGGCTCCCACATTGTTATCAACAATTAGTTAAGAGAAGAGAATTGGACATGAAAAGAAGTAACTGTTTTATATAAAAAGAATTTATTATTGACATGAAGAGAAGTGATGATCGAACATAAAAAGTGGTAATGGTTCCGGTAGAGTACTTATTCTCGAGAAATGTGTTCTTTTTCTATTATCACATATAGTTTTTAAAAGAAAACGCTTTATCTTCTTCATAATTCTCTCTTCTTATCTTTTATCACAAAAGGTTGATAATACATTCAAGGTAAAATTCTAAAAGCAAATTAGAAGGAAAAGAAGAGAAAAGGAAAAATGAAAAAAAAATTCAAAAAATATAAAAATTGTTCATGTCGGTGCCAACCATATCACATAGATTAACTGGGGTCCACGCCAGTGATTTTCGCCCAAAATTAGCCAGATTAACTCAATTGACAAAATAAAAAAATTTAATACTGAATTAACAAACATTTAATATATTTATGACTTTGTGGACAATTTTTCCCTTAATACTAGTCTAAAGTACCTCATATATATAAAAGATTTGCAAGAAGTGCGGAAAAATTAGATGATAAATGGAGGTTCATCTAGCTTGCTAGCATACAGTAAAGTGAATCACTACCAGTCCATTGATGCATTAAACAATGAGCATAACGGAAGTCCCCTGAACACTGTGTTAAAGCTCTTCCAATTGCAATGGCATCGTTAATGAAATTGTTGATGCCTTCAATTGCTAGAGCATATCATTCCTCCTCGATGCTCCCGGCTATACTTTGTCCTCCGACAAACCTTTGAAACTTCGAACCGTTTCAGGATGATATCCGCTCGTCATGTCCAAGGAACCGAAAAGTACATACATCAAATCAGTTGCATAGGTAAAATGTAAAAACAAAACAGATTACAGACATCAGTTTGCGTTTAACCTTTTCGAAAAGGAACTTAAAGGGTTCTCTCACCTTGTGACTTTGATGTTGCGGCGGATGAAGGCAGATTCTACATCTCCAAAACAATATCTGAAACCATGACTTGAAAGGTGAATTGGTTAGTAACTTTTTGAGGCGACTCAGGAACATGGACATGGCCTTTCATTTTTCCGTGCCAATATCTGACCCAGGTGGTCCTGAAAGGAACATAATTTGAACTTCCGTTTTCATCTGGGAAAGTGGCTGCGGATCAAGATTCAGCTTTTAATTCAAGCATCCATGCAATATTGGAAGCACGGCGCGGCCAATGAACAAGTATGTTAACATTGGCTGTACTAACTCCTACTTATAGAGTAAAAACTTGAGTCGGAATTTGTCTTGACCCATTTGCTTCCATCCTTAATTTCTTCCGTGTTGTTTTATTCCGCTACTGCTTGTCTTTGGAACAAGCGCAGTTGAGAGCTCTTGTGGACATGAATGCCAGCCTATACCTAGAAAGCAAGTACCTTTCATCTTATACCCTCAATGGCGATCCTTGAGATGGGTCCACCAAGGTGTTGATTGCGACGACAAGGGCTGCGTCACCAACATTTTGCTCCAGGGGAGAGGGCCCATTGGAAGGCCCTCTTCGGCCATTACTGGGTTTACCCACTTGAAGGAAATTAGGGGTAATCTGTGATCGCCCCACAAGGGTGCCGTCGGGCGGCCCCAATGTCGACGAGGGTCGCACAGCCTCCTTTCGTTGCCAATGAGGGTTGGCCAGCAACCTTGTCGGCCCTCAAGCTACAAAAAAAATGTAAAGAAAAGAAAAGAGAAAAAAAAAGCAAATTTTTTTTATTTATTTAAAATATCTATCTTAGCCTCGATCGTGCCACATAAAATGTCGATCGTCAACATCAGCAATTTTCAGTCAAAAATAGCTGGATGAATAGAATTGATACTGATGTGAAAATGTTTAGGACTAAATATGTACAATTGAAAGGTTTATGACTTAATTGGTATTAGTGTAATAGATCTTCCCAGAGATTATGCACATATGGCAAGAGCAGAATAAGTGTCTTGTGGATGTGCCTTTGTGAAACAAATAGATGCTAATCTCCTATCTCATTTAAAATAAGTATCACAAACCCATGCATCGAACAATAGGTAGGATGGGGAAAAACACACTTTAGGAATTTTCAGCAGTAGAATCATACATTTTGTGCCAAATTCCTCCAATTTACTTCAGTCACTTTAACAAGAGCACATTTCTGCAGGAAGTCAACACAATGCTATTATTGCAAGAGCATAATATTCTCATCTCCCAACCATCCTCAAATCTAGTGTAACAAATTTTTCCAGCACTGCATTTATGAGGAACAAGACATATGGGACACACGGTTGAATTTCTCGAAGTTAAGGTCTCTGAACACATTTGACTAGGACGAACAAAAGCATTACAGCATTAGCCGGATTATGATTTATTAAGGAAGGTAATCACATGAGACAATGAAGAAGAAATTAGTCAGCTTGGATTTATTAACAAGGTAAAAGCAAAACATATTTTTCCAGATTTACATAAATGTCATGTTACAATCTGAACCAGATCAACCTATTGGGAAATGAATTTTTCTTCCAAAAGAAATTGATAAGTCCACAGATGAGGCAACCAGATGATAAATCAAGACTCCAGAGATGCATTTGAAAGAAGCCTAATGGAAAGCTACCAATCAATTGATCTATACTGTTGGTAATTTTGTGGAAGCGTGTGTGTGTGCAAGTGTGTATGTGTAAAATATGGGCTACAAAGGCAAGGGTGTACGGGTTAAAAAAGCAGAACTTTTATTATGAAAGTAAGTATTACAAAGGAAGGAGTGGTTTTGGTTTTTTCTACAACTTAAAACACACACACAACCCCTATTTATAGGCATGTCACCGCCATACTCCACCGACATTGAGAACTTCTAGGTGCTTCTCCATTTTTCTGTATTATTCTATTCTTTGCAACTCCCAGCCACTTTTGTTGACTTTTAAACAAATTTCCAGCTGGCTTTCTTCCTTCATACGTAGAGTAGTCTAGGGAGTTCTAGAGTTTTCACAAAATGGATCATATTTTAACACTCCTCATTGATCCATTTTTGTGATACTCCAAGCATGCCTCTCAATGTCTCAAATTTTGTTGATGGTAATGCTTTGGTGAATATGTCTGCAATTTGATCTTCAGTTTTACAATACTTCAACTCAATCTCTCCTTTGCTTTGCACTTCACGAATGAAGTGATATTTTATATCAATATGCTTCGTTCTTCCATGAAAGACTGGATTTTTTGATATTGCTATTGCAGACTTGTTGTCACAAAATATTGGCGTTGATTCCATTTGTGGTTCTCCAATGTCTTCCAGAATTTTTCGAAGCCATATTGCATGACTAGTAGTTGTAGTAGCCGCAACATATTCTGCTTCTACAGTGGATTGTGCCACTGAGTCTTGTTTTTTAGATATCCATGAAAATATTCCAAAACCTAATGTGAATGCATAACCAGTTGTACTTTTCCTATCATCAGCTGAACCAGCCCAGTCTCTATCAGTGTAGCCAATGAGCTTGGCGTTAGCACTTGGGCGATACCAAATACCATAATCAATGGTTCCTCGTAAGTATCTTATAATTCTCTTGGCTGCTCCAAAATGAATTTGGCTTGGACTTTGCATGAATCGAGATAGTAAACTTGTCGCGTACATAATATCCGGTCGTGTAGCAGTAAGATATAGTAGACTTCCAATTAAACTTCTAAAGAGGGAGGCATCAACTTTTTTTTGCTCCATCTTCCTTCAATAGTTTTTCATTTGTCATGAGCGGGGTTGAAACTACTTTGCAATAGTTCATCTTGAATTTCTTTAGGAGGTTTTCGGTATATTTCTTTTGCGAGATGAAAATTCCTTCATCTTGATTGACTTCAATATCGAGGAAATAGTTCATCAAGCCCAAGTCCATCATTTCAAATGTCTTCATCATTTCTTCTTTAAATTCTCGGATCATTGTCTCATTGTTTCCTGTATATATGAGATCATCTACATATAAAGAGACAATGAGAGTGTCGGACTTACCTTGGGTCTTGATGTAGAGTGTCGGCTCACTCATACTCCTCCTGAATCCTTGCTTGATGAAGTATTCATCGATTCTACTATACCACGCATGTGATGCTTGTTTTAACCCATACAAGGCTTTCTTGAGTTTGAGAACTTTTTCTTCTTGGTCTTTGAGGATAAAGCCTTGTGGTTGAGCTACATAAATTTCTTCTTGAAGATATCCATTTAGGAATGCTGATTTTACATCTAGTTGATAAATCTTCCATTCTTTTTGTGCCGCTAAGGCTATAAGTGCTCGAATAGTATCAAGGCGAGCGATGGGAGCAAAAGTTTCAGTATAGTCGATACCTGGTTGTTGCAAGTATCCTTTCGCCACAAGCCTTGCTTTATGCTTCTGGATTGATCCATCCGCGTTGAGCTTCGTCTTGTAGACCCACTTGACTCCAATGATCTCTTTGTCTTCGGGTCGATCGACAAGCTCCCAAGTTTCATTTTTCTCGATCATCTTGATCTCTTCCTCCATGGCTTTTATCCAGACTTCATCTTTGGATGCTTGTTCGTAGTTTTCTGGTTCCAAAATAGCAAAGTTGCATGTGTCGTAAATTCTTCTAAGGGCTTTTACCCTTAGTACTGGAGACTCTGGAGTAGATTCTTCTTGTGTTGCTCTTGGAGAGCTTGGTGGAGTTACGTCGTGAGTGCTGGAATCCGGTACTTCTCCTTCTTCTTGTGACGTTGACTCCTCTTGAGTAGGTATGTCTGGCAAGGTTATGTACTTCTTCTCGATCTTCTCGTCCTCCCAATTCCAGGCAGCATTCTCGTTGAACTCAACGTCTCCACTAATCATAAGCTTTTTAGTTCTTAGGTTGTAAATCTGATAGCCTTTTGATCGGTCACTGTAGCCAAGGAATATTCCTTTTTCTATCTTTTTGTCTAGCTTACTCCTTTTTTGAGCAGGGATGTGGACGTAGCAAATGCATCCAAACACTTTGAGATGCGTTGCTGAAGGCTTCCGTCCACTCCATGCTTCGACTAGTGTTTTATTTTGAACAGCTTTAGTTGGACACCTATTTAATAGGTATACTGCAGTATAAACTGCTTCTGCCCAGAAAGTGTTGGGAAGGCCTTTCTCCTTTAGCATGGACCTTGCCATCTCCATGACAGTTCTATTTTTTCTTTTGGCTACTCCATTTTGCTCTAGGGCGTAACCAACAGTTAGTTGATGATGGACTCCTTCATCTTCACAAAATTTATTAAATTCTTTTGAATTGTATTCTGTGCCTCTATCACTCCTTAGGACTTTGATTCTTTGGCCACTTTGATTCTCGACGTGGTTCTTGAATTTTCTGAAAATAGAGAAAACCTCAGATCTTTCTCGAAGAAAGTATACCCACGTCATTCTTGTATAATCGTCAATGAATAGGATAAAATATTTATCTTGACTAGGTGTAGTTGTCCTCATCGGACCGCACACGTCCGTGTGGACAAGTTCCAATGGCTCCTTAGCTTTCCATGAAACTCCAGATGGGAAGGACTGTCTATGTTGTTTTCCAAGAAGACCGCCTTCACAAACATCTGAAATTTCTGTGATGGCTGGAAAATCTCTCATCATATTTTTCTGATGAAGAATTTTTAGCTCAGCAAAATTAAAGTGGCCAAATCTTCGATGCCATAGCCATGAATCATCAAGTTGAGCTTTCATGGCTATATCTTTGACATATTTCCATTGAATAGGAAAATTGTTATTTTTCATCTTAATAGAGGCAATGATATTTTTATATTTATCATAGATAATGCAGGTATCTCTATTAAAATATAGAGGATACCCACTTTGTATCATTTGGCCCACACTTAAAAGATTTTGTGCAAGACGAGGGACTAGATATACGTTATGTATATATTTTGGGCCTTTATTTGTTTCCATGTGATGGTGCCTTTTCCTTTGACATCTACTAATGCACCATTGCCCAACTTTACTTGGGATTTCACCGACTTATCAATATTAGTGAATATAGATTCGTCCCTTGTCATGTGATTGCTACACCCACTATCGATGTACCATGTTTCACTTTTATTGTCATTTGCCACTTGGCCTGCGTAGAATTTATTCTCTTCACTTTCTTTTTTTTTTCTACATAGTTTGCTTGATTATTTGTTTTCGAGTGACAATCTTTTTCTACGTGGCCATATCTTTTACAAAAGCGGCATTGTTTTTTTATTTTTAAACCAACAATCCTTCTCCAAATGATTTGTTTTCTTGCAAATACCACAAGGTGGATAATTTTCTTTTTTTATAATTTCTCCTCTTCTTTTGTTTTTCCATGAGCTCCTTCCATCATTTTTAGTTTGTTGAGACCGTATATTTACTTTAGACTGAAAGGCACTTTCGACCGAATCTTCATCTTGTGCCATTAGTCTTTTCTCATATGCTTCTAGAGAGCCAATTAATTCACTTATTGATAGGGTCGTCAAGTCTTTAGTTCCTTCTATAGTTGTAACTATGGAGTTGTATTTTTTGGTAAGTGACACCAATATTTTCTCAACAACCCTTTGATCAGTTATCCCATCTTCATAGGCTCTCATTTGATTAACGAGTTCCTTTAATTTTCTACAATATTCTTGTACGGTCTCATAATTTTTCATTTTAGAATTCTCAAAATCTCTTCTTAGAGTTTGAAGGCGAATAGTGCATACCTTTTCCGATCCTTGAAATTCTTCTCGTAGTATATCCCAAGCCTCTTTTGCAGTCCTTGCTCCAATAATTCTTGGAAATACGGTTTCCGAGAGTGTTTGTTGGATAAAATATAGCGCCCTTGCATCCTTTTGTAGTTGATCCTTCGAAACACTTGCACCTTCCGGCGGAGCCTCGCAACCTTTTTCCACGATGTCCCATAAGTCTTGGGCCATCAAGAATGTAGTCATTTTTATGCTCCAAAAGTCATAGTTGTTCCCATAAAAAATGGAAATAGGAAATGAGGATGAGGTAGAATTGGCCATGGTTTAGTTAGTGGGTATTTAGAAAGGGTAGTTTTAGAAATGGCTAGGTAGGACAAACGCCCAATATCAACCAAAGACGTGGCTCTGATACCACTGTTGGTAATTTTGCGGAAGCGTGTGTGTGCAAGTGTGTATGTGTAAAATATGGGCTACAAAGGCAAGGGTGTATGGGTTAAAAAAGCAGAACTTTTATTATGAAAGTAAGTATTACAAAGGAAGGAGTGGTTTTGGTTTTTTCAACTTAAAACACACACACAACTATTTATAGGCATGTCACCGCCATACTCCACCGACATTGAGAACTTCTAGGTGCTTCTCCATTTTTCTGTATTATTCTATTCTTTGCAACTCCCAGCCACTTTTGTTGACTTTTCAACCAATTTCCAGCTGGCTTTCTTCCTTCATACGTAGAGTAGTCTAGGGAGTTCTAGAGTTTTCACAAAATGGATCATATTTTAACATAAACAAACTTATCAGAGACTGAATTAATTTCACTGTTCTGAATCGAATACATCACATAAACCAACCCAAGGAAATCTCAAAGGCTCCAGCTTTTCCAGCATCTCTTGAATGATGATTAATTCTATATCAACGTCATCCAGTCAAGAACAAAATGATGTAGATATACTAAAGATGTTCATTAACAAATACCATTAAGAAATACGATGACCATGTGGTATAGACACATAGATTGGAAGCTCCACATGGAAAAAGAAAAAGAAGACACCGAGTGGAAAAGTAAATCAGATTTTGGTAGCTACAGAGAACAAGCTTAACAAAAATGAAAAAGAGCAAGTTCCTTGATATAAATAGGATTTTTTAAACCTTTCTTGTATCGTGTTCATAGCCCTGAGACAAAATCTGTATAGCGTGTGGTTGCTACAATAAGGACCACACCTCATGACACTCTTAGCGACCAGTTGAACTTGGCTAATGAAAATTCGTCTAAGTTCGTATTAACAGAGGGTCTTTCAGTAGATAAACCGCAAAAGACAGTCCTGCACAGGCTATCAAAGCCACTCACCATACCCCAGGAAAGACCTTCAGAGGACTCGTATCCAAACATTTCTCCTAGTTGCCACACCAATGCCATAGCCGTGATCCTAGAGACAGATCGAACGATATATGAGTTAAAAGGTACAAATAGTTAATGACAATATCAGCGGTTCTATTAACTGGAACACAAAAGCAACTAATTTCAAACGACAGATGATTGTAACAATAAAAGCAATGCAACAAGTTTGTCCACATAAACAGACTGTAATCAGTTCGGTTACGTTGCATTTTCTTCATATCTCCTGTAAATACTAAGGATCAACAGCAATGATGACAAAGCATTCAATTCCAAGAGTAGCCAAACAAGACAACTTAGAATAATTATAACAATATATCGAAATCACGGGCTTTCAAAATTCTCTTCTTTCCTTGGCCTCCGGACGGGCAGAAGTATGCCGCAATTACGCAGTGCACGATCGAAGACAGTTTCGACATTCTTTACAACTATGCCGAGTTGCTGCCTACGAAAGCTCAAAGCTTCGGCCGAGCCGCCTCTATTCATGGCACTTGCTTCCAAGTTCTAACGCTGGCCAAGAGCTCGTCATGCCAATTTCAAAAGCCAGCAGCCAGAAAAATCTGACTAACAAAGCCTACTCAAGCAGCTCCGAACTCGGCACAAACGCACGACCAAAATCGACACAGTACAATCCGATGCAACGCACCATGCGACGACGCTGGAGACGTGGACGGCCCAAGCTCTCATTTAACACCAATAGGAACCTTGATCTCCCGTAAGTTTTCCCAAAATTTTTGGGCATCCTCGGTCGGTGGTACCCCGGCGGCGACTTCCGCCGTAAGACAATTTCCTACCCAGGTTCTAACAAGCTGGTTGCACTTCCGCCATTGACGTGCAAGTCGCTCGTCGGATGGTATTGGGATGGTGCCGTCCAAAAAACCGTCTTTGTCCTTGGTCACGAGCGCTCGCCGGAGTTCGCGAGACCACATGGAGTAATTTTCCGGGAGCCGGGAGATCGATGCGGCGGGCTCGGGGGCCGCGGCATTGGCGGTGAATGGGTCTCCGTGCTCCGGCCGACGCCGAGGGCGAGACTGGCAAAGGGAAGAATCCGGGTCCGTAGGCCGGGTAGGGATTGCTCGCCCCGTATCCAGGACCCGAACCACCGTGACCCGGGAAACTCCAGCTTGCCCCGTATCCAGGTATATGCGATGGGCTTTCTTCCGACCCACCAATTCTTTGAGATGAACTTTGAATGAAAGCTTGAAATTTAGAAGAATTGTGTATTGCTTTCCATCGATTTGGGGCCAAAGCTAAGCATCCCAAAGCTTATAATCAAAATCAATCAAGGTCAATGCTCCTCCGAGCAGGCTCGCCGCCGCCGCCGCCACCGCCGCCGCCGCTGAGACTCTTGCAGTGGCCGCGGAAGGGCCCGGCGAGGGGGCGGTTCGGCGCGGAGGCGAGGAGGCGAGCTATCCGGCGGAAGGCGGGCGAGAGCGAGAGGAGTAGCGGTTGATTTCGCTATCATTGCTTCGGGAAGATGAAGCAGTGTGCATGGAAGTTTTCTGGTTCTATTACTTTGGGAAAATATGGATACTTTTTTTTATTTTTAAATTTTTTATAACTGCATTGTAAATTTAAAATTTATCAAGAAAATATAATTGAACTAATAAACCTTTTAAAAAATTACAAATCCTCAAATTGGTACAATGAAACTTTTATGTTAACTCCATTTAATTTGACTAACAAAAAAATAGTATAGAGGTAATATAAATAATATTGTTCTGATTCAAATATGGATTTTTACTGCAAATTTTATTTATATTATATTAAAAATAAGCAAAATTTAAAGATAATTTATTAAAAAAAAAAAAAAGAGTGAAGGAAATGTAGGCAGGGGTTAGCAACTCTCCCCAATGTGTCGCTTTACCCCACCTCGTTGAGAAGGGTTGATGATAGTGAGGTAGGCCCTCACCTATGATCGTCAAGGGTAGCCAACCCTTGGCTCGGGCTCCGCGAACCCCACAAACCATTTTCACCCATAGGTGATGGACTGCAGCCTTATTTTTTCTTTTTCTTTTTTTTTTTGTATTTTTTTAAGTTTGCTTATTTTAATATAATTTAAATAAATTTTTTATTAAAAAAACAAATTTAGACCAAAAGGATCTGATTTTTATCTTATATTTCATGTTTTGGTCACATTACCATCACATAAGAGAAAGAAAACAATAAAAAAATTAACGTTAACATTTTCTATTAGCTGAATTGGAATGAACTAAGAAAAGAACTTGATGGTAAAAATGTTAGGATATGATTGCACTTTCATCACGAGTCTATTTCGACAATTCATCATACATGACGCTTTAGATTATATTTTAAATACGAAGTGGCTTTTCTTGTGAAATTGAAGTCTAATGTGATAAATTCTTGTGAAATTGAAGTCTAATGTGATAAATTCTTCGTCCGACTTGGCAAGGGCTAGCAAAATGAAAGCTTCTGTTTTTTTTGGAAGATCTCTCTCTCTCTCTCTCTCTCTCTCTCTCTCTCTCTCTCATAGTTCGACGACTTCGAAAACGTTGCTCCTTCTCTGTAGTCCATTGTCGCGCTTCTCTATTCATCCGCTTGCTTTGAGAGCTCGAGATTGGCAATGGGACACTTGTTCTTTTGAATACAAACCCTCTCCCTCACTTTAGATCTATAAACAGAGACAGATAACTTCTCACTCATTGACTTCATCTTACTAGCGAGTCCCATAAGATATTATATAACAAGGGTGTGTTTGGTAATCATTTTGCTCTCAGGAATAATTTTTAATTAGAAATGATTCCTTTTTATTATATTTTCGGAATTAATTTCTAAACATTTGAAGGCATATGGTAACTATCCAAAATTTTTATTCTCGAAATGGAATTACGTTTGGTACCGTCCTCAAAATTTCTAATTCAAACCATTTTTCAAAAGTTTTTAAATAATTTTATTGCTTTTAAAAAAAAGTTTATTCTTCTCTTTCATTTCTCTTCTTCTTCAAGCTTTGACTGGTTGCCGGCCTTGGGATGACTAGCAGTGGGCTAGACGAGGGCCAATGACCTCGCCAACAGCTGGGCAAGTCTCAACCAAGCCTTGGTTAGGTGAGGAGCCTCACCAAATCCTCACCCAGCTAGGCACTCGCTAGACCTCGTCCAAGCGATCGCTGGCGGTGGACAACAACAGCGGTGGTGACCAGTGGTGGCTACAGTGGAAGAAGAGATAAAGAAGAAGAAGAAGAAGAGAAGAAGTGAAAAAGAAGAAGAAGAAGAAGAAATTTAGGTTTGCTTGATTCTAGAATTGTTCTCGAGAATAAAGAAGCAATTTCTTTTTACTCCTTGATTATGTTCCAAATCTATTCTCGAGAATAAAAAATTTATCAAACGGATTTTTATTCCAAATCCATTACCGAAAACAAAAGAATAGGATTTGTTACTGTTTAGTAAATTGTCCAACGCGCCCTAAATTACTGCCACTCAAGTTAACAATTCTTAATAGATGCATCATTCAAGCAAGCGAAAAAAAAAAAGATAGTCAAAATATTAATGTAAGTATCATATGAAAATTATGATACTTGAGTGTTCTTACCTTTAAATTCTCTGAAGAATTTTATCGACGAAATTCCAAGATCTCTAATAAGCATTCAAGGCATAGTCAGACAATTCTACAACTGCAGTTCGCAATTGTGCATAGGTTTTCTACAAAATATCGATATCAGAGTTGGAAGAGAATATATAAATCCTATTCTCAAAAATATTCCATGTTCGTAATGCATGTGTTGGTCTTAGCAAACACATTTTCCATGTGAAGTAGATAAATTGTCCCAACCAAAGAATACACATAAAGCCAACCCATGCCACAGCTGCGATTCCAGCTCTTTCATGGGTTATATGAACTTTTCCATCCTCATTCAACATCAATATTATCAATGAATAAGTTGTTGCTGCAAAAATTAAGAACAATCACATAACAAACAAGGTGAGTTTGGTGAACATCCAAGAGGATATGCCACTTATGAGAATTATAATTACAGTATCCACATAACTATAAATTTTTCCAATTGCAACACAGCATGCTTTCTCACGTCACTTATTGTAATGAGAATTATAATTACAGTAAATAACATAAAAAAAAACATACTATATTGCAATTGGTAAAAAAATTATACTCTTGTGGATACTGTAATTATAATTCTTATAAGTGGCATACCCTTAAGCAGGCAAATGTGCATCAAACTCACCATTATCATGTGTTTGGCTCTAATTTTTTTGCAGCAACTTATTCATTACTAATATCGATGTTAAACGAGGATGTAAAAATTCATATAACCCATGAAAGAGCTAGAATGGCAGTTGTGGCATGAGTTGGCTTTATGGTACTCTTTTGTTGGAGCAATCTTCATGTGGAAAATGTGTTGCTAAGACCAGCACGTGCACTATGGATGGAATATTTTTTAAAATAGGATTTATATATTCTCTTCCAACTTTGATACTCATTTTGTTGAAATCCTATGCGAAGCTGCGAACTGCAGTTGTAGGATTGTCTGGCTATGCCTTTGCTGGTTACTAGAGATGTTGGAATTTGTCAATTAAGTTCTTTAGAGAATCTCGGGATAAGGATACTCAACTATCATAATTTTTATTCACTTAAATATTTATGTGGAATACTCCACATAAACAAGGATCGTCGCCCCCTATATGTCTTTTTCCCATGCGCAAGCTCCAAAAGTCGATGAGATTGCCATCCAAGCCTGCAAACTAGAGGATCAAAGTCGATATCATTGTGAGCATTTCCGAGGAAGATCTGCTTCACTGGTCGGTCGCCCTTCTCCGAGCCCAAAGCATGACGAGGGAAAAGCCCATCAAAGACATCATCACAGTCTGCACACCATAGGAAAAAGGAAAGGCTGCTCGTCAAATATCTGCACGCATCATCAGACATGCAGGCTGCAGGAATTCTTCGATCAAAGAGGGCCGCCACAAAGGCATGACTTTTAATTGGCTACAGAATTATTCCTCTTATACAGTTGCATTCCGTATAATAATATAGAAGAAAACCTCTCATGAAAAGGAATTGACAAATAAAAAAAATTCAAAAGTGCTCCAAAATCTAACTTGACCTCCCCTGTTTTCGGGGTTGTTTATGCTGTCGGCACTCAAATGCGAAAAGGGCTAGTGTGGTCGAGCCCAAAAGTAAGGAGATCTTAAGCATATAGTTTAAATGAACACGCAAATAACTAAAGGTGTCGCGACCTACCCTCGGGGGAGGGAATAGGTTTAGGGGTATTGCCTAAAAGGCGGACTTAAGGCCCATGATTAGGCACGGGCTCTCCCAAGCTCATACCTCGCGTGATATTGGGGTATTATTAAGAATTTCACAAAAATGAGTCACCACGAATCTATTGGAGTTGGCTAGAAATCAAGTGAGGCATGAGAGTGTACCTCACTTCCTACGCAACCAGAGAATCTAAGGTCAGGGACTTGATTACACTAATTGACCAACTAATGCTATTTCGGTACCTAATCTTGTTCATTTTAAAATAAATGATTTTTCTCAGGCAGTTTGGATTAATTTTATACTTATACACTAACTTATGAAGTGATCATGCAGGTACGCAATCATTAAAATAACAATTAGCAACCAAGATCCTAATTGCAATAAATTGAGCGTGTGCAATTAAACATAATTAAATATGCAAATTAAACATGTAACATAATCAACATATGAGCAAATAAAGGCCTAATCACACTAAGAAGACAATACATAAAAATTCCTAAACAAACCCTATATTTTTTGGATTTTTGAAATTTTTTAAAATTTTTTAAATAATAAAATAATTTTTTTAAAATTTTAATTTTTTTCGGGCTGGACCGGGTCCGATCTGGTCTGATCGGACCCGGGTCTAATCGGGTTGGGGCGGGTCGGCCAAACCCGCTTGGGTTTGGCCCAGCTTGGGGTCGAGTCAATCGGCCTGCCCAAAAGACAAGGCCCGACCAGCCTTGGTCGGGCCTTCGTGTAGCAAGATTGGACCCAACTGATGGGCCCAATCTCTATTTCCCCTCACGCAGGCCCGCGACCTAAACCGACCCACAAGCCCACAAGCCCAAACTAAACCGGCCCAAACCCGGTTCGGATTAATCAAGGCTCGAGTTGGCTCCTAAACCGCGACCCGATTCCTAAGAAAACCCTATCCGGATTCAACCCGGCTTCTAACCTTCTTCTCTAGGGCTTCTTGGCGGCAGTAGTGCAGATGGTGGCGGCTTGGCAACGGCGACGCAGTGAGCGGCAGCTACAGAGACGGGCAGAGATGCGACGTCACAGGTCGCAGGTGTTGGGCAAAGGCTGAGGGCTGCAATGGCAATGGCGTTGTAGTGGTTTGGGTCGGAGGGTGGCGGCTTGGACGGCGTTAGGTGAGCAGCAGGTGGGTTGTGAATAGGCGAGCGATAGCACAGGCTGCAGCAACTTCGCAACTTAGGTGAAGAGGCAGGCAAGGGCGGAGGTGGTGGTTTGGTAGCGTCGTGGCTCTTGGGTAGTAGCAACGACGCGGACAGGATTGCGAGTAGTAGTGGCTAGGCCGGCAAAGTAAAGCGGGCGGTGACGGCGGCCATCTGGTTGGGACGGAGGCGGCAAGCGCAAGGGCTCGGCCACTAGCGGTAGAGCTTTTTCTTTCTCCCCTCTCCTCTCTGCTCTCCTTTTTCTCCTTGCTCAATGCTCTGTCCGCTGCTCTCTCGGTTTCTCGAGCTCTCTCTCTCTTTCTCTCTCTCTCTCTGTTCTCTTCTGCTCTCCTCGGTTCCCCTAGTTTTCTCTGTGTTTCTCTTCATTCCCACCCTTATGTTGATGTCCTTTTTTCTCTAGGGTTTCCTATGCGAAGATGGGTAGAGGAGGAAGAGGCTAGCGTGGGTCGGGCCCAAGAGGAAACAGCTTGGGCCGTGTAGGGACAAAAAGAAAAGAGGCGGGTCAGGCCAAGGTTTGATCCAGCCCAACCCAGCCTCTCTCAATTTCATTTTTTTTATTAATAATTTTTAATTAATTTATATATAAATTTTACATTATGCATTTGAGGAAAAGTTAGGTGTCAACAGATGCCCCTCTTTGAATGTAGCCTCGAAGAGATTGCATTCAAAGATAGAAGACACCTAAATTATTTTGACGGTAGAGAGACCCTGGGTGCATAGGCACACGTCAGGTCGACGAAAAAGACTCATATTATGGAAGCGTGTTTTGTCAATAAGAGGAAGAAAATGACTTCGGGCTATAGAAGCACTCCATGTCATAAGAAGAAAGAGTGACTCCGGGTTATAGAAGCACTCCGTGTCATAAGAAGAAAGAGGGACTCCGTGCTACAGAAGCTCTCCGTGTCAAAGGAAGAAGGGGAAGGACTCCAAGTTACAGAAGCTCTCCGTGTCATAGGAAGAAGGGGAAGGACTCCAAGTTACAGAAGCTCTCCGTGTCATAGGAAGAATAATTCCGGGCTATAAAAGCTCTCCGTGTTATAGGAAGAATGACTCCGGGCTACAAAAGCCCTCCATGTCATAAGAAGAAGGGTCTGGGCTACAAAAGCTCTCCGTGTTATAAGAAGAATGAGAATGACTCCGGGCTACAAAAGTTCTCCGTGTCATAAGAAGAGAGAAAGACTCCGGGTTACAAAAACTCTCACTGTGTCATAAGAAGAGAGAAAGACTCGGGTTATAGAAGCTCACTATGTCATAGGAAGAGAGGGAGACTTCGGGTTACAAAAACTCTCTATGTCATAAGAAGAAAGGAAGACTTCGGGCTACAAAAGCTCTCCGTATCATAAGAAGAGAGAAAGTCTCACCGTGTAACAACGGGTTTCGACTGAGTTGAAAATACATGGTTTGAGGAAAACCCATGAACCTTTATAAATGACATGGTTTAAGGTTAACCATAAACCTTTAGAGATGACATGGTTTAAGGTTGACCATGAACCTTTGGAGCCGGCGTGATTTAAGGCTAACCATGAACCCTTGGAGACGGCGTGATTTAAGACTGACTATAAACCTTTGGTTTTTCAGGGAAGCACCCGCTAACCCCTTGAAAATTGCATGGCTTCATTGAGGAATTCTGTCAAACTAGACTTGAGCAAATGTCATTAGGGGCGTCATCAAGAGATGTATTGGCAATAATGCAACATTAATTGAACAAGCTAATCAAGTTAAGTCCGATTGCTTTAAAAAAACATTCGATGTCAATCAGTATCATGTGGCGCAAAACTATCATCTTGCTCGGGGATATATCATTAATTATTAAATTCTCTGGGAGTCAAGTTCTTATCAGAATGTCTACGAATCGTAAAAAAAGCTCATTAAGCATGCCAAACTAGAATTTCTTAGTCATAAAGGATTTCTCACACACTCTTGGTGAAATGGCTGCTTGATCCCATTTATTCGCGTGAGAAATAACTAATTGCTAAGGGTATCTCACATAACCCATATCAAAGGTTTTCAAAAACATTCGCGATGAGCACAATCTGATCGATCAAAAAGGACTTTTGAAAGGATCGCAATATAAATTTGGTCATGGGCTTACACAAAGGGATTATTGCTTTGAGGCCAATAAATAAACATTTGTTGCTATTTTTATCGGGTTTACAAGTTGAGAACTTGAAAGATAAAACAAGATAGAATTACCTCCACTTCTTCAAGCAGTAGCTTCCCTATGGCATTCTCATTTTTACTCAAACCATCCCAATCAAAAGAGACTTCGGAAGATGGTTATAATGTTGGTTTAAGAGAGGCTCGAAAGGCTTAAAATTTTGAAGAGGGTTTTTAAGAGTTGGTGATCATCTTGGCATCATGACCAGGTCACTTGATTTTTTGAAATCATTTGGCTTTTGAAACACAGCACATCTCGAAAGTCCCTTGACTAATCATTTCTTTATGGGAGCTTTGCCCATTTTTCTAATTTTCTTTTGCACTTGCAATGATTTTTAACGCAGGCATTTGGACTTTGATAATTTTTTTCACATAAGGTGCAGCCTTTTGGCTCTTTTTCTTGACAGGCATTGGCCTTGCTTTTACCATGCACACTGATTTTTCATGCCCCCTAGTTTGTCGAATTTTTTGCTCTTTGAACTTTTGTAACCCATATGACTTTCAAGATACTTTTCACATTTTCTCGTAACTGTCAATTATATATGGTCAATTCTTATGCCTTGCCTCAGTGAAGGATGATGATCACTGCTCGGGGTTTAGAAATGAATAATCAGGCCCAAATCGGTTTAAGCAATGGGAATCGGTGTTTGGATAGAGAAGGAAATGTTCTTCTTCACCTTGGGATGAGTCAAGTTCTGATGAAAATTTCTCTGAAGCTATCACCAAAAGATTAATATAAGTGAAAGTAATAGAATATTTCTCAATCTTTCGCTCTACAACACGACTGTAATCTTCTATGCTACCCCAATGTAGGGTCATTCTCGACAGGGGCACTTTGAAAGATCATATTTATTCTGCCTAAAGGGGTAGTAAGAATTAGTGTAATGCTTGGGATTGATGAAAGAAATGTCTTTATCATTTCGATCTTTACACTTAATGCGAATGAATCATTTGTCTTAAGAGAAGGTTGTTTTTCACTCAACTCTCAAAAGTGTTTGAAGGATGTGTTTGGGAATGGCTTGCCTTTCTTCATCCTAAGCACTTCTTGCTTTGCATGGTTAACATCTCCATCTCACTTTGTCAAGATCATCTGAGTAGATCAATCTCCATAGGGAAATTTGATTCAAAATGAATAATCCACAAAACGAGAAAACAATTTTGAGATAAATAGGATGCTCAAAAAGTTTATAGAAATTTTTTCTTTTCTCAATTATTCTTTTTTTTTTTTTTTTTTGCTTGTCTCTAGGAAAGCGCCAAAGGTTCTCTTTTGTAATGCAAATTCTCTTTTTTTTTTTTTCCTTTTCTTTTTTTACTTAAAAAAAATTGAGAAGAAGGGTATTTACCTACGGCATGGTGACCTGGTAACCTTGTAAAGAATGTGAAAGAATATATTAGTGCAAAAATCTTTAAGGATTGAAATGTTGGAAACAATACATTATTACCATTCACTCGGTTGTATTCTTTGGGTGCTAACACTTCTTGGATTCACCCTCGTGGATATTTGGTAACTCAACATTACCTTTCACTTGCATTCGCCTCTGAGTGTTTAATGTCTTCCTATCAAAGGAAAAAAAAAAAAAAAAGAATCATGTTAGACATGCTATCAAAATGAGCAATTGGAATCGACACAATTTACCCTACACGTGTTTTCGAATTCGCCTTTTTGGATACTTGGCAACTCCTTTCATTTGTCTCATCATGAAAATTGAACAAGATCGATGGGCTATTTTGGCACCTAAGGCATTTGCTTCATTTCCTTGCGATAAAGCATATAACAAAGTATCATTTTGCGACACGAATCTCTAATGTTGATTGTAGAAAACTCTTGAAGCCAAATGTTCAAATGCTTTAATTGCCAAAATGTGCAAGGGCCCTAATGCTAGCCTTTTAGTAACATATGATGTGGCTCTTGATAAAACTCATAAAAAAAATCTGGTTATGGCAATGCCCAATCTTCAAATAAAGAAATTTCCTAGAACGGAATTTAGCTTCGTTCTGCCTCTGTGGAAGATTGGCGCTGACGAAGCCTCGACGCATGCTTTCTCATCGAGTTCCATGAACCCACACTTTCATCTTTTAGAAAGGGCCAATGCCGGTCTAAAATAAACTCTTCATTCTACTCGAGAAAGCGACCACATGAAGAGAGGGCCTTTAAGCAAAGCTTTCTTGAAATTCATTTTCAAAACATTTTGAAGGTAGATGTAAAGGTTAATTTAAAACACTTCTAAGTTTTTTTTTTTTTTTTTTTTTTTTTTTTTTTTTTTTTTTTAAGGACGATTTTCATGAAATTGAATTTCATCATTAAAAAAAATGTGAGTTGCATGATTTACAAAAGCATCAATTGGATTCGCAATCAAAACCCAAAACGGAAAACGTGATTCTTAACAAAAATAAAGACAATGATAAAATACAAGAAACTCTTGCACAAATGAAAATAAAAATCAACTCTTGTCCTAACTCTAGAATTCACTTCTTTATGTGGTCAAATGTGAAAATATCAAGGAGCATTGCGCATCACCTGCAAAAAAAGACGACAATGTCAATACGTGAATGAGAGAAAATGATCTCTTAATGAGGTCGCTTCTTACAATAAAATCGAGGCTCTATAGTCCTTATTACAAGGTTTTAGTATTTCGCCAAGATTTTATCATAAAAAGGAAACATCATTAAAATAATCAATTTAGGGCCATCAATCGAATGTCCATTTTTATTCCAAAAGTTTCGTATGCAAAAGTGTCATTGATTTGTGATTTTATTCATAGAAAAATGAAGTAACTTCTATTTTGAGAAATTTGTACACATAATGATTTGCATTTTAGTCCCAAAATGTGAGAATAAGAGAATTTGATAAAAATGTAATTTCAATTTTTGTGCCCCAATATAAAGTCACAACTTGAAAGTTTTTTTTTTTTTCAAAATGATTTCAAGCCCATAATTAGAAATCTAAACAAAACCATGTATTTAACAAAGCCAAATCAAAGTGTTTAGAACTTGCATTCAATGTTTACTTATCAAAAGTGATTGCCAATTTTTTCAATTATAAGCATACAACACTGAGAGCAATTGATTGATGTTCGTGAATTTCAAGATGGAAGTTCAATACAAAATGAGCAAATAAAAAAGAAAATGATACTTACAATAGGTGCTGGCCTTTGTCTTTTTTTTTTTTTTTTTTTTTTCAATTACATAGACATGCACATGGGATGTGGTTCAATTTCTACTCTATACGGCTCAAAATGGAGCCATAGGATCACCGAACCGAACCAACAAGATCGCGGTTCAGTCGTGTTACCCATGACTCCGATTTCATCAAAGAACTGACCTGTGTCACATGATCGCGGACCAAGGTGGGGACCTCTGACATCAAGAAAGAAATTCCGAGGTTAAGATGGGTGACTTGTACTAGATGATTGTAGTCGGAGTGATATCCACCTCAACACTATCCTAAGTAATCCTATGCGGCCCAGGTCCAGTGGCAGGTTGTGCGTACTAATGTGTAGTGCAATGCAAATGATACATGCACAACAATTTATAGGCAAACAACACTCCATACATAAAAAATAAACCATACATTCCTACACTTCCCTGCAAGATAAAGGTGAGTAAACACTTCCCCTTATACCTCCCATTCTACAAAAACATTTAACACGTTTAATATTAAGGGTGTACTTGGAATCCTCGCTGCCAAACAAATTTTTTTTTAACAAGATTAATTTTGGCCTAAGTCCTCTAAGGTTTAAAACTAAGTCTCCAATGGAGTCGCCAAGCTGTCGACTTACCCTCGGGGGGGGGGAGGGAGGGAGTAGGTTTAGAGGTATTGCCTAAAAGGTGGATCTAAGGCTCATGATTAGGCGTGGGCTCTCCCAAGCCCATACCTCATATGACATTGGGGTATTCTTAAAAATTTCGCAAAAAAGAGAAGCCTATTGGGATCGATTAGAAACCAAGTGAGGCATGTTAATGTACCTCACTTCCTACGCAACCAAGGGACTTGATTACACTAATTGACCAACTAGTGTCCTTTTGATACCTAATCTTGTTCATTTTAAAGGAAATGATTTTTGTCAGGCAATTTTGATTGATTTTATACTTATCCACTAACTTGTGAAGTGATCATGTAGGTACGCAATTATTAAAATAACAATTAGCAACCAAGATCCTAATTGTAGTAAATTGAGCGCATGCAATTAAATATAATTAAATATGCAAATTAAACATGCAACATAATCAACATACGAGCAAATAAAGGCATAATCACACTAAGAAAGCAATACATAACAATTCCTAACCAAACCCTACATTTTTTGGATATTTGAAATTTTTTTATTATTTTTTAAAAAATTAAAATTTAAAAAAAATAATAAATTACTAACTTTTTTTTTAAAAAAAATTATCGGGCCGGACTTTGGTCTAACCCTGTCGGGGTGGGTCAGTTAGACCCACTCGAGTTCGGCCCGGCTGGGGGTAGGGCCGATCGGCCCGCCCAAAAGACAAGGCCCGACTAGCCTTGGTCGGGCCTTCGTGCAGCTGGATTGGGCCCAACCGATGGGCCCAATCTCTATTTCACCCCACATAGGCCCGCGACCTAAACTAGCCCACAAGCCCAGACTAAACCGGCCCAAACCCGGTCCGGATTAATCAAGGCCCAGCTCGGCTCCTAAACCGCAACCCAATTCCTAAGAAAACCCTACCCGGATTTGACCCGACTTCTAACCTTCTTCTCTAGGGCTTCTTGGCCGTGGTAGTGTGGACGGCGGTGACTCGACAGTGGTGACACAGTGAGTGACAACTGCGGAGATGGGTGGAGGTGCGACGTCATGGGTCGCAGGCGTCGGGCGAAGGTTGAGGGCTGCAACGACGACGATGTTGTAGCAGTTTGGGTCGGAGGGCAGCGGCTCGACGACTTAGGGTAAGCAACAGGCGGGTCGCGGACAGGCGAGCGACAGCACGAGCTGCAGCAACTTCGCGGCTTAAGTGAAGAGGCAAGCGAGAGCGGAGGCGGTGGCTGCGGCAGCGTCACGGCTCCTAGGCAGCAGCAACAACACGGACAGGATCGCAAGCAGCAATGGCTCAGGGTCAACATTCCAACGCGACAAAGCGGGCGGTGATAGCGGCAGTGTGGCTGGGACAAAGGCGGCGAGTGCAAGGGCTCAGCCACTAGCGGCGGAGCTTTTTCTTTCTCCCCTCTCCTCTTTGCTCTCTTTTTTCTCCTTGCTCGATGCTCTGTCCGCTCCTCTCTCGGTTTTTTTCTCTCTCTCTCTCTCTCTCTCTCTCTCTCTCTCTCTCTCTCTTTGCGTTCTCTTCTGCTCTCCTCGGTTCCCCCAGTTTTCTCCGTGTTTCTCTTTGTTCCCGCCCGTGTTGTTTTGATTGTGACTTAGGTATCTAGACAATTCGTGGCCGGTGCATCTCTTGACATTTGTTATCCAGCAAACATCTCTGGTGGTTGCCCACGTTTATGAGAGAAGCTTGTCTGAACGAAGGTGTTGCCGCGTGTTTGAGCTCATTAATAGGGACAATTTTATGGTCAAAGTCTCCATCTAGATACTGCTAGTAAGAACCTCACTTAGGTCGATTGATATGAGCATCGGAAGCGTCATTTGAGGCCATATATTACTAAAGCAATTCATGTCTCCTTTAATCAATGCAGATGAATCAATTGAAGGTGCACTTACTTTTGGATTTGCTTCTCCTTTCTAACCTAGTTACAGTCTTATCAGAATTCTTCTTTTCTTTAGTGCAGGTTAGGAAAAATAGTCTAATTGTCCAAGAGCCCTCTTGAGCAGCTTTTTAATGGTTCCACGTGCCCGAGGCCTCTCACTGCCCTTGATAAGCTTAGAGAATTCAAATCGGAGGTATCCCTTATTCCAAACGGTGACTAACTTGGTACTTTCTCTGGCTGCCTAGCTAGGGAAGAAGAGGCGACACAAAATGTCCAGCTTAAGTACTACAACGGGCCTAGGCTTGGGATTACTGAGCTCGCTACAACAGCACAACAACACCAGTTGGATATTGCTCCCCTGCAACAATTGGCTCACGAGAGCTATTGCAAGCAGGTTCAAACTTATGATTGGAAATGAAGAAAATGTGGTTCGACTCTAGGCCTTAAAAATTAGTCCAACAACCTCAGTGGTATGAAAAGAAGAAAAGAAGATTTCCTTTTTGCCAGGGTAAAGAATATTACTTGCTTGATTTGTATATGTATCCATCTAGGACCCTTAGTGCAGCTTTTCATGTTTGTTCGATGCATATTGCAGTGTAAGATTGGCGACTCGGATATTCACCGGATTCATGCATGTCTCTATATTGATTACATGTGCTTATTAGTCTAAGAGCACAGGATTGTGGTATTTTGTTTTCAGATTGCAAGTTGTGATTAAAGACTTCCTCATTAAGCCATTTAGACTGCTAATATAGACTATGGGAACTAGTAAATACTAGCATAAATGTACATTTTGTTTGCCTTCTCTTTAGTTTATGCTTGCATTCCTATGTCTTATCACATATCGGCAGTTCAAATGTCCTCAGGGACAGAGCGTTCCTTGTGAAATCATAAAAACTTACAGTCAAGAAAACCAGCAAGATTCTGAAGACCTCATGGACCTTGAAGATTCAGAGGGTTCTCGACAGAAACTAAGGGCTAAATTTGCATTTACCTTCTTATCAGCCTTCCAAGATGTTGAATTCCTTTTCAATTTGTGAGTTTCGTAGTACTTAAATAGCACGATCACTGATGCGACTTTTCAATTAAGTATGCTTGGAACCAAAAAGGACTAAGCTTCAAACATCAAAGAGTAATAGAAATTCTGAATTGCTCCCCAAGATAATTTGGAGGTGTGACTTATCCTTTTATACGTTATGGACGTGCAGATGACATGATTCTCCTAGTCACTTTTCAAATTCTTAAGACTTCGATAGATGAGCTTTTGGCACGTTGGTTGATGGCATTGACATGGGTGGCTTGATATGAAGAGCGTGTAAAATTCGGTTTCCACGTTTACACATTGATTCGCGAATCATTTTGTAGTAACAAGAGAAAATTCACGTGTGCTCATGAGAATCCCCTTCTCCTTACTGCATGTGAGAACAAACAGCCTAGATTTAAAGTGAACCCTTTTGGGCCGGTTTTCGTTATTGTACTCACTTGAAAAAGCTAGAGAATTTGAAAGCAATATCTTGTTATGAAAGCAAAAAAAAAAAAAAAAGATGTTCTGGCCTTATCTCCATTCATCACCGGTATATCTCAAATATGAAATGACAAGACATGTTACTTTTGTTTAAGTGTCTGTGGCTAACCGACCATCCTAATGACTGAGTAATGGAACTTGATAAAATGGCAAGAACGGCAACCGTAATATAACCTTTATGTCTACAGATGTCGATTTAAATTATTGATGAGTGCATCTACGTCAAAAAATCTACTTCTCTAGTGGGGTCGGCAATTTGTCTTTTGACTACCTTTTTTAAAGTGGAAATCATGATGGCGCTTCTTGAAAACGTTCGGCCTGGAACGCAAAAGACTAAAATGTCATTTGAAGTATCCACCGTTTAAATTGTCCTCCACACATGTGCATACACTGAAACACTAATAGAACTGACTTTAATTAATGTCATATGCCACCGTTTAAAATGTCATTATTATTATTTTTTAAATTTAATTTAATTAATTTTTATATTAAAATTTAAATGATACCAAAACGGCGTCGTTTTTGTGTGTGTTTTGCTAAATCAGCTTGCCAGAGAGCCACGTAAGCGAGAAAATTAATATATAAAAAATGCCACGTAGGATTTTCGGTGGAGTTCGTCAGATGTGGCACTTAAGTGTCTCATTTTTCTTAAAAAATAGCACTTAAGTACCACTTTCGTAAGTTTTGGCACTTAAGTGTCCCTTTGTACCAATTTTTGGTACTTGAAGCATTATTTTGCCACTGCATCTCTATAGTCTTTTTATGAGAACATTAGTTGTTGCTAAACAGAAGGACGGAAGCTCATTGTTTGATTCAACTTGTTAACTATGTAAAATACAATTTCTTGTTAGAGTAAAGAGAAATCAACATCTTACCAAATATGGTTTCTATATTGAAAAAATAGTGGCCATCTAGGCTCCACCTAAGCTAATATTATGCATTCCTGATTAGATAGATTACTCATATAAGATAATATTCTGTTTGCCCCGTATACCTTTCTTTTGGTTGACCATTATTTGGTTCGGTTGATTGAATTTTGTTGATATTACACCAATGAAAAAGAACACGACCAAAATAACATGTTTTTAATTTTAATGATATGAAAATCATTTACATTACTATAGATAAATTTACCAAGTACATGTAACACTGTTAAGACGAATGTGCGATCTTATCAATAGGTTAGAAATCGATTGCCACGGTTTGCTTTAAATATTATTCAATGGCAAAAGATTGAATTTTACGTTTGCGTTGGTTGACAATAGAAGCACATCTTAAATATTAAAAAATAAAATCCCGACAGTGCACTGATCAATCATAAAGGGGTCTTGCCTTTTCGGATGCTATAAGAAAATTAAATTCATATGTGCTACTTTGCTAGGGTGGTTCCCAAATTTATCCTAAATAACATTTCCTTAAGTGACCAAAAAGATAAAATGCTAAAATTCCCTTTCTAATTTAGTTATCTTCTCACATTCCACATTTTTAGCTTGCGGTTACTTTTCTTTTGTATGCTTTATTTTCCGGTTCCTCCTAAGGTCTGTGTGTAGAAAGGGCTCTGAATTTGATTTTGCTCGTCACTGTGGTTGTGGGTGTAAATTTTCTTTTTGAGAAATTGTACCCTATGATGCAAAATTATTCACTAACTTGCAAACAAAATCAATGCGAGAATATATCTCTATATAATTATAAAGTAGTCCCTTTCATTTTTTATTTTTTTATTTATTTTTTTTTAAAAAAGGGGACAGAACACGTGCTAGAAGTCTTCTAGCCCAAAATTCTGAGTGGAAAATTCTCATTAATCTTTTGCTGGAAGTCTTCTAGAAAATGTATTTGGAATGTAAACAGCACGTGCACGAGGCATGCATAGGGCGTGCATGGATGGCCTTGATGACGAAAACGATGGAGATGGAGCCGGCAACGAAGACGATGGAGGCGGTGGTTGGCCTAGACGCGTCATCGATGATTCGCTGGTGTAGATAGCCAAGAGAAGTGCGGAGTTTGGGGCATGGCGGTGGCTGGATGAAGGAGGAAGAGATATAGAAAAGAGGATAGGCGTGATAAGTATTTAATTTTTAATAAATTTACTAAAAAATACACACCGTGTTAGTTAGTGACATGGCCCCTTATAAACAGTCGAATATTTTCTATATTATTCACCTCTAATTCTCAAAAGCTTTGTAGAGATTCACTACCTATTTTCTTGACAAATCGATCCTTTCCTCCAGCACTCATGGACAGAGACATTCATTAGGAATCCATCCATGCTTCATGGCTAAAGGGCAAAAATATTCATTACGTGCTAGTCCTTAATCCGGTTCCTCATACCAGTCCATAAAATTGTTAAGTCAGACGTAACTCCCAATTATAGTTTCTAGACTAGAACTTTTAAAGAAATTAAATGTTTGCCATTCTTTATTAACATTTTAAATTAGTTTACTACAAAATTAACATGGAAAGTAATTGCAAGCACCAACTAACATTGCTACATAATTTCTCATTGTTGGAATACTAACGTTTAAACGACATGATTTTGCAAAGAAGTCAATGCGAGAGAATCTGAAAATAAATTAAGAATAATAAAGGACATTAAATATTTATGTCGTTTGGTATCTACATCCATGGAAGAGATAATAGCAAATGATCCATTAATAATTGGAGAATTAGAGTTATAATTGCTCACATGCTTGAATATTTTTCACTCCTAAAAATTTAAGCCCTAACAAAAAAGTTTTTCCAAATTAATAACTCAGTTTAGTGTAAACTCATGGCATGAAAAATTCATAGAGGCTCACAATTTTTGCCGAAGAAACCCTGTTATATGTGTGCCATTTCAATGATCAACAATTTTACACGTCTATCAATGGATAATGCCACGATAACAATTTTAAAAGAGGATTCAGTTAATAATCCTAATTTACATTATCTAATTCAAATCCAATTGGGTACGTGAGGTGAAATTCGAAATATCATTCAACACTCATTCTGAATTCCCCCCCCCCCCCTTTCCTTTTTATTCCAAATGGGTGGGTTGGTCCCCCTTTTACTTCTAGCATATATTTTGCAAATTTTAGTTAGTCATAATTTATAAACCTAAAGATTTTTATATTTTTTTAAGAAAAAAATAGGAAAAGCAACACGCAGAAAAGAAAACGGTACTTGAAATGAGATTCACGTCTTCATGTCCTCAAATCTTTATCGAATCCCTTTCTCTTCGGTAACCACCTCGCAACGCCGTGGCTCACGTCCTCACGTACTTGAAATGGGCGACACCCACGTCAGGAGCCTGAGTAACCCTGCGAGGAGTCACGTAAAGACGAAAAAGAGGAACCGCCTTTAGGAGATCGTGGCTGAGAGCGAGGAGGAGATCTCTCTCTCTCTCTCTCTCTGGCGGCGCCAAGGCGGCAAAGAAGAAGGGGGCGACGTTCGTGATCGACTGCACCAAGCGGGTGGAGGACAAGATCATAGACATCGCCTTCCTCGAGAAGTTCCTCCAGGAGCGCATCAAGGTCGACGGCAAGGCCGGCACCTACAGCGACTCCGTCACCACCTCTCACGACAGGTCCAAGATCACCGTCACCTCCACCTCCGGCTAGTTCCTGTGCTTGTGGTGATGCTGCTGCTGCTGCTGCTGCTTCATGTGCACAATGTTGCGGTTTTAGAGTATGCCCAGGATGCCTGTTGAATCGCAGTGCTTTTCTTCGAAATGGGAATAGCTGAAGGTTTATAATATGCTCGATCGCGTCGCTATATGTGCAGATGCTGCATTCTCGCTTTCGTTAGCTGTGATTTTAGCAGAAGATTGCCTTTTGAGTTGATTTGTAGATAGGACTAGCCTCCCAGGCGGCGCACTCATGCCGTCCATCTGCGAGCGGGTGGTTAATTATGTCGTGTGCTTTGCGGCGAGTCTGGTGTTGTGGTGGGATTTCTGCACCTCACGTTGATAAACTTTTGCATATTTGCACTGCTGCGAATCTTTGTGCAAAATGGTCTAGCTTACAGCATGTGCTTAGATTCAAGATTGATTCATGTCCACTTCATTAATTGTTGGAACTAAATCTGACTGTGTTTTTACTCTGTCTTATGCCACGCTTTTGCAAATCTTCGGCGCGGGCTGTCCATGGACCCACATGTTTGGAGACGACGTTCTCAACCTCCGTCACCGTCAATGGCCGTGGCTTGATGCCGCCAAGTCAGTTCATTCTCCATTGTTTTAGTATACATTTGTGATTTTTCTATGCTGCTTTGTGCAATTTTCGAGCTGGAAATTTCTTTATCGGAATAGCTCGGTCACGGCCGGAGTAGTGGCTGAGGGAGAATATTTGGTGATGGTCAGCGACTTTAGGTATCGACGTCAGACTGATAAGGATTGCGGTGTGAATCTTTGTAGTGGAGTCTTCGTCGAGCTCGTCATTAATGGTTCTGTAGAGAAGGACTTCGTTCGGAGGGGAAGACGTCTTTCGGTGAAGACGCTCTCCAAAAAGTCCCGAAGAAGAAGATACAGGGAAGAGAAAGAAATAAAAAAATAAAAAAAAAATGAAAAAAATAAAAAAACTGAAAATTGAGAAGGAAAATGAAAAAAATTAGGAAAGGAATCAAGATCCGATTATAGAATGAGTCAGGTCTAGTTTTAAGTTGGGGTTGAAGTAGAGGTGTCAAAATTGGTCTTAAGCTTATATATGACCCATTTATGATTTAAATGGGTCATGTATAGATCACCTACATTTTGAAAAAACTAGTTAAATGGGTCTTAAATGGGTTGGATTTAAAAATCTATTTTTAACCCAAGCCTCACATAACTACTGGGGTTTACCCCAGTGGCCACCTTCCAACTTGGAAGGGGGACGTGGGGGGTTCAAATCCCCACCTTCTCAGGGGTGGTTGAGGTGGGGACGAATTAAGTTTCAAGAGTAGGTTTCGACTTCCACGCCCTGCAATGAGGCATAGGAAAAGTCTAAGAGTGAGGGTTAGAATAGGAGTAGAGTATGACCGTTACAATAGGAGTAGAGTATGATCGACCAAAAAAAAAAAAAAACCCAAGCCTCACATTTTCTCTTACCCTTTTTTTGTAAAAATCGAAATTAAAGTTAGTTTTTATATTTCATTTTTTCTTCCTCCTTCCTTAGTTGATGGCTGGCACGACAACGGTAGGTGACTAGCCAATCAAGGCTCAAGATCGCTAGATCTAGTGAGGCTCGAGCTCGCTAGATCTAGCGAGGCTAAGGCCTCATCACCAATTAGCAAGGATCAAGCCTTGCCGATTTGGCAAGACTAGAGCTCATTGGTGTCGAGCAAGCTTGATCTTGCCCAACGTGGATGAGCTCGATCTTGCCCATCATGGACGATGCCTTGGCCTCACCAGATCGGCAAGATCGAGCTCATCGACGTTGGGCAAGATCAAGCTTGCTCGACACCAATGAGCTCTAGTCTTGCCAAATCAGCAAGGCTCGATCCTTGCTAATTGCTGATGAGGCCTTAGCCTCGCTAGATTTAGCGAGCTCGAGCCTCACTAGCGATCTTGAGCCTTGATTGGCTAGTCACCTACCGTTTTTAGGCATCGACTAAGGAAGGAGGAAGAAAAAATGAAATATAAAAACTGACTTTAATTTCGATTTTTACAAAAAAAGAGTAAGAGAAAATGTGAGGCTTGGGTTTTTTTTTTTTTTTTTTTGGTCGGTCATACTCTACTCCTATTCTAACCCTCACTCTTAGACTTTTGCTATGCCTCATTGCCAAGGCATCGTCCATGATTGGCAAGGCTCGAGCTCGCCTGCGATTGGTCACCAATCATTGTTGTGGCCAGTGGCCAGTTGAAGAAGGAAACATAAAAAGAAGAAAAAAAATTAAAAACTATTAACAAATAAATAAAATAAAGACAATTAAAAATAGATTATTTAAAAAAATAAAAAAAATAAAAAAATAGATTTTTTTAAAATATTTTTTTATAAAAATTGTCCATTAAATTTGTATTGCATTAAAGTGTTTTAGCGATACCATTTTTCTAAAAAAAATATTATAAGAAATAAGCTTTAAAGGTTTTTCACATTTTTTATTTTATTTACTAGTTTTTTATTCTTTAGTTTACTTTTTAAATTTGATTTGAATTTTTTTATTCAAGTAACATATATGTGAAGAGCTTAAAGTGAATTAAATGGGTGAAAGTTGATTAACTTAAATTGAGTTAAATAGTAATGTGTTTCAATAATATGGATTGAGTCAGGTATAAGTTGAATATGGATCAGGTCAAGTATGGGTCATCAAATTTACATTACATGAAAATGGGTCAAAATGAGTTAAATGGGTCAATATGGGTCGGACCATTTTCGACTTGATCAAAACCTGATTCGATCCACCCATTTGATGGTCCTATCCTAAAGTAAGGGTGTTTTGGGCTGGAGATTGAGCCGAGTCAAAAATCAATAGATTTAAATGTTTGGGCCATGCTCAAGCCGAGCTCTGAGTTTGACTTGAGAAGGGAACTCGGTCTAAAGTCCACTTTTGTTATTAATTTTTTTTAAAACAATAACGATAAGGAGGAGAAAAATATCAGTAATCATATCCTAAATCTTGTCAAGACAATAACATTTTTACAAAGAAAAAATGTAGCTTTGCTCTTCACTTCTCACTCAACCCTTATTTCAAAAGACAGTGCAATTGCCTTATTATCACATCAATAGCATGATACGCACCAAGCGCCGTTGAAGTCAAAGGAACCAAGCCTTCGAATGGGAACAAAATTGAGGACGTTGCAATAGAAGTTGATAGACTCTTAGATGGACCAGCACCACGTAGATATGTGATTCAAGCACTTCAAATGCTGAGGGTTCTTAGGGTTCTTCTTGTTGATCCTTTCTTTAAACATCTCTCCCTTCCCCCTCTCCGTGACAGTGACAATGCAAATTAAAAAACTGCAAGAAATCAAAAACTCAAAATGCGAAAAAGTGTCAATAGCTTAATTTCGTGATGAATTTAGGAATGCAAAGAGAGATTGTAAGCTAGAGAGAACATATCAGCATTCAGGCCATGGTTGGAGGGTATAAATATGGGCATGGAGATGCAAAGAGAAAAAGTTCACATGTGCAATTCAAACACCCATGTGGGAACTAGATATCTCTATTGAGTATCGCATATTCGATTTCATTTGATAAAATAGAGGAATAGTGAGGACATAGCTATTAGTTCTATGCTTATGGCAATGTGAAAGAAGTCTGAAAAATATTAAAAGTGTTATAGTGTTGTCGTGTCTATATTAGATCCTCATTATTAGCCACACCTATTAGAGCTTTGTTATATGATCGAGTGGAATTTGTACAGAACATTCGAGAAATGCTCTATGTTTTTTTGTTATGATGTTAATATGATCTTTATGTCAAGAGATGGTTGCTTTACATCTTCAACCAATCAAGGTAACATTTCCACTTTGATGGCCACAACTCCTTTGTCTTCCCTCTCCAAGAAGTTAAGCAAGTTGTATGTTCTTCTCATGATCTTTAGCTATTTGTTCTAGCTATCCAAGGCTACGAACATTCTCGTGCCTGGTCAGAACTTAAGGGACAACAATACTTTAGTCTCATCGAATAAAGTGTTTGAGCTAGGGATCTTCAGGACTAGTGAGTCTTCCTCAAGCAACTACTACTTGGGCATTTGGTTCAGGGATGATCCTTACAAGAAACCAGTTTGGGTCGCAAATCAAAATTACTTGCTTCTTGATTCTTCTTTTGTACTCTCCATTAGGTACGATGGGAACTTGGTGATATCCGATAGATAGCAGATTCTGTATTTAGTCAATGCTGAGATGTTATTATATGTAATATCACAAGTGCGATATTGCTTGATTCTGGCAATTTTGTTCAAATACAAGGCAATAGCACGGTTTGGGAAAGCTTTTTTTATCCATCAGACACGTTCTCACCTATCATGAAATTTGGGTATTTCGATTTAGGCATGGGTATGGTGAGGGACCAGTTTCTTGTTTCATGAAATACCCAAGTTTCATGCCTTACCTTACCAGTGCTTAAATCGAAATGCCCAAGTTTCATGCTAGGTGAGAACATGTCTAATGGATTGAAAAGCTTTCCCAAATTGTGCTATTGCCTTCTATTAGAACAAAATTGCCGGAATCAAGCAATATCGCACTTGTGCTATTACTAGTAGATAACCTCTCAACATTGACTAAATACGGAATATGCTTTCTATCGGATATCACCAAGTTTCCATCATACCTGATGGAGAGTACATAAAGAAGAATCAAGAAGCGGGTAATCTTGATTTGCGACCTAGAATGATTTCCTGTAAGGATCATCCCTAAACCAAATGCCCACATAGTAGTTGCTTGAGGAAGACCCACCGGTCTTGAAGATTCCTAGCTCAAACACTTCATTCAATGAGACTAAAGTATTGTTGTCCCTCAAGTTTTGACCAAGCATGAGGAATGTTCATAGCCTCAGATTAGCTGGAACAAACAGTTAAAGATCATGAGAAGAACATACAACTTGCTTAACTTCTTGGAGAGGGAAGACAAAGGAGTTGTGGCCATTGAAGACATTTTTGAGAACATTTGGTCAATCTTGATGAGTATTGTCGCAACCTATCCTTAAGGAGGTGTAGAGGTACTTGCTTATAAGATGAGTCAAACGTGTGCAGAAATGATGATCTTGAATGGACCAATATTTGCTAACACCACAAACGACTCATCAATCACAAATGTGAACCCTCCAAGTCTATACCTTAGGCGATATTGGTTTTCGTAATCTATTTGTTCAAAAGGAATCACCACTAGCCATAATCGAGGGTTGGCTAGAGCCCTAATCAAGACGTGGAGTGTTGTCTTGACGCATACATAACGGGGGATTGCAGGTTTGAGAACTTGATTATACTAGTTCTGCAACTTATGCCCTTTCGGCACCTAAGCTTGATTAAGAGTTAGCCAAAGTGTCAAGCAGCCTATCAAAGAAATTGAGGTTCATCTTAACCATTCTAAAACTAAAAGTAATAATCATTGTACAAAGGAGACGCAATCAAGCATAATACAAATAAATAGTGCAAACAAGAAACTAGCATCGTCTCTAAAAAGAAAAAAATGGCATCTAAAAAATCCTATGCCAAAACTTTAAAGGCTTATTCAATTTTGGGTACGATATTTCTAAATCTAAAATTTTTATCAAAAGACCTAAACTAAGTGAATTCTAATTTTTTAGCTTTTTCGAAAGATTTCTGGTATTTCTTAATTTGCTCAATTTTTTTTACCTCTTATTATTATTATTTAAAAAAAATTTAATTACCAAAAGTAGACTTAGATCGGGTTCCCTTCTCGGGTCAGACTTAGAGCTCGGCTCGAGTATGGCCCAAACATTGAAATCACATGGGCTGAAGACCATGATTCATTTCGTCAATGAAATCGCCTCATGAGTGATTCTGAAGTTACACATTGGCAGATTTCAATGAACCTGTTGAAAATTTGATATAGAAGGATACCTAAATTAAGGGGGAGTAGACCTAACATTAAGCTCACACGTGTAGGGGGGATTGTTTAGATACACGTGTGGGTGTGTTATGTTAGAGAAATCCCACATTAGAGAATTGATATGATGTATAGCATTTAGTATATCCTAATTAGCCGATAACTCATTGGCTTAATCTTTTGAGTGAAGATGGGTCTAACCACATATATTAACGAGCTCGGACTTAGGCTCTTTTTTGGCAATCTCCTTAAACGAAGATATTGGACTTCTGCTATTGGCTCCCAACAAGGCATAAGGGATGCTCCGAGACCACCAAGAGCTCATTACAAGGCCCAAAGCTCGGCTGAAGGCCTACTATATGACATTCAAATGATCTAGACTATGGGGTTCAGCCTATTTATTAGCGCGGATTCAACTCCTAAATGGCTAGACAACCGAGGCTGGCCTAAAGAGATTGAATGCTCACTATCTGAGCATTGCATAGCTTGGACGACGGGCATTCAGACATCTAAGATGCGATTACCCTGACGAGGCATAGGCTAATCCACCATGGATTCGAGACGACAGGCAAGTGATATAACAGTATTATGACCAAAACTGTTACTTGAATTATGAGGACAATGCTACGGACTAAAAATGAGTCATGAACATCCCGATTCGAGCTGATGTATGTGCACTTTGGGGAGACATAAGCTCATCCAAACGGTAATGCAACATAGTGTCGACACTAAGCATAAATCTTAAACAAGGATGGACCGGTCTCATTACCTTGGAAATGCCGGACTCTGAGCGTCATTTAACTCAAACTCAAGCCAAGCACGTGCTCATTCATCTTTGTCTCATGCGCCGGTTTTTTTTTCTTTTAAATTTTTCATAATGATTTTCTTTTAAATGGGAGACAGACTTTGGGAAAAAAAATTAGTTTTCACTATGTCCGAAAGAACAGGTTCAAGGGCCCTCTAGGGTGCCAGTTATCAAACCACAGAGAGGTTGTTTGGCCATCGCCAATTTTCCAATAGAAGGCCATCCTGAAATTCCTTCTTAGGGTCAACAAGCTCTTCCAGGCCCAAGATCCAGATGTTGGCTTCCTAGCAACCCAAAAGTTCTTGTTTTTTAAGAACGTGGAATGGAACCATCTACACCATAGCGCTTCCTTGTCGGAAAACAAGATCCAAATATGCTTTAGCATGGAGGCTTTATTGCAATCTTGGAGCCTCCTAACACCTAGCCCTCCTTCATCCTTTGGAAGGCAAATGTCATCCCAGGCTACCTTAGCACCACCCCTGCCTAGGTCCAAACCTTTCCATAGGAATTGTCTAAATATTTTCTCTATCTGTTCCATCACAGCTGAAGGTAAAACAAAGACACTAGCCCAGTAGGCTTGTATAGCATGAAGAACTGACCTGATAAGCTGAAGCCGGCTAGCAATAGAGAGGAACCGGTGGGTCCAAGACTGAACCCTTGCAGTGATGCGATTGACCAGGGTACAACAATCTGCTTTATTGATTCTCGAAGTGATAATGGGAACCCCCAGGTACCGAACTGGCAGGCTTCCTTCTTGAAAGCCCAACTCCAATAGAATATTATTCCTTAGGACGGGATTGCCACTCGCCAAGAAAATTTCACTCTTGCACGAGTTAGGATGAAGGCCACTCCAAGAGGAAAATATATTTAGAGCTTCCTTAAGGAGAGTCGCCGTAGGAAGGTGCGCCTCACAAAAAAGGAATACATCATCTGCAAAGAAGAGATGTGAAAGACCCACTATCCGTAAGCTATAATATTTCTAATTTATATATGTGAAAGTGAAACCATTTTTTTTTTTTTTTTTTTATCAATCGTCAAATGATAATTTAATCTTTGAGGCCCTTCCTTTTTATTTTTGAAATGCATGATGGTTGGTGCTAAAATTTAGATGTTGGCATGAATATTTGGTGTGTGCCTTTTGTAATTTTTCTATAATTGTGTAATAGATTATGCGGCCGAATTTTGATATTTTAGAGATTTATTTTTTTCTAATTTTTTTTTAATGTAGCAACTAATTTTTTTGAATTCCCGCTTTCCAAGGTGATAATACCTCTTGAACTTTGTATCTCTCTCCAACTATACTAACCAAAAGGCATGTTATAAGATGCCTTGAGACCTTAGAATCACATGACAACTTAGGCTGCGTTTAGCAGTCAGGATAAAATTCAGGATTATGTTTGGTGCTTGCTCAATATAGGATAAAGTCGGATATAAGGGGAATATAGGCCGGATAAAATTATCCTATGGGGGAGGTATGATAAAGGTGGATAAGATTTATATTGTCCAAAAAATGAAAGTTATTTTTCTTGAATAACAAACTTATTAAATTAACAAAATTGAAATTATATTTCAATATAAATAATATTTGAATTCTAATTTAAGAAATTTAAAATTTAAAATTTAAAATTATTTTTTTAATTTAATCTTTTTTAATTTATATATTCAACTTTAATTCTATCTTATAATAAACATTCAATCTATAAATTATATATTTTAGGTATGTTAGTACAGTTTACTATTTGATAAAATTTTATTAAAGAATGGTGAAAGGTAAAAAAAGAAATAATAAAGAAAAAAAATTTAAAAAGAGGAAAAATAAAATAAAAATAAATTGGTGTCACGAGAGATTTTCACCACCTCCATTTATGAAGTTTTAGATTCATTTACAATGATATGACATTTATATTTAAAAAATGTATATGATATGATGTGAATATATCTGACTTTAATACTATGATTTACCAAACAATGAATAGGATATAGAAAAATCCCAAGATTTCATATCTTATCCTATTCAGTCTTATCCTGATTAGAATAAATGAATAGGATGACTAAACGTAATCTTAGGGTTTTATCTGTGGAGCGGGTAGGCTTTTTGTCTACAGTTTCTTTTCATGCCAAACATCCACTCTCTCTTGCTCCCTTTTTGGTTGTCATACGAAATAGATTGGATATGAATTCAATTGCGTTCACTCAAAATTTAAATAATAGATTCAGGGACCAATGAGCACTCATCACATGGCAATCGCGGAGAAGCCTCGCTAGAATGTAGAGTAATAATCTTGTAGAATCATGTCCCCTATCAATACAATATAATTGGTTGAAATTGAAAACTCATATTTTGACGCGAGTATAGTTTTCATGTTAAATTTTTTAGGATACTCACTATAATCTTGTCATAATGATCAACTCAACGCATTCTTTCATCAACTTTTCTAACATCCTATCCTCTGTTTCCGATTAAATCAAGTTTTTATTTTCCTTTATTGTATCTTGTATTAAGTGCTCTGGGTCATGAGGATTGATCTGTCACCCGCAAATCTTGATCCTATGGAGCTTTCTAAAAAGATCACCAGACAATAAGGCTCCGTTCGTTTCACGGAAAATGACTTCCAAGAAAATGTTTTCCAAATTTTTCGGTATTCGTTTCATGGAAAATCAACTATTCAAGGAAAACATTTTCCATCAATGGAAAAAACTACCTTCAAAGATGAGGAAAATGTTTTTGACTTTTGAAAAGTGGAAAACATTTTCCATAACTTCTTCCACCTTATATCTTTACACCAACACATTTTTGTTTTATTTTTATGCTTTTTTTTTCTTTTTTTTCCTTTTCTTTTCTTTCTTTCCTTTTCATCTTTCTTCCTTAGCTTGGCTGGTGGCTGGCCCTGACGGCGATCGGCGACTGGCCGTGGCCGTGAGCCAACTCGAGCTTCACCCCAGGCCAGCCCGACGAGCTTGGGCCTCGCCGGCTTGGGGCGGAGCTCTGGCCTCGCTAAATTCGGCGAGCTGGGTGGGGCTCGGGCCTCACCGGCTGAACCGGCGTCAATTCTTCCCCCTTCCATGAAGGCACGCTCGCTTTCAATGCCGCATTCTCTTAGCCACCAGCCTATGCTCCTCTCTTTGTTGTAGGTTGTGCTTGAGCGTGTCTTTGTTGTAGGGCTGGGCTACATTTGTTTTCGTTTTGTTTTTTGTTTTTTGTTTTTCTGTTTTTTTATTATTTATTTGTTGTTTTTATTATTTGTTTTGTTATCCGAAAAAGGAAATATAAAAGAAATTAAGGCCTAATTAATAACCTAATCAAAATTTAGGTGTCAACAGGAACTCAACGTGCCGACATGGAAGTTTCTTGACCCTTGACGTGGGCCCCACTAGAAGAGACGTGAACTCGTGAAAGTCTCAAAATCGAATGGTAGTGTTTGCATTTTCCCATAATCCATTTTAGCTAGTCAATCGTGTGTGGGGGATTGGCAATTTGGCATTTCATATTTAACAACGTATTGTATTATCATCTAGGATATCACATATTTTGTTTAATAGTGAAATATGAGCTACTTGCTACTATTGAGAATATTTATTACTTTCAAAAGTAAAGGAATTGCACAATTTAGTTGTCCCAAAAGTGACCATTACACGCTAATTTTCTAGCTAGATTCTAATACTGTTGATATCGTAATGGAGCAAGGAGAATACTCGTCTTGGTAGTGTGAACGAAGGCTTGGCTCTTTCTTTTTATTTTCAAGAATATTGTTAGACACTTATTAACATTTGATTCGACAACTTTTGAGATTAAAACATAGCGATACATCCAATTAATTAACTAAGAATGATGTAGACTACTTCCTATGGCGAAGTAATAGTCTTTACATATTCCCAAGGGGATGAGATGAGTGTCTTCCAGAACCTTAAATATTGCTACGTAAACTTCTATTCCTAAGTATCGTTTCATGGGTCATGGTCAGCCAAACTAACGTGGGATTTCCAAATTGTTAGAAATCATGTCACTCATGCATGTGCTATTAGAGCACTCGCTTGACTTTCTTAATATACCGTGGTATTCTGAGTGCTATGACTAGAAGGACAAATTTAAGTTGTGCCCTGTTTTGTTTATAGATAGCTTACATACAAAAAAGTTTACGACATGTGCTATGTAGGATTAATGATAGATGGAGCAAAATGGTTGGTAAAGAACACAGACCTTAAACTCAATGGAGGGATTTGTCCCTCTTTATGGTTTTGATGCAATCTTAGTGAGAATTTATTTATTTATTTTGTCTATGGTGGTTTGCTTCATTGTCATCTTATCATCGCCTTTTATCATGAGTCATTGATTCGTATTGTATGTCATGATGTTTCCTAATCGTTAATCAAAAATCATGTTAGGATATATTTCTCTATTAGGGAGCTACATTTTCTACTACCACCAATTTTTCACTTGTAACTTCACCGCAAACAATTGTTATTTTTCATAGGCATGGTGAGAAATGCATACTTTCATCTTGCTTTATTTTCTCCTTGAAAACACAAGAGTCATAGTATGTAGCTATAATAATTGTCAACATGAACACATGACATTCAAATGATCCTAAAACTATGCATGTATAAGAAAATGCTCAAGCATATGTTACCGTTAGGCTTTTGAGAAATAGTGCAACTTGATAATCTATTTTCTTTCTCTTTTTGCAACTTGTAGATTATTACATGTTTGACATTGACATGCAATCTTACATGATGCAGTCTATGCCATATAATGCATTTATTGATCACATGTATATTGATTCATGCAAGGATTTGATTCCATCTCATCTCATCTTCCTCGAAAGCAAGGTAAGAAATTGATTTAAGGTATGACAAATTTCCCCACTAGAGTTAAGAATGACCATGTTTCATTGTTCAATTGCCATCTTAGACCTAAACTGGTGTTGGTGACTTTGCCTAGATTTCACATTGTTCCATTTTTGTATGAAGCTCTCTCTAGGCTCAAGAAATCGACACTTTGATAAAGCTGCAGAAAATAATTCTTGTTGAGGGCTTGAAACTCAAAAGATGTACCCGCAGGAGTGTATATAATCCATTTATGCCTTTGAGATTGCTTGGTGTAAAAAAATCACCTATAAGATGAATCCTTATTGTTCTTTTTCAAGGGAATTAATTTGATAGAAATTGTTTTTTCTATGATCATCATTATCATCATCACAAGAGATTAACTTGTCCCTGATTGGTTATCAAAGAGGTGTCAATTGAAGATTCATTTGTTGTTTTTGTGACTTTGCATAGAGCACTACTTTCGGAATTTTGAACCAATTGGAGCAGATCAAGTCATTACATATAATGCTTGTGCATGATCCCATCAAGTAAACATGGGGTTCATGAATGGATTAGGCTTTTCTGAATGTTTGGGTACAAGCACAATTTGGTCCCTTTATCCACGAGGTTTTATATTGAGTACAAAATGGCATTTTTAGAAATAAAGGAGGAAAAGTGGCGATGAAGTAAAAAGGGAGGATAGTATATAGTATTTTCTCTTTTAAAAATCTACAGTTCAGACCTCAAAGTCTAACATGATCAAGGAAAAATCTAAACAAATTAGACAACCAAAATGACTATGTCTTAAATATCTCATCGTGCAAAATATACAGTAATCATATTTTGAAGCCAGAAGGTGGAAATATGTACAAAGATATATTTAGCATGATTTTATATATCTTTTGATCAAAAGTAAGAAAATGAAATATGGCAGAATTATCCAGAGGTATTTTCTTAGAAAAATACCAATATTGACTTACACTTACTATCTGCTGGGAATTGTTAATGACGATTCATCAAAGGAAAAGGCCACATATAAGAAAGCTGATTGAGCTGAGCTGATTGTCCCCTCCATCTAGAATAAAAGTTTCCACAACGACTTATATTTTTGTCCTCCTATCAAATAGATACTATTACTAGAAAATGGGTATTATCAATCGTTGAAATATCTCCCTCTCAATCGATTTATATGTGTTGCATACTATGTGTTCGGTCCATCAACTTTTTTAGAGGGTTTCATACGTTTAGAGCCCATCTTAGTTTCCAAAAAATGATTGGTTGGTGGGTTATTCCATTGTTTTGTGTCTATGTAAATATGCCCCATCAATCGCAGGAGAAGAAAAGCTCGCTTCCATTTGTCTTGGGGCTTTATAAACATAACAATTTTTGGGCTATTGTTAAAATAACGGTTTATTGTGAGTCGCAAATACTTAAAGAAATGGATCCCTAACGATTTTTAATTATTTGTTATTTATTTTTTGTAGTCCAAAATAGGCTGTTATTATCCTAGTAGATGAAAGATTGTCCTATGATGTTGGGTCATATGCCATATTTTGGGTTGTCCCAACTACTGTATTTTGACACCCCCAAAGAAATCGACAAAAGCAAATGGATTTCTCTTACATTATTCGTCTGGAATTTCAATGTTATTCTGTTTCTGAAGTCAGAAGATTGGGTTTTGTAAATTTTAAATGTTTGGCTCGTGCATAAGAAAGAATTGAAAAGGTCAGACAGGTGTTCCAAAGACAACTTCTTGTTACTTATGCTTCTGGGCATGTAATTAATATATCATGTATGACCTTAGGATATAGAATCTGCCTCATGTTTGCTCAGCTCAGCTCTGGCAAAGAACGAACAACAATTTTGCTGTATTACTTTTTGGACAAAGACAAAATAATTCAACTAAAAGAAAATACTATGCCGTTAGCCCAGATGATTATCCAAAAGATAAACCAAAAAATGAAACATTAATTTATTGGCAGTTGATTTGGGCTTCGACCGACAAAATAAAATAAAATTTGGGCTTCGTAATTGCAGTCAGAGCTATTATTTTCAGTCATTCAATTAAATAATGTCCATGTTTCAATCCTAGGCTTACTTAACATATCATTTTATTCCAGCGCGCATGTGCAAATGAGTAGAGTAACAAGAAAGAAAACAAACTATACATACTACTTTCCGAAGAGAAGCATTGCTTCATCTCAATTTGTGGCGATCTTTGGCAGGGTTTAGTTTACAATAAAATCAAATGAGGAGGAAGAGGAGGATGTAGAGGCATTATTACAAAAATTGAGATCCTTAGTAAATCTTCTTTAGATGAAATTGTCACTTTCTTTTTTCTTGATATCACTATAAGATGTATGTCGGTGCTAACCAAATTGGACCGCTCAAATCAAGTGTAAGCAAATATTATAAATAGTTGTTTGAACTACGATTTTTCTAAATTTTAGAGAGTAGATTTACACCTTAAGTTAATTAATTGTAAACGATAGACCAATCAACAATCGAATTGTGGACTCACATTAAGCAACACAACCGAGTATACTTTCCATTTTTACTTTTCTTTTTCAATGCCTTCTGAAAGCTTAACCATCCATCATTTAATCTTAATCTCGTATCACAACCACAAATTGACATCAAAGATACTAGATCTACAATTGTTTGACTCATTTGCCATGGTCACTAGCCTCAACCTTGGAAGGTGGAAGGCTTCAATAAGAGATGATAACCTCACATCGATGGCGGAGGGAGAGAAGGATGCCATATCTTTGGTGGCAAGGTAGACACAGTGGCCTTGCTGCTCAATTGCAGAGCAATGTGAAAAGAGGAAATGGCCAAAAGAAAAAAAAAAAAAAGAAGAAGGAATAGTCACCTAAAATAGATCTCAACCTTTCAAAATTACCAAAACACGATCAGTATTTGTAGATGTGACAAAAACCGTCCCATCCCAATAGAAAATTTGCCCGACCTGATAAAAAATTGAAAGCCCTAAGAATTCTTTTCGACGAAATCCAAATAAAAATCACCAAATCATTGGAAAAGAGTGACTACACTTCAATAAATTCATTACTTTTATTTCGTCAGACACTTCGCTTTTCTAAAATCTTTACTAAAAGCAAAAGCCCGATTCTTCATTTTACTCCAATTTGAATTGGTTTTTGGCTGGATTGTCTTTTGATCCAATTTGATAATGGGGTTCCAACTGAACTGTACGTGCAAAACATTTAGCTAACCGAGCCAATCAAGGGGTTGGTGGCTGATGGCATGATGACTTGATCCCACGGGCTTTGGTGATCATTTTCGCAAAGCCCGGTCTGGAGGCAGTTGCGACGGCGGGGGCGAGCTGGTGGCTGGATCTCAATAGTGAGAGAGAGTCGTCAAGGAAAAAAACTGTAGGGCTAAAGTTCTTGGTGGGGAACTAATCGGATTTGTTGAGGTCCAAAACAAATTAGACGTATCAATATTTGATGAAAGAGATAGCAAATGGGTACATAAATGGGTATAGTAGATTTGTGCCCATCTGATCCAGCTTTCAAAATATTTAAGAGAGACTTCAATGAATCCGCTTGCACATGTATAGCATAGGATAGTACAAGCCATATCATTGTCATCATAAGAATCACAAACGACATCAATCCTATATCCTAAACGAATACAACAAGTACACACATATATATATATAGGTCAAGAGCGATTTAGCAAAGTAACACAATTACATGAGCAGTATAAACATACTAGTGACAACCTCTAATGGACGTTGCCGCAATCTCTGCTTCCACTGGCCGCACTAGCAAATATGGTACCTGTCGTTGTTGCACCAGAAGATCCCACATCGGACACTTGGTTTTCTTCTTCTTGCTACCTCCAAAGCAAGAGCATCCCATTATTTTTTCTTAGTTCACAACTTGCAAGTTGCGACCGTCGCCCAAAAAACCACTCTAGAACTATATGCTTATTAATATTGTTTTTTCCCTTCATATTTAAGGAATCTTACTTTATGGGAGTACGAGACAAGGATATCCCACCAAGTAAAAATTTTCAATTTCAAAATTTTCAAGAAAGCCAGTTGATTTCTTGAAATCAATTGTGGTGAAGGAGCCATGAAGTAAAACTTTTCAATTTCAAAATTTTCAAGAAAGTCGGTTGATTTCTTGAAATCAAGTGTGGTGAAGGAGCCACGCTTGTTTTTTTAAAGACTAATGGTTTGTTAGCTCATCAATTTCCTAACAAAGAGGATCGATACCTATATATTATCGGAAAATACCATTTATAGTAGTACCAAAAGAAATATTGACGAAATATGGCATGTGGTTAGGCAATCTGATCTTTTGATAGATGGACTATATTGAGATTACTTGGTGGTACTTTACTTGCATAAAAAGTGTGTGGAACAGGGTCTAGATGGCGGTGAATTTTAGAAATTTGAGTGCGGTGGAAAGTAATTGCTTTAAAACAAGATTAAATTGGCTAGAAATGTGTGGAATTGAAATACATGATAGGAAGGTACAGAGAAATGTAAATGGGCAAGGAATTGAAAAATGTAAGGAAAATATAAAATAGAAAGCTCTTACAAAGTGTGTTCCCACATGTGTTTTCTCTACTTCAAGTCTTGGGTTTTTTCTATGCTATTCTCACATAATTCTCTAAATTTCAATTTTGTCTTGAAATGAAATTTTTTTATCTAAAAAAAAAAATTTTAAATTTTACTATAGTCCCAAATATGCCCATGGATTTAAAAAAATCTCCACTAATTTCTTCGAAATTATTGGTATCATAACCAATTAGAGGTTTGTTATTAGAGGAGGCATCTTCATCAATACCCCTCACATTCATATAGAACAACAATAGCCTCTTAATATTAGTAATCTTGATGAAACTAGTGAAGGCATGAGCAGATTTGAGACTAGTATAAAAGTTGGGGATTTTTTTATAAGAAAATTTTGGATCTTAATTGGAATTAAATCTAAAGTTGAGGGAGAAAGCACTACACTAGCATGACCACATTGTTGCTTCCTATGAGTAATTGTGCAATTTGGGCCATCCATTTCGTTTTTGTACAATGGGCAACTAGACGTAAATTTGCTATGGGAAACCATCAGGAGCTCACACTAAGATTTCTTGTTCGAAAATTCTCTCTTATTTCTTCCAAATTTCTCTTCATTTTCTCTCTAGATTAATTGACGTTGAAAATCATCTCCATCATTAGGAATTGTAGCTCTGTTTCCAAATATAGCTACGGCGATTTGGAGTTGCAATTGTCACTATTTTTTTTTTTTTTTTTTTTTTTTTGCTAAAGAGTTTGTGTCATCATTTAGATAGTTTTAATTGCCTTCCCAATGTCCTTAGTTATTGCCACCACCATTTCTCGATTTTCCAAAGCCATGCCTTCAAATCTCTCTTCTCCCCTATCTCACGACTAAGAGATTCACAAAGACTATGACGTTCGAGTGATATTGATTTGGAAATTTGCTATCATTAAAATGAGCTGATAATTTAAGTTCACTTTAACATCATTGTGATAGTTTGAAAGGAAATTTTGCTTCAAAACTTGCTTGTACACTCAATGACCGAACCACACACGAGATGTTTGATGAAATGTAAAAATCAGATTTGTATCAACTTGTCTCCAATTTTTTATTACTTGAGAGTGTTTCTGCATGCATTATCTCTTTTGTTCCTTTTTGCTCCGTGTCCTTATATTTTCTTTATGATTATCTATGGTAATGTCATTAAGTACCTGAATTTGCCTTGTTAGTTCTTTGCATCCTACCAATCTTCTGCAATATTGAGGCATCATTGTCGGAAAGGCCAGTGAACGAAGATGGTTATCTTGTGGAGGTTCAAGATGGATGGTGGCCGGATAAGAGGCACTTAATCTCGTATTTTCCAAGGAAGCCGATGGTAGGCTGAATGTTAATTTTTCTAGCTTTTGCTTAGAATTTATGAATGAATTGGATATGTTAGATTCTAGGAACAATGAAATGTTGAAGAAGACAAACACAAGGCATCCAGAGGAAAGAAATGAAAATAAGAAAGATATGTAAAATGAATAATAAAAGAGAGGGAAACTGATAAAGATGTGTTCAGTAAAGATAATAAAAAATGGGCTTAGTTGTTGACACCTCAATTTTTATTATGTTTATTAATAAAGTTTTTATTTATTTTGTCTTTTTCGAAATAATAAGCAAATAACAAAAAACCGAAAAAAACAATAAAAACAAGAAAAAAAAAACAAAAATTGGCAGCCCCCCTCTTTTTCTCCCTCTCGCCGCCCAAGCCCAGTTTTTCTTTTCTTCTCGGCCCGGCCCCTCACTTTCTTCTTCTTCCTTCTTCTTCTTCCTTGCACCTTCCTTCTCCGCCTCCGTACTTCACGCGCACGAAGACGACGATGCACATGAAGGACGGCCTACGGCCGAGGAGAGTAGGCCGACGTCGGCCGGAGAAGATAAGATCACGAGCGCCATCAATGCCAAGCATGCTTCGCTGGATGAGCTCGGATGGGACGCCGGTTCAGCCGAGGAGAACCGCTCGGCGCGCGAAGGGGACCGGCGGTCGAAGCTCCGTCGACCGGATTTCGTCGCCTATAAATAGAGGAGCACCTCCGTCGACGATCGGCATCGCAAGCTCGGAGATCCTTCACTGAGAGACATCGGGAAGGATTGAAGGGCGAGCGAGGGAGAGAGCTCGAGTCGCGAGCTCAGCCCACCCTCCACCGAGAGACTTCGGGAAGGCAGCGGCAAGCGACCTCGAGAAGGTCGATCCGGCCGGTGGAGGCTCGGATCGGCCGAGTGAGAGAAGATCGAGGCCGAGGAAGGTCCGGCCGAGGTCTACGCCGCAGATCTGGTTCCCTTTTTTGCTGTTGTGGTTGCCGCCGAACGCCGTTCGCCTCGGCCAAGTCCCGACGCCGTTGCCTCGAAGGGTTTGTTGTCGTGTTTCCCCACCCGCGAAGCCGTTGCCGTGATCGATCCGCCCGGCCGTGGCGGACGGGAAGCCGGGTTGCCGCCGTCGTTGCCTAGTCTCGCCGTCACCGTCATTGTTCGCCGCGACCTCCACCATCGCGAACCGTCCTCCCGCCGTCGCCGTTCCTGTTCAAGAAAAGGTAAAAAAAGGCCGTTTTCCATTGACCTAGCCGTCGTCGCCGTCACCGTTGTCGTCGCCGTCGTAGTCACCGCCGCCGTTGTCACCTTCGTCGCCGCCGTTGTCACCTTCGTCGTCGCCGTCGTAGTCGCCGTCGCCGCCAAGCACCTCGGTTCCCCCTTCGGGCGCCGCGGATTCGCAAACCCTAGGGTTTGCGATTTCCGGTCGTCCGGTGGATCCGGATCTCGGAATCGGGTAGGGTTCCGCGAGATTCGGGGGCGGCGGAGTCGGGTCGCGGTCGGGTCGGATCCGGGTAGGGTTCGCGGGGAGTCGGGTCGTGGAGCGGACTGTCGGGCCAGGTTGTCGGGTCGGGCGGGTGTCCCTGAACACCGGCCACGACGCCGTTTTAGGTTTGTTTGGTTTGTTTTTTTTTTTTTTTTTTTTTTTTTTAAAAGAGGAAAAAATCTGAGTCGGGCCCGCAACGCGGGCCCGTCCGCATTTTGGGTCGCCGACCCGGGTCGGACCCAACCCGCGGATCCGACCCGGGTCAGTTTTTATTATTATTTTAATATAAAAATATTATTTTAAATAAATAAATAATAAATATTTTATTTTATTTTTTTTTAAAAAAAATCAAAAATATCCAAAAAATATTTTAATTCCAGAAAACCGAAAATGTTTTAATTTCCAGAAAATCGAAAAATAATAAAAAATGATAAAAGTATTTTATTTTAAAAAAAAATCAAAAAATCAAAAAATGTTTTATTTTCCAAAAAATGTCAAAAATCCAAAAAAAGCCAAAAATTCATGAAAAAGCCAAAAATGTCAAAAATTTCAGAAAAAGCCAAAAAAGACTTGTATTTTCCCAAAAATCCCAAAAAATCCCTTTGATGTCCAAAAAATTAGAAAATGACTCAAAAATGTTTTTCCTCCAAAAAATGCATGGAAAATCCCTCGAACATCCAAAAAACCTCGGGGTTTAAACAAGATTAGGTACCGAAAGGGCATTAGTGATTAACTAGTGTAATCAAGTCCCCGATCCTAATTTCTCTGGTTGCGCAGAGTGAGTATTTCTCCGATACTTCACTTGGGTTTCTAATCAACCCACCCCAAATCGATTAGTGGCGACTCCATTTTAAAATTGATTTACAGGTTAAAAACTTGAACCATTAAGTTGCGGGTGGTGGACACGGGAGAGTCCGGGCATAACTAATTTCAGCCGAGCCATTAGCCTCTTTAGGCGCCCGTACCCGATTGCGGGCGCCGGAAAAAAAGAGGTCGCGACAGCTTGGCGACTCCGCTGGGGACTTTGAGGACTTAGGCCATTTTATCTTTGTTTAAATGCTTTGCTGACTTGGATTTTTTTCTTATGCAGGGTAATAGTCTAAAGTTTTTTATTCTGTGAAAATAAAATGTTTTGTGATTATAAACTGCTGTGCATCCTTAAAATGTTTTAGCACTACACATGGCACACACAACCCGGCCGCCGGACCTGGGCCGCCATAGGATTTCTAGGATGGTGTTAAGAAAGATACGACCTCGAACGCGAGACTGCGATGTAGAGGTTGCCTTTCTTTCCCCGAATTTCTTAGCCGAGGTTAAGAGGGTATCTTTGCTAACGCGAGACTGCGATGGGCGGATACCTTTTTAATTTCATCAAGCCTTCGAGTTAGAAATCGAGCCACACGTCCCATGCGCATGTCTTTGTGCTTGCCATTTTTCTTTAAAAGCAAAGTGATTTCTTTACTTTTACTCAGTCTTTTATTTGGCCCATGGCAATGTAGGATAAAATTTTCAAGTCCCGGTTTATATGTGATGGGGAAAGACGATATCCAGTTCATTCTGCTCCCAAGACGGAGCTCTTCGGATGGTGGGGTCAATTAGATCGGTTTGCCCGGGGAGCGTGTGAAGGCCAAAATTGGTCATCTCCTATCGTTGATCCAAATCACTGTTCGTCCGAAGTCATACAAGCCATGGCACATTTTTGGTGCCCGAAGACAATTACTTTTATATTCGGTAGGTTTGAGCTAACCCCAACCCTGGAAGAATACAACATCATCACTGGAATGCCTCTTGAGAAAAAGCTTGTCAAGCCATCGATAGGCGCCCTCCCATGGCGCAGGTTAGCACGACTTTTAGGAACTGAAATCCATGTCATGAGACAAATTCTTGAAGGCAACCATAATACTTGCCCACTAGAATTTATGAATGCCTGTTTCCAAAATCAGCCTATGACCCAGAAAAGTGAGATTTTCCTCCTAGCCTTTTTCGGACTCATCATCTTCCCCCATCAAAGAAATGCCATAACTCCCAAGATGGCATGGATAGTTGATCAGATCTTAAGAGGGGGGAATTATGTCAACATGATTTTAACTGAAACATTCTTGTCTTTTAATCGTTTTAAAGACAACTCGGAGAAAATCATGCGAGCCTCTCCTGAAATTTTACAAGTCTGGTTCTTTTCTCACCTAAGCGAATTTCGAGACTTCATGCGATCGCCCGAAACAAACGCTTTTGAAAATCCATTACAAAAATTTATGGTTTTAGGACCGTACATTCCCAATCAAAGCTGTTTAAATTGGGTAAGCTTCCTAAGAGACCCGGCTCCGAGGCATTCCAATGGTGTGCTGGTTGGTTCCATGAAAAGAGGGCTCGCTTTGCTTACATGCGCACCCGCCCAATTCCGTTGCTCGGTCTCACCGGCGCCATTCCCTACTACCCGTTGAGAGTGCTAGTATGAACAAAATAAAGGAGTTAGGGAAGAGAATAAGAACACAATATTTATAGTGGTTCGGCTTAATCCAAGCCTACATCCACTCTCCCACGCTAAATGACCTTCTTGGCTGGATTCCACTATGCAATCAACAAGAGATTACAACTTCGAGTGCAAACACTTAGTAGTAGATCACACTATCTCACTAAGACACTCTTTTGATATTTCTCTCACGATTACAAACGTTTAAGCTCTCCAAAGACAAGTATATGATCGAAGGTCGCTCAGACTTTGGAATTATAAATTCTACGCTCCGTCTCTTACTTGCTCATCGGTCCATAATCTCCTTAAATACTCCTCCACTTCCAAACTAGCCGTTGGACAGCATCCCGGAGAATCGTCTTCCAATATACCCATTGGACAGCTCGTATCTAGAAGATTAGGTAGCCGTTGAGTGACAAAGGTAGAATCCCAAATTGATTCCGATCGCCCATACAAACGAAATCTTGGTTTCCATAAGTAAAGCTTCTTCGTATATAAAGTTCTTGTCTTCAATCAAATCAATCTTGATGTGGAATCCAAACCAGATCACTAGCCGTTATAAGATTGGGCTTGAGTTACGATTCATCGTAATCTGGATGTAAAGTACGAGTCTTTAGACTTTACGATATGAGTCTCTAGACTTTACAATGCGGGTCTCTAGACTTTACAATCTGGGTCTCTAGACTTTAAGTCTTGAGTCTAACAGTCTTCGAGACTTTGAGTCTTGAGTCGACGGTCTTCGGACTTTGAGTCTTGAGTCGCGGTCTTCGAACTTTGACACGAAGTCTGGAAATCTTCATAATATACTTTGGACATATGTTACGTTCAGTCTTCGGTCATCTTCTGACTTTGATAAAATCCTTTAGATGTTTTATCATCTGCATGGTCTATTACTCAACCATCAAACATGTTAGTAGCCTTTGATTTATTTTGTCATCTTCAAAACATCATAAGGGATTTCCCTAACAATCTCCCCTTTTTGATGATGACAAAACAATCTCTGAATATGCAGATTTGTAAACATACTTTTAAATCAAAGGATATCAGAAGATAGAAAATAAATTGAGCATAACAATATATAGAAAAATAATCGCAGCTCAATATTATGCCATAGATAATATAATATCAACCAATCAGCACATATGCATATTCATATATTCTCCCCCTTTTTGTCATAATCAAAAAGCGATAATAATGGATTCACGTAGAGAATGATAACAAATATTTTGCATGAATCACAATTTCCAAAAATCAGCTTTTATCGAATATTAAAGATATGCAATATAGCTCACTTCGATTATATCAGCAAATATCCAATAAAAATCACCGATGCATCATGAAATTCACGTACACTTTTTGTCATAATAAAATGATAATATCAATAAGAGTTTGTTAATGACAAAAGGTAATATAAGATGCACTAACCGGATTTTTATAATAAATACTGACACATTTACCTTTCCTTCCATTCATAATAAGATCACGATCGATTCAAAAAGATTCTTCCAAAATTAATCAAAGCTCCCCCTCAATTTGTTGCCTTTTTGAGATGATCACGATTCTTTTCCTTTTCTTTTGGATTTGATTTCTCCCCCTGGATAGAATATATCTTCAATTGTCGCAGGAGATATTTGCTGATTGCACCAAAGTTTGCGTAGATTCACAATCATCATTCCCTTAAAGAATTTCCTGCAACTCATTTCCCTTTTTGGTATCCATCAATTTGGATCCTTCCTTGACGTTAGAGTAAAATATAAAACCTCCATAATCAAATATTCTTTCTTAATTCATCGTAACAGAGTATTCAAAGAAAGAATATTATGCACAATGATATTTGAAAAAATAAATTCTCACTTAGTTATAGTGCGATAAAAACAGGGAGAATAAAATTTTTGAATATCTAAGAATATCTTGCATCATCACGTAAAACGGATTTTCACTTTGCAGAATATGATTAAATCTGAGAGTATAAAATTAGACAAAATAATCCGAATTATTTCAAATAATTGTACGTACTAAATCAAATCTCAACTCACAAATCACAAAAAATAAATCATACGATTCTTTCTTCCATAAAGCAAAATATGATCATTATAAAATCTCAATTAACCAAGGATATATCGAATATCAAGCATAATGAGAAATTGAGAATAAAAAATTCCTTACCAAATCCTCTTTCTTCTTTATATCCTGCAAGAATAACTTATCTTTTCTTTGGTACCCATTTTTTCTTGATAGGTCTCCAGACTTTAGGACAATCCTCGATTTCTTCATCGGATTCCGAGTCTGTGTCTAAGTCAGACTCTAATTCGAGTCTATGTCGAGTTAGACTCGATTTCGAGTACGTATGCGAGTGAGACTCGATTCTCGAGTACGTATCGAGTGAGACTCAGATTCTGAATGTGCCGTCAAGCATATATTTTCTTGCTCATCATCTTCTTTCATGATTCTTTTCTGGCCATTCTGCTTGTATTGATTTCTTCCATCGAATTTCCTTCCATTCCTACTCAGTTTTTTAAATTTCTTGACCATAAAGGCAAGTTCTTCATCGTCCAAGTCATTTTCTGAGTCTGTTTCATCAAAAACAGTATTAGATATTAAAGCAATGGACTTTTTACCTTCAGGATCTTCGTCGTTGAGTTGTTCAACTTCATAGGATTGAAGAGTGCCAATCAATTCATCAACGGAGAGTGGCATAATCCTCTGAGTCTCCCGGATTGAGGTCTTGACATGATTCCAATCTTTTGAGAGACCTCGCAAAAGTTTGTTGACCTTCATTTGGGAAGAAATTGGATGACCTTGATATGCCAAACCGTTTACAATTTCAGTAAAACGATCGAACATATCTCCAATCGACTCTCCTTGCTTCATCTTGAAGGATTCATAATTGCCGAGCAAGAAGTTTACTTTTGTCTCTTTTACACGATCGGTCCCTTCATATGTAACATGAAGTTTATCCCAAACTTCTTTTGCTGTTTCACATGAAGAGATTCTGTTATATTCAGCAAGAGATAAAGCACAATATAAAGAATAAATTGCTTTCGCATCAAAAGCTTCTCTTTTGGACATCTCCGTCCGAGACATAGGAGCGGGGGTTTGCTTTCTTTGTCTTTGCCATTCTTATTTGATGTAAACGTAGCAATGGGGTTGATTCCTCTTTCCACAACATCCCATTGTAAGAGATCTCTCGGATCTTAGGAATGCTTTCATTTTGTTCTTCCATACGTCGTATTCCTTTCCATCAAAATATGGTGGCCTTGTGTTGCTTTGCCCTTCCATAAGTCCTGGTGCCAACATACTAGCCATAAAGAATCTTTAGCTCAAAAGTAAAAACACTTTTATAAACCGAGCACCTGGCTCTGATACCAATTGAGAGTGCTAGTATGAACAAAATAAAGGAGTTAGGGAAGAGAATAAGAACACAATATTTATAGTGGTTCGGCTTAATCCAAGCCTACATCCACTCTCCCACGCTAATGACCTTCTTGGCTGGATTCCACTATGCAATCAACAAGAGATTACAACCGAGTGCAAACACTTAGTAGTAGATCACACTATCTCACTAAGACACTCTTTTGATATTTCTCTCACGATTACAAACGTTTAAGCTCTCCAAAGACAAGTATATGATCGAAGGTCGCTCGGACTTTGGAATTATAAATTCTACGCTCCGTCTCTTACTTGCTCATCGGTCCATAATCTCCTTAAATACTCCTCCACTTCCAAACTAGCCGTTGGACAGCATCCGGAGAATCGTCTTCCAATATACCCATTGGACAGCTCTGTATCTAGAAGATTAGGTAGCCGTTGAGTGACAAAGGTAGAATCCCAAATTGATTCCGATCGCCCATACAAACGAAATCTTGGTTTCCATAAGTAAAGCTTCTTCGTATATAAAGTTCTTGTCTTCAATCAAATCAATCTTGATGTGGAATCCAAACCAGATCACTAGCCGTTATAAGATTGGGCTTGAGTTACGATTCATCGTAATCTGGATGTAAAGTCCGAGTCTTTAGACTTTACGATATGAGTCTCTAGACTTTACAACTGGGTCTCTAGACTTTACAATCTGGGTCTCTAGACTTTAAGTCTTGAGTCTAACGGTCTTCGACTTTGAGTCTTGAGTCGGCCGGTCTTCGGACTTTGAGTCTTGAGTCGCGGTCTTCGACTTTGACACGAAGTCTGGAAATCTTCATAATATACTTTGGACATATGTTACGTTCAGTCTTCCGGGGTCATCTTCGACTTTGATAAAATCCTTTAGATGTTTTATCATCTGCATGGTCTATTACTCAACCATCAAACATGTTAGTAGCCTTTGATTTATTTTGTCATCTTCAAAACATCATAAGGGATTTCCCTAACACCCGTATCGGGTAGCACGGCAATATGGAGCCCTTCAGGAGATCCCACCGCCTTTCAAGATGATGGTCCCTCCAGTTCTTTTCGACACGAGTCATGACTATGAATTTGAAATTTCTACCGTTGAGGAAACCTGGGACAAGTGCCATCGCAAAAGGATTGTGATACTCCGAAGGGCTTGAGGGAGAAGAAAAAGCCCACCACGCCTCAATGTCCTACATCCACAACCATTGTATCCCGACAAGGTGGAAGCCATCGTTCCTCGCTCAATCGAGAGAGTAGCCCGCACGAGCAAGCGAGCTCATGGAGAGGGATTTGGGAATGGATCGGATACACACCTCGAGCCGCCCCAAGGAAGCGGGCATCCTCGCAAGAGCAAGGCTCCCGTCGCATATAAATTGGGAATCATGTGCCCCTTAGTGTAAATAGTGTGAAAGTTTTGTCCCATTGTTTAGGGACTTTTGTTTAATATCTAGTATTTTATTCTGTCATTTCAATTTCAAGTTCTAGATGTTAAAAGTCTGCGGTCTATAAAATCCTCTTTTGATGAATGAAAAAAGCGAGTTAGACCATTGCCATGGGTCAATTTTTGTTTACTCTCGTGCTCATTCATTATTTTCATAACGACAGGTAATTATGAATCGTCGGCCACCACTCGTCCGTGAATGGCCTCATCCAATAGGGGTTGATCAGAATGATGTACGAAATCGCCTCATTAACATTGAAGATGGCGTAGGACAAATGTCCATTGTCCTTCAACAACTCTCAAGACAAATGGAATCCACTCAAGTCGAACCCAACTCTGTAGTTGCCTTAAGCACTGTCATGACGCCCGTAAATTTACCAGAAAATAGCCGGTATCATGGGCAATTTGAAAGGATCATGAAAAAGTTAAACCAGCTGCAGGGGCAGAATCCCATGGACCTTTCCAATTATGCCGGTATTGAGATTCCTGAAAAACTCAAAGCACCTGAATGCGAAAGGTATGCTGATACCTCACGCCCAGAGGCCTACTTACAGGCCTACCTGGTCCGAAGGATGATTCAATTGTACCAATCAAACTTGATCGGCCCCGCCTTGCGATGGTACATTGTCAGGAAGATTAGTCCCCTTAAAACCTGGAGGGAATTAACTCATGTCTTTCACCAAGAGTATAATATTGACATCACCCCTAACATCACCTCGCCTTACGAAGAGCCGATGATCGCAGAGCACGATGAGTCGTTAGTTGCCGAAATAGGAGAGAAGCGTATCAATGAAGCATTGCATAATAAATGGGCAGCTAAGCAAAGCATCCGTTACTCTTTGGAAAATTTTCCACTAGGAAAGGCAAGGAGCCTTTGTACGAGATCATGGACTCGAGCTGTTCAAGAGCGGGGCACAATCTGGACAACTCCCCAAGCTTACTCCAAGAGCTAGGGTCCAAAGAATACCAATCCCTATCAACCTAGAAAGTGAATCGAGAGCGACACTCTAATATCTCCCACTTCCCCGGATAGGATCGAGCTGGCAAAACGAAGGGCCTTACTCAAAAGGCGGACCGGGAGGCAAGAAAAGAAAGCCCAAGCAGATAGATTCAGCATCTACCGACGAGCCATCGCACCAAAGCTTTGGACATTCCCAAGAATACAGCTTTGAAGGCCACCATCCTCTAGAATATAACCCTGAAGACTTCCCGGCCCTAGAATACAATCCCAAGGACTTCCAACGTTATTTTAATAATGAAACTGACGATTCATCGTATAAGCTGTTTCATACTCTCATCCGGGGATGAAGGTCCGTCAGAAGAGGAAGCATACGTCTTTATCCGCTACGATCCTAACGAAGTATTAAGCTCGTCCTCTAACCATGAGGATAGCTTCAATACTTCATCCTCATTTGGAAATTTTGACCAAGAAGAAAGCAATGGGGTAATCTCGGTAGAGTCCAACTCTCCGAAACAGAAAAATTCACCACTACAACGAATATGCGGTGGGAAAACCGGTGGCCTAACCGGGATACATCAAGCCCGTCTTGCGCTCATAGGATCATGACCCATGGAGAGATGTGGATACCTAACCTCCGCAAATATAACGGCATGACTTGCCCCGTGGCCCACTTGCAGTACCTCCATGCAGAAATGAGTCGGTACTATGGCCCGATGTCGTTCACAACTCAGGCCTTCCAAGAAAGTCTTACAGGGTCCGCATTGCAATGGTTCGTCAGCAGATATCAGCCTCATGAGAGATTGGAATGAGCTGTCTTCTGCATTCCTGCTTCAGTATCAAAGCCAGATTGGGACCGAAGTACCTTGTCGAACTTGGTTCACTTTAGAAGAAGACCAATGGAGGATTTTCAAGCATATGCAAGGAGGTGGGAAGCTTTTATGATGCAAACCTACCCTCAGCTGGCCGAAGAAGAAATGATAAAGCTGTTCATAGGAGCTTTACCCCGCAAGCATCGCTGTTGGTTGCATGGGTTGCATTTCCGTAGCTTCAATGAAGTGGTCCTCTCATGCGAATACTTCGAGTCTCTTCGGAGGCGAGGAACTCAAAGGCGCTTGATTTCAAAACCAGCACTATCAAAGTGCTCCTTTTCATAGGAGTTTTCATGGGTGTTGCTCGTTTTTGTAATTTCATATTTCTTATCTTGTCGGTGTGCTACTTGTTGTATTTTCCATTCCAAGTACTCTATTGTATAGTTCTAATGTTTTGTTTTAAAAGCATGAGGCGGTACTCCAAACCAGCCAGTGATGTTATCCAACCATGAAAAGAAAATATCATCCAAGGAGAATACCGAATTTGGGCTTCCTCATGCTTTTTCTCCCCCAAAGACGTATTTTGAAAATAAAAAATATTTCATCACCCGAAATTTTTTGTTAAAACAAGATGATAAATTTGTCTTTCGACCCATTCACTTCATGTCTCGAGAAGATCATTCCCATCCCCTTTGACTTAGTGTGACATGGGGCATTTGAAGCAAACGCATCGGGCGAACTCACCAAATTCAAAGACACCGCCAAGAAAACGGGGGCAAATAAAAAGAATCATCCTACACCAAAAGAGGGTAAGTCTTATCCTCGAATATAATTTGGAAATGATGTATTCTCTCTTCTTTTTACGGGATACAAAAGATGAGATGTAATAGGTACAGCCATAGAGTTGAGATCGAAGCATCCATGACATACCTCACTCCGCCTTGACTCCATCCTAAGCTAAAAGACTATCTTGTCGCACGACGCGCCCAAATGGGTAGATGTTACAGTATCAACTTCAACATAAGGAAGGAGTTCATCCTCTTCCTTTTAAGTGATTACATCAACGGGGAGAAAATCTAGACAGTCAAGGCGATCTATGGCCCCACACCCTGGACAATGACTTTGGAATCTAGAAGCTTCACTCCAGACGCATGCTCTCCCAAGAAGTAATTGCCATAAGAGAATTGAAGATTTTGATTGTCCATCTCAGATTCCATAGAAGCTTGAGGTACATGACTTTGCCCAATGGCCATATAGTCAAAAACAGAAGAAAAATTCGCAGAAGGAAGGCGTTGAAGATAAATCGACAAACCATCAATCATACATACATGGCCATGAGTGAGGAAGGCCAATCGAAAGAAATATCAAATTGTGCCAAGACGAAAAGGCCGTCATCGACATTCAAATATCCCTAGGAGTCAGCAAATACAAACTTTAGTGAAGGGTAATTCGGTATCGTTTCCATTACTCCCACTATCTGAACTCGCTTTTGACGTATTTTCCCTATTGACAGAAAACATTGGGAATCTAAAACCAAACTTGATGGTCAATATTGGCCAAGTGAGGTTCGTGGAAATGACCCGCATCAAATTCGCCGGCTTCGTGTAAAGGGACACGTCATCCGGGAGCCAATTCGAGAATAATCGACCTAACGAAGCAAGGGACATAGGACTTTGTGTCCCCCTCTCACTTCAGGATCACCCAATCGTCCGCAAACCAGTGAAGGATAAAGTTGTATCGCTTCCAATTATTCGACTCTTAAAAGAGTTCATGACTAACACATTCCCTCTTGTTTGTTGCAGGATCACCGATTTTGTCAAAAGCAAGGATAACGAATCAGTGAGAAACATGTCTTGTTTGTTGCAGGATTACCTAACTGTCAAAAACAAAGATAATAAATCAATGAGAGGCATGACAAACTCTCCTAAATGAAATGGCGTCTTGAGTAATTGTCAAAGCAAATGACAGAAAATCTTCAGGCCTCAACTCACATTTGATTTTGGCCAAACTAATTGATCTACTTGTACATCTTCTCTTCTGCAGGGGCAAAAGCAGAGATGCCCGATCAGATTCTCAATCCTTGGCTGATCATTCATGTGTCATATCCCTAATCAATAGGGATAACCATCGACACTCATTTGTGAATAACCCTTTGTAAATAACTCTTTTGATGTCCAAATTTCAACACATTTGTGAAAACCATTTCACCAAGCAAACACCCCTAAAGCTGTTGATAAGTTTTTCTTGAGTAAAAAGTCATTCATTTATTTTGAGGGTACAAACTCTATCACATCATACACTGCATGCCTTTTCCAAATGGATTTTTGCATAATGATTTTGTCTATCTAGATCACTAATTCCATCAAGGACTATTAGAATAGACAGCTAAGTGAAGAATACAAGATTCATTGAGCATGCTGGATAAGGCGCGTCAGAATGATGAAAGGCAAGCCATATCCTACACACAGTCCCCCATCTATACACTTGTGAGATGAGTGCAGAAGATTCCATGGCTGCAGGGTAAAGAGTTCTCTCGCGAATGGTACGATAACCAAAATAGTGAGAGGCATTCCATCGCTCACCCCATTGAGCCCCATACACTGACAAATTTCTGCTATACTCCCGTCAAAGAACCACCCCATACTGGGGCAAGTCGAAAGCAAGTCAGCATCACAAGGTGAGAAAGGGGATAGAAATTTTCTTGCTTGCACTTGCATCAATCTTCGAGTGTCTTTATTGCATATGAACACTCGCGTTAATTTAAGTGCCTTAGAGTCATGAAGAGCAATTCCTTCTTTACGCACTTGTATTCATTGTACAACCCAAGTGAGTCTGTAATTTTACCCTCACATCGAGACAAAGCAGAAATTATTGTCATAGCCTGAGCGCCGGTTGAAGATGAAGACTCAAGAGTCTAATAACGGTGCTTCGATTAAACTTGTCAAGATCAGCTCTCAAGCAACAAGAATAAAAAATGGGCATAAAAAAGCAGTGTACCTGGTAAAAGCAAGGTCAATGCCCATAAATGATGAAATGAAATAAAAATAGGGGCATGAAAAAGTAGTGTGCCCGGTAAAAGCAAAGGCCAATGCCCCCGGTCAAAAATACAGCCAAGAAAAGTTGTTGTTGTGGTCCATAGAATCTCCATCGACAAGAAAGACTAGTGACAAAGGCCAAGACAATCACCAACTCTCACCCTCTTACATGTGAGCCAAGACTACGTTACATTCCCATTGTAAAAGTCTCTTCAGACTAGGGGCACTTCAATTAACGTAGGATTTCATGTGTCAATAAGCATCGCTCGAAGAAGTACGAGCAAGATTACTCTATCTCTTTTCGCAGGATTCTTGACTTCCAAGCCCGGAGACAATTGTGCGGCACTCCATTCATAAGCCTTGACCTTGATGATCCCCTTCGATGAGCTGCTGGCCAAGACTTCATCACAGTTTCAACAAAGACCTCTCACATTGGTAAAGTCGTACCGTTTGCGAGAATACTCGGACCCCTGTTGACATGATGACAGTGAGAAGTGTGGTCCTTATAAATCCTGCATCAATGGTCAGGATAGCCTTTTCCATGAGAGTGAGCGAAAAGTCCTTTCAGACTGAAAGTCCCTCATCTGGCATGCTCAAGACATCTACATTCTGAATAAAGGTTGTCTTTCAAAATCTTCCCCAGTGGAATTCGAATGATACAAAGCAGACAAAGTTGTCATGCATGAATCTCATTTGAACTCATGAATTTACAGTGTATACAATCATGTGTGCATATTGTACAAATAGCAGACATACTCTCAGAGATCAGAGATATTGCTAGGTAAGCATATCTCTATCCCCATTTGTCTTAAAGTACCTATCACTGTCCAGGTACTCTCTTATTGACACTTGACCTATTCGAGTTGTCTCTTGAGTTTGGATGCTTGCAATTGTCTAAGTATCCCATTGTCTTTGAGTACCGGCCATTGTTCGGATACTCCCTTTTCCTGACACTCGATCTGTTCGAATTGTCCCTAGAGTATTGATACTTGTGTGACCAAGTATCCATTTATCATTGAATATTTGCGCTGTCAAGGCATCCCCCTACTTTCGAGTGCCTCGCCACTTAAATGCTCCCCCTGTTGATTCTTAACCTATTCAAACTGTCTTCAAAATTCGGATACTCATGATGACCAAGTATCCCTTTATCGTTGAATACGCTGCTGTCTAGGTATCCCTCTTGTCTTTGAGTACCGGCCACTATTCGGATACTCCCTTTTCCTGACACTCGATCTGTTCGAGTTGTCCCCCAGTATTGATACTTGTAAGCGATCAAGTATCCCTTTATCGTTGAATACCTGCTGCTGTCTAGGTATCCCAATATCGTCAAGTACCCACCGTTGTCCAGGTATTTCCTTTTCATGACACTCAACCTGCCCGAGTTGTCCCCAAATTATATAGTAGCTGTTCAAGCATTCCATTGCTTTGCTTGGCACCGCCGTCAGGTATGCTTTCTAGCACTTAGACCAGCCTGAGTGGTCCCAGATCATATCATTAAATACTTGTGTTTATCCAAGAATTCCAGTACTTTGTACATCTGCGGCTACCCAGGTGTTCTACCCCTTTTAAGTGCCTGCGGCCATCCAGGTAAGCCTCATGCTACATTCAAGTTTATGTTGCCAGGAGGTGGGAAACCTTCACGAATATCCTGACCTTGAATATGTACGCCCTCGATATTCCAATTACCAGGAGGTGAGAGACCTTCACGAATATGCGAGGCATGTCCTCGATATTCCCAATTACCAGCAGGTGAGAGACCTTCACGAATATCCCAGGTACGCCCTCGATATTCCAATTACCCGGAGGTGAGAGACCTTCACGAATATACGAGGCATGCCCTCGATATTCCACATTTACCGGGAGGTGAGAGACCTTCACGAATATGCGAGGCACGTCATTGATATTCCCAATTACCAGGAGGTGAGAGACCTTCACGAATATGCGAGGCACGTCCTCGATATTCCCAATTACCAGGAGGTGAGAGACCTTCACGAATATTCGGGGCACGTCCTTGATATTCCCAATTACCAGGAGGTGAGAGACCTTCACGAATATCTCAGGTACGCCCTCGATATTCCTATTACCAGGAGGTGAGAGATTTTCACGAATATCTTAGGTACGCCCTCGATATTCCCTAATCACCAGGAGGTGGGAGACCTTCACGAATATGCGAGGTACGTCCTCGATATTCGCAATTATCAAAAGGTGAGGGACCTTCATGAATATCCCTCCTCGGTACTCCTTCAATACTCCGCGAACGCCGGTGTATCCTTCAAGAGTTTGTATTTGTAATTATCCAAGTACTCTTTCGACACCCGCAAGCAATCGGGCACTCCTTCGACGTCTGCGAAAATCCGGGCACCCTCCAAGAGTTTGTACTTGCGATCATCCAAGTACCCCTTCGACGCCCGCAAAGGCCCAAATATCCTCCGAGTTTAGTACTTGTAAATATCCAGGTACTCTTTCAATGCTTGTGAATGTCCAGGCACCCCCACAAATCGATGCCCCGAGAAAGGTCGGTGCATCCTCCCGAGAAAGGTCGGGTTCCAAGAAAGGTGTCTTCGACGAAGTCGGACACCCCACAAATCGATGCCCCGAGAAAGGTCGGTGCATTCTCCCGAGAAAGGTCGGGTTCCAACCGAGTGTCTTTTGACGGAAGTCGACACCACAACAAATATGATGCCCTGAGAAAGGTTGGCGCATCTCCCGAGAAAGGTCGGGTACCAACTGGTGTCCTCGATACAGATCAGGCACCCACAAGTGATGCCCTGAGAAAGGTCGGCGCATCTCCTGTCAAGGCGACCGAAGAAAGGTTCGGGTCCTAGACAAACCAACTTATTGCTCTAACAGGCGACCGAAGAAAGGTTCGGGTCCTGGAAAAGCAATTTCCAGTCAAGGCGACCGAAGAAAGGTTCGGGTCCTAGACAAACAACTTATTGCTCTAACAGGCGACCGAAGAAAGGTTCGGGTCCTGGAAAAGCAATTTCCAGTCAAGGCGACCGAAGAAAGGTTCGGGTCCTAGACAAATCACTTATTACTCCAATAGGCGACCGAAGAATGGTTCGGGTCCTGGAAAAGCAACCTCCTCATATTACCAGGTAAGATGACACCTTGATACTTGCCAAACTCGGGGTTTACACCCTATCTCACTCACTCCCGGTAAGTAACTACAGGTATCTTCTTATCTGTCTTAGTATATGTAAAGTTATATTGCTCTTTTTTTTCCGCATAGAATAATAGGTCCCAAATAAAGTATAATATGTTACGCGTGCATGGATAAAATTGAGGCATCGATCTGTCTTTGAATGCAACCTCGCAAGCTCACCTTCAAAGAGGGGCTGTTGACACCTCAATTTTTATTATGTTTATTAATAAAGTTTTTATTTATTTTGTCTTTTTCGAAATAATAAGCAAATAACAAAAAACCGAAAAAACAATAAAAACAAGAAAAAAAAAAAAAAATTGGCAGCCCCCCTCTTTTCTCCCCTCTCGCCGGCCCAAGCCCGGTTTTCTTTTCTTCTCTCGGCCCGGCCCCTCACTTTCTTCTTCTTCCTTCTTCTTCTTCCTTGCACCTTCCTTCTCCGCCCGTACTTCACGCGCACGAAGACGACGATGCACACGAAGGACGGCCTACGGCCGAGGAGAGTAGGCCGACGTCGGCCGGAGAAGATAAGATCACGAGCGCCATCAATGCCAAGCATGCTTCGCTGGATGAGCTCGGATGGGACGCCGGTTCAGCCGAGGAGAACCGCTCGGCGCGCGAAGGGGACCGGCGGTCGAAGCTCCGTCGACCGGATTTCGTCGCCTATAAATAGAGGAGCACCTCCGTCGACGATCGGCATCGCAAGCTCGGAGATCCTTCACTGAGAGACATCGGGAAGGATTGAAGGGCGAGCGAGGGAGAGAGCTCGAGTCGCGAGCTCAGCCCACCCTCCACCGAGAGACTTCGGGAAGGCGGGCGGCAAGCGACCTCGAGAAGGTCGATCCGGCCGGTGGAGGCTCGGATCTCGGCCCGAGTGAGAGAAGATCGAGGCCGAGGAAGGTCCGGCCGAGGTCTACGCCGCAGATCTGGTTCCCTTTTTTTGCTGTTGTGGTTGCCGCCGAACGCCGTTCGCCTCGGCCAAGTCCCGACGCCGTTGCCTCGAAGGGTTTGTTGTCGTGTTTCCCCACCCGCGAAGCCGTTGCCGTGATCGATCCGCCGAAGCCGTGGCAGATCGGGAAGCTGGGTTGCCGCCGTCGTTGCCTAGTCTCGCCGTCACCGTCATTGTTCGCCGCGACCTCCACCATCGCGAACCGTCCTCCCGCCGTCGCCGTTCCTGTTCAAGAAAAGGTAAAAAAAGGCCGTTTTCCATTGACCTAGCCGTCGTCGCCGTCACCGTTGTCGTCGCCGTCGTAGTCACCGCCGCCGTTGTCACCTTCGTCGCCGCCGTTGTCACCTTCGTCGTCGCCGTCGTAGTCGCCGTCGCCGCCAAGCACCTCGGTTCCCCCCCTTCGGCGCCGCGGATTCGCGAACCCTAGGGTTTGCGATTTCCGGGTCGTCGAATTGGATCCGGATCTCGGAATCGGGTAGGGTTCCGCGAGATTCGGGGGGCGGCGGGAGTCGGGTCGCGATTCGGGTCGGATTCGGGTAGGGTTCGCGGGGAGTCGGGTCGTGGAGCGGACTGTCGGGCCAGGTTGTCGGGTCGGGCCGGGTGTCCCTGAACACCCGGCCACGACGCCGTTTTAGGTTTGTTTGTTTTTTTTTTTTTTTTTTTTTTTTTTTTTAAAAGAGGAAAAAATCTGAGTCGGGCCCGCAACGGGCCCGTCCGCATTTTGGGTCGCCGGCCGGGTCGGACCCAACCCGCGGATCCGACCCGGGTCAGTTTTTATTATTATTTTAATATAAAAATATTATTTTAAATAAATAAATAATAAATATTTTATTTTTTTTTTTTAAAAAAATCAAAAATATCCAAAAAATATTTTAATTCCAGAAAACCGAAAATGTTTTAATTTCCAGAAAATCGAAAAATAATAAAAAATGATAAAAGTATTTTATTTTAAAAAAAAATCAAAAAATCAAAAAATGTTTTATTTTCCAAAAAATGTCAAAAATCCAAAAAAAGCCAAAAATTCATGAAAAAGCCAAAAATGTCAAAAATTTCAGAAAAAGCCAAAAAGACTTGTATTTTCCCAAAAATCCCAAAAAATCCCTTTGATGTCCAAAAAATTAGAAAATGACTCAAAAATGTTTTTCCTCCAAAAAATGCATGGAAAATCCCTCGAACATCCAAAAAACCTTAGGGTTTAAACAAGATTAGGTACCGAAAGGGCATTAGTGATTAACTAGTGTAATCAAGTCCCCGATCCTAATTTCTCTGGTTGCGCAGGAGTGAGTATTTCTCCCGATACTTCACTTGGGTTTCTAATCAACCCACCCCAAATCGATTAGTGGCGACTCCATTTTAAAATTGATTTACAGGTTAAAAACTTGAACCATTAAGTTGCGAATTGGTGGACTGGGAGAGTCCGGGCATAACTAATTTCAGCCGAGCCATTAGCCTCTTTAGGCGCCCGTACCCGATTGCGGGCGCCGGAAAAAAAGAGGTCGCGACATTAGTGTAGGCTTGAGCGCATTTATATTTGTTTCTTGGGCTTGTTAAGTTCACATCTTTTTTTGCACGTAGATTAGGCCCAAAAGCCTTACCTACGTCCTTGTGAGTTCCATGTTTGACCACACCCGTAAACGAGGCCCAAGGGCCCAGCCCATGCCCCTTTTTATCAGAATAAATAAAATAAAATAATAAAATAGCAAAAACAGAAATAAGGAGAAATTATAATTTGATCATATTGACAGCGTCTAGGCATAGAAGGATAAATAATAACAAATAAAATAATAATAAAAGGATCAAAAATAAAATAAAATAAATGGAAAAGTAGTTAGAAAAATTGGTCTTGATTAGATTGTTTGATCTAGTATCAGATTTAATTTACATTCATTTAATTCGTACACATATGGTTTAGGGAAGTTCATGTTTTTTTCCCTCTGGGTTTTAGTTTAGATTTATGAAATTCATAAAAACAGAGAATGGATTTAGAGATGATGACAAAGCTGAACTGACGGTTCCCACATGGATTGGGTTCTCCAAACCTTATCTCGCACAATGTTAGAGTGTACATACGAAATTCAATTAATCCTAAAAGATTTTTATGTGAAGGAGCTATTACTAGCCTATTAGGGCCAACTAAGAGCCAAATGAGATACGAGAGAGTATCCCACTTCCTATGCAATCAAAGATCTAAAAACAGGACTTGATTATGCTAATTGCCTAAATAGTGTTAGTCCGATACCCTTGATTTATTTATTTATCTAATATATTTAGGCAATCTTTAACTATGTTAGTTTTCCTATGCCTCAAATGATGTCCATGCATGAGTGCGTAATCAAAAGAAAAACAAAACATCACAATCACTACCATAAAGAAAGTGTAAGAATGGCTAAAAAAAAAAAAAAACTAAAGTGCAAGAAAGCAAAATTTAATAAAGCAAAATTAATAAAGTGTCGGACAAATTATAAGCTAAAGTCAAAGTGAATCAAATTTCTTATCCAAAAGATCAATTTACTAAAACTAAATTATATCAAAAGTACTCACTAATATCTCTTATTTATACGTATGCTTTGAAACTAAGCTAAATCTAGCACTAAAAGTTAACAGCTTAATCAAGGTCTCTATTTCAAGCCATCTTTCCGTTTTATTAATTTTTAATTTTTTAAATAAAAGGGGACACAACACCTGCTAGAAGTCTTCCAGCCCAAAATTCTGAGTGGAAAATTCTCATTAATCTTTTGCTGGAAGTCTTCTAGAAAATGTATTTGGAATATAAACGATGGAGATGGAGCCGGCAACGAAGACGATGGAGGCGGTGGTTGGCCTAGACACGTCATCGATGATTCGCTGGTGAAGATAGCCAAGAGAAGTGCGGAGCTTGGGGCAGGGCGGTGGCTGGATGAAGGAGGAAAAGATATAGAAAAGAGTATTAAATTTTTAATGAATTTACTAAAAAATACACACAGTGTTAGTTAGTGACATGGCCCTTATAAACAGTCGAATATTTTCTATATTATTCACCTCTAATTCTTAAAAGCTTTGTAGAGATTCATTCCCTATTTTCTTGACAAATCGATCCTTTCCTCCAGCACTCATGGACAGAGACATTCATTAGGAATCCATCCATGCTTCACGGCTAAAGGGCAAGAATATTCATTACGTGCTAGTCCTTATTTCTCATACCAGTCCATGAAATCTAGAAGTAAATCTATAATAAAGCTATTTGTTAGACTAGAAAGTCTATCATAATTGTTAAGTCAGGCGTAACTCCCAATTATAATTTCTAGACTAGAACCTTTAAAGAGATTAAACGTTTGCCATTCTTTATTAACATTTTAAATTAGTTTACTACAAAATAAATATGGAAAATAATTGCAAGCGCCAACTAACATTGCTACATAATTTCTCATTGTTGAATTACTAACGTGAAAACAACATGATCTTGCAAAGAAGTCAATGCAAGAGAATCTGAAAATAAATGAAGAATAATAAAGGACATTAAATATTTATGTGGTTTGCTATCTACATCCATGGAAGGGATAATAGCAAATAATCCATTAAAATTGGAGAATTAGAGTTATAATTGCTCCCATGCTTGAATAATTTTCACTCCTAAAAATTTAAGCCCTACCAAAAAAAAAAAAATTTCAAATTAATAACTCGGTTTAGTGTAAACTCATGGCACAAAAAATTTATAGTGGCTCACAATTTTTTCTGAAGAAACCCAGTTATAGGTGTGCCATTACAAAGATCAACAATTTTACCCGTCCATCGATGGATAATGCCACAATAACAATTTTAAAAGAGGATTCAGTTAATAATCCTAACTTACAATATCCAATTCAAATCTGATTTGGTATGTGAGCTCAAATTCAAAATATAATTTAACACTCATTCTGACTGTAATTTCCCCTTCTTCTTCTTCTTTTCAAATCCTTGGGTTGATCCGTAGCCCTTTTACTTCTAGCATATATTTTTCAAATTTTGCAGTTAGTCATAATTTATAAACCTAAAGATTTTATATTTTTTTTTAAAGAAAAAAATAGGAAAAGCAACACGCAGAAAAGAAAACGGCACTTCAAATGAGATTCACGTCTTCATGTCCTCAAATCTTTATCGAATCCCTTTCTCTTCGGTAACCACCTCGCAACGCCGTGGCTCACGTCCTCACGTACTTGAAATGGGCGACACGCATTTAGGAGATCGTGGCTGAGAGCGAGGAGGAGATCTCTCTCACTCTCTCTCTCTCTCTCTCTCTCTCTCTCTCTCTCTCTGTGGCGGCACCAAGGCGGCGAAGAAGAGGGGGGCGACGTTCGTGATCATCAGCTTCGAAGGATTTCGACCAAATTCTTCAAATGGGCGACACCCAGGTCAGGAGCCTGAGTAAAGACGAAAAAGAGGAACCGCCTTTAGGAGATCGTGGCTGAGAGCGAGGAGGGAGTCTAGGGTTTCCCACGTGGAGATTGGGTATATTGAATTGTGGAGTCGGGCGGGATCATCAGCTTCGAGAGGGAGAAGATCGGAGGTGGTAGTGCGCCTTTGTATGGAGCGACGCGGTGGTGAAGCTCCTTGCTTCCTTCCTTTGCCTGATGTCGCTCCAAAATCTCACGCATGCTTCGAGGGCAGTCGAATAGCTTCTGCACAGAAAATATTGGCATTCCTTTTTAAAAGGTCGATTGACAGGTTGACGACGAGGAGCATAACCGGGACGTTGGTGATGATTGGGAATATGTGGAAGAAGAAGGGCCTGCAGAGATCATCTGGCAAGGGAACAAAAGAACAGTAAAGAAAACCACCAGGTTTTCCGAAGAAGGGATCGGACATGCAAATGTTGAACGAGGGTAACTCAGAAGATACTACCTGTTTACGTGTTGAAAACTTGCATACATTACTTCCTAGTTTTTCATTCTCCTTGTGTTGGTTTTGGTTTGAATTTTAAATTTGAGGTTCGTAATTCACTGCCAGGATGCTGAAAAGCCGACCTTGAATCCTCTCCCTCCACTGTTCGAAGAATATTTAGAATATAAGAATTGATCGCCAATGTCAGCTCAACAGAAGTTAGAAAATTTCGCTCTCCAAGTGCCTAATTTTGGACCGAGCAGGTAGCTTATTATGATGGTCATACGTCTAGTTATATTTTTCTGGACTGATTTGGTGAACTTTTTTGTAAAATGTTTTATTTTTGCCTGTCGGTTTGCTTAACAGGATGAAGCTCATTGCTCTTTCATTCTGAAAAATGGAGCTTGTTGGTTTGCTCCCCGATGCCTCCATCCAGTTCATATATCCTGAGCATTTTGGAGCACCAATGGGCAACTGGTAAGAATAATTCGCACAATTAAATTTCTATCATAAGATGGCTTTCGTTTGCAAACATCTTTCTCTAGTTTCATATGAACTACAGATGCAATTTTTTGATCACTGCCGAGACTTAGGGCTTTTTACTGGAGAAGCAAAAGAAAAACATGAAGTTATATTAATACGAAGGAAATTACATCCATATTTATACCACATTAGATATCGGTTAATATTGCAAAAAAGGAAACATAATTGATCAGAATCAAGGCAAAACTGAATAAGTGATCCTTATGGCTCACTAGTTGCGTTGTTTGTTTCCAAAGGTTGATTAGCCTAATTGCATAATGTAACTTAAAGGAGGAGGGATGGAAGTTTGGTGGGAAACAGAAATCCATCATTACTGTTTTTTACCATCCCTTGGGAGTTTTAGTTTTAAAATTAGATACGGTTGCCTTAGCCCCATCCATGGCATTAGTTTCAAGGAAAGTTGATACATGAGTAAGGCGTTTCGCGGTGGCTAAGGACCATCTCTCCCACTAACCAGAGATAGGGTGGTATAAAGGAGGCCTTTGTACCAAAAGTTGTTAAAGGATAAAATATGCTGGACAAAGCTGGAGCTGTTCTTTCTTTATGCATTGGTTTGGGAAGCTAGTTATATTACTGAAGATGGAATGATGCAAATTGGGAGTGCTGTCAGTGGAATAATGATTGAAATTTGGTCTTTTTAGGATGGGGTTTGGAAGTCTTTGCGCTTAGAAGAGTGCATATTCTTGCCATTGACACTACTAGCTCTGGAGAAATTGAAGATCTATACCCTTTTCTAGGGTCGTTAGTGTTGGGTCAAGTTTGGATTAGAACAAAAATGATTCGATTCACATTGATCTATTTAACCCGTGTTGGCACATTTCCATACGATGTAAATTTGAAAACCAATACCTAATCCAACTCAACACACATCTGACTCATATTATTAGAACATTATTAATATTTAACCTAACTCAGAAAAACCCTTACTTACCATTTTAACCCACTTTAAGCTCTCTGCGTGTATTTATTATATGAATAAAAACTTCACATCAAATTAAAAAATATAAAATTAGTAAATAAAACAAAGAACGTAAAAAAACCTATAAATGAGCGTCTTGTCTTCTAAATCTTCCTCATGTGGAACTCCAAATAACCAATCTCTACTGCACAATTTCATGGGAAAGAGAAATATGATATTTATTTAAAATGTGCCCTTCAATGCTAAAGGCTGACTTACGGGCAACATAAGTGAGAAGACAACTCAAGATACCGATGTGAATTAGCTTTCAAATAATCAAGAACATTACGATAAGGTTTTTTTTTTTTAAATAAATATCAAGCCTATTTTCCTTCAAATACAAATCCAATTGCGACATTCTAGATTGCAAGGCATAGTGTTTACTTTCGAACGCATTATACTCATCAAGGTTGTCCCCAATGTTCTAAAAAATGTCCTCAATTAAAATGTTACCTCGATTGGCTGAAGATGTAAAGCGATAATCTCTCCACATAGAGGTCACATGTTCATCAAAAGCATATAGAGACTTTCTTGAGTAATCCATACAAGTTCCACATGATCATCTATGTCCAACTTCAAATAGCAAAGCTCTAACAAGCTTAGCAAGACAACAATATAACCCTTCTAATATTTATCAAACTTCTTTTGCATTGCCATAGACATAAAATAAATAGCAATGTCCTCACTATCTCTCTCCTTTATCAAACGAAACCGGATTAGCCATACTCAATAGAGATATAAATTCTCCATGGGATATCTAACTCCAAAGAAGAGAGTAAAAATATAATAAAAATGTTGTAACAAGAATGCAATTTCCTTAGCTATGACTCAATCTTAGGGTAACAGTAAATGCACGAAGAATGGAAGTTCCATATTTTCTTTCTTAGGAGCAACTAGGATGCGATACTTGTATTCAACGAATTGTCAATCATAATTCACATTCTTGCGATATGATTAGCAATTTACATAAACAACATAAAGGCAATTTAGACCAATTCTACCCTTCCTAGTTTTAGCTTTCTATAGGAGAATTTTAACCCTTCAATAGCAGTTGTACACAAATTGAGCATGAACATAAGCCTTTCTTTATCTATCTTTGTGGTGTTTAAGCAACTTCGATACAAATCACACTTCGCCAGGAAATGCTTAAAAAGGGTATAAATGCGTGGTTGTATATCTGTAGCTCACATGTAGACCTACAATGTCTAGGAAGCTTCTTTAAAAGGGCTTGAACGACTGATACACTTCCACTTGCCATGAGTAGTTTAATTTTGTGCAAGTTATTACCAAGAAAAGACAAATGGAAGAATTATCAATATCTTCTATACTATTTTGATAAACTTTCACTTGATTGCAAAACCTTTCCTAAAATCACCAAAAAAAGCCTAGGAGGAGGAGGGGTAGGGGGTTAAAACAAAGAAGTAACCAAATAAAGTTTTCGGATTTGATATTGCCTCTCTAATCCCAATTTAATCAGTGGAAACAAAATATTGTCTATTATTTGACTTTAAGATTATATGGCGATATAAGATAAAGTCAAATTGGGTAAACAAATGAATAAGCTTATGCAAAAGGAAACTATAAGTTCAAGATCGAGTCCAACACTAACATCCTCCAACTACACCATGACAATATTACCATGAATGCTAGGTTTACAACTTCTCTCAACTTGATTTACCAATTGTATGCCTAACATGAACATCTATCTCAATTAATTAAAATGAATGGATTCATTCGAACAAAAATCATGAGAAATCAACTTATGAACTTCTCACATTGGAACATATTGTATAATGTCTCTAGTGGCTACACGATGTGTAGAGCTTTTTAATCTAATTTTATGGTTAGCATCAACTTTCTAATAGGACAAAAAAATTGGATTGTTAAGTTCTCTACATCCTCACTATTAGATACTATTTCGATGTTAACACAATAGAAAGTCTAACTTAAATGACAGAAAACAAACCTACCTCCATTTGTGTAATGCACCTCCAACTCAAACTATCAGAATTGAGACCCTCACTAATGCATCTACGGTTTCTTGTTGATTTGTGAGAACTCCATCCTAAACAAGGAGGGAAAATTACTATTAGCTGCATAAAGAAACATAAAAAAGCTAAGAAAGATTGAATGCTTTTTTCTACTTTACATTATTATGAGAAAAACATAGAATTTGCTATGTTATAAGAAAGTGATTGACCAGCAATTTGAGCAACCCTATTGATCACAAGACCAAATAAAGTGGATCCTACTAGGGGAACATTGTGCTAAGAACCATAGAGATATGTGCTAGACAATATAAATAGTACTATTTTATTTTCTTGACATTACTTTATACATGAAAGAGTTTGAGGCTATTGACTTCTATTAGCAATACAAAGATTGATTATTAGTAATGAAACCATGTGAAATTAGATTTAAATCATGAGGATCTCCCCTTCACATCATATTGTATGCGTAGAAGTACGTTAGTTAGATTGAAGGTATCTATTTTTAAAATCGGATCAAATTGGCTAGTTCAATTGGTTGGACTAGTAATGGAGATTGCAAACCAATCCGCTTGATGAGATAGGGAAAGGTGGAAGTTCACTCTTTTCGAAAATCATTCTCCGACTGGCTATATTATGGTTGAAAATGTTTCATTTATTTCCTACCACTCAATATTAAGAAGGTGTCCCATTCATAAATTAGATTTAATTATCACACAACACGGCATAAATCATGTTGTGACCCCAAAATTGAGTCGGCTAAAATAAATGGGTATAGATCCTAAATATTATCTATCGCAACTTTTCTAAGGTCATTGAAATGGGTATATTCCGTTTGTCTATATTTTCTTTAAACAAGAACAGAGGATTACATATTTTTCTATGCATATTATCTGCAAGAATCCAAACTCAGGATTATCAATTTGAATTATATACAACAAGGGATTGACTTTTTGTTCCTTATTCTTAGCATAATGTTGTTCCTTGTACATCACTAGGAAGGGTAAACAATTAGACGATCACCTACAATTTTTTTACATGTACAAAAAGTTAAAATTTGACCTATTAGGTGATCGACTATATATATCATAATATCATTGAAAATCTAAACTCATATAAGTTAAATTGATATCTCATTTACATCTTACCCACTCCACCAAAGATTGTTGGTCCTCAAGCAGATCAACATCCGATGCTTTTCTTCCCATGATTAGCTCCGCCATGACCACGTTGAATGAGTAGACATTGACCTTTTCCATTAGCTTGCCACTTCAGTAATACCAAGGATCCATGTACCTACATTTGACAAACCATTAGTGGTACTAGATGAAAACCATTAATGACAAACCGAAAATTTACCACAAAGTCTCCATTATGTGCATGATTAGTGGTACTAGATGAAAACCATTAATGGTACGACAAACCGAAAATGAACTTACCACAAAGTCTCCATTATGTGCATGATTCATGCGTATCTATACCCAAAGTGAACTTGGTGAGTCCAAATTTTGCGACCTGAAATCAAAATGTTAACTTTCATAACAATAACTTGAATTCATTAAACAACCGATTGATAGTATCATGTCATCGTATCTTAGCGTCAAAATCGGAGTCCAAAAGAATATTGGAGGTCTTGATGTCGCGATGAATTGTCTGAAAGGTTAGATCAACAAAAATGAAACTTGAAAATTATAATAGTAATGATAATTTTTTTTTTTTTTTGGAAAAAAAAATACTCACACTCTTCGTGTAAGTAGGCCAAGACTCGTGCGGAACCTAAACCCACCTTCATCCTCTTAGGCTAAGGAATGATTGGGCAATTAGATTTTGCAATGACATCTGGGGCAGTTATAATCAATCGGATTTTGAGCTTTAAAATAACTAAGTGTACAGGATAAATACTAACCGTGCAAATGAAAGTCCAGTGTGCTGTTTAAGATCAACTCTAGAATTCTAAGAGTATTAGAAATGCAATATCCAACCAAAGAGATGGTGACGATGGTGGATACAGCTGATGATTACTTCCGCTCGAAACTCTCTCTCCCCTTGTCAACTTTCAGCTTTTAGTTGCTTGATGGCAACTAATTCCCTGCTCGAGAGTATTCCGTTATGAACGAGGCTAAAACTGCCTTCGCCAAGTAGATTGGAATTAGAGAAATCACCCGTTGCCATTTTCAGGTCTTTGTACTCAAAGGTCTTATGCGGAACACCAAAGCTATGCTTGGAGAGATATAAGAGGTCAGACATTAGGACTCGTTCTACTAGCTTAATAATAATGACAAAGCATAGTTGGAAAAATTGATGTTACAAATCTTGGTATTATGAACATGTCATTATTGTGATCTAAATGCAGAGCAAATTCTGATTGAGGAATCAACATCGATTGTCCTCAAGCTTGTCTTTTTCATTGTATGTGATTTTGATCCTCAATCAGAATTTGCTCTACATTTAGATCACAATAATTACATGTTCATAATACCAAGATCTCTAACATCAATTCTTCTAGCTATGCTTTTCTTTATCATTAAGCTGGTAGAATGGGGTCCCAACGTTTAACCTCTTCCATCGCCTTAGGTATTTCGCATAAGACCTTTATGTACAAGGAGATGAAAATGACAACGGATGATTTTTCTGATTCTAGTTTTCTCAATGAAGGGGATTTTGGGCTCATTCATAAGAGAGTACTCCCGAGCAAGGAATTAGTTGCTATCAAGCAACTAGAAGCTATAAGTTGGCAAGGGAAGAGGGTGTTTTGAGCGGAAGTCAATATCATCGACCATATCCACCACCCTCGCCTCATCTTTTTGTTTGGATATTGCGTTTCTAACACTCTTAGAATAATAGTTTATGAATTCGTCCCAAACAACATGCTAGACTCTCATTTGCACAGTTAGTATCTATCATGTAACCTTAGTTATTTCAAAGCTCAAAATCCGATTGATTATAACTACCCAAATGTTATTGCAAATCTTGATCGCCCTATCATGCCTTGGCCTAAGAGGATGAAGGTGGCTTTAGGTTTTGCACAAGATTTGGCTTACTTACATGAAGAGTGAGAGTATTTTTTCAACCAAAAAAAAAAAAAAAAAAACTTTATCATTACTATAATAATTTTCGGGTTTCATTTTTATTGATTTGACCTTTTTGGTAATCCTAGAGTTATTCATCGTGACATCAAGTTCTCTAATATTCTTTTGGACTCTGATTTTGACGCTAAGGTGCGAAGGCATGATAATATCAATAAGTTGTTTATTGAATTCAAGTTATTGTTATGAAAGTTAACATTTTGATTCTAGATCACAGACTTTGGACTTGCCAAGTTCACTTTTGGTACAAATACACATGTATCCATGTGCATAATGGGGAATTTCAAGTAAGTTCATTTTTGGTTTATCATACCTCTAATAGTTTTTGTCTAATACCATTGATTGTTTGTCTAATATAGGTATATTGATCCTTAGTATTACTTGAGTGGCAAGCTAATGGGAAAAGCCAATGTCTACTCATAGTATGTTGGTAGCATGAATTATTTACTAGTATGAATATTGTAGAAAAGAGAGAGTTATATTTAGCCTATCATGGCCGAGTGGGAGATACTGGGTTTTATTGTTATTAGGTCACCCATGTTGGGCTAACCTAGCCCATAACTCAAAAGAGCCCATAGCCCACAATTTAAAGAAAATAACTGCCCAGGCGCTATTTTGAGGGTTACCTCTTAAAAAGAGAAAAAAAACATGTTTTTTTTTTCTCTTAGTGCGTAGAAGTATAGGATTGTGTATCCTAAAGGAAAAGAAGAAGAATGAAAAGGCTCTCTTCTTGCGAAGAAAATTATTTCCACTCGATCTCTCTCGTGACGATGCAATAAGTGCATTTAATTCGTGGAAAATAAGATATGTTCCGTTGCATGATGTACTTTTCAATCAATGATACAAAGTAGTTATGGCCATTTTTTGAATGCAATTTGATGTTACTTGATAGTTCGAGTTTAGAATTTTGAAATTAGTTTCCTTCAAAAAAACAAATAACCCATTGTCCAACTTCTTGAAGAATAGAGTGTGGCCTTTAACTTGGCAATAGATGTCGCTCGTCTCCTCATTTGAGGGTCTCGAGATGAGGCTAGAATACGAGATCTCGAAATATAGTGCTCGTAGTCGTACAAAACCCATAGATTAATCTCCATAGTTCATCATTCACCCACACCACTGAAATAAAACATGCAAAACAAGGAATAGAAAGTAAGGGAAAGACCTCAATAGCAATCTTAACCGTGGAGAGCTTCAGGCGAAAAAGCCAACTTCTTTGAAAAATTAATGGCAATTATATCTGCTTACGTAGATACTAGAAATAGACTATTATGAAACTTTATATTGAAACATAGGATTCATACGAATCAACAGCTCCCTTAGAAGCCCATTACTACTTTTTCGAACCAAACGACATTTTTCAACCAAAAAAACTAAAGAACTAAACAAAATTTTTGATAAAAAAAATTAACCCTAAATCTTTTAACCTAGAGCCAATTTAGTCATTCTGGCTAATTATGATCAAATATTGATGATGTGGATGTCGGCCAGTCTATATGGCATGGCTGGCACTGATGCGGATGACTTTTGATTGTAACTTAACTTTTATTTGGTTATTTAATTATGAAAATCTCGACACAATATGAGGGAAAAATACATATGGCAAATCAAAATTTATGTCTAGAGAAGAAGATGGAATTTTCACAGTAAGCTCTTTTCTAAACCAAGTATGGAATCTTTGATGTGAGCCTGTCTTATTTTCAAATGGAAATGAAGCAAGAAGAAGAAGACAAGCCACTAGCCCGCATTAGTGCTTGTGCTCGGTCCTTGTAACAAACTCCAATTCTAATCACAGGTGTCTCAAAATGGTTTGTGCGGCTTCTTCTACACAGGCTATTTGGCTTTACACATATGCCTCATGATCATCATTTTAGTTCTAGCTTCAAAATGCTTAGCAGGTTGAGTCCATTTCCAAATGCAGATGTTACTGGAAGATTGGCCTAACCTAAATTTCTTTCTTAGGACATGCAATATCTCTATTGAATGGTCACAATCTTGTCCGGTTACAAAAGTACTACTTTTGGAAGTTTGAATCAAAGTGGAGTCGATGAAGTCCTCACATGTAGTGCTCTAGCATGACCCCATTCGGTAAACATGGGATTCATGAATGGATTAGGCTTAGTGAAAATTTGGGTACTGAGGGTGGTTGGTTTTGAGAGTTAGGATGTGCTTGGAGGGGAATTTGGTCACTTCATCCACAAGGTTTTATCTCATATGCAAAAGGGCATTTTCGGAAATAAAGGAGGGAAAGTTGCAATGAAGTAAAAGGATAGGATAATATTTTCTCTATTATATCTACCGTTTGGACCTTGAAGTCTAACACGATCAAGGAAAAGTCTTTAAAAAAATTAGATGACCAAAACAGTTATGTCTTTAAATATTGCATCGTGCACAATATACGGTTTCCATATTTTGAAGCTAGAAGGTGCAAATATATATACGAAGATATGTTTAGCATGATTTTGTATTTCTTTTTGATTAAAAGTAAGAAAATGAAATATACCAGAATTACCTAGAGGTATTTTCTTAGAAAGATATCACTGTACCCTTACTATTAGGTCGGGAATTGTCAATGATGATTTATTAAAGGAAAAGGCCGTACATGAAAGAATTATAAGAGCTGAGATGATTGTCCCCTCCCTCTAGAATAAAGTTTTCGCAGTGACTGATATTTTTGTCCTTCGGTCAAATCCATACTATAACTAGAAAACGGTATATATCAATCATTGAAACATTTCTACCTTAATCAATTTGTATGTGTTGCATAATATGTGTTCGGTCCATCTATTTCTTTAGATGGTTTTGTTCGTTTAGAGCCCATCTTAATTTCCAAAAAATGATTGGTTGGCTGGACATTCAATTGTTTTGTTTCTATGTAAATATGCCCCCATCAATCACATCAGTCGATCAAGAGAGAGAAAGATGATATCATTTAGCCTATCCATCCAAAATGAAGTAATATGTACCGAACTGGTTAATAACAATCTCTCCTCACTGAGCATTTTCTCATTGTTCAATATTATCCCTAAAAATAATCCATTTTGTTTAGTAATTCATGAAACTTTAAGAAATAGGCTTGGTTTATTCTTATATGTTAAGTGCAGCATCATGTCATGTACCTTTTTTTTGCATGGATTGCTAGGTGAATATTATGCTGATAGTAGGGGTGGTGAGCATTGAGTCTAGTTCAACTCAAGAATCAAATCGAGTTGACCTAGACCAACCTGATCAAGGCTGATTCTAAGAAGAATAGGTTTGATTCTTGGTTTCAGAACCTAGAACTGGCCTAGGACCATTTGGTTCCTAGTTCCGACACCGTGAAACCGTCTCAACTAATATGGTTCTCAAGGTTGACATGGTTTTGAAGCCACTATTAAAAAAAAAAAAAAAAATTGCACCAAAGAATTGAAATCACGATCTTCAATGTGAAAAAACACCAAAATAACCGTTTGACAAACATTTTTTTTTTTGCTTTTATAGTGAGAGTATGCTACTTTTATATTTAACAAGAATTTGTTGTTTTACCCAAAATATATATTTTCCAAACACAACTGGTTGGATTTTTTTTTCAGGTTTTTTCCTTTCTAATTCTCGTCCTTCTTCCTCCTTCTACCTTAACTGCTAGTGCACTCAACTGATCATACCCGCACTACGGCAACCACCTCCCTCCACCCTCCCTTCCTCTATGATTGTAATGTACTCTATTTTTTCTCCCTAGGAGAATCAAAGACAATCGAATATTGACAATGAGGGACACAAAGTTATTGCTTCGAAGCAGATAAGTGTATAAATATCAATATATATCAAAAGATGAAAAGATCCCTAAGCAAATACATGTTTTTTTTTTTAAATAATAAAACAGTGGAAAACATTGAAATATTAGCAATTGCTTTAAAAAATGAATCTTTATAGAAGAGTTTGGCTAGAAAGCTCCAATGTATATAAGAACTTAAACAATATAAATCATAAAAGATGCAATGTAATAATTAAAATCAAGCTGATAAATTCAAATGACATAATTTTCATCTAAGAGATCACTATACCCATTCCACAAATTGTTGAAACTTATAACATATGCAATTAGGATTGACGATAAATTTGGATTTGAGCGAAAATGGAAGGACCATCATCAATATTTCTCTCCGATGATTGCTATACTTATCATTCGGCACTTGAGTTGCGGGCAAAAAGAGAATGTTGATAATGTCATCCTAGAAAAAAGAAAAATGATGAATCTTGATTAGAGTACATATGTCTTAAATTAAAAGCATAAAATAATTATAGATAAAAGAATTTTAAAAAAAAAACAAAGGAGAAAAAAATCGTGTCAAAAGAGGAGGTAGTTATTGACATATTGGCATTTCCATGATAAAGGTATCGAAGGTTTTGGAAGGGAGAACCTAACTTTTGTAATTTTGTTTTTTTTTTTTTTTTTGGGTCAGTAGGAAGAATGCAGTTTAGCGGGCGCCTCTTCATGGGGTGGGGCGGGCCCCGGTGCGACGGCGGGTGCATTCCGGCCCACATGCTGGAGGCTGGAAGCCGTTGCGATCTTGCAACTCCTGGAAAAAAAAAAAAAAAAAAGATCCGACGGTCCCCCCACAACCTCGTACGGAGGAAGTCAACGTGCTGACGTGGAAGCTTCTTGACCCTGGCGTGGGCCCCACCAGAAGAGACGTGAACTGGCAACAAGTCCCAAAATCGACTGGTCTCCGTGGTAGTGTCTGCATTTTCCATAATCCATCTTAGCTACTCATTTATGTGTTGGGGCTTGGCAATTTGGCATGTCATATTTACCAACTTATATTGTTTTATCATCTATGGGTATCACTTATTTTGTTTGATGGTGAAATATGAACTACTTGCTGCTATTGGGAGTATTTATACCTTCTAGAAGTGAAAGGAATTGCACAATTTAGTTGTCCAAGGAGTGACCGTTGCCAACAATATGCTAGTTATTCTAACTAGACTATTTTGTTGCCTGTGGTTATCAATATTTCAATATTTGATTTGCTCTAGAATTATATGTTTTCTAATTTTGTTTTTTTTTCCTTCACATTAAGGAATCTTACTTGGTGGGAGTATGATACGAGGAAATCCCACCAAGTAAAACTTTCCAATTTCAAACATTTCAAGAAAGTCAGTTAATTTCTTGAAATTAAGTGTGGTGGAGAAGCCACATTTGTTTTTAAAGACTAATGGTTTGTTAGCTCATCATTTTCCTTATAAAAAGGATTAATAGATATATCTAATATTGGAAGATATCTTTTGCTGGAGTATCAACAGAAATATTGACGAAATATGACATGTCACAAGGCGATCTGAACTTTTGACAAATGGATTGCATTGAGTTCACTTGATGGTACTTCACTTGCGTAAAAAGTGTGTCAAACGAGGTCTGAATGGAGGTGATTTTAGAAATTTGAGTGTGGTGGAAAGTAATTGCATTAAAAAAGAAAATCTAAATTGATTAGAAATGTATAATATTGAATTACATAAAAAGGAAAAGTATAGAGAAATGTAAATGGGCATGGAATTGAAAATTGTAAGGAAAATATAAAATTGAAAGCTCTTACAAAGTGTGTTCCCACTTGTGTGTTCTACACTTCAACTCTTGGGATTTTTTTATGCTATTGCCGCCTAATTCTCTGAAAAAATTCTATGTATAATTTCAATTCTATCTTGAATTTATTATTATCTAATTTTTTTGCAAACTTTCACTATAATCCCAAATATGCCCATAGACTCAATAGTCTCGATTAGTTTCTTCATAATTATTAATATCAGGACAAGTTAGAGGGTAATTATTAGAGCGGGCATCTTCATCAATACCCCACCTTCATATAGAACAACAATAGCCTCTTGATAATGGTAATCTTGAAGAAACTAGTGAAGGTGTGAGCACATTTGTGATTAGAATAAAAATTGGGGATCTGTTTCGATAAAAGAAAAAAGTTCAAAGGGTAGTTGGAATTAAATCTAAAGTTGAGGGAGAAAGGACTATGCTAGCGTGGATGCACTATTGCTTCCTATGAGAAATTGTGCAGTTTGGGCCGTCCATTTCATTTTTGTATAATAGGCAACCAGATGTAAATTTGTTGTGAAAAATCATTGGACCTCACATCTGAGATTTCTTGATTGAAAATTATCTTTGATTTCTTTCCAATTTCTCTTCACTTTCTCTCTATATTAATTGTCGCTCTCCATCATTAGGAGTGGTAGCTCTATTTCCGGATATAGCTCCTGGAGATTTAGAGTTGTGGTTGTCAACGTTTTTCTTGTTAATTTGTGTTTGTGCCATCGTTTCAGAATAATCTTAATTGCCTTATCAGTATCCTTAGTTATCGCCCCCACCGTTTCTCGGCTTTCCGAAGCTTCTGAGCACGACTACTATCACATTCCATTGTTAGTGAATAAGAACCGAATCTCTCTCTGTTGTTCCTTTTTGCTCTGTGCACTTACCTTTTCACGGCGAGGAAACTAAATGAGAGTCACTGATATTCATATGGTTAATCTCTGGTAATGTCATTAAGTGCCTGAATTTGCCTTGTCAGTTCTTCGCATTCTGCCTATCTTCTGCAATACTGAGGCATCATCGTTGGAAAGGCCTGTGAACGGAGATGGTTTTCTTGTGGAGGTTGAAGATGGATGGTGGCTGAATAAGAGGCACTTAATCTCATATTTTCCGGGGGAGTTGATGGTTATTTTAATGTTAATTTTTTTGCCTTTTGATATGTTAGATTCTGGGAATGATGGAACGTTGAAGGGGAGACGAAACACACGGTGTACATTACACGTCTATTAATTGATAACGCCACAGTAATAATTCCAAAAGAGGATTCAGTTGATATTCCTTATTTACATTATCCAATTCAAATCCCGTTTGGTACGGGGGCTCAAATTTGAAATATAATTTGTGGTTTCTTCCTTTTTCTAATTGCTTGGGTTCGTTCGGATCCTTTAGCTTCTAACAGTTTTTTTTTTTTTTTTTTAAATTTGTGGTTATCACAAATGGATTCTTAAAGTCTTCGAAAATATACGATCTAGTTTCACGCCTTCTCTTTCTCTCTAGCTCTTCCTCTCTGTTATAACCAACTCAACGGAGAGAACGTGAACGTAGTTCGGTTCTCAAATCCTTCAAGGATCTAATTACGGAAAAGTTTGAGTGACTCGATCAATATTTACTTTGATTTAAGCAACAACAAAATCCGTTTCGAATTTGATACTAATATATACTCACTTGATTTAGCCCATCCAATCGATCAATGTCTAATTTCCAGTTTCATTGTAATATTATGAATACATATCCTAATTTGACTGGACAATTTGCGTTCGCAAATAACACTGATTAAGCATTAAAACAGTTCGCAGCGTTTAATGTTTGGCTCAAAATTTTCTCCCTTTTAAAATATATTTGAGAAATTACGCTGAAATAAGCCGTGTTAGAGTAGAGCATGATTTAAAACGCTTTCTCTAATTTATCCTCTATTAATTTTAAATTCAATAAGAGGATGAATATTCATGTAGTTCCTCTTTATTCATTTGCAGAAATTTAGATCCACTAAGAATAGGAACCCGATATGCAACAAATCATTAAGCTAAAAGCGAAAGCACTGTAACTATCGTTCTCTCAATTTCGGCTTTAAACGTTATATAGATTAGAGTGCCCTTTCTCATAAATATTTTAAATAAAAAAAAAAAACCTTCATTTCAGTTTTTCCATGGCGTGAAAATTTGTGGTTGAACTAATGTGTTTATCTCTCTTTAGATCGGCTCCCACACCTACCGCCCCCAAACGAAAAAGAAAAAGAAGGATTGCGTCGAAAAGTGTATCGTCATCATTCCCTGATTGCACCAACTAGCTAATTGACCCAAGCCAACATATTTTATTGGATTTGAGAAACTTTACTTCAAAGTAGTTGCAAATATCCAATAATCAGGTCCCGTAACGTGAATCACAACACTTCATTGCTGCAAATTCTAATCATAAATGTTGGCGTGAGAGAGTAGAGCATATTGAAAGATATCCATATTAATATACAATGCCATTGATTGCGACATCACTTTATATTGTGAAAGACAGGACTATTGTATGATATTAGACAATGCACGGCAACTCAAGTACAATTGCATAATCGAATAATAGAAATGTGTTAGGACAAGTGTACAATAGGCATGATCGTCTTAACCGTAACTAGTTAGAAGTGATGATACACAAATGGCTAAGTGTGATCTAGGTAAAAGGGAGATTGGAGAGAAAGACCTTAGTAAAGAGGCTCGATTAGAATCCAAAAGTAAAGTGGCTTGATCAGAACCAAAAAAGTAGATTAGGCAAGTGTTAATAATTTGAATAATCTTTCAAGTGTACCGAGTAAATATGTAATGTATAGGTGATCTTGGGTTTGAACGTTGGATAAGCGATTTTCTTACGGAGCATTCGTCATTAATACTTCTTTGATTTTGAAGAAATGTAACATGCTAATAACACTTTCCCTACATTAAAAAAGAAATGATTAGTGTCGATTTGCAAATCAAAAACCGCAAGGATGATGCAAAGTCGGTAGTTACGTGTGATTGACTCGGTGGTCCCTCGTGAATCTTTTGATTTTTAAAAATTATTTTGGTCCTATGACCGATTAACACCTATCCTCACGTCTGTCCATATATGTTGCACTCGCGTTTCACAACGTAGACAACATGATGAAGCCTGTCCCTAGTGAAAAAGCACGACCGGTTAAGTGATTGATCTCGACCACTTTTGTTGCATCTTTCTCTGAAGGTGTCTTCTTTATAAGGCTCCTCGACCGCCGGAGGCGCCTCTGCGACCGCCACCAGGCTGAGGCCGATCGCAGCAGGGACGATCTGGGCCGCCGGTGGGGAGGGGCAGCGGAAGTGGTCCATGTCGAGGACGCTCTCGGAGTGGCAGGTCCGACGGTGGGAGTAGACGCGGCCGCCGTGACCATCGTCGTGGAAGTCGAGGAGGCCGTCGATGGCAAGGAGCTACCACTCGTCAGTGTCCATCTCTGGAGAGGAAACGCCGTGGCCGTCGTCGTGGAAGTCGATCACCGAAAAAACGCTCCTTTACAGCGGGCACACCCCTCTGATCACGTTATAAATGAAGACTCCAGCAACCAGTAACTAGTAAGCTTCTGTCTGATGGCAATTTCTTCACTTGATTCACGGCCAGTGGTCTCTGTCTGAGTCAATTTCTTCACTGGGTTTCTCTTAGAAACCGTCACTTGTATGTGTTTGGCTCTGACTTCGTTATGTCCTGTTTTTGGTTCAGTGTGTGCAAGTGGTTTGATGGGGAACTGGGGTTTGGTTCACTTGTCATGAACTTGATGAGGTGTGACTCTTTTGGCTCAAGTGGCTCAAGTACTTGTAGTATTTGCACGGCTGAATCATGAATCTTGATTTTGAAGCTTCGTCGACTTTTCATTTGCCTGTTGCTGGTAGCAAACTTGTAGTGGCGTTTCTTCTACTTTTGGTCTCCCTACCAGATGCAATCATTCACTCCCATACTTCTGTTGGTGTTTCCTAATTTGCACTTCATAACATCCTAGATGTTCTTTTCCATAGTTGCTGTCTGCTAGTTGTTCACTCTGCAATCTTGGATCTTCTTTAGGAAACCATTATTGCAATTGTCTAGAGTAGTGTAATTTTCTGATGTGAATTCTTTCTATTCTTGAACTGAACGCACCTGTTGGTCTGTGTATTTCTGCAGGTGTCTTCTTTATAAGGCTCCTTTCTGGGTTCATTTCCGCCTATAAATTCCTTCCAATAGTGTCCACTTCCCCAGCAATTTCAGATCGAGAGACAGAGATGGCGAAGCCAGGTTTAACGGCAATGGTGGTGGCAGCTGTTGCTCTGGTGGTGGCCATGGTGGCGAAACACGCCCATGCCGAGGCGGATGACCCCGAGAAGGTGGACGCCTGGTTCAATGGGCTTAGCCATGCCAATCGCAAGACCACACGCCTCCACTTCTACTTCCACGACACGCTCTCTGGCAGGAACCCCACGGCAGTGCGCGTTGCCGAGGCCACGATGAACGAGAAGTCCCCGACGGGTTTCGGGGTGGTCAACATGATCGACGACCCGCTGACCGAGGGCCCTGAGCCAGAGTCCCCCTTTGTTGGCCGGGCACAGGGGTTCTATGGCTCAGTTGGGCTTGAGTCGATGGCCCTGCACATGAGCATGAACCTCGTATTCACGACCCCGGAGTACAGCGGCAGCACCCTGAGCATATTGGGCCGCAATCCAGCACTCGAGACCTATCGGAAGAAAGTCGTCATCGGATCGAATAGGACCGAATTCTTTAAATTGGACAAGCGATTCGATTCAACCCTCGTCGATTATCCAAAACAAGGTACCGAGAGAATGTTTCGAGGTAAAGAAGTCCCACATCACGTATCCAAGCATTATGTTTCCTTTGGGTATTGCGATGCTCAGATTGGTAGGGACAAGCGCTTTTCCTCTAGCCGGCACTTACTATCTAAGCTACAACGTTTTCTAATCCACGAATGAGGAAATCACTCCACATTCATAAACCTCGAGCTGAAGAAGATGGTGATGGGGGTATGAGTTGATGATAACACTCGAGTCCATGAAATAGCGCAAAAACCTTGAGCTTTAACGGAAAGCTGCAACGACCGGGGATAGAACAAGAGTCTTCCTTCACGAGCATAAGAAAGAGGAACGATTGGCTTAAAGCCGAGAAACAAGAATGATAACTTTTCAATTATTATTATTTATTTATTTTCAAATTTATCTCTTCTTCTTTAAAGCTTACCACGTTGCCGTTGTCGAAACGCCCACAATTAAAATGATTACAGGTAGGATGGCAGATAAAAAAAGGAAAAAAAAATTGAAAACGAAAGAATTGTACAAAAGAAAAAGAAGATGGGATTCAAGATTCTGTTAAGAAAATGTTGGGAATAACGGATCCCCGAAAACTGGATTCGACACTAAATCGAACCCCTAAATCGAATGCGGAAGCGAAGCCCGGGAAAATCACGTATCACCGATCCTAAAGCACACCACGGAGTCGAGCGTACCTTGTTAGCCACAGATTAAACACCAATGCTGAAGATTGAGGAAGAAATTTTGATCATGTTCGATCCGATGACGTCGATTGGCCTTGAAGGGAAGACAGCGTCGCTTTAAGCATTTTGGAGGGAAAGAGAGAGTGAGGAGCATACGTTAGAATGGCCAAAGGGTGTGTCATCTCTCTCTCTCTCATCCCTTTTATACCTTCCCCCATCCACGGGCCCTATTCCCATGAGATGGGCTTTTTGGGCCCAACTTGGGCGGACGGGCCTTAAGCCCATCTCATATAAAACCATCATCTCCCACTCGCACATGGTGGGCCGGACAGGATTCTCTTTACCTCTCTTTCAACATTCATACTAGTGAATAATCCATGCAACCAACATACTTTGAGAACCCATTGCCATACATCTGTTAGGAATATACAACAGCTCATAATGGGCATCACATCCTGAGTAGATTTAGTATGCAGTATCCTAGATCGATCGATCACATTTATATCTCTCTTGATCTCTTTTAAATAATGATATATATATTGTACACAATTATGATTATCTCAAAGACAGTCATAATTGGTTAACCGGTGAATACAAAATTACAATGTGATTCTCCAAAATCGATCTTCCTCTTTCTTTCAAACTCTCAATTTCAGTTCAGCTTGCTTTTTTAGAAATGTCCCATTAGATCGAATCACGCATGACCATTGGCAACATCCTAAGATAGCAAACACTAAATAGAAATCTTGAGAATAAGTAAGAGTCATGAGGGGACTAAAAAATTGAGGAACTCTTTTCCTTAAGAGTCTCACAAGACATAAAAGTTGAGATCAAACTTTTGCCACTCTTATTGGTTGACTCATGCATACATAGTATGAAATACGTATTACGGTATTAACTCATTTCCCATGGAGCGTATGTCTACACCTTTCAATACCGTACAAATGATAGTTCAGACATACCCAATGTCTAACTTGAGTTCACGTATCTACTCATTCACAAAATTCATCAGAACTCACATCTGGCATCATAGACAGATAAAGTAAAATATGTGGGGTATTTTACTTTCGGACATCTTTAGTATTATGTCATCATCTTAACACTCAGTTAAGGCGACATACGTGTTTTAAGCTTGAGCTCTCGATTATCACCTAGATAATAAGCTTAAAAACAATATCATCTCTATTTATCACACAGTAAATAGAGGCGAGTGTGAGTGGGCTAATCTTATATCTATCCGACATACTTTCTCAACTTAAAATAATGCACTGAGCATTAAGATGCATAAAGATCAAACAAAGATTCATAAGCATTAATGATGAAAAACACAAATTCATCAAATGTGAACACTTAGGAAATTACAATATTCAACACATCAGCCTCTACGCAATCCTTGAGATTTCATATGGTTATAAAAACACATCTCTAAGTATTGGCTTTGTCAAGGATCTGCTACCATACTATCGTAGTATGTACTCTAAGTTCACCTCTTTTTGTGCAACCATATCCATAACAAAATTATACTTAGTATCTATAGATTTGGTCTTGCCATGATATTTTGGATCTTTGGTATACTCTTTTGCTGCTTGGCTACCACAGTTAACCAACAATGAATTTGCAGCACTTCCTATAACACCTAAATGATCCAAAAAATCTCTTAAGCCAAACACTTTCTTATACTGCTACTGATAATGCCACGAACTTAACTTTCATCGTGGACAAGGCTATACACTTTTGTTTCTTACTGCTCCAACATATGGTGCCATTATTCGGTAAGAAAACAAACCCAGAGATAGATTTCCTTTTATTTAAATCTCCTCCCCAAATAGCATCAGAATAGCCTTAGAGTCGCAGATCCTTTCCATAATAACTCAGCGTATAATCAGCAGTCCCCTTTAGATACCTCAATATTCTTTTAACGGCTTTCCAACGTGCTTGACCTGGATTGGATTGGTATCTACTCACCATTCCAATTGCAAAACATATGTCAGGTCTTGTACACATCATAGCGTACATCAAGCTTCTAACAGCACTAGCATAAGGAACATGTTTCATTTGTTCCTTCTCTTGTGGAGTCCTTGGACACAGTCTATGGCTCAATCCTTACCTTTTGCAATAGGAGTATCTATGGGTTTACAATCTTGAAATCTTAACTCCAAGAATATATGCAACATCACCCATGTCTTTCATCTCAAAGTTGGAAGACAACCAACTCTTGATATTATTAACAAACTCCATATTACTTCCGGCAATTAGTATATCATCAACATATAATGATATGATCACAAATTGATCATTGGATCTTTTGATATATGCACAATGATCCTCATCTATCATTGTAAAATCATATGCCATTATGGTATTATGAAAACGTATATACCATTTTCTTGACGACTGCTTAAGGCCATATATCGACCCCAAAGTCGACATACCTTTTCTTCTTGGCATTTCACTATGAAACCAGCAGGTTGTTCCATATATGTTCATTCCTCTAATTCTCCATTAAGGAAAGCAGTCTTTACATCCATTTGATGTAACTCAAGATCCATACTAGCTACTATTGCTAGAATAATGCGAATTGAGGTAAATCTCACTACAGGAGAAAATGTTTCTTCATAATCAATTCCTTCATGTTGATTATACCCCTTCGCCACAAGGCGGACCTTATGCCTTTCTATAAAGCCATCAACTTTTGCTTTATTTTGAGAACCCACTTATTCCCAATAGCTCTGCGTCTTTTTGAAAGATCAATCAGTTCCCAGACTTGGTTTGATTTTATTGACTCCATTTCCTCTTCCATTGCATAAATCCATTTTTCCTTACTAGGGCAATTCAGAGCCTCATTAATATTTCTTGGCTCATCCTCATCTTGTGGAGAAACCATAAAAGTTTCTCTTTTAATGTCAAAATGTCGACGGGAAATACTTTGGCGACTTGTTCACCGTATGGGAGATTGTACACTTAGCACATTATTTCCCATTATGCTCCCACTCGGATTAGATAATGATGATATCATCTCATCATGTGGTTGTAATTGAGAATGAGTTGAATTCAATTCATCATTTCTCATATTACTCCAACTTGGACGAACTCCACTAATATCGTTATCTTGATCCAAGGTTTCAAATAGAAAGTAATATTCCCCTATTTCGCCATTCTTAGGAAATTCATCCACTAAGAATGTGACATCCCGTTATTCATTCAGTTATACTCCCACTTTCCTACTCACCTATGAACACATACCCATTCGAGTGTTCGGAGTATCTCATTAAAATACTCTTCTTTTCTTTGGGACCCAATTTCCCAAATTTGTGAGAGGATTCATAAGTATAGGCAGTACAACCCCATGGCTTAAGAAAACTTAAGTCCGATTTTCTACCAGTCCATAACTCATATGGAGTGGAAATAACTGATTTTGGAAGGCACCCGGTTAAGTATATAGGCAGCATTAACAACTCATCACTCCAAAAAGTAATAGGTAAGTTAGCATGCGCCATCATGGACCTAACCATTTCTAGTAGGTTTTGTTTCTTCTCTCCGCAACACCATTTTGTCGAGGAGTATATGGAATAGATAACTGTCTTTCTATTCATTTTTCATCACATAATTTTCTGAACTCATCAGATAAATATTCTCGACCTCGATCGAATCTCAATGCTTTTATTTCTTATCTAATTGATTTTTAACCAAGTTCATAAACCTTCTGAAACAACTTATTGCTTCATATTTATGAGAAATCAAATAGACATATCCGAATCGAGTATGATCATCTATAAAAGTGATGAAATAAACAGCCCCATGCCTTCTTCTCACATTCATTGGACCATAGACGTCAGAATGGATTAAATGCAGAGGAAATTCAGCTCTTTTGTCTTTTTCTAAATGGTTTCATTTTCGTTTTCCCTACTAGGCAATGCTCACATATGGTCAAATCGACTTTTTCAATGTTGCCCAACAATCCCTCTTTGGCTAGTCTATTCATGCATTGTTGGCCTATATGACCAAGTCTAGCATGTCACACACTCACATCATTATCATATGAAGTAGAAGACATGAAAATGGAATAACAAATATTGACATCACCACAGTCAATATTTAGTACAAGAAAACCATCCAGAAAATGACCACAATCATAGTAGTTTGTATCCAAATACAAATCTACACAACTATTACGGAAGTTCACATTAAAGCCAAGCTTAACTAATACCAAAACAGACACAAAATTTCGACGAATCTCCGAAACATTTAGAACATCAAGATGCGTCCACCATGCATGTTCAATTGGCATGTGCCAATCTCTTTAACTTCAACTATGGAGTTATTTCCCACATGAATCCACTTAGTTCTAGTTAGTATCATCGGAATTCCATGAAAGATTCTCTATCCTTCGCTACATGGTCTGTCACTCCTGAATCTACAATCCACAAAGGATTGGATTCAGCCTATAATGCAGAACTTGACACATAAGCAAAGTTCTCAAATGTACAAGAGGTGTTGATCTTTTTCGGCTCACAACAGTTGCGAGTATAGTGACCTTTCTTGTCACAATTGTAACACCTCACCTTTGACATTTTCTTCACTTGAGGACGTTTTCCTATCTTGTGTTGGGTAACTCTTGATTTCTTGCAATAAGGACTTGATCCTTTGCATTCCCACATATTGAACGAATCAATACGTTTGCACTTAGAGCTCAAAGTTCTTTCTGAGCTAGAACCAGTATTGCAAATGTCTATTTTCGGCTCAAATGCCGATAGGCAGTCCTCAGCTAGCTCAAGGTGGCGCACGGCATCCTCAAGATCTTCCATAATATGGTCAAGAGCTTCTAGTGCTTCTTGTTTTTCCAGCACATATTGAATCTTCATATTCAATATTTCACAATTGTTGCCGTTAATATCAGCAATTACATTCTTAATTGCTGAAAACATCAATCTGAACATATCAGACATACTTGCACGAATAATTAATGCCTATCATTTATGCATCCCTATTTGCACAGACCCATCATATTAATGAATAATTTCAAGTAAGGCTTCAGAATCAAAAGGTCACTACGTTTCCAATCATCCTCCAAAAATCCTAACTTAAAACTATCATTAATATGATTGTCATATGCAAAATCAATTCTATGAAGCTACTAAAACTTCTAAAACTACCCACAGCTAATTACCCACAGCAACCAGCAATAACAGAAAGCAACAGATAATTGACATCCAATAAAATAATAATGCTTTCAACTAATACAACAATCCATTACACTAAGTAATATATCCAAAAAGAAATATCAACATAAAAAGAGATATTCATCACTCAAAAATATCTCATAATTAATCTAAGAAATAAATAGGGAAAATCCCTTCTAATCTATCAGTCAAAGAATGTGAGAAAACTAAAGGCACATTTGCCAACCATGGAAAAACTTTTGGAGAGCTTCATGTCGCCACCAAGGCGCATTCACTTTGCGCCATGTGGTGCTCAATCTAAGGGTTGAAGTTTTGGCCAACTCAATCCTATGGTACTCTCTTACAAAAGCTTCCACTAGCCTCCTATAATCTGGGATCACGTTGACCTCCCATAGCCGATCTAACACCGCTTGCCATTTAGGTGGAAGAGTGTTCATCAAAGCCGGCACCTTCTCAAAATATGGCATAAGATAATCATTCCCGATGATTTCTTGTATCATCTGATTGACCTTGACCATATGTGATACTAAATCACCATCAAGCCACTGATAATCAGCTAACTCTTTCATCAGCCTTTTCAGTCTAGCTCTTCCTTAGTCCGTTCTCGGGATTGCAGGTATCCGTGCATAACGCATCATAATTCATGCAACAAATGTAGAACTTAAATGGATCACTTTTAATCCACAATAAACACAATGGAAAATACATAATTTTCCATGATTCATGCAACAAATGTAGAATAAAAAATGGATTACCTCTAATCCACACAAACATAATTAAAAAAGAAACAAATTCCGTTTTTTTTTCTTTGGGTCAATGGTCAACGGTCAACGGTCAACGGTCAGGTCGTCGGTCGTTGGACCGGTCGGACCGGTCGCGCCGGTCGGGCCGGGTCGGATGGACCGACCGCACGTGCCGCGCGTGTGCGCTGGCTGACGCGGATCGAGTCGTCGTCGGGGCAATCGTCGGGTCAATCGCTGGCCGGTGACAGGCCGGCCAACGGTCATCGGCGATGACGTCATCCTGATGATTACCGATCGTTGGGTGACATCAGCACGCGTCGGTTCTCCGATCGGCGCGTGCCGTTTCACCGGTCGCCGGCGCGCACGTGCCGGTTCTTCGACCGGCGCGTGTAGCGCACATGTTGGCTAATGCTAGCGCTTTGGGCACGTTGCGCCCACGCGCAGCGGCTTCTGGCCGTGCGTGTGGGCACGTGCGGCGTCTCACGGCGGCGCATGACATGTCGCCGGACTCGCCTCGATGTCCTATTTCACCCTGTGCGTTCAGAAATCGATTACAACTTACGAAAACTCGAAAAAATCAATGAAGAGTGCTTGGATGTCGGGATTTCACGTCCCGACGGTACGGCTGAAATTTTTTTGCGAAAATTCAATCAAAAAAACATCAAAGGGGTCAGGAAAAACGTGAACTAGGGCTCTGATACCAATGTTGGGAATAACAGATCCTCGAAAATCGGATTCGACACTAAATCAAACCCCTAAATCGAATGCGGAAGCGAAGCCCAGGAAAATCACGTATCACCGATCCTAAAGCACACCACGGAGTCGAGCGTACCTTGTTAGCCACAGATTAAACACCAATGCTAAAGATTGAGGAAGAAATTCTGATCCCGTTCGATCCGATGACGTCGATTGGCCTTGAAGGGAAGATAGCGTCGCCTTAAGCGTTTTGGAGGGAAAGAGAGAGTGAGGAGCGTACGTTAGAATGGCCAAAGGGTGCGTCCTCTCTCTCTCTCATCCCTTTTATACCTTCCCCCATCCACGGGCCCTATTCCCGTGGGCCGGGTTTTTTGAGCCCAACTTGGGTGGACGGGCCTTAAGCCCATCTCATATAAAACCATCAGAAAATAACAGAAAGAGGAAAACCGATTAGCGTTTTCAAAATTGGTACAACTCCAATTTGCTGAAAATTGTCAACTATAATCAACGAGGTCCCTCACCTTACTAGGTCTTCTCAAGGGTGGACTCGCGTGGCGTGAGTCCAACGCAGAATTTCTTGTAAAAAGCGACGACAGCCAATGGGGACCACATTTTTTTCCGCCAGACGCGAGTTCGACATCCTGACTTGGTTTCAAGAAGAGTGCATCTCTAGGTTGACCTAGAGAGTCTCGGAAATTTATGGCTCAACTTCGACAGTCTTATCCTCTCCTCGTCTCAAGAGCGCATCTCCAAGTTGACCTTTCTTTTTGTTAGTTAAATCTCTCTCTCTCTCTCTCTCTCTCTCTCTCTCTCTCTCTCTCTCTCTCGTGCACGCACGCATCTAGATAAAAGAAAGGACATTCATTGTGTCTACACAGGCAATTGGACTCTTTCTATCATATTCACTCCTTATAATTGTAAAAGAAAAAAACACTGTAATTTGCATGAATTAATAGGGAAAAAAAAGTTTGCCTAAAATCTAGCAATTTGAGTTGTGTAAAAAAAAAATCATAGTACCAAAAAAAAATAATAATAATAATACTAACAATAGCGTGTCGATGAATGGTCTCAGTGGACCTATTGAACCTTGACCCTATTACTCTCAACCTCATATTATGCCCTAAAATATGGCAAAAGACCAGCAATTGCTCTTTAATTGACACATTTACTGTTTCGTGTAAAAGATTATTTGACCTAAGGACTCTACACAATTCAAAGAAAACTTGTGGTCTCATACGTATTTGATTGACATAATTAGTATCTCCCGAATGTAACAATTAATGAATAACTATCTCTCAAAATCTATTTCCCCCTATGGCGCTCTAGGTATCTGACTACTAAAAGCTTCATCCTCCATTACTAACATACCAGTTGCCATTATTGACGTAACTGCACCCATTATTGCTCCATTAACATCATTATTTTCCATCTACAAGCAAAAATAAGAATTTTCTGAGCCTATTATGACAGATGTTTTATCTTAAGGGTAAACCCAATAGCAAACATTAAATAAACAAATTGTTAGAAGGATTAAGAAGGCTAGTGCAGCAACATCAGCAATAACAGAATCAACTCTCAAAGGAACATGTAAACCAACCACTAACTTGCTTAGCAATAGAGGCACATTGATGGATTTGCAAAATATGCTGCTCTACTTCCTGAGATATGTCAAGTCATATCCATTGCAGGAAGAGGAGATTAAAACACCAATCTTATGTCACACAACTACTTAAATTTTAGTGCTATCAACAATGGACAAGTGACTACTCCAAGTGACCACATTCACATTATCTAAAGCAAAGAAACAATTTAATCAAGGATAAGCAATCTCAAGAGGTGTCAACTGCAAGAAAAAATAATCGTAGGTTACATAAATCTCAAGAACTAGAATAAGAATTCTTCATACTACAAGTTTTGAATCATGTGTGCATGATGCACAAGATACTACTAGTTTTGATTTCACAAGAAATATGCTAAGATATTCATAATATATTAAGCAGATTAAAAAATCAACAAGTGAAAAATCCCTAAAAGATAAACCTCAAGGGTATGCTTCTAAGGGAACTTCACTAATAAAATCAAGCATGCCAAATGCAGATATTCCAGAAACAAGAGCATCCTCGCAATGGCAATCCTCACTTACTAGTATTTAGAACACAAGGGAATAATATGTTAATGACATGCACTAAAACTAACGAGTGACACATACTGTGAAGAAAGAATCTTTGTACCTTGCAAAACTTGCTTTGTCAATGGTCCAAGTGTCACATAAGCATTTGTAGCATGAGTTGTATGCTGATATTCTTTTTTCTACCCAATCAAAATAAGACTTAGAACTCACCAAGAGAATTTGAACATTTGACTAGCAGATGTATATATCAAGGAAGCTCTTCACAAGAAAAATAAAAAGGAACTTTAGAATGAGGAAATCACACAGGTGTAACGTCTTATTTACATTTCTAAAAAGATTTAGGAAAAAATTAAAATCCAGTTATGTCTTCACCCATGTGAAAATTAACCACATCAAAAGACTGTTATTTGGCAAGAATGATTAAGAATTTCTCTTGCATCCACCATAGACATAGATCCAAGTACTCATTCTTATCCTAGACAAACTGACAATAATAATATGGCAAAAAAATCACAAAAATAATTAAAAAGGTAAGGAGAATCTAAGTTCTTACCAACACTTGATCCAATATCAACTGTATCACCAATTACTCTAATTGCTCCTTCTTAAGATCAGAATTTGGAGAAGATACACAGCAAAAAAGATAACATGAAAGAAAAATTAAAGCTGGAAGAAGGGACAATCACAGAAGGAAGCTATAGACTCCTAGAGTGGCATTATCAAGCATTCAAAATGGATCATTCAAAATAAATGGATAGCATCTCATAAGAGGAGATTTATCAGCATTAGAACAAAAGGAAAACCCATTTACAAAAACCTATTCGTTTGTAACTGATTGCTGAAATTGTTTGATTGATACCAAATAACATTGTCTCTAGAAAAGACCTAGGATGAATTTAATTGCTTTGTCCCATGCATATGTATTTTTATCTATAATAACTAAGATTTAACCCAATCCTTCAAGTATCTTTACAAATATCTTATATCATCTATCAATTTGACATGAGTCTCCCTGTTGCAATCTATATAAGACCGCCACAAATTTGGAGACAATAGGGTTCAAATAACATAGCTGGACTAATCTGCTTGGGCATTTCACCAAACACTTGATGTGCATTCGATTAAACGGCACAAGGAAACAACAAGATAGTGAGAACCGCAACCCAATCAATACGAGATCATCAAGATTGAATCGAAAGTTACTAATATAATCTCAAGCATGACCGATGTTCATGCTAACAACAACACAGCTCTCGGTTTCTCTTCCACATGTGTAATGGAAGAATGTACTGAACTTCCACGCTCAATGAAAAATGAAAGCTCCAAGGCTCCAAGTTGTCAAAGGTTTGAAGGAATCTATTAGTTCAATAAACTTGAGTCCATTGATGGAGCACACGGATTTGAAGCTCAAGCACGCGAGAACATCGCGATTCGAAGAGCACTAGATGTGGCAAGGTAAGTGGTGGATTTTGGCGCCGATAAGCGGGGCAGAAGCTTCTGGAATACGCAGAGGATCGAGAGAGAGAGAGAGAGAGGCTTTGAGGGGCATTTCACTTCAATTGCTTGAAGAAGATGAACGGAAACGTGAATCAAACAATTGAAACGTAGAGAATTAACAACAACTCAGTAAAGTATCGATCAAAAAAATTCTGAGATTATTCTCAAATCGGAGAGGAGAGAGAACCTGGATCTATGTTGAGTGTCATTGAAGAAGAGCCAGACCTTCAATGATGAAGAAGAAGATTTGGACCTTCAATGGCGAACAAGATGCGCATTGTTGAAGAAGAGCTAAAGAAGAAAGACGAGCGAAAGAGCGAAGGGAGAGAGTGGCGAGAGCGGCGTTCTAAGCAAGAGAGTCTGGAGAGGAAAAGCGAAAGGTCAGAGGGAAAAAGATGAAAAGGGAAAGCTTTTTCAGCTTCTAAGGTGGAGGAATTCATTTTCCTAAAATAAAACATAACTGAATATGTTGACAGGCTCAATTTTGGCTCCCTCTTAGCAATCTTAGACTTTTGCTGTGCATTCCTAACAAATGGTATAGAGCTTATAGTTGAGATTTCCGGGCAAGTGGACATTGTGGTGTAACAACGCGAACCTATAGAAAAATTGATATAGAAGGATCCCTAAATTAAGGGGGAGTAGCCCTAACATTGAGCTCACATATGTAGGGGGGATTGTTCAGATACATGTGTGACTATGTTATGTTAGAGAAATCCCACATTAGAGAATTGATATGATCACATCTATGCTTTGTAGAGGCAACCTGACAGGGCTTTGCCATGTGTCTGATGTTCATCAATAATTATTGTTTTGTTGACTATCAAAAAGAAGATGTAACATCTCAATGTAACTTTAGGAAAAAGCTTTAGAAAAGTGTTAAATTTATTGCACGTATACCAATTTGGTCATAAGCTTTGTGACCTAGAGTCAATTTAGTGATTCAAGCTAATTTTGGCCAAATAATATTAACGTGGATGTTGGTGGCTTATGTGGTACGAATGGTACTAAGATGGATAACTTTTATTGTTATTTAACTTTTAATCGGTTATTTAACTGCAAAAATCCTAATAGAATATGGGAAAAACCCATATGGCAAATCAAAATTCATATGTCTAGAGAAGAAGATGGAATTTTCACAGTAAGTTTATTTTTCTACTGAGAATGGAATCTTGATGTGAGTCTCTGTTTGATCCGCAAATGGAAATGAAGCAAAAGGAAGAAGGTAAGCCCCAAGCCCATAAAAGAGTGCCTGTGCTCGGTCCTTGTAACAAGCTCCAATTCCAGTCACAGGTGTCTCAAAATGGTTTGTGCGGCTTCTTCTACACAAGCTATTTGCTTTGCACATATGCCTCGTGATTATCATTTTAGTTGACTGACCAAAAAAATAATCATTTTAGTTCTAGCTTCAAAATGTTTAGGAGGTTGAGACCATTTCCATGTGCAGATGCTGCTGGAAGATTGGCCTAACTAAATTCTTTCTTAGGACATGCAATATCTCTATATTGCACTTCAAATACATGAGGTTATATTGAATGATTCATAAATACACACATGCTCCTAAAATGACCACAATCTTGTTTGGTTACTCAAGAGTGCTACTTTCGAAAGTCTGATCCAAGTGAGGCTGATCAAGTCCTCACATGTAGGGTTCGTGAGTGGATTAGACCTAGTGAACATTTGGGTACTAAGTGTGGTTGGTTTTGAGAGTTAGGACGTGCTTGGAGGGCAATTTAGTCACTTTATCCACAAGGTTTTATCTCTGATACATAATGGCATTTTTAGAACTGAAGGAGGGAAAGTAGCGATGAACTAAAAGGGGAGTAACCTATAGTTCAGGCCTTGAAGTTTAAAACGATCAAAGTAAAATGTCCAAAACAATTAGAAAACCAAAACAATTATGCCTTTAGATATCACATTGTGCAAAATATACAATTCTTATTTTTTGTAGCTAGAAGGTGCATATGTATAAAGATATATTTAGCGTGATTTTGTATTTCCTTTGATTAAAAGTAAGAAATGAAATATAGTAGAATTATTATAACTACAAAACGGTACATTAATCATTGAAATATCTCTCTTAATCAATTTATATGTGTTGCATACCATGTGTTCGGTCCATCTATTTTTTTGAGAGAGTTTTGTACGTTTGGAGCCCATCTTAGTTTCCAAAAAATGATTGGTTGGCTGGATATTCCATTGTTTTGTGTCTATGTAAATATGCCCCATCAATCACAAAAGTTGAGCAAGAGAGAAAGGTGATATCATCTAGCATATCCATCTAAATGAAGTACTATATGTCGAGCATAAGAAACTTTTTTTTGGTTAATAACAATCTCTAATCACTGGAAATTCTCTCATCGTTCAATATCATCCTCCATTTTGTTTGAAACTTTAAGAAATTGGCTCAATGTGTTCTTATATGTTATGTGAAGCATCATGTCACATGCCTTTTTTTTTTTTTTTTTTTTTCTTTTTACATGGATTGCAGGGTGAGTGTTGGCTGAGGAAAAAATGTTATGCTGATGGTAGGGGTGAGCACCAAGTCTGGTACAAGAACTAGATTCAGCCGATCTAGACCAATCGATTTAAGGTCGATTTTAAGAAGAACATGTTCGATTCTTGGTTTTGTGAACCTAGAATTGGCATAGGACCATTTAGTTCCTAATTCCAACACTGAAATCATTTCAACTAATCCGGTTCCCAAATTGAACTGGTTCTTAAGCCTTTTTCAATATATATATATATATATATATTGCCCTTATAGAGAATCAAAATCATGGTCTTCAACATGAACAAATGCCAACATAATCGTTCAACAAACATATTTTTTGTAGTGAGATTATATAACTTTTATTTCTTATTTGAATTTGCTGTTTTACCTAAGAATAAAATTTTCCAAACTTGACCGGTTTGATTCACTATTTTTATTTTTTGAAACCGACACACCTTAAAATCAATCTTTAGAGCTGGTAGAGTTTTTATTTTTATTTTTTAAAGTTAGTGAAATCAATTTTTCTCTTTTTTTTTTTTTTTTTTTTTTTGCTTTCCTTTTTATTTCTCGTCCTTTTTCCTCATTCCTCGGCTGCTGGTGCACTCCGTCGATCATCACCGTCAATACCCGCACTACACCGATGACCTCCCTCCACTCTTCCACCCTCTCCGTTTGTAATGTACTCTATTTTTTTTCCTCCCCAAGAGAATCAAAGACAATTGAATATTGACAATGAGGGACCCAAAGTTATTGCTTCAAAGCAGATAAGTATATAAATATCAATACGTACCAAAAGCTGAAAAGATCTCTAAGAACCAAATGCATGTATTTTTTTTTAAAGTTAATAAAATAGCAGAAATCATTGGAATATTAGCAATGGCTTTCAAAATGAATATGTATAGAAGAGTTTGGCTAGACTGCTCTTATGTAGATAAGATCTTAAACAATATAAATCGTAAAAGATGCAATGTAATAATTAAAAACAAGTCGATAAATAAAGATGATCTAATTTGCATCTACTATACCCAACTCCATGAATTGTTGAAAATCATAATATATGCAATTAGGATTGAAGATAAATTTGGATTTGGGTGAAAATGGAAGGACCATCACTAGTGCTTTCCTCTTGTGATTGCCGCACTTATCATTTGGTGCTTGTGTTGCGAGCCAAAAAAGAAGATAGTTAATGTCATTTTAGGAAAAGAAATATAGAATTTCGGGTAACGTACATATGTCCTAAATCAAAAGCCTAAAAGGAATATGGCTAAAAGAATTAAAGAATTTAAAAAATTTAAAAAACCGTGGCTGAAAAATCGTGTCAGAAGCGAAGGTAAATTATTGCCATTTTTATGATAACGATATCGAAGGCCCTGGAAGGGAGAATACAGTTAAGCCGGCGCCTCTTCATGGAGTGGGGTGGGGCCCGGTGCAACGGCAGTGGCATTCCGGCTTTACACGTTGGAGGCTGGATGCCGTTGCTATCTTGCAACTCTAGAAAATTAAGATCCGACGGTCCCCCCACTTCGTACGGAGGAACTCAGCGTGCCAACGTGGAAGCTTCTTGACCCCTGACGTGGGCCCCACTAGAAGAGAAGTGAATTCGTGAAAGTCTGTAAATCGAATGGTAGTGCCTGCAATTTCCCATAATCCATTTTAGCTACTTTGAAGAGCAAAAGAACAGAAAAATAAAGAAATAAAAATTTTTTAAACGGAGCCTTAGGGTGTGTTTGGTAACATTTATGTTTAAAAATTGTTTATGGAAAAGAAATAGAAAAAAATATTTTTGCTTTAGGAAACAATTTTTGAACAAAAAAACGCGTTTGGTAAATCTATTCCAAAAATATAAAAAGAATGGAAATACGTTTGGTAAATTTGTATAATTTTTATTTTTTTAAATTTTTTAAGTATTTTTATTTTATTTTTTCTATTTTATTTTATTTTTTATTTTTTATTTTTCATTTTTTCATTTTTCTTCTTTTGGCTGGTCGCTAACCTCGGCCATGGCCGACGACCGGCCGACGAGGGTCGGCGGCCTCGCCTAGCCACGGTAAGGCTGCCGGCCCCCGGCGAGCTCGAGCTCGCCCAAATCCCGCGAGGCCGAACTCGCCCGCCGGTCGGCGAGGCTCGTGTCACCGGTCCACCGCAGGTGACGTCAACCTGGCAAAGGTGGCCCGGTGAGGCCAAGCCTCACCGGCCACTCAGTGAGCTCGGCTTCGCTAGATCTAGGTGAGATCGAGCTCGTCCAGCCCAGCGCGAGGTCGGCCTCGCCTTGGCTAGGCGAGCTTGGCCTCGCCGGCGGCCGACAACACTCCAATGAGGTCGCCTGCCCTCGACGGCCGGTCGCCAGCCATGGCCGAGGCCGGGGACCGGCCAAAGAAAAAAGAAAGAAAAAAGAAGAAAAAAAGAAGAAGAGAAAAGAGAGAAGAAAATGGAAGAGAGAGAAAATGTGTTCCTAAATTTTGTTCCAAAAACAAGAAACAACCTTTTTTTCTTTCTTGTTTCCGTTCCATATGTGTTTCTGGGAACAAAAAAATAATTTTGGAACAAAAACACAATCAAACTGTGTTTCTATTCCTTTTTTGTTCCCAGGAACAAAAAAACAAAAATTTGTGTTCTTGGGAATAGAAACACATTTTAACAAACAGGCCCTTAACTTTTGGGGACACCTCCCCCTTTTCTGCCTCTGAAAAAGAAATTCCTAAAAAAAAATTACCTTTTTGCTACTCGCTTCTCTCTTTCTTTTTCACCCATTGCCTTCACTTTTGGTGCCATCTTTTTCCTATTTTTTCACCGACCTTTTTTGCACGAGCCAAAGAGGAAAAAGAAAGAAAATGACGGTAAAGGGAAAAAAATAAAAAAGCAGTGCCAAACCACCCACTGCAATTTGCTTGCCACCGACTGTGCCGTTGTCCACCCACCATGGCCGATGGCCACAAGTGACAAGGTGGAAGAAGAAAAGGAAAAAGATGACTTATGTCAATAAATATTTTCCCAAAACAAAAGTTACTTTTTTCTATTGGTTCTTTCTCTTTTAAATCTATTCCCGATCACTTTTTTATTTTGACAAATAAAATTAATTGATGTTATTAAATGGATCTATTTTTTTCTCTTTTGGAAAAAAAAAGAATAGAAAAATAAAGAAATAGAAGCGTTATATCAAACCTAGCCTTAACTTCTAGGGATACCTCCCCCTTTTCTACCTTCGAGAAAGAAATTCCTTAAAAATTACCTGTTTACTAATCGCTCCCTCTCTTTTTTTTCACCCATTGCCTTCACTTTTGGCGCCATCGTTTTCCTATTTTTTCACCGACCTTTTTTGCACGAGCCAAAGAAAAGAAAAGAAAGCCACGGTAAAAGGGAAAAAAAAAGCAGCGCCAAACCAAAATCCCACGTCATCTAAAGACTCCCCCTCGCGCCAAAAAAACCACTCAGCTTCTCCATTTCTCTATTCTTTTGCTAATATTGAGGAATATTTATTGCTTCCAAAAGTAAAAGGAATTGCACAATTTAGTTGTCCAGAAGTGACCATTACACACTAGTTTATGAAAGAATACATTGAGTTGATCATTATGACAAGATTATAGGTCAAGAGTGATTTAGCAAAGTAACACTATTACATGAGCAGTATAAACATACTAGTGACAACCTCTAACGGATGTTGCGGCAATCTCAGCCTCCACTGGCCGCACTAGCAAATATGGTACATGCCGTTGTTGCACCAGAAGATCCCACATCGGACACTTGGTTCCCTTCTTCTTGCTACCTCCAAAGCAAGAGCATCCCATTTTTTTTTTTTTAGTTCACAACTTGCAAGTTGCGACCGTCTCCCAAAGAACCACTCTAGAATTATATGTTTACTAATATTGTTTTTTTCCCTTCATATTTAAGGAATCTTACTTTGTGGGAGTACGAGACGAGGATATCCCAGCAAGTAAAACATTTCAATTTCAAATTTTTCAAGAAAGCCGGTTGATTTCTTGAAATCAAGTGTGGTGAAGGAGCCACGTTTGCTTTTTTTTTTTTTTAAAGATTAACGGTTTGTTAGCTCATCAATTTCCTAATAAAGAGGATCGATACCTATATATTATTGGAAAATACCATTTATAGGAGTACCAAAAGAAATATTGACGAAATATGGTGTGTGGTTAGGCAATTTGAACTTTTGATAAATGGATGGCATTGAGATTGCTTGGTGGTACTTTACTTGCATAAAAAGTGTGTGGAACGAGGTCTAGATGGCGGTGAATTTTAGTAATTTGAGTGCGGTGGAAAGTAATTACTTTAAAAAAAAAATCAAATTGGCTAGAAATGTGTGGAATTGAATTACATGATAGGAAGCTACAGAGAAATGTAAATGGGCAAGGAATTGAAAAATGTAAGGAAAATATACAAAAGAAAGCTCTTACAAAGAGTGTTCCCAAGTGTGTTTTCCCTACTTCAAGTCTTGGGTTTTTTCTATGCTATTCTCACCTAATTCTCTAAAAAAGATCTCTAACTTTAGGAATAATTTCAATTATATCTTAAATTGACATATTTTTATCTCAAAATTTTTTAAAATTTTACTATAGTTCCAAATATGCCCACAGATTTAAAAAGTCTCCACTAATTTTTTTTCGAAATTATCAGTATCAGAACCAATTAGAGGTTTGTTATTAGAGTAGGCATCTTCATCAATACCCCCACATTCATATAGAACAACAATAGCCTCTTAATATAGTAATCTTGATGAAACTAGTGAAGGCATGAGTAGATTTGAGACTAGTATAAAAGCTCAGGATTTTTTTATAAGAAAATTTCGGATCTTATTTGGAATTAAATCTAAAGTTGAGGGAGAAAGGCATGCACTAGCATGACCACATTGTTGCTTCCTATGAGTAATTGTGCAATTTGGGCCATCCATTTTGTTTTTGTATAATGGGCAACTGGATGTAAATTTGATGTGGGAAACCATCAAGAGCTCACACTAAGATTTCTTGATTGAAAATTCTCTCTTATTTATTCCCAATTTTTCTTCACTTTCTCTCTAGATTAATTGATGCTGGAAATCATCTCCATCATTAAAAGTTGTAGCTCTGTTTCAGAATATAGCTACTGGCGATTTAGAGTTGCAGTTGTCACTATTTTTCTTGCTGAAGAGTTTGTGTCGTCGTTTTAGATAGTTTTAATTGCCTTTCCAACATCCTTAGTTATTGCCACCACCATTTCTCGATTTTCCAAAGCCGCGCCTTCAAAGCTCTCTTCTCCCTTATTTCATTACTAAGAGATTTGCAAATACTATGACGTTATGAGTGATATTGATTTTGAAATTTGCTATCATTAAACTGAGCTGATAATTTAAGTTCACTTTAACATCGTTGTGATAGTTTGAAAGGAATTTTTGCTTCAAAACTTGCTTGTAGACTCAACGACCGAACCACACACGAGATGTTTGATGAAATGTAAAAATCAGATTTGTATCAACTTGTCTCCAATTTTTTTATTACCTTGAGTGCATTTATATTTGTTTCTTGGCCTTGTTTAAGTTCACATCTTATTCTACACGTAGATCAGGCCCAAAAGCCTTACCTACGTCCTTATGAGTTCCATGTTTGACCACATCCGTGGATGGGGCCCAAGGGCCCAGCTCATGCCCCTTTTTATCAGAATTAGTAAAATAAAATAATAAAATAGCAAAAAAAAGAAGGAGAAATTATAATTTGATCATATCGATAGCGTCTAGGCATAGAAGGATAAATAATAACAAATAATAAAATAATACAAGGATAAACAAATGGAAAAATGGAAAAAGAGTTAGAAAAATAGATCTTGATTAGATTTTTTGATCTAGTATCGGATTTAGTTTACATTCATTTAATCCGTACACATACGGTTTAGGGAAGTTCATGTTTTTTTTTTCCCTCTAGGTTTTAGTTTAGGTTTATGAAATTCATAAAAACAGAGAGTGGGTTTAGAGATGATGACAAAGCTGGACTAACGGTTCCCACATGGATTGGATTCTCCAAACCTTATCTCGCACAATGTTAGAGTGTAAATACAAAATTCAATTAATCCTAAAAGAGCCAAATGAGATACGAGAGAGTATCCCACTTTCTATGAATTCAAAGATCTAAAAACAGGACTTGATTATGCTAATTGCCTAAATAGTGCTAGTCCAGTACCCTAACTTGATTTATTTATTTATCTAATATATTTAGGCAATCTTTAACTATGTTAGTTTTCCTATGCCTCAAATGATGTCCATGCATGAGTGTGTAATCAAAGAAAAACAAATAATCACAATCAATACCATAAAACAAAGTGTAAGAATGGCTAAAAAACAAAAGTAAAATGTAAGAAAGCAAAATTAATGAAGCAAAATTAATAAAGTGTCAGACAAATTATAAGCTAAATTCAAAGTGAATCAAATTTCTCATCCAAAAGATCTATTTACTAAAACTAAATTATATCAAAAGTATTCATTAATATCTCTTATTTATACGTATGCTTTATAACTAAGCTAAATCTAGCACTAAAATTTACAGCTTAATCAAGGTCTCTATTTCAAGCCATCTTTCAATTTTGTTTATTTTTTATTTATTTTTTTTAAAAAAAGGGGACACAACACGTGCTAGAAGTCTTCTAGCCCAAAATTCTGAGCGGAAAATTCTCATTAATCTTTTGCTGGAAGTCTTCTAGAAAATGTATTTGGAATGTAAACAGCACGTGCACGAGGCATGCATAGGGCCTTGATGACGAAGACGATGGAGGCGGTGGCTGGATGAAGGAGGAAGAGATATAGAAAAGAGGATAGGCGTGATAAGTATTAAATTTTTAATAAATTTACTAAAAAATACACACCGTGTTAGTTAGTGACATGGCCCTTATAAACAGTCGAATATTATTCACCTCTAATTCTTAAAAGCTTTGTAGAGATTCATTACCTATTTTCTTGACAAATCGATCCTTTCTTCCAGCACATGGACAGAGACATTCAGTAGGAATCCATCCATGCTTCACGGCTAAAGGGCAAAAATATTCAATTACGTGCTAGTCCTTATTCCTCGTACCAGTCCATGAAATCTAGAAGTAACTCTATAATAAAGCTATTTGTTAGACTAGAAAGTCTATCATAATTGTTAAGTCAGGTGTAACTCCCAATTATAGTTTCTAGACTAGAACTTTCAAAGAAATTAAACGTTTGCCGTTCTTTATTAACATTTTAAATTAGTTTACTACAAAATTAATATGGAAAATAATTGCAAGCGCCAACAAACATTGCTACATAATTTCTCATTGTTGAAATAGTAACGTGAAAACAACATGATCTTGCAAAGAAGTCAATGCAAGAGAATCTGAAAATAAATGAAGAATAATAAAGGACATTAAAAATTTATGTGGTTCACTATCTACATCCATGGAAGAGATAATAGCAAATAATCCATTAATAATTGGGGAATTAGAGTAATAATATCTCACATGCTTGAATATTTTTCACTCCTAAAAATTTAAGTCCTAACAAAAAAAAAATTCCAAATTAATAACTCGGTTTAGTGTAAACTCATGGCACAAAAAATTTATAGTGGCTCACAATTTTTGCTGAAGAAACCCATTTCAAAGATCAACAATTTTACACGTCATAATGCCACGATAACAAATTTAAAAAATGATTTAGTTAATAATCCTAACTTACAATATCCAATTCAAATCCGATTTGGTATGTGAGCTCAAATTCAAAATATAATTTAACACTCATTCTGACTGTAATTTCCCCTTCTTCTTTTTTCTTTTTTTCAAATGCTTGGGTTGATCCGTAGCCCTTTTACTTCTAGCATTTATTTTTCAAATTTTGCAGTTGGTCATAATTTATAAACCTAAAGATTATATATATATATATATATATATATATATATATATATATATATATTAAAAAAAAAAGGAAAAGCAACACGCAGAAAAGAAAACGGTACTTGAAATGAGATTCACGTCTTCACGTCCTCAAATCTTTATCGAATCCCTTTCTCTTCGGTAACCACCTCGCAACGCCGTGGCTCACGTCCTCACGTACTTGAAATGGGCGACACGCATTTAGGAGATCGTGGCTGAGAGCGAGGAGGAGATCTCTCTCTCTCTCTCTCTCTCTCTCTCTCTCTCTGTGGCGGCACCAAGGCGGCGAAGAAGAGGGGGCGACGTTCGGTCGTCGGGCCTAAGTGGATTTTTTTTAGTATTTAAATATTAATTTTCGGAAATAAATTAAATAATTATTTATTTTCCGAAAATACAACTGAGATGGCCTGGAACCGGAAAATTATGCTGATGACTGTGGTGAAGTCCGTTTATTTAATCGGGCCTTATTTTGAGCTAAATTGAATTTTTAGTAATTAATAATTAATTTTCGAAATTAATTAATTAATTAATTATTTTTCGGAAATTAAGATTTTGATGGCCGACGACCGAAATCTCGTGCCGATCGTTGTGGTGCAGTCCGTTTATTTATTTGAGCTCCACGTTGTATGGAATTGAATAAATTGTGATATTTTAGGGATTTACCCTAAATTGATTGGAATTGATTGAGATTGAATTGTCGATTGGTAAATGACCAAGTATGTTGGCCAAGTATGTTATTCGGTATTTATAATGCTTTGTGGAGTTGATTTAATTATTTGATTGAGAAATTGTTGGGCCAAGGCATCTAAAAGGACACGTGGGCTCGGCGAATTGATGATCGCTTTGGTGAGATGCACCTGAGAGAATGCACGTGGGCCAAGGCATCTAAAAGGACACGTGGGGGCTCGGCGAATTGATGCATCGCTTTGGTGAGATGCACCTGAGAGAATGCACGTGGGCCAAGGCATCTAAAAGGCACGTGGGCTCGGCGAATTGATGCATCGCTTTGGTGAAATAGTACCGAGAGAATGCACGTGGGCCCGGGCATCTAAAAGGGCACGTGGGCTCGGTGACTTGATGCATCACTTTGGCGAAAAGGTCGCCTGAGAGAATGCACGTGGGCCCAAGGTTCGAGGCACGTGAACTCGGAGACTTGGAAGGTCGTCCTGGAGAATGCACGTGGCCTAGCTTTCGAAATATCCCACAGTGGGGATTGAATTGTATGACATGTAATCGACTGGTTCGATTTGTTGAAGTGAATGGGTATTTATTGTGAATTAGGCAGCATTTAGTATAATGGTTTGCTAATCGGGCTTAGTGGGGTAGAACTCGCTGAGACGTAGTCTCATCCCAGTTTGGGGAAAACCATTTCAGGGCCCCGCTGAAGAGCTGAGAAGGAGGAATCCGAGAAGAGAACTCGGAGGTGAGATCTGAAGAGGAGGATTTTTGGAAGAAGAAGATAGTCCCGAGGGGAGCCGTGAGTACGGTCTGGATGGATTGAGATCCTGTCTTCTTTTGAGATCTCCGTTTTGATGTGAATAGTTATGAAGTGATTTTATGGTTTGTATAAAAGTTTGGTTATAAATTTCAATATGAAAAATATGGCCCTGCTTTTCTATCCCATCGTTTTATTGTCTGGGGATTTTAACTGCTTCCGTATGTGCTTAAAATTGAAAGGGTCGGCGATACATTGTCCTGGGATATCGCATTATAAAATCGACCAAGTGAGACGGATGTGTGCGTGCCTGAGGATCGGGGCGTGACAGAGTGAGTATTTTTTTCAAAAAAAAAAAAAAACCCTTATCATTACTATAATAATTTTCGGGTTTCATTTTTATTGTTTTGACCTTTCTGGTAATCCCAAAGTTATTCATTGCGAGATCAAGTCCTCTAATATTCTTTTGGACTCCGATTTTGATGCCAAGGTGCGAAGACATGGTAATATCAATAATTTGTTTATTGAATTCAAGTTATTGTTATGAAAGCTAACATTTTGATTCCGGGTTGCGGACTTTGAACTTGCCAAGTTCACTTTTGGTACAAATACGCATGTATCCGTGTGCATAATGGGGAATTTCGGGTAAGTTCATTTTTGGTTTACCGTAGCACTAATAGTTTTTGTCTAATACCACTGATTGTTTGTCTAATATAGGTATATTGATCCTTAGTATTACTTGAGTCACAAGCGAATGGAAAAAGCCAGTGTCTACTCATAGTATGCTAGTCGCACGAATTATTTACTAGTATGAATATTGCAGAGAAGAGAGGGTTATATTTAGCCCATCGTGGCCGAGTGGGAGATAATGGGTTTGATTGTTATTAGGCCGCCCATGTTGGGCTAACTTAGCCCATAACTCAAAAGAGCCCACACCCACAATTTAAAGAAAATAACCACCTAGGTGTTATTTTGAGGGTTACTTCTTAAAAAGAGAAAATAACATATTTTTTTCTCTGTGTAGAAGTATAGGATTGTGCATCCTAAAGGAAAAAAAGAATAATGAAAAGGCTCTCTTCTTGTGAAGAAAATTATTTCCACTTGATCTCTCTCATGACGATGCAATAAGTGCATTTAATTCGTGGAAAATAAGATACGTTATGTTGCATGATGTACTTTTCAATCAGCGATACAAAGTATTTATGGTCCTTTTTTGTATGCAATATGATGTTACTCGATAGTTCGAGTTTAGAATTTTGAAATTAGTTTCCTTCAAAAACAAACAGCCCATCGTCCAACTTCTTGAAGAATAGAGTGTGGCCTTTAACTTGGCAGTAGATGTCACTCGTCTCCTCAATTGAGGGTCTGAGATGATGCTGGAATACGAGATCTCGAAATATAGTCCTCGTAGTTGTACAAAACCCATAGATTAATCTCCATAGTTCATCATTCACCCCACCACTAAAATAAAACATGCAAAACAAGGAATCGAAAGTAAGGGAAAGACCTCAATAGCAATTTTAACAGTAGGCAGCTTCAGGCGAAAAAGCCAACTTCTCAGAAAAATTAATGGCAATTATATCTGCCTACATAGATACTAGGAACAGACTATTACAAAACTTTATATCGAAACATAGGATTCATACGAATCAACAGCTCCCTCAGAAGCTCATTACTACTTTTTTGAACCAAACGACCTTTTTCAACCAAAAAAACAAAATAACCAAACGAATTTTTTTGATAAAAAAAACGAAAAAAAAGACAAAAGTCTGGAGCACCACTAAACAGAACCACCTCATCCACTACCACCGCCACCAGGTCGTTTTATCCTTGCCATTCCTACTCGACAAGGGACCAATATCCCCACCATTCCTACTCAATAGGGGACCAATACTAGGGTAGACGCCATCTGGGGGGGTCGATTGGGACTCACATTTCCCCCGAACAAGGGATTGATGTGGGGAAAGTGTTCATTGACCTAGTTTTGCGGTCGTCTCCATATATGCAACTTTTGCCACTAAAGGATGAGAAGCCGAAGTTTTAGAGGTAACAATGTAGAATTCCATGAGTGTTATGTTTAATCAGTAACTCATTTGAGTACTTATTTGGAATCTAATAATCACAGTAAAAATTTTACTAGATAAATCTTCCTATGTCTAGAATTGTTCTTTAGTATTCATCTTCTCCTGAATTTGCAACTTAGATTTCTATAAGTCTAATTGGACAGTGACTGATCCTTTAAAATGCTTTCGGCTTCTGAAATCCTACTCACTTGATACCTCAAAAACATTCACAGCATAGGCATATAAATAGTTAAAACACATTACATCTTTTTGGATCTGAACAGCTATTTTTTACTGAGCAAGTAATATATTGTTGAAAAATTTAGGAGACTATCATTTAGAACGGATGTGTAGTTCAAGCACTATTACATATTAGTGTCAGTAGTAGTCATCCTGATATAATTCTTGTAAAATATAATTTTGAGCTCATATTCTTGAAATTTGTCGTCCTAAATTGGTATATCTTAAGATGTATATTTAGAAATCAACATAAGTTGTCCTCAAGTTTTTCCTTTTCATAATATGTGAAAAGGACATGTATATTTAAAAGATAAACCACTTGTATTCATGTGGTTTGGCAATTGAATTGGCAAGAAGAGAGGAGAAAATCGTTGATATAAATAGAGCCCGATTCATCATCTAACTTCAGATCTAGATTTTCCATATCCATTATGATTTTATTAAATTCATCTAGATATTCTAGGATAGGAGTACCTTTTTGCATCTTTAGCATGTAAAGACACTACTTCATGAATAATCTTGTCATAAGATATTTCTTCATATAGAAGCTCTCAAGCTTATTCCACAATCCTGAAATTGTTCCTTCACCTGCAACTTCGCAAAGCACCTTATTGGATAACAACAATTGGATGGTGCTATGCACCTTTTCTTCCATTTTCTTGATCTCAATCGTAGTCATATCGTCGGGATAATTTCTATCTAAAAACTCTAACCGAACCTTCCTGACACAGGAACACCTTCATCTTGATCTTCCATAGCCCAAAATTGTTTTGGCCATTGAAAAGTGCCACTTCAAACTTAATAGATGCCATCTCAAACAAAAAGACCTAAATTCCTTCACTCTAATACCAATTTGTTGCAGAAAAATGTCGATCAAAGATGCACCAATTTAAAAACAAGTAGCAAAGAATGAAAGAATCAAAATTACACAAGAAGCAAGACTTACGTCAAAAATCCAAAATAGGAAAAACCACTAGGAGAGAGAGCAGTTTTACTATCTTCAACAAACAACACGAGAGTACATTCCAAAAAGCTCTAAAACCACTTGATGAGCCACAAAATATAAATATCCAACAAGAAGATAAGAAAAAATAAAACAGAAAATGATATAGAGGCTAGAGTTAGAGATGTGTATTAAACACATTTCTTTTATAATCTCCCTTTAGAAATCCCTAAAATAAAGGTAAATGATCTAAAGTACCCTTATCTCTTAATTTGAAAGTCAAAATTCAACAATTTCAACATTGACATTAAATCTACGAAAGAAAATTAAGTCCTAAATTGAGAATTAAACGTCTCACCGCTTACATTTGACATCACATGTTAGATTGATCACGAAAGAGTATGTACTTGTATTATAGGAACATGACCCTCTCTAACTTATTCCAATGTCATCCTTCTTCAAGGCACTTTCACCCCCATTAAGTCCTAAATTGAACTTTTCATAATTAAGTTGGCTTTTTGTGTTGATGACTTGAAATTCTTAACATGCCATAGACAAGATATCGACTGCATTTGGTTGTGGTTATTATTTGTTTATACATTTTTAACGATGACATTTATCAAGCAATCTAGATACATAAATAATTTCTTGGCAAAAAAATTAAAATCAGATACCTCAATTTCATATATTCATTTAAATATGCATTTTTTTGGTGCGGAATTTAAATATGCATTTCATTTAGGAAAGAAAGTTGCATAAATTTCAACAAGGGCGTAATGGTATTTACACGGGTTATACTGTATGGAATGTTAACATGTGAGAACCTCACTTTCCTAAATACAGTCGCTCTTTTAATATTCTTTGTTTTTGTTTCATCTATCATGGCATTGTTTGGAATTTAACATGAGCGGAGATTATTGCTCAACCCATTCATTCAAATACTTGCTAGGTTCTTTGGCTAGCAACTCATAGGACATGAATGGTATCGACAGGGAATTTTGGTAGTTGAATTTTGGGTATGAGTTGAGATAGTTTGATAAATGTCTAAAGTGACATTTGTTGGTTTAGTTGAGTTATGAGTGTATATGAACTTTTGATGGATTGTAGAAACTCTAATACTTTAAACAACTTGCTTGTTCATCATTATATACACACGTGTGTACATCGAATTACAATCATATCTTGATTCATTCGTCACCAATATTCATTGCATTGTGGAGACCCCAAGAGGATGTGTCGGATTGCAATTCCAATGAGAAATGGAAATCTTCCGCATTGAAATAAATCAACTTATAACCAGTTTGTTATATTGACATTATGATGCCTTCTATAATCAATCTTTTTTCTGAGATTCATATCCACAGAATGAATGAAATGGAAGAAGGAAAGCAAGTTGTATGTTCATGCAGTCCATACATTTGGGAATTTGTTAACCTATCGTTCCCTTGAATTGCTTTCTTGTAATCCAACGATGTTTGAGGATGAAGATTAAGGAATGCAAAGATTAAGGATGAAGAATCAAGGGAATAATCAAGGACAACCCTCCTATAATTTTCCTCATAAATGTCATTTCTTTCTATAGAGTAATTATGAATTCTAGAGGAAGTCCATTACTCACAGTGATTAAAATCAAATTAATCTACCGTTAATTCTTGGAAAAGAGAAATAGAGGAGTCCCCTCACACACATTTGTGTGCCTTAATTCAAATTATCCTACTAATCATCACTAAAAAGTTGTCCTGCATTAACCACCATCATCAGGTATAACGAATGGATGAAGTCAGATTTTAGTTGCAATAAATAATGCTTCTTGTGTGGGCATCATTTGTTGTTCAACTAGAGACGGTAGTCATCAATCCTTTTCTGCAAATGCAAGCAATGCTCAAGATTGGCATAAGAGATGAAGTTAACTTCCATGCGCAAGAGTATCGTCGTATCTTGTTAGATTTTTTAGTCTGTTAATCAATTTTACACCGATTCAGCATATGCCCAGAATACTCTCTTCCTATAAGAGTCCCTCTCTTCCTCGGAAGAGTTTCATCTCTATCCATGGCGATAGTGTATTCCAAGCCCTAAATCTCCCAGCCTAAATGGATTCTATCCACCTACCAATCAAAATCCCTTAACATGAACACATACCACTACACCCTACTAATCCATCTTTAAAATGAAATATTTCCTCTTGTAGCAGTGGTCCTACCATCATCTTTCTACCTCCCAATACATAAAGTTTTTTGCGAGAATGGATTTATTCCGGTTTTTAGGCAAAGAAATGCTAGTGAAATAGATATGGCATCTATTTAGAGCTCCCTTCATCCATGCTTCTTTCGCTCCAGCAATAGGTATTACTGGGTTTCGAATTGATTCCTTTCTTGGGTAAATTTTGGAGGATGTCCCAAATTTGAACCTGTAAGGAAAAGTTAGAAATGGAGAATGAATCAGTTAAAGAGCGCACGTTGGCTGCATTATGTAGAAGAATGGGGCAAATGTGGTCAGAGGATTTCGTAGCCAACGTGTTTGAAGAAATTCCAGAGGATAAATGGAAAGCATGTAATCTCATACTACTTGGGAAACTCTTTTCCAGGCCAAATATAAACTTCCGGGCCTTTTTTATCCACAATGAAGAAGACATGGAAGACTGAAAACGTAGTGTGTGGTTAGTGCAATCGGGCCTATTCTCATTCACTTTCAAAGAGGAAGCTGACTGGAAAAGTCTTTGATGCTAGCCCTTGGTGTTTCTCGAGGAACTTGCTCATTCTATAGAAACTACAACCAAAGGTACCTATCCACTGTCATGTTTTTACTCATTGTGCATTCTGGGTGCAAGTGTTGGGAATTCTGATAATTCAAATTACTAAAAAGACGATGATGGAGGTGGTCGGGAAGATAGGAAAAGTGGTGGAACTAAAAATAGATGGTAAAGATGGCAGCATGTGTAAGGTAGGAAGAGCGCATGTGATGTTAGACTTATCACGCCCTTTGTGGCCAGGAGCATTGGTGAATTTCGATGATGATTAAATATGGGTTGACTTTAAGTATGAGAGGCTTCCTTATTATTACTATTCATGTGGCCGAATAGGCCATTATACCACAAACTGTGAGAAAATCCCTTACGAGGAACCAAGGCCGGGGGAGGAAGTAGCTGGAAATTTCGGATATTGGTTGAAAGCGGAAGCTAAGGAAAATAGTCCTTTTCTGGAAAATGTATTATGGGGAAGAGATACCTTGTGAGGAACAAGAAACAGTTGCGGAAACTCCACCGGCTGGTACCATGGAGGTCCTGACCAATAATGACAACTATGAGATGCAATTAGGGTATTCTATGGAAGCTCAACCCTCAGAATTACTCAAGTTAAAAGGGAAAGGTATAGCTAGTGAGTCTACGGTAGTGAAAGGCAAAAGAGATAAAGGCTCTCTACTTCTTCTCTCGGATTCATCATGGGCAGAAACAATGCTTGATAGCACAGCTAGAATACACAAAAAGAGTAAGAAGGGCCATATTCCCTCGACAAGCAAGAAAATGAAGAGGGCCAAGGGTTACAATTTACAGGGGATGGATGCAAACACCATTGATGAGACTCTACTTCTTGAAACACCTATCCAAGTGGATGAGGGAGCGCATGAATGGGCTTTGGTGGCTAGCCCTAATAAACCATCGGGGGATCAATGAGAGTTTTGAGCTGATACTGTCAGGAATTAGGGTCTGCCCTAAAGTTCCAGCATCTCCGAGCCCTTGTGGCTCTTGATAGACCCAACTTGATGTTCCTTATGGAGACGAAGAATAGGAAAACAGTGGTGGACAAAGTAAGACAGCAACTTAAGTTCAATGAGTCGTTTATCATTGATCCAATTGGCAAAGCAGGGGGAATAATAGCAATGTGGAATAAGGAATTAAAGGTGGAGGTACAGGAGTACTCAAAGGAGCTAATTGATATTATTTGCAAGGACCCTACTTATGGAACCCTGATGAGAGTATCCTTTCTACACGCATCTACTGATTTCCAAAAGAGGACGTGTTTATGGCAGAAACTTCGAGCAATCCACCATATCAATTCTCTACCATGGATTTGCATGGGGGATTTCAACGAGGTTCTTAATTACTGGGAAAAGGATGGAAGACGAGGGATGGATCATTATCGAATAGTGGCTTTTCTGGAAATGCTGAATGAATGTGCATTAATGGATAATGAAAGCAAGGGTTGTGCCTATACATGGTCGAACAACAGAGTTGGGGAAAATTTGGTAAGAGAACGCCTAGATAGGCTGTTATGCAACGTAGAATGGAAAGTGGGGTTTCCAAATGCAAAGGCTGTTGCTTTGTCAACAATGGCTGGTATCGAGCAAACATCTCTGGTGGTTGGCCCACGTTTATGAGAGAAGCTTGTCTGAACGAAGGTGTTGCCGCGTGTTTGAGCTCATTGATAGGGACAAATTTGTGGTCAAAGTCTCCATCTAGATACTACTAGTAAGAACCTCACTTAGGTTGATTGATATGAGCATCAGAAGCGTCATTTGAGGCCATATATTACTAAAGCAATTCATGTCTCCTTTAATCAATGCAGATGAATCAATTGAAGGTGCACTTACTTTTGGATTTGCTTCTCCTTTCTAACCTAGTTACAGTCTTATCAGAATTCTTCTTTTCTTTAGTGCAGGTTAGGAAAAATAGTCTAAATGTCCAAGAGCCCTCTTGAGCAGCTTTTTAATGGTTTCACGTGCCCGAGGCCTCTCACTGCCCTTGATAAGCTAGAGAATTCAAATCGGAGGTATCCCTTATTCCAAACGGTGACTAACTTGGTACTTTCTCTGGCTGCCTAGGCTAGGGAAGGAGAGGCGACACAAAATGTCCAGCTTAAGTACTACAACAGGCCTAGGCTTGGGATTACTGAGCTCGCTACAACAGCACAGCAACACGAGTTGGATATTGCTCCCCGCAACAAGCGGCTCACGAGAGCTATTGCAAGCAGGTTCAAACTTATGATTGGAAATGAAGAAAATGTGGTTCGACTCTAGGCCTTAAAATTTAGTCCAACAACCTCAGTGGTATGAAAAGAAGAAAATAAGATTTCCTTTTTGTCAGGGAAGAGAATATTACTTGCTTGATTTGTATATGTATCCATCTAGGACCCCTAGTGCAGCTTCTCATGTTTGTTCGATGCATATTGCAGTGTAAGATTGGTGACTCGGATGTTCACCAGATTCATGCATGGCTCTATATTGATTGCATGTGCTTATTTAGTCTAAGAGCACAAGATCGTGGTATTTTGTTTTCAGATTGCAAGTTGTGATTAAAGACTTTCTCATGAAGCCATTTAGACTGCTAATATAGACTGGGAACTTGCAAATACTAGCATAAATGTACATCTCGTTTGCCTTCTCTTTAGTTTGTGCTTGCATTCCTATGTCTTATCACATATCAGCAGGTCAAATGTCTTCATGGACAGAGCGTTCCTTGTGAATTCATAAAAACATACAGTCAAGAAAACCAGCAAGATTCTGAAGACCTCATGGACCTTGAAGATTCAGAGGGTTCTCGCCAGAAACTAAGGGCTAAATTTGCATTTACCTTCTTATCAGCCTTCCAAGATGTTGAATTCCTTTTCAATCTGTGAGTTTCGTAGTACTTAAATAGCACGCTCACTGATGCAACTTTTCAATTAAGTATGCTTGGAACCAAAAAGGACTCAGCTTCGAACATCATAGAGTAATAGAAATTCTGAATTGCTCCCCAAGATAATTTGGAGGTGTGACTTATCCTTTTATACGTTATGTACGTGCAGATGACATGATTCTCCTAGTCACTTTTCAAATTCTTAAGACTTCGATAGATGAGCTTTTGGTGCGTTGGTTGATGGCATTGACATGGGTGGCTTGATATGAAGAGCGTGTAAAATTCGGTTTCCACGTTTACACATTGATTCGCAAATCATTCATTTTGTAGTAACAAGAAAAAATTCACGTGTGCCCATGAGAATCCCCTTCTCCTTACCGCATGTGAGTCCAAACAGCCTAGATGTAAAGTGAGCCCTTCTGGGCCGGTTTTCGTTATTGTACTCATCAGAGGCCTCTCACTGCCCTTGATAAAGCTAGAGAATTTGAATTGGGGTGTCCATTTTTCAAATTGGTGATTTGGCAATATCTTGTTATGAAAGGAAAAAAAGATGTAATGGCCTTATCTCCATTCGTGTAGCAGTATATCTCAAATATGAAATGACAAGACATGTTACTTTTGTTTAAGTGTCTGTGGCTAACCGACCATCCTAATAACCGAGTAATGGAACTTGATAAAATGGCAAGAACGGCAATCGTAATATAACCTTTATGTCTACAGATATCGATTTAAATTATTGATGAGTGCATCTACGTCAAAAAAATCTACTTCTCTAGTGGGGTCGTCAATTTGTCTTTTGACTACCTTTTTAAAGTGGAAATCATGATTGGCGCTTCTTGAAAACGGTCGGCCTGGAACGCAAAAGACTAAAATGTCATTTGAAGTATCCACCGTTTAAATTGTCCTCCACACATATGCATGCACTGAAACACTAATAGAACTGACTTTTTTTTTTTTTTTTGGTAAAAAAATAGAACTGACTTTTATTACCAAAAAAAAAAAAAAAAAAATCCGCCTTTTCCATTTTCTCTCTCTTTTTCTTGTCTATCGTCTTCGATCTTTTCTTATTTAATGTAAACACTTCGATATTTGATAAGAGATTCTGATTTGAAGCTTCTCACCTACTCTTCCCATTTAGAAAATCTGTCCGTATGAAATTTTTTTATCTAAAAAGCATCTTCGCCTTATGAAACACACCAAAAAGAAAACTGATATGTTTAAAAGATTGGAGCATAAGTATGTTCTAGAATATCAAACTATATTTATGCTTTCATTCTGTAATTTTTCCAAAATATCATATCCGAATCTCCAGTTCTCAAATCTTTTTATTTGAACTCTCATTACTCCGTAGAAGAGACTGTTTCCCCAAGTTAATTTGGTATGAGATTTAATGTAGATGAGTTCATGTGTCAGCGAACTTAAAATTTTCTTTATTCAAACAGTAATAGACTATGGTTTTGAGACATCAAAAGTTATTTATTTTTTTTATATATAATTGGATATTCTGTGTTTATAATGCTAGAAAATTTGGGAGATGGTTGCATGAGCGTTTCGCTATAGTTTTTAATTTTATATGCTTCACTACAACACCGGACCCCTGGAGTGCCAAAAGTTGGTACAAAAGAACACTTAAGTGTCAAAAGTTACGAAAGTGGCATTTAAGTGCCAAAATTGGAGCAAAATAGACCACTTAAGTGCCAATTTGGCCAAATTCTGACTAAAATATTGACGTGGCAATTTTCCGGCGAAGTAAGTGTAAAACGGCATCATTTTGCATGCTAATGTGGCTAAACAATACAAAAACGACGTCATTTTAGTATTGAAGTAGTAAAAAATTAATATAAAAATTATTTAAATTAAATTTAAAACTAAACTTATTTAAAACATTTAAAAATACAAATACAAATATTAAAAAAAATTAAAACAAAAAAATGGAGGTGGCTAAGGGTTGAGTCATCCGTGCTGCCGCCAGGAAGGGCCGGTGATGCAAGGGGGAGGGTCCACTGGGGACGCTAGGGCCCAGCGACCCCGATTGACCAGCGACGAGGGCCCACGAGCTCTAGCCCTAATTTGGGGCAAGGGTTGTGGCCCTCGCCCAAATTCGGTGAGAGTTGGCGACCCTCGCCCAGTTTAACCAAGGGCTGCCGCCTGTTGGGGGACCTCCCAATGGGCGGTGACCCTTGGTTGAATTGGGTGAGGACCACCAACCCTCACCAAGATCCGGCGAGGGTCGCGACCCCTACTAAATCTTGGCAAGGGCCACCGATCCTCACCTAGATCTAGGATGAGGGCTTGCGAGCCTCACTCAGATTCAACGAGGGTCGGCGACCCTCGCTCGACCGGGCCAAGGGCTGCCGCTCGCAAGGGGGTTGCCTTAACAGGCAGTAGCCCTTGGCCTGGCTAGGCGAGGGTTATAGCCCTCACCGCCGATTGGCTGGGGTCGCTGACCCTCGACCAAGGCTCGGCAACCCCGGCCAACCCTCCCCCGCCTTCCGGCAATGGCAGGGAGGCGGCAGCGACGGCAAGGGCTAAGCAACTCAGCCTTTGAAGGACTAGTAGCAAGTGACTGTTGAATATTCAAGTGAAGGAAGTGACCATCAATTTGATAAATTAACCAGCAACTAGAAACATAAGTCCAGTCATCTCAAAGATCTTATTATTGGCGACATCAATGAAGGAATTCGCACAAGATCCAAAAGGCGATAATAGTCTAGTACTGTGGTCTTATTTATGAAATAGAACCCAAAAGCATAGAAGAAGCCTTATCCAATGAAAGCTGGATTGAAGCTATGCAAGAAGAACTCAGACAATTCAGAATTAATGATGTTTGGGAGCTGACTCCTACACCGAAAGGTAAATCAATTGTTGGAGCTAAATGGGTTTTCAAGAACAAGATGGATGAGAAAGGAAAAATCATAAGAAACAAGGCAAGACTCGTGGCCAAGGGATACACACAAGAAGAAGGGATTGATTATGACGAGACTTATGCACCGGTAGCAAGGTTAGAAGCAATTCGTTTATTACTTGCATTTGATTGTCATAAGAATTTCAGGTTATTCCAAATGGATGCCAAAAGTGCCTTCCTAAATGGATTCATTCATGAGGAAGTTTATGTGGAATAACCACTCGGGTTTGAAGACCTAAGGAAACCAGACTCAGTATTTAGACTCAAAAAGGCATTATATGGCTTAAAGCAAGCACCCCAAGCTTGGTGCGACAGATTAAGTAAGTTTTTAATTCGAAATGGATTTGTTAAAGGTAAAGTAGACACTACTCTTTTTATTAAAAGAGAAAGCAAAAGTTTTCTGCTTGTTCAAATATATGTCGATGATATTATCTTTGGATCCTCTAATGAAAGTCTGTGCAAGAAATTTTCTAAGACTATGCAGGATGAATTTGAAATGAGCATGATGGGTGAGTTAACATTCTTTCTTGGACTTCAAATAAACAATTGGAGGAAGGAACTTTCATTCATCAAGAAAAGTATGCAAATGATCTTGTCAAAAAGTTTAGATTGGACAATTGCAAAAAGGCTAACATACCAATGCCAAGTTCCTTGAAGATAGACAAAGATGAAGAAGGAAAGAAAGTCGACCAAAAGCTGTATAGGAGTATCATCAGATCACTTCTTTATCTTACTGCTTCTAGACCTGACATTTTGTTTAGTGTTTGCATTTGTGCCAGATTTCAATCAGACCCAAAAGAATCTCATTTGAATGCTGCGAAGCGTATTATCAAATATATTTCATCAACTTCAAGCTTTGGTCTCTCGTATCCAAAAAGGGGAGACTTTACTCTTCTTGGATTTTCAAACGCAGAACTTGCTGGATGCAGAGTAGATATAAAGAGCACCTCGGGTACTTGTCAACTACTTGGAGGCAGGACAGTGTCTTGGATTTCAAGAAATCAAAGTACAGTCGCTCTCTCTACAGCAGAAGCTAAATATATAGCTCTCAGAAGTTGTTGTTCACAAATTCTCTGGATAAAACAACAGCTAAGAGACTTTGGAATTGAAGACTCATGCACGGAGATTAATTGTGACAACACCAGTGCTATCAATCTCACCAAAAATCCAATTCTTCACTCAAGAGCAAAGCATATAAAGATTCGACATCACTTCATTAGAGACCATGCTCAAAATGGAGATATTTCAATTCAATTTGTTGATTCAAAGAACCAACTGACGGATATATTTACAAAGCCTTTGGAGAAAAATCAATTTGAAACTATCCGCTCCAGACTCAACATTTTAAGGTATGAGGAAATCAAAGTCTAAAGACTCTCAGACTCAGACATACAAGACTGTGACTGTAAGTTAGTTTCTCTGTCTCTCTCAAATCTTATCTTAAAGAGGTACGATCGTCAGACTATGTTTAAATTGCTATATTTAATCGGCGTAATTATTGTATCGTTTTCTTTTCAAAAAGGAAGTTATTTTGAAATGACTATTTTTGCGGAAAAAGGACGGTTATTCTGAAAAGGCATCTTTTTATTTTCCTTTGTGACAGTTCGTTTATCTCCCTTTTTAACCAATCGTGCACTGTTGATTTCCCTTCACTTTACTCTCAAAAACCCTAGAAAGCATCGATCTTCCATTCCCATTTTTCTCCCTTGTTTAATCTTCGAAAAAGTTGTCATCTTTCTTGGGAAAGTCAAGCAAGGAATCTTCCAAAAACTGAGAAAGATGTCATCTTCAAAAAAGTCTTCGAGAATCGCAAGTAGGGGACCACGGCGAATGAGTGAGGGGCCTACGCACTTCGATCTCACTGAAGAAGAAGTGTCTCCAGATCAGCAACAGAGTCCACAACATTCTCAGCGGCGTCATTCTCTTCCATCTAGTCCTCAAGGCATTGATCATCAACAAGAGGAAGAAATCATTGAGGATGTAGACCCTGTAAGAGTTCAAAAGCCCACTTTTATTTATCAGCTGCATTGTGCTTTAAAAGGAACTCATACTCCATTGAATTATGTCGATGATTTTCTTAAAGACAAAGGATATGGAAATGAATATATCTTTTGAGAAAAATGGAAAGTTTGGGAATTGCTAGTAAAGGGGTGGCCAAAGAAACCCTTGCGAATATCCCAAGTGATCCTCGTGATTGGGGACCGAATCCTGTAGATGGGAATGATGATGACAAATTGTACAGCCAATTTCAACTGAGAATGGGTATTGCGGTTGAAAGTAGAGGAAAAAGAGGAGATTTGTTCAGATCGAAGGAACAAAAGGATCTGTACTCAAAATTGCTGAAGCGTGGGGTAATAAACCCTAGGAGTATCGATTTTGATTTTCTGGATGCTGTGAATGTGAACTTGAGGGAAAAGTTTGGTTATCTTCAACTTGAAAAGTTCGCTGAACTAACCGCATATTTCTATTCAAATCTTAGCTTTTTGGATGCGAATAGATTGTCTTTCAGTGTCAAAGATCAAGACTATGTTGTGGATATGGATATGCTGGCAGATGTGTTAGGAGTTGAGAGAGGAAGATATCAACCGATCAAAGTTTCTATTGCTCGTGCTACATTGGAACTTGTTAAGGACAGGAGAACAGAGGAAAAGATTTCCTACTTAAGGATAAGTGCATTCAACATCTTGCTTCACAAGATTGTGATCAATTGCCTCCGATCAAAATCAATTTCCAAGACTGATGTTTCAAGTTCAGAGGCAAAACTGATGTATGCCATCCTCACTGGGAAAAGGTTTTCTCTTCCTTACATTGTTATGTTCAACATGTATAGAACCATGATGAAGGACAAAGGTCAACTTCCTTACCCAAGTCTTGTGACGAAGTTATTCAGACATCTAAATATTCAGCCTCCGCAAATCTTTTGTGTTCGATCATGCGATCATATGATGGTAGGACTGAAAATGGTGACCAAGATGCGTCTGAAGGAACTGAACAAGGCGTTGGAGAAATTTAAGGAGAAGACTCCAGTCAAAGCTCATCAACCCTCTTCTTCATCAAAACGGAAAGGAAATGAGCCATTGGTTGCTTCAAGAACGAAAAGAAGAGCTCTTATTGTTGAAGATGAAGATGATGATGATGAAAACCTCACCATTTCTGCAATGGCTTTAAAGAATCTGAGTCGTTCTATTCTAGAGAAAGAATTGGAACAAGGCACGAAAGAAGCAGAGACGAAAGAAACAGAGGAGAAGGAAGCAGAGGAGAAGGAAGAAGAAGAAAGACAAGCTGAGAAGGAAAGAGTTGAGAAAGAAGGAGAAGAAAGAAGAGAAGAAAACTCATTTTCTGTTGTGAGTATGGTTTTCATGTTAAAGTTTTTAGGATACTCACTAAATCTTGTCATAATGATCAACTCAACGCATTCTTTCATAAACTTTTCTAACATTCTTTCCTCTGTTTCCGATTAAATCAAGTCTTTTTTTTTTCCTTTATTGTATCTTTTATTAAGTGCTCTGGGTCGTGAGGATTGATCCGTCACCCGCAAATCTTGATCCTATGGAGCTTTCTAAAAAGATCACCAAACAATTAAATAAGATGAAAAGTTAAAAAGAAAAGGTCAGCTTTATGCTTGAAATTGTGCATGTAAGAAAACTAATGAAGAAGTAACGCATGTCATTTCCTCTAAATAACGAAAACTTGGCTAGCGGCTATAGCACAAAAGGGCATTGTTCTAGCAAATATAAATCGATTTGAAAAGGACGAATGTCTATTAAAAAAAGGAAAAAAAGAATGAAAGAGACAAAGTAAAGAGCATAAGAAAATTAAACTTTTACTGTGGCTAATCCAATTCATTAGGTGCCAAGTGTCGACACCATACATTTGTAAAACCCTTCATTAGCAGGTGCATCGTACCGTTAAGAATTTATCAAATAAAAAAGGCCTTGGAAGATAATTCTTTAATTTGTAGCGGATCCAACGAAGCATTGAGAAAAACTTCATTTGCGTAGTCTGACGTACGAGTGTTATACCTTGTAGAATAAGGCCAGCATGATTCGACTAAGTGCATATGCATTTTCCTTCATTTAGAACTTAATTGACAAAATTTTAAAAAAAATTGAGACTAAATTGGTAAAAGTATAATAGATTTATAAATTTTTTAACTATTTTTTTGCACAAAATGGATAGTGTTTACTTCTATGCCTGCCACGTCTGCATCTTGCTTCACATCTATGCTTGGTATAGGCAACCTCATAGGGCTTTGCCATGTGTCTCATGTTCATCAATAATTATTGTTTCATTGACTATCAAAAAAGAAGATGTAACATCTCAATATACCTTTAGGAAAAAGCTTTAGAAATGTGTTAAACTTATTGCACTTGTACCAATTTGGTCATAAATCTTGTGACCTAGAGTCAATTCAGTCATTCAGGCTAATTTTGGTCAAATATTATTAACGTGGATGTTGGTGGCCTATGTGGTACAAACGGTACTAATATAGATAACTTTTAATTGTAATATAGCTTTTAATCGGTTATTTAGCTGCAAAAATCCTAACACAATATGGGAAAAACCCATATGGCAAATCAAAATTCATATGTCTAGAGAAGAAGATGGAATTTCACAGTAAGCTTATTTTTCTACTGAGTATGGAATCTTGATGTGAGTCTCTGTTTGATCCGCAAATGGAAATGAAGCAAAAGGAAGGAGATAAGCCCCAAGCCCATAGAAGAGTGCCTGTGCTCGGTCCTTGTAACAAGCTCCAATTCCAGTCACAGGTGTCTCAAAATGGTTTGTGCGGCTTCTTCTACACAAGCTATTTGCTTTGCACATATGCCTCGTGATAATCATTTTAGTTCTAGCTTCAAAATGTTTAGGAGGTTGAGTCCATTTCCATGTGCAGATGCTGCTGGAAGATTGGCCTAACTAAATTCTTTCTCAGGAAATGCAATATCTCTATATTGCACTTCAAATACATGAGGTTATATTGAATGATTCATAAATACACACGCTCCTAAAATGACCACAATCTTGTTTGGTTAGTCAAGAGTGCAACTTTCGAAAGTCTAATCCAAGTGAGGCCGATCAAGTCCTCACAGGTAGTGCTTGAGCATGACCCCATTCGGTAAACTCAGGGTTCGTGAATGGATTAGGCCTAGCGAACATTTGGGTACTAAGTGTGGTTGGTTTTGAGAGTTAGGACGTTCTTGAAGGGCAATTTAGTCACTTTATGCACAAGGTTTTATCTCTAATACATAATGGCATTTTTAGAACTAAAGGAGAGAAAGTAGCGATGAACTAAAAGGGGAGGATTATATATAGTGTTTTCTCTATTAAAAACCTACAGTTCAGGCCTTGAAGTTTAAAACGATCAAAGTAAAATGTCCAAACAATTAGAAAACCAGAAAATTATGCCTTTAGATATCACATTGTGCAAAATATACAATTCTTATTTTTGTAGCTAGAAGGTGCATATATATGTATAAAGATATATTTAGCGTGATTTTGTATTTCCTTTGATTAAAATTAAGAAATGAAATATATTAGAATTATTATAACTAGAAAATGGTACATCAATCATTGAAATATCTCTCTTAATCAATTTCTATGTGTTGCATACTATGTGTTCGGTCCATCTTTTTTTTAGAGAGTTTTGTACGCTTGGAGCCCATCTTAGTTTCCAAAAAATGACTGGTTGGCTAGATATTCCATTGTTTTGGGTCTATGTAAATATGCCCCATCAATCACAGAAGTTGAGCAAGAGAGAAAGGTGATATCATCTAGCATATCCATCTAAATGAAGTAATATATGTTGAACATAAGAAACTTTCTTTTGGTTAATAACAATCTATAATCACTGGAAATTCTCTCATTGTTCAATATCATCCTCCATTTTTGTTTGAAACTTTAAGAAATTGGCTTGATGTGTTCTTATATGTTAAGTGCAGCATCATGTCACATGCCTTTTTTTTTTCTTTTTACATGGATTGCAGGATGAGTGTTGGCTGAGGAAAAAAAAAATGTTATGCTGATGGTAGGGGTGAGCACCAAGTTTGGTACAAGAACTGGATTCAGCCGATCTAGACCAATCGGTTTAAGGTCGATTTTAAGAAGAAAATGTTCAATTCTTGGTTTTGTGAACCTAGAACTGGCCTAGGATCATTTAGTTCCTAGTTCCAACACTGAAATCATTTCAACTAATCCGGTTCCCAAATTGAACCGGTTCTTAAGCCTTTTCAAAAAATATATATTTTTTTTGCCCTTATAGAGAATCAAAATCATGGTCTTCAACATGAATAAATGCCAACATAACCGTTCGACAAACATATTTTTTCGTAGTGAGATTATACAACTTTTATTTTTTATTAGTATTTGTTGTTTTACCTAAGAATAAAATTTTCCAAACTCGACCGGTTTGATTCACTATTTCAATCTTTTGAAATCAACACACCTTAAAATCAATCTTCAAAGCTAGTAGAGTTTTATTTTTTTTTTTCAAGTTAGTGAAATCAACTTTTTTCTCCGTTTTTTTTTCCTTTTTATTTCTCGTCCTTTTTCCTCATTCCTCGGCTGCTAGTGTACTCCATCGATCATCACCGTCAATACCCGCACTACAGCGATCACCTCCCTCCACTCTTCCACCCTCTCCGTTTGTAATGTACTCCATTTTCTTTCCTCCCCAAGAGAATCAAAGACAATTGAATATTGACAATGAGGGACACAAAGTTATTGCTTCAAAGCAGATAAGTATATAAATATCAATACGTACCAAAAGATGAAAAGATCTCTAAGAACCAAATACATGTATTTTTTAAAAGATAAAAGTTAATAAAATAGCAAAAATCATTGGAATATTAGCAATAGCTTTCAAAAATGAATTTGTATAGAAGAGTTCGGCTAGAATGCTCTAATGTAGATAAGATCTTAAACAATATGTAAAAGATGCAATGTAATAATTAAAAACAAGTCGATAAATAAAGATGATCTAATTGGCATCTACTATACCCAACTCCACGAATTGTTGAAACTCATAATATACGCAATTAGGATTGAAGATAAATTTGGATTTGGGTGAAAATGGAAGGAGCATCACTAGTGTTTCTCTCTAGTGATTGCCGCACCTATCATTTGGTGCTTGCGTTGCGAGCCAAAAAAGAAGGTAGTTAATGTCATTTTAGGAAAGGAAATATAGAATTTCGGGTAACGTGCATATGTCCTAAATCAAAGGCCAAAAAAGAATATGGCTAAAAGAATTAAAAGAATTAAAAAAAAATTAAAAACCGAAGCTGAAAAATCGTGTCAGAAGAGAAGGTAAGTTATTGCCATTTTTTATGATAACGATATCGAAGGCCTTGGAAGGGAGAATACAGTTTAGCCGGCGCCTCTCCATGGAGTGGGTGGGGCCCGGTGCAACGGCGGTTGCATTCCGGCTTACACGTTGGAGGCTGGAAGCCGTTGCGATCTTGAAACTCCTAGAAAAACAAGATCCGACGGTCCCCCCACTTCGTACGGAGGAACTCAACGTGCTGACGTGGAAGTTTCTTGACCCCTGACGTGGGCCCCACTAGAAGAGACGTGAACTCGTGAAAGTCTCAAAATCGAACGGTAGTGCCTGCATTTTCCCATAATCCATTTTTTACCTAGTCAATTGTGTGTGGGGGATGGGCAATTTAGCGTGTCATATTTACCAACGTATTGTTTCTCACATATTTTGTTTAATAGTGAAATATGAGCTACTTGCTACTATTGAGAATATTTATTGCTTCCAAAAGTAAAAGGAATTGCACAATTCAGTTGTCCATAAGTGACCATTATATGCTAGTTCTTCTAGTTAGATTCTAGTATTGTTGATATTGTAGTGGATCAAGGAGAATACTCGTCTTGGTAGTGTGAACAAGGTCATGGCTCTTTCTGTTTATTTTCAAGAATATTTTTAGGCACTTACTAACATTTGATTCAATGGCTTTTGAGATTAAAATATAGTGATACATCCGATCAATTAACTAAGAATGATGTAGACTACTTCCTATGGCCGAAGTAATAGTCTTTACATATTCCCAAGGGGATGAGATGGGTGTCTTCCAGAACCCTAAATATTGCTATGTAAACTTATGTTCCTAAGTATCGTTTCATGAGTCATGGTCAGCTAAACTAATGAGGGATTTCCAAATTGTTAGAAATCATGTCACCCATGCATGTGCTACTAGAGCATTCACTTGAGTGTCTTAATATACCGTGGTATTGCGAGTGCTATGACTAGAAGGACAATTTAAGTTGTGCCCTGTTTTGTTTATAGATAGCTTACATTAAAAAAGAAAAGAAAGAAAGTGCACAACATGTGCTATGTGGGATTCATGATAAATGGAGCAAAATGGTTGGTAAAGAACACATACATTAAACTCTGTTGACACCTAAATTTTGGTGGCCCTGTTTAGTTATTCATCACGTTAAAAAAAAATAGGGGTTAATTTTATCCCTGAAAAAAAATTAATTAATTGCATAGCATATAGTTTTAGGTGCTTTATTTTTTAATTTGCATTTACATTAGGTCGGTGACAGATGGGCTCAAATTAATTGTTCGGAATTTTAATTTGATGAGTTGGGCTAAGCCCACGAAGTGAACAAATCGGCTCAAGCCCGTATCCTTGGAGAGATTTTACATATTTATTTGTGCGAGATTTCAAATTTAAGAAGAATCCTCTTGCAATCCTGAATTATATCAAAAACAAATATTGCGTTCGAAGAAAGGAATTTTCATGGATATGGATTTGGAAAAATTAAAACTCTAACTCGTGGCCTATAAATAGGTTAAATGTGTAGGGTTTAGGGGGCCGGACAAGAGAAATACGCGGTCACAAAGAAAGAGAACTCACGTTCTCCACGGTGGGGATCGGCAGTCATAATCTCAGAGCTCACTTGAGAGACACACGGGAGAAAGAGAGAGGAGGGTTCTCTCGGCCAAGCCATCGTATGGCTCTCCACCTTGCCGTCGCTGCTGCGTCAAAGCCACCACGATGAGTCATTCCCATCCCAGCTGTTTTGAGGCTCCTTGTCGATTTGCTGTCCGGCCAAGGTACGATCTTCGACGACGATCACTCGCCAAGGAGCCTCCCGCACCAACGAAGACGACCGAGAAGACCTCGTTGGATTACTTGAAAAGAAAGCCCACGACAATCAGATTTCGTGGCTCCCATTAAGGTCCACTTGGCGATACTTGGAAATAAAAAAGGAATGATGGAGAAAAAATATATATTGCTGAACCATAGCAAAAGTTGCAATCTCCACAGTTTGTAGCAAATTCGGACAATTTTGCAATACTGGTCCATCTCTTTCTGACGCGTACACGTTGCTCAGCCGCGCCTGACAATTTTCTTGTAGATTTTCCAGGTTCTCCTTGAACGTGCACCACAAGAAGCTGAGTTGAACTGAGGCCACGGAGCCCGCGACCATCCTGAGGTGATTCACCTCGAGACGATGTGTCGTCCTTGCCGCCGCCGATCATGTGGTGTCGCTTGCCACACTCACTGTTTGTTGTTCAAGCCGTTTTCAGGTCTCATAGAGCCCGTTCGGGATCCCATCACGACAACAACCGCGGAGATCCTTTGCCGTGGGTCCTCTTGGCGAGCGCTCCTGTCCTCACAGCTAACCGAGCGCCACCAAAATCCGGTCCCGATATCCAAGTCCGAGCTATGAGTCTCGCCGAGCATTACCATATTGCGTTGCAAGTAACTGTTAGAAGTCCAAATATGGAAGCCAATATTCGGAATAGGTAAAATTTTTGTCTATTTTGATTTCTGAAAAATATGTTTCCTTATTTGATATATTCGTTGATGCACATTATTGAAATTCTCGATATGCTGAGATATTTGTGAACTCGAGTAGCCTTCTAAATTGGGAAATTTTCCCAATTTCACAACGTGCATATGATTGACAATCCGATTTCATTCTCAAAATACGACTCACAATCGCACGAAAAAATCGCCCATCTGATCTCCCGCTCGAGATTCGATTCGCGATTTATGTAAAATTGGCCAACCCGATCTCCCGCCCGAGATACGGTTCGTCAATTTGGATATCTTGCTCTGATTTGCTGTCGTGCCGTTTAAGTTAATTTTATTCTCTTAAAAAAATCCAAAAAAATGTAGGCTAGAGTTAGATTTGTTTCTTATTCTAGGGTTTGCATATTTAGAATGGGGATTTTATTTCAAATTTTAAAAATAAAAAATCAAATCAATTAATTTAGGTTGCTGGTTCTTTCTTAATTTGGATTCCATGTTTAATTATTTGGCAATTATTAATTTCGAATTTTTTTTTAAAAAAAAAAGAGGAAAAAGGAAAAAAAAATCATCATGCATATGTCATGTAGAATTAGGGCATATTTTGTACGTCATTACATATTAGGGTAAAATTGCATTTAGTTTAATATAAGTTTGGGTATTTTCTTATATAGATTGCATTTTAGGATTATTTGGGTTAAGATAATATTTTAGTTTAAATCAGGATTTGGTTCAACCTAATTCCTAATACAAATTGAATAGAATCTTAATCTAATTAGATAATTTTCACATTTTATCTAATTCCGAGTTTCATGAAAAAATACAAAAAAAAAAATGTCTTAGAATAAATTATTTTTAGAAAAAAAAAATGTCATGTAAATGTCATATAGGATTAGATTCATGAAATGCACGTCATTTAGAAATTGTTATTAGGTCCACTTAATTAGAAATTGCATGACATTAGAATTAGGTCATTTAGTTATATTGCATTGCATACTGCATGATTTTCATTAAATAAGTGAAAGCAAACAAAAAAAATTGCGTGTTAATTAGATATCATATCTAGGATTGTTATGTGAATTCTGATCTAACAATGCAGGTGCTTTCGTTGTAAGTTTTGCAATTTATTCATTGTTTATTTGGGTGTTAAATTGGTGGTTTGTGTACTCGCATGGTCACCTCACATGTTAGGGAAATAGATTTAAAATCAATCAAAGCTACCTGCCAAACATTTTTTTTCAAAATAAAAGAGAAAGGTACCGAAAGGGCGTTAGAGAAATCTAGCGTAACCAAGTCTCCAAACTTATAAATCTCTGGTTCGTAGGAGTAAAGTAGATCTCTCGTTATTTTACTTAGTTTCTAATCGACCCACCAAAAATAGATTAGTGGCGACTCTTAATTAAAAATTTTACATGTTAAGAACTTGAATCAAAAGTTATGAATTGGTATGGGCTTGGGAGAGCCCGAGTTAAGTATAGGCTTAACAATCCATTAGCCAAACCTTAGGTGGTTCACACCCGAAAAAATGGTCGTGACAAACTCGCTGGAGGGATTTGTCCCTCTTTATGTTTTGATGCAATCTTAGTGAGAATTTATTTATTTATTTTGTCTATGGTGGTTTGCTTCATTGTCATCTTATCATCGCCTTTTATCATGACTCACTTATTCGTAATGTATTTCATGATGTTTCCTAATCGTTAATAAAAAATTATGTTAGGATATATTTCTCTATTAGGGAGCTACCTTTTCTACTACCACCAATTTTTCACTTGTAACTTCACCACAAACAATTGTTATTTTTTGTTAGGCATGGTGAGAAATGCATACTTTCATATTGCTTTATTTTCTCCTTGAAAACACAAGAGTCAGGATGGAGCTATAATAACTGTCGACATGAACACATGATATGCATGTATAAAAAAAAAAAAAAAAAAGCTCAAGCATATGTTACCATTAGGCTTTTGAGCACTATGTCGGTTCATTTTTCCATTAAACCTAACTCTTGAGAATTAGTGCAACTTGATCATCTATTTTCTTTCTCTTTTTGCAACTTGTAGATTATTACATGTCTGAGATTGACATGCAATCTTACATGATGCAGTCTATGCCATATAATGCATTTATTGATCACATGTATATTAATGCATGCAAGGATTTGATTCCATCTCATCTTATCTTCCTCAAAAGCAAGGTAAGAAATTGATTTAAGGTATTGCAAATTTCCACACCAAAGTTAAGAATGACCATGTTTCATTGCTGAATTGCCATCTTAGACCTAAACTGGTGTTGGTGACTTTGCCTAGATTTCACATTGTTGCATTTTTGTATGAAGCTCTAGGCTCAAATCGAGTGTAAGCAAATATTATAAATAATTGATCGAATTGGGATTTTTCTAAATTTTAGAGAGTAGATTTGCATCATAAGTTAAATAATTGTAAACGATAGACTAATCAACAATTGAATAGTGGACTCACGTTAAGCAACACAGCCGAGTATACTTTGCATTTTTGTTTTTCTTTTTCAATGCCTTCTGAAAGATTAACCATCCCGCCCAATAAATAAATAAATAAAATGAGGAGGAAGAGGAAATACCAATCGAGATCCTTTCTTTATCTCTTAATATCTTATAACCAAATTGGACCGCTCAAATCGAGTGTAAGCAAATATTATAAATAATTGTTAATTGGGATTTTTCCCCCCCAATTGAATAGTGGACTCACTCTCTCTCTCCCTCCCTCCTCTCCTCTCTCTCTCTCTCTCTCTCTCTCTCTCTCTCTCTCTCTCTCTCTGTTTCCGAATATAGCTACTGCAGATTTGGAGTTGCAGTTGTCACTATTTTCTTGTTGAAGAGTTTGTGTCATCGTTTTAGATAGTTTTAATTGCCTTTCTAATGTCTTTAGTTATTGCCACCACCATTTCTCGATTTTCCAAAGCTTCAAAGCTCTCTTCTCTCCTATTTCACAACTAAGAGATTCGTAGAGACTATGACCTGAGTGATATTGATTTGGAAATTTACTATCATTAAACTGAGCTGATAATTTAAGTTCACTTTATCATCGTTGCGATAGTTTGAAAGGAATTTTTGCTTCAAAACTTGCTTGTAGACTCAACAACCGAACCACACACGAGATGTTTGATGAAATGTAAAAATCAGATTTGTATCAACTTGTCTCCAATTTTTTATTACCTTGAGAGTGTTTCTGCATGTATTATCTCTGTTGTTCCGTTTTGCTTTGTGTCCTTATATTTTCTGCGTGATTATCTCTGGTAATGTCATTAAGTACTTGAATTTTCGTTGTTAGTTCTTTGCATCCTACCAATCTTCTGCAATATTGAGGCATCATTGTCGGAAAGGCCAGTGAACGAAGACGGTTGTCTTGTGGAGGTTGAAGATGGATGGTGGCTGGATAAGAGGCACTTAATCTCGTATTTTCCAAGGAAGTCGGTGGTAAGCTGAATATTAATTTTTCTAGCTTTTGCTTAGAATTTATGAATGAATTGGATATGTGAGATTCTGGGAACAATGAAACGTTGAAGAAGACAAACACAAGGCATCTAGAGGAAAGAAATGAAAATAAGAAAGATATGTAAAACGAATAATGAAAGAGAGGGAAACTGATAAAGATGTGTTCAATAAAGATAATAGAATATGGGCTTAGTGTAGGCTTGAGAGCATTTATATTTATTTCTTGGCCTTGTTAAGTTCACATCATATTCTACACGCAGATCAGGCCCAAAAGCCTTACTTATGTCCTTGTGAGTTTTTATGTTTGACCACATCCGTGGACGGGGGCCCAAGGGCCCAGCCCATGCCCCTTTTTTCAGAATAAATAAAATAAAATAATAAAATCGCAAAAATAGAAATAAGGAGAAATTATAATTTGATCATATCGACAGAGTCTAGGCATAGAAGGAGAAATAATAACAAATAATAAATAATAATAAAAGGATCAAAAATAAAAAATGGAAAAATAGTTAGAAAAATAGGTCTTGATTAGATTGTTTGATCTAGTATCAGATTTAGTTTACATTCATTTAATTCGTACACATATGGTTTAGGGAAGTTCATGTTTTTTTTTTTTTTTTTTTTTTTTTTTTTTATCCTCTAGGTTTTAGTTTAGGTTTATGAAATTCATAAAAACAGAGAGTGGGTTTAAAGATGATGACAAAGCTGACTAATGGTTCCCACATGGATTGGGTTCTCCAAACCTTATCTCGCACAATGTTAGAGTGTACATACGAAATTCAATTAATCCTAAAAGATTTTTATGTGAAGGAGCTATTACTAGCCTATTAGGGCCAACTAAGAGCCAAATGAGATACGAGAGAGTATCCCACTTCCTATGCAATCAAAGATCTAAAATCAGGACTTGATTATGCTAATTGCCTAAATAGTGCTAGTCCAATGCCCTAACTTGATTTATTTATTTATCTAATATATTTAGGCAATCTTTGACTATGTTAGTTTTCTTATGCCTCAAATGATGTCCATGCATGAGTGCGTAATCAAAGAAAAACAAAAAATCACAGTCACTACCATAAAAGAAAGTGTAAGAATGGCTAAAAAAAAAAACGTATAGTGCAAGAAAGCAAAATTTAATAAAGTGTCGGACAAATTATAAGCTAAATTCAAAGTGAATCAAATTTCTTATCCAAAAGATCAATTTACTAAAACTAAATTATATCAAAAGTACTCACTAATATCTCTTATTTATACATATGCTTTGAAACTAAGCTAAATCTAGCACTAAAAGTTAACAGCTTAATCAAGGTCTCTATTTCAAGCCATCTTTCCATTTTTTTTAATTTTTAATTTTTTTTAATAAAAGTGACACAACACGTGCGAGAAGTCTTCTAGCCCAAAATTCTGAGTGGAAAATTCTCATTAATCTTTTGCCGGAAGTCTTCTAGAAAATGTATTTGGAATGTAAACAGCACGTGCACGAGGCATGCATAGGGCGTGCATGGATGTCGTTGATGACGAAAACGATGGAGATGGAGCCGGCAACGAAGACAATGGAGGCGGTGGTTGGCCTAGACGCGTCATCGATGATTCGCTGGTGAAGATAGCCAAGGGAAGTGCGGAGCTTGGGGCAGGGCGGTGGCTGGATGAAGGAGGAAGAGATATAGAAAAGAGGATAGGCGTGATAAGTATAAATTTTTTTAATGAATTTACTAAAAAATACACACCGTGTTAGTTAGTGACATGGCCCTATATTTTCTATATTATTCACCTCTAATTCTTTAAAGCTTTGTAGAGATTCATTACCTATTTTCTTGACAAATCGATCCTTTCCTCCAGCACTCATGGACAGAGACATTCATTAGGAATCCATCCATGCTTCACGGCTAAAGGGCAAGAATATTCATTACGTGCTAGTCCTTATTCCTCGTACTAGTCCATGAAATCTAGAAGTAAATCTATAATAAAGCTATTTGTTAGACTAGAAAGTCTATCATAATTGTTAAGTCAGGCGTAACTCCCAATTATAATTTCTAGACTAGAACTTTTAAAGAAATTAAACGTTTGCCGTTCTTTATTAACATTTTAAATTAGTTTACTACAAAATAAATATGGAAAATAATTGCAAGCGCCAACTAACATTGCTACATAATTTCTCATTGTTGAAATACTAACGTGAAAATGACATGATCTTGCAAAGAAGTCCATGCGAGAGAATCTGAAAATAAATGAAGAATACTAAAGGACATTAAATATTTATGTGGTTCGCTATCTATATCCATGGAAGAGATAATAGCAAATAATCCATTAATAATTGGAGAATTAGAGTTATAATTGCTCACATGTTTGAATATTTTTTCACTCCTAAAAATTTAAGCCCTAACAAGAAAAATATTCCAAATTAATAACTCGGTTTAGTGTAAACTCATGGCACACAAAATTTATAGTGGCTCATAATTTTTGCCGAAGAAATCCTGTTATATCTGTGCCATTTCAAAGATCAACAATTTTACACGTCCATCAATGGATAATTTATAAACCTAAAACTTTTATATATATATTTTTAATTTTTTTAGGAAAAGCAACACGCATAAAAGAAAACGGTACTTTTGAAATGAGATTCACGTCTTCACGTCCTCAAATCTTTATCGAATCCCTTTCTCTTCGGTAACCACCTCACGTACTCACGTACTTGAAATGGGCGACACCCACGTCAGGAGCCTGAGTAACCTGCGAGGAGCCACGTAAAGACGAAAAAGAGGAACTGCCTTTAGGAGATCGCGGCTGAGAGCGAGGAAGGAGTCTAGGGTTCCCACGTGGAGACTGGGTATATTGAATTGTGGAGTCGGGCGGGATCATCAGCTTCGAAGGATTTCGACAAAGATGGGACGGGGAGGGAAGGCGAAATGAGAGCCGGTAGAGATCTGCTCCTGGAGGCGGTTCCACAGAGAAGTGGTGGACATGGAGGCCTGCACCGGAAGTGACACCACCCAGTATCGACTCACCATTGTCTCTCGAGCTTGCTGATGATAGAGAGAGAGAGAGGGAGGCGATCGGAGGTGGTAGTGCGCCTTTGAAAGGATCGACGCGGTGGTGAAGCTCCTTGCTTCCTTCCTTCGCCTGATGTCGCTCCAAAATCTCACGCATGCTTCGGGGACAGTCGAAGACAATAGACAAGAGAAAACTGTATGGCTCCTTGCTTCCTTCCTGCGACCCGTGACGTCGCACCTCCACCCGTCTCCACAGTTGTCGCTCTCTCATTTTTTCGGAACTTGGAACCTATTTTGTCATAGGTTTGAAAGTCTACCAAAGTCCCACTTATATTATTATATGAACGATTACAATTCACTAATCATAACTTATAGTTATATACATGAAAAATATGAACATTAATAAAGTAAAAGTCTTAGCCATAAAATGGAAACTCGAACTAGTGCTTTTAGATTATACACTCATCATCAAACAACATAGAATATCTGAAGATTGCATAGAGATATGGATTTTAAAACTTGTTCCGGGTTGTAGGTACAGATTCTAGGTTCCTCTAACTAAGAACCTAGAGCCTAACCATTGAAATGGGTTTCTCAGTTTTTGGAACCAGGAAACCTTGCATACCCATTGAATGGAACCTGGTTTTCATCGATCCAAGTTCTCGTGTTCCAAGTTTTACGCTGGAAACATACTCACCCCTATCTACGAGGGCCAAACCAAAAAACAAAAAAAAAAAGTTGATGAAAATTTTGTGAAGAAATTTTTTTTAATTAACCTTAGGAAATGGCCTTCAAAAATTTGCCAAGGCTAGCATTTGACTAAAGGGAGCTAAAAACAATTGGCAAACAAGCTAAGTTTTTCGCAAGGGGCTTTGGGCCAAAGCCCCTTAGAAAAGTTGTATCTTGAGAGCAAGCCAGATTTGGGTAAATCTAGCATCAATGTGGCTCATCAATAGCTTGAGTCCTTTGCTAGTTTGAGGGTTTATTTATTTATTTATTTTTATAAAAAGCAAAATTCCTTCATAAAGTGTAATTTTTTCAAATACTATTTTAAATCAAAGTTGATCCTCAACGTACTTTCAAACTATAATTTACTAAGCACTATTTATATTTTGAAAAAACCCCTTTCAACCTAAAATCCTTTATATTTTCCCAATGACATTCCCAAAAAACCCAACTGAGCACAACACATGTCATTAGATTAAGCGATTTTGGAAATGCTAGTTTTGGCTCAAAAGCCTTTGATGTTATATTGCCAAGCATCTCAACTTTGGCACAAGGGTCTTTAAGTTTTCATAGGTCCAAAATCTTTTACGAATACTACTGAACCAAACACATCCTAATAAATTTTGATAGGTCAATGTTCAACTTACCACTTGTGACTTATGATATCGCCTTTTTTTGGTTTTTGGTGGCTTGTAAACAACTTGACATCGACTCCACTCAACTTGTAATAAAAGCTGAGTATTTATTTGGTTATGAAAAATCCAGCGATCGTATGATGTCAAAAAATTAACAAACGAGTCTAATTTATTTGCGTGACTTGTGTTGGACTCATAAGTTAGAACTCGACTCAAATATTTATTTTTTTTAAAATAAATGAATAAAAGATTGTGAATATCACACATGACAGATCACTCTTTTATATATATAAGAGTGACGCGGTGAGTAGCAGCTGCGGAGACGGGTGGAGGTGCGATGTCACGAGTTGCGGGTGTCGGGCAGAGGCTGAGGGCTACAACGGTGATGATGTTGCAGCCGTTGTAGCGGTCTGGGTGGGAGGGTAGTGGCTTGGACAGTGTAGGGTAAGTAGCAGGCGGGTCGCGGATAGGGAAGTGACAGCATGGGCTATAGCAACTTTGTGGCTTAGGTGAAGAGGCAAGCAAGGGTGGAGGCAATGGTTGCGGCAGCGTTGCGGCTCTTGGGCAGCAGTGACGACACGGACAGGATCGTGAGTAGCAGTGGCTCGGGGTCAGCATTCCGACACGACATAACGAGCGATGACGGCGGTAGTCTAGCTTGGACTAAGGCGGCAAGCGCAGGGGCTCGGCCACCAGTGGCAAAGCTTTTTCTTTCTCCCCTCTCCTATTTGCTCTCATTTTTCTCCTTGCTTGATGCTCTGTCCGCTCCTCTCTCAGTGTCTCTCTCTCTCTCTCTCTCTCTCTCTCTCTCTCTCTCTCTGCATTCTCTTCTGCTCTCCTCAATTCCCCCAGTTTTCTCCGTGTTTCTCTTCGTTTCTGCCTCTATGTTGCTGTCTTCTTTTCTCTAGGGTTTCTTGCATGAAGATGAGTAGAGGAGGAAGAAGATGGGCCGGGCCCAAGAGGAAATGGCTTGGGCTGTGTAGGGACAAAAAGAAAAGAGGCGGGTCGGGCCAAGGTTTGATGAAGCCAAACCCGGCCTCTCTCAATTTCAATTTTTTTAAATTAATAATTTAAATTAATTTTTATTGTTTTTTTTTTTTAATTATGCATTTGAGGAAAAGTTAGATATTAACAGCTGCCCCTCTTTGAATGTAACCTCAAAGAGGTTGTATTAAAAAATATAAGACACTTAAATTATATCAGTGGTAGAGAGACCTAGGTGCATAGGCACACGTTAGGTCGACGGACATGACTCATAATTATGGAAGCGTGTGTTGTCAATAAGAGGAAGAAAATGACTCCGGGCTACAGAAGCACTCCATGTCATAGGAAGAAAGAGGGACTCCGGGCTATAGAAGCTCTCCGTGTAATAGGAAGAAGGGGAAGGACTCCGAACTACAGAAACTCTTCGTGTCATAGGAAGAAGGACTCCGAGCTACAAAAGCTCTCAGTGTCATAGGAAGAATGACTCTGGGTTACAAAAGCTCTCCATGTCATAGGAAAAGGGGAAGGACTCCGAGTTATAGAAGTTCTCCGTGTCATAAGAAGAAGGACTCCGAGCTACAAAAGCTCTCTGTGTCATACGAAGAAATAAAGACTCCGGGGTTACAGAAGCTCTCCGTGTCATAAGAAGAGAGAAAGACTCCGGGCTACAGAAGTTCATCGTGTCATAGGAAGAGAGGGAGACTCCGGGCTACGAAGCTCTCCGTGTCATAAGAAGAAAGGAAGACTCCGAGCTACAAAAGTTCTTCGTGTCATAAGAAGAGTGAAAGTCTTACCCTGTAACAACGGGTTTCGACCAGATTGAAAATACATGGTTTGAGGAAAACCCATGAACCTTTGTGAATGACATGGTTTAAGGTTAATCATAAACCTTTGGAGATAGCATGATTTAATGTTGATCATGAACCTTTGGAGACGGCATGATTTAAGGCTGACCATGAACCCTTAGAGACAACATGGTTTAAGACTAACCATGAACCTTTGGTTTTTCAGGGAAGCACCTGCTAACGCCTTGAAAACTGCATGGCTTCACTAAGGAATCCCGTCAACTAGACTTGAGCAAATGTCATTAGGAGGGCATCATCAAGAGATGTATTGGTAATAATGCAACATTAATTGAACAAGTTAATTAAATTAAGTCCCACAACTTTAAAAAAACATTCGATGTCAATCAGTATCATGTGACACAAAACTATCATCTTACTCGAGGATATATCATTAATCATCAAATTCTTTGGGAGTCAAATTCTTATCAGAACGGCTATAAATCGTGAAAAAAGCTCATTAAGTGTGCCAAACTAGAACTTCTTAGTTAGAAAGGATTTCTCACACACTCTTGATAAAATGGCTGCTTGATCTCATTTATTCGTGTGGGAAGTAACTGATTGCTAAGGGCATCTCACATAACCCATATCAAAGGCTTTCAGAAATATTCGCAATGAGCACAATTTGATCAATCGAAAAGGTCTTTTCAAAGGATCGTAATATAGATTTGGCCATGGGCCTATACAAAGGGATTGTTGCTTTGAGGCCAATAAATAAACATTTTTCACTATCTTCATCGGGTTTATAGGGGTTGAGAAAAACCGACGACAACTAGGAGACAAGAGATGGAAGATGGAATGGGATGATCGCTGGCTCTGGGGTCTCCTTCTCTCTCTCACCCTCACCTAAGCACAACCCACAAAAGAACACGCGTTTAACATCGAGCTGATGTTTAGACTCGAATAAAAGGCCTCTCTGTCCTTCTCTCTCCCCCAAATTGATGGTCACACTCGAATAATAGGTTCTCTCTGTCCATCTCCCCCAACAGTAAATACCCCAAAAATTGATGTTTAGACCCGAATAGTATGACCTCTCCGTCTCTCTCTGTCACTCTCTCTCCCCCCCCCTCATAACTGAACTGCTCTCCTCCCCCCCCAAACCCCGGCCCTCCCTCCCTCTCTCAATCTCTCTCTACCTCCCACCCTCCCTCCCTCGATGACACAATTTAAAGAAGAAGTTCTTATTCTGGTTTGCACTCTTCGGGGACGAACGCATTCCAATCTTCAATCAACCCTCCGGGGGGTTACGTCGAGGGTAAAGCCATCATATCTGCCAAACACCCTTTAGTATACGAATATTTCTTAATTTGCAACAGCTTGTGTTATATTCTCTCCTTTAGCGTGATTCTGATCACGGCAGGTAATACGATTTTTTTAGGCAAGAAATTATTACAAAATTCTCCTTTATCCATACGGTGTAGCTAAAAAGTTACGGGGTAGAATATGAAATTCAATTTATTTAGAAATAGATCATGAAACCAATGGTTTGTGAATTTTCAATTAATACGCAATTAAGCTCATCAACTATTACATGACCAGAATAAGAAGTTCTGGAATGTATTAGTCACTAGAAGAGTGTATACTAGAATAAGAAGTTTTTCTTTAAATTGTGTCATCGAGGGAGGGAGGTAGATAGAGATTGAGAGAGGGAGGAGGTAGAAATAGAGAGAGAGGCGAGGGGGCAGATTAGTTCGATTTCGGGGAAGAGAGCGACGTAGACAGAGAGAGACAAAGAGGTCGTATTATTAGAGAGGGACAAAGAGGTCGTACTATTCAGGTCTAAACATCAATAATACGATCCCTCTCTAATAATACAACCTATCCATCTCTCTCAGTCACTCTTTTTCCCCCGGAATCGAACTGCGCCCCCCCCTCTCTCTATTTCTACCTCCCTCCCTCGATGAAACAATTTAAAGAACCTCTTATTCTAGTCTGCACTCTTCTGGCAACTAACACATTCTAGAACTTCCTATTCTGGTCATATAATAGTTGATGAGCTTAATTGCGTATTAATTGAAAATTCACAAACCATCGGTTTCATGATCTATTTCCAAATAAATTGAATTTCATATTCTATCCTGTAACTTTTCAGCTATTACCGTATGAATAAAGCAAAATTTTGTAATAATTTCTTGCCTAAAAAAATCATATTACCCGCCATGATTAGAATCATGCTAAACGAGAGAATATAACATGAGCCATTGCAGATTAAGAAATATTCGTATGCTAACGAGTGTTTGGCAGATATGATGGCTTCACCCTCAACGTAATCCCCCGAAGGGTTGATTGAATATTGGAATGTGTTCGTCACCAGAAGAGTGTAGACCAAAATAAGAACTTCCTCTTTAAAATATGTCATTGAGGGAGGGAGGGAGGTAGAGAGAGATTGAGAGAGGGAAGGAGGGGAGGGGCGGGGGGGGGGGGGGGGAAGTAGTTCAGTTGGGGGGAGAGAGCGACGAGAGAGAGAGAGAGGTCATACTATTCAGATCTAAACATCAATTTTTGGGGTGTTACTATGAGGGGATGGACAAAGAGGTCATATTATTCGGGTTTGAACATCAATTTTTGGGGTGTTACTATTGAGGGATGGACCAAGAGGTCCTATTATTCAGGTGTGACCATCAATTTGGGGGAGAGAGAAGGACAGAGAGGCCTATTATTCGGGTCTAAACATCAGCTCAATGTTAAACACGTGTTCGACTGTGGGTTGTGTTAGGGTGCAGGTCGGTGTACGCTATCACGCGCCTTGCGAGAGACTGGCCAGCTCCGCGAGAGAGAGAGAAGGAGACCCTAGAGCGATGAAGCCGACGAGTCTCCTCCGCCCTGCTTCTTCCATCTTCCTCCTTCATGCGCTGACTGCGATCTCCAGCCAGCCATCATCCCATTCCATCCTCCATCTCGTCTCGTCGTCGTCGTCGGTTTTCCTAGACCCCTAACCTTAATTTTGTGGCCGCTCCTCAAATATCTGCACGCATCATCAGACATGCAGGCTGCAGGAATTCTTCGATCAAAGAGGGCCGCCACAAAGGCATGACTTTTAATTGGCTACGGAAATATTCCTCCGATACAGTGGCATTCCGTATGATAATATAGAAGAAAACCTCTAGTGAAAAGGAATTGACAAAGAAAAAAAGTTCTAAATTGCTCCACAAGCTAACTTGACCTGTTTTCGGGGGTGTTTTATGCTGTCGGCACTCAAATGCGAAAAGGCCTAGTGTGGTCGAGCCTAAAAGTAAGAAGATCTCAAGCATATAGTTTAAGGGAACACGCAAATTAGTAAAGGATTAGCTTTAGTGTGGCCCGCGCAAGGAAAGAACTTTAACTGATCATACTCTACTTTCTTCAAAAACCAATATAGAAGTTAGCTCCCATTTGCTACGAGACGAGTGACATTAATTTACTAAAAAGGATAAAGGTAAAGTTCTGTTGACAATTAATATTTTCACTTACAGAGATAGCTCGAGGCACAGCCACAAGTGGATCTTGAAAGAATCTATTTCCTAGAGCGAGCGCAAGAAGGCTGCTCTGCATTCCTGCAAACGATACTTGCTATTAAGCCGGAGAAAAAAGAAAACCCTCTTCTTATGCGGATGGATAAAGGAGGCACCTGTCTCAAAGGATAGTGCTCTTCGCAATGCTTTTACAGCAGGAGCCTTCCGGAAGAAGAAACCGGGAAGGAAGTATCCAGTGACGAATGCAATCAGATGAAATGCAATTACGAGTGACAAGATCGTCAAACCAAATGAAGAAATGATGGAATCGACGTTCATCACAAGAGGTGCTCCAACGCATAGAGCCGTCACAAAGACAGAGTGGCGGCAAAAGTGGTCGTATGGCATTAGAAATCCAAGGGAAGAACCGAAAAGCAAACTATGAGATATTAAACTACTGAAACTCCCTAGCAAATGTACGTAGCAAAGGCGAGTGTTTAACCTATTCAGAAGCAGCCCTGCAGCGATGGGTGTGACGACAATCTGCAAAATGCTGGAAACCATTCCTTTCACATGGACGGGCAATCTTTTGCCAATGAGAAGAAGTGACAATAAAGGGGTCACAAAAACAGCCGTAGCGGTAGATAATGATGTCATGACAATACTCAGAGGAGCCACTGATGGGTCAATCAGAGATGTAGCATAATTAGAAAGCTGAGCCGCGCTGATACAAGACAGCAGCATAATCCCAGCTCCTGAGGTTCAGGTTCAGAGAAAGTCAATTACCAGTTCACTGGCTTGAGAGAGGAAGGAGACTAGTACTCACCAATGGACGTTGGGAGCGAAACCATTGCTACGGACATCATGCCAAAGAAATAACCAAGAAGAGGCTTCTCGATGAACTGGTTGATAGAGCGAGCAAAAATAGCAGCCGGTCTCCTAAACGCTTCGAGAAAGTCCCTCTCGCTGGAATTAACCCTCACAGCAAACATCCGAAACCCGAGTGCAGGTGCATAGTACCTGAAAGCAGATTCGATAGAACCCATTAAGAATCGAGATACAAATTTATAGCCCAGAAACGTATCTGGAGAAGATCTAGCAACCTGATGGTGAACCAAGTGAAGGACGGCGGATATATAAGAGCCAGCAACGTACCCGCGAGAACGACATGAGGCACAAAACAATTTGATTTTTTTAAGACCTCCACGATAGAAAACTGCTCTCTAGGCACAGATGGCTGGGGGAAAAAAAAAGACACCGAGCATCTGCTGTTAACAGTGGTTTTCCACATCTGCCTCGAAAGAACTACATAACAGAAGATCCAGGATGGAACGGGCAGTGCACATTGCTGCAATATGAGACACATTTAGAGAACTGAATGAACCTGGATCGATTCAGCCGGCGACTCGCGGCCTGGCTGTGGCTGTGGCTAGAGAGGCTCCGAGAAATCCCCTGACCTGCACTTGCTGGAGCTGTGGATTGGATCCGCAAGCGCGTCGAGATCAAACTCATGGCTTCGCCCCTTGAGAGGATTTCAGGAAACCGCCGATGGCGAGCGCGAGCGAGAAGAAGAAACCTTAAAACTTCCGGAGAGGTCGTGGGTTTGGCTTTTGGTGTCCACTTCGTTCGGCGGTTGGTACCGTCGCCGTCCTACTTATAGGAGTAACGTCCTCTTTTTTAACCGTTTTTTTTTTTTTTTTTTAAATTATTTGACCAACCTGCAGTCTCTTCTTCGGAATTTTTTTTTTTTTTTCGAAAGTATACAGACTCCTTTCCTTTCGAAATTATAATTACCATTTTTCATTTGTTTTGATGCATCTCAAGATGCATCTTCCGCACGTACTTCATTTCCCAAATTGTCTCATTTTATCTTTCAAACTATTCTCACCAAAAAAAAAAAGAAGAAAAACTTCCAACATCCACCCGCACTCTCTCGGGCCCAAGAGGCTTGCTCAATCCAACACATCCACTACCAATAGGGGTGTGTGAAAGAATCAGAAAGCATTGGAAACCAGACAGGAGCAGCCTAGAACCAATAGTTCTCATGGGGATCGATCTGGTTCTCGATTCTAATTTACAAGGATTTGCGAGTACTAATCTAGTTCTAGTTCTCGGTGTGGAACCACCTCCTTAGACCAATATATATACATATTTTAAAAAAGAAATTCCAACTCAATCGCTTGATGTAGTTTTTTGTTTTTTGACCAATATATAATATTTGATATTATTGACTAATTTTGTCTCATGGGTGCATAATAGAATTAACTCCCTTACTTTTTGTTCATTCTAATGATCAATTTACTTGCTTCCTTAGTCAAAATAAAATAAACAAACGAAGAGGATTAATGAGACCGAATGGTGATGTCCATAAATGTTGCAGCACTTTGTCATCATGATATGCCAATTGCTCTTTTTAAGAGTATAATTAGGTCTCTCATTAACCATCATTGTGCTTAAATTAGATTGACATTGAAAAAAAGATGAATCATATGATTAATGATTTGACTTATGTGGAGGTTAGGACTTCTCTTACAATTCTAATCTCCACATGTTCCTAGCTTCGGGAAACCCTAAGAGGACCACACCATGATCTTTGGAAAAATTAAGTTTCTAATTAATGAGTATTATTGATTCATTCCACCCTAAAATTTTCAATCATTAATCAAAATCAATAGCTCGCAATTTAACTTGAATTTAAGGCCAAACAAGTTTTAGTGCTCTACATAGAAACTAGGTTCACCATGATATTAATTGATAAATGTATGTTTGTAAAGATTGGGAATTAGTTCCATGGACCCACTTAGGAACCAAACCAGATCCGATTCTCGGGTGGATCCGTGAAACCAATGGACCCACTCAGACCATGTTGACCTTTGACTACCATATTTTCAGGAAAAGTATAAAAAACAATCCTATATTTATTGTAGTGGTATCAATTCAATCCTAAACCATTCAATTAAACTAATTTAGTCTTAAACCTTTATTAAATCGGTACAACTTCAGTCTATTCTTAATTTAGCACAAAAATTGTCGATATGGACACTAAGTGTTTTACGTGATATGACCAGCGTTGAAGTAATTTTTTTTTTAATAAAATTTCATAATTTTTTAGAGCCTTTTTATATTTTTTCTTTACTTTTTTTCCTGAGGAGCCTGCCCACAAGAGAGGGCGTTGGAACCCTCGCCAGATCTGGGTTCGAGATGGGTTTCGCTTCCTTAAAGTGTCTCTTCTTCTTTTGAGTCTTTCTTCCTTGGGAGCCAAAGCAACGTGTTTGTCTTTGCAAGAAGCACAGTTGAGAGCTCCCATGGACATGAAAGGCAGCCTATGCCTGGAAAGCAAGTACCTTTCATCCTATACCCTCAATGGCAATCCTTGAGATTCGTCTTTCCAAAGTGTTGATTGCAATGACAAGGGTTGCGTGGCCAACATTTCGCTGCAGAGGAAAGGACTCATTGGGAGGCTCTCTTTGGCCATTACTAGTCTTACCCGCTTGAAGGAAATTAGGGGTAATTTGTGATTGCCAGTGTCAATGAGGGTTGTGCAACCTTCTTTTGTTGCCAGTGAGGGTTGGCTGGCAACCTTGTCAGGCCTCATCCTCCAAAAAATGTAAAGAGAAGAAAAGAAATAAGAAATTATCGCAAAATTATTTTTTTAAAAATGACTACTTTAGCATTGGTCATGCCACGTCAAATGTTCAACGTCTACATCAGCAATTTTCATAAAAAAAATAAATAAATAACTGGATAGATTGAATTAATATCAATGTGAAAAAATTTGATACTATATATATACAATTGAAATGTTTAAGATTTAATTGGTATTAAGGTAATAGATTTATAGCTTTTGGTTCTTTTCCAATGTCTTGCCCTCTTAACAACACATGTTGTTGCTCTTTCGGAGCTTAGAGATCATCATCGCACTTGTCCAAGACTAGACCAATGTTGACACTTAATTTTAGTAAATCTAGGGAAATAAGGAAAATAAAGATTTCATTTGAATAAATAAAAGGAAAAAAATGAAAAAATGAGGGAAATTGATTTGATTGATTATGCATGGAAATTTAGAATTCCGATGGATATTTGGATTTTGTCAAATGCAGAAGCAATTTGAAAATCAAATGAATAAAGGAAAAGAATTTTTACAAAATGGAAGAAATCGGAATAAAATTAAATTGATTGCGAAATCACGCTTCGATTTGCAGTCTTGATTTAATGCGACAGAAAATGGAAATTCGAAAGTTGCTATAGAAATGGCCGTCTGGAAATCATTATAAAAAGGAGCCACAATTTTCGTGACAAAGGAGGCGAATTCAGAAAAATTTTCAGTGCAAAAAAAGTGAGAGTGGTTCTTTCATTCCATTAGAATTCGAATTAAAAAAAAAAAAAACAGAGTTCTTTTGTCTATGTTTTCGAGGAAAGAAAAAGTCAAGAAAAGAAAAACGGGAAAGAGAGAAGAGACGTCAGGGCAGAGAGTCCAGTGACTGAGAGAAAAGAAGTGACGTGAGAGAGAGAGAGAGAGAGAGCGAGAGAGAGAGAGAGAGAGAGAGAGAGAGAATAAAAAAAGAAAAAGAAAAAAAGAAAGAGAGGGGAAAAGGGATCGTCTTCTTCAGGAGGGCTTTGCCGACGCCGACGCCGGCACCCATCTCTTGCCGCTCATCGCTGCACCACCGCGGCACCTCAGTCCGCCTGCCACCACCATCGCCCATCACTGCCGCGCGCCTTCGAGCGACGCCTACACCTCCGCTCCGGCGTCCCCTGCAGCTCCGGATCCTCGCCACTCCGCTCAGACACCCATTGCCTGAGTGTCGTGCGCCTTCCGCCAGTTGCTGACGCGCCCTCTCCGAGCGCCGCTCGTCGCCTGCCCGAGCACCAGCAGCAACCCGCGCCTCAGCCGACGCCACTGCCCATCGTCTCACCGAAGCCCTGCTGCCGCGCCTGCACCAGCATCCGATGCCTGCCTCCCTGTGATCAGTCCTCTGCTCGGGCATCCGCAATACCGCCGCTACACCGCTGCCGACGCCTGAGTCTGAGTTTTGACCGCAACCTAGCACCCAACGCCACGTCATCAACCCTCGCTTGCGCGCACCCATCGTCGCGCCATTGCACTCGCCACTGCTGCATCCAGTGAGCAGCAGCTGCAGTCCGCTCCTCTCTCGGTGTGTCTCTCTCTCTCTCTCTCTCTCTCTCTCTCTCTCTCTGCATTCTCTTCTGCTCTCCTCAATTCCCCCAGTTTTCTCCGTGTTTCTCTTCGTTTCTGCCCCTATGTTGCTGTCTTCTTTTCTCTAGGGTTTCTTGCATGAAGATGAGTAGAGGAGGAAGAGGCTAGCATGGGCCGGGCCCAAGAGAAAACGGCTTGGGCTGTGTAGGGACAAAAAGAAAAGAGGCGGGTCAGGCCAAGGTTTGATGCAGCCCAACCCGGCCTCTCTCAATTTCAATTTTTTTAAATTAATAATTTAAATTAAATTTTTATGTTTTTTTTTTTTAAATTATGCATATGAGGAAAAGTTAGATATTAGCAGTTTTTTCTTTGAATGTAGCGCTCAAAGAGGTTGTATTAAAAAATATAAGACACTTAAATTATATCGGTGGTAGAGAGACCTAGGTGCATAGGCACACGTTAGGTCGACGGACATGACTTATAATTATGGAAGCGTGTGTTGTCAATAAGAGGAAGAAAATGACTCCGGGCTACAGAAACACTCCGTGTCATAGGAAGAAAGAGGGACTCCAGGCTATAGAAGCTCTCCCTGTAATAGGAAGAAGGGGAAGGACTCCAAAATACAGAAACTCTTCGTGTCATAGGAAGAAGGACTCCGAGCTACAAAAGCTCTCAGTGTCATAGGAAGAATGACTCCGGGTTACAAAAGCTCTCCATGTCATAGGAAAAGGGGAAGGACTCCGAGTTATAGAAGTTCTCCGTGTCATAAGAAGAAGGACTCCGAGCTACAAAAGCTCTCTGTGTCATAAGAAGAAATAAAGACTCCGGGGTTACGGAAGCTCTCCATGTCATAAGAAGAGAGAAAGACTCCGGGCTACAGAAGCTCATCGTGTCATAGGAAGAGAGGGAGACTCTAGGCTACGAAGCTCTCCATGTCATAAGAAGAAAGGAAGACTCCGGGCTACAAAAGCTCTTCGTGTCATAAGAAGAGTGAAAGTCTCACCCTGTAACAACGAGTTTCGACCGGATTGAAAATACATGGTTTGAGGAAAACCCTTGAACCTTTGTGGATGACATGGTTTAAAATTAATCATAAACCTTTGGAGATAGCATGATTTAATGTTGATCATGAACCTTTGGAGTCGGCATGATTTAGGGCTGACCATGAACCCTTAGAGACGGCATGGTTTAAGACTGACCATGAACCTTTGGTTTTTCAGGGAAGCACCTGCTAACGCCTTGAAAACTGCATGGCTTCACTGAGGAATCCTGTCAACTAGACTTGAGCAAATGTCATTAGGGGGCGTCATCAAGAGATATATTGGTAATGATGCAACATTAATTGAACAAGTTAATTAAGTTAAGTCCAACAACTTTAAAAAAACATTCGATGTCAATTAGTATCATGTGGCACAAAACTATCATCTTGCTCGAGGATATATCATTAATCATCGAATTCTTCGAGAGTCAAGTTCTTATCAGAACGGCTATAAATCGTGAAAAAAGCTCATTAAGTGTGCCAAACTAGAACTTCTTAGTTAGAAAGGATTTCTCACACACTCTTGATAAAATGGCTGCTTGATCTCATTTATTCGTGTGGGAAGTAACTGATTGTTAAGGGCATCTCACATAACCCATATCAAAGGCTTTTAGAAACATTCGCAATGAGCACAATTTGATAAATCGAAAGGGTCTTTTCAAAGGATCGTAATATAGATTTGGCCATGGGCCTATACAAAGTGATTGTTGCTTTGAGGCCAATAAATAAACATTTTTCACTATCTTCATCAGGTTTATAGGGGTCGAGGAAAACCGACGACAACGAGGAGATGAGAGATGGAAGATGGAATGGGATGATCGCTGGCTAGAGATCGCAGGAGGAAGCAAGGCCGAGGAGACTCATCGGCTTCATTGCGGTGGGGTCTCTCTCTCTCTCTCTCTCTCTCTCTCTCTCTCTCTCTCTCTCTCTCTCTCTCTCTCTCTCTCTCTCTCTCTCTCTCTCTCTCTCAGATGAGAGATGGAAGATGGAATGGGATGATCGCTGGCTAGAGATCGCAGGAGGAAGCAAGGCCGAGGAGACTCATCGGCTTCATTGCGGTGGGGTCTCTCTCTCTCTCTCTCTCTCTCTCTCTCTCTCTCTCTCTCTCTCTCTCTGTGATAGCATACACCAACTTGCACCTAAGCACAACCCACAACCGAACACGCGTTTAACATCAAACGATGTTTAGACTCGAAAAAAAAGGCCTCTCTGTCCTTCTCTCTCCCCCAAATTGATGGTCACACCCAAATAATAGGACCTCTCTATCCATCTCCCCCAACAGTAACTACCCCAAAAATTGATGTTTAGACCCGAATAGTACGACCTCTCCATCTCTCTCTGTCGCTCTCTCTCCCCCCTCATAACCGAACTGCTCTCCTCCCCCCGCCCCCACCACTGGCCCTCCCTCCCTCTCTCAATCTCTCTCTACCTCCCACCCTCCCTCCCTCGATGACACAATTTAAAGAACTTATTCTGGTTTGCACTCTTAGGGACGAACGCATTCCAATCTTCAATCAACCCTTCAAGGGATTACATCGAGGGTGAAGCCATAATATCTGCCAAACACCCTTTAGCATACGAATATTTCTTAATTTGCAACACCTCCTATTATATTCTCTCATTTAGCGTGATTCTGATCACGGCAGGTAATACGATTTTTTTAGGCAAGAAATTATTACAAAATTCTCCTTTATCCATACGGTGTAGCTAAAAATTTACGGGGTAGAATATGAAATTCAGTTTATTTAGAAATAGATCATGAAACCGATGGTTTGTGAATTTTCGATTAATACGCAATTAAGCTCATCAACTATTACATGACCATAATAAGAAGTTCTAGAATGTATTAGTCGCCAGAAGAGTGCATACTAGAATAAGAAGTTTTTCTTTAAATTGTGTCATCGAGGGAGGGAGGTAGAGAGAGATTGAGAGAGGGAGGGAGGTAGAAATAGAGAGAGAGAGGTGTAGGGGGGAGATTAGTTCGATTTGGGGGAAGAGAGAGCGACGAGACAGAGAGAGACAAAGAGGTCGTATTATTAGAGAGGGATAGAGAGGTCGTACTATTCAGGTCTAAACATCAATAATACGATCCCTCTCTAATAATACAACCTATCCATCTCTCTCTGTCGCTCTCTTTCCCCACGGAATCAAACTACCCCCCCCCCCCTCTCTCTCTATTTTGACCTCCCTCCCTCTCTCAATCTCTCTACCTCCCTCCCTTGATGAAACAATTTAAAGAACCTCTTATTCTAGTCTGCACTCTTCTGGCAACTAACACATTCTAGAACTTCTTATTCTGGTCATATAATAGTTGATGAGCTTAATTGCGTATTAATCGAAAATTCACAAACCATCGGTTTCATGATCTATTTCCAAATAAATTGAATTTCATATTCTATCCTGTAACTTTTCAGCTATTACCGTATAGATAAAGGAGAATTTTGTAATAATTTCTTGCCTAAAAAAATCGTATTACCTGTTGTGATTAGAATCACGCTAAAGGAGAGAATATAACAGGAGGTGTTGCAAATTAAGAAATATTCGTATGCTAAAGGGTGTTTGGCAGATATTATGGCTTCACCCTCGACGTAATCCCCTGAAGGGTTGATTGAAGATTGGAATGCGTTCGTTACCAGAAGAGTGCAAACCAAAATAAGAACTTCTTCTTTAAATTATGTCATCGAGGGAGGGAGGGAGGTAGAGAGAGATTGAGAGAGGGAAGGAGGGGCGGGGGGAAGGGGCGCGAGTAGTTCAGTTATGTGGGAGAGAGCGACAAAGAGGTCGTACTATTTGGGTGCGACAAAGAGGTTGTACTATTTGGGTCTGAACATCAATTTTCGAGGTGTTAATGTGAGAGGGATGGACAAAGAGGTCATATTATTCGGGTTTGAACATCAATTTTTGGGGTGTTACTATTGAGGGATGGACCGAGATGTAGGGGTGTGCAACGGAAACCGCCCGAACCGAAACCGGACCGAACCGGACCGAACCGGCCGGTTTTGGGCAGTTCCCACGATCGGCGGTCTAGTTCCCGGTTCCTAATCTTAGAACCGGCGGCCGGTTGGTCCGGTTCCTGGTTTCAAGGTGGGAACCGGACCGACCGGACCGACTAGACCCGGACCAAATTTTTTTATATATAATTTATATTCATAAAATATATAAATACATATAATATATGAATATTATATATGAAACTTATTGCAATTGGAATTGCAATTTAGGTAACAACCTTTTATGTGGCCAAGAGACCACCAAAACTCTTGTTGTTACTCTTTATTTATAGAAAAAACTCTCGTCATGCTCACACTCTCTCTCTTGCTCCCCTCACTTGCAAACGACAAGGCACTTCAAGCCTTAAAAAGTCTTATATCGACTAAACATTCAAAGTATAGAGGAGAGATTGTCTATAAAACCTAAGCCAAGCACAACCTTTAATCACGTTGTTCATGGGTTTTATGCTTAAAATTAAGCATGAAACACATAAACTATGATTGGTATTCACACAAGTGAAGTTTGAATATTTTGCACGTGGAAACATGTGTGAGTAGTTTTAGTAGATTGCTTGGAAACCGAATTTGATTGATCGGTCCGGAGCATGATTATTCTTTAGTGAATGGTCATTCTTTAGTGAAAAAAGGAAGTGACAATTCTTTTGGACCGAACCGGACCGGACCGGAACCGATGGTCCGGTCCGGTTCTCAGTCCTAAGATCAATGGTCCGGTCCACGGTTCCCAAAATTGGAAACCGATTCTCCCGGTCCGGTTTCCGGTTCCACCTTGGAACCGGACCGAACCGGGAACCGATCACCCTACCGAGAGATCCTATTATTCAGGTGTGACCATCAATTTGGGGGAGAGAGAAGGACAGAGAGGCCTATTATTCAGGTCTAAACATCAGCTCAATGTTAAACGCGTGTTCGGCTGTGGGTTGTGTTGGTGTGCGGGTCGGTTTACGCTATCACGCGCCTTGCGAGAGACTGGCCTGCTCCGCGAGAGAGAGAAGGAGACCCTAGAGCGATGAAGCCGACGAGTCTCCTCCGCCCTGCTTCTTCCATCTTCCTCCTTCATGCGCTGACTGCGATCTCCAGCCAGCCATCATCCCATTCCATCCTCCATCTCTTGTCTCGTCGTCGTCGTCGGTTTTCCTAGACCCCTAACCTTAATTTTGTGGCCGCTCCTCAAATATCTGCACGCATCATCAGACATGCAGGCTGCAGGAATTCTTCGATCAAAGAGGGCCGCCACAAAGGCATGACTTTTAATTGGCTACAGAAATATTCCTCGGATACAGTGGCATTCCGTATGATAATATAGAAGAAAACCTCTCGTGAAAAGGAATTGACAAAGAAAAAAAATTCTAAATTGCTCCACAAGCTAACTTGACCTGTTTTCGGGGGTGTTTTATGCTGTCGGCACTCAAATGCGAAAAGGCCTAGTGTGGTCGAGCCTAAAAGTAAGAAGATCTCAAGCATATAGTTTAAGGGAACACGCAAATTAGTAAAGGATTAGCTTTAGTGTGGCCCGCGCAAGGAAAGAACTTTAACTGATCATACTCTACTTTCTTCAAAAACCAATATAGAAGTTAGCTCCCATTTGCTACGAGACGAGTGCCATTAATTTACTAAAAAGGATAAAGGTAAAGTTCTGTTGACAATTAATATTTTCACTTACAGAGATAGCTCGAGGCACAGCCACAAGTGGATCTTGAAAGAATCTATTTCCTAGAGCGAGCGCAAGAAGGCTGCTCTGCATTCCTGCAAACGATACTTGCTATTAAGCCGGAGAAAAAGAAAACCCTCTTCTTATGCGGATGGATAAAGGAGGCACCTGTCTCAAAGGATAGTGCTCTTCGCAATGCTTTTACAGCAGGAGCCTTCCGGAAGAAGAAACCGGGAAGGAAGTATCCAGTGACGAATGCAATCAGATGAAATGCAATTACGAGTGACAAGATCGTCAAACCAAATGAAGAAATGATGGAATCGACGTTCATCACAAGAGGTGCTCCAACGCATAGAGCCGTCACAAAGACAGAGTGGCGGCAAAAGTGGTCGTATGGCATTAGAAATCCAAGGGAAGAACCGAAAAGCAAACTATGAGATATTAAACTACTGAAACTCCCTAGCAAATGTACGTAGCAAAGGCGAGTGTTTAACCTATTCAGAAGCAGCCCTGCAGCGATGGGTGTGACGACAATCTGCAAAATGCTGGAAACCATTCCTTTCACATGGACGGGCAATCTTTTGCCAATGAGAAGAAGTGACAATAAAGGGGTCACAAAAACAGCCGTAGCGGTAGATAATGATGTCATGACAATACTCAGAGGAGCCACTGATGGGTCAATCAGAGATGTAGCATAATTAGAAAGCTGAGCCGCGCTGATACAAGACAGCAGCATAATCCCAGCTCCTGAGGTTCAGGTTCAGAGAAAGTCAATTACCAGTTCACTGGCTTGAGAGAGGGAAGGAGACTAGTACTCACCAATGGACGTTGGGAGCGAAACCATTGCTACGGACATCATGCCAAAGAAATAACCAAGAAGAGGCTTCTCGATGAACTGGTTGATAGAGCGAGCAAAAATAGCAGCCGGTCTCCTAAACGCTTCGAGAAAGTCCCTCTCGCTGGAATTAACCCTCACAGCAAACATCCGAAACCCGAGTGCAGGTGCATAGTACCTGAAAGCAGATTCGATAGAACCCATTAAGAATCGAGATACAAATTTATAGCCCAGAAACGTATCTGGAGAAGATCTAGCAACCTGATGGTGAACCAAGTGAAGGACGGCGGATATATAAGAGCCAGCAACGTACCCGCGAGAACGACGTGAGGCACAAAACAATTTGATTTTTTTTAAGACCTCCACGATAGAAAACTGCTCTCTAGGCACAGATGGCTGGGGAAAAAAAAAAAAGACACCGAGCATCTGCTGTTAACAGTGGTTTTCCACATCTGCCTCGAAAGAACTACATAACAGAAGATCCAGGATGGAACGGGCAGTGCACATTGCTGCAATATGAGACACATTTAGAGAACTGAATGAACCTGGATCGATTCAGCCGGCGACTCGCAGCCTGGCTGTGGCTGTGGCTAGAGAGGCTCCGAGAAATCCCTGACCTGCACTTGCTGGAGCTGTGGATTGGATCGCAAGCGCGTCGAGATCAAACTCATGGCTTCGCCCCTTGAGAGGATTTCAGGAAACCGCCGATGGCGAGCGCGAGCGAGAAGAAGAAACCTTAAAACTTCCGGAGAGGTCGTGGGTTTGGCTTTTGGTGTCCACTTCGTTCGGCGGTTGGTACCGTCGCCGTCCTACTTATAGGAGTAACGTCCTCTTTTTTAACCGTTCTTTTTTTTTAAATTATTTGACCAACCTGCAGTTTCTTCTTCAGAATTTTTTTTTTTTCGAAAGTATACAGTCTCCTTTCCTTTCGAAATTATAATTACCATTTTTCATTTGTTTTGATGCATCTCAAGTTGCATCTTCCGCACGTACTTCATTTCCCAAATTGTCTCATTTTATCTTTCAAACTATTCTCACCAAAAAAAAAAAAAAAGAAGAAAAACTTCCAACATCCACCCGCACTCTCTCGGGCCCAAGAGGCTTGCTTGATTGGACACATCCACTACCAATAGGGGCATGCAAAGTAATCGGAAACCATTGGAAACCAGACGGGATGTAAGGGCGAGGGCATCCTTGCTGGCTTCGCGATTGAGCTGTGTCATCAAGCAGGGGGAGGGGTGGATTTCTTTTGTGAGCATGAGAGTATGAATGTTTTTAGACTAGAGAGATCCAAAACGGTCAAATCTAAGGTTCCTATCGGAAATTTGGATAGTTTAACGAGCACAAATTTGGAAGAGAGAAAAATTTAACCTTTGAATTATTATTTTGAAAATGCTCAAAGCCTTGGGTAGGAGTTGCATGTTGTGTTCGGGAAAATTCATTTGGGAAACAATTTTAAATTAATTATTGTTTAGAAAATTCACACTTTATAAAGCATTTTTGCTTTTTTTCTTTTTAAAAACCTCAAAGCTGGCGAAAGGCTCAATGAATTGGTTGGCGCTCTCAAATGAGGCTGGGTAGCACCAGACTAGATTACTAGTAACCAAATTTGACCTCGTCGATTGACCTCACACAACTCTTAATGAAGCTTCACCAGAGAAGATGAATAGTCCCTACTAGAGCCAAAACAAAAAAACGAAAAAATTGGTGAAAATATTTTTGGAAGAATTTTTTTTTTTTTTAAATTAACATTAGGAAATGGCCTTTCGAAAATTTGCCAAGGCTAGCATTTGACTAGAGGGGGCCCAAAACAATTGGCCAAACAACCCAAGTTTTTATCAAGTGGCTTTAGGCCGACGACCCTCGCTGAATCCAGGCGAGGGCTACGACCCTCACCCAAATCTGGGGCGAGGGCACATAGGCCCTCGCCGCCAGTTGGCTAAGGCCGCCGGCCCTTGGCCAAGGCTTGGCGGCCTTGGCCGACACTTCCCCACCTCATAGGTGACAGAGGGGAGCCAATGGTGAGGGCTGAGCCCTTAGCCGCCGGTTGCCTCCCTCCTCCTCCTCCCCCTTTTAATTTATTTTTTAAAATTAAATAATTAAAAAATTTTAAAAAAATTTAATTTAATTAATTATTATATTAAAATTGGAATGATATGAAAACGATGTCATTTTTGTGTTTGGTTTGCTGAGTCAACCTTCTAGCAAGCCACGTAAGCGAAAAAATTAATAAAAAAATGCCACGTAGGATTTCTGGTGAGGTTCGTCGGATGTGGCACTCAAGTGTCCAATTTTTCATACTTTCCGTAAGTTTTGTCACTTAAGTATCCTTTTGTGCCAACTTTTCGTACTTTTTTTTTTTTTTCGATCAGTTGACTTTTGGCACTTGAAGGGTTCTTTTGCCTTTGGAATTGGGTGTCTTAACAACTTTTTTATGTTGTACTTAAAATTGATTGTAAGATATTTACTTGCTGAAATGACAAAAGCAAGACTCGAAGTTTTCTCCAATAATGGCAAATAGCTTTCAAGCCATACTATTTAATTTTCGATGATTATTTGAGATAATGATTTGGCAAACTTTATGGATGAAATTCATTTGAGGCAATCGGATTCTTTTATCCTGATTTTAGAAAGAAATATACAACAATATAATTTGTGTACTAATCCTAGTGCCTGTTTTCTTGAAGTTTTATGTGGATTAAGAGCTTCCTTTAATTAATTGAGTTTAATCTTCTGCAAATCGGTGGACAACTTTATTTAAGGGGGCAGGCCGTATATTATGATATTATAGTAGAATGATTGTTTTCATTTCTATTACTTCTGGAGGTGAGTTGATTATGGAGTAATGTCTATAATTTCGGGTGATTATTTAATCTTTGACATTGTAATGATTATTTTATTTTGGTTGATTATTTGGGATTGATGTTTGGCAAATTTCAAGGATGAAATTATTTGAGGCGAATATATGTTTGTGTCCAGATTCTAGGAAGAATTCTAAGGTTGATTCAAGTGTTTCGATCTCGAGTTAAAGGTTCCTCAAGGACTTAGGAGGTTGATATTTTGCAACTTAAAAGATAATTTTATAAGGGGGGCAAAATGATTGTTGGAGCATTGATTTCTAGGACTATTGAAGGTGAGTAATAATTATGTAACTTTGGGTGATTATTTGAGCTTGGCCTCGGAATGATTTTTATTATTTTGGGTTTGAGAATTTGACATTGATGTTTGACAAATTTTTTGAGGATGCAAATTCATGTGAAATTAGTAGATGCTAGTGCCCTGTTTTAAAAGAGAAATATGGAAGGCTAAAAGGCGGAAGTTTAAGAGATGGAAGGCTAAAAGGCACTTTGTATAAAGTGCTTTCATGAAATGCACTTATTGATCGATGATCAATAATTGTTTAAGTGCTGAAAAGCGCATAGTATATGAAATATGGCAATTCTTTTAAAGATAAAATGTGTTTTGATGGATGGCACATATTAAAGGCATTCATTGAAAACTCCTAATGAATGCACTTATTGAAGGCATCTATCGGTAGCATATATAAAGAGTTTGGTGATCTCCACCTTGAATAACAATTAAATGTTGAATTCTTTCTTCCATTAGATAAAATACATTAAGAAAAAAGTGAGTTAAGGGAGAGAAATCAGATTTCTCCATTAGACAATTGGACTATGATATGAACCAAGGAAAGAGAAAACAAAAATTGTGTCAGTTATGCTATCAAACATGCACGCCTCTCCAAGTCTCAAAATAGGGATTGCCTGTTTACCACCAAATTATTTTCTTTATTCTGGCTCATACTATAGAAAATTATATAATAGCATAGTTCTGATATACGGGTTTCACATTGTGGCAAGTATAGAGCATACCACTAGAATTAATCAGAACATTTATAGTTTTTAAGAATCATATCGGCAAAGAGGCAGAATAAAAAATTTAGAAATTCATAGTTCAGATACACTGATTTTATGAGCTTCATCCTCCCCATTAATATTTCAAACATTGCCTTATATGGGCATGAAATAAATATCAAATTATTGGTGAATTTTTGGAGATCACAAATAATTTTACAAGGACTCCTTATGACCAACAATGACCAATAATCTTTACATATTCTTGTTTTTTACACTAACAGACTCATAACACAATTTTTCTTCTAATATAGTGCTATAGTAGTGAGCGGTAACTGTTACACTACTGCTACGATAGTGAATAATAGTGACTACTACAGTATTGCAATGCCCAATTATACAAGCACACTTTTTATAACATAGAATCAATGAAAACTAATTATTTAGCTTCATTTGTGATCTTCAATCAAATCCTAGGGCATGGAGCCACTAGTCTTCATCAGAGCTATTAGAATTATATCAAATTTTCTTGCAATTGGCACGTTTGATGAGTCATTATACTTCAAGTTCTTTGAGTTGGCTATATTCTATAGATTCTAGTTTTTGATGAGAACTTACTAGGATGTTAGTGGAATCACTAAAAGTGCTTTTCTCAAGATTATCTCCATATTGTTGCCTATGTCATTGGATGAGATAATCCACTTCTTCATTTTCTAGAGTTAATTTATGTTTTTAATGTAGACAACTTTTATCTTTTTGAAGACTGATGAGGACTTGTCATAGCCTTAGTGAAACTTGAAGAAATGTTTGGTTGGGGTCAATTCTCGAGCAGAAGTGACGGGCCTTCACTGTCAAGGCCTAGACTAAGTGCAAGCTGTAGTCCATTATGGTCAATTTTGTGGATAGTAACTTTCTACAAGGAAAATTAACATTCGGCCTATTAATAGTTCCTTGAATGGGGTGGTGTTCCTCGGAGATCACATATGAGCGGAGTTGGTAGTGGTAAGTGCGATCATAGTTAAGGCAGTGGCACATGGGGGTGAAGGGAGTGGCTCTCGGCAGTACAAGAAAAAGACGTGCTGCGACTTTATAAGTATCTGACTCTAGATGATGATGCTTCATATTGGGAGACTGAAACTGATAATTAGGATATGATAAAATACGTGCAATACATATGGATATTTAAAATTGATTCCGATGTAGGGCTTAAAGGAGAATGACGGGATTTTGATTATAAAGTGATTCTTATCGGATCATTTGATATGATGTTTTTACATGATGAAATTTTCTTTCTACTTGCAAAGAGCTCTTTTCTATGAGGAAACACAAGTTTGTCAATTTATGAAATGAGCCAGCCACATGCTGAACGGAAAAATTATTTATCTTTTAATTGACATTGGGAGAGCTATCCGCTGTCACAGGGAATGTGTTCTTCGTAAAATGATGTGAATACTTGCAGGAAGGACAAAACTTCTTCTAACTTTTCTTTTACAGCAAAATATCAAACAATTATTTTAAGTTATTCTTTAATGACGCCACATTTTGAATCTTTTGGTCCATTGAATTTTTAATCCATTTCAATTTTGTCTAGTTTTAACATGTGTACATTTTCCAAGGATTACGTATATAAGACCGAAACAGAGTAAAGGATAAAAAGCACAATTGGTAATTCTAGATAGGGCAACATGAATAAATTACCTAAAACTTTATATTACTTAAATCGATTTTTACTTTTAGGATCTTTAGAGTGCACTCAACAACATCACAATATTATGATACATTCCTATTGTCAGGGTGGGAGTATTGTTAGTGTCTTGTAATTATGTTAGGAAGGATAAATTATAGATATGAAATTTGCTGGACATTGATTGTATTATCTTGTGATTATTGCTACAATAATTTTCCTTTTCATGTTTGCGAAATCTTATTGTAGATATGAAATTGGGGCAACTATGCTAATCTTGAGAGTACTATCGAAGTGATTTGCTTTTTCATGTTTACTTTTGCTATTTGCGCATAAAGTTTAAGGGGTCCCCGTTGGTAGTCCTATATGACTAGTGAGTTTTGCTGGGCGAGGTGGTGCATTTTTATCCACTTTTCCAAAGAATCTTGGGCCTCAAGGACCCTTGTGCCAAAGCTGAGGCCCCAAAAGCCTTTGAACCAAATTTAGCATTTTTGAAGTCCCTTGACTCAAATAACTTCCACCTAGCATTCACATTTCCATATTTTTAGAATGCTATTGGGGGTAATGAATTTTTTTCTTCCAACTTTACCCCCGCTTATACTTTTGTGTTCTTATTTTGCCCTTATCCTATATTTCATCATCTCTCTTTGAACCAAACAAACCCATCACCACTCCAGATTTTGGTCGATGCAAACCCAAAGTCGATGGTTGTCGAGGGTCAACTGTCGCAAGTCTATGGAGTGAGATTTGGAGAGTCAAGGGGTACATGAGGCTCGCCTACCCTCCAACCTATAATCTTTTACAATTCATTTCATTAAGCATTTCTCAAGTTATTTCACAATTAATCAATTCACAAACTTAGGTAATGAATGCTCTATCCAAGTTTATGCAATGAATATTCTCTATATATCTCTTTTTCCTTTTTATAAATATGATGTCATTCTATGCATTTCATAACTAATAATGGACATAATCTCTGTCACTCTCCAAAGGCATAAGAGGAAATTACAATTCAAAGAAAAGATGAGCAGCACTCACGTCCGGTTGTAGTACCAACAATGAAAGCTACTTCAAGCTGACAAACTCAACAACAAGGCTCAATTTACTAAACAACACAGTTTTCACAGTTGGAGAGACCCACGAAGCATCGTTACTGACAAGAAATGATCACTGGTCCATTGTGGACTCTCCATTAAAGGATGGGCACGTTCTTTTTTTAGGATTTAATGACGAAGAAAAGCTAACAATTTCAACTTCCCACCCTCGAACTAACAGAAACAAAATCACTATTATACTCAAGAATGTGGACTGAATTAGAGATCAGTGGCCTACAAACAGAGCATTTTGGTGAAACCTCCCATTCCACGGATAATGCATATCACTGACAACACACAAGATGACTGCATGGAACAAAAGTGGATCTCCTCCTCATCAGACAAATTACAAGTAACTGAATCTCCCAATTCATCCTCTGTGAGAGTGTTGGGCTGGTAGACTGCAGCATGGCTCTGCTGCTCCTGCTCATCCCATCTGCACCGCCTCCAGTTTTTCCATCTGTTTCATTTTATGAGGTAAGAAGATTCAGCATAAGCCCAGTAAAGTCAAAGGTTATCATGTCTTGAATTCAACAGGATACAGAATATGGTTACAAGTTTAACAAATCCAAGGATACCAATTGACACCTTTCCAAGATAAATACTAATCCATAAGAGTATCTTTGTCTGGCAGGCAAGATCAATGACCATCTGATCTTTTGCCATCTCGGTACTGGAAAATGTCATATCAGTCAATTCGATAATAGACGAGTACTGTCAAAAAAGGGCTGCTTGCCCAAGATCTAAGTAGTAGACCCTAAAGCATAATCATGTCAACTATCCTAGAATGAAATATGAGATGGTTGATTCTTAACAACTCGAGTCACGTGAAGTAGATTGTTTTTTTTTTTTTGGTAAGATTTGTTTACAGATCATCACATAAACAAATGACAAGCATCAAAGGGAGAGGAGCCACAATATCTTTTGACGGGTAGGTGGACAAATACTAAAATGATAGGAGGTTGTGCAGATCACCCAAAAATTCATGAAATCACACAAACGGGGGAACTCTCCGTGCCATGTGAAATGCAAAAACAGACTTCCAAACAGGCAATTCACTACGTATTCACATCCTACTATAAACCATGATCAAGATTAGAGTGAATAAATTTGTACACGTGTCAATTTATAGTAAAAGAAAATAGTGTACATGGGCAATAAGTCCACAAATGGAAAAAGAATCTCCTCAAGCAAGCATCAAGACTTATCCAATGTCCATCTAACACCATTAAAATGTAGATGAGAGGAAAACTTACAGAAAATATGGAAAATCTTGGCATGAACTGATCTCTGGAATTCATTTTCAAAAAGCAAAGGTCAACAACACGGACACACTTTCCTAATGAAAGAATTTTCTCTCCTCATCAAGCAATCCAATCTACAAAAATAGAGGAACAAGAGCATCAAATCAGATACTTGTATCAAAGTAAATGCATCGTTATAAAAATTAAAGGAACCACAAGGTCTAGATAATCAGAAAAATCTCAAGGTGCAAGAAACATTGCAGTTAACCATATGCAGTGAGTTTACATGTCACAGACTAATAGGGTATTCATGACCAACAAGTGCCTAAAGGCATGTGTAAGGAGAAGCTTTAATCGGCTGCAGTTGGTGACATAATGAGGTAAGAGGTAGACGACGCCTTGAACCATCCATGTTCACAACGACAACTAAAGTGTAAGCTAATAATTGACTGCTCTCTTCTGACAGATCAAAGCAAAGTTTCTCGTTGTGCATAGTTATGAGCATCGAGATTCGGAAAAAGTGTTACAGAAATTAGTTTGTAAAGACAATCTCAATAAGATGATTGTATAAAAAGTTTTCTTGAGGAACCTTCAGTTCTCTCAGCCAAAAGAAGAGGAATCTTTGACTTCAGAAATCTCAAATTTCCAACACACAATATGAGTAAAGAAGCATAATAACTGAATGCTCAAGACTGAAAAGCGAAGCCTTGTAAAGTTGTCTCATATCTTTCAAGATCTTTAGATTCGCCAACTCTACTTCTATTTATATGTGAGGAAAGCAGTAGACTCCCTTATACCATGATAGAACATATCAACCTTGCTATCAGGAAACTCAGTTCTTCTGAAAGAATGGGACTCTCCCAGACTTTTAATTTGGATAAAGTACAGACTCTATCATGCAGCATCCGGTGTTCAGGACATGAACACCATGTGATGTCCCATGGCAACACCAATTTTGACATGTCTACCATCACAATTATACGTACAGTCTCCCAGACATTTCCAGTGTCAAAGGCAAAAATAAAATGTGATATTACACCTTAAACCAGAAGGAGGCACATGGTTCCTAGCTGAAGACAAACATGATGTAATGTAATCCCACTCAAAGAACGAGTAACATAAGCTTTAACAGCAGCTTTCCAGTGAAATATAGCTTAAAAATAAGAACCAACTTCTGGAACAAATGTACTTACCGTTCTTAGTGAGGAGGATTTTTGCTCCTGCAAGGAACTGATAAGATAGCCCCTAGATCTGGAGTCCATCCGAAAAATCCCTTTGACTCATTGTATATGCACTTCATAATGAAAACAGAAGATCAAGTTTATCAAAGGATCATGCAAAACTGAGGTAAACAGGAACAAATCCATTTCAGAAAAGCCATGATTGACACAAGTAATTATAACATTTTAATGCATGAACTGCAATTTGCTTCATTACGCAGATTTCACAAAACTAAGAGCGACCAACCTGTCCGATCATTGACATTATAGTTTTCCAAAGAAAGAAGAAGTACAAAAGAGAAATTACTGCATAGTTGCAGTGAGATCCATAGGGCAGATAACATGATATGTGGACCCACTCAATTGGAACTCACAATTAGGCAAGAGAAAGGCATAGGCACGTGGTGCATGTAAAAGCCCCTCGAATATGAGAGGACACCTAACAACAGGGAGACCCTGAATCCTAGATTTCTTTCTTTACTTTCTAAACATTGATCTTCTCCTTGGTTCAAACACTTTCTTCTTGCTTATTCTCTAGGGATGTACACCAAATCAACATTGTGATTGTGTCTTCCCGAACCAGACTAGTATATCCTTCTCAAGGCCCAAAGGCAGTATCTCCAATGCCATTTAATTTCCTAAATAAGAATATCTCGAGAAGAAAGATGAAAGTGGCGCATCTATCCTACTGCAACAAGTTACTTTGCTAAGTTTCTTTTTTTATATTTCCTCCTTTCATCAAGACCAAAAATGAACTAAGTACACTATCGTAAAACACATCGCACCTACGTAAGAAGGAATTCGCGTGCTAAGCTAGAAAACTCTCGACTTTGAAAATGTCAGGTTTACTTCACATCACAAAAGAAGAAATGAAGTAATATAACTGTACTGGCAAATGCACTTATATCAGATGATGCAGCTAAGTCATCAATGCAGCCTCCCGACAAAATCATAAAATCCTCCATTGTCTCGACATCCACTCATATGGAGACCAACCATTCAAAAAAGAAGCCGTAACGACCATGACATTTCCAAGACTAATTACACCAAATTCACAAGGGCTCCTCGATGCTTCAACAATCAAATTCGCTTGCGCTTTCGCAGTCCTGAGGTATTGAAAGAGAAGACGAAATATTCATATGCTGAAGTTGGCAATACAAGACATGACTTGCTTACACTGATGCAAAGCACACAGATAGAACATCCGAACACGAGACATGTAAACACCAAGTGAAACAATCCACAGCATTGCGTGTACGCACACTTACAGTTTGAATCCTTTGTGCGAGCACCGCCCTATCGCCAGAGTCCTGCGGGGCCAAGACATTGTGCCTCAAGCACTTCCCGGTCCCTCCTTTAACGGCCGATTTCGCCTCCACGAGACCGCGCGCCACCACGAGCTCCTCTCTACCCGACCGGCTCGATGAATGAGACTCTGAATCCGAACCGCCATCGCGAGAGAGCACGCACCGAAGGCCGGAAACTCGGGCCGACGGGGCGTATCGGAGCTTGCGGAGAGGCGGAGGAGCCGGAGGTGAACTTGGCGATCGTGCGGACGGCGGCGTCAGCCAAGGGTCAAGCCGAGAGGACGGCGCCGTCGAATAGGAGAGGGCGACGGCGAAGTGGGAGAGGAGAGAGAGGCTATGGCTCGATCGTGCGAGGATTTCGGCGGTGTTCCTTGGCGGTCGCATGCGAGCGGAGCGCGGCGGCGGCGGCGGCGGCGAGTGCGATCGGTGTTGAGGCGGTGGCGTGTGGGGGCGGACGGAGTGGCTCTCGGCGACGACGGTTTTTGCTGGGAGACTGAGACTGACAATTGGGCTGATGGGCCGACCCTGGGCCAAGCCCAATTTCAAACAATCATATCTTAACGACCTGTCTTCACGTCAGAAAGCTACATCCTGTATGGTCAAAACCGAACCAAAAAGGCCATTGGATTCTACTCAGCTGAGTTATTGTTAACAATACCATAGCGATGAAATTAATAGCTAATTAAGCTATTGGTGCTTCATCTTGTTCATGTAAACCCCATGCAAAGAGTTTCTTCCTAATCCGGTGTAATTGATTCGCAGCTTCATTGATGCTCATCCGTCTTCCGGGTATTTGGTACGAACAAGCAACTCCAATGTTATACATCATAACCAAGCATTCTTGAAATATGTTATCCCTTTTGGAAGACCAATGCCGACGACTATAGGGGCCTAAATGGCTCTCTCTTTCTTGAAGCAGAAAGATGTCCGTGATTTCTAGCACTCGTTCAGGCAAAGCTTATGCCACAAAACTATGAATAGTCAAATGGTCTCTAAATTTGTCATCAGTGGGTCTCAAACTTGTGAATATCTCCAATAAAAGAATGTCGTAACTATAGACATCGCCTTCTCTTGAAACCTTGCATCACATTGCATATTCTGCCACACATTTTGATTATAATCCAAATCATATTAAATCAGATCATCAAATAAAAATGTAATGTTTGCAAGACTATAAGAGTTATCATTAGCTACCAAAATTTCTGCAAGAAGACCGATCAATAATTTTTAGGTATATAAACTTTTTTGGTTTGAGAGAGAGAGAGAGAGAGAGAGAGAGAGAGAGTACCTGGTGGAGCATAATCCATTGTCCCTCTAAGACTCATTGAGCTCATATGATTATCTACAGTTTCAAAGGATGATTCAAGAAGGAATTTTGCCAATCCAAAGTCACCAAGATGTGCAACCATCTTAGCATCTAAGAGGATATTGCTTGGCTTTAAATCACAATGAACAATGGGGATGTGGCACTGGTGATGTAGATAATCTAGTGCAGAAGCAACATCAATTGCAATGTTTATCCTCCAAATGAAATTCAACTTTTTCGGGAGCATATTATCATGAGATGATGTCGTGTATGAGTGTAGCCACTGTTCCAAGCTTCCATTGTCCATGAATTCGTAGACTAAGGCCTTAAAATCAATTCCTTGATAATCACTACCAGAGCAAACTGTTAGCAACTTCAAAAGATTTCGATGTTTGACATTCTTAAATGCCTCGCACTCGACTATAAAGCTCTTCAGAGCACCATGACGGACTAAATGAAGCACTTTCACGGCAACAATCGTTCCATTATCGTCAAGTATCCCCTTGTAAACCAACCCAAAGCTTCCAACACCAATCAAATTTGCCGAAGAAAAACCTTCGGTTGCTTTTAAGAGTGTCCCGTAAGATACATTCATACGTGAATCATCCATTGAACTTGGAACCGGTTCATTTACTTTCTTCTTCACCCAACAAAGATATATAAAAGCTGCAATAAAAGCCATTCCAACAACTCCAGAAATGACAGAAGCAACAACTATCACTATATTGATCTTTCTACTTTTGTGGCTTTTGGAAAGGCGGTTGGGGAGATGAAATTCTGGCAGTTCGCCGCAGAGGTCATTGTTCCCAACAATAGAAGTACTGGTAGCATTTTTAAAGACTCCTTCACATGGTAGTAGGGGTGAGCAGCGGTCTAGGGTCGACCCTGGACCGACCCTGGACCGGCCCAACCCTACCGGTCCTGGTCCAGTTCCCAAGGGGATTGGGTCGGTCCTTGGTCTGAAATTCCAGGACCGAAAATCGTGCGGGTTGGTCATCGGTCCTGAGAGTTTTGGGTCGGTCCAACCCTGGACCAACTCTGTATATTATATTATATTATTTATAATTCTTTTATATATTCAAACCTAAGTAAAATTTATATTATATTATATTATATTATTCATAATTCTTCTATATATTCAAACCTAAGTAAAATGATGTTAAAGCTATTGACTCCTCAGGCTCATAGTCACGGACGAACGGCATCCAATTCCAAAAGGCGTGAAGTTTACACCGTAAAGGTCTTCACGGCCTCCTCCTTCATAGTCCAGAGTACGTTCTTCACTGTGAGGACCAAGGACTCCTCACAATCACGGACTCGCGACGTCCAAAACGGCGTGAAGTTTACGCCGTAAATCTCCTCACGGCTTCCTTCCCCAAAGTACGTTCTCTTCCATTCTGTCTTCTTTGTTCTTCAATTTGCCAAAATCAAAAATAGCAACATCCCACTTGCCGCATTGTGAACCCTATCTTGTCCCATATCTCAATAAGCAGCTAGTAGGTACGAAATTTCTATTATTGTGTCATTTTAAATTTGCTGAATATGTATTGGTATTTATAGTTTAGTTACACAATGCCGCATTGTGGATGTATGTGTAATTTGAATTTGTAGGTTTACTTTTTTAGGGAATATAAAAAAAAGACGAAAAAAATTATCGATCGGTTCCGGGTTGACCCGGAACCAGACCAAACCCATTGGGTCGGTCCGGTCCTTGGTCCCAGGCTCAATAGGGTCGGTCCTCGGTCCTAAAAATTAAGGACCGACACTGTACGGGTTGGTCCTAGGGTTAGGGGGTGGCCCGGACCAACCCGGACCATGCTCACCCTTACATGGTAGAATGCCTTCAAACTTATTGTACGACAAATTCAAATGTTTTAAGAATCGAAATACCGCTAAGAATTCTGGAATTTGACCTGACAAATTGTTGTGTGAAAGATCTAGTTCTTCAATGCCTTTTAATGATCTAATTGATTGTGGAATCGATCTGTGGAAGAAGTTGCCCTGCATCCCTAGGATTGCCAACGAAGAGCAATCACCTAAACTACTTGGGATTTCACCTACCAACAAATTGTTAGAGATGTCCAACATAGTCAAAGCTCTCAAGTTGCCAACTTCTATGGGTAGAGCCCCAATCAGATGGTTATCAGATAAGCTCAGACTGATGGCTAATGATGAGAGACTGAAAAATTGTGGGGGTATGGCACCGCTAAGATTGTTGTAAGATAGATCAAGTAGAATGAGAGACCGACAGTTTGATAGATGTGAAGGAATTTGCCCATGAAAATTGTTCCCTTGCAAATGTACTTGAATCAACTTGGTTAGATTTTCCAAAGAAGATGGGATAGTCCTCTAAGGTTGCTATGGCTCAACTACAATATCACTAGATTTTGTAGATTGCCCAAATTTGAGGGGATAACCCCTGAAAATTGGTTGAAACCCAGAACTAATAACTCTAAGTTGACAAGATTCCCGATTTCTTCTGGAATCTCACCATATATTTGACTCCTGAATGCATAAAAAAAGTTGAGAGTGGTGGATAAATTACCTAGGCATTTAGGTAACACTCCACCAAACTTGTTTAAGCCGATATCCACTGCATGTAATTTGGTGATGTTAGTCAACGAGCAAAGGAAACTCAAGTCTTCAGGTTTTCAACTTCCAAGCTGATTATCACTTATTCTAAACTTACTAAGGTTATACAAATTTTCCAACGATGGTACTTTCCCAGAAAATCTATTCGTTGAAATTTGAAGCCAACCTAGCTTTGTGCAATTCGATATCAAGGGAGGAATTAGCCCCTTAAGTTGGTTTCCATCAACACTAAATTTCTCAAGATTTGGGAGTTTGAGGCTCATACTTGCTGGAAGAGTCCCCTGTATCTGGTTTAATGAAACTTCAAAGCTAATTAGTAAAGAGAGATTGAATAAGGAAGATGGAATTGTACCCGAGAATTTGTTTTTTGTAAGGCTAATGACTTGCAAGTTTGTTTGGTGGCCTAGAACTTGGGGAATGCTACCCCCTAAGTTGTTCCAAGCTAAGGAAAGTTGTGCTAGGGAAGATAAGTTGCCAATGGAGAAAGGTATGCTCCCGCTTAAATTATTAAAATTCAAATTGACTTTCTGTAGCTTTGGCAATGAACCGAGCTCCCTAGGAATTTTTCCAGTCAGTTCATTATATGAAATAGAAAGTGCAAACAAGTCCAAGCAACCTGATATGTTTTTGGGAATTTTACTGACCAATGAATTGTTGTTTAGTAGTAAGACACAAAGGTGGCGCAACTGGCCAACTTGCGGAGGGATTTCATGATCGAGACTATTGTTTTGGAGCCTCATTTCCCTTAAGAAGCTGAAATTCCCAATATGAGGAGAGATTAATCCGGAGAGTTCTTGTGATGACAAATTCAGGACCGTGACCCTTCTGTGCCTCTGGCCGCACGTAACGCCATGCCACTAGCAAAACCCAATGCTATTGTTCCATGAGTTCAGTACGCCGAAAGGATCTCTGGTTATGCCAACCTTAAATGCGAGGAGCGCGAGTTTGTCTTTTTCATTGGTGGTGGAAGAGACTTGGTTAAAGCACAAAGCAAGAGCAATACAAAGAAGCAAGGGGCATGATGGAAACTCTGCAAAACTAATGCCCATGAGTTTCATGACTTGAAGCCCCGGAAGCGGGTAGATTTGAGAAACAAAAGGCGGGATGAGTGCTATTGAAAACTTTTCTTGCTCTTGTGCTACTGGAAACTTTGAAGAGCTTTATAAGAATGTAGTGTCGATTTTGAAGTGCTATTTTTATCTTTTTATAGGAAGGTGTCGATTCTTCTTTAAATTTTTTCAGGATGGCTTTTTGAAGCGCTTTTCTTCTTTTTTTCTTTTTGACTCAGTAGCAAGTGAAGTGCTTTTCTTCTTTTTGAAGGGCCTTTCTGCCTCTAGACAAGACTTTGCTTGGCCATCTGCGTGTATTGTGGGGGCTAGAGTGAATGGAAGAAGGGAATGGTGAAAACTCACTTTGGTTAGAGGACATGGACGTGGCAATTGGAGGCCACTTAAACAAAGGTGAGAAATGGATTGGGAGTCTAAGGGCCATTTTCTTTTTTCTAATATGTGATGAGATAGCTTTTTGCTTGGCTTGATTTTCTCTTTGAGAATGAAGACTCCGCAAGATGATCTTGAAAATGTAAATTCTTTGTATTGGGGAATGTAAATTCTTCCCATTAAAATGGCACTAGAGGCACAATTTTTTCTTTTTTCCTTTTCTTTAAAATAATTATATTAGTTAGCTACTCCCCTTGCAATTTAAACTCACTTCATCCATGCTCATTTTTCCTTTAGAAAGAAAGTAGTAAGTACAATCAATGAATTTTGTCCATTTAAAACTTTTGGACGATAATTGGTTTCAATAGAATCGCTTGAAAGGAATATTTATTGTTATGGTTAGTGGATTTTTGTTATTATAGCAATATCTTCATGTAATTTTTGGAAGCAAAATGTTACTCTCTTAGGGCATATTGCATTCTATAATTTTCTTTCTTGGATACAAATGTTTTTCCTAATCACTTTAATCCTCAACCGTCAATATCAATTAATTATGGGAAAGCGAAAATAAAGATGCAGGAACAAACTCGATTTGATCGTAAATTATAGTGCGCATGTGTAATCTACAATATTCTATGAAAGATGACTACACTATAAGGACGCTAACAATGAAATGACACTAATCCATAGCATCAACAACATTAGATCCAAATGTAAAAATTAAAACCTAATTGGATGTTAAAGAAATATGCCTATCCCTGTTGTCCATATAGGCAATTCTATTCACCTCTAGTATCTTACTAAGATCAACATCGACTTGTTCTTTCCAAATTACTCTTAGTTGTCCATCACCCATCTATTTATTAATTTGGTCAAAATAGGTAGCACATGACAAAGTCGATATGAATCGATTGAAAAATAAAAAATTATGGCATTGTAGAATTTACCATTCTTGATTTTTAATTTCATTTTCACTTGTTGAAACGAGTAAACCGCCATTACATCTAGGGGAAAAAATGACTTAAAAACAGAATATACATACCTTAGCCTTAATCTTTACTTTCATCACATTCCATGGAAAACGTAATGAAAATTTAGTTATTTAGCAAGTACAAAAAAAAAAAAAAAAAAAAAAAACGTATTATGCACTAATGAGTCATGTGGATCTCACAACAATCAGGGGCCAAGCAATTCTATACCTATTTTAATGAGGATTTTGTCAATAGGACATTCTTAAACACCTCATAAATATAAGTTTTGTCATTTTTAGTATAAGTATCTTAATGCACTCGTTAACAAAACCATTTTGATAACATGCGTTTTCTTTTTGGATAATCATAATGGTGGCATTAAATATTCCTCTAGCATAAATAGGACACGAAAAGTTTAAAATAAAATAATTTCCCTTCATCCACAAACAATGAATCGATAAATTTAATAGGTTTGGAATTGGGACTTTTACTCTCAACGATTGTTAAGAGAGGTGTAGAATTCTTCTAACTCTAAGATATTACAAGCATCTATATTCTTAGCCATGAACAAAACCTAGCTAACATTTTCCAACTAATATTCATTAAGCATTCAGTAATCATATTTATTGGCAAAAATCTATTTAATGCACATATTATATAATTGATTATTTTTCATACTATAATAATGATTAATAAAATTGATGCAATCAACACAAAATACTTATATGTAATCATATATTATACCATATTCTTTATGTAATGAGCCAAATAAAATTTCACTAATGATCATCTATTTTGTGGCAACATAGACATATGCGTCACACTGCATAATGCAACCACATGAATCAATGCTCAACCACTAATACATAGAAATCACTTTTTTTTTAACCAAAAGATTTCAAAGTAGTAATTATTAGTTAACATAAAAAAATTATGTAAGTATTTATTATATAACATATATAATTAATTTGTAATGAATTCTTTATATATCGCATAGACAAGCGAGAGAATTTTTATATATTGCAAATCTTTTTTAAAACATGTAAGGAAGAGACTTCATATACATATAACATATAGTTTGCAAAACCCAAGCGGAAGTGGGTAGATATGATTATGAACATAAGGTAAGAATAGACAAGAGACGGAATATTAGCTAATGCAAACAATGAAGAGGCTTATAAGAAGGTTCTGACTTTTAAGACGAGCTCTTGAAGCGCCTTTTGCCCTTATTTTTTTTTAGACAAGTCACAACAATAAGTATCATTCATTCAGTGAATGAGAAACTATCAACCTTTGATGGAGTCTCAAATGGTCACAACTTTGATATTTCCAAATGACAAGTAAAAATTATACTCCGAAATTGTAGTCAAGTTGTGTGCAAAAATCAACTCATTGCGTGAGATATGTTTTGCGTGAGATATGTTTTGCCATGACCAATGGCTGTGATTGTGCGTGATTCATCATGGGCCATGATCAGTAAAAACATGTCCCTTAATTTGGAGTTTCAAATGGTCATGATTTTGATACTCTCAAATGAAAAGTAAAAATTACGCTATGAATTGCAGTCAAGTTGTGTGCAAAAATTAGCTCTTGCATGAGATATGTTTTGCCATGATTGATGGCTATGATTGTGCATCATTCATCGTGGGCCAAAATTAGTATAAGCATGTCCTTTAATTTGGGGTGGAAATTTGAGAGCATCCTAGCTGTCAGGACATTTATTTCTAAGTCAATTAGTGCTTTGCCCACCACTACTTTAGTACTTCATTAACTAAAGTTGAGTCTCAAATTGTCATGACTTTGATACTCTCAAATGACAAGTAAAAATTACGCTCCAAATTGCAGTTAAGTCGTGTGCAAAAATTAGCTCTTGCATGAGATATGTTTTGCCATGATCAATGGCTATGATTGTGCGTGATTAATCATGGGCCATGATCAATATAAGCATGTCCCTTAATTTGGAGTGAAAATTTAAGAGAAGCCTGTCTATCAGAACGTTTATCTCTTAGTCAATCAATGCGGTGCCCACATCACTACTTTAGTATTCCATAAAATAAAGTGGAGTCTCAAATGGTCACAACTTTGATACTCCCAGATGACGATGAAAATTACGCCTTAAATTGTAGCCAGGTCATGTGCAAAAATTAACTCTTGCATGAGATATGTTTTGCCATGATCAATGGCTATGATTGTGTGTGATTCATCATGGGCCATGATCAGTATAAGCATGTCCCAAAATTTGGGATGGAAATTTGAGAGAAGCCTGGCAGTCGAGACATTTATTTCAAAGTCAATCAATGCGGTGCCTACACTACTATTTTAGTACTTCACAAAATAAAGTGGAGTCTCAAATGGTCATGCCTTTGATACTCTCAAATGACAAGTAAAAATTTTCGCTCCATATTGCAGCCAAATCGTGTGCAAAAATTAACATTTACATGAGATATGTTTTGCCAATGAAAATCCTTACTCCATTGACAAAGCATAAAAGAAAGAAAAGAAAAATGAGAGAACAAGAGACACGGTTGAAAAGTTGTTCCTTTGTGGCCCATTCTTGCTATAGTCTCCAGTACCCGGAGGAAATTGTCCAAAAAATTCTAAACCTATTGCACTTTTGCCAATTCAGTCTAAACTGTTCAATTTTGCCAATTGAGTCATGCAACCTTTCAATGTTTTGTCAATTAAGTCCATTTGGTTAATTTTGAATGGAAACCATTGGCATGGACACCAACCATTCTACGTAACTTGGTCAGCGCTAATGTGTACAATTTTTAATAATATGTTAAGATTTTTCAAATTTTTGTTTATTTATTCTTTTATTTTTTTTCCTTTTCTCTATTTTTTTTTTCCTTTTTCCCTTCGCTGGCCATCGCCGAGCCTCATTGATGGCCAGTGAAGGTCGCCGACCACGGGCGAGGGACATTTGAGCCTAGATTGGCAAGGGGCTACCCTCACTTGGGCGGCTGAGGGAGGCCCTTGCCTAGGTAGGCGAGTGTGGGCTGCCTTCACCTAGGTAGGCGAGTGCCACCCTCACCAAGGCAAAGGCTGCCCTCACCAACCTAGGCATGGGCATCCCTCTCCCAAGGTTGATGAAGGCAGCCCTTGCTTGAGGTTAGCGGTTGTCAACCTCTGTCAGCCATTAATGAGGCCTGACAATGGTCGGTGGAGAGAAAAGGGGAAAAACAAAGAAAAAAAGAAATGAAAAGAGAAAAGGAAAAATGAAAAAAAAATTCAAAAAATATTAAAATTGTTCATGTCGATGCCAACCATATCACATAGAACAACTGGGGTCCACGCCAGTGATTTTCGCGCAAAATTAGCCAGATTGACTCAATTGACAAAATTAAAAAATTTAATACTGAATTAACAAAAATGTAATATATTTATGACTTTGTGGATAATTTTTCCCCAGTATTAGTCCAAAGTACCTCATATATATATAAAAGATTTGCAAGAAGTGCGGAAAAATTAGATGATAAATGGAGGTTCATCTAGCTTGCTAGCATACAATAAAGTGAATCACTACCAGTCCATTGATGCATTAAACAATGAGCATAACGGAAGTCCCTGAACACTGTGTTAAAGCTCTTCCAATTGCAATGGCATCGTTAATGAAATTGTTGATGCCTTCAATTGCTAGAGCATATCATTCCTCCTCAATGCTCCCGGCTATACTTTGTCCTCCGACAAACCTTTGAAACTTCGAACCGTTTCAGGATGATATCCGCTCGTCATGTCCAAGGAACCGAAAAGTACATACATCGAATCAGTTGCATAGGTAAAATGTAAAAACAAAATAGATTACAGACATGAGTTTGCGTTTAACATTTTCGAAAAGGAACTTAAAGGGTCCTCTCACCTTGTGACTTTGATGTTGCGGCGGATGAAGGCAGATTCTACATCTCCAAAACAATATCTGAAACCATGACTTGAAAGGTGAATTGGTCAGTAACTTTTTGAGGCGACTCAGGAACATGGACATGGCCTTTCATTTTTCCGTGCCAATATCTGACGCAGGTGGTCCTGAAAGGAACATAATTTGAACTTCCGTTTTCATCTGGGAAAGTGGCTGCGGATCAAGATTCAGCTTTTAATTCAAGCATCCATGCAATATTGGAAGCACGGCGCGGCCAATGAACAAGTATGTTAACATTGGCTGTACTAACTCCTACTTATAGAGTAAAAACTTGAGTCGGAATTTGTCTTGACCCATTTGCTTCCATCCTTAATTTCTTCCATGTTGTTTTATTCCGCTACTGCTTGTCTTTGGAACAAGCGCAGTTGAAAGCTCTCGTGGACATGAATGCCAGCCTATACCTAGAAAGCAAGTACCTTTCATCATATACCCTCAATGGCGATCCTTGAGATGGGTCCACCAAGGTGTTGATTGCGACGACAAGGGCTGCGTCACCAACATTTTGCTCCAGGGGAGAGGGCCCATTGGAAGGCCCTCTTCGGCCATTACTGGGTTTACCCACTTGAAGGAAATTAGGGGTAATTTGTGATCGCCCGACAAGGGTGCCGTCGGGCGGCCCCAATGTCGACGAGGGTCGCACAGCCTCCTTTCGTTGCCAATGAGGGTTGGCCAGCAACCTTGTCGGCCCTCAAGCTACAAAAAATGTAAAGAAAAGAAAAGAGAAAAAAAAAAACTAATTTTTTCTTTTAAATATCTATCTTAGCCTCGATCATGCCACGTAAAATGTCGATCGTCAACATCAGCAATTTTCAGTCAAAAATAGCTGGATGAATAGAATTGATACTGATGAGAAAATGTTTAGGACTAAATATGTACAATTGAAAGGTTTATGACTTAATTGGTATTAGTGTAATAGATCTTCCCAGAGATTATGCACATATGGCAAGAGCAAAATAAGTGTCTTGTGGATGTGCCTTTGTGAAACAAATAGATGCTAATCACCTATCTCATTTAAAATAAGTATCACAAACCCATGCATCGAACAATAGGTAGGATGGGGAAAAACTCACTTTAGGAATTTTCAGCAGTAGGATCATACATTTTGTGCCAAATTCCTCCAATTTACTTCAGTCACTTTAACAAGAGCACATTTCTGCAGGAAGTCAACACAATGCTTTTATTGCAAGAGCATAATATTCTCATCTCCCAACCATCCTCAAATCTAGTGTAACAAATTTTTCCAGCACTGCATTTATGAGGAACAAGACATATGGGACACACCGTTGAATTTCTCGAAGTTAAGGTCTCTGAACACATTTGACTAGGACGAACAAAAGCATTACAGCATTAGCCGGATTATGATTTATTAAGCAAGGTAATCACATGAGACAATGAAGAAGAAATTAGTCAGCTTGGATTTATTAACAAGGTAAAAGCAAAACATATTTTTCCAGATTTACATAAATGTCATGTTACAATCTGAACCAGATCAACCTATTGGGAAATGAATTTTTCTTCCAAAAGAAATTGATAAGTCCACAGATGAGGCAACCAGATGATAAATCAAGACTCTAGAGATGCATTTGAAAGAAGCCTAATGGAAAGCTACCAATCAATTGATCTATACTGTTGGTAATTTTGCGGAAGCGTGTGTGTGTGCAAGTGTGTATGTGTAAAATATGGGCTACAAAGGCAAGGGTGTATGGGTTAAAAAAGCAGAACTTTTATTATGAAAGTAAGTATTACAAAGGAATGAGTGGTTTTGGTTTTTTCTACAACTTAAAACACACACACAACCCCTATTTATAGGCATGTCACTGCCATACTCCACCGACATTGAGAACTTCTAGATGCTTCTCCATTTTTCTGTATTATTCTATTCTTTGCAACTCCCAGCCACTTTGTTGACTGTTCAACCAATTTCCAGCTGGCTTTCTTCCTTCATACGTAGAGTAGTCTAGGGAGTTCTAGAGTTTTCACAAAATGGATCATATTTTAACACTGCTCATTGATCCATTTTTGTGATACTCCAAGCATGCCTCTCAATGTCTCAAATTTTGTTGATGGTAATGCTTTGGTGAATATGTCTGCAATTTGATCTTCAGTTTTACAATACTTCAACTCAATCTCTCTTTGCTTTGCACTTCACGAATGAAGTGATATTTTATATCAATATGCTTTGTTCTTCCAAGAAAGACTGGATTTTTGGATATTGTTATTGCAGACTTGTTGTCACAAAATATTGGCATTGATTCCATTTGTGGTTCTCCAATGTTTTCCAGAATTTTTCGAAGCCATATTGCATGACTAGTAGTTGTAGCAGCCGCAACATATTCTGCTTCTGCAGTGGATTGTGCCACTAAGTCTTGTTTTTTAAATATCCATGAAAATATTCCAGAACCTAATGTGAATGCATAACTAGTTGTACTTTTCCTATCATCAGCTGAACCAGCCCAGTCGCAATCAGTGTAGCCAACTTGGGCGATACCAAATACCATAATCAGTGGTTCCTCATAAGTATCTTAGAATTCTCTTGGCTGCTCCAAAATGAATTTGGCTTGGACTTTGCATGAATCGAGATAGTAAACTTGTCGCGTACATAATATCCGGTCGTGTAGCAGTAAGATATAGTAGACTTCCAATTAAACTTCTAAAGAGGGAGGCATCAGCTTTTTCTGCTCCATCTTTCTTCAATAGTTTTTCATTTGTCATGAGTGGGGTTGAAACTACTTTGCAATAGTTCATCTTGAATTACTTTAGGAGGTTTTCGGTATATTTCTTTTGCAAGATGAAAATTCCTTCATCTTGATTGACTTCAATACCGAGGAAATAGTTCATCAAGCCCAAGTCCATCATTTCAAATGTCTTCATCACTTCTTCTTTAAATTGTCGGATCATTGTCTCATCGTTTCCTGTATATATGAGATCATCTACATATAAAGAGACAATGAGAGTGTCGGACTTACCTTGGGTCTTGATGTAGAGTGTTGGCTCACTCATACTCCTCCTGAATCCTTGCTTGATGAAGTATTCATTGATTCTACTATACCACGCATGTGGTGCTTGTTTTAACCCATACTAGGCTTTCTTGAGTTTGAGAACTTTTTCTTCTTGGCATTTGAGGATAAAGCCTTGTGGTTGAGCTACATAAATTTCTTCTTGAAGATATCCATTTAGGAATGCTGATTTTACATCTAGTTGATAAATCTTCCATTCTTTTTGTGCCGCTAAGGCTATAAGTGCTCGAATAGTATCAAGGCGAGCGACGGGAGCAAAAGTTTCAGTATAGTCGATACCTGGTTGTTGCAAGTATTCTTTCGCCACAAGCCTTGCTTTATGCTTCTGGATTGATCCATCCGCGTTGAGCTTCGTCTTGTAGACCCACTTGACTCCAATGATCTCTTTGTCTTCGCGTCGATCGACAAGCTCCCAAGTTTCATTTTTCTCGATCATCTTGATCTCTTCCTCCATGGCTTTTATCTAGACTTCATATTTGCATGCTTGTTCGTAGTTTTCTGGTTCCAAAACAGCAAAGTTGCATGTGTCGTAAATTCTTCTAAGGGCTTTTACCCTTAGTATTGGAGACTCTGGAGTAGATTCTTCTTGTGTTGCTCTTGGAGAGCTTGGTGGAGTTACGTCGTGAGTGCTGGAATCCGGTACTTCTCCTTCTTCTTGTGACGTTGACTCCTCTTGAGTGGGTATGTCTGGCAAGGTTATGTACTTCTTCTCGATCTTCTTGTCCTCCAAATTTCAGGTAGCATTCTCGTCGAGCTCAACGTCTCGACTAATCATAAGCTTTTTAGTTCTTAGGTTGTAAATCCGATAGCCATTTGATTAGTCACTGTAGCCAAGGAATATTCCATTTTCTGTCTTTTCGTCTAGCTTACTCCTTTTTTGAGCAGGGATGTGGACGTAGCAAATGCATCCAAACACTTTGAGATGCTTTGCTGAAGGCTTCCGTCCACTCCATGCTTCGACTGGTGTTTTATTTTGAACAGCTTTAGTTGGACACCTGTTTAACAGGTATACTGCAGTATAAACTGCTTCTGCCCAGAAAGTGTTGGGAAGGCCTCTCTCCTTTAGCATGGACCTTGCCATCTCCATGATAGTTCTATTTTTTTCTTTCGGCTACTCCGTTTTGCTCTGGGGCGTAACCAACAGTTAGTTGATGATGGACTCCTTCATCTTCACAAAATTTATTAAACTCCTTTGAATTGTATTATGTGCCTCTATCACTCCTTAGGACTTTGATTCTTTGGCCACTTTGATTCTCGACGTGGATCTTGAATTTTCTGAAAAGAGAGAAAACCTCAGATCTTTCTCGAAGAAAGTATACCCACACGTCATTCTTGTATAATTGTCAATGAATAGGATAAAATATTTATTTTGACTAGGTGTAGGTGTCCTCATCGGACCGCACACGTCCGTGTGGACAAGTTCCAATGGCTCCTTAACTTTCCATGAAACTCCAGATGGGAAGGACTGTCTATGTTGTTTTCCAAGAAGACAGCATTCACAAACATCTGAAATTTCTGTGATGGCTGGAAAATCTCTCATCATATTTTTCTGATGAAGAATTTTTAGCCCAGCAAAATTAAAGTGGCCAAATCTTCGATGCCATAGCCATAAATCATCAAGTTGAGCTTTCATGGCTATATTTTTGACATATTTCCATTGAATAGGAAAATTGTTATTTTTCATCTTAATAGAGGCAATGATATTTTTATATTTATCATAGATAATGCAAGTATCTCTATTAAAATATAGAGAATACCCACTTTGTATCATTTGGCCCACACTTAAAAGATTTTGTGCAAGACGAGGGACTAGATATACGTTATGTATATATTTTGGGCCTTTATTTGTTTCCACGGCGATGGTGCCTTTTCCTTTGACATCTACTAATGCCCCATTGCCCAACTTTACTTGGGATTTCACCGACTTATCAATATTAGTGAATATAGATTCGTCCCCTGTCATGTGATTGCTACACCCACTATCGATGTACCATGTTTCACTTTTATTGTCATTTGCCGCTTGGCCTGCGTAGAATGTATTCTCTTCACTTTTTTTTTCTACATAGTTTGCTCGATTATTTGTTTTCGAGCGACAATCTTTTTCTACGTGGCCATATCTTTTACAAAAGCGGCATTTTTTTTTTATTTTTAAACCAACAATCCTTCTCCAAATGATTTGTTTTCTTGCAAATACCAAGGTGGATAATTTTCTTTTTTTATAATTTCTCCTCCTCTTTTGTTTTTCCATGAGCTCCTTCCATCATTTTTAGTTTGTTGAGACCGTATATTTACTTTAGACTGAAAGGCACTTTCGACCGAATCTTCATCTTGTGCCATTAGTCTTTTCTCATATGCTTCTAGAGAGCCAATTAATTCACTTATTGATAGGGTTGTTAAGTCTTTAGTTCCTTCTATAGTTGTAACTATGGAGTTGTATTTTTTGGTAAGTGACACCAATATTTTCTCAACAACCCTTTGATCAATTATCCCATCTCCATAGGCTCTCATTTGATTAACGAGTTCCTTTAATTTTCCACAATATTCTTGTACGGTCTCATAATTTTTCATTTTAGAATTCTCAAAATCTCTTCTTAGAGTTTGAAGGCGAATAGTGCGTACCTTTTCCGATCCTTGAAATTCTTCTCGTAGTATATCCCAAGCCTCTTTTGCAGTCCTTGCTCCAATAATTCTTGGAAATATGGTTTCCGAGAGTGCTTGTTGGATAAAATATAGCGCCCTTGCATCCTTTTGTAGTTGATCCTTCGAAACACTTGCACCTTCTGGCGGAGCCTCGCAACCTTTTTCCACGATGTCCCATAAGTCTTGGGCCATCAAGAATGTAGTCATTTTTATGGTCCAAAAGTCATAGTTATTCCCATAAAAAATGGGAATGGGAAATGAGGATGAGGTAGAATTGGCCATGGTTTAGTTAGTGGGTATTTGGAAAGGGTAGTTTTAGGAATGGGTAGGTAGGACAAACGCCCAATACCAACTAAAGACGTGACTCTGATACCACTGTTGGTAATTTTGCGGAAGCGTGTGTGTGTGCAAGTGAGTATGTGTAAAATATGGGCTACAAAGGCAAGAGTGTATGGGTTAAAAAAGCAGAACTTTTATTATGAAAGTAAGTATTACAAAGGAAGGAGTGGTTTTGGTTTTTTCTACAACTTAAAACACACACACAACCCCTATTTATAGGCATGTCACCGCCATACTCCACCGACATTGAGAACTTCTAGGTGTTTCTCCATTTTTCTGTGTATTATTCTATTCTTTGCAACTCCCAGCCACTTTTGTTGACTTTTCAACCAATTTCCAGCTGGCTTTCTTCCTTCATACGTAGAGTAGTCTAGGGAGTTCTAGAGTTTTCACAAAATGGATCATATTTTAACATATACAAACTTATCAGAGACTATGAATTAATTTCACTGTTCTGAATCGAATACATCACATAAACCAACCCGAGGAAATCTCAAAGGCTCCAGCTTTTCCAGCATCTCTTGAATGATGATTAATTCTATATCAACGTCATCCGTCAAGGACCATGAAACTCAACCTTCACCAGTGAGACGGCTCCTAGCATCTTGAAAACTCATGGTAATTCCTGCCAAAGGAGGGTCGTCATACAATCTGCACGTCATCATATCTATCCTTTATAGAAGATTTAAGATGCGCAATAAGAATTCAAAGTTAGAGAATCTAATTATTTATCAGGAAAAGTTTAGAAATCTACTTAGCAGGAATGGACCCGCCAAAAAGGTCTTATTTAGTACAGTATGAGATGAAACAATACGGAATATAGGCAGAAGACCACATTAGGCACATATTGAATGTGAAGGTACCATGAAAGCTTCACAAATTTCCACGGCATTCCTCTGATGTTCTGTATATGCAGAATGCTGCAAAACACATTGTTGTATTTCCTATCACGGTCAGCGCTGCTTGAAGAGCCACCGATACCTATAGAAAATAGAGACACCTTACACTCAGTAATGATTTCAATGTTTAAACAACTCTCATTCAACATGAAAACCAAGATAATACCTCCAGGGATTCAGAGTTATAAAAGAAATGCCATGTGCATGCACAAAATGCTCCACCAAGCAACAGTACCTAAATCAACACAGCAAAAGATTTTACGATTACATGGTAAATACAGATGAAATAAGAAACGAGATTATTGCAGAAGTAAGACTTTTTGCACAAGAGGATATGATATTCTACAGCCAGTATCCAAGCAAGTCGATTGACTGTTAAGTAGGCCATTCAAGAATCTCAACTTCAATCAAAGAACAAAATGATGTAGATATACTAAAGATGTTCATTAACAAATACCATTAAGAAATACGATGACCATGTGGTATAGACACATAGATTGGAAGCTCCACATGGAAAAAGAAAAAGAAGACACCGAGTGGAAAAGTAAATCAGATTTTGGTAGCTACAGAGAACAAGCTTAACAAAAATGAAAAAAAGCAAGTTCCTTGATATAAATAGGATTTTTTAAACCTTTCTTGTATCGTGTTCATCGCCCTGAGACAAAATCTGTATAGCGTGTGGTTGCTACAATAAGGACCACACCTCATGACACTCTTAGCGACCAGTTGAACTTGGCTAATGAAAATTCGTCTAAGTTCGTATTAACAGAGGGTCTTTCAGTAGATAAACCGCAAAAGACAGTCCTGCACAGGCTATCAAAGCCACTCACCATACCCCAGGAAAGACCTTCAGAGGACTCGTATCCAGACATTTCTCCTTATTGCCACACCAATGCCATAGCCGTGATCCTAGAGACAGATCGAACGATATATGAGTTAAAAGGTACAAATAGTTAATGACAATATCAGCGGTTCTATTAACTGGAACACAAAAGCAACTAATTTCAAACGACAGATGATTGTAACAATAAAAGCAATGCAACAAGTTTGTCCACATAAACAGACTGTAATCAGTTCGGTTAAGTTGCATTTTCTTCATATCTCCTGTAAATACTAAGGATCAACATCAATGATGACAAAGCATTCAATTCCAAGAGTAGCCAAACAAGACAACTTAGAATAATTATAACAATATATCGAAATCACGGGCTTTCAAAATTCTCTTCTTTCCTTGGCCTCCGGACGGGCAGAAGTATGCCGCAATTACGCAGTGCACGATCGAAGACAGTTTCGACATTCTTTACAACTATGCCGAGTTGCTGCCTACGAAAGCTCAAAGCTTCGGCCGAGCCGCCTCTATTCATGGCACTTGCTTCCAAGTTCTAACGCTGGCCAAGAGCTCGTCATGCCAATTTCAAAAGCCAGCAGCCAGAAAAATCTGACTAACAAAGCCTACTCAAGCAGCTCCGAACTCGGCACAAACGCACGACCAAAATCGACACGGTACAATCCGATGCAACGCACCATTCGACGACGCTGGAGACGTGGACGGCCCAAGTAGGCAAGGACAGCGCGTTGGCGGGCTCATCGAGCTGAAGGGAAGGACCGACGAGTGCGACCGACGCGGGGCCCGCCAGCGACAGGGCCAAGCAGCAGCAGCAGCAGCAGCCACTGCCGGCGGCTGCTCCTCCGAGCAGGCTCGCCGCCGCCGCCGCCGCCGCCTGCGAGACTTGCACGGTGGCTGCGGAAGGGCCCGGCGAGGGGGCGGTTCTGGTGCGGAGGCGAGGAGGCGAGCTATCCGGCGGAAGGCGGGCGAGAGCGAGAGGAGTAGCGGTTGATTTCGCTATAATTGCTTCGGGAAGATGAAGCAGAGTGCAGGGAAGTTTTCTGGTTCTATTACTTTGGGAAAATATGGATACTTTTTTTATTTTTATTTTTTATAACTACATTGTAAATTTAAAATTTATCAAGAAAATATAATTGAACTAATAAACCTTTTAAAAAATTACAAATCCTCAAATTGGTACAATGAAACTTTTATGTTAACTCCATTTAATTTGACTAACAAAAAATAGTATAGAGGTAATATAAATAATATTGTTCTGATTCAAATATGAATTTTTACTGCAAATTTTATTTATATTATATTAAAAATAAGCAAAATTTAAAGATAATTTATTATAAAAAAAAAAAAGAGTGAAGGAAATGTAGGCAGGGGTTAGCAACTCTCCCCAATGTGTCGCTACCCCACCTTGTTGAGAAGGGTTGATGATAGTGAGGTAGGCCCTCACCTATGATCGTCAAGGGTAGCCAACCCTTGGCTCGGGCTCTGCGAACCCCACAAACCATTTTCACCCATAGGTGATGGACTGCAGCCTTATTTTTTCTTTTTCTTTTTCTTTTTTGTATTTTTTTAAGTTTGCTTATTTTAATATAATTTTAATAAATTTTTTATTAAAAAAAAATTTAGACCAAAAGGATCTTTTTTGTCTTATATTTTATGTTTTGGTCACATTACCATCACATAAGAGAAAGAAAACAATAAAAAAAAAAATTAACGTTATCATTTTCTATTAGCTGAATTGGAATGAACTAAGAAAAGAACTTGATGGTAAAAATGTTAGGATATGATTGCACTTTCATCACAAGTCTATTTCGACAATTCATCATACATGACACTTTAGATTATATTTTAAATACGAAGTGGCTTTTCTTGTGAAATTGAAGTCTAATGTGATAAATTCTTCGTCCGACTTGGCAAGGGCTAGCAAAATGAAAGCTTCTGTTTTTTTTGGAAGATTCTCTCTCTCTCTCTCTCTCTCTCTCTCTCTCTCTCTCTCTCTCTCTCATAGTTCGACGACTTCGACAACGTTGCTCCTTCTTTGCAGTCCATTGTCGCGCTTCTCTATTCATCCGCTTGCTTTGAGAGCTCGAGATTGGCAATGGGACACTTGTTCTTTTGAATACAAACCCTCTCCCTCACTTTAGATCTATAAACAGAGACAAATAACTTCTCACTCATTGACTTCATCTTACTAGCGAGTCCCATAAGATATTATATAACAAGGGTATGGTTGGTAATCATTTTGCTCTCAGGAATAATTTTTAATTAGAAATGATTCTTTTTTATTTTATTTTTGGAAGGGATAATACCCTAAAAAACCCCAAACTAGTACACTTGTGACAAATTTACCCCAAACTAATTTTTTGACCACCAAAAACCTCAAACTGGTATACTTTTGACAAATTTATCCCAAACTGGTACACTTGTGACAAATTTACCCTATGTTAGTTTTCGTTAAATTTTATTCTTAAATTATTAAGTTAAATGACACGTGACAGTTAACCAATATACCAATTTAGGATTTTACGTTCTGTTTGTCACAGTTTACAATTTTTACGTTTTTTTGTGTGGTATTAATCCAATTTAGCATAGGGTATATTTGTCACAAATTTACCAGTTTAGGGTTTTTTTTTTTTTTTTTTTGCAGTCGAATAAATTAGTTTGAGGTAAATTTGTCATAAATGTACCAGTTTAGGGTTTTTTATAATCAGTCGGGGTAAATTTGTCACAAGTTTACCAGTTTGGGGTTTTTCATGGTCAAAAAAATAGTTTTGGGTAAATTTGTCACAAGTGTACCGGTTTGGGGTTTTTTAAGGTATTAACCATTTTCGGAATTAATTTCTAAACATTTGAAGGCATTTGGTAACTATCCAAAATTTTTATTCTCAAAATGGAATAATTTTGGTACCGTCCTCAAAATTTCTAATTCAAACCATTTTTCAAAAGTTTTTAAATAATTTTATTGCTTTTAAAAAAAAGTTTATTCTTCTCTTTCATTTCTCTTCTTCTTCAAGCTTTGACTGGTCGCCGGCCTTGGGATGACTAGCGGTGGGCTAGACGAGGGCCAATGACCTCACCGACATCTGAGCAAGTCTCAACCAAGCCTTGGTTAGGTGAGGAGCCTCACCAAATCCTCACCCAGCTAGGGACTCGCTGGCAGCGGACAACAGCAGCGGTGGTGACCAGTGGTGGCTACAATGGAAGAAGAGATAAAGAAGAACAAGAAGAAGAGAAGAAGTGAAGAAGAAGAAGAAGAAGAAGAAATTTAGGTTTGCTTGATTCTAGAATTGTTCTCGAGAACAAAGAAGCAATTTTTTTTTTTTACTCATTGATTATGTTCCAAATCTATTCCCGAGAATAAAAAATTTATCAAACGGATTTTTATTCCAAATCCATTACCGAAAACAAAAGAATAGGATTTGTTACTGTTTGGTAAATTGTCAAACGCGCCCTAAATTACTGCCACACCGAATTATTTGACGGGAAAAATTATTCATAACACTCAAGTTAACAATTCTTAATAAATGCATCATTCAAGCAAGCGAAAAAGAAAGAGAGTCAAAATATTAAAGTAAGTATCATATGAAAATTATGATACTTGAGTGTTCTTACCTTTAAATTCTCTGAAGAATTTTATCGACGAAATTCCAAGATCTCTAATAAGCATTCAAGGCATAGTCAGACAATCCTACAACTGCAGTTCGCAACTGTGCATAGGTTTTCTACAAAATATCGATATCAGAGTTGGAAGAGAATATATAAATCCTATTCTCAAAAATATTCCATGTCCGTAATGCATGTGTTGGTCTTAGCAAACACATTTTCCATGTGAAGTAGATAAATTTTCCCAACCAAAAAATACACATAAAGCCAACCCATGCCACAGCTGCGATTCCAGCTCTTTCATGGGTAATATGAACTTTTCCATCCTCATTCAACATCAATATTATCAATGAATAAGTTGTTGCTGCAAAAATTAAGAACAATCACATAACAAACAAGGTGAGTTTGGTGAACATCCAAGAGGATATGCCACTTATGAGAATTATAATTACAGTATCCACATAACTATAAATTTTTCCAATTGCAACACAGCATGCTTTCTCACGTCACTTATTGTAATGAGAATTATAATTACAGTAAATAACATAAAAAAAAAAAAAAACATACTATATTGCAATTGGTAAAAAACTTATACTCCTGTGGATACTGTAATTATAATTCTTATAAGTGGCATACCCTTAAGCAGGCAAATGTGCATCAAACTCACCATTATCATGTGTTTGGCTCTAATTTTTTTTTGCAGCAACTTATTCATTACTAATATCGATGTTAAACGAGGATGTAAAAATTCATATAACCCATGAAAGAGCTAGAATGGCAGTTGTGGCATGAGTTGGCTTTATGGTACTCTTTTGTTGGAGCAATCTTCATGTGGAAAATGTGTTGCTAAGACCAGCACGTGCACTATGGATGGAATATTTTTTAAAATAGGATTTATATATTCTCTTCCAACTTTAATACTCATTTTGTTGAAATCCTATGCGAAGCTGCGAACTGCAGTTGTAAGATTGTCTGGCTATGCCTTTGCTGGTTACTAGAGATGTTGGAATTTCATCAATTAAGTTCTTTAGAGAATCTCGGGATAAGGATACTCAACTATCATAATTTTTATATTGCACTCACTTAAATATTTATGTGGAATAGTCCACATAAACAAGGATCGCCGCCCCCTATATGTCTTTTTCCCATGCGCAAGCTCCAAAAGTCGATGAGATTGCCATCCAAGCCTGCAAACTAGAGGATCAAAGTCGATATCATTGTGAACATTTCCGAGGAAGATCTGCTTCACTGGTCGGTCGCCCTTCTCCGAGCCCAAAGCATGACGAGGGAAAAGCCCATCAAAGACATCATCACAGTCTGCACACCATAGGAAAAAAGGAAAGGCTGCTCGTCAAATATTTGCACGCATCATCAGACATGCAGGCTGCAGGAATTCTTCGATCAAAGAGGGCCGCCACAAAGGCATGACTTTTAATTGGCTACAGAATTATTCCTCTTATACAGTTGCATTCCGTATAATAATATAGAAGAAAACCTCTCATGAAAAGGAATTGACAAATAAAAAAAATTCAAAAGTGCCCCAAAATCAAACTTGACCTCCCCTGTTTCCGGGGTTGTTTATGCTGTCGGCACTCAAATGCAAAAAGGGCTAGTGTGGTCGAGCCTAAAAGTAAGGAGATCTTAAGCATATAGTTTAAATGAACAAGCAAATTACTAAAGGTGTCGCGACCTACCCTCGGGGGAGGGAATATGTTTAGGGGTATTGCCTAAAAGGCGGACTTAAGGCCCATGATTAGACACGACCTCTCCCAAGCTCATACCTCGCGTGATATTGGGGTATTATTAAGAATTTCACAAAAATGAGTCGCCACTAACCTATTGGAGTCGGCTAGAACTCAAGTGAGGCATGAGAGTGTACCTCACTTCCTACGCCCAGAGAATCTAAGGTCAGGGACTTGATTACTCTAATTGACCAACTAATGCTCTTTCGGTACCTAATCTTGTTCATTTTAAAATAAATGATTTTTGTCAGGTAGTTTGGATTAATTTTATACTTATACACTAACTTGTGAAGTGATCATGCAGGTACGCAATCATTAAAATAACAATTAGCAACCAAGATCCTAATTGCAATAAATTGAGCGGGTGCAATTAAACATAATTAAATATGCAAATTAAACATGTAACATAATCAACATATGAGCAAATAAAGGCCTAATCACACTAAGAAGACAATACATAACAATTCCTAACCAAACCCTATATTTTTTGGATTTTTGAAATTTTTTGAAAATTTTTAAATTTTTTTAAATAATAAAATAATTTTTTTAAAATTTTAATATTTTTTCGGGCTGGACCGGGTCCGATCTGGTCTGATTGGACCCGGGTCTAACCTGGTTGTGGCGGGTCGGCCAAACCGGCCTGGGTTTAGCCTAGCTGGGGGTCGAGTCAATCGGCTTGCACAAAAGACAAGGCCCGACCAGCCTTGGTCGGGCCTTCGTGTAGCAAGATTGGATCCAACCGATGGGCCCAATCTCTATTTCCCCTCACGCAGGCCCGCGACCTAAACTAACCCACAAGCCCACAAGCCCAAACTAAACCGGCCCAAACCCGGTTCGGATTAATCAAGGCCCGAGTTGGCTCCTAAACCGCAACCCGATTCCTAAGAAAACCTTATCCGGATTCAACCCGGCTTCTAACCTTCTTCTCTAGGGCTTCTTGGCGGCGGTAGTGCAGATGGTGGTGGCTCGGCAATGGCAACGTAGTGAGCGACAACTACAGAGACGGGCGGAGATGCGACATCACTGGTCGCAGGTGTCGGGCAAAGGCTGAGGGCTGCAATGGCGATGACGTTGCAGTGGTCTGGGTCGGAGGGTGGCGGCTTGGACGGTGTTAGGTGAGCAGCAGGTGGGTTGCAAATAGGCGAGCGATAGCATAGGCTGCAGCAACTTCGCAACTTAGGTGAAGAGGCAGGCAAGGGCGGAGGTGGTGGTTGCGGCAGTGTCGTGGCTCCTGGGTAGTAGCGACGACGCGGACAAGATTGCGAGTAGTAGTGGCTCAGGCTAGCAAAGCAAAGCGGGCGGTGACGGCGGCCGTCTGGTTGGGATGGAGGCGGCAAGCGCAGGGGCTCAGCCACCAGCGGTAGAGCTTTTTCTTTCTCCCCTCTCCTCTCTGCTCTCCTTTTTCTCCTTGCTCAATGCTCTGTCCGCTGTTCTCTCAATTTCTCAAGCTCTCTCTCTCTCTCTCTCTCTCTCTCTCTCTCTGTCTCTGTCTCTGTCTGTTCTCTTCTGCTCTCCTCGGTTCCCCCAGTTTTCTCCGTGTTTCTCTTCATTCCCACCCTAGTTGATGTCCTTTTTTCTCTAGGGTTTCCTATGCGAAAATGGGCAGAGGAGGAAGAGGCTAGCGTGGGTCGGGCCCAAGAGGAAACGGCTTGGGCCGTGTAGGGACAAAAAGAAAAGAGGCGGGTCAGGCCAAGGTTTGATCCAGCCCAACCCGGCTTCTCTCAATTTCATTTTTTTAATTAATAATTTTTAATTAATTTATATATAAATTTTACATTATGCATTTGAGGAAAAGTTAGGTGTCAACAGCTGCCCCTCTTTCAATGTAGCCTCGAAGAGATTGCATTCAAAGATAGAAGACACCTAAATTATTTCGACGGTAGAGAGACCCTGGGTGCATAGGCACACGTCAGGTCAACGGAAAAGACTCATATTATGGAAGCGTGTTTTGTCAATAAGAGGAAGAAAATGACTCTGGGCTATAGAAGCACTCCGTGTCATAAGAAGAAAGAGTGACTCCGGGTTACAGAAGCACTCCGTGTGATAAGAAGAAAGAGGGACTCCGTGCTACAGAAGCTCTCCGTGTCATAGGAAGAAGGGGAAGGACTCCAGGTAACAAAAGCTCTCCGTGTCATAGGAAGAAGGGGAAGGACTCCAAGTTACAAAAGCTCTCCGTGTCATAGGAAGAATAATTCCGGGCTATAAAAGCTCTCCGTGTTATAGGAAGAATGACTCCAGGCTACAAAAACCCTCCATGTCATAAGAAGAAGGCGAAGGACTCCGGGCTACAAAAGCTCTCAGTGTTATAAGAAGAATGAGAATGACTCCGGGCTACAAAAGCTCTCCATGTCTTAAGAAGAGAGAAAGACTCCGGGTTACAAAAACTCTCATTGTGTCATAAGAAGAGAGAAAGACTCCGGGTTACAGAAGCTCACTGTGTCATAGGAAGAGAGGGAGACTTCGGGTTACAAAAACTCTCCATGTCATAAGAAGAAAGGAAGACTTTGGGCTACAAAAGCTCTCCGTATCATAAGAAGAGAGAAAGTCTCACCATGTAATAACGGGTTTCAACTGAGTTGAAAATACATGGTTTGAGGTTAACCATAAACCTTTAGAGATGACATGGTTTAAGGTTGACCATGAACCTTTGGAGCCGGCGTGATTTAAGGCTAACCATGAACCCTTGGAGACGGCGTGATTTAAGACTGACTATGAACCTTTGGTTTTTCAGGGAAGCACCCGCTAACCCCTTGAAAATTGCATGGCTTCATTGAGGAATTATGTCAAACTAGACTTGAGCAAATGTCATTAGGGGTGTCATCAAGAGACGTATTGGCAATAATGCAACATTAATTAAACAAGCTAATCAAGTTAAGTCTGATTGCTTTAAAAAAAAACATTCGATGTCAATCAGTATCATGTGGCGCAAAACTATCATCTTGCTCGGGGATATATCATTAATCATTAAATTCTCTAGGAGTCAAGTTCTTATCAGAATGGCTACATATCGTAAAAAAAAACTCATTAAGCATGCCAAACTAGAATTTCTTAGTCATAAAGGATTTCTCACACACTCTTGGTGAAATGGCTGCTTGATCCCATTTATTCGCGTGAGAAGTAACTAATTGCTAAGGGTATCTCACATAACCCATATCAAAGGCTTTCTAAAACATTTGCGATGAGCACAATCTGATCGATCAAAACAGACTTTTGAAAGGATCGCAATATAAATTCGGTCATGGGCTTACACAAAGGGATTATTGCTTTGAGGCCAATAAATAAACATTTGTTGCTATTTTTATCGGGTTTACAAGTTGAGAACTTGAAAGATAAAACAAGATAGAATTACCTCCACTTCTTCAAGCACTAGCTTCCCTATGGCATTCTCATTTTTACTCAAACCATCCCAATCAAAAGAGACTTCGGAAGATGGTTATAATGTTGGTTTAAGAGAGGCTCGAAAGGCTTAAAATTTTGAAGAGGGTTTTTAAGAGTTGGTGATCATCTTGGCATCATGACCAGGTCACTTGATTTTTCGAAATCATTTGGCTTTTGAAACACAGCACATCTCGAAAGTCCCTTGATTAATCATTTCTGCATGGGAGCTTTGCCCATTTTTCAAATTTTCTTTTGCACTTGCAATGATTTTTAACGCAGGCATTTGGACTTTGATAATTTTTTTCACATAAGGTGCAGCCTTTTGGCTCTTTTTCTTGACAGGCATTGGCCTTGCTTTTACCATGCACACTGATTTTTCATGCCCCCTAGTTTGTCAAATTTTTTGCTCTTTGAACTTTTGTAACCAATATGACTTTCAAGATACTTTTCACATTTTCTTGTAACTGTCAATTATATATGGTCAATTCTTATGCCTTGCCTCCGTGAAGGATGATGATCACTGCTCGGGGTTTAGAAATGAATAATTAGGCCCAAATTGGTTTAAGCAATGGGAATCGGTGTTTGGATAGAGAAGGAAATGTTCTTCTTCACCTTGGGATGAGTCAAGTTCTGATAAGAATTTCTCTGAAGCTATCACCAAAAGATTAATATAAATGAAAGTAATAGAATATTTCTCAATCTTTCGCTCTACAACACAACGGTAACCTTCTATGCTACCCCAATGTAGGGTCATTCTCGACAGGGGCACTTTGAAAGATCATATTTATTCTGCCTAAAGGGGTAGTAAGAATTAGTGTAATGCTTGGGATTGATGAAAGAAATATTTTTATCATTTCGATCTTTACGCTTAATGCGAATGAATCATTTGTCTTAAGAGAAGGTTGTTTTTCACTCAACTCTCAAAAGTGTTTGAAGGATGTGTTTGGGAATGGCTTGCCTTTCTTCATCCTAAGCATTTCTTGTTTTGCATGGTTAACATCTCCATCTCACTCTGTCAAGATCATCTGAGTAGATCAATCTCCATAGGGAAATTTGATTCAAAATGAATAATCCACAAAACGAGAAAACAATTTTGAGATAAATAGGATGCTCAAAAAGTTTATAGAAATTTTTTCTTTTCTCAATTATTCATTTTTTTTTTTTGCTTGTCTCTAGGAAAGCGCCAAAGGTTCTCTTTTGTAATGCAAATTCTCTTCTTCTTTTTTTCCTTTTCTTTTTTTACTTAAAAAAAAATTGAGAAGGAGGGTATTTACCTGCGGCATGGTGACCTCGTAACCTTGTAAAGAATGTGAAAGAATATATTAGTGCAAAAATCTTTAGGGATTGAAATGTTGGAAACGATACATTATTACCATTCACTCGGTTGTATTCTTTGGGTGCTAACACTTCTTGGATTCACCATCGTGGATATTTGGTAACTCAACATTACCTTTCACTTGCATTTGCCTCTGAGTGTTTAATGTCTTCCTATCAAAGGAAAAAAAAAAAATCATGTTAGACGTGCTATCAAAATGAGCAATTGGAATCGACACAATTGACCCTACACGTGTTTTTGGATTCGCCTTTTTGGATACTTGGCAACTCCTTTCATTTGTCTCATCATGAAAATTGAACGAGATCGATGGGCTATTTTGGCACCTAAGGCATTTGCTTCATTTCCTTGCGATAAAGCATATAACAAAGTAGCATTTTGCGACACGAATCTGTAATGTTGATTGTAGAAAACTCTTGTAGCCAAATGTTCAAATGCTTTAATTGCCAAATTGTGCAAGGGCCCTAATGCTAGCCTTTTAGTAACATATGATGTGGCTCTTGATAAAACTCATAAAAACAATCTAGTTATGGCAATGCCCAATCTTCAAATAAAGAAATTTCCTAGAACGGAATTTAGCTTCGTTCTGCCTCTATGGAAGATTGGCACTGACGAAGCCTCGACGCATGCTTTCTCATCGAGTTCCATGAACCCACACTTTCATCTTTTAGAAAGGGCCAATGCCGGTCTAAAATAAACTCTTCATTCTACTCGAGAAAGCGACCACATGAAGAGAGGGCCTTTAAGCAAAGCTTTCTTGAAATTGATTTTCAAAACATTTTGAAGGTAGATGTAAAGGTTCATTTAAAACACTTCTAAGTTTTTTTTTTTCCCGAAATTGAATTCATCATTAAAAAAAATGTGAGTTGCATGATTTACAAAAGCATCAATTGGATTCACAATCAAAACCCAAAACGGAAAACGTGATTCTTAACAAAAATAAAGACAATGATAAAATACAAGAAACTCTTGCACAAATGAAAATAAAAATCAACTCTTGTCCTAACTCTAGAATTCACTTCTTTATGTGGTCAAATGTGAAAATATCAAGGAGCATTGCGCATAACCTACAAAAAAAGATAACAATGTCAGTACGTGAATGAGAGAAAATGATCTCTTAATGAGGTTGCTTCTTACAATAAAATTGAGGCGATGGTACATGCTCTATAGTCCTTATTACAAGGTTTTAGTATTTCGCCAAGATTTTATCATAAAAGAAAACATCATTAAAATAATCAATTTAGGGCCATCAATCGAATGTCCACTTTTATTCCAAAAGTTTCGTATGCAAAAGTGTCATTGATTTGTGATTTTATTCATAGAAAAATGAAGTAACTTCTATTTTGAGAAATTTGTACACATAATGATTTGCATTTTAGTCCCAAAATGTGAGAATAAGAGAATTTGATAAAAATGCAATTTCAATTTTTGTGCCCCAATATAAAGTCACAACTTGAAAGTTTTTTTTTTTTTTTTTCAAAATGATTTCAAGCCCATAATTACAAATCTAAACAAAACCATGTATTTAACAAAGCCAAATCAAAGTGTTTAGAACTTGCATTCAATGTTTACTTATCAAAAGTGATTGCCAATTTTTTCAATTATAAGCATACAACACTGAGAGCAATTAATTGATGTTCGTGAATTTCAAGATGGAAGTTCAATACAAAATGAGCAAATAAAAAAGAAAATGATACTTACAATAGGTGCTGGCCTTTGTCTTTTTTTTTTTCAATTACATAGACATGCACATGGGATGTGGCTCAATTTCTACTCTATACGGCTCAAAATGGAGCCATAGGATCACCGAATTGAACCAACAAGATCGCGGTTAAGTCGTGTTACCCATGACTCCAGCTTCATCAAAGAACTGACCCGTGTCACATGATCGCGGACCAAGGTGGGGACCTCTGACATCAAGAAAGAAATTCCGTGGTTAAGATGGGTGACTCGTACTAGATGATTGTAGTCGGAGTGATATCCACCTCAACACTATCCTAAGTAATCTTATGCGGCCCAGGTCCAGTGGCAGGTTGTGTGTACTAATGTGTAGTGCAATGCAAATGATACATGCACAACAATTTATAGGCAAACAACACTCCATACATAAAAAAAATAAACGATACATTCCTACACCTCCCTACAAGATAAAGGTGAGTAAACACTTCCCCTTATACCTCCCATTCTGCAAAAACATTTAACACGTTTAATATTAAGGGTGTACCTAGAATCCTCACTGCCAAACAATTTTTTTTTTTAACAAGATTAATTTTGGCCTAAGTCCTCCAAGATTTAAAACCAAGTCTCCAATGGAGTCGCCAAGCTGTCAAATTACCCTCGGGGGATGGGGGGAGGGAGGGAGTAGGTTTAGAGGTATTGCCTAAAAGGTGGATCTAAGGCTCATGATTAGGCGCGGGCTCTCCCAAGCCCATACCTCACATGACATTGGGGTATTCTTAAAATTTTTGCAAAAAAGAGAAGCCTATTGGGGTCGATTAGAAACCAAGTGAGGTATGTTAATGTACCTCACTTCATACCCAACCAAGGGACTTGATTACACTAATTGACCAACTAGTGTCCTTTCGATACCTAATATTGTTCATTTTAAAGGAAATGATTTTTGTCAGGCAATTTGGATTGATTTTATACTTATCCACTAACTTGTGAAGTGATCATGTAGGTACGCAATTATTAAAATAACAATTAGCAACCAAGATCCTAATTGTAGTAAATTGAGCGCATGGAATTAAATATAATTAAATATGCAAATTAAACATGCGATATAATCAACATACGAGCAAATAAAGGCATAATCACACTAAGAAAGCAATACATAACAATTCCTAACCAAACCCTACATCTCTTTGCTCGATACTCTGTCCGCTCCGCTCTCGGTTTCTCTCTCTCTCTCTCTCTCTCTCTCTCTCTTTGCGTTCTCTTCTGCTCTCCTCGGTTCCCCCAGTTTTCTCTGTGTTTCTTTTTTTACCCGCCCGTGTTGTTTTGATTGTGACTTAGGTATCTAGACAATTCGTGGCCGGTGCATCTCTTGACATTTGTTATCCAGCAAACATCTCTGGTGGTTGCCCACGTTTATGAGAGAAGCTTGCGAACGAAGGTGTTGCCGCGTGTTTGAGCTCATTGATAGGGACAATTTTATGGTCAAAGTCTCCATCTAGATACTGCTAGTAAGAACCTCACTTAGGTCGCTTGATATGAGCATCGGAAGCGTCATTTGAGGCCATATATTACTAAAGCAATTCATGTCTCCTTTAATCAATGCAGATGAATCAATTGAAGGTGCACTTACTTTTGGATTTGCTTCTCCTTTCTAACCTAGTTACAGTCTTATCAGAATTCTTCTTTTCTTTAGTGCAGGTTAGGAAAAATAGTCTAAATGTCCAAGAGCCCTCTTGAGCAGCTTTTTAATGGTTTCACGTGCCCGAGGCCTCTCACTGCCCTTGATAAGCTAGAGAATTCAAATCGGAGGTATCCCTTATTCCAAACGGTGACTAACTTGGTACTTTCTCTAGCTGCCTAGGCTAGGGAAGGAAAGGCGACACAAAATGTCCAGCTTAAGTACTACAACAGGCCTAGGCTTGGGATTACTGAGCTCGCTACAACAGCATAGCAACACGAGTTGGATATTGCTCCACTGCAACAACAGGCTCACGAGAGCTATTGCAAGCAGGTTCAAACTTATGATTGGAAATGAAGAAAATGTGGTTCGACTCTAGCCCTTAAAATTAAGTCCAACAACCTCAGTGGTATGAAAAGAAGAAAATAAGATTTCCTTTTTGTCAGGGAAGAGAATATTACTTGCTTGATTTGTATATGTATCCATCTAGGACCCCTAGTGCAGCTTTTCATGTTTGTTCGATGCATATTGCAGTGTAAGATTGGTGACTTGGATATTCACCAGATTCATGCATGGCTCTATATTGATTGCATGTGCTTATTTAGTCTAAGAGCACAAGATCGTGCTATTTTGTTTTCAGATTGCAAGTTGTGATTAAAGACTTTCTCATGAAGCCATTTAGACTGCTAATATAGACTGGGAACTTGCAAATACTAGCATAAATGTACATCTCGTTTGCCTTCTCTTTAGTTTGTGCTTGCATTCCTATGTCTTATCACATATCAGCAGGTCAAATGTCTTCATGGACAGAGCGTTCCTTGTGAATTCATAAAAACATACAGTCAAGAAAACCAGCAAGATTCTGAAGACCTCATGGACCTTGAAGATTCAGAGGGTTCTCGCCAGAAACTAAGGGCTAAATTTGCATTTACCTTCTTATCAGCCTTCCAAGATGTTGAATTCCTTTTCAATCTGTGAGTTTCGTAGTACTTAAATAGCACGCTCACTGATGCGACTTTTCAATTAAGTATGCTTGGAACCAAAAAGGACTCAGCTTCGAACATCATAGAGTAATAGAAATTCTGAATTGCTCCCCAAGATAATTTGGAGGTGTGACTTATCCTTTTATACGTTATGTACGTGCAGATGACATGATTCTCCTAGTCACTTTTCAAATTCTTAAGACTTCGATAGATGAGCTTTTGGTGCGTTGGTTGATGGCACTGACATGGGTGGCTTGATATGAAGAGCGTGTAAAATTCAGTTTCCACGTTTACACATTGATTCGCAAATCATTCATTTTGTAGTAACAAGAAAAAATTCACGTGTGCCCATGAGAATCCCCTTCTCCTTACCGCATGTGAGTCCAAACAGCCTAGATGTAAAGTGAGCCCTTCTGGGCCGGTTTTCGTTATTCTACTCATCAGAGGCCTCTCACTGCCCTTGATAAAGCTAGAGAATTTGAATTGGGGTGTCCATTTTTCAAATTGGTGATTTGGCAATATCTTGTTATGAAAGGAAAAAAAGATGTAATGGTCTTATCTCCATTCGTCGCCGGTATATCTCAAATATGAAATGACAAGACATGTTACTTTTGTTTCAGTGTCTGTGGCTAACCGACCATCCTAATGACCGAGTAATGGAAATTGATAAAATGGCAAGAACGGCAACCGTAATATAACCTTTATGTCTACAGATGTCGATTTAAATTATTGATGAGTGCATCTACGTCAAAAAAATCTACTTCTCTAGTGGGGTCGTCGATTTGTCTTTTGACTACCTTTTTAAAGTGGAAATCATGATGGCGCTTCTTGAAAACGTTCGGCCTGGAACGCAAAAGACTAAAATGTCATTTGAAGTAGCCACCGTTTAAATTGTCCTCCACACATATGCATACACTGAAACACTAATAGAACTGACTTTTTTTTTTTTTTTTTTTTGGTAAAAAAATAGAACTGACTTTTATTACCAAAAAAAAAAAAATCCGCCTTTTCCATTTTCTCTCTCTTTTTCTTGTCTATCGTCTTCGATCTTTTCTTATTTAATGTAAACACTTCGATATTTGATAAGAGATTCTGATTTGAAGCTTCTCACCTACTCTTCCCATTTAGAAAATCTGTCCGTATGAAATTTTTTTATCTAAAAAGCATCTTCGCCTTATGAAACACACCAAAAAGAAAACTGATATGTTTAAAAGATTGGAGCATAAGTATGTTCTAGAATATCAAATTATATTTATGCTTTCATTCTGTAATTTTTCCAAAATATCATATCCGAATCTCCAGTTCTCAAATCTTTTTATTTGAACTCTCATTACTCCATAGAAGAGATTGTTTCCCCAAATTAATTTGGTATGAGATTTAATGTAGATGAGTTCATGTGTCAGCGAACTTAAAATTTTCTTTATTCAAACAGTAATAACGAAACTTGGGTATTTCGATTTAAGCACTGGTAAGGTAAGGCATGAAACTTGGGTATTTCATGAAACAAGAAACTGGTCCCTCACCATACCCATGCCTAAATCGAAAAAGCCAATGCTAGGTGAGAACGTGTCTGATGGATAAAAAAAGCTTACCCATACCATGCTATTGCCTTGTATTAGAACAAAATTGCCAAAATCAAGCAATATCGCACTTGTGATATTACATATAATAACATCTCAACATTGACTAGATACGAAATCTGCTTTCTATCGGATATCACCAAGTTTCCATCGTACCTGATGGAGAGTATAAAAAGAATATTAAGAAGCGGGTAATCTCGATTTGCGACCCAAAATGATTTCCTGTAAGGATCATCCCTGAACCAAATGCCCACGTAGTAGTTGCTTGAGGAAGACCCACCGGTCTTGAAGATTCCTAGCTCAAATACTTCATTTGATGAGACTAAAGTATTGTTGTCCCTCAAGTTTTGACCAGGCACAAGAATGTTCGTAGCCTTGGATTAGCTGGAAAAAACAGTTAAAGATCATGAGAAGAACATACGACTTGCTTAACTTCTTGGAGAGGGAAGAAAAGGAGTTGTGGCCATTGAAGACATCTTTGAGAACATTTGGTCAATCTTGATGAGTATTGTCGCAACCTATCCTTAGGGAGGTGTAGAGGTACTTGCTTATAAGACGAGTCAAATTGTGTGCTGAAATGATGATCTTGGATGGACCAATATTTGCTAACACTACAAATGACTCATCAATCACAAATGTGAACCCTCCCAAGTCTGTACCTTAGGCGATATTGGTTTTCGTAATCTATTTGATCATAAGGAATCACCACTAGCCATAATTGAGGGTTGGCTAGAGCCCTAAACAAGACATGGAGTGTTGTCTTGATGCATACATAATGGGGGATTGCAGGTTTGAGAACTTGATTATACTAGTTCTGCAACTTATGCCCTTTCGGCACCTAAGCTTGATTAAGAGCTAGCCAAAGTGTCAAGCAGCCTATCAAAGAAATTGAGGTTCATCTTAACCAATCTAAAACTGAAAGTAATAATCATTGTACAAAGGAGATGCAATCAAGCATAATACAAATAAATAGTGCAAACGAGAAACTAGCATCGTCTCTAAAAAGAAAAAAATGGCATCTAAAAAATCCTATGCTAAAACTTTAAAGGCTTATTCAATTTTGGATACGATATTTCTAAATCTAAAAATTTTATCAAAAGACCTAAACTAAGTGAATTCTAATTTTTTAGCTTTTTCAAAAGATTTCTGGTATTTCTTAATTTGCTCAATTTTTTTTACCTCTTATTATTATTATTTTAAAAAAATGTAATTACCAAAAGTAGACTTCAGATCGGGTTCCCTTCTCGGGTCAGACTTAGAGCTCGGCTCGAGTATGGCCCAAACATTGAAATCACATGGGCTGAAGACCATGATTCATTTTGTCAATGAAATCGCCTCACGAGTGATTCTGAAGCAACATATTTTGTGTCCGCACCTCTACCATCATACTACAAAGTTGTCTCCCCTAAGCCCGTCAATAGAAATCCGCCAATGTGTAACCTACGTGTTATGGATAATATTCCCACGTGGGTGTTTGAATTGCACAAGTGAACTTTTTCTCTTCTCCATTTTGCATCTTCGTGCCCATATTTATACTCTCCAATTTGGCCTGAATGCTGATATGTTCTCTCTAGCTTACAATCTCTCTCCGAACTTCTAAATTCATCACGAAATTAAACTGTTGGAGCTTTCTCGCATTTTGGATTTTTAATTTGTTGCAGTTTTTAGTTTGCATTGTCACTGTTGCAGAGAGGGGAAAGGGAGAGATATTTAAGGAAAAGATCGGCAAGAAGAGCCCTCTACATTTGAAGTGCTCGAATCACATATCGATGTAGTGCTGGTCCATCGAAGAGTCTGTCAACTTCTATTGCAACATCCTCAGTTTGTTACCATTCGAAGGCTTGGTTCCTTTGACTTCGACAGCGCTTGGTGCTTATTATGCTATTGATGCGATAAGAACGTAGTTGAATTGTCTTTTGAAACAAGAGAATGAGAAGTGAAGAGCAAGCGCTGCATTTTCTTTGTAAAAATGTTGTTGTCTTGACAAAATTTAGGATATAATAACTGATATTTTTCTTCTCCTTTTCATCTTGTAAATGCAGGTTATTCAATTCTCCAACATGGGATTTCTTTAATACAATTCACCCACACATGCATTATTGTTGGGGCGCATGTATAAGTGAGCTATGTTAAAGAAGTCCCATATTGAAGACTTCATGTGGTACGGAATAGCTAACATATTATAGTTAGGATATAACTCATTGACTTAAACTTTTAAGTGAATGTGGGTTTAACTGAATATGTTGACAGGCTCGGACTTTGGCTCCCTCTTTGCAATCTTAGACTTTTGTTGTGCATTCTTAACAAATGGTATCAGAGCCTATAGTTGATATTTCTGGGCAAGTGGACATTCCGGTGTAACAACGTGAACTTGTTGAAAATTTGATATAGAAGGATACCTAAATTAAGGGGGAGTAACCCTAACATTAAGCTCACACGTGTAGGGGGGATTGTTTAGATACATGTGTGGGTGTGTTATGTTAGAGAAATCCCGCATTAGAGAATTGATATGATGTATACCATTTAGTATATCCTAATTAGCCGATAACTTATTGGCTTAATCTTTTGAGTGAAGATGGGTCCAACTACATATATTAACGAGCTCGGACTTAGGCTCTTTTTTGGCAATCTCCTTAAACGAAGATATTGGACTTCTACTATTGGCTCCCAACAAGGCATAAGGGATGCTCAAAGACCACCAAGAGCTCATTACAAGGCCCAAAGCTCGGCTGAAGGCCTGCTATATGACATTCAAATGATCTAGACTATGGGGTTCAGCCTATTTTTTAGCGCGAATTCAACTCCGAAATGGCTAGACCAACCAAGGCTGGCCTAAAGAGATTGAATGCTCACTGTCCGAGCATTGCATAGCTTGGACAACGGGCATTCAGACATCTAAGACGCGATTACCCTCACGAGGCATGGGCTAATCCACCATGGAATCGAGATGACAGGCAAGTGATATAACAATATTATGACCAAAATTGTTACTTGAATTATGAGGACAATGCTACGGACTAAAAATGAGTCATGAACATCCCAATTCGAGCTGATGTATGTGCACTTTGGGGAGACATAAGCTCATCCAAACGGTAATGCAACATAGTGTCGACACTGAGCATAAATCTTAAACAAGGATGGACCGCTCTCATTACCTTGGAAACGCCAGACTCTGAGCATCATTTAACTCAAACTCAAGCCAAGCACGTGCCCATTCATCTTTGTCTCATGCGCCCATTTTTTTTCTTTTAAATTTTTCATTATGATTTTCTTTTAAATGGGAGACAGACTTTGGAAAAATAAATAAATTAGGTTTCACTATCCGTAAGCTATAATATTTATGTTGGGAATAACAGATCCCCGAAAAGTGAATTCAACACTAAATCGAACCCTTAAAGCAATGCGGAAGACAAGCCTGGGAAAATCACGTATCACCGATCCTAAAGCACACCACGGATTCGAGCGTACCTTGTTAGCCACAGATTAGACACCAACGCCGATAAGAGGAAGAGAATCTGGCCCTGTTCGATCCGACGACGCCTTGAAGGGAAGAAAAACGCTTACTGTTTTTCTTTTCTTTTTGGAGAGAGAGAGCGCGGGAGAAGGGAAGACGTACGTACATTCTATTTCCAAAAATGTGTCTTCTCTCTCTCTCTCTCTCATCCCTTTTATATGTCCCTCCATCCACGGGCCCTATTCCTGAGGGCTAGGCTTTTAAGCCCAACATGAGCGAACGGGCCTTAAGCCCATCACTAATAAAACCATCATCTCCCACTCGCACCTGATGGGTCGAACATGATTCTCTTTATCTCTCTTCAACATTCACACCAGTGAATAATCCGTGCGACCAGCATACTTTGAGAGCTCGTTGTTATACATCTATTAGGAATATATAGCAGCTCATAAATGGGCATCTCACTCTGAGTAGATTTAGTATGCAGTGCCCTAGATCGATCAATCACATTTATATCTCTCTTAATCTCTTTTAAACATGATGTATATATTGTATTCACAATTACAGTTATCACAAAGACAATCATAATTGGTCGACCAGTGAATACAAAACTACAATGTGATTCTCCAAAATCAATCTTCCTCTTTCCTTCAAATTCTCAATTTCAGTTCAGCTTACTTTTCTAGAAATGTCCCATTAGATCGAATCAAACTCATGACCATTAGCAACATCTTAAGATAGCAAACACCAAATAGAAATCTTGAGAATAAGTAAGAGTCATGAGGGGACTAAAAAATTGAGGAACTCTTGTCCTCAAGAGTCTCACACAACATAAAAGTTGAGATCAAACTTTTTTCACTCTTATTGGTCGTCTCATGCATACGTAGTATGAAATACGTATTACGGTATTAACTCATTTCCCGTGGAGCGTATGTCTACACCTTTCAATATCGTACAGATGATAGTTCAGACATACCTAATGTTTAACTTGAGTTCACGTATCTACTCATTCACAAAATTCATCAGAACTCACGTCTAGCATCATAGACAGATAAAGTAAAATATGTGAGGTATTTTACCTTCGGACATAGTAAGTATTATGTCATCATCTTAACACTTAGTTAAGGCAACATACGTATTTTAAGCTTGAGCTCTCGATTATCACCTAGATAATAAGCTTAAAACAGTCTCATATCTATTTATCACACAGTAAATAGAGGCGATTACCCGTGTGAGTGGACTAATCTTATATCTGTCCGACATACTTTCTCAACTTAAAGTAATGCACTAAGCATTAAGATGCATAAAGATCAAACAAAGATACATATGCATTAATAATGAAACAACACTAGTTCATAAATGTGAACAAATCAGGGAAATTACAATCCAGTACATCAGACTCTACGCAATCCTAGAGATTTTACATGACCACAAAACACATCTCTAGGTATTGACTTTGTCATAGGATCTACTACCATTCTATGCGTAGATATGTACTGTAAGTTCACATCCTTTCATGCAACCATATCCTTGACAAAATTATACTTGGTATCTATATGTTTGGTCTTGCCATGATATTTTGGATCTTTGGTGTACGCTATAGCTGCTTGGCTATCACAGTTAACCAACAATGGATTTGCAGCTTTCTCAATGACACCTAAATGATCCAAAAATCTCTTGTACTGCTGCTGATAATGCCACGAACTCAACTTCCATTGTGGATAAGGCTATACATGTTTGCTTCTTACTACTCCATGATATGGCGTCATTGTTCAGTAAGAAAGCAAATCCTAAGGTAGATTTTCTTTCATCTAAATCTCATCTCCAATCAGCATCTGAATAGCCTTCAAGTCGCAGATCCTTTCCTTGGTAATTCAATTTGTAATCAGCAGTTCTATTCAGATACCTCAGTATTCTCTTAACGGCTTTCCAATGTGCTGGACCTAGGTTGGATTGGTATCTACTTACCATTCCAACTGCAAAACATATGTCGGGTCTTGTACACACCATAGTGTACATCAAGCTCCTAACAGCACTAGCATAAGGAACATGTTTCATTTGTTCCTTCTCTTGTGGAGTCTCTGGACACAGTCTATAGCTCAATCCTTCACCTTTTGCAATAGGAGTGTCTATGGGTTTACAATCTTGCATACGAAATCGTTCAAGAACCTTATTTATATAGGTTTCTTATGAAAGAGACAACGATATCTTCGAACGATCTCTTGAAATCTTAACTCCAAGAATGTATGCAGCCTCACTCATATCCTTCATCTCAAAGTTGGAAGACAACCAACTCTTAACAGTGTTAACAAACTCCATATTGCTTCCGACAATCAGTATATCATCAACATATAATGATATGATCACAAATTGATCATTGGATCTTTTGATATATGCACAATGATCCTCATCAATTATTGTAAAATCATATGCCATTATGGTATTACGAAAACGTATATACCATTGTCTTGATAACTGCTTAAGGCCATTTATCGACCTCAAAAGTCGACATACCTTTTCTTCTTGGCCTTTCACTATGAAACCAGTAGGTTGTTCCATATATATTTCTTCATCTAATTCTCCATTGAGGAAAGCAGTCTTTACATCCATTTGATGTAACTCAAGATCTATACTAGCTACTACTGCCAGAATAATGCGAATCAAGGTAAATCTCACTACAGGAGAAAACGTATATTCATAATCAATTCATTCCTATTGATTATACCCCTTCACCACAAGGCGAGCATTATGCCTTTCTATCGAGCCATCAGTCTTTCGCTTTATTTTGAGAACCCACTTGTTCCCAATAGCTCTGCGTCCTTTTGGAAGATCAACCAATTCACATACTTGGTTTGATTTCATTGACTCCATTTCCTCTTTCATTACATGAATCCATTTTTCTTTACTAGGGCATTTCAGAGCCTCATTAATATTTCTTGGCTCATCCTCATCTTGTGGAGCAACCATAAAAGTTTCCCCTTTGTTGCCAAAACGTCGACGAGGAATACTTTGGCGACTTGTTCGCTGTGTGGAGATTGTACACTTTGCACATCATTTCCCATTATGCTCCCACTAGGATTAGATAATGATGATATTGTCTCAGCATGTGGTTACAATTGAGAATGAGTTGAATTCAATTCATCACTTCTCATATTACTTCCACTTGGACGAACTCCACTAATATCATTATCTTGATCCAAGGTCTCAAATAGAGAACAATCTTCCTCTATTTCACCATTCTTAGGAAACTCATCCTCTAAAAAAGTGACATCCCATGATTCAAATTCAATTATACTCTCACTTTCCTGCTCACTTATGAACACATACCCTTTCGAGTGTTTCTGAGTACCTTATGAAAATACTCTTCTTTCCTCTGTGACCTAATTTCCCAAACTTGTGAGAGGACTTATGTGTATAGGCAGCACAACCCCATGGCTTAAGAAAACTTAAGTTCGATTTTTTACCTGTCCATAACTTATATGGAGTGGAAGTAACTGATTTGGAAGGCACCCGGTTAAGTATATAGGTAGCAGTTAACAATACATCACTCCAAAAAGTGATAGGTAAGTTAGCATGCGCCATCATGGACCTAACCATTTCCAGTAGAGTTCTGTTTCTTCTCTCCGCAACACCATTTTGTTGAGGAGTATATGGAATAGACAACTGTCTTTCTATTTCTTTTTCATCACATAATTTTCTGAACTCATCAGATAAATATTCTCGACCTCGATTGAATCTCAATACTTTTATTTTCTTGTCTAATTGATTCTCTACCAGGTTCATAAACCTTTTGAAATAACTTATTGCTTCAGATTTATGAGAAATCAAATAGACATATCCGAATCGAGTATAATCATCTATGAAAGTGATGAAATAAACAGCCCCATGTCTTCCTCTCACATTCATTGGACCACAGACATCCAAATGAATTAAATGCAGTCGAAATTCAGCTCTTTTACCTTTTCCAAATGGTTTCCTTGTCGTTTTCCCTTCTAGGCAATGCTTACATATGGGCAAATCGACTTTTTCAATGTTGCCCAACAAGCCCTATTTGGCGAGTCTATTCATACGTTGTTGGCTAATGTGACCAAGTCTAGCAAGCTATACATTCACATCATTATCATATGTATTAGGAGACGTGAGAAGGGAATAACAAACATTTGCATTAACATAGTTAATATCTAATACAATGAAATCATCCAGAAAATAACCACAACCATAGTAATTTGTATCCAAAAACAAATCCACACCTCTATTATGGAAGGTCATATTAAAACCTAATTTAACCAACACTAAAATAGACACTAAATTCCGACGAATCTCCGGAGCATACAATACATCATGTAGGAACAAAGTGCGTCCACCACGCATGTTCAGTTGGCAAGTGCCAATTTCTTTCACTTCAGCTCTGGAGTTGTTACCCACATAGACCCACTTAGTTCCAGTTGGTACTCGTCGGAATTCCACAAAGGATCCTCTATCCTTCGCTACATGGTCTGTCGCTCCTGAATCTACAATCCACAAAAGATTAGACTCAGTTAAGAATACAGAACTCGACACAAAAGTAAAGTTCTGAAAAGTACAATGGGTGTTTACCTTTTTTGGCTCACGAGAGTCGCAAGCATAGTGACCTTTCTGGTCACAGTTGTAACACTTCACCCTTGACATTTTCTTCACTTGAGGACATTTTCCTACTCTTGTGTTGGTTAACTCTTGATTTCTTGCAATAAGGACTTGATCCTTTGCATTCTCACTATTGAACGAATCAATATGCTTGCGCTTAGAGCTCAAAGTCCTTTCTGAGCTAGAACCAACATTGCAAGTGTCTATTTTTGACTTAAATGCTGTTAGGCGGTTCTCTACTAGCTCAAGGTGGCGCACGGCCTCCTCAAGATCTTCCATAATATGGTCAAGAGCTTCTAGTGCTTCTTGCTTTTCCAGCACATATTGAATCTTCATATTCAATATTTCACAATTGTTGCCATTCATATCAGCAATTACGTTCTTAGTTGCTGAAACCATCGATCTGAACACATCAGACATATATGCACGATTAATTAATGCCTATAATTTACGCATCCCTATTTGCATAGACCCATCATATTAATGAATAATTTCAAGTAAAACTTCAGAATCAAAATGTCACTATGTTTCCAATCATGCTCCAAAATCCTAACTTAAAACTATAATTAATATAATTGTCTTATGCAAAATAAATTCTATGAAGTTACAAAAACTTATATAACTACCCAGAACTAACTACCCACAGTAACCAGCAATAACAGAAAGCAACAGATAATTGACATATAATATAATAATAATGCTTTCACATAATACAACTAACATATAGGTTGCTACATCAACAACAATCAGGTAGTAAACATTACATAAGACGTCCACAAAGCACACTTAACAAAAAAACAGCCAATACATCTAATACCAAGCCAGCACACGAACTGGGAAAGATCCTCTTTTGTTCAATTTCTTGATATTTTCCCTTGTAATAATGCAGTAATATTCATTTACAAAATCCATCACAATTTTTTTATATGAAGCGGCTTCGTTAACATCCCATATGCGATTCAACACATCTTGCCATTTAGGCGGAAGAGTGTTTATGAAAAATCGCACAATCTCTGACTGTGGCATAGGACGACCATTCCATATGACCTTTTGAATTTTCCCGTTGACTTCAAGGACGTGATCAATTAAGTCATCAATCTCCCATCGATGATCAGTCAGCTCAGCTATCAACTTAGACAGCCTTTCCTTTTATTCATCGGTAATTGCGCGAATAGGTATGCGCAACCTCAGGGGAGGCATTGTTCCTGCAACAAATGCAAAACAAATAAAGGATTACATATAATCCTCATAGACTTAATTGAAAAAGAAACACATTATTTTCCTCTTTTTTTTTTTTTTTTTTTTTTTGTCAACGGTCAACGGTCAACGGTCAACGGTCAACGGTCAACGGTCAACGGTTGTCGGTCAACGGTCAAGTCGCCGGACGTCAGACCGATCGGACCACATGTGCCGCGCTCGTGCGCGGGCTGACGTCACGCAAACGTCATCCGGCACGTGCCGCGCTTGTGCCAGGCGTCCGCAGGTCGGGTCAGGTCAGGTCGGGTTGCCGGTCGGGTCACCGGCCGGTGACCGCCCGGTCAACCGACGTCAGCGCTGACGTCATCGATGACGTCATCCCAGCGGTTACCGACCGTTGGGTGACGTCATGCTGACGTCAGCACGCGTCGGTTCGTCAACCGGCGCGTGCCGGTTGATTGGCCGGCGGCGTGCATGTGCCGGTTCACCGACCGCGCTAGGCAAGGCAGCACTTCCAGGCGCGTTGTGCCCACGCGCAGCGGCTTTTGGCTGCGCGTGTGGGCGCGTGCGGCGCGTTCGACATATCGCCAGACTCGTTCCGACGACCCCATTCTCCCTTTGCCATCAGAATTCGATTTCGACTTACGAAAACTCGGAAAAATAGGCAAACATCGCTCGGGTGTCAGGATTTCTCGCCCCGATCCGTACGGCCGAATTACTTTCACGAAAAATCAATCAAAAAACATAAAATAGGTCGAGAAAACGTGAACTAGGGCTCTGATACCAATGTTGGGAATAACGGATCCCCGAAAAGTGAATTCGACACTAAATCGAACCCCTAAAGCAATGCGGAAGACAAGCCCGGGAAAATCACGTATCACCGATCCTAAAGCACACCATGGATTCGAGCGTACCTTGTTAGCCACAGATTAGACACCAACGCCAATAAGAGGAAGAGAATCTCGGCCCGTTCGATCCGATGACGCTTGAAGGGAAGAAAACGCTATCTTGTTTTTCTTTTCTTTTTGGGAGAGAGAGTGCGGGAGAAGGGAAGACGTACGTACGTTCTATTTCCAAAAGGGTGTCTTCTCTCTCTCTCTCATCCCTTTTATACGTCCCTCCATCCACGGGCCCTATTCCTGAGGGCTAGGCTTTTAGCCCAACATGGGCTAATGGGCCTTAAGCCCATCACTAATAAAACCATCAATTTCTAATTTCTATATGTGAAAGCGATACCATTTGTTTTTTTTTTTTTTTATCAATCATTAAATGATAATTTAATCTTTGAGGCCTTTCCTTTTTATTTTTGAAATGCATGATGGTTGGTGCTAAAATTTAGATGTTGACATGAATATTTGGTGTGTGCCTTTTGTAATTTTTCTATAATTGTGTCATAGATTATGTGGCCGAATTTTGATATTTTAGAGAGTTAATTTTTTTTCTGATTTTTTTTAAATGTAGCAACTAATTTCTTTGAATTCCCGCTTTCCAAGGTGATAATACCTCTTAAACTTTGTATCTCTCCAACTATACTAACCAAAAGGCACGTTATAAGATGCCTCGAGATCTTAGAATCACATGACAACTTAGGCTGCATTTAGCAGTAAGGATAAAATTCAGGATTATGTTTGGTGATTGCTCAAGATAGGATAAAGTCGGATATAAGGGGAATATACGCCAGATAAAATTATCCTATGGGGGAGGTAGGATAAAGGTGGATAAGATTTATATTGTCCATAGAATGAAAGTTATTTTTCTTGAATAACAAACTTATTAAACTAACAAAATTGAAATTATATTTCATTATAAATAATATTTGAATTCTAATTTAAGAAATTAAAAATTAAAAATTAAAAATTATTTTTTTTAATTTAATCTTATTTTAATTTATATATTCAACTTTAAATCTATCTTATAATAAACATTCAATCTATAAATTATATATTTATATTTATTACATATTTTAGGTAGTTTTGTATTTTTGGTATGTTAGTACAGTTTACCATTTGATAAAATTTTATTAAAGAATGATGAAAGGTAAAAAATGAAATAATAAAGAAAAAAATTTAGAAAGAGGAAAAATAAAATAAAAATAAATTAGTGTCACGAGAGATTTTCACCACCTCCATTTATGAACTTTTAGATTCATTTACAATGATATGACATTTATATTTTTAAAAAAATGTACATGATATGATGTGAATATATCCGACTCTAATATTGTAATTCACCAAACAATGAATAGGATATAGAAAAATCCCAGGATTTCATATCCTATCCTATCCAGTCTTATCCTGATTAGAAATCCAGATGACCAAACGTAACCTTAAGGTTTTATCTGTGGAGTGGGTAGGCTTTTTGTCTACATAGTTTCTTTTCATGCCAAATATCCACTCTCTCTTGCTCCCATTTTGGTTGCTGTACAAAATAGATTGGATATGAATTCAATTACGTTCACTCAAAATTTAAATAATAGATTCAGGGACCGATGAACACTCATCACATGGCAATCGCGGAGAAGCCTCGCTAGAATGTAGAGTAATAATCTTGTAGAATCATGTCCCCTATCAATACAATATAATTGGTTGAAATTGAAAACTCATGTTCTAACGCGAGTATGGTTTTCATGTTAAAGTTTTTAGGATACTCACTAAATCTTGTCATAATGATCAACTCAACGCATCCTTTCATAAACTTTTCTAACATATCCTCTGTTTCCAATTAAATCAAGTCTTTATTTTCCTTTATTGTATCTTGTATTAAGTGCTCTGGGTCGTGAGGATTGATCTGTCACCCGCAAATCTTGATCCTATGGAGCTTTCTAAAAAGATCACCAGACAATAAATGAGATGAAAAGTTAAAAAGAAAAGGTAAGCTTAGTGCTTGAAATTGTGCATGTAAGAAAACTACTGAAGAAGTAACGCATGTCATTTCCTCTAAATAAGGAAAACTTGGCTAGCGGCTATAGCACAAAAGGGCATTGTTCTGGCAAATATAAATCGATTTGAAAAGGACGAATGTCTATTAAAAAACAGGAAAAAAAGAATGAAAGAAACAAAGTAAAGAGCATAAGAAAATTAAACTTTTACTGTGGCTAATCCAATTCATTAGGTGCCAAGTGTCGACACCATACATTTGTAAAACCCTTCACTAGCAGGTGCATCGTACCGCTAAGAATTTATCAAATAAAAAGGCCGTGGAAGATAAATTCTTTAATTTGTAGCGGATCCAACCAAGATTGAGAAAAACTTAATTTGCGTAGTCTGACATACGAGTGTCATACCTTTTAAAACAAGGCCAGCATGATTCGACTAAGTGGATATGCATTTTTCATCATTTAGAACTTAATTGACAAAATTTAAAAAAATTAAGACTAAATTGGTAAAAATATAATAGATTTATGAATTTTTGAACTATTTTTTTGCACAAAATGGATAGTGTATGCTTCTATGCCCGCCACGTCTGCATCTTGCTTCACATCTATGCTTGGTAGAGGCAACCTGACAGGGCTTTGCCATGTGTCTCATGTTCATCAATAATTATTGTTTCGTTGACTATCAAAAAGAAGATGTAACATCTCAATATACCTTTACGAAAAAGCTTTAGAAAAACATTAAACTTATTACACTTGTACCAATTTGGTCATAAGCCATGTGACCTAGAGTCAATTTAGTCATTCAAGCTAATTTTGGCCAAATATTATTAATGTGGATGTTGGTGGCCTATGTGGTACGAACGGTACTAACATGGATAACTTTTAATTGTAATTTAACTTTTAATCGGTTATTTAACTGCAAAAATCCTAACACAATATGGGAAAAACCCATATGGCAAATCAAAATTCATATGTCTAGAGAAGAAGATTGAAGTTTCATAGTAAGCTTATTTTTCTACTGAGTATGGAATCTTGATGTGAGTCTCTGTTCGATCCGCAAATGGAAATGAAGCAAAAGGAAGAAGATAAGCCCCAAGCCCATAGAAGTGTGCCTGTGCTCGGTCCTTGTAACAAGCTCCAATTCCAGTCACAGGTGTCCCAAAATGGTTTGGGTGGCTTCTTCTACACAAGCTATTTGCTTTGCACATATGCCTCGTAATAATCATTTTAGTTCTAGCTTCAAAATGTTTAGGAGGTTGAGTCCATTTCCATGTGTAGATGCTGCTGGAAGATTAGCCTAACTAAATTCTTTCTCAGGACATGCAATATCTCTATTTTGCACTTCAAATACATGAGGTTATATTGAATGATTTATAAATACACACATGCTCCTAAAATGACCACAATCTTGTTTGGTTACTGAAGAGTGCTACTTTCGAAAGTCTGATCCAAGTGAGGTTCATCAAGTCCTCACATGTAGTGCTTAAGCATGACCCCATACGGAAAACACAGGGTTCGTGAATGGATTAGGCCTAGTGAACATTTGGGTATCAAGTGTGGTTGGTTTTGAGAGTTAGGACGTGCTTGGAGGGCAACATAGTCACTTTATCCACAAGGTTTTATCTCTGATACATAGTGCCAATTTTAGAACTGAAGGAGGGAAAGTAGCGATGAACTACAAAGGGGAGGATTATATATAGTGTTTTCTCTATTAAAAACCTATAGTTTGGGCCTTGAAGTTTAAAATGATCAAAGTAAAATGTCCAAAACAATTAGAAAACCAGAACAATTATGCCTTTAAATATCACATTGTGCAAAATATACAATTCTTATTTTTTTGTAGCTAGAAGGTGCATATATATATGTATAAAGATATATTTAGCGTGACTTTGTATTTCCTTTGATTAAAAGTAAGAAATGAAATATAGTAGAATTATTATAACTAGAAAACGGTACATCAGTCATTGAAATATATCTCTTAATCAATTTATATGTGTTGCATACTATGTGTTCGGTCCATCTAGTTTTTTAGAGAGTTTTGTACATTTGGAGTCCATCTTAGTTTCCAAAAAATGATTGGTTGGCTGGATATTCCATTGTTTTATGTCTATGTAAATATTCCTCATCAATCACAGAAGTTGAGCAAGAGAGAAAGGTGATATCATCTAGCATATCCATCTAAATGAAGTAATATATGTCGAACATAAGAAAAAAAATTTCTGGTTAATAACAATCTCTAATCACTGGAAATTCTCTCATCGTTCAATATCATCCTCTATTTTGTTTGAAACTTTAAGAAATTGGCTCGGTGTGTTCTTAGATGTTAAGTGCAGCATCACGTCACGTGCTTTTTTTCTTTTCTTTTCTTTTTACATGGATTGTGGGGGTGAGTGTTGGCTGAGGAAAAAAAAATGTTATGCTGATGGTAGGGGTGAGCACCAAGTCTGGTACAAGAACCGGATTCAGCCGATCTAGACCAATCAGTTTAAGGTCGATTCTAAGAAGAACATGTTCGAATCTTGGTTTTGTGAACCTAGAACTGGCCTAGGACCATTTAGTTCCTAGTTCCAACACTGAATTCATTTCAACTAATCCAGTTCCCAAATTGAACCGGTTCTGAAGCCTTTTAAATATATATATTGCCCTTATAGAGAATCGAAATCATGGTCTTCAACATGAACAAATGGCAACATAACCGTTCGACAAACATATTTTTTCGTAGTGAGATTATACAACTTTTATTTTTTATTAGAATTTGCTGTTTTACCTAAGAATAAAATTTTCCAAACTCGACCGGTTTGAAACCAACACACCTTAAAATCAATCTTCCGAGTTGGTAGAGTTTTTATTTTTATTTTTTCAAGTTTGAAATCAACTTTTTTCTCCTTTTTTTCTTTTTTCTTTGCCATTTTATTTCTCGTCCTTTTTCCTCATTCCTCGGCTGCTAGTGCACTCTATCGATCATCACCGTCAATACCCGCACTACAGCGATCACCTCCCTCCACTCTTCCACCCTCTCCGTTTGTAAAGTACTCTTTTTTTTTTTCCTCCAGAAGAGAATCAAAGACAATCGAATTTTGACAATGAGGGACCCAAAGTTATTGCTTCAAAGCAGATAAGTATATAAATATCAATACGTACCAAAAGATGAAAAGGTCTCTAAGAACCAAATACATGTTTTTTTTTTTTTTAAGTTAATAAAATAGCGGAAATCATTGGAATATTAGCAATAGCTTTCAAAAATGAATATGTATAGAAGAGTTTGGCTAAAATGCTCTAATGTAGATAAGATCTTAAACAATATAAATCGTAAAAGATGCAATGTAATAATTAAAAACAAGTCGATAAATAAAGATGATATAATTGGCATCTACTACACCCAACTTCAAGAATTGTTGAAACTCATAATATATGCAATTAGGATTGAAGATAAATTTGGATTTGGGTGAAAATGGAAGGACCATCGCTAGTGTTTCTCTCTAGTGATGGTGCTTGTGTTGCGAGTCAAAAAAGAAGGTAGTTAATGTCATTTTAGGAAAAGAAATATAGAATTTCGGGTAACGTACATATGTCCTAAATCAAAAGCCAAAAAAGAATATGGCTAAAAGAATTAAAAGAATTAAAAAATTTTAAAAAACCGAAGCTGAAAAATCGTGTTAGAAGAGAAGGTAAGTTACTGCCACTTTTTATGATAACAATATCGAAGGCCTTGGAAGGGAGAATACAGTTTAGCCGGCGCCTTTTCATGGAGTGGGGTGGGGCCCGGTGCAACGGCGGTTGTATTCCGGCTTTACACGTTGGAGGCTGGAAGCCATTGCGATCTTGCAACTCCTAGAAAAAGAAGATCCGACGGTCCACCCACTTCGTACGGAGGAACTCAACGTGCCGACGTGGAAGCTTCTTGACCCCTGACGTGGGCCCCACTAGAAGAGACGTGAACTCATGAAAGTCTCAAAATCGAATGATAGTACAAGCCATACAACAAGTACACACACACACACACACACACACACACACAAATATATATATATATATAGGTCAAGAGTGATTTAGCAAAGTAACACTATTACATGAGTAGTATAAACATACTAGTGACAATCTACACTGGACGTTGCCACAATCTTTGCCTCCACTGGCCGCACTAGCAAATATGGTACCTGCCGTTGTTGCACCAGAAGATCCCACATCGCGACCATCGCCCAAAAGACCACTCTAGAATTATATGTTTACTAATATTGTTTTTTTCCTTTCATATTTAAGGAATCTTACTTTGTGGGAGTACGAGACGAGTATATCCCACCAAATAAAACTTTTCAATTTCAAAATTTTCAAGAAAGCCGGTTGATTTCTTGAATTCAAATGTGGTGAAGGAGCCACGTTTGTTTTTTAAAGACTAACGGTTTGTTTGCTCATCATTTTCCTAATAAAGAGGATTGATACCTATATATTATTGGAAAATACCATTTATAGGAGTACCAAAAGAAATATTGACGAAATATGGCGTGTGGTTAGGCAATATGAACTTTTGATAAATGAACTGCATTGAGATTGCTTGGTGGTACTTTTTTGTTTTTTTGACAATTGCTTGGTGGTACTTTACCTACATAAAAACTATGGAACGGGGTCTAGATGGTGGTGAATTTTAGAAAGTTGAGTGCAGTGGAAAGTAATTGCTTAAAAAAAAAAATTAAATTGGCTAGAAATGTGTGGAATTGAATTACATGATAAGGAAAGTACAGAGAAATGTAAATGGGCAAGGAATTGAAGAATGTAAGGTAAATATAAAATAGAAAGCTCTTACAAAGTGTGTTCCCACGTGTGTTTTCTCTACTTCAAGTCTTGGGTTTTTTCTATGCTATTCTCACCTAATTCTCTAAAAAAAAAAAAGATCTTTAACTTTTGGCATAATTTCAATTCTGTCTTGAATTGAATTTTTTTTTTATCTCAAAAAAATTTTAAAATTTTACTATAGTCCCAAATATACCCACATATTTAAAAAATCTCCACTAATTTCTTCGAAATCATCGGTATCAGGACCGATTAGAGGTTCATTATTAGAGCAGACATCTTCATCAATACCCCCACATTCATATAGAACAACAATAGCCTCTTAATATTAGTAATCTTTAAGAAACTAGTGAAGGCATGAGGAGATTTGAGACTAGTATAAAAGTTGGGGATTTTTTATAAGAAAACTTTGAATCTTAATTGGAATTAAATCTAAAGTTGAGGGAGAAAGGACTGCACTAGCACGACCACATTGTTACTTCCTATGAGTAATTGTGCAATTTGGGCTATCCATTTCGTTTTTGTATAAAGGGCAATTGGACATAAATTTGCTATGGGAAACCATCAAGAGCTCACACTAAGATTTCTTGATTGAAAATTCTCTCTTATTTCTTCCCAATTTCTCTTCACTTTCTATGTAGATTAATTGATGCTGAAAATCATCTCCATCATCAGGAGTTGTAGCTCTATTTCCGAATATAGCTATTGGAGATTTGGATTTGTAGTTGTCACTATTTTTCTTCTTGAAGGGTTTGTGTTGGTGTTTTAGATAGTTTTAATTGCCTTTCCAACATCCTTAGTTATTACGACCACCATTTCTTGATTTTCCAAAGCCATGCCTTCAAAGCTCTCTTCTCCCCTATTTCACGATTGAGAGATTCGCAGAGACTATGACGTTCTGAGTGACATTGATTTGGAAATTTGCTATCATTAAACTAAGTTGATAATTTAAGTTCACTTTAACATCATTGTGATAGTTTGGAAGGAATTTTTGCTTCAAAACTTGCTTGTAGACTCAACGACCGAACCACACAAGATGTTTGATGAAATGTAAAAATCAGATTTGCATTAACTTCTCGTCAACTTTTTATTACCTTGAGAGTGTTTCCGCATGTATTATCTCTGGTGTTCCTTTTTGCTCTGTGTCCTTATATTTTATGTGTGATTGTCTCTGGTAATGTCATTAAGTACCTGAATTTGCCTTGTTAGTTCTTTGCATCCTACCAATCTTCTGCAATATTGAGGCATCATTGTCGGAAAGGCCAGTGAACGAAGATGGTTGTCTTGTGGAGGTTGAAGATGGATGGTGGCTGGATAAGAGGCACTTAATCTCGTGTTTTCCAAGGAAGCCGGTGGTAAGCTAAATGTTAATTTTTCTAGCTTTTGCTTAGAATTTATGAATGAATTGGATATGTTAGATTCTAGGAACAATGAAACGTTGAAGAAGACGAACACAAGGCGTCCAGAGGAAAGAAATGAAAATAAGAAAGATATGTCTAGGCATAGAAGGAGAAATAATAATAACAAATAAAAAATAATAATAAAAGGATCAAAAATAAACAAATAAATAAATAAATGGAAAAATAGTTAGAAAAATAGGTCTTGATTAGATTGTTTGATCTAGTATCAGATTTAGTTTACATTCATTTAATCCGTACACATATGGTTTAGGGAAGTTCATGTTTATTTTTTTTTTTTTTTTTTCCTCTAGGTTTTAGTTTAGGTTTATGAAATTCATAAAAACAGAGAGTGGATTTAGAGATTATGACGAAGCTGGACTGACGGTTCCCACATGGATTGGGCTCTCCAAAACTTATCTCGCACAATGTTAGAGTGTACATACGAAATTCAATTAATCCTAAAAGATTTTTATGTGAAGGAGCTATTACTAGCCTATTAGGGCCAACTAAGAGCCAAATGAGATACGAGAGAGTATCCCACTTTCTATGCAATCAAAGATCTAAAAATAGGACTTGATTATGCTAATTGCGTAAATAGTACTAGTCCAATACCCTTGATTTATTTATTTATCCAATATATTTAGGCAATCTTTAACTATGTTAGTTTTCCTATGCCTCGAATGATGTCCATGCATGAGTGCGTAATCAAAGAAAAACAAAAAATCACAATCACTACCATAAAGAAAGTGTAAGAATGGCTAAAAAAAAAAAGTAAAGTGCAAGAAAGCAAAATTTAATAAAGCAAAATTAATAAAGTGTCGGACATATTATAAGCTAAAGTCAAAGTGAATCAAATTTCTTATCCAAAAGATCAATTTACTAAAACTAAATTATATCGAAAGTACTCACTAATATCTCTTATTTATACATATGCTTTGAAACTAAGCTAAATCTAGCGCTAAAAGTTAACAGCTTAATCAAGGTCTCTATTTCAAGCCATCTTTCCAATTTTTTTTTTAATTTTTAATTTTTTAAATAAAAGGGGACACAACACGTGCAAGAAGTCTTCTAGCCCAAAATTCTGAGTGGAATGTAAACAGCACGTGCACGAGGAATGCATAGGGCGTGCATGGATGGCGTTGATGACGAAAACGATGGAGATGGAGCCGGCAACGAAGACGATGGAGGCGGTGGTTGGCCTAGACGCGTCATCGATGATTCGCTGGTGAAGATAGCCAAGAGAAGTGCGGAGCTTGGGGCAGGGCGGTGGCTGGATGAAGGAGGAAGAGATATAGAATAGAGGATAGGCATGATAAGTATTAAATTTTTAATAAATTTACTAAAAAATACACACCGTGTTAGTTAATAGTTAGTGACATGGCCCTCATAAACAGTCGAATATTTTCTATATTATTCACCTCTATTTCTTAAAAGCTTTGTAGAGATTCATTACCTATTTTCTTGACAAATTGATCCTTTCCTCCAGCAGTCATGGACAGAGACATTCATTAGGAATCCATCCATGTTTCACGGCTAAAGGGAAAAAATATTCATTACGTGCTAGTCCTTATTCCTCGTACCGGTCCATGAAATCTAGAAGTAACTCTATAATAAAGCTATTTGTTAGACTAGAAAGTCTATCATAATTGTTAAGTCAGGCGTAACTCCCAATTATAGTGTCTAGACTAGAACTTTTAAAGAAATTAAACGCTTGTTGTTCTTTATTAACATTTTAAATTAGTTTACTACAAAATAAAATGGAAAATAATTGCAAGCACCAACTAACATTGCTACATAATTTCTCATTGTTGAAATACTAACATGAAAACAACATGCTTTACCAAAAAAAAAAAAAAAAAAAAAAACATGAAAACAACATGATCTTGCAAAGAAGTCAATGCAATAGAATCTGAAAATAAATGAAGAATAATAAAGGACATTAAATATTTATGTGGTTCACTATCTACATCCATGGAAGAGATAATAGCAAATAATCCATTAATAATTGGAGAATTAGAGTTATAATTGCTCACATGCTTGAATATTTTTCACTCCTAAAAATTTAAGCCCTAACAAAAAAAAAATCCAAATTAATAACTCAGTTTAGGTAAACTCATGGCACAAAAAATTTATAGTGGCTCACAATTTTTGCCGAAGAAACCCTGTTATATGTGTGCCATTTCAAAGATCAACAATTTTACACGTCCATCAATGGATAATGCCACGATAACAATTTGAAAAGAGGATTCAGTTAATAATCCTAACTTACATTATTCAATTCAAATCTGATTTGGTATGTGAGCTCAAATTCAAAATATTATTTCACACTCATTCTGACCGTAATTTCCCCTTCTTTTTTTCTTTTCTTGTTTTTTCAAATGCTTGGGATGGTCCGTAGCCCTGGCATATATTTTTCAAATTTTGCAGTTAGTCATAATTTATAAACCTAAAGATTTTATATTTTTTTAAGAAAAAAAAATAGGAAAAGCAACACGCAGAAAAGAAAACGGTACTTGAAATGAGATTCACGTCTTCACGTCCTCAAATCTTTATCGAATCCCTTTCTCTTCGGTAACCACCTCGCAACGCCGTGGCTCACGTCCTCACGTGCTTGAAATGACGAAAAAGAGGAACCAAGGCGAAGAAGAAGAAGGGGGCGACGTTCGTGATCATCAGCTTCGAAGGATTTCGACCAAGTTGGGACGGGGAGGGGAGGCGAAATGAGAGCACGGTCTCGGAGTTGGATCTCGAAGAAAGAAGGAGAAGGATATACCCGGTAGAGATCTGCTCCTGGAGGCGGTTCCACCGAGAAGTGGTGGACATGGAGGCCTGCACCGGAAGTGACACCACCCAATATCGACTCACCACCCAATAGAGAAAGAGAGGGAGGCGATCGGAGGTGGAAGTGCGCCTTTGTATGGAGCGACGCGGTGGTGAAGCTCCTTGCTTCCTTCCTTTGCCTGATGTCGCTCCAAAATCTCACGCAGGTTCGGGGCAGTCGAATAGCTTTTGCATAGATAATATTGGAATGCGTAGTCGAATAGCTTCTGCACAGAAAATATTGGCATTCTTTTTTAAAAGGTCGATTGACAGGTTGACGACGAGGAGCATAACCGGGACGATGGTGATGATTGGGAATATGTGGAAGAAGAAGGGCCTGCAGAGATCATCTGGCAAGGGAACAAAAGAACAGTGAAGAAAACCATTTTCCGAAGAAGGGATCGGACGTGCAAATGTTGAAAGAGGGTAACTCAGAAGATACTACCTGTTTATGTGTTGAAAACTTGGCATACATTACTTCCTAGTTTTTCTTTCTCCTTGTGTTGGTTTTGGTTTGAATTTTAAATTTGAGGTTCGTAATTCACTGCCAGGATGCTGAAAAGCCGACCTTGAATCCTCTCCCTCCACTGTTCGAAGAATATTTAGAATATAAGAATTGATCGCCAATGTCAGCTCAACAGGTGTTAGAAAATTTCGCTCTCCAAGTGCCTAATTTTTGACTTGAGCAGGTAGCATATTATGATGGTCATACGTCTAGTTATATTTTTCTGGACTGATTTGTTGAACTTTTTTTTTAAAATGTTTTATTTTTGCCTGTCGGTTTGCTTAACAGGATGAAGCTCATTGCTCTTTCATTCTGAAAAATGAAGCTTGTTGGTTTGCTCCACGATGCCTTCATCTAGTTCATATATATCCTGAGCATTTTGGAGCACCAATACTGTTTTCAGAATCATGGGCAACTGGTAAGAATAATTAGTGCAATTAAATTTCTATCATAAGATGGCTTTCATTTGCAAACATCTTTCACTAGTTTCATATGAACTACGGATGCAATTTTTTGATCACTGCCGAGACTTTGGGCTTTTTACTGGAGAAGCAAAAGAAAAACATGAAGTTATATTAATGCGAAGGAAATTACATCCATATTTATACCACATTAGATATCGGTTAATATTGCAAAAAAGGAAACAGAATTGATTAGAATCAAGGAAAAACTGAATAAGTGATCCTTATGGCTCACTAGTTGCGTTGTTTGTTTCCAAAGGTTGATTAGCCTAATTGCATAATGTAACTTAAAGGAGGAGGGATGGAAGTTTGATGGGAAACAGAAATCCATCATTACTGTTTTTTACCATCCCTTGGGAGTTTTAGTTATAAATTTAGATACGGTTGCCTTAGCCCCATCCATGGCATTAGTTTCAAGGAAAGTCCATACATGAGTAAGGCGTTTCGCGGTGGCTAAGGACCATCTCTCCCACTAGCCAGAGATAGGATGATATAAAGGAGGCCTTTGTGCCAAAAGTTGTTGAAGGATAAAATGTGCTGGACAAAGCTGGAGCTGTTCTTTTTTGATGCATTGGTTTGGGAAGCTAGTTATATTACTGAAGATGGAATGATGCAAATTGGGAGTGCTGTCAGTGGAATAATGATTGAAATTTGGTCTTTTTAGGATGGGGTTTGGAAGTTTTTGCGCTTAGAAGAGTGCATATTCTTGCCATTGACACTTCTAGCTGTGGAGAAATTGAAGATCTATACCCATTTTCTAGGGAAGTTAGTGTTGGGTCAAGTTTGGATTGGAACGAAAATGGTTCAACTCATATTGATCTATTTAATATGTTTTGGCACATTTCCATACGATGTAAATTTGAAAACCAATACCTAATCCAACTCAACACACATCTGACTCATATTATTAGAACATATTAATATTTAACCTAACTTAGAAAAACCCTTACGTACCCTTTTAACCCACTTTAAGCTCTTTGCGTGTATTTATTCTATGAATAAAAACTTCACATCAAATTAAAAATATAAAATTAGTAAATAAAACAAAGAACGTAAAAAACCTATAAATGAGGGTCTTGTCTTCTAAATCTTCCTCATGTGGAACTCCAAATAACCAATCTCTAGTGCACAATTTCACGAGAAAGAGAACTATGATATTTATTTAAAATGTGCCCTTCAATGCTAAAGGCTGACTTACAGGCAACGTAAGTGAGAAGACAACTCAAGATACCGATGTGAATTAGCTTCAAATAATCAAGAACATTACAATAAGGTTTTTTCTTCTTTTAAATATCAAGCCTATTTTCCTTCAAATACAAATCCAATTGTGACATTGTAGATTGCAAGGCATAGTGTTTACTTTTGAATGCATTATACTCATCAAGATTGTTCCCAATGTTCTAAAAAATGTCCTCAATTAAAATGTTACCTCGATTGGTTGAAGATGTAAAGTGATAATCTCTCGACATAGAGGTCACATGTTCATCAAAAGCATATAGAGACTTTCGTGAATAATCCGTACAAATTTCACATGATCATCTATGTCCAACTTCAAATAGCAAAGCTCTAACAAGCGTAGCAAGACAACACTATAACCCTTCTAATATTTATCATACTTCTTTTGCATTGCCATAGGCATAGAATTAATAGCTATGTCCTCACTATCTCTCTCCTTTATCAAACAAAACCAGATTAGGCATACTCAATAGAGATATAAATGCTCCATGGGATATCTAACTCCAAAGAAGAGAGTAAAAATATCATAAAAATGTTGTAACAAGAATGCAATTTCCTTAGCTATGACTCAATCTTAGGGTAACAATAAATGCACGAAGAATGGAAGTTCCATATTTTCTTTCTTAGGAGCAACTAGGATGCGATACTTGTATTCACCGAATTGTCAATCATAATTCACATTCTTGCGATATGATTAGCAATTTACATAAACAAAATAAAGGCAATTTAGACCAATTCTACCCTTCCTAGTTTTAGCTTTCTATAGGAGAGCTCTTTACATAATTTTAACCCTTCAATAGCAGTTGTACACAAATTGAGCATGAACATAAGCCTTTCTTTATCTATCTTTGTGGTGTTCAAGCAACTTCGATACAAATGGCACTTCGCCAAGAAATGCTTAAAAAGGGTATAAATGTGTGGTTGTATATCTGTAGCTCACATGTAGGCCTGCAATGCCTAGGAAACTCCTTTAAAAGAGCTTGAACGACTAATACACTCCCACCTGCCATGAGTAGTTTAATTTTGTAAAAGTTATTACCAAGAAAAGACAAATGGAAGAATTATCAAGATCTTCTATACTATTTTGATAAACTTTCACCTGATTGCAAAACCTTTCCTAAAATCACTAAAAAAGCCTGGGAGGAGGAGGGGCAGGGGGTTAAAACAAAGAAGCAACCAAATAAAGTTTTCGAATTTGATATTGCCTCTGGACTTCCAACGGGTTGATGTTCATGTGGACCGGTTAGAGGGCCAAAGTCGTAGGTATAAATAAAGTTTCCTTCTTTCTTCAAATGAATGCGTCATATTTTATAGTTTTTTTTTTCTCTAATCTATGAGAAATCAAAAGAATTAGTACATGGTTTTCATCAATGAAGGAAATTCTATTCAAAGGATGAGTCGACGTTCCTAAAATAAATCGTGACATGATAGAACTTTCGATTTCTGAAATCGGACTTGAATTGGCGGTTAATTTCCATTCGGCACGTTTTTAGCGTGACCTCAGTACTTATAGCTTCTGGAGCTGCAAGATTCTGAACCCCTCTTGATTGTATATTCGGAATTGACCAATATCAATGTACAATAAAAAAAATCTGTATTTAGAATTTATAAATATTAAAATAGTTTCATATAAGAGTATCTTAACTTATTGTGGCTCGAAGAAAATCAAACACGAGTCATTTACACTAAAATTCTCTGAAAACTACCCGGTGGTTTAGGTCACGCTAAAAACGTGCCGAATGGAAATTAACCGCCAATTCAAGTTTGATTTCAGAAATCGAAAGTTCTATCATGTCACGATTTATTTTAGGAACGTCGACTCATCCTCCGAAATGTTTTCAGAAAAACTGTCTCAAAGCTTAAGATTTCACCTTTGCAACACCCATGCACATTTACACATGCAATTGACATATCTACTAACGACGAAATCATGCAAATCTTACATCAATAGAAATCATATGAGTGTCTTTCATATTTTATGGAGGCCCTCAGGCCAAACAAACTCAATTTCATGCTTAAATTTGCCTAAACATGCTTCAAATTAATGGAGTGTAAAAAACTAGGGGCCTAAGTCCGCCGACGCCATCGAAAATTGGGATTTCGGCCGCCGTCACACCGTCATCGTGGTGTTCCAGTCTTCGCTCTACACAAGTGAGTTTTGCTCGCTAATCCTTATTACACTTGGAAGCCTACATCCACGATAAGAAACCCTCAATTCCTCATATCACCTTGGGGGAATTTCATTATCTTTAAATAAGATAGAATACATCTCTGGATTCTATCTTATTTAAAGATAATGAAATTCCCCCAAGGTGATATGAGGAATTGAGGGTTTTAACGTCCAATTTTTTTTGAAGAAAAAACCCATATAATTTCTATAAGTTCCCTTTGTCATGTAGCTCGATTTGAAAGTCGAAAATCTCTTCAATTGGCCAATCCGAATTTCCGCTAATTTTCTGCAACGTCTGAATCAATTTTCCATAAAAATCTCAGAATCTCTGAAAAATTTTCGGAGGATGAGTCGACGTTCCTAAAATAAATCGTGACATGATAGAACTTTCGATTTCTGAAATCGGACTTGAATTGGTGGTTAATTTCCATTCGGCACATTTTTAGCGTGACCTAAACCACCGGGTAGTTTTCAGAGAATTTTAGTGCAAATGACTTGTGGTCGATTTTCTTCGAGCCACAATGAACCCACTCGACTCATTGGCGACTCTCAATTGTCGTGAAAATCTTGAGAATTCAATTATGGACACAGGGTACCAAAATGACAGAGAAATCAAATTAGTGCCGGGCGACGGGAATTTTCCAATTTGGTTGAGCCACTCACGATTGGCCAAACATCTCAATCGAACAGACCTATCTTTGATCTCAAATTGATTTTTAACTGTGCCGTAATAGCCTCTAAAGTTAAGCATGGTCGAGAAGCCAATTTTGGTCGAATTCTCAAGTCTATTTACTTTAAAATCCTTAATAGCTTCTCCAGATAGTCTAGTTATCAACCTTGGCACCCTCCTTGGTGTCGTATGCAATTATGCTATCCTCATGCCGGTGTGCAAACGCAGGCGGCTTTTCATGCTCCACTTGGGAACACTCTTAATGGTCTTACATGCTATCAGGGTTTGTGTCGTGCCGAAATCCCTCTGGTGGCTAGCCATGCAAGGCCGAACGGCGTGAAGTGGGTCCTACCCCAGACCTCTTTAGTGCAAATGACTCGTGGTCGATTTTCTTCAAGCCACAATGAACCCACTCGACTCATTGGTGACTCTCAATTGTCGTGAAAATCTTGAGAATTCAATTATGGACACAGGGTACCAAAATGATAGAGAAATCAAATTAGTGCCGGGTGACGAGAATTTTCCAATTTGGTTGTACCATTTTAGAATTTATAAATATTAAAATAGTTTCATATAAGAGTATCTTAACTATGATTTTTATGTTATAACAATAGCCTCATCTAGAATTGCATTGGGTTGTTGATCTTGATATTTTAATTTCCTAATTTACACATTAATCAAAATGTTATCAAGAAAAAATGAAGCACAAAAGCTTGAAAATTTATATCTAAAAATTATAAACAATATTTAAATTAATATAAGTACAATTATTTATATATAATTCAATAATGTTTTTAAATATCTTTATGAAAGCATTTATTCTTAGCATAAATATTAGCTCGATATTATTGACACATGATTTTTAATCAACTCATTAAAAAACATAGAAAATTGGGATTTGGGATTCTGAGTGCGACAGAGTTCATTTCCAAACAAAAAAAGTGCCATTTTTCATTTTTTTTTCTTTTACATTATTTTTTAAAGCTATTTCCAGCTCGATTTTTAGAAAAAAAAAACTAAAATATCAAATGGTTGACTTTCGCGTTGACTCTTTGATCAACCCTTTAATCTAAGGTCAACCCCGAGTGAAAAACTAACCTTTCACCCAAAAATATGTCATTTAGCCTTAATTTCATTTTTTTTTCAAGTGAATTCTTCAAAAATTCAAAATTTGGCTCAAAAATTAAATTTTTAGAAAAAGTAAACTAAATGGTTGACTTTTGGTCTAATTTTTGACCAAAAAGTTAGAAAAATAAAAAATGCAACAAAACATTTCTTTTAGTGTTAATTTGATTTGTGTGTTGAAAATTTTGCAAAATTCGGTTAAGTTTCCTTCTTTCTTCAAATGAATGCATCATATTTTATAGTTTATTTTTTTCTCTAAAGAAAGTCTTTTTCCTGGAAGAATGTCACTTTCTATAATTGCTTTTGCTGAGAGTGGCATTTCATTTGCAAAGGTGAGATTTACGCTGAGATTTGTTGGGCCCGTTTTAGGCCCATTCCAAGTTTTCGCCGACACCGCCGAAAATTAAGATTTCGGCTGCCGTCACGTCGTCATCGTGGTGAATTGGTTTCCGCAATTAACCGGTGAGTTTATACCTGATTGAATAACAAGGTCCAACTTTCATTGTATGTTGTGGGCATATCATTTATGACCTACATTCATGCTCAGTTCTATTGTTTTTCACCCTTAAACAAACAGGAACTCACATGGAACAAAACAAGATAGCCAATTTGTCTTCAAGCCAATAAGCTGTTCGCTTTAAATAGGACAAAACAAAATCTTGTGAAGTCTTTAAGTGGCTCTGTCTCTTTCTTTCTGCTCATTCTTTAGGTTGACCCATCAATGTTCTTTTTATGCTTTATGATGTGCTTTGTTTGTTTGCCTTTTGGGTGAGAGTGGGGGATCTTGGATTCTCAGTACTTACAGCTTCTGGAGCTGCAAGATGAGAGCAACCCAAATTTAGTAGTGGAAGTGGCGTCTCTTTTCTTCACTGATGCTGAGCATCTGCTCAACGATCTGTCCAGAGAACTGTAAACGCACCAGCCATCTTACTTTTCTCCTTGTTTGATCCGTTCATTGATGCTGCTCTCCATTATTTCTTCAGCATTCCTGGGTTTTTTCAGTTTGCATCATTCGGTGAAAACTTCGCTAATCACTCTCTCTCCCGCCCAATATAGAACTCAGCAAAATGTGGACTTCCAACGGGTTGATGTTCATGTGGACCGGTTAGAGGGCCAAAGTCGTAGGTATAAATAAAGTTTCCTTCTTTCTTCAAATGAATGCGTCATATTTTATAGTTTATTTTTTTCTCTAAAGAAAGCCTTTTTCCTAGAAGAATGTCACTTTCTATAATTGCTTTTGCTGAGAGTGGCATTTCATTTGCAAAGGTGAAATCTTAAGCTTTGAGACAATTTTTGATGAGAAAGTCGATGACTTTGATTGACAGCATTGTAGCACCGAGACTTAAGAATGCCTGCATAGCCTTCCGCCACTTCCGCAACACATGTCAGGAGATAAACATTTCTGTGTGAGTTTTTCCCAAATCTTTTGTTTATGAATGCGAAGTTATCTCCCTATCATGGGACCTCAAGATAATGAGGCAAGAGAGTAATTTTTTGTTGCAGGTACCTGAGATGTTTGGAACACATGAGACAAGAATTCCTCCTTGTGAAAAGCAAGCTCTAGAAACTCTTTTCAACGTGGGTACAGAGACATTCGTTTTAATGCATGATCGTGGGCGATCGTGCACGAACGGTCAGCAACCGCTGACCGTTCTTGCACGAATGGTCAGCGGTTGTTGACCATCTTGCTTCGTGCATTGGATGATGACTATTTTAGACTAGGTTTTTAGTTGAGTATCACTTCACAAGCAATGTCTGACTAGATATGTAATTTGAGAGATGTAGTGTCACACATAGTGCTAGCTAGTACTCAAATGGCACGATATACATTAGAACTTTCAAAGCAAAAACGAGTTGTGCAATGAACATATGCACATCTTTAGTGGAAAAATTTGATGGGGTTATCACTTATCAATTTCGACCATTTTCTATTTATTTCCTCTTTCGAGTAGAATGATTTATTTTGGACATCACTCACTTTATGTGCCCCTTCCTCCTCTACAAACACTCAGCTACTTTTATTTCCCCTATTTGACACATGTAAGCGCTCTTGTTTTATCTAATCTACGAGAAATCAAAAGAATTAGTACGTGGTTTTCATCAATGAAGGAAATTCTATTCAGCCTCTGAGAAAAAAGTTCTAATCAACTTAATTGAAAGTCTAATAGTAATTTAAACTATTTCCGTGATATCGACTATCTCCCTTTCTAAACCCCACAAATAAGCCCACCCTTTTCCCTCTTCAGCATTCCTGGGTTTTCAATAAATAGAAAATGGTCGAAATTGATAAGTGATAACGCCATCAAATTTTTCCACTAAAGAGTAGAGATGTGCATATGTTCATTGCACAACCCGTTTTTGCTTTGAAAGTTCTAATGTATATCGTGCCATTTGAGTACTAGCTAGCACTATGTGTGACACTACATCTCTCAAATTACATATCTAGTCAGACATTGCTTGTGAAGTGATACTCAACTAAAAACTTAGTCTAAAATAGTCATCATCCAATGCACGAAGCAAGATGGTCAGCAACCGCTGACCATCATGCACGAAATCGTGCAAGAACGGTCCGCGGTTGCCGACCGTTCGTGCACGATCGCCCACGATCGTGCATTAAAACGAATGTCTTTGTACCCACGTTGAAAAGAGTTTCAAGAGCTTGCTTTTCACAAGGAAGAATTCTTGTCTCATGTGTTCCAGACATCTCAGGTACCTGCAACAAAAAATTACTATCTTGCCTCATTATCTTGAGGTCCCATGATAGGGAGAACTTCGCAATCATAAACAAAAGATTTGGGGAAAAACTCACACAGGAATGTTTGTCTCCTGACATGTGTCACGGAAGTGGCGGAAGGCTACGGGCATTCTTAAGTCTCGGTGCTCCAATGCTGTCAATCAAAGTCATCGACTTTCTCATCAAAAACTGTCTCAAAGCTTAAGATTTCACCTTTGCAAATGAAATGCCACTCTCAGCAAAAGCAATTATAGAAAGTGACATTCTTCCAGGAAAAAGGCTTTCTTTAGAGAAAAAAATAAACTATAAAATATGAGGCATTCATTTGAAGAAAGAAGGAAACTTTATTTATACCTACGACTTTGGCCCTCTAACCGGTCCACATGAACATCAACCCGTTGGAAGTCCACATTTTGCTGAGTTCTATATTGGGCGGAGAGAGAGTGATTAGCGAAGTTTTCACCGAATGATGCAAACTGAAAAAACCCAGGAATGCTGAAGAAATAATGGATAGCAGCATCAATGAACGGATCAAACAAGGAGAAAAGTAAGATGGCTAGTGCGTTTACAGTTCTCTGGACAGATCGTTGAGCAGCTACTCAGCATCAGTGAAGAAAAGAGACGCCACTGCCACTACTAAATTGGGGTTGCTCTCATCTTGCAGCTGTAGAAGCTGTAAGTATTGAGAATCCAAGATCCCATACTCTCACCCAAAAGGCAAACAAACAAAGTTTTTATTCACTGAGGGTTTCATAGGAGATCTCAAATTACATATCTAGTCAGACATTGCTTGTGAAGTGATACTCAACTAAGAACCTAGTCTAAAATAGTCATCATCCAATGCACGAAGGAAGATGTCATGCACGAAATCGTGCAAGAACGGTCAGCGGTTGCTGACCGTTCGTGCACGATCGCCCGCGATCGTGCATTAAAACGAATGTCTCTGTACCCACGTTGAAAAGAGTTTCAAGAGCTTGCTTTTCACAAGGAGGAATTCTTGTCTCATGTGTTCCAGACATCTCAGGTACCTGCAACAAAAAATTACTCTCTTGCCTCATTATCTTGAGGTCCCATGATAGGGAGAACTTCGCATTCATAAACAAAAGATTTGGGGAAAAACTCACAGAGGAATGTTTGTCTCCTGACATGTGTTGCGGAAGTGGCGGAAGGCTATGCAGGCATTCTTAAGTCTCGGTGCTACAATGTTGTCAATCAAAGTCATCGACTTTCTCATCAAAAACTGTCTCAAAGCTTAAGATTTCACCTTTGCAAATGAAATGCCACTCTCAGCAAAAGCAATTATAGAAAGTGACATTCTTCCAGGAAAAAGGCTTTCTTTAGAGAAAAAAATAAACTATAAAATATGATGCATTCATTTGAAGAAAGAAGGAAACTTTATTTATACCTACGACTTTGGCCCTCTAACCGGTCCACATGAACATCTTACCTCCGTTATCGGCGAGTTCTTGTAATCAACCAACCTCCTCTGTAATTGCATCTGACCTACATTCATGCTCAGTTCTATTGTTTTTCACCCTTAAACAAACAGGAACTCACATGGAACAAAACAAGACAGCCAATTTGTCTTCAAGCCAATAAGCCGTTCGCTTTAAATAGGACAAAATCATGCTACTAGTACCTCCACATTGCCTCAACGTGCAATTCTAATTCGACTTTTAATTAGTTTATTATGGTCATTGCCCTAGTCATACATGTTCAATATAGTATCTAAACTTTTAATTCGTTTAGTCCAACTCATCAACTTTTCATAATAAAATCAAATCAATCATTGCTACTATTCTTTGGTTTTCCTAGTTACACTATTGCCTAGATTTTAGAATAATTTTTCATTTCAATTTGTTTCCTGAATCAACAAAAAAAAAAAAAAAAAAGTAGCTATATGTTCCTTTACCGTTGTACCATTTTAGAATTTATAAATATTAAAATAGTTTCATAGAAGAGTATCTTAACTTATGATTTTTATGTTATAACAATAGCCTCATCTAGAATTGCATTGGTTTGTTGATCTTGATATTTTAATTTCCTAATTTACACATTAATCAAAATGTTATCAAGAAAAAATGAAGCACAAAAGCTTGAAAATTTAACATGTAAAAATTATAAACAATATTTAAATTAATATAAGTACAATTATTTATATATAATTCAATAATGTTTTTAAATATCTTTATGAAAGCATTTATTCTTAGCATAAATATTAGCTCGATATTATTGACACATGATTTTTAATCAACTCATTAAAAAACATAGAAAATTGGGATTTGGGATTCTGAGTGCGACGGAGTTCATTTCCAAACAAAAAAAGTGCCATTTTTCATTTTTTTTCTTTTACATTATTTTTAAAGCTATTTCCAGCTCGATTTTTAGAAAAAAACTAAAATATCAAATGGTTGACTTTCGCGTTGACTCTTTGATCAACCCTTTAATCTAAGGTCAACCCTGAGTGAAAAACTAACTTTTCACCCAAAAAGATGTCATTTAGCCTTAAGTTCATTTTTTTTTTCAAGTGAATTCTAGACTAGGTTTTTAGTTGAGTATCACTTCACAAGCAATGTCTGACTAGATATGTAATTTGAGAGATGTAGTGTCACACATAGTGCTAGCTAGTACTCAAATGGCATGATATACATTAGAACTACCTACGACTTTGGCCCTCTAACCGGTCCACATGAACATCAACCTGTTGGAAGTCCACATTTTGTTGAGTTCTATATTGGGTGGGAGAGAGAGCGATTAGGGAAGTTTTCACCGAATGATGCAAACTGAAAAAACCCAGGAATGTTGAAGAAATAATGGAGAGCAGCATCAATGAATGGATCAAACAAGGAAAAATAAGATGGCTGGTGCGTTTACAGTTCTCTGGACAGATTGTTGAGCAGCTGCTCTCCATTATTTCTTCAGCATTCCTAGGTTTTTTCAGTTTGCATCATTCGGTGAAAACTTCCCTAATCACTCTCTCTCCCGCCCAATATAGAACTCAGCAAAATGTGGACTTCCAACAAGTTGATGTTCATGTGGACCGGTTAGAGGGCCAAAGTCATAGGTAAGGCTCCCACAATGCTTTACTCATGTGGAAAAACTCACACAAGAATGTTTGTCTCCTGACATGTGTTGCGGAAGTGGCGGAAGGCTATGCAAGCATTCTTAAGTCTCGGTGCTACAATGCTGTCAATCAAAGTCATTGACTTTCCCATCAAAAACTGTCTCAAAGCTTAAGATTTCACCTTTGCAAATGAAATGCCACTCTCAGCAAAAGCAATTATAGAAAGTGGCATTCTTCCAGGAAAAAGGCTTTCTTTAGAGAAAAAAATAAACTATAAAATATGACGCATTCATTTGAAGAAAGAAGGAAACTTTATTTATACCTTCAACTTTGGCCCTCTAACCGGTCCACATGAACATCAACCCGTTGGAAGTCCACATTTTGCTGAGTTCTATATTGGGCGGGAGAGAGAGTGATTAGTGAAGTTTTCACCGAATGATGCAAACTGAAAAAAGGTAGACTTGATCTCTACCAATTGGAAAATGCTCTTACCCATCATAGTCCACGTGGCAAAAACCTTGCCTATCCCCATCTTCCACCTAGACATGGAAAGGAGGTGGAATTTTATACTGATCAACCTCAGGGGGATGAGTTTGTCGCTCGGGGTCCTTGACACATGCCTCGTCAACATTGATTGCAGTGGCATGAAGCTCTCATGGGTAATAGCAACTTGTATTCTCTCGTTTGTGTTTTACGTAGCATCCCGCAATTTGCATAGGCCTAGTTATGTCCATCTACAGCTCCAAGGTGTTCACATTGAGGTTGTGTGCTTGTGAATCGAGGGGTGAGTGCAATCTTCATATTTATGTTTATACCACTGATCGTTCTTGCACAATTGCCCACGATCGTGCATTAAAACAAATGTCTCTGTACCCACGTTGAAAAGAGTTTCTAGAGCTTGCTTTTCTGATTCTAGTCTACTCAATGAAGGTGATTTTGCGCTCATTCATAAGAGAGTACTCCCGAGCAAGGAATTAGTTGTCATCAAGTAACTAGTAGCTAGAAGTTGGCAAGGGAAGAGGGTGTTTTGAGCAGAAGTCAATATCATCGACCATATCCACCACCCTCGCCTCATCTTTTTGGTTGGATATTGCGTTTCTAACACAATCAGAATAATAGTTTATGAATTCGTCCCAAACAACACGCTAGACTCTCATTTGCATGATCAGTATCTATCATGTATCCTTAGTTATTTCAAAGCTCAAAACCGATTGATTATAACTACCCCAAATGTTATTGCAAGTCTTGATCACCCTATCATTCCTTGGCCTAAGAGGATGAAGGTGGCTTTAGGTTTTGCACAAGGTTTGGCTTACTTACATGAAGAGAGTGAGTATTTTTTTCAAAAAAAAAAAAAAAAAAAAAAAAAAAAAAACCTTATCATTACTACTATAATTTTCGGGTTTCATTTTTATTGATTTGACCTTTCTGGTAATCCCAAAGTTATTCATTACGACATCAAGTCCTCCAATATTCTTTCGGGCTCTGATTTTGACGCTAAGGTGCGAAGACATGATAATATCAATAAGTTGTTTATTGAATTCAAGTTATAGTTATGAAAGCTAATATTTTGATTCCAGGTTGCAGACTTTGGACTTGCGAAGTTCACTTTTGGTACAAATACACATGTATCCGTGTGCATAATGGGGAAATTTAGGTAAGTTCATTTTTGGTTTATCATACCACTAATAGTTTTTGTCTAATACCACTGATTGTTTGTCTAATATAGGTATATTGATCCTTAGTATTACTTGAGTGGCAAGCTAATGGAAAAAGCCAATGTCTACTCATAGTTTGTTAATTGCACGAATTATTTACTAGTATGAATATTGCATAGAAGAGAGGGTTATATTTAGCCCATCATGGCCGAGTGGGAGATAATGAGTTTTATTGTTATTAGGCCACCCATGTTGGGCTAACCTAGCCCATAACTCAAAAGAGCCCACAGCCCACAATTTAAAGAAAATAACCACCTAGGTGTTATTTTTAGGGTTACTTCTTAAAAAGAGAAAAGTACGTGTTTTTTTCTCTTAGTGTGTATGAGTATAGAATTGTGTATCCTAAAGGAAAAAATGAAGAATCAAAAGGCTCTCTTCTTGTGAAGAAAATTATTTCCACTCGATCTCTCTCATGACGATGCAATAAGTGCATTTAATTCGTGGAAAATAAGATACGTTCCATTGCATGATGTACTTTTCAATTAGTTATACAAAGTATTTATGGCCCTTTTTTGTATGTAATTTGATGTTACTCAATAGTTCGAGTTTAGAATTTTGAAATTAATTTTCCTTCAAAAACAAACAACCCATCGTCCCACTTCTTGAAGAATAGAGTGTGGCCTTTAACTTGGCAGTAGATGTCACTCGTCTCCTCATTTGAGGGTCTAAGATGATGCTGGAATATGAGATCTCGAAATATAGTCCTTGTAGTCATACAAAACCCATAGATTAATCTCCATAGTTTATCATTCACCCCCACCACTGAAATAAAACATGCAAAACAAGGAATAGAAAGTAAGGGAAAGACCTCAATAGCAATTTTAACCGTGGGGAGCTTCAGGTGAAAAAGCCAACTTCTCCGAAAAATTAATGGCAATTATATCTGCCTACATAGATACTAGGAATAGACTATTACGAAACTTTATATTGAAACATAGGATTCATACGAATCAACAACTCCCTCAAAAGCTCATTACTACTTTTTCGAACCAAACAACCTTTTTCAACCAAAAAAACAAAAGAACTAAACAAACTTTTTTGATTAAAAAAAAAAGGAAAAAAGTCTGGAGCACCATTAAATAGAACCACCTCATCCACTACCACTGCCACCAGATCGTTTTATCCTTGCCATTCCTACTCGACAGGGGACCAATATCCCCACCATTCCTACTCAACAAGGGACCAATACTAGGGTAGCCGCCATTTGGGGGGTCGATTGGGACTCACATTTCCCCCAAACAAGGGATTAACGTGGGGATAGCATTCATCGACCTAGTTTTACGGCTGTCTCCATATATGCGACTTCTGCCATTGAAGGACCAGAAGTCGAAGTTTTAGAGGTAACAATGTGGAATTCCATGAGTGTTATGTTTAATTAGTAACTCATTTTAGTACTTATCCAGAATCTAATAATCACAGTAAAAATTTTACTAGATAAATCTTCCTATGTCTAGAAATAGTTCTTTAGTATTCATCTTCTCTTGAGGACTCAATTCTAGAAATCCCACGCGCATTTTATTCTTTATAGCAAAGGTCAAGAATCTCATTAGAATTGTTATTATATTAAAGGAGAAAACTGCTAATATAAATAGTGAGACAAATAGGTTTCAAGTTAATTAAAAACCTAAATTTGCAACTTAGATTTCTACATGTCTAAATGGACAATGACTGATCCTTTAAAATGCTTTCGGCTTCTGAAATCCTACTCACTTGATACCTCAAAAACATTCCTAGCAGAGGCATATACATAGTTAAAACACATTACATCTTTTTGGATCCGAATAGCTATTTTTTACTGAGTAAGTAATATATTGTTGAAAAATTTAGGAGATTGTCATTTAGAATGGATGTGTAGTTCAAGCACTATTACATATTAGTGTCAGTAGTAGTCATCCTGATATAATTCTTGTAAAATATAATTTTGAGCTCATATTCTTTAAATTTGTCATCCTAAATGGGTATATCTTAAGATGTATATTTAGAAATCAACATATGTTGTCCTCAAGTTTGTCCTTTCCATCGTATGTGAGAAGGACATGTATATTTGAAAGATGTTTGTATTAATGTGGTTTGGCAATTGAATTGGCAAGAAGAGAGGAGAAAATTGTTGATATAAATAGAGCCCGATTCATCATCTAACTTCAGATCTAGATTTTCCATATCCATAATGATTTTATTAAATTCATTGAGATATTCTAGGATAGTACCTTTTTTGCATCTTTAGCATGTAAAGATGCTGTTTCACGAATAATCTTGGCATAAGATATTTCTTCATATAGAAGCTCTCAAGCTTATTCCACAATCCTGAAACTGTTCCTTCACCCGCAACTTCGTAAAGCACCTTATTGGATAACAACAATTGGATGGTGCTATGCGCCTTTTCTTCCATCTTCTTGATATCAATCGTAGTCATATCGTCGGGATAATTTCCATCCAAAACTCTAACCAAACCTTCCTGACACAGGAACGCCTTCATCTTGATCCTCCATAGCCCAAAATTGTTTTGGCCATTGAAAAGTGCCACTTCGAACTTAATAGATGCCATCTCAAACAAAAAGACCTAAATTCCTTCACTCTAGCACCAATTTGTTGTTGAAAAATGTCAATCAAAGATGCACCAATCTAAGAACAAGTAGCAAAGAATGAAAGAATCAAAATTACACGAGAAGCAAGACTTACGTCAAAAATCCAAAACAGGAAGAACCACGAGGAGAGAGAGCATTTTTACTATCTTCAACAAACAGCATGAGAGTACAATCCAAAAAGCTCTAAAACCACTTGATGAGCCACAAAATATAAATATCCAACAAGAAGTTAAGAAAAAATAAAACAGGAAATGATATAGAGGCTAGGGTTAGAGATGTGTATTAAACACATTTCTTTTATAATCTCCCTTTAGGAATCCCTAAAATAAAGGTAAATGATCTAAAATACCCTTTTCTCTTAATTTGAAAGTCAAAAATCAACAAATTTCAACATTGACATTAAATCTACAAAAGAACATTATGAATCCCTAAAATAAAGGTAAATGATCTAAAATACCCTTTTCTCTTAATTTGAAATACCAAATTTCAACATTGACCTACAAAAGAACATTATCTCCCTCAACACCAAAAGTAACCATATACAAGGCCACCCCTAAAATGGCGGAATTGATGATGCACATCCTTAAGCCTACGTAAGCGTACTCAATGTAAGAAACAAGGAATGAAATACCACCAACTCCACCTAAGCAAGTCAAATGGTGAAAATGACAATCAAGTCCAAGCAATGCTTGAACTTGATCAAAGGAATTGGTTTGGGCAACATATTTGTCGGATTATCCGCCATAGATACTCAAATCTCTCCTCTAACCCAAACACACACAATTATCCTTACAAAGAAGTGTTTACTAGGCACTAAGGGTGATGAGCTGTTTTATTGATTTTCTGCATTTGCGCTTGGATCATCGATTTTCTGCATCAGGAACAATGGACTCGAAAATAACATTAATCTTTTTACTCAATTATATGTGTTCTTACTCTAATTATGGAGATCGTGTGATTGCGCTTTCGCACCTAACAATTTTATCTAGAATGGGTGGATGGGTTGGGGTTTTGGGCAAGTGGCTTTTCATCATGGGTGGATTTGGAATGGTGGGAGAGGGTAAAATTGGGAGAATGGCCAATTCATAAATAGGACCATAGGTTAGATGCAACTTGGGGCATTAATTGTAGGTTTCTAAAACTTAATGTGCAAATTGGTATATAGTTAAAATGCGAGGATGTTGTGTAACATTTTCCCTAAGAAATCAACTTGAGATAATAAGACTTGAACATCTCACTACTTACATTTGACATCACATGTCAGATTGATCACGAAAAAGCATGTACTTGTATTATAGGAACATGACCCTCTCTAACTTATTCCGATGTCCTTCTTCAAGGCACTTTCGCCCCCATTAAGTCCTAAATTGAACTTTTCATAATTAAGTTGGCTTTTTGTGTTGATGACTCGGAATTCTTAACACGCCACAGATAAGATATCGACTGCATTTGGTTGTGGTTATTATTTGTGTATATGTTTTTAACGATGACGTTTATCAAGCAATCTAGATACATAAATAATTTCTTGGCAAAAAAATTAAAATCAGATACCTCAATTTCATATATTCATTTAAATATGCATTTTTTGGTGTGGAATTTAAATATGCATTTCATTTAGGAAAGAAAGTTGCATAAATTTCAAGAAGGGCATAATGGAATAGGGAGCTAACACAATGAATCGTAGACCTTGCCAAGGAGAAAAAAAAAAGATTAATGCTTCTACCTCATGGACAAAATGACACTGGAAATCTGAACATAGAATAAAAGAAAACTCGGTGTCAGACGTGGCTCAACAATTAGTGAACCTAACTCTAAACATCAATTGGATGAACCCGGCTTTATCACTTCTTTCCAGCAAATTGTCGAACATGTGACGTACAGTTTAGAATGTAGGCTCCCAATTGGGATTTAGTGCAACTTTCAGCCTAAACATGGCATATTGATATCTTACTTGACATGATTTATCATGAAAAAAAATCTCGGTTTGCTTTGTTTTACTCACAAATCTACTGATTAAGCTCAGATTTCAAATTATCAACAAAAACAGGGCAAAATAGGGTATACAGGAGAGAAAATTACCTGATTAGGAAAGCAGAGCTTCGATTGGCAATGATGGGGATGGCGATGTCAGAAATGGTTGACAATCAGAATATAGCTTTGGCTTTGTGTGATTGGTTCACGACTGTTTATATCCCAGACTGAATCTCTTTTTTTTTCTTTTTTTTTTCAATAGCCCCCAAAAATCGAGAGACATATATCAGAGATTGACCGGCTGAGAGATAGATTTGAGGAAGATACACACTCGGCTGAGAAGAAGAGACATATACGTAGTCGGAGAAATTTCTTGTTTCGGTGACCTCAAGCTTCCGGCCGGTCAATCTCTAATATACACTCATGATATTTGGGGGCTATTGAAAAAAAAAAAAAAAAAATTCGTCTGGGATATAAATAGTTACGAACCAATCACACAAAGCCAAAGTTATAGTCTGATTGTCAACCATTTCTGACATTGTCATCCCCACCGTCGTCAATCGAAGCTCTACTTTCCTGGCCAGGTAATTTTCTCTCCTTCATACCCTGTTTTGCCCTGTTTTTGTTGATAATCTGAATTCCGAGCTTAATTGGTAGACTTGTGAGTAAACAAAGCAAACCGAGATTATCTTTCATGATAAATCATGACAAGTAAGATATCAATACGCCATGTTTAGGCTGAAAGTTGCACTAAATCCCAATCGGAAGCCTACATTCTAAACTGTACGTCACATGTTCGACTATTTGCTGGAAAGAAGTGATAAAGCCGGGTTCATCTAATCAATGTTTAGAGTTAGGTTCACTTGAGCCACGTCTGACACCGAGTTTTCCTTCATTTTATGTTCGGATTTCCAGCGCCGTTTTGTCCATGAGGCAGAAGCATTAATCTTTTTCTCTTTTCTTTTTCCCTGCGTGGTCTACAGATGAGGATTCATTATGTCAGCTCCTCATTCCCCTCTTTTTGTTATGTATGTACGTAATTTACATTTGCGCTGGCTATTGATTGAGAAATGTCGTCTGATGACAAGTGGCGGTCAGCAATGATTCTCGATGGCCGGAATCAATGATCGGAACAATTGCCCGGTGGTCCATAGTGATTGGAGGCCAGAGAAATGTTGACGGCTGGAAGTTGTGGCTGGTAGCAGTGGAGAGGGAAGAAAACCAGCAAATTGAGACTCATAAGGATTGCAATATTTTGATTTAAGATTGCAAGTTGTTATTGAAGACCATCTCATCAAGACATTTAGACTTCTAATATAGACTCTGGAAGTAGCAAATACTAGCATAAATGCACATCTTGTTTGTCTTTTCTCACATGATATGCTTAATCCCATGTCGTATCATATATCGACAGTACAAATGTATTCATGGGCAGAGCATTCCTTGTGAATTTCTAAAGCCATACAGTCAAGAAAACCAACAAATTGCGACTCTCAAGGACTCGGACACATTGTGGCAAGTGACCATTAGGACCATCAACGCTACAATGTAGCGAACTTTTGTGTTGGTTGGTTCGAGTTTGTTGACGAAACTTGTCTTGAGTGAAGGGGTTGTCTGCATGTTTGAGCTCAATGATAGGGATGATGTTTAGGCTGAACTAGGATGAAACATTGGAAGTCACTTTAGGCCATATACTAGTTGAAAGCAATTTGTGCCACCATTCTGTTATGATGAAACCGGATAAAAGTGCATTTGTATTTGTAATTGTGCCCTTTTCTGAGCTAGTTATGATCTTAGCATTTCTAGGCCTGGCCACTCCCATACAATGGATGTTTGTGATTAAGAGTCCTGCACACATTTTCTATTTTAGGCATCTCTCTTGAGCTTGTCATGCTTTCATCATTGCCTTTTTTGGAAAGGATCTCTGGTTCGGCACTCACCTTGGTTCCAGGTTACTGAACCTGGTTTTGTATTACAAAAGAATGTCAAAAGTGACGTGTTCTAGTTCTAGAAGGGATGGGGAAATTTATGCAGCATTCCATCACTCATGGTCACTTGATAGTTTTCAAATATGGGAAAGACTCACTCTATACTCATGTAAATATATTTGATAAAAGTGCTTATATAGATACATTATCCCTCAAGCAGTGATGAAATTTAAAAATCCAGAGAGTGAATTCCATCTTCATCTTGCCCTACAGTCCACTGTTTTCCCAAATTGATTTGGTTATTCATTGGAATCACATGAGATGTTATTTTCCTTTTAAGTGTTAATGGCTGAATGTGTAAATTTATGTTTTTAAAATTTCCTTTTTTTTAATTCATGGATTCATAAGATTACCAATTCTAAAATAAAAGATTGTATTTTTCTCTTATACTAATTAGGTGTAAAGAAAATCACTATTATTCATAGACTAAGAGGATGTGGTGGAAAGGATCAGTGTTAGCAACTCCTGAAGTGTTACCATTAGAGTTCAAAAATAGTGTGCAATATCGTAGAGTCTATGAGCACTGTGCTGTGACATTTTGACTACAAATTGCACGTTGGGGTTGAACGCTTCTTTTAGCCAGTGAAGACTGTTGAATGAAACTCCTGAAACCAGTAAATACAAGCATATATTTACATTTTGTTTGCCTTTTTTTTATTGTTTGTTTGCATTTATTCTTTTCCTCATCATATATTGGTTAGCAAATATCTACATTGGCAAGAGTGTTCCTTATGAATTCATAAAGAGATACATTCTGAAGAACCAGCAAATTGTGACTTAGGTATCTAGACAATTCATGGCTGGTGCAGCTCTTGACATTTGTTATCCAGCAAACTTCTTTGGTTGTTGGCCCACGTTTATGAGAGAAGCTTGTCTGAACGAAGGTTTTGCCGCGTGTTTGAGCTCATTAGCTCATTGATAGGGACAATTTTATGGTCAAAGTCTCCATCTAGATACTGCTAGTAAGAACCTCACTTAGGTCGGTTGATATGAGCACCGGAAGCGTCATTTGAGGTCATATATTACTAAAGCAATTCATGCCTCCTTTAATCAATGCAGATGAATCAAATGAAGGTGCACTCACTTTTGGATTTGCTTCTCCTTTTTAACCTAGTTACAATCTTATCAGAATTCTTCTTTTCTCTTGTGCAGGTTAGGAAAAATAGTTTAAATGTCCAAGAGCCCTCTTGAGCAGCTTTTTAATGGTTCCACGTGCCCAAGGCCTCTCACTGCCCTTGACAAGCTAGAGAATTCAAATAAGAGGTATCCCCTTTTTCAAACGGTGACTAACTTGGTACTTTCTCTGGCTGCCTAGGCTGGAGAAGAAGAGGCGACACAAAATGTCCAGCTTAAGTACTACAATAGGCCTAGGCTTGGGATTTCTGAGCTCACTGCAACAGCACGGCAACACCAGTTAGATATTGCTCCCCTGGAACAACTGGCTCACGAGAGCTATTGCAAGCAGGTTCAAACTTGTGATCGGAAATGAAGGGAAGGTGATTGGACTCTAGGCCTTAAAAATTAGTCCAACAACCTCAGTGGTATGAAAAGAAGAAAAGAAGATTTCCTTTTAGCCAGGGAAAAGAATATTACTTGCTTGATTTGTATATGTATCCATCTAGGACCCTTAGTGCAGCTTTTCATGTTTGTTCGATGCATATTGCAGTGTAAGATTGGCGACTCAGATATTCACCAGCTTCATGCATGTCTCTATTTTGATTACATGTGCTTATTAGTCTAAGAGCACAGGATTGTGGCATTTGTTTTCAGATTGCAAGTTGTAATTAAAGACTTCCTCATTAAGCCATTTATACTGCTAATATATGTAAGAGTTTTTCTAATTATGGACTACATTAATTGATATTGTAATTTACTGTTTAACGTTTACCGTTTTACGGAGTTTGTTCTAAGGTGAGATAGAAGGTTTTTTAATTAGTCTAATATGGGCTGGCTAGTGTGGGTCAAGTTGAGCCTGGCTCGTAATGAGGGGGACTGGCTGGAAACTCTAGAAATAGTGCTCAAGTCTCTCCTCTAACCCTAATTCTCACATGTATCCTCACCTAAGGGGCGTTTACCTAACACTAAACGTGAGGGGGGCCGCCTCATTGAGCCAGTGATACGGAGGGCAATAGAGGAGAAGGACTTGATGCGTGGATCCCCTTTGATATAAGTGGGTAATCATTTTCTGCTTCCGCTTTATGTTCGATGGATCCCAAAACAGGTGCGTTAATCTTTCTACTCAATTATGCATGTTCTTGTTCTGATTATAGAGATCTTGGGGTTGCGCAATTTACGTCCAACATGTGGTATCAGAGCAACCATAACCCTAGAACTTGAACGCATAAAGGTTTTGCCCTAATTAGTATGGATTTTGCCATAATTTGTGATTTTCGGGATTCTTTGTTGAATAAAAATAAAATTAAATCACAAATTTGGATTGGCCTCAACGAGACGAGCAAGACGGTTGGTGGGGCGTCGCCGGGGGAGGCCGCACGCGCCCCCACGCGCGGTCACGCGCCGCCTGGGCATCGAACGCACGCCGCGTGTGAGCTCTACGTGCCGCCTGGGCGTCGAACGCGCGCCGCATGTGAGCTCTACGCGCCGCGCACTCAGGCGGCGCGTGAGGGCACGTGGAGTGTCGGATTGGTGCGTGGCTGGCAGCGTTGGACTTGTATGGTGATTTCCTATCTTGTGGTATATTTATTTTATATCTTTGATAGTTTTATGGATGTGAAAATACATACGGAACCCTAAATACGTGTATTTTTAGTGTACTTTTGCGTATTTTTCTTATATTTTCTGTGATTTTGGAAATATAAGTGTTGGGTTATAAGTATGTTATCACATAAATATTATAAAGGTGTGATTCATAAATAAAAATCAAACTTTATTGTGAACTAAAGCTGGCTTAATGAGATACAATTCATATGAGATTGTATTTGAGCTATGTATTGAGCTGATGAGAAACAATAAAAATTATGAAACTTTTGTTACTCAAGTATACTCCTGACCAAACTGATGTACTGATTAACACATCTGTTGAATGTGAGTAATGCATGTCAATTAAGTTACTGCATATTGTATATGAATTCATCCGGTCACTTGTTAATGTCTATCAAGTTGAATATTTTTTATGGTTAAGGAGTATGACAACATTTATGCAGAGCAATAGTATCTACTGTTAAATTTTAGATATTTAGTTCTCTGGTTTGACTCAATTAATAGGCCACTGGGTGAAGTGATGATATTTGTTACCTAAAATTAATTAATAAATATGTTGTTGGCCTTAGAGTTATTTTTGCCTTATGAATTCATGAGTAATAATAGATCAGCTGTCAAGCTTGTTGATTTGGTGTACCATGTATTACTATTGATGTTAATTTGTAAGAGATATTATAGATCAGCATTCTTTTTATATTGTTCTGGTAATATGTAATTAGGGTGCATAAGAGATGTTTTATTCTCTGTTATAAGAAGTTTCTTGTGTTATTGTGATCAATATATATATATATATATATATATATATATATATATATATATATGTGATTAATTTTTTATTAATGAATAAAGCAATGTAATTAGCATGATATGTGATTTTGGTGATATGATGCCCCTATCACTAAAGTTAAAATCACATATATATGGTGAATGTGAGGAGTAAAGCTTATATCCCTGGTATGAGAGAATTTCAATGATTCAATTTAGTAGTGACTGCCAAAGTGGCACGCTTGATTGGGTTTGAAAAATTTCGGTCTCGTATGATGATTGGGATGTCTCCTGGTCTAATGTGTAATCATACTCCCAAAGGAGGTGATTGTGTATTAGTTCATGGAGGGATACATGATAGTGTGGTGGAGGAGTGACTGATTCTAGTGATTCATATGCTCAAAGGTGATGAATTCACAAAGAATTGGAACATATTCTGATAACCTTTATTATGTGGGGAGTGTACAATTGCATGTCATGTATTCTGCCCAAAGGTGATTATGTGATTTTGCATGTAACTCTCTGGATGTGTACTTGTACGTCAAGTTACACAATACTCACATGATGCTAATTATATACTGCTTGTTTTTCAGTCACCTTTTCTGTAAATGGTTCCGTCATCATTGAGGTTTTTTACTGCTTCAAATTTTAAGTTGTGGACATATGATTTGTTGCTTGAGAAAAGAGCAATTGAATTTGCTTATTGTCCATGAAGCGTTCCATTCTGGAATACTTGAAAAGAGGTTTGCCTGCGGACTACATTGCTATAAGATGAAGGAAGCCTTAGTTGCTTAAAATTATGTCTTGTCTGATATTGAAATTAGGACACATATGCAAAAATTATGTTTAAATCTTAATGACATACATCTCGTATATGATTAAAAAGGTTGTCAGGTTTAACAATGGCAATGAGCATTTTGGCAAGTATGACAATGCGAAATAGCTTAAAGGGTCATTTGTCAAATACTTGGTAGATTCTAGGGTGGTAGTTTAATTACTATACCTGAAATTCTGACAAAAAGATTTAGGCGAAATGCATAAATGCACCATATTGAACATGATGATGAGTATGATTAGTAAGACTAATTTATCTGGTCTTTTGTGGGCTGATATTATGAAAGCAATTTTTTCATATACAAAATGGGTATTGATTTTATGACCCTAAAGAAGGTACAAGAATTATGGAATCACATACTCTAAAGTTTCTAAATATTGACGTAATTGTAGAGGATAGCTACTCTCAGATTATTAAAAATAATAGTATGATGGAGGTTACTGTGTTTTTGTCTTTACCTATACAGATAATTATGGAATCTCCCGTACCATAGACTAAACTTGTTGAGGTTCGAGGTACTATTATTGATATAGTTGATAATGAAATTTCTTAAACCTCTCAAGTACAGAATGAAGTGGATGCAACTTTATTAAGGAGATTTGTTAAGAAAAGATGATCAGTTATACCATCAGACTATATAGTCTATTTGTGAGAGCATGATTACAATATCCACTATATGGTTGATGTAATGACATATTTATAAATGTCGTTTCTTATTCTCAATTAAGTATGTGATTAGATGCCATTAAAGGCGATATACAATCTATGAAACATGTTTGGAAACTTACTGACTCATCTAAAGATCACAAGTTTACTAGTTGCAAAGTGGCGTACAAAACTAAAAGAATTTCAAACAAAGATTGTGGAATTTAAAGGCAAATTTGTAACTAATGTTTTAACTCTGAAAGAGGGGTGGATTGTTTATAGTGAAGAAATAATTATTTCTTTAAATATTCTTTCAGAGTGAACGTGGCATTAATAATTTATTTTGATATAAAGTTACGCCAAATAGATACAAAATCTATATTGTGCAACTGGATGATTTTGCAGCAGATTCAAGTAAACTTGTGTGTAGATTGAAAAGTTCTAATTCATGGTCTTAAGCAAGTTTCCAGACAATATTATTAAAGTTTCATAGTGTTGTTATTTTGTTTAATTGGGAACAAAGTAATTCAATATACTGCAAGGTCAGTGGGAGGAAATTTATTTTTTCTCATATTTTATGTACATTATATTTTGCTTATAAGTTGTGACCTTGAAACAATACTGAGGTCTGTAAGGATTGTTTTTGGCATATTATATTAGATTTTCTCGGAGGACATTTGTTGATTGTATATTGGAAATATTCAATATACATCATTGCAAGCCAGGAATTGCTCATGTTGTTAAGGGTGATGGATTAAATCTATCACATTGTCCTTATTTAGATATTGAGAAAATCTAATTAAATGGTGTACCTTGTGTTAGTGCACTTAAAAGTATAATGTATGCTCGAATTTGCACTAGACTAAATGTTGTCTTTGTGACGGGACTTCTAGGCAGATATCGGTCAAATCCGGGACATGATTACTGGGTTGCTGTCAAGAAGGTTTTTAAGGTACTTAAAAAAGACAAGAGATTATATGCTAACTTATAGCCATGTTCAATTCTTGCAGTTAGTAGGGTATTTAGATGTAAACTTTGCTGGCTATTCTGATGACATGCAATCAATAACATAATACATATGTTAGCAGTAAGTGCAGTAAATAAAGTCTTATGTCATCTTCTGTTATGTAAGCAGTGTTAGTAACATTCTTTTAGGCTGTTACTTGGGCTATTAGGCTCCAAAACCTCATGACGGAATTGATCGTTTTAACTTGATGGATAAACCCATACGGTTGTATTGAGATAACAAATTTGTAGTATTATTTATTTACTACAGAGATCTCAAGGGGTCTAAATATGTGGTGATAAGATATTTTTTGACCATAAAGAAACGGTACAGAAAGGTGACTTATAATATAACATATTTTCACAGATGATGTGGTTGCAGATCCACTAACTAAAGGCCTACGCCCATGTGTATTTTAGTAACATATTGTTAACATGGACTTAGGAGTATCTTCTGATACTGTTGTTTAGTGGGACCTATTTTGGCTTTATCTGATAAAGTTCACATCTATGGTTCGTTACACTTAGTAACGGTTTGATATGTATCAATTTTTGCATTCAATAAAATATTTTTGAATGTATTGTTATTATGCGGAATACATATTGATAAAATCTCAAGGGATTGTATAAACCTTAAGTGAAGGCTAGGGGCATCCGGGCATCCGGTTATTAGCTTTGTGCATATGTCTTGTGATACATAAAGAAAGGTTAACCATAAGGACAAGACACATGTGGGTTCATTGGAACCATAAAGCATTCTCTTGTGGCACAAGTTTTTGTGACACCTAAGGTAAGAGAATGGTGACTGACAAATGGGATTTCTCTATGAGAGATGTTATCCATTTGCCACACTACCATATTGAATCCATATCAATAAAGTCGAGAGCATTCGTGACCATGGAAGGCTATGTGTGTATACATGCAGTTACCGCCATGATTCGGTATTTGAGACTTTATGAGATAGGATTGACTATTAAGAATTATCTCTGGACCAATGTGCGCACATAAGGTACAATTTCAATTAATATAGTCCAAGTGGGAGAATGTAAGAGTTTTTCTAATTATGGACTACATTAATTGATATTGTAATTTACCGTTTAACGTTTACCGTTTTACGGGGTTTGGTCTAAGGTGAGATAGAATGTTTCTTAATTAGTCTAATATGAGCTGGTTAGTGTGGGCCGAGTTGAGCTTGGCCCGTAATGAGGGGGACTGGCTGGAAACTCTATAAATAGTGGTCAAGTCTCTCCTCTAACCCTAATTCTGACATGTATCGTCACCTAAGGGGCGTTTACCTAACGCTAAACGTGAGGGGGGCCGCCTCATTGAGCCAGTGATACGGAGGGTAATAGAGGAGAATGATTTGATGCGTGGATCCCCTTTGATATATGTGGGTAATCATTTTCTGCTTCCGCTTTATGTTCGATGGATCCCGAAATAGGTGCGTTAATCTTTCTACTCAATTATGCATGTTCTTATTCTGATTATGGAGATCTTGGAGTTGCGCAATTTGCGTCCAACAATATAGACTATGGGAACTAGCAAATACTAGCATAAATGTACATTTTGTTTGCCTTCTCTTTAGTTTATGCTTACATTCCTATGTCTTATCACATATCGGCAGTTCAAATGTCTTCATGGACAGAGCGTTCCTTGTGAATTCATAAAAACTTACAGTCAAGAAAACCAGCAAGATTCTGAAGACCTCATGGACCTTGAAGATTCAGGGGGTTCTCGCCAGAAACTAAGGGCTAAATTTGCATTTACCTTCTTATCAGCCTTCCAAGATGTTGAATTCCTTTTCAATTTGTGAGTTTCGTAGTACTTAAATAGCACGCTCACTGATGCGACTTTTCAATTGAGTATGCTTGGAACCAAAAAGAACTAAGCTTCGAACATCAAAGAGTAATAGAAATTCTGAATTGCTCCCCAAGATAATTTGGAGGTGTGACTTATCCTTTTATACTTTATGTACGTGCATATGACATGATTCTCCTAGTCACTTTTGAAATTCTTAAGACTTCGATAGATGAGCTTTTGGTACATTGGTTGATGGCATTGACATGGGTGGCCTAATATGAAGAGCGTGTAAAATTCAGTTTCCACGTTTACACATTGATTCGCAAATCATTTTGTAGTAACTTGAAAAAATTCAAGTGTGCCCATGAGAATACCCTTCTCCTTACTGCATGTGAGACCAAACAACCTAGATGTAAAGTGAACCCTTCTGGGCCGGTTTTCGTTATTGTACTCAACAGAGGCCTCTCACTGCCCTTGAAAAAGCTAGAGAATTTGAATTGGAGTGTCCATTTTTCAAAATGGTGATTTGGCAATATCTTGTTATGAAAGGAAAAAAAGATGTACTGGCCTTATCTCCATTCATCGCTGGTATATCTCAAATATGAAATGACAAGACATGTTACTTTCGTTTAAGTGTCTGTGGCTAATCGACCATCCTAATGACTGAGTAATGGAACTTGATAAAATGGCAAGAACGGCAACCGTAATATTACCTTTATGTCTACAGATGTCGATTTAAATTATCGATGAGTGCATCTACGTCAAAAAATCTACTTCTCTAGTGGGGTCGTCAATTTGTCTTTTGACTACCTTTTTTATAGTGGAAATCATGATGGCGCTTCTTGAAAACGTTCGGCCTGGAACGCAAAACAGTAAAATGTCATTTGAAGTAGCCACCGTTTAAATTGTCCTCCACACATATGCATACACTGAAACACTAATAGAACTGACTTATTACCAAAACACAAAAACAAAAAACATATCGGCCTTTTCCATTTTCTCTCTCTTTCTCTTGTCTATTGTCTTCGATCTTTTCTTATTTAATGTAAACACTTCGATATCTGATAAGAGATTCTGATTTGAAGCTTCTCACCTACTCTTCCCATTTAGAAAATCTGTCCGTATAAATTTTTTTTTATCTAAAAAGCATCTTCGCCTTATGAAACACACCAAAAAGAAAACTGATATGTTTAAAAGACTGGAGCATAAGTATGTTCCAGAATATCAAATTATATTTATACTTTCATTATGTAACTTTTTCAAAATATCATATCCGAATCTCCAGTTCTCAGATTCTTTTTATTTGAACTCTTGTTACTCCGTAGAAGAGATTGTTTCCCCAAGTTAATTTGGTATGAAATTTAATGTAGATGAGTTCATATGTCCGTCAACTTAAAAATTTCTTTATTCAAACAATAATAATTTTTTTAGTTTCTTTTAATTTTTAATATTTTTAATATTTTTTACTTTTTTTTTGTTCTTTCTTCTTCTTTTTTTTCTTTGTTTCTTCTTTCTTCCTTTTGGCTGGTTGCCAGCCGGCACAAGCTCAACCTTGCCAGGCCAGGGCGAGGCCAACCTCACGTCGCTTGCACGAGGTCGAGCGTCGCCGATGACCTCGCCTGACCACCGAGGCCACTGGTGAGGCTCGGCCTCACCGGGCCACTACTAGGCGACGCCGACTTGGTAGTGGCTCGGCGAGGCCAAGCCTTGCCAGTGGCTAGGTGAGCTCGGCCTCGCCTGATCTAGGCGAGCTTGGGCTCACTCAGCCAAGGCGAGGCCAAGCCTCATCGAGGGCCGACGACACTCTAGTGAGGTTGTTGGCCCTTGACGGCCGATCGCCGACCATGGCCGAGGCCAGTAACAAGCCAAAAAGAAGAAGAAAAAAAAAAAGAAAAAAGAAGTGTTTCTCGGGATTGTTCTCGGGAACAAGAAATAAGTTTTTTCTACTTCTTGTTTCTATTCCAAATCTGTTCCCGGAAATAAAATAAAAAAATAGACCTTTTGTTACTAGGAACAAAAGTGTAAACAAACGCGTTTCTGTTCTTTTTTTGTTCCATGGAACAAAAGAACATAAATTTGTGTTCCAAGAAACGGAAACAGAAATAAACAAACAGGCCTTAAAAGTTATTTATTTATTTTTTTAGATAATTGGATATTTTGCGTTTATAATACTAGAAAATTTGGGAGATGGTTGCGTGAGCGTTTCGCTACCTTTTTAATTTTATATGCTTCACTGCATCTCTATAGTCTTTTTATGAGAATGATAGTTGTTGCTAAACAGAAGGACGGAAGCTCATTGTTTGATTCAACTTGTTAACTTTGTAATATACAATTTCTTGTTAGAGTAAAGAGAAATCAACATCTTACAAAATATGGATTCTATATTGAAAGAATAGTGGCCATCGAGGTTCCACCTAAGCTAATATTATGCACTCCTGATTAGATAGATTACTCATATAAGATAATATTCCGTTTGCCCCGTATACCTTTCTTTTGGTTAACCATTATTTGGTTCGGTTGATTGATTTTTGTTGATATTACACCAATGAAAAAGAATGCGACCAAAATAACATGTTTTTAATTTTAATGATATGAAAATCATTTACATTACTATAGATAAATTTACCAAGTACAAGTAACATTAAGACTAATGTGCGATCCTATCAATAGGTTAGAAATCGATTGCCACGGTTTGCTTTAAATATTATTCAATGGCAAAAGATTGAATTTTACGTTTGCGTTGGTTGACAATAGAAGCACATCTTAGATATATATTTTAAAAAAAAATTCCGAGAGTGCACTGATCAACCATAAACAAAAGTGAAAGAATGGCTAAAAAAAAAACGTAAAGTGTAAGAAAGCAAAATTAATGAAGCAAAATTAATAAAGTGTCAGACAAATCATAAGCTAAATTCAAAGTGAATCAAATTTCTCATCCAAAAGATCAATTTACTAAAACTAAATTATATCAAAAGTATTCATTAATATCTCGTATTTATACGTATGCTTTATAACTAAGCTAAATCTAGCAATAAAAGTTAACATTTTAGTCAAGGTCTCTATTTCAAGCCATCTTTCCATTTTTTTAATTTTTATTTTTATTTTAAAAAAAAGGGACACAACACGTGCTAGAAGTCTTCTAGCCCAAAATTCTGAGCGTAAAATTCACATTAATCTTTTGCTGGAAGTCTTCTAGAAAATGTATTTGGAATGTAAACAGCACGTGGATGGCCTTGATGACGAAAACGATGGAGATGGAGCCGGCAACGAAGACGATGGAGGTGGTGGTTGGTCTAGACGCGTCATCAATGATTCGCTGGTGAAGATAACCAAGGGAAGTATTAATTTTTTAATAAATTTACTAGAAAATACACACCATGTTAGTTAGTGACATGGCCCTTATAAACAGTCGAATATTTTCTATATTATTCACCTCTAATTCTTAAAAGCTTTGTAGAGATTCATTACCTATTTTCTTGACAAATCAATCCTTTCCTCCAGCACTCATGGACAGAGACATTCATTAGGAATCCATCCATGCTTCAAGGCTAAAGGGCAAAAATATTCATTACGTGCTAGTCTTTATTCCTCTACCAGTCCATGAAATCTAGAAGTAACTATATAATAAAGCTATTTGTTAGACTAGTTTGTCTATCATAATTGCTAAGTCAGGTGTAACTCCCAATTATAGTTTCTAGACTAGAACTTTTAAAGAAATTAAACATTTGCCATTCTTTATTAACATTTTGGATTAGTTTACTACAAAATTAATATGGAAAATAATTGCAAGCGCCAACCAACATTGCTACAGAATTTCTCATTGTTGAAATACTAACGTAAAAATGACATGATCTTGCAAAGAAGTCAATGCGAGAGAATCTGAAAATAAATGAAGAATAATAAAGGACATTAAATATTCATGTTGTTTGCTATCTACATCCATGGAAGAGATAATAGCAAATAATCCATTAATAATTGGAGAATTAGAGTTATAATTGCTCACATGCTTGAATATTTTTCACTCCTAAAAATTTAAGCCCTAACCAAAAAAAAAAAGATTCCAAATTAATAACTTGGTTTAGTGTAAACTCATGGCACGAAAAATTTATAGTGGCTCACATTTTTTGCCGAAGAAACCCTATTTTATGTGTGCCATTTCAAATATCAACAACTTTACACGTCCATCAATGGATAATGCCACGATAACAATTGTAAAAGAGGATTCAGTTAATAATCCTAATTTACAATTATCCAATTCAAATCTGATTTGGTATGTGAGCTCAAATTCGAAATATAATTTAACACTCATTCTAACCGCAATTTCACCCCCTTTTTTTTCTCCAAATGCTTGGGTTGGTCCGTAGCCCTTTTACTTCTAGCATATATTTTTCAATTTTTGCAGTTAGTCATAATTTATAAACCTAAAGATTTTATATTTTTTATAAAAAAAAAAAAAAAGGAAAAGCAACACGCAGAAAAGAAAACGGTACTTGAAATGAGATTCACGTCTTCACGTCCTCAAATCTTTATCGAATCCCTTTCTCTTCGGTAACCACCTCGCAACGCCGTGGCTCACGTCCTCACGTACTTGAAATGGGCGACACCCACGTCAGGAGCCTGAGTAAAGACGAAAAAGAGGAACCGCCCTTCGGAGATCGTGGCTGAGAGCGAGGAGGAGATCTCTCTCTCTCTCTCTCTCTCTCTGTGGCGGCACCAAGGCGGCGAAGAAGAGGGGGGCGACGTTCGTGATCATCAGCTTCGAAGGATTTCAACCAAGTTGGGACGGGGAGGGGAGGCGAAATGAGAGCACGGTCTCGGAGTTGGATCTCGAAGAAAGAGGAAGAAGGATATACCCGGTAGAGATCTGCTCCTGGAGACGGTTCCACAGAGAAGTGGTGGACATGGAGGCCTGCACCGGAAGTGACACCACCCACTATGGAGCGATGCGGTGGCGAAGCTCCTTGCTTCCTTCCTTTGCCTGATGTTGCTCCAAAATCTCACGCAGGTTCGGGGACAGTCGAATAGCTTCTGCATAGATAATATTGGAATGCGTAGTCGAATAGCTTCTGCACAGAAAATATTGGCATTCCTTTTTAAAAGGTCGATTGACAGGTTGACGACGAGGAGCATAACCGGGACGATGGTGATGATTGGGAATATGTGGAAGAAGATGGGCCTGCAGAGATCATCTGGCAAGGGAACAAAGGAACAATAAAGAAAACCACCAGGTTTTCCGAAGAAGGGATCGGACGTGCAAATGTTGAAAGAGGGTAACTCAGAAGATACTACCTGTTTACGTGTTGAAAACTTGGCATACATTACTTCCTACTTTTTCTTTCTCTTTGTGTTGGTTTTGGTTTGAATTTTAAATTTGAGGTTCGTAATTCACTGCCAGGATGCTGAAAAGCCGACCTTGAATCCTCTCCCTCCACTGTTCGAAGAATATTTAGAATATAAGAATTGATCGCCAATGTCAGCTCAACAGAAGTTAGAAAATTTCGCTCTCCAAGTGCCTAATTTTGGACTGAGCAGGTAGCTTATGATGATGGTCATACGTCTAGTTATATTTTTCTGGACTGATTTGTTTCGTTTGTTTAAAATGTTTTATTTTTTCCTGTCGGTTTGCTTAACAGGATGAAGCTCATAGCTCTTTCATTCTGAAAAATGGAGCTTGTTGGTTTGCTCCACGATGCCTTCATCCAGTTCATATATCCTGAGCATTTTGGAGCACCAATACTGTTTTCAGAATGATGGGCAACTGGTAAGAATAATTAGTGCAATTAAATTTCTATCATAAGATGGCTTTCATTTGCAAACATCTTTCACTAGTTTCATATGAACTACGGATGCAATTTTTTGATCACTGCCGAGACTTGGGGCTTTTTACTGGAGAAGCAAAAGAAAAACATGAAGTTATATTAATACAAAGGAAATTACATCCATATTTATACCACATTAGATATCAGTTAATATTGAAAAAAAGGAAACGGAATTGATCAGAATCAAGGAAAAACTGAATAAGTGATCCTTATGGCTCACTAGTTGCGTTGTTTGTTTCCAATGGTTGATTAACCTAATTTTATAATGTAACTTAAAGGAGGAGGGATGGAAGTTTGGTGGGAAACTGAAATCCATCATTACTGTTTTTTACCATCCCTTGGGAGTTTTAGTTATAAAATTAGATACGGTTGCCTTAGCCCCATCCATGGCATTAGTTTCAAGGAAAGTCGATACATGAGTAAGGCATTTTGCGGTGGCTAAGGACCATCTCTCCCACTAGCCAGAGATAGGGTGATATAAAGGAAGCCTTTGTGCCAAAAGTTGTTGAAGGATAAAATGTGCTGGACAAAGCTGGAGCTGTTCTTTTTTGATGCATTGGTTTGGGAAGCTAGTTATATTACTGAAGATAGAATGATGCAAATTGGGAGTGCTGTCAGTGGAATAATGATTGAAATTTGGTCTTTTTAGGATGGGGTTTGGAAGTCTTTGCGCTGAGAAGAGTGCATACTCTTGCCATTGACACAACTAGCTGTAGAGAAATTGAAGATCTATACCTCTTTTCTAGGGTCGTTAAATGGGTGTGTTGGGTCAAGTTTGGATTATAACGAAAATGGTCCGACTCATATTGATCTATTTAACTCGTTTTGGCACATTTCCATACAATATAAATTCGAAATCCTATAACTAATCCAACTCAACACACATCCGACTCATATTATTAGAACATATTAATATTTAACCTAACTTAGAAAAATCCTTACTTACCCTTTTAACCCACTTTAAGCTCTTCGCGTGTATTTATTATATGAATAAAAACTTCACATCAAATTAAAGAAATATAAAAATTAGTAAATAAAACAAAGAACGTAAAAAACCTATAAATGAGGGTCATGTCTTCTAAATCTTCCGCATGCGGAACTCCAAATAACCAATCTCTAGTGCATAATTTCACGGGAAAGAGAACTATGATATTTATTTAAAATCTGCCCTTCAATGCTAAAGGCTGACTTACGGGCAACAAAAGTGATAGAAGACAACTCAAGATACTGATGTGAATTAGCTTTCAAATAATCAAGAACATTACGATAAGTTTTTTTTTTTTTTAATATCGAGCGTATTTTCCTTCCTTCAAATACAAATCCAATTGTGACATTGTAGATTGCAAGCCATAGTGTTTACTTTCGAACACATTATACTCATCAAGATTGTCCCCAATGTTCTAAAAAATGTCCTCAATTAAAATGTTACCTCGATTGGTTGAAGTTGTAAAGCGATAATCTCTCTACATAGAGGTCACATGTTCATCAAAAACATATAGAGACTTTCTTGAATAATCTGTACAAATTTCACATGATCATCTATGTCCAACTTCAAATGGCAAAGCTCTAACAAGTGTAGCAAGACAACATCATAACCCTTCTAATATTTATCAAAAACTTCTTTCACATTCCCATAGGCATAGAATTAATAGGTATGCCCTCCCTATCTCTCTCCTTTATCAAACGAAACCAAATCAGCCATACTCAATAGAGATATAAATTCTCCATGGGATATCTAACTCCAAAGAAGAGAGTAAAAATATCATGAAAGTGTTGTAACAATAATGCAATTTCCTTAGCTATGACTCAATCTTAGGGTAACATTAAATGCACGAAGAATGGAATTTCTATATTTTCTTTCTTAGGAGCAACTAGGATGCTATACTTGTATTCAACAAATTGATGCCCTCCCTATCTCTCTCCTTTATCAAACGAAACCAAATCAGCCATACTCAATAGAGATATAAATTTTCCATGGGATATCTAACTCCAAAGAAGAGAGTAAAAATATCATGAAAGTGTTGTAACAATAATGCAATTTCCTTAGCTATGACTCAATCTTAGGGTAACATTAAATGCACGAAAAATGGAAGTTCTATATTTTCTTTCTTAGGAGCAACTAGGATGCTATACTTGTATTCAAAAAATTGTCAATAATAATTCACATTCTTGCGATATGATTAGCAATTTACATAAACAACATAAAGGCAATTAGACAACTTCTACCCTTCCTAGTTTTAGCTTTCTATAGGAGAGCTCTTTATAGAATTTTAACCCTTCAATAGCAGTTGTACACAAATTGAGCATGAACATAAGCCTTTCTTTATCTATCTTTGTGGTGTTCAAACAACTTCAGTACGAATGGCACTTTGCCAGGAATTGCTTAATAAGGGTATAAACGCGTGGTTGTATATCTCTAGCTTGCATGTAGACCAAAAATTGTCTAGGAAGCTCATTTAAAAGAGCTTGAACGACTAATACACTCTCACCTGCCATTAGTAGTTTAATTGTGTGCAAGTCATTACCAAGAAAAGACAAATGGAAGAGTAATCAAGATCTTCTATACTATTTTGATAAACTTTCACCTGACTACAAAACCATTCCTAATATCACCAAAAAAGCCTAGGGGAGGAGGGGCAGGGGGTTAAAACGAAGAAGCAACCAAATAAAGTTTTCAGATATGATATTGCATCTTTAATCCCAATTTAATCAGTTGAAACAAAATGTTGTCTATTAATTGGCTTTAACATTATATGGCGATAAAAGATAAAGTCAAACTAGGTAAACAAATGAATAAGCTTATGCAAAAGGAAACTATAAATTCAAGATCGAGTCCAACACTAACATCCTCCAACTATACCATGACAATATTACCATGAATGCTAGGTTTACAACTTCTCTCAACTTGATTTACCAATTGTATGCCTAACATGAACATCTATCTAAATTAATTAAAATGAATGGATTCATTCGAACAGAAAAATCATGAGAAAATCAACTTATGATGAACTTCTCACATTGAAACAAATTGTATAATGTCTCTAGTGGCTACACAATGTGTAGAGCTTTTTAATCTAATTTTATGGTTAGCATCAACTTTCTAATAGGACAAGAAAAAAAAAATGGATTGTTAAGTTCTCTACCTCCATTTATGTAAATTCTGCACCTCCAACTTGAACTATCAAAATTGAGACCCTCACTAATGCATCCATGGTTTCTTGTTGATCAATGAGAACTCCATCCTAAACAAGGAGGGAAAATTACTATCAGCTGCATAAAGAAACATAAAAAAAAAAACTAAGAAAGATTGAATGTTTTTTTCTACTTTACATTATTATGAGCAAAACATAGAATTTGCTATGTTATAAGAAAGCAATTGGCTTGCAATTTGAGCAACCCTATTGATCACAAGACCAAATAAAGTGGATCCTACTAAGGGAACATTGTGCTGAGAACCATATCCTAACGAGATACGTGCTAGACTCTATAAATAGTACTATGTTATTTTCTTGACATTACTTTATGCATGAAAGAGTTTGAGGCTATTGACTTTTGTTAGCAATACAAAGATTGATTATTAGTAATGAAACCATGTGAAATTAGATTTAAATCATGTGATCCCCCCTTTACATCGGATTGTATGCCTAGAAGTACGTTAGTTAGATTGTAGGTATCTATTTTTAAAATCAGATCAAATTGGCTGGTCCAACTGGTTGGACTAGTAAGGTTGAAGTCTACTCTTTTCGAAAATTCTCTGGCTGGCTATATTATGATTGAAAATGTTTCATTTGTTTCCTACCACTCAATATTAAGAAGGTGTCGCATTCATAAATTATATTTAATTATTACACAACATTGTGTAAATCATGTTGTGACCCCAAAATTGAGTCGGCTAAAATAAATGGGTATAGATCCTAAATATTATCTTTCTCAACTTTTCTAGGGTCATTGAAATGGGTATATTCCTTTTGTCTATATTTTCTTTAAACAAGAACAAAGAATTACTTATTTTTCTGTGCATATTATCTTCAAGAATCCAAACTCAGGATTAACAATTTGGATTATATACAACAAGGGATTGACTTCTTGTTCCTTATTCTTAACATAATGTTGTTCCTTGTACATCACTAGGAAGGGTAAATGATTAGACGATCACCTACAATTTTTATATGGGTACAAGAAGTTAAAAATTGACTTATTAGGTTATCGACTATATATATATATATATATATATATATATATATATATATATATATATCATATTTGTTATTGAAAATCTAAACTCATATAAGTTAAATTGAAAACTCATTTACATCTTACCCACTCCACCAAAGACTGTTGGTCCCGATGCTTTTCTTCCTATGAGTAACTCCGCGAAGACCACATTGAATGAGTAGACATCAGCTTTTTCCATTAGCTTGCCACTTGAGTAATACTAAGGATCCATGTACCTGCATTTGACAAACCATCAGTAGTACTAAACAAAAACCAGCAGTGGTACGACAAATCGAAAATGAACATACCAAAAAGTCTCCATTATGCGCATGGATTCATGTGTATCTATACCCAAAGTGAACTTGGTGAGTCCAAAGTCTGCAACTTGAAATCAAAGTGTTAGCTTTCTTAACAAAAACTTAAATTCAATAAACAACCGATTGATATTATCATGTCATCAAACCTTAGCGTTAAAATTGGAGTCCAAAAGAATATTGGAGGACTTGATGTGTTGATGATTAACTCTAGGATTGTTTGAAAGGCCAGATCAACAAAAATGAAACCTAAAAGTTATTATAGTAATGATAATTTTTTTTTTTTTTGGATAAAAATACTCACACTCTTCGTGTAAGTAAGCCAAGTCTCATACGAAACCTAAAGCCACCTTCATCCTCTTAGGCCAAGGCATGATTGGGTAATTAGTACCTGCAATGATATCTGAGGTAGTTATAATCAATCGGATTTTGAGCTCTAAAATAACTAAGCATAAATGATAGATATTGACCGTGCAAATTAGAGTCCAATGTGCTGTTTGAGATAAACTCATATACTAGAATTCTGAGAGTGTCAGAAATGCAATATCCAACCAAAGAGATGAGGTGACAATGGTGGATACGGCTGATGATATTGACCTTCACTCGAAACTCCTTCTCCCCTTGTTGACTTTCAGCTCTTAGTTGCTTGATGGCAACTAATTCCTTACTCGAGAGTACTTCATTATGAACAAGGCTAAAACCGCCTTTGCGGAGTAGATTAGAATTAGAGAAATCATCCGTAGCCATTTTTATGCGGATTACCTAAGGTGATGGAAAGGTCAGACGTTGGAACCTCTTCTTATGAGCTTAATGATAATGAAAAGCGTAGTTAGAAGAATTGATGTTATAGATCTTGGTATTATGAACATGTAACTATTGTCATCCAAATGTAGAGCAAGTTCTGATTGAGGATTCAAATCACATACAATGAAAAGGACCAATAGTTACATGTTCTACATTTGGATCACAATACTTTGTCCTTTTCATTGTATGCGACTTTAATCCTTAATCAGAATTTGCTCTACATTTGGATCACAATAATTAAATGTTCATAATACCAAGATCTCTAAAACCAATTCTTCTAACTATGCTTTTCATTATCATTAAGCTCATAAGATGAGGTCCCAATGTCTGACCTCTTCCATCGCCTTAGGTGTTCCACATAAGACCTTTACGTACGAGGAGCTGAAAATGACAATGAATGATTTTTTTGATTCCAGTCTACTAAATGAAGGTGATTTTGGGCTCATTTATAAGAGAGTACTCTCGAGTGAGGAATTAGTTGCCATCAAGCAACTAAAAGCTATAAGTCGACAAGGGAAGATGGTGTTTTGAGTGGAAGTCAATATCATCAACCATATCCACCACCCTCGCCTCATCTTTTTGGTTGGATATTGCATTTCTAACACTCTCAAAAATCATAGTTTATGAATTCATCCCAAACAACACACTATACTCTCATTTGCACGGTTAGTATCTATCATGTATGCTTAGTTATTTCAAAGCTCAAAATCCGATTGATTATAACTACCCCAAATGTTATTTCAAGTATTGATTGCCCTATCACGCCTTGGCCTAAGAGGATGAAGGTGGTTTTAGGTTTCATACAAGATTTGGCTTACCTACATGAAGAGTGTGAGTATTTTTTTCAAAAAAAAAAAAAAAAAAAAACTTATCATTACTATAATAATTTTCGGGTTTCATTTTTATTGGTTTGACCTTTCAAGTAATCCCAGAGTTATTCATCACTACATCAAGTCCTACAATATTTCTTTGGACTTTGATTTTGACACTAAGGTGCAAAGACATGATAATATCAATAAGTTGTTTATCGAATTCAACTTATTGTTATGAAAGCTAACATTTTGATCTAGGTCGTAGGCTTTCTACTTGCCAAGTTCATTTTTGGTACGAATATGCATGTATCCGTGTGCATAATGGGGAATTTCGGGTAAGTTCATTTTTGGTTTATCGTACCACTAATGGTTTTTGTCTAATACAACTAATTGTTTGTCTAATATAGGTATATCGATCCTTAGTATTACTTGAGTGGCAAGCTAACGGAAAAGGCCAATGTATACTCATAGTATGCTTGTCGCATGAATTATTTACTAGTATGAATATTGCAGAGAATAGAGGGTTATATTTAGCCCATCATGGCCAAGTGTGACATAATGAGTTTTATTATTAGTGGGCTGCCCATGTTGGGCTAACCCAGTCCATAACTCAAAAGAGCCCATAGCCCTCAATTTAAAGAAAGTAACCGCCCAAGCAGTTATTTTGAGGGTTACTTCTTAAAAAGAGAAAAGAACATGTTTTCTTTTTCCTCTAATTGTGTCACGTCTCGATCCTCGAGCGCGCACCCATCCCTCACCCGGTCGATTAAATAGCGACGTCCCAAGAAGGTCGTTGACTCATTCTTTATATACACATGTGGAAGCTTAATTAAAATCCCCAGACAATAAAACAAAGCAATAGAAATGTAAGACTCCAAATTTTCACTTTTAAAAACAACCACACTTATATACATTGCAAATCATAGTGCATATATATACAAGGTGATCTATTAAATCAGGTCTTAGACAGCCAGTTCACAAAATAAAGTCTACCATAAAGGAATCGACTTCCATCAAAAGAGGATTGTCCTATGACTAATTATTTAGATAGGATCGCTGATTTTTTAGGCTTTGCCTTCTACACTTCGGGCCTTTGGTCCTTCACCAATGCCATCTAGGGACCTGAAAATGATGTCCCACAATCGGGATGAGACTACATTTCAGCAAGTTCTACTCCCTAAGACTCGATTAGGAGGAAAATATACCTTAGGCTACCTAAGCACAATACAGATCAGATGACATACATTGGCCTCAGTTCCATTATGCAAATCAACGTTATTTACAGATGCCTCATATCACAACAATCAATCAATTCATAACATCAAATCAAATTATTGATCAATCGACCTAGTCGATTATATGTCATCACGACCCATTCTTGGTCGGTTCATCTCATACTATCTATTAAGTCCACTCATAACAGGACTGCTCTCTATTGAGCTGATAAATAGATAGTATAGCTCACTTCTGAGATGATCAAGTATACCGCTCTTTGCTAAGCTGACATATCACCCGTAGGCCAAATAGTATACCATCCCAGTTCATTCAATATTTTTATCATTCTCGATAAAATAGCCGTGTGTGGGTACACGATTGGTTTTAGCCAAAATATCATAATTTTCCTTTCCATAACCCCACCATTTTCTGTAATCCACCAAAACATTTTTGGCGCTGTCAACTAATGCCCGGTTATTTTTCCATTAATAACCAAAATTAATTAATTTATGAATAAATCTTAAAATCACATTTAATTCAATTTAGCACAACAATGCTCAGATAAATAAACAGATCACATCATCACGATCAAAGATAAAATTCCAGTTGTTGGCTATTCCAATCTAATTTTCAAAAATAATTAAATAATTAAATAATTATTAAAATTATTAAATAAATGCAATAAATCCAATTTATGCTAGTAATGCTTAATTGGACGCTGGAACGGACCCATAAAATTTCCAAGATTCGTTAAATAAATAATAGAGCGCGTCTACTTGCTAACTACCCTAACCATTTGTCTAACATGCATTGGTAAATATTTTATTTAATTACTCTAATCTAATCTATCTACATAATCACACTTAATTAAATCTAATCAATCACTAAGTATCATTAACCAACTAAGTGAGGATTAACGAGCAAAACTCACCCAATTAACGCGCGGTTTGGTTCAAAACGACGGGAATGTCAAGAGGCTCAACTTTCCTCAAGGAGGGCCAAGCAACCGAGACTCAGAATCACCTCAAAACAGGCCTAAAGGCTTGCTGGAAACCCACAAAAACAGCTTTTGTTTGCTACTGCAAAACAAGGAAAAAAGCTAAACAAGGTAAGTAAGATCAGTGAAGGCAACAGCAAGGTCAAACGGCCAACGACACGGACTCACGGTGGCCTGATGAGCTCACGATGGCCGGTAGGGCTACGAACAACTCGCTAGACTTGCGGACAGAAGGCTGGGATAGTGAGGGCGCGACAAGGGCGATGACACTCGAGTAAGGGCTTGTGCGGGTAGAAACGACAATAGCATGCGGCAGCGATGGCTCCAGGCTGTCCGGTGGCTTCCCTGGCTTCTTGTTGGCTACTAGTGTGCAAAATGGAGAGGAGGGGGAGCAAGAAAGGTGGCCGGCTGACTTGGAGAGGAAGGGAGAGGGAGATGGGTTCCCTTGGCCAAATTTTCCACAAGCTTGTCTCCCTTGAACTTGTCCACCAAGCTGGGATTACTTGTCTACATTTCAGCCACCAAAACACTTCACTTTGCAACCTTGAAGTGGTCCAAAATGGTGGTGGATGGTGGAGTTACGAATTCGCAACATTTTGGCTTCAATTGAACTTAATTCCTTTACAATGCAATCCCATTTGGCCCTTGCAAATTCAATTGACAGCTCAATTATGAAATTGATAATTTTCCTCACCAATTGATCCATCTTGCATCCCAATTTCGCGACCAAAAATAGTCATATGCTAACTTTTTCCCAACAATTCTCATGTTGCAAAAAAATATTCTGAGACCACGTTGACGCTCCTAGAATTTATTGTGACATGACAGAATCTTCAATTTCTAAAATCGGACTCAAATTCGCTATTAATTTTCATTTGGCGCGTTTTTAGCGTAACCTAGGCTACCGAATAGCTTTTAGAGATTTTTAGTACAAATGACCCATGGTCGATTTTCTTTGAGTCACAATGAACCCACTCGACACATTGGAGATTCTCATTTATTGTGAAAATCTCAACGATTCAAATATGAACACAAGGTACCAAAACGATAAAAAAAATCAAACTAGTGCCGGTCAACAAGAATTTTCCAATTTAGTGAAGTCACCCACAATCAACCACACATCTCTGTTAAACCGATCTATCTCTGATCTCAATTTGATTTTTAACTGTGCCGTAATGGCCTCTAAAAATGAGCACGATCGAGTAGCCGATTCCTAGTTGAATTCTCAAGTCTATTACCTTAAAATTCTTTAATGGCTTTTTTGGATAGTCTAGTTATCGCGAGAGTGATTAGCTCTGAGAACAACCCTTTAGGCGCGTCAATGAAATACTCGATTTATTCAATAAAAAACAGGATTGAAAATCTAGAATGTCACAAAGTGTGTATAAGTATAGGATTGTTTATCCTAAAGGACAAAAAGAAGAACGAAAAGGCTCTTCTTGTGAAGAAAATTATTTCCACTTGACTTCTCTCATGATGATGCAATAAGTGCATTTAATTCATGGAAAATAAGATATGTTCCGTTGCATGATGTACTTTTCAATCGGTGATACAAAGTATTTCTGGTCCTTTTTTGTATGTGGTTTGATGTTACTAGATAGTTCGAGTTTAGAATTTTGAAATTAGTTTTCATCAAAAACAAACAACCCATCGTCAAACTTCTTGAAGAACAGAGTGTGGCCTTTAACTTGATAGTAGATGTCACTCGTCTTCTCATTTGAGGGTCTGAGATGAGGCTGGAATATGAAATCTCGAAATATAGTCCTCGTAGTCATACAAAACCCATAAATTAATCTCCATAGTTCATCATTCAGCCCCACCACTAAAATAAAACGTGCAAAACAAGGAATAGAAAGTAAGGGAAAGACCTAGATAGCAATTTTAACTGTGGGGAGCTTCAGGCGAAAAAAGCCAACTTCTCCAAAAAATTAATGGCAATTATATCTACCTACGTAGATTTATATTGAAACATAGGATTCATACGAATCAATAGCTCCCTCAAAAGCTTGTTACTAATTTTTCGAACCAAATGACCTTTTTCAACCACAAAGATAAAAGAATCAAACAAACTTTTTTGAGCAAAAAAAACAAAAGTCCAGAGCACCATTAAACAAAACCACCTCATCCACTACCACCGCCACTAGATCGTTTTATCCCCGCCATTCCTCTCGATAGACGACCAATATCCCGCCATTCCTACTCAACAGGGGACCAATACTAGGGTAGCCACCATTTGGGGGGCCAATTGGGATTCACATTTCCCCCAAATGAGGGATTGATGTGGGGATAGAGTTCATCAACCTAGTTTTGCGGCCATTTCCATATATGCAATCTTCTACCACTGAAGGACGAGAAGCCAAAGTTTTACGGGTAACAAAGTGGAATTCCATGAGTGTTATATTTAATCAATAACTTGTTTTAATACTAATCTAGAATCTAAGTAATCACTATAAAAATTTTAGGAGATAAATCTTCCTATGTCTAGAATTGTTCTTTAGTATTCATCTTCTCCTAAGGACTCAATTCTAGAAATCCCATGCGCATTTTATTCTTTACGGCAAAGGTCAAGAATCTCATTAGAATTGTTATTATATTAAAGGAGAAAAATGCTAATATAAATAGTGAGACAAATAGGTTTCAAGTTAATTAAAACCCTAAATTTGCTACTTAGAATTCTATAAGTCTAATTGGACAGTGACTGATCCTTTAAAATGCTTTCAGCTTCTGAAGTCCTACTCACTTGATACCTCAAAAACGTTCCCTCCATAGGCATATAAATAATTAAAACACATTACATCCTTTTGGATCCTAACAGCTATTTTTTATTGAGTAACTAATATATTGTTGAAAAATTTAGGAGACTGCCATTTAGAATGGATGTGTAGCTCAAGCACTATTACATATTAGTGTCAGTAGTACTCATCCTGATATAATTCTTGTAAAATATAATGTTGAGCTCATATTCTTGAAATTTGTCATCCTAAATTGGTATATCTTAAGATGTATATTTAGAAATCAACATAAGTTGTCCTCAAGTTTGTCCTTTTCATCGTATGTGAAAAGGACATGTATATTTGAAAGATAAACCACTTGTACTCATGTGGTTTGGCAATTGAATTGGCAAGAAGAGAGGAGAAAATTGTTGATATAAATAGAGCCCAATTCATCATCTAACTTCAGATCTAGATTTTCCATATCCATAATGATTTTATCAAATTCATCTAGATATTCTAGGATAGGAGTACCTTTTTGCATCTTTAGCATGTAAAGATGCTGCTTCACGAATAATCTTGTCATAAGATATTTCTTCATATAGAAGCTCTCAAGCTTATGCCACAATCCTGAAACTGTTCCTTCACCTGCAACTTTGCAAAGCACCTTATTGGATAACAACAATTGGATGGTGCTATGTGCCTTTTCTTCCATCTTTTTTATGTCAATCGTAGTCATATCGTCAAGATAATTTACATCCAAAAGTCTAACCGAACCTTCCTAACACGGGAACACCTTCATCTTGATCCTCCATAGCCCAAAATTGTTTTGGCCATTGAAAAGTGCCACTTCGAATTTAATAGATGCCATCTCGAACAAAAAGACCTAAATTCCTTTGCTCTAATAGCAATTTGTTGCGGAAAAATGTCAATCAAAGATGCACCAATCTAAGATCAAGTAGTAAAGAATGAAAGAATGAAAGAATCAAAATTACACAAGAAGCAAGATTTACTTCAAAAATCCAAAATAGGAAGAACCACGAGGAGAGAGAGCAGTTTTACTATCTTCAACAAACAACACGAGAGTACAATCCAAAAAGCTCTAAAACCACTAGATGAGCCACAAAATCTAAATATCCAACAAGAAGATAAGAAAAAATAAAACGAGAAATGATATAGAGGCTAGGGTTAGAGGTGTGTATTAAACACATTTCTTTTATAATCTCCCTTTAGAAATCCCTAAAATAAAGGTACATGATCTAAAATACCCCTATCTCTTAATTTGAAAGCCAAAACTCAACAAATTTCAACCTTGACATCAAATCTACGAAAGAACATTATGCCAAATACCACAAGACCTCTCTCCCTCAACACCAAAAGTAACCATATACAAGACCACCCCTAAAACAGTGGAATCAATGATGCACATCCTTAAGCCTACTAAGCATACTCAGTGTAAGAAACAATGAATGAAATATCACCAACTCCATCTAAGCAAGTCAAATGGCAAAAATGACAATCAAGTCCAAGCAATGCTTGACTTGATCTAAGGAATTGGTTTGGTCAACATATTTGTCGGATTATCTGCCATAGATACTCAAATATCTCCTCTAACCCTAACACACACAATTATCCTCACAAAGGAGCATTTACTAGGCGCTAAGGGTGATGAGCTGTTTTATTGAGTCGGCGATACATAAGGTAATAAAAGAGAAGCATTTGTGCTTAGATCATCAATTTTCCACATCAGGAACAATGGACTCCAAAATAACATTAATCTTTTTACTCAATTATATGTGTTCTTACTATAATTATGGAGATCGTGGGATTGCGCTTTCGCACCTAACAATTTTATCTAGAATGGGTGGGTGGGTTAGGGTTTTGGGCAAGTGGCTTTTCATCATGGGTGGATTTGGAATGGTGGGAGAGGGTAAAATTGGGAGAATGGCCAATTCATAAATAGGACCATAGGTTAGATGCAACTTGGGGCATTAATTGTAGGTTTCTAAAACTCAATGTGCAAATTGGTATATAGTTAAAATGCAAGGATGCTGTGTAACATTTTCCCTAAGAGAAAAATCAACTTGAGATAATAAGACTTGAACATCTCAATGCTTACATTTGACATCACATATAAGATTGATCACGAAAGAGTATGTACTTGTATTATAGGAACATGACCCTCTCTAACTTATTCCGATGTCCACCTTCTTCAAGGCACTTTCGCCCCCATTAAGTCCTAAATTGAACCTTTCATAATTAAGTTGGCTTTTTGTGTTGATGACTCAAAATTCTTAACATGCCATAGATAAGATATCGACTACATTTGGTTGTGGTTATTATTTGTGTATACGTTTTTAACGATGACATTTATCAAGCAACCTAGATACATAAATAATTTCTTGGCAAAAAAAAAAAAATTAGATACCTCAATTTCATATATTCATTTAAATATGCATTTTTTTGGTGCGGAATTTAAATATGCATTTCATTTAGGAAAGAAAGTTGCATAAATTTCAAGAAGGGCATAATGGAATAGGGAGCTGACACAATGAATCCTTATCAATAGACCTCGCCGGGGGAAAAAAAAAAGATTAATGCTTTTGCCTCATGGACAAAATGAGGCTGGAAATCCGAACATAGAATGAAAGAAAACTCAGTGTCAAACGTGGCTCAACAATTAGTGAACCTAACTCTAAACATCGATTAAATGAACCCGGCTTTATGACTTCTTTCCAGCAAATTGTCGAACATGTGGCGTACAGTTTAGAATGTAGGCTCCCGATTGGGATATAGTGCAATTTTCAGCCTAAACATGGCATATTGATATCTTACTTGATATGATTTATCATGAAAAAAAATTCTCGGTTTGCTTTGTTTTACTCACAAATCTACCAATTAACCTCGGAATTCAGATTATCAACAAAAACAGGGCAAAACATGGTATGCAGGAGAGAAAATTACCTGGCCAGGAAAGTAGAGCTTCGATTGGCGACGGTGGGGATGGCGATGTCAGAAATGGTTGACAATCAGAATATAGCTCTGGCTTTGTGTGATTGGTTCGCAATTGTTTATATCCTAGACTGAATCTTCTTTTTTTTTTTTCAATAGCCCCCAAAAATCGAGAGACATATATCAGAGATTGATCGACCGGAAGCTTGAGGTCACCAAAACAAGAAATTTCTCCGGCTACGTATATGTCTCTTCTTCTCAGTTGAGTGTGTATCTTCATTGAATCTATCTCTCAGCCGATCAATCTCTGATATATGTCTCTCGATTTTTGGGGGCTATTGAAAAAAAAAAATATATTCGGTCTAGGATATAGATAGTTGCGAACCAATCACACAAAGCTAGAGCTATATTCTGATTGTCAACCATTTCTGACATCGCCATCCCCACCGTTGCCAATCGAAGCTCTACTTTCCTGGCCAGGTAATTTTCTCTTCTACATACCCTGTTTTGCCCTGTTTTTGTTGATAATCTGAATTCCGAGCTTAATCGGTAGATCTGTGAGTAAAACAAAGCAAACCGAGATTTTTTTTCATAATAAATCATGTCAAGTAAGATATCAATATGCCATGTTTAGGCTAAAAGTTTCACTAAATCCCAATCGGGAGCCTAAATTCTAAACTGTATGTCACATGTTCGACAATTTGCTAGAAAGAAGTGATAAAGCCGGGTTCATCTAATCGATGTTTAGAGTTAGGTTCATTGATTGTTGAGCAACGTCTGACACCGAGTTTTCTTTCATTCTATCTTCGAATTTCCAGCACCATTTTGTCCATGAGGCAGAAGCATTAATCTTTTTTTTTTCTCTCTCTCTCCCTCCCTGGCGAGGTCTACATAAAAGGATTCATTGTGTCAGCTCCCTATTCCCTCTTTTGGTTATGTATGTGTGTTAGTTTACATTTGTGCTGGCTGTTGATTAAGAAATGTCGTGTGATGACGAGTGGCGGTCGGCAATGATTCTCGATGGATGGCATCAATGATCGGAATAATTGCCCGGTGGTCCATAGTGATTGGTGGCCAGAGAAATGTTGACGGCTGGAAATTGTGGCCAACAGTAGTGGAGAGGGAAGAAAACCAGCAAACTGAGACTCTCAAGGACTGTGATATTTTGATTTCAGATTGCAAGTTGTGATTAAAGACCATCTCGTCAAGCCATTTAGACTTCTAATATAGACTCTGGAAGTAGCAAATACTAGCATAAATGCACATCTTGTTTGCCTTTTCTCACATGATATGCTTAATCCCATATTGTATCATATATTGACAATACAAATGTAGGAATGGGCAAAGCGTTCCTTGTGAATTTATAAAGACATACTGTCAAGAAACCAACAACTTGCAACTATCAAGGACTTGGACACATTGTGGCCGGTGACCATTAGGACCATCCACACTACAATGTAGCGGACTTCTATATTGGTTAGTTCAAGTTTGTCAACGAAACTTGTCTTGAGTGAAGGGGATGTCTGCATGTTTGAGCTCACCGATAGGGATGATGTTTAGGTTGAACTAGGATGAAACATTGGAAGTCACTTTAGGCCATATACTAGTTGAAAGCAATTTGTGCCACTATTCTCTTATGACAAAACCGGATAAAAGTGCATTTATATTTGTAATCGTGCTCTTTTCTGAGCTAGTTATATCTTAGCATTTCTAGGCCTGGCCACTCCCATACAATGGATGTTTGTGAAAGAGTCTTGCACACATTTTCTATTTTAGGCATCTCTTGAGCTTGTCACGCTTTTATCATTGCCTTCTTTTGGAAAGGATCGCTGGTTCAGCACTCACCCCGGTTCTAGGTTACTAAACCTGGTCTTGTATTACAAAAGAATGTCAAAAGTGACGTGCTTTAATTCTAGAAGGGATGGGGAAATTTATGCAGCATACCATCACTCATGGTCACCTGATAGTTTTCAAATATGAGAGAGACTCACTCTATACTCATGTAAATATATTTGATAAAAGTGCTTATATAGATACATTATCCCTCAAGCAGTGATGAAATTTAAAATCCAGAGAGTAAATTCCATCTTCATCTTGCCCTATAGTCCATTGTTTTCCCAAATTGATTTGGTTATTCATTGGGATCACATGAGATGTTATTTTCCTTTAAGTGTTAATGGCTAAATGTGTAAATTTATGTTTTTAAAATTTCATTTTTTTTAATTCATGGATTCATAAGATTACCAATTCTAAAATAAAAGATTGTATTTTTCTTTTATACTAATTAGGTGTAAAGAGAATCACTATTATTCATAGACTAAGAGGATGTGGTGGAGAGGATCAGTGTGAGCAACTCTTGAAGTGTTCCCATTAGAGTTGAAAAATAGTGTGCAATATCGTAGCGTCTATGAGCATTGTGCTGTGACATTTTGACTACAAATTGCAAGTTGGGGTTGAACGCTTCTTTTACCCAGTGAAGACTGTTGAATGAAACTCCTGAAACTAGTAGATATAAGCATATATTTACATTTTGTTTGCCTTTTCTCTTTATTGTTTGTTTGTATTCATTCTTTTCCTCGTCATATATTGGTTAGCAAATATCTACATGTGTGAGAGTGTTCCTTGTGAATTCATAAAGAGATACAATTAGAAAAACTAGCAAATTGTGACTTAGGTATCTAAACAATTCATGGCCGGTGCAGCTCTTGACATTTGTTATCCAGCAAACATCTTTGGTGGTTGGCCCACGTTTACAAGAGAAACTTGTCTGAACGAAGGTGTTGCCGCGTGTTTGAGCTCATTGACAGGGACAATTTTATGGTCAAAGTCTCCATCTAGATACTGTTAGTAAGAAACTCACTTAGGTCGACTGATATGAGCATCGAACGCGTCATTTGAGGCCATATATTACTAAAGCAATTCATGCCTCCTTTAATCAATGCAGATGAATCAGTTGAAGGTGCACTTACTTTTGGATTTGCTTCTCCATTATCGAAACACGATCAATATTTGCAGACATGGAAAAAACCGTCCCATCCCAGTAGAAAATTTACCCGACCTGATTCAAAATCGAATGCCCTAAGAATTCCTTTTAACGAAATCCAAATAAAGTTCCACAAATCATTGGAAAAAAGTGACTAGCTTTCAATAAATTCATTAGTTTAATTTTCTCAGACATTTTTTTTTCTAATATATTTACTAAAAGTAAAACCCTGATTCTTCAATTTACTTCAATTTGAACTGGTTTTTGACTGCATTGTCCTTTTGATCCAATTCGATAAAGGGGTTCCAACCAAACCGTACATGCAAAACATATAGCTAACCAAGCTGATCGAGGGGTTGTGGCCAATGGCACGGTGACTTGATCCCACGGGCTTTGATGATTATTTTCACAAAGCCCGATCTGGAGGTGGCGGACAGGGGTGGGCTAGTGGTGGGATCTCAATGGAGAGAGTCGTAAGGAAAAAAAAAATGTAAGGCGGTGGGGAACTAATAAGATATGTTGAAGTCCAAGATAAATTAGACACGTATCAATATTTGATGGGAGAGATAGCAAATGGGTACATCAATTGGTATAGTAGATTTTTGCGCATCTAATTCAGCTTTCAAAAAATGTAAGATAGACTTCAATGTATTGGCTTGCAGATGATATAGTATAGGATATTACAAGCCATACCTTGTCTTCGTAAGAATAAAAAATGACATCAATCCTATATCATAAATGAATACAAGTACATATATATAGGTCAAGAGTGATTTAGCAAAGTAACATAATTTCATGAGCAGCATGGACATACTAGTGACAACCTCTAACGGCTGTTGCCATAATCTCTGTCTCCACTGGCCGCACTAGCAAATATGATACCCGCCGTTGTTGCGTCAAAAGATCTCACGTCGGACACTTGGTTCCCTTCTTCTTGCTATCTCCAATGCAAGAGCATCCCATTATTTTTTTAGTTCACAACTTGCAAGTTGCCACCGTCGCCCAAATACCACTCCAGAATTATATGTTTTCTTACATCGCTTTTTTTCCTTCATAATTAAGGATTCTTACTTAGTGGGAGTACGAGACGAGTAAACCAAGTAAAACTTTTCAATTTCAATTTTTTCAAGAAAGCCGGTTAATTTCTTGAAATCAAGTGTGGTGGAGCAGCCACGTTTGTTTTTAAAAACTAACAGTTTGTTACCTCATCATTTTCCTTATAAGAAGGACAAATACATACATATATTATTTGAAAATATCAGCATCAGTATCAAAAGAAATATTGACGACATATGGCGTGTGGTGAGGCGATCTGAACTTTTGATAAATGGACTGCATTGAGATCGCTTGGTGGTACTTTACTTGCATAAAAAGTGTGTTGAGCGGGATTTGGATGGAGGTGATTTTCAAAATTTGAGTGCGGTGGAAAGTAATTGCTTTAAAAGGAAAATCTAAATTGACTAGAAATGTGTGGAATTAAATTACATGATAACGGAAGTACAGAGAAATATAAATGGGCAAGGAATTGAAAAATGTAAGGAAAGTATAAAATAGAAAGCTCTTACAAAGTGTGTTCCCACGTGTGTTTTCTCTACTTCAAGTCTTGGGGTTTTTCTATGCTATTCTCACCTAATTCTCTAATAAAAAGAAAAAAAATTCTCTAATTTTAGGTATAATTTCAATTCTATCTTGAATTGATTTTTTCTATCTAAAAAAAATTTCCAAAATTTCACTATAGTCCCAAATAATGCCCACAAATTTAAAAAACCTCCACTAGTTTCTTCAAAATTATTAATAGCATGACCAGTTAGAGGTTTATTATCTGGTGTCTTGATCAATACCCCACCCCATATTCATATAGAACAAAAGTAGCCTCTTAATATCGGTAATCTTGAAGAAACTAATGAAAGCATGAGCATATTTGAGACTAGTATAAAAGTTGGGAAATTTTTTTAATAAGAAAAGTCGTAATTGGAATTAAATCTAAAGTTGAGGGAGAAAGGATTGCACTAGCATGACTACATTGCTGCTTCCTATGAGTAATTGTGCAATTTGGGCCATCCATTTTGTTTTTGTATGGGCAACTGGATGTGAATTTGCTATGGAAAACCATCAAGAGCTCACAACTAGATGTAAATTTCTATTCACTTTCTCTCTAGATTAATTGTCACTGAGAATCATCTCCATCATTAGAAGTTGTGGCTCTGTTTCTGAATATAGCTACCGAAGATTCGAAGTTGTAGATGTCATTGTTTTTCTTGTTGATTTGAGTCTATGTCATCGTTTCAAATAATTTTAATTGCCTTCCAACCACCACCGTTTCCCCATTTTCCAAAGCTGTGCCTTCAAAGTTCTCTTCTCCTCTATTTCACGACCAAGAGATTCGCAAAAACTATTTCGTGTTCGATCCTTCACTAACGCTTCCGACCCTCGTTGGCGACATTTTAGGATATCCACGCTCTGATTTTCCTACTGACCGGAGTTAGAAGTCTTGCTTTGTAAAGTTAAGAACTACATGGCTTGTTCTCAATCTCTTTTTGATTGAAAAGCAAAGTCGGCGTTGTGAGTATTATTCATATGGAAATCTACTATCATTAAGACTAAGCTAATAATTTAAGTTCACTCTAATATCATTGTGATAGTTTGAAATGAATTGTTGCTTTAAAACTTGCTTGTAGACTCAACGACCGAACCCCACACAACGTGTTTAATGAAATGCAAAAATGAGGTTTGTATCAACTTGTCTCCAATTTTTTATTACCTTGAGTGTGTTTCCGCATGTATTATCTCTATTGTTCCTATTTGCTCCGAGTCTTTATATTTTTTGTGTGATTATCCCTGATAATGTCATTGAGTGCCTAAATTTGCCTTGTCAGTTCTTTGCATCCTACCTATGTTCTGTAATACTGAGGCATCAGGGAGATGGTTGTCTTGTGGAGGTTGAAGATGGATGGTGGCTGAGTAAGAGGCACTTAATCTCGGGGAAGTCGATGGTTAGTTGAATATTAATTTTTCTGGCTTTTGCTTAGAATTTATGAATGAATTTGATATGGGAACGATGAAAAGTTGAAGACAAACAGAAGGCGTCCAGAGGAAAGAAATGAAAATAAGAAAGAGATGTAAAACGAATAATAAAAGAGAGGGAAAGTGATAAAAAGATGTGTTTAGTAAAGATAATATAAAATGGGCTTAGTGTAGGCTTGAGCCCATTTAATATTTGTTTCTTGTGCTTGTGAAGTTCACATCTTATTCTACACGTGGAGGCCCAAAATCCTTACCTGCGTCCTTGTGAGTTCCATGTTTGACCACACCCACGGACCGGGCCCAAGGGCCCAATCCGTGTCCCCTTTTATCAGATAAAATAAAATAATAAAATAGCAAAAACAGAAATAAGGAGAAATTATAATTTGATCATGTCACCAGCGTTTGGGCATAGTAGGAGCAATAATAACAAATAACAAAATAAAAAAAAGGTCAAAAATCAAAAGAAAAAAAAAAAGGAAAGATAGTTGGAAAAATAGGTCTTGATTAGATTGTTCGATATTAGTATTAGATTTAGTTTATATTCATTTAATTCATATACATAAGGTTTAGGAAAGTTCATGTTTTTTTTTCCTCTAAGTTTTAGTTTAGGTTTATGAAAATTCGTAAAAATAGAGAGTGGGTTTAGAGATAATCATAAAGTTGGACTGACAATTCCACTTGGGTTCTCTAAACCTTACCTCTCACGACGTGTGACATTAGAGTGTACGTATTAAATTCAATTAATCCTAAAAGATTTTTATGTGAATGAGCTATTACTAGCCTATTAGGGCTGACTAGGAGCCAAGTGAGATACGAGTAAATATCGCACTTACTATGCAATTAAAGATCTAAGGATGGGACTTGATTATGCTAATTGCCTAACTAGTGTCAGTTCAATACCCTAACTTGATTGATTTATTTACCTAAGATATTTAGGCAATCTTTAACTATGTTATTTTTCCTATGCCTCAAATGATGTCCATTCATGAGTGCATAATCAAAGAAAAATAAATAATCACAATCAATACCATAAAGGAAAAGTGCAAGAATGGCTAAAAAAATGTTAAGTGTAAGAAAGTAAATTCAATAAAGTGTCAAACGAACTATAAGCTAAATTCAATCCTTCATCAATATTCTACCGAAAATATTACAAGTGAAATCAAATTAGGTCCCAGCTTGAAGTTATGGGCTTAGAAACTCCGGCCCAAAACCAAAAGTGCACAAGCCAAGGCCCGAAATGACAGATGCTGTTGTGAATGTAGGGCACACTGATTTGGATTTCTATGGAGCTTTTTTTTTTTTTTTTTTTTTTTGAACAGAAACCCTCATCACATTAAGATGAATAGCACATACAACCCACGGCTAGAGCGTCCGCGCATAGCAAGTTCAAGAGAGCAGGGGGGGATTGCGGGCCCAATTACAAGACAAAGAGTTACGATTATGGGCCTTGCAAGCCCAGTCAGTGACAGAATTCGCTTCTCTTCGGCAGAACCCTAGAGAGAGATTGGGAAATAGGGTTAGGAGGAAAGCAGCTTCAGCAAAAAGAGAGCGATCCGACCATGGCGGCTGTGAGTGACTGATCAAGGTTTCGACCAGAGAGAGATTGTCAGATTCAACCACGATTTTTGCAGTCTGAAGGCCTTGATGCAGAAGATGGCGAAGCGAGAAAGATAAAGCTTGGATCTCAACCTGAAGAGCAGAGGCTGCCACAACTCCTAAGGAAAACCCATCGGTAAGTCGGCCTTGATGGTCCCTACAAATACAAGCTATCGTTCCGTTGTTACTGCCTTGATGATAAGAGCCATCGGCGTTAGCTTTCAAAACCCCGAGATATGGAGGACGCCATAGGTGGGATCTATTTGTGACCGATCTGTTCTGATGCAGGTTCGAGGGGGAAGAAAGCCGATCTGCTTGGGCGCCAGTCAGTGCTGTTTCTACAACCTGATCTGGATTAGGATTAGTACCTCGGAAGACGAAAGCATTCCGAGCCCGCCAGATCTACCACAGAATATGAGAGATTAAGGCCAGCCGAGGTAATCGATGCCCTGTCTCGATCGTAGAGGTGATCCATGAATCCAGACGATGGATGTTGATGGGATCGATTGAAATCCGAATGCGGGGATGCGTCCAAACTTTTTGAGTCCATGAGCAAAGTAAGAGTAAGTGCTCTAAAGTTTTTGGAGTCTTTTTTTTACATAAAGTACAGCAAGGACTGTCTAATATGTGTCTTCGATGCAGATTCTCTCTCGTCGCCAAGGCATTGTTGCAGATGGACTAAAGGAAGGCTCGGATTTTGGGAGCAGCAGGCATTTTCCATATAGAACGCCATAACCAGGTAGGAATTTGGTGTGAAGATGATGCATTTAAGGTTGAGATATCTGATTGTGAGTGAGTAAGTGCATGATATGCAGACTTGACTGTAAATGTGCCGTTCTTGGTTGCTGTCCAGATAAGTGCATCTGTGGTATAATTTGGTCTAAGTTGGATGCTTGTGATCTGTTGAATGATTGGCATATCGAAAAACCTGGATAGTAAATCAACTCTCCATGAACTGGTAGCAGGGTTAATAAGATCAGCTACTAGTGTAGGTTCTTCAGGGGCTTTAGGTCCAGCTAGAACACCCATAGGAAGCCATCTGTCTTCTCTTATCTTGATGCTTTTTCCATCTCCTACTGACCAACTAACGTGTGGTTCAATTGAGTTTCTTCCGCAAAGCAAGCTTTGCCAGCCCCATGATGGGCGAGAGCCTTTGTTGGCTTGTAAAAATGTAGAATAATGGAAATAAAGGCCCTTAAAAAGCTTACTCCACAAAGATAATGGCTGATTCAGTAGGCGTCATGCTTGCTTACCGAGCATGGCATGATTAAAACTCACTAAATTCCTGAATCCCAATCCACCATGATCTTTTCGGTTCTGTAGAGTTCTTCAGCTCTGCCAATGTACACCAGATCTGCTTGTATCGTTGTTCCACAAGAATTTGGCCATTATGTTTTCAATAACTTTACATAAAGAGATAGGGATTTTAAATACAGACATTGCATACTGAGGGATAGATTGAATAACTGCCTTTAATAGAACTTCTTTCCCTCCCTTAGAGATCAGTTTCTCCTTCCAACCTTCTAGTTTCGATTGAACTCTACTCAGCAGCCAAGAAAACATATCTTTTTTTGATCTTCCCCAGTCAGTAGGTATCCCGAGATACTTCCCACAACGCTGTAAAACTGGTACCCGTAATTCAGCAGCTAAATTTTCCTGAAGTTCAATAGGACAAGAGGGACTAAAGAAAACTCCTGATTTGTTACGATTGATTTTTTGTCCTGATGCTAAGCAATATTGGTTTAAAATGTTAGACAGATTCTGACACTCCAATAAGGTACCATTCAGAAAAAATACAGCATCGTCGGCGAAAAACAGATGCGATAGAGTAGGGAACCTTGGGTTCAGCTGGATACCTTTGATAGAGCCCATATGCATAGCATTTCTCAGTTGAAGGGATAATAGATTTGCAATGATAATAAACAAGTAGGGGGATAATGGATCTCCCTGCCTTAGCCCACGAGTAGGTTGGAAAGTCGGTAAAAACTCCCCATTCATTTTAATAGAGAAAGATGGTGTTGAGACACACTGCATGATTAGATGGACCCAATGAGAGTGAAATCCCAAGCGGAGTAAGTAGTCTCGGAGAAAGTCCCACTCTACACAGTCATAGGCTTTCTGCATATCTACCTTGAGAATGGCTTGAAAATGCCTTTTCCGTTTCCTTGTTTTAAGCTGATGAATGATCTCCTGTACCACTAGAACATTATCCGGAATTTGTCTACCAGCAACAAAAGCGCTCTGCTCCTCAGTAATCAGAATAGGTAGTAAGGGTTTCAATCGATTAGCAAGCACTTTAGCGAAAATTTTATAGCCATAGTTGCATAAGCTGATAGGACGATACTGATCCAAGTTTTCCGGGTTAGGAGTTTTGGGAATTAGGGTGATAGCAGTGCTGTTGAGAGATGGGGGTAATATATCATGCTGAAAAAATTGATGTACTGCTCTGTGAATGTCCACTTTAATGATTTCCCAATGCGATCAATAAAACAAGCCGTTCAAACCGTCGGTTCCTGGTGCCTTTGACTCACCTAGTTGGAAAGTGGCAACGCGAACTTCTTCGAGAGTGGGTTGAGCCAGGAGGTCTGCGTTCATTTCTGCATCCACTAGCTGTGGACACTGCTCTAATATCTGCGCATAAGGTCTAGGCCCTGAAGTAGAGTAAAGCTGAGAGTAGTAGGTGGAAATCATTTGTTTTATTTGATCCTGATCCCTAACCCATTGCTGATTTTCATCTTTCAAGATAGTGATCCGATTACGTTGTCGTCTTTGAAGTGTGGTAGCATGGAAAATTTTAGTATTGCGGTCTCCCCACTGTAGCCAATTGATTCTTGAGCGCATTGCCCAATATTTCTCTTCCCTCTGCCATGCTTGATGAAGTTCTGTTTTAATCCTCTGTTGCTGAGATAGGTTTAGAGAAGTAGGATGCTGGTTCGATAAATTTGTTAACTGTTGTTCTAATTCCATTGCATTTTGCCTGTTATGCTAGAAAACCTGGCGACTCCAGCGCGATAAAGCGATGGCCACTGCACAAAGCTTGACCGAGAGAGGAGAGTTCCTTCGCGAGACTGAGTTCCAGGAGGACTCTATCACGGATTGACAGCCAGGATCCTGGTTCCAGAAAGCTTCAAAGGTAAAGCATCTCTTTCGTCGAGCCAAGCAGGGATTTGTATGAATAACCAGTGGGCTGTGATTTGAACCAACTGCAGGCAGAGCTATCACTTGAGCTTTGGGATAAGAGATACGCCATTCAGCAGTGCAGATAGCTCGATCCAAACGCTCCTTCACCAAAGCTTCAGCATCCCTGTTGTTGGACCAAGTATAGGCGCAACCATGAGAGGGTAGATCCATCAAACTGCAGGCATTGAGAACTTCTCTAAAAGAAGATAGGCGATAAGAGTCTGCTGGTCGAGAGCCTACTTTCTCCCATCGGTGCAAAATTTCATTAAAGTCGCCGAAGCATATCCAAGGTAAGGCATTAAGGTTACTAATATGACGCAAGGTCTGCCAAAGATACTAACGGTCTTGATAAACTGCAGGAGCATGAATACAAGAAATCCGCATGGATCTTGACTCTGAGATATCAAGACAGGTAAAATCCAAATAATGCGGAGAGGAGGAGAAGTCTGACAGAGAGATCCCTGCATTCCAAAAACGAGCTAAGCCACCAGCAGATCCAATAGGGGTGACTAGTCTGTGATGCAAAAAACCAGAAGACCGTTTCAACCGAAGGAGGACTGCATCCACATTCTTCGTCTCCATCAAAAAACACAGGTCAAGCTTTTCCTTAGCCAAGAGGGCTTTTAAGGATAGGACTGTCAGGGAATTGCCCAAACCCTGACAGTTCCAACCTATAAGTTTCATCTCTGATTTGGTAACTGTTTAGGGCCAGACATCGTGGCCCGTAGAGTTGCTTTTGACGCCTCCATGATTGGCGCATCCAACAATAGAGAATCATCATATGCCCCCGGATACCCTCCTAGTAAGTCATAGGGATTATAGCGCCTTGGTTTCTTTGCGGGACTTATCTTACTTGCTGGTCGAATACCGAGGCCTTTTTTTGCCTGGTTAGGTGAAGTTGGCCATTGCACTCCTGAGAGAGGTATGTGGCTCTGAGAGAGGGATTAAAGCTTCTCTGTTGCTGGGATTAAAGCTGTTGTTAAGGTATGTGGCTCTGAGAGAGGGATTGTAGATGTATCAGTTCGTGTATGTGTAGAGATGGGAGCAATAATCTGTGGCTGAGAGGTTGTTACAGGAATCGGTGGTAGAAGAAGAGGAAGAGTGCGGGTCTCAGATGGAGGAGTTTCGGGTACAGTTTCTTCTCTGTCCTCCTCCAAATTAGATTGGCCATAATAACACTGCCAATAAGGGCTATACTTCTGAACTTCGGCTTTTAACCAAGGACCGTAAGGAGTAGAGTCAGGTTCAGTGATCATTTTCTCCTCAAAAGGGATGGATGGACAAGAATCCGTATAATGGCCGAATCGTCCGCAAGAATAGCAGTAATGAGGTAATCTTTCGTACCGAAAATCCAGCCACAAAGTTCGATTTGTGAGTTTAATGAGTCGACCTACTTGTAATGGTTCAGATAAATCCAACTCAACGCGAGCTCGACAGGCTTTCAGAGTGGAACCAATGGCGAACTCAGATTTTACTTGCAAAACAGTGCCGACCGTGCTAACAGCCTTACGGATCATTTCAGCAGTACAGCATTCCAAAGGTAACCCAATCACCTGGACCCAAAATGCACATGTGGTAAAGTCATAGCAGTGTAGAGGGGTATTGGCTACCCATGGTTTAAAATTGATGAGATGTCCCGAAAATTGCCAAGGTCCAGTATCAAGAATTCTCTGTTTGTCGGCCTGGGTTTTAAATTTGGCTAAATAAATTCCAGCTTCTCTCTGAATGATTTCAGCTTGGTCCAACCGCCATGCACGCTTCAAGACTGACTGAAAAGCTTGGAAATTAAAGGAAGGGTTGGAGTGGACTTTACCAACTAACAGTAGCTTGCATTCCTCAACTGCACCAGGTGAGGGTTCAACTCGCAATTCTTCGATTTCTTTTTCTGTAGATAATCGGCCCAGTTTTTGACAAATTGCAGCAATCCGTGATGCATCAGGGTCATCGTCAGTGGCCTTTGACGAAAGAAATGGTCGGCTTAACGGAAGAAGGTCGGAATCATCATAATTATCGACATGCAGATGGAGAAAGAAGGAGAGTAAAGGGAGAGCAGAAAAGCGGAAATGTGAGGATGGGAAAGGAAGGTAATGCGAGGAGGGGTTACTGATCCAGATCTTTGTAAGAGGGAAGGAGGACTAAGGTTGGAAGGATTGCCATCCGCATATCCAGAAAATAGGACGAAGAATTCAGAGGGGAAAGGAGCAACGAAGAAACTCTACCCAGACGATAGAGAGGAACTCGACAAGACGAGATTCTACCATTTCTATCTTACTATTTTTTCTTATTTTTTCTATGGAGCTTTAAGCAGCAGGACATTGGAATGAGTCGAGCCACTGGCTATAATCCATCAAAATACGCAAAGCGACCATTTGCACATTCTCTGAAATGAAATTATATCATGTCCATCTCACTTTTAGCCCTAAGGCCTCTTTTCGATCCTTACCTCCAAGCCAGAGGGATTCCAGGCGCAATTTTCTAAATTACCACTCATGGCCTCTTTTTGAATCAGATTAAAGGGCACGAGTTTATTGTCTTTCTAATGCTAAATAATATATGTGAATTATATTAATGATATTATTGGGATCCTACATAATCCATATGTTAGAGGACTAGTACAAGCTATACTTTCCCTTGTAGCCATAATTGGAACGAGAAAAGATGAAAAATTGCGAGTGCTTACTATTGATTTTGCCTGATGTGCACAATTCACAAGCCCTGATACATGGAGTGAGCAAAATTGCAGCTCACGTAACAACCAACACAAAGTGGTTTGCCCCCCTTGGCAAAGAATGAGATATAGCTCCAAGCAACACCGTAATCACAACCAGGCACTTCAATGATGCACCATGGCAGATTCTTATTTCCTAGTTTATCCATCCTAAATTTGTGGGTAGATTTTGCAAAAACTTCTAGGGCCATAGAAAGGGCAAACCCAAAAAATTAAGCAAAACAACAAACCATAGATTAAACATTAGGGGCAAGCAAAAGCAATTGCTCGAACTGGCCAATTCTAGGAGGTTTCCAATTTCAAAAAATTGAAATCGTCGAATGTCAATCCTGTTCTCAATTCCAGGTGTACATCCACCCAACCAAACCATCTGTTTTACAACTTAGAAATCAAAATTCTCCAAGGAAAATCTAAATGAACTCGTACATCAGAACTTAAAAGTGAAATTCACTAATTAATTTGCATGAGAATTTTTTTTCTCCATGGACATGAGAATGCCTCTTATCAAATGCTTGGGTATACCTTAAACACAAAGAATCACGGAATACATTAAATTTCCAAAAAAAAATATATATATATTGTGCGCCATAAAATTTGAAGCCATCCAAAATTTCTTCATAATCCTTAAGTCTCCAATTAATTTTTAATTATTCAGAAAGTCAAATCTGTCGTTAATCTTTCCATTGCAATTGAAAGTAATGGCTGCACTTCTTTCTCTTTTTTTTTTTTTTTTTTTTCTGGTTATTTTTCTATTTAGAGCCCTGTTGCCATATCTCGCTATCACAGTTTCTGTCACTCGGTCTAATCTTGGATAAAAGATTTGGAGTTTCTTGACCGACAAACGGAGACTTTACCATAGAATAAAAACTAAACATCAACACTTATCACGTTAATATTTCCCTTGAAGATAATCTCTAATTCAAATAGGAAAGTAGAACTTTGAGATTCTTCGCACAGATTTAAGCTTGAGATATAATTAACAAGTAGTGAGCAATTAGTTCTGGGCAAAAGATAAATAAATAAATGAAAAGAAATTCAAGTGTATTCCATTTCTCTCAAGAAAATATTGGATGGCAAACTGGCAAGGTTCAATCTTTATGTATAGAATCAAATAGGATTTTAAATCTTTGAACTAATTCAATCGAATCTTGCGCTTCTATCTATCGTGATATAAAAGTTATTTAAATTTAAATAAATATGAGACATTTGATGTTTAAGAATGTCTTATCATGACGTAGATTATAAATAGAGTGGACCAATATCCATAACATTATAATCATACCATAAAAGTTAATGTTTAACAATTGAGTTTCGAAACATTATCAATTCCTTTAAATACTGTTCAAGAAGAACTTTCCTCCTAAACCTCTTCTCTCTCTGACCCGCTATCCTCAAAAGCCACAGAAGTTCAAATTCAACGTTAGTCCAGTGGCCCGACCCGGCACCCGAATTCCCCCGCAAGAGTAAGACCATGTCGGTCAACGTTCGGGTTTGCCAGCAGCTTCTCGAGAAAATATTTTCTCAACATTCAATTGGCTATTCCAGCTGCACCCAATATAAATCATCATTAATTCTGTTTTTATTTGCATTTTGCATGAACAAAATTGTCGGACACAAAAACTGGGCAATGGCAAGGGATGACCTTTTCAACAAAATTGTGGGGATCGTTAGAACACTTTGCGAAGGAATTGAGTCCATTCCATTCAAGATGGCAGCTCTTCGTCATGTACTTGTTCAACGTGGTGGCGAGGAATGGCAGTTTAGCCTCGAAATTGCACTGCAAAGTGTCATAATTTGGATTATAATTTTGGAGATATTATGTGAACGGTACATGTTTATTGTGAAAGATTTGTGTTATTTTTTTAGATCTGGGTATTGTCATTAGGGTAATTAAGCCAATAAGACGGCAATCATAAGCATAATATGGAAGGAGGAGACTAACGTCTGAGGTTCAAACCACTTCACATGCATCATCATGTTGGTTATGAATCTTTGATCATTAGGTAATTGATTACTCTTATAATAGATGTCCCTCCTTGCAATGAACTTACCAGGAAAAGCTATGCTCACCAAGCCTTTTAAATCGAGAAAACAAGAGAAATTGAATGCGGAGGAAAAGGAAGCAAATTACCGTTTGTTTAAGCACTTGCCACGATTGGCTTGATAAAGTTGATATCAATAAAAATTTGTTTAAGCATCACAAAAATCATTTTCTTTCTTTTTAAGTTCCTTTCTACTTTCATTATGAAGGTTTTCAATAATAACTTCAGTTTTTCTCCTTTTTAATTATTTGATTTGATATTCAGAGAAATTTTTTTTCCTGAATCCATTCACCTTTCTCGACCTGAATGAGTTACAAGAGCTTGAGAGAGTGAAACCAGCATGAGAGGACCGAGAAAAGGATTTCTCGCACGCATGCTTCATGCGTACCAACAAGCTGTATCGACTCTATTTTGTAGCGCTTAGTAAGAATTCAAACCCTTTCTTTGTCTAATTAGAGGATTTTTTTTTCGAATTCACCTATAATATAAGCTCGAATCAATGTAGATTTCTGTTTGGCAGATTTATTGTATAGTCTAGTAGAGATTTACCATTTTTTCAAGGGTAGGCAATTCACTTATAATTGATTATTTTTTGTGCATATATCAATAAATTTAATGTAAGAAAATTTGGGGAGGGAAGACCCCCCCTCTTCCTTCCCTAACGTCGGTATATAAGACAATTGCAGAATTCGCTAGGGTACTCTGAAATCTCACGTCTTGTCGATTGATTCCATTTGACCAATTTTGGTCGAAAATCATTGACATGTACATTAGCCCTCCTACGTGACACGATCATCCACTATCTAATCTACTCAATTTTAATTATGTTCGCAATCTCTAGTTTGCAAATGTGGAATCAAAATAAGAGATTGCAAACTTCCCGATAATACAAAAAATAGGTGATTGGTCTCAAAAAAAATAAAAAATTATTGTCGTATTCTGATGACAATATAGATGTCAAAAAACTCATTTTGATAAGTAGAATCCAATTTCAGAATTTAAAATGTGCTTTGCCATTTATATGGCTGTTCGATCTTTGGTCAACTAGCAATTGCCCTTATGTCTAACTTAGTGAAAGTTTAGAAATAGGCAAAATTTCAGGTGTCAATAACTATGTCAAGACTTCTTTCTAAAGTAAAGAAAATGAAGAGCTCTGCATTTCAGTTTTCTCGAGATTGGGTTGTTATCGAATCAATGAAAGAGGGAGAAATGTTTGGCTTCTGATTGCTTTTAATTATCATCATCCTCGTATATTCTTTGATTTTGTGGCGATTGCAAACGTGACAGTAGAATGTAGTTGAGAAGTTTATGTTTGTCATTTAGCGGGGATTTTGCTGCTATGCCATTGAACTTTGATTATTATAGTGAACTTCGAGTGATAGAGCCTCATAGAAAAGCCTTCAGCGATAAAGAATTTCATTTAATTTCTAGTAATTAAGTTTGAAATTAGTGGGTCTTGACCCTCGATGATATAAATCTTTCGAAACAACCAGCTTGATGTTTTTTTTTTTAGTTATGTTCCCTTCACCGTATAAAACTTCACCGATTCCTTCGTTCAATTAAACCCGTCATTAAAAAAAAAAAAAACATCTAACCAATTCAATTATATGGAGAAAAAAAAAATTCCCTTTGCTTTATCATCATATTCTTTTGTGCCAACCTCCCTCACAAGAACAACTTAAGAGAGAAAAGGAGGAAACCAAACTACTTTTTATCCAAATCTGTTAGAACAAACAATATGCTAATTTGGACCACCCGTGGTGGCGGCGTATTCCTTTTGCGAGAGGTTCAATATTCGACTCCCTACGTCATCTGCCTTGTTGGAAAGGAACCACGACTTACCCAGCTGGCAATGGTGGTGGTGACTCTACTTGTTCCAGGGTTTACCTCACTGGGCTACCGGCTTACGGGGGTGGGTTACAAAAAAAAAAAAAAAAAACAAACAAACAATAAGCTAACTTGGTGAAATTTCTTTTTATTATATTTATTAAATATATTGCAAACAGATTGAAGATGATAATAATCTGTAAAGTACAAATAAAATTAATAATATTATTGTAAATTAGGAATAAACTCAATGACGATAATCTAATGAATCAAGAAGGTCCTGTGGATAGGGCCACACATCATTGCGTAATGGAAGAATGCCGGTGTGCTTCGGAAAACCAATGGAGGTGACATTTCTATGTTGGCGATGATTCCAATGGCTTCCGGTTAGGCAGCGGAGCATCGCCATACTCGTACTTTACCTGCCCAGACATTGACTACCAGGTTCATCCTTAAATCCGGGTGTTTGTCCCGCACTGAGATTGCCAGGCATTCTTCCATTACGCATGATGTGTAGCCTATCCGGCATTCCATCACGCCGTCAAGTGGCCAGGAAGCACCAGAAACACCACAATGCAGAGATGCCCCGACTGTGGATAGGCCTCTCCGTGCATCATGGCGAAGCAAGGCAGCGCCGCTGTGGCCTGTTAGTGTTGCCGCCGTGTCCGCCGTGGCTGTGGTGTTGAGCTCCCTCTCTACTTCATGCGCTCTCTCCCTCTCCCTTTCCACTTTTTCGCTCTGCTTGTGTATTATTCACTGCCTTCCCCCGTCCTTCATTTGTAGATAGAGCAAGGGAGGTTATGTCAGCGAAGATCTCCCCGAGAAAGCAGGAAATTCTTACTCAACCGACCAATATCGCCCTTAGGAATCGTTCAATCCGCCGGAGTGGCTTCACGTTCAATCTGAAAATCCGGTTCAACGGGATATTCATCCGCAGTTATCGAATTCAAAGAAGACAAATACCTAAACCTCTTATCCTACTTTAGTGCAAAACCCCTTTCAAACCTTTGACTTTGTATCCCCCTTCCAAATGTTTCGACCAAATCTTTTTTCTGAATGCTATTTGCCATGATGGGTAGGTCGAGTATGGCTTTGAATCTCGAGACGATCAGACCATAGCTTGATCAAATATGCAGTTTAAAGAATGTGATAGGGTTGAAAGTATGTAAATACATTGAGAAAATCATAGGTATTAATAGAATTTTTCGAAGAACCCACTAATTATCGAATTTTTAAATTGCTATTTTTCTTTTTTTACTAAGAACGAATTTAAATTGGATATTATTGTTACATGACTGCAATGTTATAAAATACATAATGCCTAACGTAAATTGATATTTTTATGTGACGAATAAATAAATGGGATAGTCAAATTTTGTGTCATTAACTTATACTAAATATATGAAGATTGGGGTCAGAGTTATGACTTGTGGGCCTGTTATAGTGGAAGAACACATATATTTCCTTGCAAACTAAGTTATAATGATAGGATATTAATCTAACAATATGATATTAGAATGAAGATGAAATTTCCAAATCATGGCTTAGGAAGAATATGGTTCCCTCTATTTCCTCCCACGTCTAAGAGTTGTATCTCACACGCGGACGGGAATTTTTTTATTTTTTATTCTAACATTCTCTTCTCTGGATCAATCAAATTGGACAGTTCATTCAATGCAAGCTTTCTCAGATGCTAGTTGAGCATAGCATAATCCTTTCATAGGTAGATTGCTCAAGTATAGTCCACCATTTACTAAAACCATAGTTAAAAAGGATGAGTAATTTCTTCTAAGGGAGAGTTGAAATGAGGTAAAAATCCACAGAATTTTTTTTACATATTTTCTTTCAGAAGTAACAAAACAATTGTGGATAAACATCTTTGCATGCAACCGCAAAATATACCGTGTAATTATCCCCCTACTAATTATAGTTGGGAGAATTACCAAAAAAGTCCTAAACCTTTTGCAATTGTGCCAATTTAGTCATAAACTTTTTTTTTTTGGCCAACTTAGTCCTAAACCTTTTACAATTGTGCCAATTCAATCCATCCGGCCAAAATTGGCCGGCCAGCGCTGACGTGGACGCCGACGGGCCGGTGAACGATTTTTTAATAATTTTTTTTTATTTTTTTCGATTTTTTATTATTATTTTTTTCTTCCTATCTTCTTCTTTCTCTGCCGGCGAGGTTAGCCACTTCTCGCCACCCTCTACGGAGAACTTGAGGTGGTTGAACAAGGGTGGCCAATGGCCACCACTATTGCTTTGCTCCTCGTGCTACTCTCACATTGTCAGAGGAGGCCGTGAATCCTCTTTTGCTTCCTCTTTTAGTTTAGCAAGTTTGGGTTAGCTCTTCAGTCTTGTAGAATTTGGGCTTAGTTGGGTCTAAACAGTTTGAGAGGGCCTGATGCAAGACCACCGATTGCGTCCACGAGCCCAGTTTCGTGAGACTAGTGGCAGCCCTGTCCGAAGACCCAGCCCGAGTCCCTATTTCCAGAATATTAAATTATTTATATATTTTAAAAATTAATTAGTAAAAAAATTCGAATTTTTTTTTAAAAAATCAGAAAATGCTTAGAAATAGATCTTTGTTAGATTTCTTAAGCTTTAGCATTAAATGTACCCTAGTTTTATTTAGTTAACGTGACCTTCAGTTAAGGGATTTTGGAGTTTACCTTCAACACGAGTTTAGTTTTGGTAGATTACTCTTTTAGTTAGAAAATTATACTTGGTTTGAATTTAGCTCATGGAGGTTGCTGTCCCGGGTTTAGAATAAAGCCATCGGTTTTTTCCCCCACATTTATCTTTTATGTCATTTTAATTACTTGGGTGTTTAGTTATTGCACTGTTTTTCAATAAACTGAGTGTTATTTTCCTTTTTCTAGAATAGGCTAGTTAGTTTAGAATTCTAATGAAAATCACAAAAAAAAAAAAAAAAGCATTTCCAAGATTATTGAAGTGACTTTGATACCTTTAGGATTATAGTTAGTAATAAAGATTGCATGACTACTTAATAACACACATTCAAGTTATGTATCAAAAGGATGCTAATGGAAACATTAGCTTAATCAAGTCCTTGTGCTAAAATTTGCATTAGGAATACAAGACGATATTCCCGTGTCTTGATTGATTTCTAACCGATCCCAATAGGTTAAGGATAACTTTTAGAAATGCATAGGATGTAAAGAATATAAAAAAAAAAACGTCCAATGTCACGTAAAGTGATTGAGGACCGGATTGACCCAATGGGTTCGGTCCAACCAATAATTTTTTATTTCAATTTTTGTACTTCTTGAAAGGGTAACCGAGGATTGTACCGACCCAATGGGTTCAATGATGAGCGAGGTTAGCTAAGGAAGGCAAGTGGTGAGGGTCAAGTGGAGTGAGCGTCGAATAGAATAAGCATCGAATGTCAAGCGAGTAGTAGCAAGCCAAGTGAGCATCAAGCGGCAAGCGGCACGAGTGACCCAAAGCGGGTGAGGCGAGTGTCGAGTGGCGATCTTTTGATTTTGGCAAATTGAAGACTAAGAGGATAAATAAGACAGGAGAGAACCAATATTAGAGGAGTATGCCATAATGTGCCTTGTTGGATGCTGTGAGGACTCCTCGCAAAAATATTTCCTCCATAAATTATGACTACTGACATCGTAAAAGATATTAAAAACCTAAGTTATTAAATAACAATATAAAATTACTTGAATTCCTCACAAAAGAGTTGTTTAATGTTGTTGACGCTGTTAATTTTAAGATTTTTTCTATATAAAAAAATTATAAATAATATTATATTTATAGAGTTATGGTTGATCAGGGTTGGACCAACTTGGAACTTTCAAGACCGAAGACTGACCCGCACAGTGCTGGTCCAGGAATTCTAGGACCAAGGCCTGACCCAATATCCCTAGGAATCGGACCAGGACCGGCAGGGTTGGGTTGGTCTAGGGTCGGTCCAGGGTTGACCCTAGACCGATGCTCACCCCTAACCCATACTCTCAAAAAGAAAATTTTCAAAGGGAAAGCATTTACATCAAGACATGCGCCCCTATACGTCAAGCTACTACATGACAAAGGATGTCATCCTAATTTGTGTAATTTGGCAAAAACCTACTCCGTTACTTGAGGAGATGGGCCCGTCATTAAAACTTTCAAACCAAATATCCAGTCTGATATAAATACAGCAACCGACTTTAAAGAAAGAAAATGGGAGAAACTAGATGAGCTTTATCTTGATTGTCGCAAGGAGTTGGAATGCGATATTCCTGATGAGATAGGACATATTTCCTCTCTAAGAGTCCTAGATTTATGTTCTACCAAATTTTGTCAAGTTTCGAGAAACAATTAACATGCTTTCTTGCCTCTTAACACTTGACTTAACGAGGTGTGATGAGATTACTGAGTGGCCTGAGCTTCCAATGAGTTTAGTCTGTTTACATGTTCAATCTGGCACGCTGCATTTGTTCAATTTTCAAAAAAAGAAGAAGAAGAAGATATATATATATATATACACACACACATTTATTATACCAAAGCCCATTGCAAAGGGTTTCTATTCCGAGGAATTATTTCTTTTCAAAAATTGTTTTTTTCTATTTCTACTTTGGGATCAATTTATGAGTAAAATAAGGTGTTTGGTAATTATACGAAATTTCTATTCTAGGAATAGAAAAAGAAAAGAAATGCATTTGGTAGAAATTTATAAATTTTATTTATTTATTTGTTTTTTCTTCCTGCTCACGGATCGCCGCTAGTTGCCGCATGACCGCCACATGACCGTTGCACGAATGCTGCACGACCGTCGCACGACTGTTGCACGAATGCCGCACGATCGTCGCACGACCATCACACGACCGTCGCACGAATGCCGCACAACTTTCACACGACCGTTGCATAATCGTAGATCATTGTCGATTGTCGCCCATAGCCCATCGGCTGTGGTTGGGGCGGTGGCCGGTGAGCTGTGGGCGGTGGTTCTATGGCACCAGATCTGGCTCACCAACGGTCATAGCCCTTCGTCGGTCCGGCGAAGGGTTTTGTTCAATTTTCAAAAAAAAGAAAAAGGAGATATATATACATATATTATACCCATCAAAGCCCATTGCGAAAGTTTTTTTACCAAATGCACGTTCAACTCAAAGTTCATTTGCAAAAAAATTTACCAAACATAATCGCTTTTCCCCAAGTAGGTTTGGGCTTTTAGCATTTGCATTGGGCTCAAAGCCTCTTGCAAATGCTGAACCAAACACAACTGTAGTCCCAAATGTCTCAAAGTTTACCAATCTGGTAGATTTGGCCCTATCCGATTTCTCTGCAAATCAAAATTCGTCAAATGTAAAGCACAAATGTGACCCGGGGTGGATTGGAAGGCTATCCAAACTAAAAAGAGTTGAGCTTGTATTTTCTCAAGTTCATTGCATCGGTTCCAGAGTTGGGTGTCCTTTCTCTTCTAGAACATCTTCGTTTGAGAGGACTAGACTTGCAACCCCTCAAGCAGCTACCGCCTTCCTTAATTTCTTTAAATCTTTACAATTTCAGCTCCAAAGGATCGCCACTGTTTAACTGGAAAGTTCTGTCAAATTTGACGCTTAATTGCTCAGGATTGCAAGAAATTCAACTCTGGGGACTTTCACAATTGTAGCACTTATCTTTGCTCAGTTGTGAACTTCGAAGCTTTTCCATACCATATAGCTTATGGACATTGTATGTACGATGTTGCCCTAATATGATTGAGATTCAGTATATTGGGATGTCGGCATCACTAGAGATATTAAATATCTATGAGTGCCGGTCAATTGGAAGGATAGTATTATGCAGTGAGGTAGGATCTCACGGGGTCCTCGATCAATCAGAGTCTTCTTCGATTGAGACTACTGATTGTTCATCGGGAATACTTCGTCTTCCCATTGCCTTCAAGAAACTATAATGCCTTAGATTGTTGACGTGTGAAAACCTACTTGAGATTTAAGTCGTTAGTACATTGTTATCCTTGCAAACGATTGAAATTTATAGTTGCAATGCTATGGAAAATTTCAGTGGTATGTTGAACTTGAAGAACCTTCACTGTTTGTTAATCAGTGGGTGCTCTAAGCTGCAGGTTGTCGAGGGCCTTGAGAAACTAAAGGTAAAGTTCTTTCAACAAGTCTATAGAATTCATTTTTTCACTTGCAAATGTCTAGGATTCTCAAATTTGCCCTACCTTAACAAACCAAAAGTTGCCATATGAGAGGAGTTATCTGATACAGCATTGGCATTGCTCTTTACTTTCCATTTTCTTTGGTCCCCTCTCTTTGGTCATATTCCTCAATCCATTGAGTTCATCTACAATTTCTGTTCATACAGACATACGGTGGAACTTCCAACTAGATGTCTTGTTTCATATAGTGTGTATTTATTTAAGTTTCCTGTAGTGATACTGTCTTTTCATTTTGCTTATTTCATTAATACATTGAAGTTTGATCACCTGAATGTAAGAAATTCAAGGTTAGAGATTTGCACTTTTGGACAGTCTGAGGGATATGGAAGGTCATAATGTGTTTCATCCAGGAACTTAATTTGAAAATAAAACCGACTTTGAAGAAGGAAAAGGGGAGACTTTACACTGCATGGACTGCTGAATCATCATCTTTCAGCAGCATATAGACTTCTGATGTCTTGCAGATAGGAGCCATGAGTCTGCTGTACCTGTTTGTGAAAAAGGCAAAGCCAATGTTAAGGAAAATATTTATTTGATGACAGCTGCATTTTCTTGTCCTAGTATGCTGGCTAAAGAAAATCTTATTATGCCATAGAGCCTGATACCGAGCTAGAGCCCGATACCAAGCTTCAGTCTCCATTCTATTCATCCGCAAGTTCTTGGGATCATGAAATTAGTGAGGAGCCTCCCTTTGACAATGTCAGAGAAGGGTCTCTGCCCGAAAGGCAAAATCAGACGGAGGAAGACTCGAACCGTATTTCCACCACTATTGTCTATGTTTCAATCTAATATTATCATGTTATATATACTGAAGAAGTATATGATGAACTTAACCACAACCTGTTTTTGGAGGTCTTGATGAACTTGCTCCACCAAGAACTTTTTGCGATAGGTTCAGGATATGCTTAGCGAGCATATTGGAATATGTCTGCAACCGCGACTTTCCTAGCATTAAAGTTGAAGGGGGTTAAATGATGAATAGTCTTTCTGCAGTGCATGTTGATGATATCATGGATCCGTGAGGTGAGGAACGCCAATTCTTCAATTCTAGCGTGTAGGATTGCAGTTAGAGACCAAAATTTAATTGGCATAATGCTTAAATGGGCATGAAATTGGAAATGGAGGCTCCCATTTCTTAGTCACGACTTGAATTTCATGCATCCCAGTCAGGCTGTATGCATTTTTTTATTTGTTTCATTACTGAATGTATTAGTCTCTTGTTTGTACACAATATTGCCCTGGCGGTAGATTGGGCATCATTTTTAGGACTAGATATTGAAGTCATTAATAAAATTGGAGAAGAAAGACTAATGCAATTATCGTTTTCTTTTGGCCAGACCTGAAACTAATAGTACTAACCTCATTGGAAGTATCATGGCTTATCCTATGTAGCTATCTGCATTATGATTAAAATTTTCATCAATCCCTTAGGTGCAACCAGAATGAGCTTTGCAACAACAGAAGCAATACCAAGTGATGTTGATAAGAAAGATGAGGGTCTTGTATTTGTTGCTGGTGCCACTGGAAAAGTTGGATCACGGACTGTGAGGTTGCTTTCCAGAACTTACACTTCCAATGCAAACTGTTTCATACCTTACTTTCGTTTGATCAAGAGGATGGATTCTTCTTTAGGGAGCTTTTGAAATTAGGATATCGAGTAAGAGCCAGTGTGCGAAGTGCTAAAAGAGCAGTAACTCTTGTGCAGGTAGAAGGTTTCGTTGATCTGAACTTGCTCTCCATAGCTTGCCAGTTTCCTGCTATAATGACTCAGTTAATGACAAACTTCTTGCAGAGTGTCAAACAGATGAAGTTTGAGGGGGATGACACGAAGGAGGGGTTTAAACGTAAGAAAATAAAATATGGAAAGCTGGGATTTATGTTCTGTTTCTTTCTTTCTAAATAATTCAAAGAGGAAATTTTCAGACGAAAGAAGAGTAGTACAAATCCATTATTGTTTATAAGATACTCTGTGATAACAAATAACGGCTATTTTCTGGTTTTTAGCCCAGCTGTAGAGAAGCTTGAAGTTGTGGAATGTGACTTGGAGAAGCCAGATCAGATAAGGCCAGCCTTAGCCAATGCTTCTGTGGTTATATGCTGCATTGGGGCAAGCGAAAAGGAAGTTTTTGATGTGACGGGCCCATACAGAATTGACTATATGGCTACGAAGAACCTCATTGATGCAGGTAGATAAAGTCCATACACCATATAATTGCTCATTAGTTTTAAAATCAAGGGGGGATCACTTGAGTCCTGGCCACCGAAGATCATTTTCTTTAGTGCCTCAGGATTCTTATGCAACAATTAGATCGTTAGGTTTTTGCGTAAAGTAAGATCATTCAACTACAAGAGTAACAAATGAAGACTTGGCCAGGAGAATTGAGGAAGCAATTTGCAAAATCTTTATTGGATCTTTTACATTCATTAAAATAACCTGGTGAAACTGAATTTGACTAAACTTTATGAAAGAAACTGTAGTTTTTATATGTGCCTTCTCTTGAAGTTGGCTCCATCAAATTGTGTTATCTCTGCTTGGACAGCAACTTCGGCCAAAGTTAACCACTTCATCTCGGTTTCATCTTTGGGAACAAACAAGGTCGGATTTCCTGCAGCTATACTGAAGTAAGTAGGCTTTTTTTTTTTTTTTCTTTTGTGAGACTATTCTCTATTCATAAAGATATTTAAACATGATCTATTTACTGCTTTCTTGCCCCTTAAGTTTGTTCTGGGGAGTGTTAATCTGGAAAAGAAAAGCTGAAGAAGCACTTATAGCCAGTGGTACTCCTTACACTGAGTATTTCTTGAATCAACTTTTCAGTTGAACACAGTTTTTGAATAATCTTACTAATCCACAAGTGTTAATTCAGATAGTGAGGCCAGGGGGAATGGAGCGGCCTACTGATGCTTATAAAGAAACTCATAATATTACTCTGTCAGAGAAAGATAATTTATTTGGAGGCCAAGTTTCAAACCTTCAGGTAAAGTTGTCAAGTTTATTTGCATATGCATAAGTCAGCAAGCAATTTTAGATTTTCTAGCTATCAAGAAACTGAAGACATTTCTTTTTTACTGAAGGGAAAAAACCAAACGGTATATAACTTTAAAGAAAGTAAAGATGTTAGTATCTGAATATACAGAAAACTTTGCTGGAAGATCTATTTTGTTTGCTTTTGGTCTGGGTGAGTGAAGCAGATGGGCCAAGCAACATTCTGAATAAAATTTTTGCATCTTTGCACGAGATCTAAGATTCATATAGTTGATCCCAATTAGTGGGATGAGGCTTCATTTATTGTTATTGTTTTTGCACGAGATTTAGGCTTATTGGCAGTGGCAGGACAAAGTTCCACACATTGTATGTTCTGTTTTTAATCTATTTCATATCACCTTTTAGGTGTATCAGGTTTGTTCTATCATTTCAACTCATGCTCCTTACTGCTTTGCAGATCTGTCTGAATTAATAGTATATGTATGAGGTCTTGCACTTTTAAAATTTCACCTCAAAAATGATGAATTGAGGAGTCACTTTTACTGTTTTTGCTAGCGTTTCAGTTTGCATTCTGAATAAATACTGCAAATATTTATTCTCTGTTTTGAATGAAAAAGATTTCCACCCTTGCAGCACTTGTGGGGAAAATGTTCTCAGGGATAGTGTCACACATTTTCAACATTGCCAATGGTAGGAAAGGCATTTCTGATTTACTATTTCAGGTGGCAGAACTCATGGCAGTCATGGCCAAAAACTGTGGCCTTTCATACTGTAAAGTGGTGGAAGTGATTGCTGAAACAACTGCTCCACTGACTCCCATGGAAGAGCTTCTTGCTAAGATACCATCACAACGCCAAGGACCACAGGTATGACTCTTTCCATGGATAACCTGCTAAACTTGAAGTTTCTATCAATATTATTATAATGCCTTTTACAATTATTCACAAGAGGAAATCCAGAATTTCATTACTTCTTTTAGAGTGTTTTTGCTTGTCTTAGCATGTTATGGCACTGAAAGGTAGTTAAAAGTCAAATCTAACATGCTCGTAGTAATGAGAGTGAGGTATTTTTTTGCAATTCAGGTTTTTCCTATGAAAAAAGGGTATTAATGATTCTAGTTACAAAGCATAGGCTTAAATTTGTCATGGTTAAGCAACTTCGGTCTATAAATTGCTGTTTCCATGCTAATGGTGATTTCTTAATCTTCACACTTTGTAAAACTCTGACGCTGATTTTTTTTTTTTTTTTTTTTTTTTTTGGGGGTCTGTAACTCTGATGCTGATGTTATAAGCAATAATTTTTGCAAAAACTGTTCTTGGCTAAGCATGCTTTTTGACACGGTCAAATCCTCCTAGTTAGAAATTAGTTATTGTTGATCAACTGTTGCTCCCAAAAGTTTGAGGTATGGGGAAACATATTAGCATTGTATATCAGGGTTGTATATGTCTTAGTACTCCCTTTGGTGTTTAAGCTAATCTTATATAATGACATAGAATGTAGCAACAACCACATCAAATAATTGCCAGAGGGCAAACAATTGTGACAGACTTAATAACAAGAGGGAGTACAAAGATTCAAACCCTTCACCCGAAGCTACAATACCATGTTGAACAACTATTTTCTGAAAAGTATAAGCTAACAAAATGTGCTCAAAATTTCTATGAAGCATATATCTGGATAGTCATGTAGTGACTTGTCCTTCTCGTCTTCATGCTTAGTGGATTAGATTTGGTTTTTCTCCATACGGAAGATTTAATTAATTTAAATCTTCTATGAAGACACATTTTTGTATTGTAATTTTTAATTAATGTCCTTGTGCAGTAACAATGTAGCTGAAATAGAAATTTGGAAAAGAAGGATGAGTCATTCATATCTTTTGAAAATGTAGCGAACTCTTCAGGAACTAAAGTTCACATTTTAACATCTAGTTCTGCATATAAAGTTCATATGATTTAACTCACTGCACTTTTAGAAGTGTGAAATGAGGTTTCCAACCCTCAAATAAAATCTTGAATCAAGATTCCATTTGTTTCGCTAAAAATAAATAATTTATTTTTTTTAAAAGATCATTTATATTACTTGAAATAATTAATGAATGAAAAAAAATTTCATTATCAATTAAAATATATATTTAAATTTTTCTTTAGACAATGAATATACTTTTTCGTCCATTCTTTTTTATAAGCAATACGAACTATCATTTTAAATGATTCATTTTTCGCGAAACAAACGCATCCTAATAATCCATCAACATTAGCACTCCAGAAAGCTCCATGTTTCACATATGCTACAGTATATTCAACAAATGTACTGAAAATCTACAAATTGGAAGCTTTCATAAAGGGAATAAGCTATCAAAAGTCTCAAACTATAGCATTTGCTTTAAACTTTAAACGCATTTGCTTTAAACTTTTTCTTGTAACATAAAATATTCAAAATTTGTAGCTATGTGACACATTTACCATCCATTTAAGTTCCATCCCATAATTTTTTAGATAAAATAACACCATTTTTATTTCACTTACTATGTCAATACCGTTTGCTTTTAGGTGTCCATATAAGTAGATTTTTAATGATGTTCATTTATGGAAACTTGATGGAGGTAAGTAGGACGCGTAAGTTTATAGTTTGTCCCACGCCCCGCAAGAGGTAACAATTTGGTAGAATTGACAAAAAAAAAAAGTTTTAATGGATAAAATTTGAGATTTTTTGTGGCTTTTGCTATTTATAAAATCAGAGCGAGTCTGATCTTGCCGGGTGTCCAGAAGATAACTTACGCTTACCGAGCATCTCGGTTTTTCATGTCTCTCTCCACTGTCCACGTAACGTCCCACGATGCTCTGATTTCCAAACGACCGAGAAGGTCGGAGATTGCGGTTGTGCTTTTGACCAGGTTTCGGTCTGCTACTAGAGCAGAGCATTCTCTTCTTCTCCTCTCATTTGTCCGCGCTTGAAATCTCATCGGTCATCGTCATTACTGGATTGGATCAGGGGCATAAGACCATTCTAAGCAACTGGACAGCCATGGCGTTCTTTCAAAGCATGATATGGAATATTGATCTGCAGTTAGTTTTCTGATTAAAGGTCTGCTAGTTTCTTTGCTTCTGCGTGCCGTGCACCATCCGCATGTACTTCGATCTCAAACTTTCGGGACATTTTAGAAAGGAACTTGCGATCACTGAATTATTTTGATTTTCGAGACCTTCATGCTCACGTGAGATTTTTCTGCAAAGGAGTGATCCGTTTCCGGGAATTTTTTTTTTGATAGGAGAATCACGATCCATGGAGAGAGCCCACCAAGCGAATTGAAGTTGTTTGTGATTCGTGTAATGCTATTAGTTTTCTCGCAACTCCATTAGTCTCTGCGGTTCCTTTTATGCTGTAGTTGTTCTTTCCAGGAAGTCCTGCTATTCTTGGTGACCAAGAAGAAGATGCCGATTGATGTTTTTGGGAGAGATTTTGATTACTTAGAAAATCAAAATCCAAACCGGAAGACCGAAGAACACATCTCGGGTCGGCGCACGTGGTATGGAGAGAAGGAGGATGCAAGTGCCCCAAATTTGATATGGAGGTTTCTGACAACCGTATTCCTCGACTTACAAGTGGCCAAAAGGTACATTATTTGACCTTAGGGGGTGCTGGTTTTCAGTTTTCACGTTGCCGTTGTTTTAGAATTAAACATGTCTTTGCATCGTTTACAATGCCTCAGGTTTCTGGGGAGTTATCTGCTGCTTCACCTGAACGCCTCTCTGTGGAATCTCCTGATGTTGGTGCTGGGAAGCGCATCCATAATCTACCTTCTGTAGCTGATGCTAATCAATTGCGTACTTCACTCTTGTTATTCACAAACATCCTTGTCTCTACATGGTTGTAAACCCTAGGTATGGCGCATATTGGTTATGTGGTACTGGCAATGCAGCTAACAATAGGGTGACCCATTGAGGGAATTTGATTCATCAGGACTGAACAATGTTGCCTGGAAGGAAAGGGTTGATGGCTGGAAAATGAAGCAAGAGAAGAATATAGCTCCACTGAGCACTGCCCAGGCTACTTCTGAAAGAGGAGGTGGTGATGTCAATGCCAAGCACCGATGCGCTTGTGGATGACTCTTTACTGTGAGTCTCTACGATATTAAGCTTAGTCTTTTTTTTTTTTTTGCTTAGTATTTCCTACAGTCGAATTTGGCACGTGTTGGGCTAAAAGTGACGCTGACCATTTTCACTAACTTTTCCTTTGTTGATGTTTCTTAATTATGTGGTTGTCTCTGTTTTCAACCAAAAAAGCTGTCAACATATATCGAATTGCTAGAAATTCTCAAAAATTTTCCTGACGCATGCTTTCCATTAGTATCTATAAGTACCGGTGTAATAATGTAACTGTCACTACTTTTTAATAAATCGTTCAATCTGTTAGTCGTGTTCACTGTTCAGTCCTTGGCTGCATTTCGCATAAATATTTTTCTTATTCTGTGGGAATGACAAAGCCAGGCTACCGAACAACAAATCCTGTGACCAATGCCTATGCTCTGTGGTTAATATCTGTGATTTTTGAGGTTTGGTTTGCAATTTCTTCGATATTGGATCAGTTCCCAAAGTGGTTTCTGGTAAACCATTAAACGTATCTCGACAGACTAGCAATTAGTAGTATCACTACTTCATGAATCTGGTAACTTAGGTTTTTCTTATCACCAACTTGTTTTGTCAGATCAGAATTTTGTGAAACTTTACATGGATATAGGCACGACAGAGAAGGAGAACCATCACAGTTAGCTGCTGTTGTCGGTACTGTCGACCCACTAAAGAACATCCTCTAGTGACAGCAAATACAGAATTCTTCGTTCTTGCAGTTGACTACCCAGTTGACAAGGTCTCATGCTATGTATCCAACGATGGAGCTGCTATGTTAACTTTCGAGGTCCCTTCTGGAACATCAGAGTTCGCAAGGAAATGGGTTCCTTTTGTAAGAAGCATAGCGTAAAGCCTTAAGCCTTGAGCCCCCGAATGGTGCTTCGCTCCGAAAATCGACTACTTGAAGGACAAAGGTCATCTGTCATTTGTCAAAGATCACAAAGCTATGAAGGCATGACTTTAGATCAGAATCTTGGTAGTGTTTTGCAATCCCTTTGTACATTGCATCGCTGTGGCATGTTTGCCTTTTCATGTATAGCAGAGAGAGTATGAGAATTTAAAGTCCTCATAAGTGGACTACAGCAACAAAATTCAGCAACAAAAAGTGAAAGCTTTAAAACTTTTATTGGATGGGAAGTTATTTCTTGATAGGCTGCCACTGAGCCTCATATGCCACCAACCATAACATAAATCTTCGTCGGAAATCTTCTCCTCCACCCAAATTACTTCAGCAACAAAAAGTGAAAGCTTTAAAACTTTTATTGGATGGGAAGTTATTTCTTGATAGGCCCTGATTCTTTTTTTCTTTTCTGTTTCAAGTTGTTGCATTCTCTTCAAAATCAATTTGAAATATATTATCTGATTTACTGATACTTATCAGAAAGTTACAATAATGATGATTACATATCGACTGACTTAAAGTTTGTGATTATATCCACTCCATGAATTTCCCTTCCTAATGTAACACAATGGATTAGTTTCTTCACTTTTTTCTCTTCGATAATGCAAGTATACATCAGGAAATCACAAGAACCGAAATGCTACTTGGAATACTTTATGTTTTCTGGATAATGCCTTTTTTTTTTTTTTTGGGTACAATGCGACATTGGTGATGTTGTCAATTGGATAATAGTATCATTTAACTTCTATTACTAAATTTGATGGAGTGGAGCTCTCGTGATAAATAAGTATGAAACTTATAAAAAATTCCAGGTTATTATATAAAGTTTGCATATCTTAAGATCTTATGGTCCGATTTTATAAAGTTCTCTTCTCATGAATATCATTGTCTGTGGCAGATTTCTCTTGTTTCCTATCGTGCTGCGTTTTAAAGGCCATGACTCCACATCCAAGTTCTCGACTCAGTTATGATACGGGTAAAACTGTGGTTCCTGGATCCAGGAAGCAGCAATTTTTTTTCTTATTAAAACATTTGCATTACTCGCCTGCTGTCATGTTTTCTTAGGGCAAAGTGGAGGTCTTGATGCTAAGGGTAATGAGTTGCCACGTTTGATCTATGTTTCTTGTGAAAAACGTCTGGGCTTCCAACATCACAAGAAAGCTGGTGCCATGAATGCTCTTGTGAGTAGATATGTCTGTTAATTATGGATGTCGATGCTTTCATGCTTTCCTTACCTTTTGTCTTATTTTATATTCAGGTGAGAGTCTCTGCTGTCCTCACTAATGGACCTTTCTTGTTGAATCTTGATTGTGATCACTACATAAACAACAGTAAGGCATTGAGAGAAGCCATGTATTTCTTGATGGATGGTAACCTTGGGAAACATGTGAGTCATGTTCAATTTCCAAAGAGATATGATGGTGTTGACAGAAATGACAGATACACCAATTGCGATATTGTGTTCTTTGGTTTAGGCTCTTTGTCTCTTCATTAAAATACATTTTCTTATGTTATGTCCAATTGCTACTTGCACTGACATCAGAATCACGTCCTCCGCCGAAGCGAGTTCTTTTGTTGTGACTAAGATTAAAACACTCTTCAGCTTCCTTGCATAACTCATTAGGCGGACATTCTGTCTTATGATCTGGACAAGCTTAAGAGGTTTGGATGGCATCCAAGGTCTTGTTTATGTTGGAACTGGCCGTATGTTCAATGGAACAGCCTTATATGGTTATGAAGCTCCTCACAAGCCAAAGCATAGAAAGTGAGGATTCCTGTCTTCTCTCTGTGGTGGATCACGAAATAAGGCAAGATGAAGTAAAGAGGTTTTTGACAATAAGTGGCAAACATGTAGTTCCAACTGTGCCTATCTTCAGCCTGCAAGATATATAAGAGGTTGTGGAAGGTACAGATCTAGCTATTTCTTGGATCATTCAAATTTGGCTGGAAACTTCCTTGCAACCTCCATAACAATTGACTGGTCAACAGCAGAGAGTGGTACACAAGTTAGTGAGGCCTTGAGATCTGGAATGTAACCTCATTTAATAGTGGCCCTTGAGGTTTTGACACTCTTGCCTGAGGACGACTTTTGTCCCTGATGACTCGGCATTCTTACGACGACGCAATTTCTACGTTCTTTCAGTAATGTAGTTTCTTAGGTTTTTCTTAATGTTTTCTTTTCTTGGATTTTACCTAGCTTCGTCAATCACTTATTTCATTGAGACCTTGCTAATGTGCTTTAATAGTTCATGTTGGCAATCCTGCTCACTATCCATTTTAATGCTGCTCCTGTGTGTAAGAGCTATTAAATATCGAACAGTTCATTTCAGGTGATAGTGTTGATCTTCTGCTCGAGACTTATAATGCTGTAAGGAGCTTTAACATTTATATTAGAACCTCTCTGGCTTACATTTTATTTTCATATTCATAGGTGCTGGATTTGATGATGAAAAGTCATTGCTTGTGTCGCAAATGAGCCTGGAGAAGAGGTTTGGTGAGTCTACTGTCTTTGTGGCCTGTACATTTATGGAGAATGGTGGCGTTCCTCAATCTACAACTCCAGAAACCCTTCTTAAAGAGGCTATTCAAGTCATCAGTTGGGGTTATGAGGATAAAACGGACTGGGAAGTGAGGTATGTGAGCTTCTTATAATATTTATTCCATTAGAGTGTTTGTTGTTTAAGAGAAAAAGATACATGAGTCATGGGCTAGCAGATCCTTGACCACATGATAAGCCATGCAGTGTCTAGCAAGTCAAGAAGACATCAAGCTAGCCTTCATTCTATAGTTGTTCCTAAGAATAGTATGAAGAATAGAATCCTTGTATTATGCCATACTACGAACAGCTTAGCTTGAGCATTCAAACCCTTGAGCAAGATGCACGAAACATTTTAGGCATGACAACTGGTTTTGGTCTGCAATGGCTTCATAAGGAGAGTAGCATAAGCTTTTGACCAATTTGTGCATGGGAGGCTAACCCCGCCTTCGGAGTTTCTAGAGTTATAATTGTCCAATCTTAGTACTCTTAGCACAAACATCCTAACGCCACTTCCATGAACCAATTGTATCATCCCTTCTACATCATTTGCTCTTCACCTTGACGCCACAAAGTTCCACTCTCAAGGGTATATGAGTACGGGAGAATTCGGTCCGTGACATTCTCCCCTATTTAGTTCCACAACACCTTTGTTGCAGGCTGTTTAGTCGCTTCCCTGAGTCGTTCAGTACCATAAATGTTGCTTGATCGGGTCTTACATGAATGGTGGACGCTCACCCAACAAACAAGCCACTACACTCCATTAGTGTCTTCCGCTGATCAAAGCTACTCGGGTATCTTTGGTCACTTGTGCTCTCCCTGATAAGTGTGGCATTTTGAGCCAACTGCACTTTTCGTAGTACCATCTTTCTCCTACTAAGCTTCTCTTGATCTTAGTAGACCAACGAAGGTTTCTCCCCTGTTCAAAATGTGGTAGCAAACCCATCTTGAGATTTGCCAATTGATCCGAGAACCTTTTTTTTTTCTATTCAATGAGCAATTCAATTTCTTCCTATACTTCCATTGTCTTTCAAGAAGTAAGCCAAGACTTGTACCTTGTCTGAGCCCCTTTTGCTTTGGCAATTCACTCTCCTCCATCATAGGATCAAGTAGACCACAAGAATTCCTTGAATTACCATATCTATTGGAGGGATTATGCCCCCCATACCATTTTTCATGGGTTGATAAATCCTTGACTGTGAAAAAGACAACTCGGCACTCGGCGAGTCAAGAAGACATCATTTTATAGTTGTTCATAAGAGCAGTATGACAAATAGTATCCTCATTTTTTGTCAAAACAAGTAATTTTCCAACTTGGTAGGTCACTTTGTAAGATGAAATTTGACTTGTATTCTAGTATTTCTACTGATGCCTTTTTTTTTCCTCCAGTATTTTGTTTGATTGTTTGAACACGATCTATCTTTTGCTTGTAGTGTAATCATAAACCCCATGGAAGATGTCCTTCCCTGAGAAAGTGCCAAGGTCTATTCCTAGTTCCCATTATGCAAAATCACATCAAATAAAGCAAAATGGTACTTTCACATGCTCATGAACATTATCCAAGCAAGGGATTCACGACTCAAAAATACTTACGAATACTAGAAATTAACATTCTATTTTCAGTTGGTAAATTGATTCCAAATTGTAAGGTGCTTAACTTGCTTCTTCAAAGTTCTCCATAACAAATATTAGGCAAGATGGTTAATTGAGGTTGAAATTCTTATCATAAGATAAAAATGAAAGGGTTCTTTGGGAAAATTTTTAAAAAGCGAGCAATCATACCTTGAAATACCAGCTATAGTTCAAAAATTTATATATTTAGAATGACCCATATTCCAATAAAATCGTCACTCTTAGAAAGAAGGAGTAATGAAGTAATGCTAATAATGAAGACCAAAACCTGGATACATAAACTTATTAGCGAAGAGTCAACATATTTGGAAGTCACAAGAACTAAATTAAAATAAGTGTTGGTAGTAGAGATTTATGAGTTTTCCATGCATGAAAAATGCCAAGTAGGCGAACATGCCAAATAGGCAAAAATCCGATGCTCTAACATCGATGCCACCAAAGACAAGTCAAGGAATTGAGGGGTTGTGTAGTTGCAACAAATTGTTATGCACATAAAGAGCATCTCCTCTCTGAATTGCCCCATTGTTTTCAACAAATTGTTTCTAGACAAACTCTCTCCACTGGGAGGCCAATTCAGGATGCGCTTAAATAGTCATCTTGAACCGCTAGGAATTAAGAGTTTGTTCAGAAACAATTTGTCAGAAACAATGGGGCAATTCAGAGAGCAAATACTCTTTATGTGCATGATAGTTTGTTGCAACTACACAACCTATCAATTCCTTGGCTTGTCTTTGATGGCGTCAATATTGGAACATCAACTTGCCTATTTTGCAAGCCCGTAAATCTCTACTATCAAGACCTTTTTTATCCAATTCTTGTGACTTTCAAGTATGCTAACTCTTCTCTAATAGGTTTCTGTATCCAGGTTTTGGTCTCCATTATTAACATAGCTTCGTTATTTCTTTTCTCTAAGAGAGACGGTTTTATTGGAATATGGGTTACTCTAACTATATATAAGTCTTCGAATTATAGTTGGTATTTTAAGGTATGATCGCTTGCTTTTTGAAATTTTCTGAACCCTTACATTTTCATCTCATGATAAGAATTTCCACCTCAATTGACCATTTTGCCTTATATTTGTTATGGAAACTTTGGTGAGGCACTTAGTTAAGCACTTTATACTATTTGAAATAAAATTATCAATTGAAAATAGAATGTTAATTTCCAGAGTATTCATGAGTATTTTGGAGTAGTGAATCCCCCGCTTGGATAATGTTCATGTGCACGTGAAAGTACCCTTTTGCTTTATTTGATGTGGTTTTGCATAATGGGAAGTAGGACTAGACCTTAGCGCTTTCTTAGGGAATGACATTTTCCATGGGGTTTATGATTATACCGCGAGCAAAACGGTAGCTACAACTAGCAAGTGGTAGCTGTGGCCCTACATGGGTGAAAAGCACCTGCTAGTGATATGGACAAATGTGTCCACTATCCACAGTCCACTATGCTTGAAGAGGAGCAAATTTTCAAGAAAAAAATTGGATGAGATTTTTGACGTTGGCTTATAGTTGGAACCATTAAATAGGGTGACATTCACACTACAATTCACATGTGTACATTTTTGGATCCAAGTGTGTGTATATGTGTGTATGGCCACATGCAAAAGAAGGCGGGGTGACATTCACATGACAATTCACGTGTACATTTTTGGATCCAAGTGTGTATATGTGTGTATGGCCAAATGCAAAAGAAGGTGTGCATCATATGTGAGTTTGTGTCCTTGCATGTGATGTCTTTTGCGTGAGTCTGGTTAAATGAATAGTAAAACATGTTTTCCCCAAATTATAGTGCTGGTTTTATCTCAAAAAAATCTTGGAGTACTGCACCGCTATGTCTCATGTCTCATTTGGTGTATTTGGAGACATGCAACAAAAGAAGATTAAATGGGTATGATGCTTATTTTACTATGTTGAATATTTGTGCTTGTTTTTTGTATTCATGCTTGAATACTACCTATCATTTAGTTTAAGTAATTCTAGATTTTCCTTTTTTTTTTCTCTTTGCTCTCAGAAATCTCCAATTAACAAGATTTGATGGTTCAAAAAGTCATTATCATTCCTCAAAATAATTACTTTTAATACCTTAGATGTAGCTGCAGTTGGTTTGCACCTACTAGGATTGCCTATTTGTAGAGAAGGCATATCTTGGTCAATGATCACTATTGACATTGCGGGACATTGCACATTGTAAGATTAAGAAGAACTTCTATAATGATTGATACATAGCTTATGACAAATGTTATAAGATAAAGGATGATGGTATAATTAGAGGCTATAGCACAGTTTTTAAAGTGAAAGAAAACCTTTTAAAGGAATACTTCATTTAGTTATTTACAATCAAACATTAGGAAAATCATGGTTAAAAAGTTCTTATTTGAGTGTCCTATTATTTATGATTGAAATAGTTTCTTTTATATTATGACATTTATCAAAGATATCAAGAATTTTAAATGACAACTTGCTAATGCAATGGATTGTACTTTTCTTTTGCATTTTGCTGATTGCCAGGTGATTTAAAGTAGCCAATGCCAAATCCTTCGAATATGTAATATAGCACTGAAAATAACTCCAATTCACAAGTTCAATCTAGGATTGGTACCTCTGAAAATATACATCATCAAATAGCTAGATTCCTAGCTGCATTATGTCCTTTGTTTGAGATCTTTCTAATAAGCTTAAGTGGATAATAACCATTTTAAAGCAAGTTTGGAACTAGATGTCAAACGAGAAAGTATAGAAGGGAGAAAACCAAAAAGAATTCTAGTATGTGTAACTACATATTTTTAAGAAAGTGAACCACACTTCGAGAAATCTCATTATAGTTGTTCAATAAGCTAATTGTCTCATGTCCATTGCTTTGCTTTACTTAAAGATTCAGTGAAGGTGTCACACATTGAGGAAATGCTCCTTGTTTCTAAAAAGTATTCAAGGAAGTAGTTTTACCCATTTAGTAACAACCAAACCATCAGCAATAAGTGATGATGTCATCCAAACTTGTAAGCATATCAGAAATGCAGCCAAAGGTTTTGAACCTAGTCGTGTAGCTAGCAAGACAGCAAGGGTAGAATAGGATGTTAGAGTTATCACTCTTGCCAACATAAGAAGTCTCATGAACAAATGCAAGTATTCATTTAGAATTAATAATATTCTTAAATTTTAGAAAAGAGTTTTTTGCAATACAAAGAGGAAAGAGTTTTTTGTAACACAGAGGAACACATGGCCATAAAACTATGAGCAAAAAAATGAATACTAATAATTTATCTGCTCATTGTTTAATACAAAAAAAGCTGCCACAAGAACAAATTTGATTATCTTTCGTGTTTTGCAAATTATTCTTTTTTGAAATTTGAGAATATGAATGCTTATATTTATTCACAAGACTTCTTATGTTAGCAATAATAATGGCTTTCACATCCTATTCTACCCTTATTGCCTTATTGGCTATATGATTAGGTTCAACACCTTTGGCTGCGTTTCAGATATGTTTACAAGTTTGGACAACATCATCACTTATTGTTGGTGGTTTGGTTGCTGCTGGACAAGTAAAATTGCTTCATTGAATACTTTCTTGAAACAATCAGCACTTCCTTCATAGGTGACACATTCACTAGATTTTTAAGTGAAGCAAAGCAATGTAAATGAGATAATTAGCTTCCTAAACAACAAAAAATGAGATTTCTAAGTGTTGCTCACTTTTTTGAAAAATGTTGTTTCACATGTGAGAGTTCTTTTTTTGTTTTCCCTCTTCAGTACTTTTTAGTTTGATATCTAGTTCCGAACTTACTTTGCTATGGTCATTATCCACTTGAGCATATTCAAAAGATCTCAAATAGATGACAAAGTGTAGCATGATATCTAAGACTAAAGGAGACAGGGAATATTTTAGAGGTACCAATCCTAGGTTGAACATCTGTGTTGAAGTTATTTTTAGTGCTAGTATAGCATATATAAAAAATTTGTCGTCGGCTTCTTTTAACCACCAAACTATTAGCAAAACACAATAGAAAAAGTATGATCCATTGCATTAGCAAGTAGTTGCCATTTGAGATTCTTTTATCTTTTTTAGGAAAAGGTCTTAACATAGAGGAAATTACTTCCATCATAAATATTAAAACACTTGAATGGGAACTTCTTGGCCATGATTTTCAAAATGTTTGATTTTAGTAATTTAAGGAAGTATGTTCATTTGAAAGTTTTCTTATTCGCTGCAAAGATTGTGCTATAGCATCCTTGTATATGCCAGTGAATCATCCTTTATCTTATAATATCCGCCGTCAGCTGTGTTGATCATTATAGTTGTTATAATGTGCAATGTCCTACAATGTCAATAGTAATTATTGACTAAGATATCACTTCTCTACATATAAGCAATCCTAGCAGGTGCAGGTGCATTTGGGAGTAAGATTATGACAAAGTAACTATAGTTGGGTCTAGTGTGTTAGAGGTAGTTATTATGACGAATAATAATAACTTTTTGAAGCATCTTGATCTTTTGAATTAGAGGTTCTTGAAAGAAAGAGAGAGAAGGAAACATTTAAAATTGCTTAGACTGAATGATAAGTAGTATTCGAGCATGAAAAAAAAAAAAACATGCGCAAGCATTCAACATAGTAGAAAGAAGCCTCGTACCTAATTAATCTTCTTTTGTTACATTATCTCAAAGTATACCACATGAGACAAAGCAGTGCAGTACTCCAAAATTCTTTCTCAGATAAGACTAGCACCATATATTTGAGAGAAATATGTTTTCATCAAGATATTCATGACTCACGTGAAGGGTATCACCACATGCAAGGACACATACTCACATGTGGTATCCACTGGCTTTTTCATGTGGCCATGCACAAACTTGGATCCGAAAATGTACAAGTGTGAACTATAGTATGCCTGCCACCCCTATTAATATGGTTCTAGATATTAGCCAATGTCAAATATCTCATCCTATTTTTCTCTTAAAAATTTGCTCCCCTTCAAGCATAATGGAGAATGGAGACATGTCCAGATCACTAGCAAGGCGATGTGTTTTTCCACACATGAAGTGACGTAGCTAACACTAACTGGTTGCTAGCTAGCATTCTAATTTCAAAAACATTAAATCATGCAGACAGGATTTGTTCTAAGCTCGAGCCTCATTGTGATTGTTGGTGTTGGCCCAAGATTTGAATTCTCAAATGATGTCAATGTTTAACATCTCATTTTGTGGACATTCTAGTATGTTTTCTCAAGTAGTTAATATCTTACAATATAAGTTTTTTTTTTTTTTTTTTACCTAGATTGAGTAAATCATATTTATGTGTATAGTAGTTTGTTATAGCTACATAGCCTATCGGTTCCATATGACGTCAACTTTGGAGTATCGAATTTTGCCTACTTCACATTTTCTATGGCAAGCCCTTAAAACCCTACTATCAAGATCTACTTTTATCCAGTTATTGTGACTTTCGAATATGTTGACTTCTCTAATAAGTTTGTGTATGTAATTTTTAGTCTCTTTTATTAGCATTGCTTCGTTATTCCTTCTCTTTAAGAGTGACAATTTTATAGGAATATAGGTCATTTTGAATATGGGTCTTTGAACTATATTCATTAGGAGTATTTTGGAGTTGTGAATCCCGCACTTGAATAATGTTCATGAGCATGTGAAAATACAATTTTACTTTGTTAGATGTGGTTTTGTAGAATGGAAACTAAGACTAAATCTTAGTGCTTCTTCCACAGCGTTTATGATTATGCTACAAGCAAAAAATAGATCTCGTTCAAGCAATCAAACCAATTACTTAAGGAAAAAGATGTTTACACTTATTTTAGCCGGTGCTTTGACCAAAAAAGTAAACTTCGAGTTAGGGGCGAGTCTCCACGATTGCCCTGCGGAGCTCCGAACCTCAGAGTAAGGGGACCGATTTATCATCCCTGTACTAAAAACGAACACCCACAAAGCAAGGGCCACACAAAGAAACTAACAAAACAGCGTAAAAATTCATAAAGCCATGTCTAATGACCAAAATACGCTAAGGACAGAACGAGAATCAAAGAGGACAATGTGAATATAGTTCAGGCATTTCATCAAACAGGTGGGGTGCATCGACTAAAGCGTGAACGCCAACAAATTCGGGACTCGGATTTGCATTCGGGTTCACAACAATCATCAAGCCAAGACTAAAAAGGACTGGGCACAATCCGGCGGGACCAGAACTCACGTGCGCCGAACCACGATGAATCCCAGTCTTGCGAGTCCGAAACGGGCCAAAACAGGGCAGAGAAAAAAGGGGTCGGCGGTGCTCCCTACCCGGCTCGGGTTGGCGAATGAGGGCGAGCTCGATAGAATGGACTACGTCCAGTCACCTCGCACACCTCTGAGCCAGGATCCTCGGGAAATCGACATGGCCCGAAAGAATAAAAGAAAATAAAGCCAAGACCTACCGTGGGGAAGTGGGAGACGGGGTCAAAGGGGAAGGCGGAGCCGTTCACCCTGCCTTCGAGCTCACACCGGACCTTCAACTTCTGCTGAACTGATCTGGCGCCGTCGCCGTCGCCGTCGCCGTCGTCGTCGCCGTTGAGAAGAGAGGAGAGGAGATGGCCAGACGAAGAGAATTAGAAATAGGACCGGTTTGGTTAATGGTTTTATTTTTGATTCAGTTTGATTCGATTTTCCATTCAGTCATGGACCAAATCCTTTGACGGCTACGTGTATATATAAATAGGATATTAAGCTTGACAGACAAGGTGAGAAAAGTCAATATAGAACCGGATCAAGCTCGACGGCAAAAATTAAGGTCTTCTTTTCAATCCACGATGCCAATTACATTAAGCTTGGCAGAAGAATAGTCCAAGTGCCAAAACTTGGCATGGAGAAAGGTACATTTAAGTCAGTTTCGGAGTAAAGTGGAACACTTAATGTCACTCCGGCCAAAATCCTGCCAAATTACTGACATGGCAATTTTCCGGCAAGTTGGGTGCAAAACAACGTTGTTTTGCTCGCTGACGTGACAAGAAACTATAAAAACGATGTCGTTTTGTGTCGATGCATAAATAATTAATATAAAAATTAATTAAATTTAATTTAAACTTAATTTTATTTAAAATATTCTTAAAAATAAAAAACTTAATATTAAAAAACCTAAAAAAAGTAAAAACTTAAAATTGAAAAAAACCTAAAAAATTAAAAACCTAAAAAAAAAGTTGGGGAGGGGGGGGGGGTGAGCTGACCCGGGGGGCCGGTGGCGGGGGAGGCCGAGCGTCACCGAGCCCTAGCCGCCCGGCCCTCGGCCGATGCTCCCCCCGCCAGGCCGGGAAGGGCCAATGATGAAGCCCTTCTCGGGGGGAGGGTCAACCCTCGGCACCCCGAGCAAAACGATGCCATTTTATATTAATTTTTGCACCCAACTTACCGACAAATTGCCACGTCAACAATTTGGCTGGATTTAGGCCGGAGTGGCACTTAAGTTTTCCACTTTACTCCGAAACTGGCACTTAAGTGTACATTTCCAAAATTTTAGCACTTAAGTATCCCTCCGTGTCAAGTTTTTTCACTCCAATGTCCCAAACTCCATTAAGCTGCTTGAAGGTCGTTGTGGTCCCATGGAAAAGGAATGAAAGCTTATAAGTACAGGACATCCTGCATACACGAGACTCCAGAATTTTACGTATGTAAACATTCATGCAGATCATGATTTGAAATTGTCTCAAGCGTTTCCTTAGTGAAGAAGATTATAGAATCCCAAGTGACATGCACTCTTTGAGCAAAGTGAAAGAGATAACAAGATTCTCGTTAGTATGATTCAAAGCACGATCGACACTCGCTGTATATTTTATGCATCTTTACCTTCCGGAGTGTAGACTTTTGGGGGAAAAAGTTTTTTTTTTTTTTTTTTTTTTTTTGTTTGGTCGGTTGGGGAAAAAGTTCAAAGGGCCAGACTCGTCGCTAGGCAAGGCTCGCCTTCGCCAGTGGCAAGTGGGGGCGAGCCTCGCCCAACGACGGCAAGGCTGCCGTCGCCTCGCCGGCCACTAGCGAGGTCGACCCTCACCTTGGTTGGGCGAGGGTCGACCTCACCGTGGCCGGCGAGGACGCCGTCACTGGGCGAGGCTCGCCCCCGCCGGCCACTGGCGACGGCGAGGCCACCGTCACCAGATCTGGCGAGGCTCGACCTCACCATGGCTAGGCAAGGCTGAGCCTCACCTTGGCTGGGCGACGGCGGCCTCGCCATCGCTAGGCGAGGCTCGCCTTCGCCAGTGGCCAGCGAGGGTGAGCCTCGCCAGTGGTCGGCGAGGCTGACCTTGCCGGCCCTCGCCTCTAGCCAGCCGGCCGGCGCCGACCAGAGGAGGAAGAAGATAAGGAAAAAAAATTTAATTCAAAAAAAAAATTATTAAAAAATCGTTTGCCGGCCGACCGTCATCCACGTCAACGCCGACCGGCCAATTTTGACCGGATGGACTGAATTGGCACAATTGTAAAAGGTTTAAGACTAAATTAGCCAAAAAAAAAGTTTATGATTGAATTGACACAATTACAACAGGTTTATGACTTTTTTGGTAATTCTCCCGATTATAGTTAGACCTGACAGAGAAATCAAGTACAACGACGGTCCTAAATCAATAAGCATCTCCTCATTAGTGGTTTGCAATTTTGCATCCTTCCCTTAAAAGAAGGGAATCTCAGCTCCTCCCCACCCTACGCTTGGGAATTAGCATGTTCAGGTTGAGATTACTTACAGTATCGCTGAGAAGATGCCCTTGGATTTCTGGTCGGTACATTGTGATCCTCGAACAAGGTAAAATCACTAGATCCTTCATCAATATTGTACCGAAAAGATTATAGGTGAAATCAAATTCGGCCCCAGCTCGGAACTCCGGCCCGTAACCAAAAGGGCACGAACCAAAGCCTGAAATGAGAGATGTCATTGTGAATATAGGGCGCAATGATTTAGATTTCTATGGAGCTTTAAGCGGGAAGACATTGGAATGAGTCGAGCCATTGGCTATAAACCATCAAAATATGCAAAGCAACCATTTACACATTCTCTGAAATGAAATAATACCATGTCCATCTCACTTTTAACCTTAAGGCCACTTTTCGATCCTTACCTCTAGGCCGGAGGGATTCCAGAAGCAATTTTCTAGATTACCAATCATTGCCTCTTTTTAAATCAGATTAAAGGGCGCGTATTTATTATCTTTTTAATGCCAAATAATATATGCAAATATAAATTTATGATATCATCGAGATCCTTCGTAATCCATATGTTAGAGGACGAATACAAGCTAACCTTTTACTTGTAGCCATAATTGGAACGAGAAAAGAAAGAAAAATGGCAAGTGCTTTCCATCAATTTCAATTGATGTGCGCAATTCACAAGCCCTAATAAATAAAATGAGCAAAATTGCAGCTCACGTAGCGACCATCACAAAGTGGTTTGCCCCTCTCGAGGAAAGAACAGTATATTAGAGCAACAAGTAGCTCCCAAAATCACAACTAAGCACTTCAACGATGAATCGTGGCAGATTCTTATCTCCTAGTTTTTCGTGCTAAATTCGTAGGAAGATTTTGAGCTTTTAAGGCCGCAAATGGGGCAAACCACAACAATTAAACAAAACATCAAATAGAAGATTGGACATTAAGGGCAATGGTTCCATAAAACTGAAACCATCGGACAATGGTCTAGTTTCCAATTCTAGTTGTGGCTCGCCCACCTAGGTCTTCTGGACCAAACCGATTTTTTATTTTTTAATTTATCATCAAAGTGCTTAAAAATCAAATTTCTCCGAGGAAAATCTAAATGAATTTGTACATCAAAACTCGAAGTGAAATTCGCTAATTAATTTGCACAAGAATTTGTTTTCTTCAAGGACAGGAGAAAGCCTCTTGTCAAACACTTGGGTATATCTTAAGCACAAAAAATCATGGAATACATTAAATTTTTGAAAAAAAAAAAAAAACACAACAAAATGTGTGCAAAACATTGAAGCCATTCAAAATTTCTTCATAATTCTTAAATCCCTAATTATTTTTTAATCATTTGGAAAATATTTAGATAAAATATTTTATTTAGAGTAAAATTATTTATTTTTAATTAATTAATTTAAGTATATTAATAATTAATTAAAAGAATTTAAATCATTTATTTTCTAGCAAGAAAAAAGTCTATCATCCCCATGAGATGAGGTGGAGCTATTTTCACTCCCTAAATAATTATATCAACTCCCATTTATACTGAAATGACAAAAGCGCCATCAATCTTTTTTTTATTTTATATTTTTCCATATATTTTTATATCAACTACCATTTTCACCCCCTAAATAATTATATCGACTCCCATTAAGAGTAAAAATTTTCCTTAAAATGATGGTCCCACTCCTTCTTCTTTTTTTATTTTTTTCCTTTTATATTTGGAATAGTTACCATAATTAGGTATTTCACATATTTTTTGCATATTAAAAAAAGCACATTGTCAAATATTCCTATAATGTTTTACATGCTCCATGTAAAATTATCTCGATAATAGTAATGAAAAAAGATATTTATGATATGGTATAAAGTTGAGAAGTTTTTTCTTCATCATTGATCTTGTAGCCACTTATTTATTTTTCTTGTTCCTCTTATCTTAATGCTCACTTTCTTGGCGAAACATTTATTAACTTCACCAGTCTAAAATATATACATACATATATATCAAGTCTATTTATTTACTAAATCAAAGAATTTATTTTTTTTTCCTTATTATGTTGACAATATACTTTTAAACATGTAAGATGTCACGGGAATATTTAGGAATATAGTAAAAACATTGTGCACAATAACGTATCTAAATACTAGTAATTTCCGTCAATCCAAAATAATGATATTTCACTCAAACTTTCAAAAAAGAAACCTTACTTTATGCAATGTTTTGATTTATTTAAATTATACGTGCTTAACAGTCTATCTATATAATTAATTGACAACATAGGAAAGAACTAGATTTCTTGAAAATTTATCTTTTTGACAAAACAAATTCTTATGGGAAAAAAAAATTTAAAAAAAAGGTAGTGTCTTTAATATACATGGAAAATTTACAATAAACAAAAACTAAACATATGAAGTTATTAATTATGGTAAGTAAATCATATATTGATTTAGAATAATAAAAAAAGGAAAGTATATAAATTTGGGACCATCAATATAAATTGCAATTAAATAAGAGAGGGTAATTTTGTATTTTTGGTGAAAATTGTGCGTGGATTTAATCATATAGGAGTGGGAACAGCAGTCTAGGGGTGAGCAGCGGTCTAGGGTCGACTGATCGACCTCGGACCGGCCCAACCCGCCGGTCCTGGTCCGGTTCCCAAGGGGACTGGTCGGTCCTTGGTCCTGAAATTCCAGGACCAACATTGTACGGGTTGGTCATCGGTCCTAAGAGTTTTGATTCGGTCCAACCCCGTACCAACCCCGTATATTATAATATAATATATATAATTCTTTTATATATTCAAACCTAAATAAAATGTATGTTATATTATATTATATTGAGATGTTTTATCAATAGCACTAATAGTAATTTCAATTTAAACCTTTTATTGAGTATTAATTATGTGTCGTTTGTTTTGTTTTCAGGTGTTTAGAAGTTCAAGTGAACTAACAAGACGTGAAGTTATATATTCATGGTTTATATTAAGTATTTTGAACTTTTTATGGTTTAATTGTATTTTACTAATGAATTTCAGCTACACTTTGCTTTTCAATTTGTGTCAAATGGTAGACGTTTTTGAAGAGTGGAGTAGTACTGCAATTACTACGGTGATTTGCTAGTCAAGTGGTGTGAAGCTCATTTTTTGGTTGAGTGAACTCGACATGATCAAATGCAAGAAAATGCTTTTGCATATGGTGTTATGAATATTAAAGATAGATGATTACAAGAACTTTCCATTTTGTCACATATCTCGATGAGCAGTTAGCAGGTACGAAATTTCTATTATTATATCATCTTAAATTTGCTAAATATGTATTGGTATTTATAGTTTAGTTGCACCATGTCACATTGTCAATGGATGTGTAATTTGAATTTGTAGGTTTGCCTTTTTAGGGAGTATAAAAAATAAGATGAAAAAAATTATCGATCGGTCCCGGGTTGACCCTGGAACCGGACCGAACCCATTGGGTCGGTCCGATCCTTGGTCCCAGGCTCAATAGGGTCGGTCCTCGGTCCTAAAAATTGAGGACCAATACTGTACGGGTTGGTCCTAGGGTTAGGGGGTGGCCCGGACCAACCCGGACCATGCTCACCCCTAAACAGCACCACCCAATATTTATTATTGCATCAAAATAGTGCCGCCCAATATTTAAATAACTTATCGGTGAAGGCCGAATATATCTCTCTTGGACTGTTCTCACCATCCAGATGTCATAGTCTCATTGGGGAGAGCACTAATAAGCACCGACTTACGTGACACCTCGACCTTCCTCTGGTTTGACGTTTGAACCGACCTTCCTAAGAAGAAGCCTCATATAACTTTCTCCTTTAGAGTCTTGATGCTTTGTGGATTCTTATCTACAATATTAGTATATGTTCACATGGACGTAGACATGCGGCTACTTAGAGATTCATAAAAGACCTTGTGATTTCTACAATCAGTTAAGCTGGATGTTTAGTCTATGTAGGTGGCCCAAATTAATATAGTTTGTATGAAATTGATAGGGTTCAAGCAAATAGCTTCCGATTCTTAAGTTAGAAATTTCTCAACACCCAATCATTTGTGAACATCGAGTTGACTCTTTCTCCCTTATCAATGAATCCCAAGTTGACCCGAGCTCGGCCTAGGTTCTAAACACTGGGCATGGGGACCTAGTGCCCAGCCTAGGTCCTCAACACTGGGCATGGGGACCTAGTGCCCTTACTCAAGACCCCCTGTGAATGTGCCTCGATCCTTGACGATCAAGCTCAAGTCACCTAAGGTCGAGATTGGGTCCATTGAGGCTGGTCCCATGATCTTGACAATTAGGCTCACATCCCCAATAGTTAGGCTCAATCACATGCATCCAAGCCCCAATGCCAACAATCAAACTTGAGACATAAAATTGTACTAAAAATGTTTTCTCAAATGAGCGTCAGATAATTTTCCTAAAACAGACATCAGAAAATTACTTTGATATTATTCACAAAATACAACCATATATAAAAGAATTCCTGAAAAAAACCGTTTTGGTGGACACTATTTATATCCCCTAAATGACTAAATACACTTCATTTACACTAAAGACATAAATTTGTCCTTAATAATTTAAAGCAATAGTCGCATTCCTTTTTTTTTTCTATTTTTTTTTCTATTTAGAATCAAGTCACCATATCTCACCATCTCCCCTGTTACCGCACGGCTTTGAAGACGTCCACTCTCACGTGGTTAAATCTTGGATAAAAGATTTGCACTTTCTTGACCAACAAATGGAGATTATCTCCTAGTTTCTCCATCCTAAATTTGTGGGAAGATTTTGCAAAACCTTCTAAGGCCACAGATGGGGCAAACCAAAAAATTTAGCAAAACACCAAACAGTAGATTGGACGTTAGGGGCGAGCGAAAGCAACTGCTCGAACTAGCTAGTTCTAGGAGGTTTCCGATTCCAAAAAATTGGAATTGGTGAATGTCTATCTTGTTCTCAGTTCCAAGTGTACATCCACCCACCCAAACCATCTGTCTTACAACTTAGAAATCAAATTTCTCCAAGGAAAATCTAAACAAACTCATACATTAGAACTCAAAGTGAAATTTGCCAATTAATTTGCACAATAATTTGTTTTCTCCATGGACATGAGAATGCCTCTTATCAAATGCTTGGGTATACCTTAAACACAAAGAATCACAAAATACATTAAATTTCCAGAAAAAAAAAAAAAAAAAAATGTGCGCCATAAAATTTGAAGCCATCCAAAATTTCTTCATAATTTTTAAGTCTCCAATTACTTTTTAATTATTCAGAAAATATTTAAATTGTTATTGATAATAAAATTATTTCTTATTAATTAATTATTCTAATTCATAGTAATAATTATTTTAAAAAATCAAATCATTTATTTTCCAGCAAGACAAAAGTCTATCATCCCCATGAAAGGGGCACTGCTATTTTCATCCATTTACAATAAAAAGTCAAATCTGTCGTTAATCTTTACATTGCAATTTAAAGTAATGGCTGCACTTCTATCTCTCTCGTTTTTTTCCTGATATATTTCTATTTAGGGTCTTGTCACCATAGCACGCCATCACAGTCTCTGTCACTGCACGTCTTTGAAGAGGTCCACTCTCACGCGGTCTAATCTTGGATAAAAGATTTGGACTTTCTTGACCGACAAACGGAGACTTTACCATAGATTAAAAAATAAACATCAACGCTTATCATGTTAATATTTCCCTTGAAGATAATCTCTAATTCAAATAGGAAAGTAGAACTTTGAGATTCTTCGCACAGATTTAAGCTTGAGATATAATTAACAAGTAGTGAGCAATTAATACTGGGCAAAAGAAAAACAAATAAATGAAAAGAAATTCAAGTGAATTCCATTTCTCTCAAAAAAATAAAATTTATTGGATGGCAAACTAGCAAGGCTCAATCTTTATGTATAGAATCAAATCGGGTTTTAAATCTTTTAACTAATTCGATCAAATCTTGCACTTTTATCTATCCTAAGATAAAAGTCATTTAAATTTAAATAAATAGAGACATTTGATGTTTAAGAATGTCTTATCATGTTACATAGATTATAAATAGAGTGGACCAATATTCATAACATTATAATCATACGATAGAAATTAATGTTTAATAATAGAGTTTCGAAACATTACCAATTCCTTTAAATACTGTTTAACAAGTCCTTAACTTTCCTCCTTACCCTCTTCTCTCTCTGACCCGCTATCCTCAAAAGCCACAGAAGTTCAAATTCAACGTCGGTCCAGTGACCCGAACCGGCACCGGAATTCCCCCGCGAGAGTAAGACCATGTCCGTCGACGTTCGGGTTTGCCAGCAGCTTCTCGAGAAAATATTTTCTCAACATTCAGTTGGCTACCCCAGCTGCACCCAATATAAATCATCATTAATTCTGTTTTTATTTGCATTTTGCATGAACAAAATTGTCGGACACAAAAACTGGGGAATGGCAAGGGATGATCTGTTCAACAAAATTGTGGGAATCGTTAGAACACTCTGCGAAGGAATTGAGTCCATTCCATTCAAGATGGCAGCTCTTCGTCATGTGCGTGTTCAACGTGTTGGCGAAAAATGGTAGTTTAGCCTCGAAATTGCGCTGCAAAGTGTCAGAATTTGGATATAATTTTGGAGACATTTTGTAAATGGTACATGTTTCTTATGAAAGATTAGTGTCATTTTCTCAGAGCTCAGTATTGTCATTAGGGGAATTAAGCCAATAAGACGGCAATTGTAAGCATGATATGGAAGAAGGAGACTAAAGTCTGCGGTTCAAACCAATTCACATGCATCATCATATCGGTTATGAATCTTTGATCATTACATAATTGATAACTCCAATAATAGATGTCCCTCCTTGCAATGAACTTATCAAGAAAAGCTATGCTCAACAAACCCTTTAAATCGAGAAAACAAGAGAAATTGAATGTGGAGGAAAAAGAAGCAAAGTACCATAGCCAGAGTCGCCCAACCCCGAACTAAGAACTTACCACAATTGGCTTGATATCGATCAAAAAGTTTGTTTGAGCATGACAAAAATCATTTTCTTTCTTTTTAAATTCCTTTCTATTTTCATTATGAAGGTTTTCAATAATAGCCTCGGTTTATTTTTCCTTTTTAATTATTTGCTTTGATATTCAGAGAAATTTTATTTTCCTGAATTCATTCACCTTTCTCAATCCAAACGAGTTACAAGAGCTTGAGAGAGTGAAACTAGCACAAGAGGACCGAGAAAAGGATTTCTTTGGTGCACACTTCACACGTACTCACAAGTTGGATCGACTCTATTTCGTAGCACTTGGTAAGAATTCAACCCTTTCTTCATCTAATTAGAGGATTTTTTCTTGAATTCACCCATAAGCTCAAATCAATGTAGATTTCTGTTTGCCAGATTTATTGTAGAGTCTAGTAGAGATTTATCATTTTTTCAAGGGTAGGCAATTCACTTGTAATTGATTATTTTTTGTGTACATATCTATAAATTTAATGTAAGAAAATTTGGGAGGGAAACCCCCCTCTTCCTTCGCTGATGTAGGTATTTAAGGCAGTTGAAGAATTCGCTAGAGTACTCTGAAATCTCACAAACCCATTGACTAAAATTGCGTTAACTGAATGACAATTTTTAAGAGGAAATTGTAATTTTTTATTTTATTTTACATCAAAGTTCCTTAGGAGAAATTTAGTAGAGGACTATGATGCATGCACCTATACCACGAAAGGAAAGGCCTGCCCAATCACGCCATGCCACGTAAGGGCACCCCCCATACAGACCCGGGGATGGGCGATCCGCCCCTTTTTGGCGTAGAGCGGCGGGTGGTGGCGGCAGCGGCGGTGGTGGCGGCATGGTGGGGGCAGCGGCTTGGCTGTGTAATGGCTTGTTGGGCTGTCAGGTGCCTTACCTGGTCGAATTGGTTCTTTTTTTTTTTTTTTTTTTTTTTTTTTTGGTCTGAAACAATGATGCCTTTCATTCAAGGAGGACGAAAATTACAACCCATAGAAAGGGTGTCGACACATAGTAAATTCATTAACACTTGAGGAGGTGATGAAGGTCAAGTAGGTGAAAGTGTACTACGGGCGTGGGCCTTGGCGGCCCAATCAACTGCAGTGTTGGCTTCTCTTCGGCAATGTTGAATGCACAAATAGGGAAAGGAGAGACACAAAGTTGTGGCGTCGGCGACCAGCGCGCAGCACTCCCATGGCGGCAGACTGCGATCATTGAAGATCTCCACAAGAATTAGACAATTAGACTCGATGATCTTGTCCCTGCTCTAGCAAATAAGTAAGAGTGGAGATGAGGGCTTGGATCTCACTTTGCAGGGGAGAAGATGCGCGAACTGTGCTGGTGAACCCGGCGATTAAAATACCGGTGTGATCCCTGCAGACGCACGCGATTGCACCCATATCAGTAGCCATGGGAAAAGCCCCATCGATGTTGGCCTTGATGCTGCCCCGATCCGGTGGAGTCCATACTCGATTAGGGTTTAGTAGAGCGTTTCCTGCTTCTATTGGATGCTGCACCGTGCTACTGTACAGCTTTGCTTCAGCAAGCGCCAGATCTACCAGCTAGGCAGGAGTGGTCCGTTGATGCCGACAAGTGAAGTTGTTCCACGCCTTCCATAGCTGCCAAAGGATGATCTCCCTAGAAGGTAAGCCTGACTGATTTTCAAATATATCCTCAAGCCACGCATCTATTCGATGTCTTCTGTAAGCTAAGTGATCAATTTGTACACGAGACTGAGACCAGATCTGATTCGTCCATGGGCAAAATAAAAGGATATGTTCAGTAGTTTCAAGTGTGTGCGATGAACAGAACTGAATCGGTTCTTCTCCTCTCTTTTTTTTTCAATTTCTCTGGTCCGATTTTGACTGGAGTGTAGGAAGACCGAGACTCGCTTTTGTTTGCTTTACTTTCCCTTGGTGCGGTTAAAACTTAATAATATTAAAATCACAAATTTCATTTATTCCACACAAAAAAATGGATAATTTAAAAATTATTTTCTTAAAAATAATCACTTATATTACTTAAATAATTATTCAATGAAAAATATTTTATTATGAAAAAATCTTTGTGGACAATAAAAATATTTTTGGTTTTATTCGTTTTTGAAAGCAATACAAACAATCATTTTTAAAAGAAATTTATTATTTATTTTTCACGAAACAAATTGAATCTTAGTATGCCTGCCTTTTTGTTTGTGTAGTAGTTTCAAAAATAAATGGAGCATTGTGTAAACTGACAAATAATCTATTCTTATAAATATTGAGATTTAAAAATAAGTCTTGGTTCTAGCAGCAACTACTCAACCTTCTCCCTCTATAAAAGTGAGAAAAATATCCAAAAAAAATACTATCTTTTAATTATATCAATTAATTCCTAAACATTTTCGTGTTTTGTCGATCGATTCCATTTGACCAATTTTGGTCGAAAATCGTTGACGTGTACATTGGCCCTCCCATGTGACACAATCATCCACTATCTGATATACTCAATTTTAATTATGTTTGCAATCTCTAGTTTGCAAATGTTGAATCAAAATGAGAGATTGCAAACTTCCCGATAATACAAAAAAAAAAAAAATGGGTGATTGGTCTCAAAAAATCAAAAAGATGATTGTCGGATTCTAATGACAATATAGATGTCAAAAAACTCATTTTGATAAGTAGAATCCAATTTCAGGATTTAAAATGTGCTTTGCCATTTATATGGCTGTTTGATCTTTGGTCAACTAGCAATTGCCCTTATGTCTAACTTAGTGATTTTTTAGAAAGAGGCAAAATTTGGGGTGTCAACAACTATGTCAAGACTTCTTTTTTATGTTAAAAAAATGAAGAGCTCTGCATTTCATTTTTCTTGAGATTGGGTTGTTATCAAATCAATGAAAGAGGGAGAAATGTTTGGTTTCGGATTGCTTTTAATTATCATCATCATCGTATATTCATTGATTTTGTGGCGAGTGCTAATGTGACAGTAGAATGTAGTTGAGAAGTTTATGTTTGTCATTTAGCGGGGATTTTGCTGCTATGCCATTGAACTTTGATTATTATAGTGAACTTCGAGTGATAGAGCCTCATAGAAAAGCCTTCAGCGAGAAAGAATTTCATTTAATTTATAGTAATTAAGTTTGAAATTAGTGGGTCTTGACCCTCGATGATATAAATCTTTCGAAACAACCAGCTTGAAGTTTTTTTTTTTTAGTTATGTTCCCTTCACCGTATAAAACTTCACCGATTTCCTTCGTTCACTTAAACCCCTCAATTTTATTTTTTTTAATAATACATCTAACCAATTCAATTATATGGAGAAAAAAAAAAGTATTCCCTTTGCTTTATCATATATGATTCATTTGTGCAACCTCCTCCGCAAGAACAACTTAAGAGAGAAAAGGAGGAAACCAAACTACTTTTTATCAAAATCTGTCAGAACAAACAATATGCTAACTTGGTGAAATTTCTTTTTATTATATTTATTAAATATATTGCAAACAGATTGAAGATGATAATAATCTGTAAAGTACAAATAAACTTAATAATATTATTGTAAATTACGAATAAACTCAATGACGATAATCTAATGAATCAAGAAGGCCCCGTGGATAGGGCTACACATCATTGCGTAATGGAAGAATGCCGGTGCGCTTCGGAAAACCAATGGAGGTGACATTTCTATTGTGGTAATGATTCCAATGGCTTCCAGTTAGGCAGCGGAGCATCGCCATACTCGTAGTTTACCTGCCCAGACATTGACTACCAGGGCCATCCTTAAATCTGGGTGTTTGTCCCGCACTGAGATTTCCAGGCATTCTTCCATTACGCAATGATGTGTAGCCTATCCGGCGTTCCATCACACCGTCAAGTGGCCAGGAAGCACTAGAAACACCACAATGCAGAGATGCCCCGACTGTGGATAGGCCTCTCCGTGCATCGTGGCGAAGCAAGGCAGCGCCGCCGTGGCCTGTTAGTGTAGCCACCGTGTCCGCCGTGGCTGTGGTGTTGAGCAGGGAGCAACACTCTCTCTCTCTCCCTCTCTACTTCATGCGCTCTCTCCCTCTCCCTTTCCACTTTTTCGCTCTGCTTGTGTATTATTCACTGCCTTCCCCCGTCCTTCATTTGTAGATAGAGCAAGGGAGATTATGTCAGCGAAGATCTCCCCGAGAAAGCAGGAAATTCTTACTCAACCGACCAATATCGCCCTTAGGAATCGTTCAATCCGCCGGAGTGGCTTCACGTTCAATCTGAAAATCCGGTTCAACGCGATATTCATCCGCAGTTATCGAATTCAAAGAAGACAAATATCTAAACCTCTGATCCTACATTAGTGCAAAACCCCTTTCTAACCTTTGATTTGTTTCCCCCTTCCAAATGTTTCGACCCGATCTTTTTTCTGAATGCTATTTGCCATGATGGGTAGGTCGACTATGCCTTCGAATCTCGAGATGATTAGACCATACTTATGATAGCTTGATCATTTGCAGTTTAAAGAATGTGATGGGGTTGAAAGTATGTAAATACATTATGAAAATCATAGGTATTAATAGAATTTTTCGAAAGTTTATGGAGAGCAAAAATAAGATGGCTGAATACATGACTTATCTCAACTAGCGAGACCTCTTGTATGGGTGCAATGAGACCGTGCTCAAATCAAACCCACCAATTTTCAAGCCAAAAGAACCCACTAAATATCAAATTTTTAAATTGCTATTTTTTTGTTTTTACTAAGAACGAATTTAAACTGGATATTATTGTTACATGAATGCAATGTTATAAAATACATAATGCCTAATATAAATTGATATTTTTAATTGATGAATAAATAAATGGGATAGTCAAATTTTGTGTCAATAACTTATACTAAATATATGAAGATTGGGGTCAGAGTTGTGACTTGTGGGTCTGTTATAGTGGAAGAATTTTTATCTTGCCTAAGTAGATTATCTTGAGTTACGCATACAAAAAGACTATTAGGATATTAATCTAACAATATGATATTAGGAAGAAGATGAAATTTCCAAATCATGGCTTAGGAAGAATATGAAATGGGTCCGACTACCTGCATTCTCTTAGTTCCCTCTATTTCCTCCCACGTCTAAGAGGTGTATCTCATGCGCGGACGGGAAATTTTTATTTTTTTCCTACATTCTCTTCACTGGATCAATCAAATTGGATAGTTCAATTAATGCATAGCTTTCTCAGATGGTAGTTGAGCATACCATAATCCTTTCATAGGTAGATTGCTCAAGTATAGTCCACCATTTACTAAAACCATAGTTAAAAAAATATGAGTAATTTCTTTTAAGGGAGAGTTAAAATGAGGTAAAAATCCACAGAAATTTTTTTTTTATATATTTTCTTTCAGAAGTAACAAAACAATTGTGGATAAACATCTTTGCATGCAACCGCAAAATATACCGTGTAATTATCCCCCTACTAATTATAATTAGACCTGACAGAGAAATCAAGTACAACAACGGTCCTAAATCAATAAGCATCTCATTAGTGGTTTGCAATTTTGTATCCTTCCCTTAAAAGAAGGGAAGCTCAGCCCCTCCCCACCCTACGCTTGGGAATCAACATGTCCACGTTGGGATTACTTACAGTATCGCTGAGAAGATGCCCTTGGATCACCGGTCGGTCCATTGTGATCCTCGAACAAGCTAAAATCACTGGATCCTTCATCAATATTGTACTGAAAAGATTATAGGTGAAATCAATTTCGGCACTGGCTCAAAACTCTGGCCCGTAACCGAAAGTGCACTAGCCAAAGCCTGAAATGAGAGATGTCATTGTGAATATAGGGCACACTGATTTAGATTTCTATGGAGCTTTAAGCGGGAAGACATTGGAATGAGTCGAGCCACTGGCTATAAACCATCAAAATACGCAAAGCAACCATTTACACATTCTCTGAAATGAAATAATACCATGTCCATCTCACTTTTAGCCTTAAGGCCACTTTTCGATCCTTACCTCCAGGCCGAAGGGATTCCAGAAGCAATTTTCTAGATTACCACTCATTGCCTCTTTTTAAATCATATTAAAGGGCACGTATATATTATCTTTTTAATGCCAAATAATATATGCAAATATAAATTTATGATATCATCGGGATCCTTCGTAATCCATATGTTAGAGGACGAGTACATGCTAACCTTTCCCTTGTAGCCATAATTGGAACGAGAAAAGACGAAAAATGGCAACAGCTTTCCATCAATTTCAATTTATGTGCGCAATTCACAAGCCCTAATAAATAAAATGAGCAAAATTGCAGCTCACGTAGCGACCATCACAAAGTGGTTTGCCCCTCTCGAGGAAAGAACAGTATATTAGAGCAACAAGTAGCTCCCGAAATCACAACTAAGCACTTCAACGATGAATCGTGGCAGATTCTTATCTCCTAGTTTTTCGTGCTAAATTCGTAGGAAGATTTTGAGCTTTTAAGGCCGCAAATAAGGCAAACCACAACAATTAAACAAAACATCAAATATAAGATTGAACATTAAGGGCAATGGTTCCATAAAATTGAAACCATCGGACAATGGTCTAGTTTCCAATTCTAGCTGTAGCTCGCCCACCTAGATCTTCTGGACCAAACTGATTTTTTATTTTTAATTTATCATCAAAGGGCTTAAAAATCAAATTTCTCCAAGGAAAATCTAAATGAACCTGTAAATCAAAACTCGAAGTGAAATTCGCTAATTAATTTGCACAAGAATTTGTTTTCTTCAAGGACAGGAGAAAGCCTCTTGTCAAACACTTGGGTATATCTTAAGTACAAAAAATCATGAAATACATTAAATTTTCGAAAAAAAAAAAAAACACAACAAAATGTGTGCAAGAAATTGAAACCATTCAAAATTTCTTCATAATTCTTAAATCATTAATTATTTTTTAATCATTTGGAAAATATTTAGATAAAAAAATTATTAAGAGTAAAATTATTTATTATTAATTAATTAATTTAAGTATATTAATATTTAATAAAAAGAAGTTAAATCATTTATTTTCCAGCAAGACAAAAGTCTATCATCCCCATTAGATGAGGTGGAGCTATTTTCACCCCCTAAATGATTATATCAACTCCTATTTATACCGAAAGGACAAAACTGCCATCAATCTTTTTTTTTTTTTTTGATATTTTTCCATATATTTTTATATCAACTACCTTTTTCACTCCCTAAATAATTATATCAACTCCCATTAAGAGTAAAAATTTTCCTTAAAATGATGGTCCCACTCGTTTTTTTATATTATTCCTTTTCTATTTGGAATAGTTACCATAATTAGGTATTTCACATATTTTTTGTATATTAAAAAAACGCATTATCAAATATTCCTATAATGTTTTACATGCTCCATGTAAAATTATCTCGATAGTAGTAATGAAAAAAAGACATTTATGATATGGTATAAAGTTGAAAAGTCTTTTCTTCATCATTGATCTTGTAGCCATTTATTTATTTTTCTTGTTCCTCTTATATTAAAGCTCACTTTCTTGACGAAACATTTATTAATTTCACTAGTATAAAATATAAACATACATATATATCAAATCTCTTTAGTTACAAAATCAAAGAATTTATTTTTTTTCCTTATTATGTTGACAATATACTTTTAAACATGTAAGATGTCACAAGAATATTTAGGAATATAGTAAAAACATTGTGCACAATAACGTATATTTATATTTTTTTTTTTTTTTCATAAATAGTTCATAAATAATATTAATTTCTGTCAATCCAAAATAATGATATTTCACTTAAACTCTCAAAAAAGAAACCTTACTTTATGCAATGGTTTGATTTATTTAAATTATACGTGCTTAACAGTCAATCTATAAAATTAATTGACAACTAAGGAAACAACTAGATTTCTTGAAAATTTCTCTTTTTGACAAAACAAATTCTTATGGAAAAAGATGTTTTTTTTTTAAAAAAAAAAATAGTGTCTTTAATATACATGGAAAATTTACAATAAACAAAAACTAAACATATGAAATTATTAATTATGGTAAGCAAATCATATATTGATATAGAAATAATAAAAAAATGGAAAATATATAAATTTGGGACCATCAATGTAAATTGCAATTAAATAAGAGAGGGTAATTTTGTATTTTTGGTGAAAATTGTGCATGGATTTAATCATATAGGGGTGGGAACAGTACCACCCAATATTTATTATTGCATCAAAATAGTGCTGCCCAATATTTAAATAACTTATCGGTGAAGGCCGAATATATCTCTCTTGGACCGTTCTCACCATCCAGATGTCATAGTCTCATTGGGGAGAGCACTAATAAGCACTAACTTACATGACACCTCGACCTCCCTCTGGTTTGACGTTTGAATTGACCTTCCTAAGAAGAAGCCTTAAATAACTTTCTCCTTCGGAGTCTTGATGCTTTGTGGATTCTTATCTACGATATTAGTAGATGTTCACATGGATGTAGACATGCGGCTACTTAGAGACTTAGAAAAGACCTTGTGATTTCTACAAATCAGTTGAGATGGATGTTTAGTCTATGTAGGTGGCCCAAATTAATATAGTTTGTACGAAATTGATATGGTTCAAGCAAATAGCTTCTGGTTCTTAAGTTAGAAATTTCTCGACACCCGATCATTTGTGAATATCGAGTTGACTCTTTCTCCTTTATCAATGAATCCCAAGTTGACCCGGGCCCACCCTAGGTTCTCAACACTGGGCATTTGTGCCTCGATCCCTTACGATCAAGCTCAAGTCACCTAAGGTCAGGATTGGGTCCATTGAGGCTGGTCCCATGATCTTGACAATTAGGCTCACATCCCCAATAGTCAGGCTCAATCACATGCACCCGAGCCCCAATGCCAACACTCGAACTTGAGACATAAGATTGTACTAAAAATGTTTTCTCAAATGAGTGTTGATAATTTTCCTAAAACAGACATCAGAAAATTACTTTGATATTATTCACAAAATACAACCATATATAAAAGAATTCCTGAAAAAAAAAAAAAAATCGTTGGTGGACACTATTTCTATCCCCTAAATGACTAAATACACTTCATTTACACTAAAGACATAAATTTGTCCTTAATAATTTAAAGCAATAGTCGCATTCCTTTTTTTTCAATTTTTATTTTTCTATTTAGAATTTAGTCACCATATCTCACCATCTCCCCTGTTACCACACGGCTTTGAAGAGGTCCACTCTCACGCGGTAAAATCTTGGATAAAGGATTTGGACTTTCTTGACCAACAAATGAAGATTATCTCCTAGTTTCTCCATCCTAAATTTGTGGGAAGATTTTGCAAAAACTTCTAAGGCCACAGATAGGGCAAACCAAAATATTAAGCAAAACACCAAACAGTAGATTGGACGTTAGGGGCGAGCGAAAGCAACTGTTCGAAGTAGCTAGTTTTGGGAAGTTTCCGATTCCGAAAAATTGGAATTGGTGAATGTCTATCTTGTTCTCAGTGCCAAGTGTACATCCACCCACCCAAACCATCTGTCTTACAACTTAGAAATCAAATTTCTCCAAGGAAAATCTAAACAAACTCGTACATTAGAACTCAAAGTAAAATTTGCTAATTAATTTGCACGAGAATTTGTTTTCTCGATGGACATGAGAATGCCTCTTATCAAACACTTGGGTATACCTTAAACACAAAGAATCACGAAATACATTAAATTTCCAAAAAAAAAAAAAAAAAAATGTGCGCGATAAAATTTGAAGCCATCAAAAATTTCTTCATAATTCTTAAGTCTCCAATTACTTTTTAATTATTCAGAAAATATTTAAATTGTTATTGATAGTAGAATTATTTCTTATTAATTAATTATTCTGATTCATATTAATAATTATTTAAATAAATCAAATCATTTATTTTCCAGCAAGACAAAAGTCTATCATCCCCATGAAAGGGGCACTGCTATTTTCATCCATTTACAATAAAAAGTCAAATATGTCGTTAATCTTTACATTGCAATTGAAAGTAATGGCTGCACTTCTATCTCTCTCTTTTTTTCCCGTTATATTTCTATTTAGAGTCCTGTCACCATACCACGCCATCACAGTCTCTGTCACTGCACGTCTTTGAAGAGGTCCACTCTCACGCGGTCTAATCTTGGATAAAAGATTTGTACTTTCTTGACCGGCAAACGGAGACTTTACCATAGATTAAAAAATAAACATCAACACTTATCACGTTAATATTTCCCTTGAAGATAATCTCTAATTCAAATAGGAAACTAGAACTTTGAGATTTATTAAGCTTGAGATATAATTAACAAGTAGTGAGCAATTAATACTGGGCAAAAGAAAAACAAATAAATGAAAAGAAATTCAAGTGAATTCCATTTCTTTCAAGAAAATATTGGATGGCAAAATGACAAGGCTCAATCTTTATGTATAGAATCAAATCGGGTTTTAAATCATTTAACTAATTCGATCGAATCTTGCAATTTTATCTATCATAAGATAAAAGTCATTTAAATTTAAATAAATAGAGACATTTGATGTTTAAGAATGTCTTATCATGTTACATAGATTATAAATAGAGTGGACCAATATTCATAACATTATCAATTCCTTTAAATACTGTTCAAAAAGTCCTTAACTTTGCTCCTAAACCTCTTCTCTCTCTGACACGCTATCCTCCAAAGCCACAGAAGTTCAAATTCAACGTCGGTCCAGTGACCCGAACCGGCACCCGAATTCCCCCGCGAGAGTAAGACCATGTCCGTCGACGTTCGGGTTTGTCAGCAGATTCTCGAGAAAATATTTTCTCAACATTCTGTTGGCTACCCCAGCTGCACCCAATATAAATCATCATTAATTCTGTTTTTATTTGCATTTTGCATGAACAAAATTGTCGGACACAAAAACTGGGCAATGGCAAGGGATGACCTGTTCAACAAAATTGTGGGGATCGTTAGAACACTCTCAATTGAGTCCATTCCATTCAAGATGGCAGCTCTTCGTCATCTACTTATTCAACGTGGTGGCGAGGAATGGTAATTTAGCCTCGAAATTGCACTGCAAAGTGTCAGAATTTCGATTATAATTTTGGAGATATTTTGTGAAGGGTACATGTTTATTGTGAAAGATTCGTGCCATTTTATGAGAGCTGGGTATTGTCATTATGAATCTTTAATCATTACGTAATTGATTACTCCTATAATAGATGTCCCTCCTTGCAATGAACTTACCAGGAAAAGCTATGCTCACCAAGCCTTTTAAATCGAGAAAACAAGAGAAATTGAATGCGGAGGAAAAGGAAGCAAATTACCGTAGCCATAGCTGCCCAACCCCAAACTAAGAACTTGCCACAATTGGCTTGATAAAGTTTATATCAATCAAAAATTTTGTTTAAGCATCACAAAAATCATTTTCTTTTTCTTTTTAAGTTCCTTCCTATTTATTTATTTGCTTTGATATTCAGAGAATTTCTTTTTTCCTAAATTCATTCACCTTTCTCGACCCGAACGAGTTACAAGAGCTTGAGAGAGTGAAACTAGCATGAGAGGACCGAGTAAAGGATTTTTTGCGTGCATGCTTCACGCATACCGACAAGTTGGATTGACTCTATTTCGTAACGCTTTGTAAGAATTCAAACCCTTTTTTCGTCTAATTAGAGGATTTTTTCGCAAATTCACCTATAAGCTCGAATCAATGTAGATTTCTGTTTGCCAGATTCATTGTATAGTCTAGTAGAGATTTACCATCTTTTCAAGGGTAGGCAATTCACTTATACTTGATTATTTTTGTGTGTATATAAATAAATTTAATGTAAGAAAATTTGGGGAGGGAAGAACCCCCCCCTCTTCCTTCCCTAACGTCGGTATTTAAAACAATTGCAAAATTCGCTAGGGTACTCTGAAATCTCACAAGCCCATTAATTAAAATTGCATTAACTAAGTAATAATTTTTAAAAGGAAATTGTGATCTTTTTTATTTTACATCAAAGTTCCTTAGGAGAAATTTAGTCGAGGACTATGCTGCATGCACCTGTACCGCGAAAGAAAAGGCCTGCCCAGTCACACCGCGCCACATAAGGGCGCGTCGATCTGCCCCTTTTTGGCACATGGCGGCAGCGGCGGCGGCATGGTGGGGGCGGCGGCTTGGCTGTGTAATGGCTTGTCGGGCTGTCAGGTGCCTTTGGACCCGGTCGAATCGATTCTTCTCCTCCCTTTTTTTCTCAATTTCTCTGGTCCGATTTTGACTAGAGTGTAGGAAGACCGAGACTCGCTTTTGTTTGCTTTACTTTCCCTTGGTGCGGTTAAAACTTAATAATAGTAAAATCACATCCTTAAAAATTTCATTTATTCCAAAAAAAAATGGATAATTTAAAAAAAAATCTTAAAAATATTCACTTATATTACTTAAAATAATTATTCGACTGAAAATATTTTATTATAAAAAATCTTTGTGGACAATAAAAATATTTTTGGTTTTATTCGATTTTGTAAGCAATAAAAATAATCATTTTTAAAAGAAATTTATTATTTATTTTTCACAAAACAAATTGAATCGTAGTATGATTGCCTTTTTGTTTGTGTAGTAGTTTTAAAAATAAATGGAGCAGAGTGTCAAAAAACTGACAAATAATCTATTCTTAAAAATATTGAGATTTAAAAATAAATCTTGGTTTTAGCAGCAACTACTCAACCTTCTCCCTCTATAGAAGTGAGAAAATTATCCAAAAAATACTATCTTTTAATTATATTAATTAATTCCTAAACATTTTCGCGTTTTGTCGATTGATTTCATTTGACCAATTTTGCTTGAAAATCATTGACATGTACATCAGCCCCCCTACGTGACACGATCATCCACTATCTGATCTACTCAATTTTAATTATGTTCGCAATCTCTAGTTTGCAAATGTGGAATCAAAATGAAAGATTGCAAACTTCCCGATAATACAAAAAATAGGTGATTGGTCTCAAAAAATAAAATTAAAAAATGATTGTCGGATTCTGATGACAATATATAGATGTCAAAAAACTCATTTTGATAAGTAGAATCCAATTTCAGAATTTAAAATGTGCTTTGCCATTTATATGGCTGTTCGATCTTTGGTCAACTAGCAATTGCCCTTACGTCTAACTTAGTGAAATTTTAGAAATAGGCAAAATTTCAGGTGTCAACAACTATGTCAAGACTTCGTTCTAAAGTAAAGAAAATGAAGAGCTCTGCATTTCAGTTTTCTCGAGATTGGGTTGTTAACAAATCAATGAAAGAGGGAGAAATGTTTGGCTTCTGATTGCTTTTAATTATCATCATCATCGTATATTCGTTGATTTTGTGGCGATTGCAAATGTGACAGTAGAATGTAGATGAGAAGTTTATGTTTGTCATTTAGCGGGGATTTTGCTGCTATGCCATTGAACTTTGATTATTATAGTGAACTTTGAGTGATAGAACCTCATAGAAAAGCCTTCAGCAATAAAGAATTTCATTTAATTTCTAGTAGTTAAGTTTGAAATTAGTGGGTCTTGACCCTCGATGATATAAATCTTTCAAAACAACCAGCTTGATGTTTTTTTTTTTTTTTTTTTGTTATGTTCCCTTCACCGTATAAAACTTCACCGATTTCCTTCGTTCACTTAAACCCCTCATTAAAAAAAAAAAAAAAAAAATCTAACCAATTCAATTATATGTAGAAAAAAAAATTCCCTTTGCTTTATCATCATATGATTCTTTTGTGCCAACCTCCATCGCAAGAACAATTTAAGAGAGAAAAGGAGGAAACCAAACTACTTTTTATCCAAATCTGTTAGAACAAACAATATGCTAATTTGGACCACCCGTGGTGGCGGCGTACTTGGTTAAGCACTTGTTCCTTTCACGAGAGGTCCAATATTCGACTCCCTATGTCGTCTACCTTGTTGGAAAGGAACCCACGACTTACCCAGCAGGCAATGGTGGTGGTGACTCTACTTGTTCCAGGGTTTACCTCACTGGGCTACCGGCTTACAGGGGTTCCCTGGGTTACCAAAAAAAAAAACAAACAAACAATACGCTAACTTGGTGAAATTTCTTTTTATTATATTTATTAAATATATTGCAAACAGATTGAAGATGATAATAATCTGTAAAGTACAAATAAAATTAATAATATTATTGTAAATTAGGAATAAACTCAAGGATGTTAATCTAATGAATCAAGAAGGCCCTGTGAATAAGGCTACACATCATTGCGTAATGGAAGAATGCCGGTGCGCTTCGGAAAACCAGTGGAGGTGACATTTCTAGGTTGGTGATGATTCCAATGGCTTCCGGTTAGGCAGCGGAGCATCGCCATACTCGTAGTTTACCTGCCCAGACATTGACTACCAGGGCCATCCTTAAATCTGGGTGTTTGTCCCGCACTGAGATTTCCAGGCATTCTTCCATTACGCAATGATGTGTAGCCTATCCGGCGTTCCATCACACCGTCAAGTGGCCAGGAAGCACTAGAAACACCACAATGCAGAGATGCCCCGACTGTGGATAGGCCTCTCCGTGCATCGTGGCGAAGCAAGGCGCCGCCGTGGCCTGTTAGTGTAGCCGCCGTGTCCGCCGCGGCTGTGGTGTTGAGCAGGGAGCAACACTCTCTCTCTCTCTCCCTCTCTACTTCATGCGCTCTCTCCCTCTCCCTTTCCACTTTTTCGCTCTGCTTGTGTATTATTCACTGCCTTCCCCCGTCCTTCATTTGTAGATAGAGCAAGGGAGGTTATGTCAGCAAAGATCTCCCCGAGAAAGCAGGAAATTCTTACTCAACCGACCAATATCGCCCTTAGGAATCGTTCAATCCGCCGGAGTGGCTTCACGTTCAATCTGAAAATCCGGTTCAACGCGATATTCATCCGCAGTTATCGAATTCAAAGAAGACAAATATCTAAACCTCTGATCCTACATTAGTGCAAAACCCCTTTCTAACCTTTGATTTGTTTCCCCCTTCCAAATGTTTCGACCCGATCTTTTTTCTGAATGCTATTTGCCATGATGGGTAGGTCGAGTATGGCTTTGAATCTCGAGATGATTAGACCATACTTATCATAGCTTGATCAAACATGCAGTTTAAAGAATGTGATGGGGTTGAAAGTATGTAAATACATTATGAAAATCATAGGTATTAATAGAATTTTTTGAAAGTTTATGGAGAGCAAAAATAAGATGGCTGAATACATGACTTATCTCAACTAGCGAGACCTCTTGTATGGGTGCAATGAGACCGTGCTCAAATCAAACCCACCAATTTTCAAGCCAAAAGAACCCACTAAATATCGAATTTTTAAATTGTTATTTTTTTTTACTTAGAACGAATTTAAACCGGATATTATCGTTACATGATGCAATGTTATAAAATACATAATGCCTAACGTAAATTGATATTTCATTGTGACGAATAAATAAATGGGATAGTCAAATTTTGTGTCAATAACTTATACTAAATATATGGAGATTGGGATCAGAGTTGTGACTTGTGGACCTGTTATAGTGGAAGAACACAAAATTTCATTGCAAACTACGTTATAATGATAGGATATTGATCTATATTAGGAAGAAGATGAAATTTCCAAGTCATGGCTTAGGAAGAATATGAAACGGGTCCGACTGCCTTGCATTCTCTTAATTCCCTCTGTCTCCTTCCACGTCTAAGAGGTGTATCTCATGCGCAGACGGAATTTTTTATTTTTTTGTCTACATTCTCTTCATTGGATCAATCAAAGTGGACAGTTCAATCAATGCATAGCTTTCTCAGATGCTATTTGAGCCTAGCATAATTCTTTCATAGGTAGATTGCTCAAGTATAGTCCACCATTTAATAATACCATAGTTAAATATATATATATATATATATGTGTGTGTGTGTGTGTGTGTGTGTGTGTGTGTGTGTGTGTGTGTGTGTTTGAGTAATTTCTACAAAGGGAGAGTTGAAATGAGGTAAAAATCCACGGAATAATTTTTACATATAATTCTTTCAGAAGTAACAGAACAATTGTGGATAAACTATCTCTACTTGCAACCCCAAGATACCCCATATAATTATGCCTCTACTGATTATAATTAGACCTCACAGAGAAATCAAGTACAACGACGGTCCTAAATCAATAGGCATCTCCTCATTAGTGGTTTGCAATTCTATATATTTCCCATGGTAAGAAGGGAATGTAGGGCACACTAAAATGGATTACTATGGAGCTTTAAGCGATAGGACATTGGAATGAGTCGAGCCACTGGCTATAAAACATCAAAATACGCAAAGCGACCATTTGCACATTCTCTGAAATGAAATAATATCATGTCCATCTCACTTCTCGCCGTAAGTTCACTTTTCGATCCTCGCCTCCAGGCCGGAGGGATTCCAAGCGCAATTTTCTGGATCACCACTCATTGCCTCTTTTTAAAAATCAGATTAAAGGGCACGCATTTATTGTCTTTCTAATGCCAAATAATATATGCAAATGTAAACTAATGATATTATCTAACTCCTGCTTAATCCAGGAAAATTACTAAAAAAGTCCTAAACCTATTACAATTGTGTCAATTCAATCCTAAACTTACCTTTTTTTACCAATTGAGTCATAAACCTTTTATAATTATTCCCGATCAGTCTATCTAGCCAAAAATGGCCGGTCGCCGGATCTAGCGAGGGCTTGCCCCGCCGGCCGCCTCAGTCCGGCAACCGGCTAGCCCTCCCCTCTGGCCGGTCCCAGAGCCTAGGAAGAAGGAGGAGAGGAGGAGGAAGGAGGGAGAGGTAAAAAAAAAATATATATATATATATATATATATATATATATATATAATTAATAAAATATTTCAAAAAATAAAATATTATTAAAAAATGTCGCCGGCGCCAACCGGCTGTCACATCAGCACCGGCCAGCCATTTTTGACCAAATGGACTGATCAGGAATAATAGTAAAAGGTTTATGACTTAATTGGTCAAAAAAAAATTATGACTAAATTGGAGCAATTGCAATAGATTTAGGACTTTTTTGGTAATTTTCCCACTTAATCCATATGTTAGAGGACGGGTACAAGCTAACCTTTCCCTTGTAGCTATAATTGGAACGAGAAAAGATGAAAAATTGCGAGTGCTTTCTATTGATTTCACTTCACTTGATGTGCACAATTCACTAGTCTTGATAAATGAAGAGAGCAAAATTGCAGCTCACGTAGCAACCATCACAAAGTGGTTTGCCCCCCTCGGCGAAAGAACAATATATGAGGGCTCGAAGCAGCAGCCGTAGTCACAACCAAGCACTTCGATGATGCATCGTGGCAGATTCTTATCTCCTATTTTTTTTCCGTCCTAAATTTGTAGGATGATTTTGCCAAACTTCTAAACCCACAAATGGGGCAAACCAAAACAATTAAACAAAACACCAAACAGTAGATTGAATGTTAGGGACAAGCGAAAGCAACTGCTCAAACCGGCCATTTTTGGGAGGTTTCCCATGCCAGAAAATTGGAATCGGTGAATATCGGTCATGTTCTCAATTTTAGATGTACACCCACCCACCCGAACCATCTAGACCGGATCAATTTTGTTTTTCAATCGTCAAATAGCTTAGAAATCAAATATCTCCAAGGAAAATCTAAATAAACCGATACATCATAACTCAAAGTGAAATTTGCTAATTTATTTGAACGAGAATTTGTTTTCTACATGGACATGAGAAAGCCTCTTATCAAACGCTTGGGTATATCATAAACACACAAAAAAAAAAAAAATCATGGAATACATTAAATTTCCAGGAAAAAAAAAAAAACAACAACAAAATGTGCGCAATAAAATTTGAAGCCATCCAAAATTTCTTAATAATTTTTAAGTCTCCAATTAATTTTTAATCATTTAGAAAATATTTAAATATAAATTTTTATTAAGAATAAAATTATTTCTTATTAATTAATTATTTTTAAGTTATATTAATAATCATTTTAAGAAATTTAAATCATTTATTTCCAACAAGACAAAAGTCTATCATCTCCATGATATGGAGCAGAGCTATTTTCATCCATTTACACTAAAAAGTCAAATATGTCGTTAATCTTTCCATTGCAATTGAAAGTAATGGCTGCACTTCTCTCTTTTTTTCTTTTTTTCTTTTTTATTTGTTACTTTTTTTCTATTTAGAACTCTGTCGCCATACCTCGCCATCTCAATCTCTGTTACTGCACGTCTTTGAAGAGGTCCACTCTCACGGGTCTAATTTTGGATAAAAGATTTGGACTTTCTTGACCAACACAAAGAGACTTCTCCATAGATTAAAAAATAAACATTAACACTTATCAGGTTAATATTTCCTTTGAAGATGAACTCTGATTCAAATAGAAAAGTGGATTTTCGAGATTCTTCATGCAAATTTAAACTCAAGATATAATTTAAAAAGTAGCAAGCATTTAACGCTCAACAAAAAAAAAAAATAATACAAGAAAACATTGGGTGAGTAAATGATGAAGCTTAGACTTTATGTATAGAATCGAATTGCATTTTAAGTCTTTGAACCAATTCAGTCGAATATTCCACATTTATCCATCAAAAGATAAGGGTTATTTAAATTTAACTAAATATGAAACATTCGATGTTTAAAAATGTCTTGTCATGTTACATTGATTATAAATAGAGTGGACCAATATTCGCACATTATAATCATACGATCATATATTTTCTCGATCTTTTCTCGATATTCAGCTGGCTACCCCAGCGAGAGCAGGGCGCCACGGGTAAGCAGCGAACCACACGTCGCCTCCTCTTCCTTCGCTCGTGTCGCCTCGTACGTGCGCCTCAGTGGACGCCAAAATTTCTCACTCGCCTCGGCATATAATTCTCTTTCTTTTTTTTTTTTTTTTTTTTCCTTTCCTTATAAACAATCATTAATTCTGTTTTTATTTGCACTTCGCATGAACAAGATTGTCGGACACCGAAACCGGGGAATGAGAAAGGATGACATGTTCAACAAAATTGTTGGAATCGTTAGTACAATTCATGACTGAATTGGGTCCATTCCATTCAAGACGGTGGCTCTAAATCAGGTACTCGTTCGACGCGCTGGTGAAGAATGGTAGTTTGGCTTTGAAATTGCGGTGCAAAGTGTTGCAATTTGGTTGAAATTTTAGAGATATTTTATGAACGATGCATGTTTCTTGTGGAAAATTAGTGTCATTTTCCGAGAGCTCCATGTAGTCATTAGGGTAATTAAGCCCATAAGATGGCAATTATAAACATGATATGAAAGAAGGAGACTAACATCCGGAGTTCAAATCACTTCGCATGTATCATCATATCGGTTATCATATCGGTTATGAATCTTTGATCATTACATAATTGATTAGTTTTATAATAACAATCCCCCCTTCAGCAATGAACTTACCAAGAAAGGCTATGCACACCAAACCCTTTAAATCGAGAAAACAAGTGAAATTGAAGTGGAGGAAAAGGAAGCAAACTACCATAGACATGGCCACACAACACCAAACTAAGAACTTGTTACAATTGGCTTGATATCGATCAAAAAGTTTGTTTGAGCATCACAAAAATCATTTTCTTTTTTTTTTTTTTTAGTTCCTTTCTATTTTCATTATGGAAGTTTTTCAATTATAACCTTGGTCTGTTTTTTTTTTCCTTTTTAATTATTTGCTTTGATATTCTGAAAATTTTTTTCCTGAATTCCATTCACCTTTCTCGACCCAAACAAGTTACGAGAGCTTGGGAGAGTGAGACCATCACAAGTGGACAGGGATTTCTTGCATTTGCGCTTCACAAGTATTGATAAGCTGGATCAACTCTATTTCATGGCACTTGGTGATGATTCAAACCCTTTATCCGTCTAATTGAAAGATTTTTCTTGAATTCACCTAGAGTACGGATCAATGTAGATTTTAGTTTGCCAAATTTATTGTAGAGTCTAGTAGAGATCTATCATTTTTCAAGTAATTCAGTTATAATGATTATTTGTGTGTGTGTATCTACAAATTTAATGTAAGAAAATTTGGGGAGCCCCTCCTCTTGCTGATGTAGGTATTTAAGGCAGGTGAAGAATTCGGTAGAGTACTCTGAAATCTCACAAACCCATTAATTAAAATTGCATTAACTGAATGATAATTTTTAAGAGGAAATTGTAATTTTTTTTATTTTATTAAGGGAAAATTCTAAATAAAGACCTAAAATGCTTTCATTTTCTCAATTAAGAGTCTGAAGTAAACATTATTTTAAATAAAAACCCAAAGTGGTTATAGTTATTTCAAATAAGAGCCTAGCACTGCCTACTAGCAAAATATTCTAGCCAATTAGGGATATTTTCATCCAAACACGAGTTAAATTTAAATTAAATTAGATTTTAAAATAACAATAATAAAATTTAAAAAAAAAAATTTAAAACACCGGCAGGAGGGGCTTCCCCGCCTATGTTTTCCTTTATTAATTTTTTTTTTGTTTTTTAATGAAAAGAAAAAAAAATAAAAAATGTAAAAAAAATTAAATATTTAAAAAATTAATATGAACAGTTTAAGCCCTTATTGAAATTTTCCCTTTTACTTATAAGTAATTAGAATTGCTTGATATATTTAGTCGATTGGAAATGTTTTCTATGCTAGTCAACCTTCTCCCTCTACAAAAGTGAGAAAATTATCCAAAAAATGTTAAATTTACTGTATTTATCAGTTAAATAATAAATCTTTCAATCATGCTAACCAAGTCCTAAAACTTTCTCACATTTTGTCAATTGATTTAATTTGACTAATTTTGACTGAAAATCTCTAATATGTGCATCGGTCATCTTACATAATATGAGTAACGTCAATGTATATAATTTTTTTAATATATTTTGAATTTTTAAATGCATTTTTGAATAAAAAATTTGTGCATAAATTCTTGGAAAATACAGATCTCTTTTGATTTTTTTTCCGGGCATTATTTTATTATTATTACTATTTTCGTGAATAACGAAATGTCGAGAGCAGTGAAAAGCCGAAACCCGGTCGGTCAACATTCGGGTTGCCAGCGCAGCACAGCACCTTCTCCGCCTTGACTCCTGGGCCCCACCAAACTTGCACGCTGATGCTGGGCACGGCGCCACGTGTAAGCGGCGAGCCACGCGTCCTCCGCCCCACTCCCTTCCCTCGCTCGTGTCGCCTCGCACGTGCATGATACCTCAGCGTTTTGCTTCACATGTATGGTTCGATTTTTGGCACGACAAAAATTCGACTTTCCTCGTGACCGGAAACCATTGATTGGGGATGCTTGATGAATCATCTGGAGCTCATTTGAGTATCCATGAATAGTTTTTGAGAAGGTGGAAACCATTTAGTAGGAGCAAAATCACCATCCATGTTTAATAAATTTTCATTCTTGACGTACTCTAGGATCGGTTAATATCGTATGACTATTTCTTAATCGAGCCTTCGAGACATTTTATCAAATAATATATGTGTGTCAACTAAGGTATTGACAATAACCATGAATTTAAGTCGTGTTTTTGGTTAAAAAAAAAGAAAGAAGAAAATAAAAATAAAAAATTTAGGAAGTTTTTTTAAAAATTGTAAAAATTGTTCACCTTCAATGTTGACCATGCTAAGTAGGACGGCCGACTCTGCACAGCCTATGCTAATTAGACGGTCATGTTAGCAATCTTTAGCCGAAATTAACTAAAATGACCAAATTAACAAATCATAAAAAAAAGTTTAGTGGGTGCACAAGCAGAAGCAAAAGTATGTGTTTTTCTTTATAACTGTAGAGCCCACGCTAGATGGGAAAACTCCCCGCCAATGATTGTATGTGTTTGTATCTATATAATTTAATGGGTGATCTTGCAGAATTTGTCAAAAAATTTGAAGGTACTAGGCTGAAAAATGAAAGAGAACACCTTGTGGTTGATTAAATTGGGTTCAATTTGATACTAACAATAAATTGATGATTTTTTGCACAATTTTTCCGTATAATGTATCTCTCTGTAATGTATTAAAGTTTATGTGCTATTTTTTTAATTATTTCCTGATTCTCATTTTCTCATCTTAATAATTACAATTACATCCTACCTTGAAAATGTTAAGCTTCAATCTTGTCTGTAAGCTTATCAAACTGTGATGAGATAATATGATTTCTTTTATTGGTTTTCATATTATATCTTGAAAGCTAGACGCTAGAGAATGATTAAATGTGCATCGCTGATCAATGAACCAAGTATCAAAAATGTATTTCGTGATTCTTTGTGTTTAAGGTATACCCAAGTGTTTGATAAGAGGCATTCTCATGTCCATCGAGAAACAATTTTTTGTGCAAATTAATTAGCAAATTTTACTTCAAGTTCTAATGTACGAGTTTGTTCTTACCAAAAAAAAAAAAAAACCAAGTATCAAACAGGTTAAGATAGATTCCTAACATATATATTTTTTTTTACCCAGGAATTCGTCCTCATGTAAGCCAGCTTGAAACCAATCGGGCTGGTTTTCAGGTTGAACCCGGTCACTTGCTCGCCCCAGGATTTGTAGAGTCTTCATCATAAAAGTGGTGAGTAAGGAAATAGAAAGTAGAATTTTTCCTACCCTTTTATGAGGTGATTATATTGTGATTTTTAATTCTCTTTTTTAGTAGAACCTGGGTTCTAGCTTATTGCCCTGTAGACTTCCTTATTGTCTCTACCGAGCTTGCAATTTCTCAGGGCAACGTTTCCACAAAAGGAGTAATCCCAACATTTCCATTTCAAAGGCCAATAAAAAGCATAACTTTACAAGATCAGAAGTTTTTTTTTTTGGGGGGGGGGTTGAACAAGATTGAAAGTATAAATACATAAATTAAAAGTATAAATACAGAGGTTTGTCCGGTCAAAATAAGGCCATCCATCAATGAGATGATTTTAGCCAGGCCATTAAAAACTAAGCCAGCCCCTTCATCGCCGACTAAGGTCCCTTTGGCCAGAAAAATCATGAAAGTTCTCCACGGAAACTTGAGTATACATCAGTTTGAAAGTCTAGTAGATCTTTTAATTCGTGTGTAAATACAGAAGAGTAAAAATCTAGAGTTCTTGCTGTACATGTGCAGTATAATCGATCATACCGTCTGCTGCGAATAAGGCCGGCCGGATCGCCGCCGGGTCGTTATCAATTCGGCAGGTCTACCTTGTAGTAGGATCCATCCCAATAGGCCCTTCTCGGGCTCGCCGGCAGACTATCCGCCCGCGCGTACCTTGTGCCTGCATAACCCGCGCACTCGTCGGAGTAGCCGTAGTAGTTATAACCTCCCCCGCCGGCGGCCCCATGATGCCTTTGCGACCCGTAGTAGGGGTTCAATCCCTGACCCAGGTAGCTCCTACCGATGTCGGCCCTCCCCGGCGACAGAGCCGGGTGGAGCCGCTCGCCACCGCCGATCCCTTTGTGGGGATCCTGAGGCGGCCTAATGGTGTGGTAGCAGCCAGGGTGGTGTTGCTGCCTCTGGTAGTTCGGGTAGTGATAATGGTGGTGCTGGTGAACGCACTGCCGGTGGCCGAGGCCGTTGTTCGGCACCGGGGCATTGTTGCCGAGGCTGCACAGGCTAGGCGAGCTTTGGACCTTGCTCATCGGGAGCCGCCTCCTGTTGAACGTGAAGGTCTCCTGTGCCGTGGCGTCGGTCGAGCGGCTGCTGTCCGGGGACGGCGATTTCGGCGAGGAGCAGGCGGAGGATATGCTGAACGCGGCACGGTTCACGCGGAGAGGGGCCATCCTCAGGTTGGGCATGGTCCGGACGATGCCGTTGATGGCGTCGACGTAGCGCTGCTCCGGCGCCTGCGGCTCCAGGGCGGCCGTCAGGTTCTCGACCACGGTCGGATTGGCGGGGAAAAGGAAGGCCCGGAGCCTCGGGTTCCTGCCGCTCTCGTGGCGGTCGTACTCGTCGAGCATGTGCCTGAGATCCTCGTCCGACCGCACCGTCACCAGCGCATCGAGATCCTCCGGCGCCACCTGATACTTCAGGACCACGTCCGCATTGATCGGGGCACTCAGCTTCTTCATCAAATCTGTAGCAGCAAAACAAATGACTCAGAATTTTCCATATCAACACGACGGACGAATCCGACATGCCAATCGTCACGGAGAAAAGCCGGCACCGGAGAAAGACGCGTCGCGAGAGATGGAGATGACCCGGGTCTCGCCGCCCACGTACTTGAGGTGCCCGTCGCCGGGCCGCGGCAGGATCTTCCCGCCGTGGCTGCACAGGAACTTGACCTTGTTGCTCGGCGACGTCGCCTCCCTGCCTCCGCCGTCGCTGCCTTCATCTCTCATTATCCTTCGATGTTAATCGATTCAGAAGCTTGTTCAGTTTTGACAAGACGAAAAGGAATTAGAAAACGAGGCTATGCAAAACGAAAATCTTCGTTTTCCCTTTTTTTTTTTTGCGTTTTTATTAATTTTTTTTATGGGAGAAATGCTGAAAATAGGAGGGTCAAGGGCGATTATCGGATAACCACAGGTTGTTATTAGCTAATTCAATTTCTCCTAATCGGCGAATTCTACGCTGAAAAGTATTTCGTTTTTTTTTTTTTTTTTCCTTCTGGAATATCCCTTCCGTCCCGAACTGATCCTCTATAAATCCGAAATCTAGACCAAACAACGGCCCTGAATAATCGGCTTTTCCTCTTTTCTTTTTAGAGCTTGGAAAAACAATATAGGGAAATGGGTTTGTAAACTTTAGATCTTGGTATTCCATAGATAAATCAGATAGTGATCCAACTCATGTAAATTCCCCCATTTTATGTCACGCTAATCAAGTCACTGACGAGCCATGCCGGCGATCTCGGTTCGCAAGGTTCCGAGGCTGCCGTCACGCTTCCGATGAGACCTCCACTGCGCAACGAGGTCCTTTAGGTGGTGGAGAGGGAGGGGAGAGGCAGAAGCCCGTAGAGGCACTTGACCACGATGATATAGGCAACCAGGCCGAATACCTCGTAAATGTGAAAATCCACGATATATGCAATCCGCTGAGCTTCGGCGGTGGGTGGAGGCTCGGGGGTGGAGCCGGGGATGGCGAGTCGATTCATTGCCAGCGAGGAGTTCTTCTCCCACCCCCCCCCCCCCCTCACCTTTCTCCTTCTTGTCGATCTTACTTTTTCTTATTTCTCGTGAATTTACATTCCGATACCATTCATTTGGTCCTCTAACGTCGATTATGAATTCTCAGATTGAATTCTATACAATGTCGATGTCTTATTAAAGTTCACGCATCTATAAATTATTTAAGAAGTGAATAATTGAGTTTTAAATATGGAAAACTTCTTTGCCTCTTAGATTCTATAAATTATGTGTGTTTGCTAATGCAACTTTCATTGTATTTATAATATGTTAAAATATTATCACAGATATATCATAAAAGAATTGATTTTACATGTAATTATTATTATTATTTTTTTTTGGTCGGAAACATTAGTTAAGTATGTTCCGGTTGCCTGTAAATAGTCAATGGCAAGTTGTGGTAAAAAAGGCCCCGTTATTCCCAGGGAATAACGGTGTCGTTTGCTCAGCGGCACTCAATTAGTCAATTCTATATATGCCCTAGCTCTCTTGAATGAACCATTGAGCCGAGCCGAGCCGAGCCGAGCCGAAAATATTAGGTGGGCCCGTCCCTCCACGTCACCATGGGTTGGCCCCAATCGACAGTCGACGTGGCTCTGGGACCCACCCGAGGCACCGTCCTATCTTTCTGCATCCCTAATACTGATAGCGTGACCTTTCTCTTCTGCTTTTCTTTTTCCCTTTTATCATGGATTTAAAAAAGTTAGTAATGCGAGGAAAAAGAAATTAGTAGGGCATCGCCATCTCCCGTGTCCTTTCTTTGTTTTGTTTAAATTTGTGAAGCGCCCTGAAAATCCTCAAAAACTTATTTGCGAAAGTGCATTTGAATCTTGAATTTATTTTAAAAAAATATAATTAAATCTTAAAAATTATATAATTATTGCAATCAAGTCCTTCCATCGAGTTTGTCTAATTTGACTAATGGAAAATTTTGACTTGACTTTCTTATTACTTTCATATCCCATGTCTCGCCAACATGGCTAGAACGGCTTCGTTTTGGTCAAAATCTGAGTTTTTAATACAAATAATTAAATTACATTAAAAATAAGCAAAGTTTAAAAAATATATGTAGAAAAAGAGGAGAAGGAGCCGTCATCGCCCATCATTTCTAGGAAGGTCAAGGGTTGGCAATGGTGATAAATGGCTCGCGAAGGTTAGGGGGCTCGTGACCCTCGTCAACCACAAGGGAGGGTTGCTAACCCTTGCTTAGGTCTAGCTGAGGGCCACCCTTAGTGGCCATCACCACTAGCGGCCCTCCGACAAGCCTGGGCTAGCCAAGAGCTTATGACCCTCACCTTATTGAGTAAGTGCCATAACCCTTGCTTACAACCCTTGTTGACCCTCGCTCATTTCTTCCTTTTTAATTTTAATTTTTTTTTGCTTTGTTAATATAATTTAGATTAAATTTGTATTAAAAAATCAGATTTTGACTAAAACAACATCGTTTTAGCCTTATATTTTAGTCAAGTCAATGCCCCATAAAAAAAAATATTTTTTAAAAAGAAAAATAAGCAACATTAGCATTTTCCATCAATCAAGTTGGACAAAATTAATGAAAAAAAAAATTAATTACACTAATTTAATAAGTCTTAGGATTTAATTACACATTTTGAAAGTTTTGAGACTATACTTATCTTTTAATTTATCTTATAAATGATCATTGAAGTTGACTCCACCTTCTACCGACCCTAAATAAAATGCCCTTAGTTTCTTAACGCGCATTCATAATGTGACATCGGTCGATAAAACGAACTTGGAAAAGATCACCTTAATGTTCTAGGGAGGATTGTTTCTTGATGCGACATATTGTACCTCTTTCGCGTCCGGAGTACATTATAACTCACCCCTAAATTGGTATAGCTCCAGCTGTGAACAGTGTCAAAATGGAGTGGATTAGGCCTGCCGAGCAGTCGTTATCCTAGGTAAATGGAAACCCTTCTCTCAATTTGTTCGACAGAAACGTCAAAGATGGCCTCGGTGCTTGAATCTCCGCGAGTTGACATCGGACTTTGCTTGGTTAATTCTAAACTACGACGACGTTAATGCAAGCCGTGATTTCATCGTCACAAAGATGGCCTCGGTTCTCGAATCTCCACGAGTTGACATCGAACTTTGCTTGGTTAATTCTAAACTATGACGACGTTAATGCAAGCCGTGATTTCGTCGTCACGATCGCTAATCAATAATCATGCAGCAATCAACCTCTAATTAGAACAAGGGAACTAGTAGCATGCATATATACCAAAGTAAAGAGTCGAGTCGAGTTGAGTCGAGTCGAGTCTACTCGGGCCGCGACAATGGTAGCTTGGGGAAAGTTTTACATGCCTAGACAGAGGAAATCTCGTTTGTTTAAAAAAAAAAAAAAAAACTGAACGAATGCCAAGGCGAGGCCGAGACTCCTATTGAACCGCGACAGAAGATCATACGCCATGGTGCGGCCGGCCGATGATACCTTCCCTGGGACACGGCAGAGGAGGAGGCTGGGAAGTCCGAAGAAGAAGAATCGATCAGGAGGAGGGGAGAATTTGGAAAGCGAGCGCGACGAGGATTCACAAGACAGAGATGGGATTCTTACCGCGCGGCGGCCGGACGGCGGAGAGGGAGCTGCACTTACTCGCCTGTGGCGGCGAGGCAAGATGCAAAACCTCATGACGAGCTCCACGACCGCCCAGATCAAAGATACAGCTGCTACAATGGCGAGACCCTGCCTGACCCAAGCGGCCGGGCACCGCTCCAACTTCATCAAGGTGGCTTCGTCCGGGACGAACCCGTCCATCGTCTCCGCCGGCACGTTTTCTTCCATTCGAGCGAAGGAAGATTCGGAACCAACGACCCAAGTGGAAGCTAACCTCTCTGCCGGCCGATGAACGGAGCTCCGGCGGACCCTAAAGAGATCGAGGAAGAAGAAAGGAGCAGAACGCGAAGAGATCTCGTACCACGCGAAATGACAATGGACGCGCAAAAGCTGTTAATAGTCAATTTATTTCCTAATTTGGGAACTTTTTGCTAAAGAATTCCTTCTTTTTTTTTGGACTTTAGTCAATAATTATCACATGACCTTTGAATGTCCATTCAATCCTAAATCCAAATTTAATTAAATTATTTCACGAATAACTCACTGATATACTATTTTTTAGGATTGCAATTAGTTTTCATTTTTTTTGTTCGAAAATATTTTCTTACGTTTGGATATTATTGAAAAATAATTTCGACCTCATCACTTTATTTTAGACAAAAAAAAATTTAATTTGAAAAAAAAATCAATTTTTTTTTTTTTAATTTGAAAAAAAAATCAAAATTTTTAGTTTTTTTTTTCTTTTTACAAAAATTGGGACAAAATCCGAGCCGTTCGATGTTCGAAGATCGAGAGGCCATTCCTTCATTTTTCGCGGCACGTGTGGGGTCTCCCTCATTGCGCGCGTATCCGTCTTTTTCACGCGTGCGAGCGTGTGTCTCAAGCCTAGTCATTGGGGCTCTGAAAATTTTAATTTAATTGAAATTTCGTGTAATCACCTGGGCGTCCGATTTTGGCGATTGGTTCAATCGAACGGCCCATAGTTAAAGAACCCATCTTTTCCCCCTGCTATACTAAAGTCCAGTATCAATATTTCACGAGGTAAGTCTCAAACTTTTTTTACTGCCGCGATCCAATTGATATTAGGTCCTTCTAACATGCCATCATTTAAAAAAATAAAAAGAAAAAAGAATTAGCACTTGGGAAAAAAAAAGTCCAAATTTTTAATTATTTTATTTCTCTTTTCATTTTTGTTTTATTTTTTCAAATTCTTTTAATTTTTTTCTCTTTGCTTTTTTATTTTTTCTTTTCTTTTCTTTTTCTTTTTTCCCCTCCTCTACTACTATCGAAAGGTGAGAGCTGCATATAAGCTCACCCTTGTCAAGATTGGGTGAGTCATGAGCTCACCAATCTTGGTGGAACCTAAGCTCGCCAACCTCAATGGAGCTCAGGCTAGTGAGCTTAAGGCTTGGCCGAGCTTGCTCGGGTCGGCCAAGCCTCGAGCTCGCTAGCTTGTAATCTTGGCCAGTCGCTGAGCTACTCGCAATCACCAAAGCACACGACTAGCAGAGGAAGGGGATGAAGGGGGAAGGAAAAGAAAGAAAAGAAAAAGAAAAGAAAGAAAATATTCAATTTTTTTAAAATAATTAAAAATTGGATTGTTTTAAAATTATTTTTATAATAATAAACTTTTCATTAACCAAGGAGCTTAAAACTAGGAAAAAATTTCCGATTTTTTCAAGGGGGAATTATCTTCTTGAATTTAAGCTCTGATAGGAAAATATTTTTCATTAACTAGGAAAACATTTTTCATTGACTCATTTCATTAAGTGAATCAAATGCCAAAAAATGAGGAAAACGTTTTCTCAAAAAAGGTTTTTTGTGAAACAAATGCACCCTAGACAAACATGGGCCCACAATAATTGTTTTATTTTTGGGAAAAACAATATGGAACAGTGGCTTGGTAAACTTTAATTAGGTATTTGGATAATAATACATATCCATAAGATATATCCAAAGCAATCCTTTGTTTCATGGAAAATAAATAGTTCAAAAACGTTTTCTTAAAAATGATTGTTTGCATCACTTAAAAAAATGAATGAACTAATATTATTTTCGTATCACTAGTGAATATGTCTACACATGAGTTTTTCTCGATAATGAATTTTTTTAATCGACTAATTATTTTAAGCAATCAATTTTTTTTTGGGGTCAATGTACTGTGGCATAAACACCACGTGATGGCTATGTCATTAGTAATAAGCAGAAATAGCTTACAATTTTTTCTTTTGATAATATCTATTTCGTCGGAACAATTTAGATCCAAATTATGCAAGTATTTCAAAATTTATTGTTCTATTTTCCTTTTGAGTGAATGCCACTTTAGTATGACGGAAGAATTATGTTTCATGTATTTATGCTTTTACTCTTATTCAACCAAAAAGAAAAGACTTTTAATCTTGTGAAGTTATTATGCTTTTAGTTGGCCTTTTAAATGGAGTGTTGGAATTACTCCTTTCGGGGAAACATTGTCTTAGGAAATTGAAAGCTCGGTAGAGACAAACTATGAAGTCCTACATGGAAATAAGCTAGAACCCAGGTTCTCCTCAAAAAGGAAAAGAAAATTCACAATGTAATCACCCCATAAAAGGATAAGAAAAATTCTACCTTCTGTCCCCTTACTCTCACCACTTCTATGATCAAGACTCTAATTTTAATTTTTATAGTCAAGTCTAGGGGTGAGCAAATGACCCGATTGGACCTAAAAACCAGCCAATTTTAGGCTGATTTAAATGGGGACCAGTCTCCGGGTTAAAAAATAAAATAAAATTAGGAACTTGTCTTAATCTATTTGACAGTTTGATGTGCGTTCAATCATTCTTTAGCGTTTAAATTTTATGTTATAATAAGAAAATTAAGAAAAGAAATGACATTATCTCATCATGGTTTGATATGCATACATACAAGATTGATGTTTATTTTTTTTAGTGTAGGATGTGATCGTAATTATTAAGATGAGAAAATGGGAATCAAGACAAAAAAAAAAAAATTAAAGTGGAAACAATGAAGCAAATAGCACATAAAGTTTACTGCATTGCGGAGAAATACATTATGCAAGAAAATTGTTCAAAATCTCTAAACTTATTATTAGGGTCAAATTGAACCCGATCGTGGGCTTTACTCGTTATAAAGAAAAACACATACCAGCTTGTACAAATAATAATTGCATGTTGAAATTGTCGTGTCAGATTATATTCGCTAGGATTCTACTGATTGGCAACTTTATCCAATTCCTGGGAGGCCGTGATGTGGGCCCACCTTGCATGTCTAAATATAGACCATTTGAGGACCACCAGGTTGACTTGCCTTCCTGCCCGAACGGGGATGACATCCACTTCCACGCCACCTGATTCAACCGGACCCGCATTGGATGAGATCAATCCAATCCCAAACTTTTCACGTTGAAAAAGGCACATATAAAAATTCGAATAACATTGACCGTGGTCGTGCGGTCCAGCTCGAGTTAAAGGTGAAAGTTCGTAAGATAATAACCAGGATAATTATCCATAAATCCAAAATTTATTGTACAGTGGCCTATCCAATTTAAAACCCTTTTATGATTTGTCATTTTAGTCATAGATATTTCAATTTTAGCTAGAAATTATTGACGTGATATTTTAATCAATATCGACCGTTTTACATATCATAATCAGCATTGGATGTTTACAAATTTTTAAATTTTTTTCAAATTTTTGAAACTTTATCTCTTTTTCTTCTTCTTTATTTTTCCAAACCAAAAACACGACTTAGATTCATGGTTAGAGTCAATCCCTTGGTTGCACACATATACTGTTTGATAAAATGCCTCGAAGTCTCAACTAAAAAATGGTCAACCATATCACAAGATCCTATATTGATATGAAATTGCTCGATTATAGCTAATTTTTGTAAGTGCATAGTATTTCCGTATTTTTTGTTTCCAAGTGCATTTACTTTATTATCTGTATCGAACCGTCTTCTCGCGGTGGTCCTCCATGAGGAAGTTGAGCGAAGATCACCGGCAGACATGTTCATTGAATATTCTGGTAATGTCCCGAAAGCCTTACATCAGCCTCGGGAGTTGTTGGTACTTTGAGTACGTTCATTGATATTGAAGTTTCCATTGTGATTGGACGACCGGTGGCAATGGACGAAAAAGGCCAAATATTAACAGAGAAATATAGGCGTCGACAAGCTGATATGTTTCGGGTAAGGAGATTCGATCGTCCGCCAATAGTTGGTACGTTCTCCTTTGCAAAGACATTTTAGGAAAATAGAGATGGGTTTGAAAAAAAATTGGGTTGTTTTGGTCATATTAGGGTCATATTAGGTTAAGTTTAGGGATTTTTGTGGTGTATATATATATATATATCTCTCTTTTCTATCAAGAGTGATTTTTGTGGTGGGAGTTTTACTATGGTTTGCCCATAAATTTAGGCCGAGAGTGAGAATTTATTAAAGTTAGATGGTGATTCTACTCCTGCTAAATGGTTTAAAATTCCTACGAGCGATCTTCTCATTTGTAATTGATTCAAGGAATTTCCAAACAAATACTAACTTGCTATTTATTGCTTTAAAAAAAATTTAAAAAATATATGTGTCGGTATCGACCATGTCATATAAGACAGCCGGGGTCTATGTTGCCAATTTCCGACCAAAATTGATCAAATAAAATCAGTTAACAAATCGCAAAAAAGTTTATAACTTAATTAATATAATTGAAAGATTTAAGACTAAATTATCAAAAATTTAGTAAGATTAGTATTATTTTTTTTGGATAATTTTCTTGCTTGTATAGAGGGAGAAGGTTGAGCAATTGCTGCTAGAACCAAGCACAAATCGGAGCGGGGGAGGATCCCGGCCAGGCTGTAGCGCATGATCCTGATGACCGCCGGGATCAGGCCCCCCTCCCTTAGGTCTTGGGTGCCTCGTTTTTGTCAAAATTCTTCCCGTAAAATTTAACAAGGCCATCAAAAGACGTCAAATTCTCGAATTCAGGTCCGGTAACACTATTCACAGCTCCTATATCTCCGGCCAATGCCAGCTCATCTTGGCTCCTGAAAATTAAGAAAAGAAATGACAATAACTCATCATAGTTCGATAAACTTACAATAAGATTAAAGCTTCTTCTTTTTTTTCACAGGATGCGATTGTAATTATTAAGACAAGAAAATTGGAATCAAGACCAAAAAAAAGAAAAAAGAAATTTTAAGAAAAAATTAAGAAATAGCACATAAACTTAATGCAGTATAGAGAAATATATTATATGGGAAATTATCCAATAAACTCTAAACATAATATTAGTGCGAAATTGAACCTAATTTGATCAACAACAAGGTGTTCTCTTTTATTTTCCAGCCTAGTACCTTCAAACTTTTGATAAATTCTACATGCTTTTATTTTTAATAATTTTTTAATGATGAGGAAAGATCACCCATGAAATTATATAGATACACCCACATACAATCATTGGCTGGGAGTTTCCCCATCCAACGTGGGCTTGCCTCGTTACAAAGAAAAACGCAAACGTCTGCTTCTCCTTGTGCAATTAATAATTGCATATCAGATTGTCATGTCAAATGACATTCCCTACCATTCCATTGATCGGCAGCATCGTCCGATTCCTCGGAAGCCATGATCCGGGCCCACCTTGACTTGCCAAAAAAATGACGTGGGCTTTCCTCGTTACACGTGGCGCGTCGATCACCGTGTGACTTTGGTGGGGCCCAGGAGTCAAGGCGGAGAAATATTATCACAGATCTATCATAAAAGAATTGATTTTACATGATATCATCATCAAAATCATCACCACCATCATCAACATCATCATCATCATCACATCATCATCATCATCATCATCATCATCTTTGGTCGAGCGGCCGCTGTCCGGAGACGGCGGTTTCGGCAAGGAGCAGGCGGAGGATTTGCTGAACGCGGCACGGTTCACGCGGAGAGGGGCCTTCCTCAGGTTGGGCATGGTCCGGACGATGCCGTTGATGGCGTCGATGTAGCGCTGCTCCAGCGCCTGCGGCTCCAGGGCGGCCGTCAGGTTCTCAACCACGGTCGGATTGGCGGGGAACAGGAAGGCCCGGAGCCTCGGGTTCCCGCTCTCGTGGTGGTCGTACTCGTCGAGCATGTGCCTGAGATCCTCGTCCGACCGCACCGACACCAGCGTGTCGAGATCCTCCGGCGCCACCTGGTACTTCAGGACCACGTCCGCATCGATCTGGGCAGTCAGCTTCTTCATCAAATCTGTAGCAGCAAAACAAATGACTCAGAATTTTCTATATCAACACGACCGACGAATCCGACATAACAATCGCCACGGAGAAAAGCCGGCACCGGAGAAAGACGCGTCGCGAGAGATGGAGATGACCCGGGTCTCGCCGCCCACGTACTTGAGGTGCCCGTCGCCGGGCCGCGGCAGGATCTTCCCGCCGTGGCTGCACAGGAACTTGACCTTGTGGCTCGGCAACGTCGCCATGATGATATAGGCAACCGGGCTGAATACCACGCAAATGAGAAAATCCGCTCTGTGATCCACCTAGCTTCGGCGGCTCGGGGGTGGAGCCGGGGATGGCAAGCTGATTCATCGCCGGGCAAGGGGCTCTTCTCCCCCCACACCTTTTTTACTTCTCGTTGGTCTTACTTCTTCTTATTCCTCATGAATTTACATACCGATAGCATTCATCGACATTCCTCTGACGACGATTATGAATTCTCGGATTGAATTCTTTACAACATCGATATCTTATTTAACGTATCTTTATTATAAAAGTTCATGCGTCTATGAATTATTTAAGAAGTGAATAATTGAGTTTTAAATATAAAAAATTCCATTGCCTCTTAGATCCTATAAAAATATGTGTGTTTGCTAATGCGGCTTTCATTGTATTTATAATATGTTAAAATATTATCACAGATATATCGTAAAAGAATTGATTTTACATTATTATTATTATTATTATTATTATTATTATTATTATTATCGGTCCGAAACATTAGTTAAGAAGGTTCCGAATGCCTGTAAATAGTCAATGGCAGGTTGTGGTGAAAAAGGCCCAACGGTGCCGTTTGCTTAGCGGCACTCTATTGGTCAATTCTATATACGCCCCAGCTCTCTTGAATGAACCATTGAGCCAAGCCGAGTCGAGCCGAGCCAAGGGGAAAATATTAGGTGGGCCCGCCCCTCCACGTCACCACGGGTCGGGTCCCAATCGACATCGACGTGGCTCTGGGACCCACTTCCCCCGGGCACCGTCCCATCTTTCCGCGTCTCTAATAGTGATACTGATAGGGTGACCATTCTCTTCTACTTTTCTTTTTCCCTTTTATCATGGATTTAAAAAAGTTAGTAACGTGAGGAAAAAGAAATTAGTAAGGCATCACCAGCTCCCGTGTCCTTTCTTTGTTTTGCTTAAATTTGTGAGGTGCCCTAAAAGTCCTCAAAAACTTATTTGCGAAAATACATTTGAATCTTGAATTTTTTTAAAAAATACAATTAAATCTTAAAAATTGTCTAATTATTACAATCAAGTCCTTCCATCAAGTTTGTCTAATTTGACTAATGGAAAATTTTGACCTAACTTTCTTATTACTTTCATATCCCACGTGGCGCCGATGTGGCTAGAACAGCATTGTTTTGGTCAAAATCCTAGTTTTTAATATAAATTTAATTAAATTACATTACAAGTAAGCAAAGTTTAAAAAAAATATTAAAGAAAAAAAGAGAGAGAGAGAAGAATGAAGAAGCAAGGGAAGGCTTGCAGCCCTTGCTGCCATCATCGCCCAACATTTCCAAGAAGGTCAAGGGCTGGTAATGGTGATAGATGCCTCGTGGAGGTTAGGGGGCTCGATGACCCTCATTAACCACAGGGGAGGGTCGCTCACCCTTGCTTAGGTCTAGCCGAGGGCCACCCTTAGCGGCTGTCACCACTAGCGGTCCTCCGACAAGCCTGGGTTGACCAAGAGCTTATAACCCTCATCTTATCGAGTAAGTGCCAATAACCCTTTCTTTGCAACCCTTGCTAACCCTCGCTCATTTCTTTCTCTCTTTTTTTCTCTCTGTTAATATAATTAAGATGAAATTTGTATTAAAAAAATCAGATTTTGATTAAAACAACATCGTTCTAGCCTTATATTTTAGTCGCGTCATCACCACATAAAAGAGAAAATAATTTTTTTTTTAGAGAAAAATAAGCCATATTAGCATTTTCCATCAATCAAGTTGGCTTGATGACCCTCATTAACCATAGGGGAGGGTCGCTTACCCTTGCTTAGGTCTAGCCGAGGACCACCCTTAGCGACTGTCACCACTAGCGGCCCTCCAACAAGCCTGGGTTCACCAAAAGCTTATGACCCTCATCTTATCGAGTAAGTGCAAATAACCCTTTCTTTGCAACCCTTGCTAACCCTCGCTCATTTCTTCCTCTCTTTTTTTTTTCTCTTTGTTAATATAATTAAGATGAAATTTGTATTAAAAAATCAGATTTTGATTAAAAAAACATTGTTCTAGCCTTATATTTGAGTCGCGTCATCACCACGTAAAAGAGAAAATAAAATTTTTTTAGAGAAAAATAAGCCATATTAGCATTTTCCATCAATCAAGTTGGACAGAATTAATGAAAAAATTTGATTACACTAATTTAATAAATTTCAGGATTTAATTACACATTTTAAAAGTTTTGAGACTATACTTATCTTTTAATTTATCTTATAAATGATCATTGAAGTCAACTTTGCCTTGTACCGAACCCTAAATAAAATGCCCTTAGTTTTCTAATGTGCGTTCACAACGTGACATCAGTCGATAAAACAAACTTGGAAAAGATCACCATAAATGTTCTTGGTAGGATTGCTTCTTGATGCGACATATTACACCTCTTAGCTTTGCGTCCAGAGTACATCATTACTCACCCCTAAATTGGTATAGCTCCAGCTATGAACAGTGTCGAAATCGAGTGGAGTAGGCCTACCGAGCAGTCACTGTCCTAGGTAAATGGAAACCCTTCTCTCAATTTGATCGACAGAAACGTCAAAGATGGCCTTGGTGCTCGAATCTCCGCGAGTTGACATTGGACTTTGCTTGGTTAATTCTAAACTACGATGACGTTAATGCAAGCCGCTTCGTTGTTACCGATCGCTAATCAGTAATCATGCAGCAATCAACCTCTAATTAGAACAAAGAAACTAGTAGCATGCATGTATACCAAAGAGTCTACTCGACTCGACTCAACTCGGCCAGTGACAATGGCGGCATAGGGAAAGTCTTAAATATTAAAAAAAAAAAAAAAAACTGAACAAACGCCAAGGCGAGGCCGAGACTCCTAATGAATTGAATGGCGATAGGAGATCATACTCCATGGTGTGGCCGGCCGATGATACCTTCCCTAGGACACGGCAGAGGAGGAGATTGGGAAGTCCGGAGAAGAAGAATCGATCAAGATTATAGGAGACTTTGGAAAGCGAGCACGACGAGGATTCACAAGACAGAGATGGGATTCTCACCTCGCAGCGGCCGGACAGTTGCATTTACTCTCCTATGGCGGCGAGGTGAGATGCAAAACCTCTTGATGAGCTTCGGGACCGCGCGGATAGAGATGTAGCTGCTACAATGGCGACGGTCGGCGGTCATACGACGGTCATGTAGCGGCGGGCGGCAGTTGTGTGGTGGTTGGTAATGGTAGGCTGTTGGCGGACGATGGCGGTCATCAGCTAGTGGGTTGTAGGCAGCAGCCGGTGGGCTACGTGCGGCAGTGACTGTCGCTTGCGGTTGGCTGCCGACAGTGGCTGTAAGCGGCAAGAGGTGGCTAACGGTTGGTAGGCGGCTGACGATGGTTGCAAAAAGGAAGAAGAACAAAAGAGAAATAGAAAAAAAAAATTATTTCCAAAAATTGTTGCTGGGAACAAGAAGTTACTATTTTTTGTTTTTGGTTTCTGTTCCGAATCTATTCCCCAGCCACTTTTCTATTCCTGGGAATAGAAAAATAAGTTGGTGTTACCTAACAGATTTCTGTTCTTTTTTTGTTCCAGGGAACAAAAGAAGAGAAATCGGGAGAAATAGAAACGTTATCATGCAAGCCCTAAGACGAGCGCGCAGGTTATGTAGGGACAAGGTTCAAGCGGGCAAATAGTTTGCAGGGATGGATCCTACTACGAGGTGGACGTGCCGAATTGATGACCTAGCAATCTGGACTGCCTCATTTGCAGCAGATGGTATGACTGAAAATACTGTATAACAAAACTCTAGATTTTTTCTCTTTTGTATTTGCACATGAATTACAAGATCTACTAGACTTTCAAGCTGATGTACACCCCATTTTCTATGGAGAACTTTCATGGTTTTTCTGGCCATTAGGACCCTAGTTTATGAAGGGGTTGGCTTGGTTTTTAATGGCCTAGCTAAAATCATCTCATGCATGGCCTCATTCTAACCAGACAAACCTACTTAGTTGTACTTTCAATCTTGTTGGACCAAAAAGAATATATACTTTTAATCTTGTAAAGGTATGCTTTTAGTTGGCCTTTTAAATGGAATTTTGGGATTACTCCTTTTGTGGAAACGCTGTCTTGAGAAATTGAAAGCTCGGTAGAGACAAACTATGAAGTCCTACAAGGCAATAAGCTAGCACTGAGGTTCCACGCAAAAAGAAAAATATGATCACAATATAATCACCTCATAAAAGGGTAGGAACACTACTTTCTATCCCCTTTCACCACTTATATGATCAAGACTCTAATTTTAATTTTTCTAATCAAATATTGGGTGAACAACTGACCTAGCTCAACCTAAAAACCAACCGGATTGGTTTCAAGCCAATTCACATAGGGATTGGTTCCTAGGTTAAAAATAAATAAATTAGGAAACTATCTTAACCTATTTTATATCTAGTTCGTTGATCGGCTCGATGCACATTCAATTATTCCCTAACATCTAACTTTTAAGGTATAATATGAAAATTAAGAAAAGAAATGACAATATCTCATCATAGTTCGATAAACTTACATATAAGGGTGAAGCTTTTTTCTTTTTCTTTTTTCACAGTAGGATGCGATTGTAATTATTAAGACAAGAAAATGGGAATCAAGATTAAAAAAAAAAAAAAACTTAAGAAAAAAAATAGCACATAAACTTAATGCATTAGGAGGCTGCCGTCGCGCTTCCGGTGAGACCTCCATTGCGCAACGACGTCCTTTAGGTGGTGGAGAGGGAGAGGAGACGCACAAGCCCGCGGAGGCACTTAGCCACGACGATATAGGCAACCGGGCCGAATACCACGCAATTGAGAAAATCCGCAATATTTGCGACCCACCAAGCTTCGGCAGTCGATGGCGGCTCAAGGTGGAGCTGGGGACGGCGAGCCGACGGTCCTCTGACGTCGATTATGAATTCTCGGATTGAATTCTATACAACGTCGATATATTACTTAAGGTATCTTTATTATAAAAGTTCATGCATCTATAAATTATTTAAAAAGTGAAATAATTGAGTCTGAAAAAATGAAAATCATCAGGATCATCATTATGATCATGATCACGGTAGCGAACATCACATCATCATTTTTGGTCGAGCGGCCGCTGTCCGGAGACGGCGATTTCGGCAAGGGGCAGGCGGAGGATATGCTGAACGTGGCACGGTTCACGCGGAGAGGGGCCATCCTCAGGTTGGGCATGGTCAGGACGATGCCGTTGATGGCGTCGACGTAGCACTGCTCCGGCGCCTGCGGCTCCAGGGCGGCCGTCTGGTTCTCGACCACGGTCGGATTGGCGGGGAACAGGAAGGCCCGGAGCCTCGGGTTCCCGCCGCTCTCGTGGCGGTCGTACTCGTCGAGCATGTGCCTGAGATCCTCATCTGATCGCACCGACACCAGCGCGTCAAGATCCTCTGGCGCCACCTGGTACTTCAGGACCACGTCCGCATCGATCTGGGCACTCAGCTTCTTCATCAAATCTGCAGCAGCAAAACAAATGACTCAGAATTTTCCATTATCAACACGACCGACGAAGTCAACATGCCAATCATCACGGAGAAAAGCCGGCACCGGAGAAAGACGCGTCGCGAGAGATGGAGATGACCCGAGTCTCGCCGCCCACGTACTTGAGGTGCCCGTCGCTGGGCCGCGGCAGGATCTTCCCGCCGTGGCTGCACAGGAACTTGACCTTGTTGCTCGGCGACGTCACCTCCCTGCCTCCGCCGCCGCCTCCGCCGTCACCGCCACCGCCATTGCTGCCTTCATCTCCCATTATCCTTCGATGTTGATCGATGCAGAAGCTTGTTCAGTTTTGACAAGACGAAAAGGAATTAGAAAACGAGGCTATGCAAAACCAGGTTCCTAATCTTCGTTTTCCCTTGCTTTTTTTTTTTTTTTTGTGTTTTTATTAATTGTTTTTAATGGGAGAAATGCTGAAAATAGGAGGGTCAAGGGCGATTATCAGATAACCACAGGTTGTTATTAGCTAATTCAGTTTCTCCTAATCGGCGAATTCTACGCTGAAAAGGATTTCGGTTTTTTTTTTTGTTTTTTTTTTTTTTGTTTTACTTCTTATTTCTCATGAATTTACATCTCGATATCATTCATCGACGGTCCTCTCACGATGATTATGAATTCTCAGATTGAATTCTTTACAACATCAATGTCTTATTTAACGTATCTTTATTATAAAAGTTCACGCGTCTATGAATTATTTAAGAAGTGAATAATTGAGTTTTAAATATAGAAAACTCCATTGTCTCTTAGATCCTATAAAAAAAATGGGTGTTTGCTAATGCGGCTTTCATTGTATTTATAATATGTTAAAATATTATCACAAATATGTCGTAAAAGAATTGATTTTACATTGTTATTATTATTATTATTATTATTATTATTATTGGTCAGAAACATTAGTTAAGAGGGTTCCGAATGCCTGTAAATAGTCAATGGCAGGTTGTGGTGAAAAAGGCCTACGCAAGGAATAACGGCGCCGTTTGCTTAGCGGCACTCAATTAGTCAATTCTACATAGGCCCAGCTCTCTTGAATGAGCCAAGCCGAGCCGAGGGGAAAATATTAGGTGGGCCAGCCCCTCCACGTCACTACAGGGTTGGGCCCCAATCGACAGTCGACATGGCCCTGGGACCCACTTTCCCCAGGGCACCGTCCTATCTTTCTGCATCTCTAATACTGATGCCAATAGTGTGACCCTTCTTTTCTGTTTTTCTTTTTCCCTTTTATCATGGATTTAAAAAAGTTAGTAATGCGAGGAAAAAGAAATTACTAAGGCATCACCAGCTCCCGTGTCCTTTCTTTGTTTTGCTTAAATTTGTGAAGCGCCCTGAAAATTCTCAAAAAATTATTTGTGAAAGTGCATTCAAATCTTGATTTTTTAAAAAAATACAATTAAATCTTAAAAATTGTCTAATCATTGCAACCAAGTCCTTCCATCGAATTTGTCTAATTTGACTAATGGAAAATTTTGACATGACTTTCTTATTACTTTCATATCCCACGTGCCGCTAACGTGGTTAGAACGGCATCGTTTTGGTCAAAATCCGAGCTTTTAATACAAATTTAATTAAATTACATTAAAAATAAGCAAAGTTTAAAAAATACATATATAGAAAAAGAGAAGAAGGAGCCGTCATCGCCCACCATTTCTAGGAAGGTCATGGGCTAGCAATGGTGATAAATGGCTTGTGGTGGTTAGGGGGCTCAGTGACGCTCATCAACCACAAGGGAGGGTTGCTAACCCTTGCTTAGGTCTAGCTAAGGGCCACCCTTAGCGGCCGTCACCACTAGCGGCCCTCCGACAAGCCTCGGTTGGCCAAGAGCTTATGACCCTCATCTTGTCGAGTAAGTGCCATAACCCTTGCTTGCGACCCTTGCTAACCCTCGCTCATTTCTTCCTTCTTTTTTTTTTTTTTTTGCTTTGTTAATATAATTTAGATGAAATTTGTATTAAAAAAAATCAGATTTTGATTAAAACAACATCGCTTTAGCCTTATATTTTAATCACGTCATCGCCACATAAAAAAGAGAATAATTTTTTTAAAAGAAAAATAAGCCAAATTAGCATTTTCCATCAATCAAGTTGGACAAAATTAATTAAAAAAAATTAATTACACTAATTTAATCAATTTTAGGATTTAATTACGCATTTTAAAAGTTTTGAGACTATACTTATCTTTTAATTTATCTTATAAATGATCATTGAAGTCGACTCTCTCTTCTACCGACCCTAAATAAAATGCCCTTAGTTTCCTAACGTGCATTCATAATGTGACATCTGTCGATAAAACAAACTTGGAAAAGATCACCATTAATGTTCTAGGGAGGATTGCTTCTTGATGCGACATATTGTCCCTCTTTTGTGTCTGGATTACATTATTACTCACCCCTAAATTGGACCAAAAAGAATATATACTTTTAATCTTGTAAAGGTATACTTTTAGTTGGCTTTTTAAATGGAATTTTGGGATTACTCCTTTCGTGGAAACGCCGTCTTGAGAAATTGAAAGCTCGGTAGAGACAAACTATGAAGTCCTACAAGGCAATAAGCTAGCACCGAGGTTCTACGCAAAAAGAAAAATAAAATCACACTACTTTCTATCCCTTTACTCTCAACACTTATATGATCAAGATTCTCTAATTTTAATATTTCTAATCAAATATTGGGGTGAACAAATGACCTAGTTCAACCTAAAAACCAACCCGATTGGTTTCAAGCCAATTCACATAGGGATTGGTTCCTAGGTTAAAAATAAAATAAAATAGGAAACTATCTTAACCTATTTGATATCTAGTTCGTTGATCGGCTCGATGCGCATTCAATTATTCCCTAACATCTAACTTTTAAGGTATAATATGAAAATTAAGAAAAGAAACGACAATATCTCATCATAGTTTGATAAACTTACAGATATGATTGAAGCTTTTTTATTTTTTCATAGTAGGATGCGATTGTAATGATTAAGAAAAGAAAATGGGAATCAAGACAAAAAAAAAAAAGAGAAACAATTAAAAAATAGCACATAAACTTAATGCAATATAGAGAAATATATTATATGGGAAATTATCCAATAAACTCTAAATATAATATTAGTGTGAAATTGAACCTAATTTGATCAACAAGGTGTTCTCTTTTATTTTCCAGCCTAGTACCTTCAAATTTTTGATAAACTCTACATGCTTTTATTTTTATAAAATTTTAATGATGAGGAAAGATCACCCATGAAATTATATAGATACACACACATACAATCATTGGCTGGAAGTTTCCCCATCCAACGTGGGCTTGCCTTGTTACAAAGAAAAACACAAACGTCTGCTTCTCCTTGTGCAATTAATAATTGCATATCAAATTGTCATGTCAAATGATATTCCTTTCCGACGTGGCGTGGCCCTCGCGCGGGCAATTGTGTTCCGAGTTTTGGCTTTTCGATGCTCTTGACATTGGAATCTGTCGTTATTCACGAAAATTATATTGATAATAAAATAATGCCCGTAATAAAAACAATCGAGAGATGTTTTGTATTTTCGCACAGGATTCAGTTTCCTCCACATTAATGTGAAGCTCGCTATTTATTTCTTAAAAGAACATTAAAAATTCAATAATAATAAAATATGTAGACCAAATTACATAGAATGTCGATTTCCACATTGGTAATAAAGTTGGTCAAATGAAATTAATTAATAAAATGTAAGACTTAATGGATACAATTGAAAGATGTTCAAGCTAACGTTCTTCAATTATTTTATCTTTTTATTCCATTTTTGGATAGAAAATTTAAAATTCCATCACATGGCCAGAATTAGTTGTCTAGGTTTTAGGCCGATCGCCTATTATTTGGGTAAATTATAACAATGATCACTGAAATTTTTCAAAATTATTAAAGATTGTTCACATTATGTTCCTTTGATCTTTTCACATTATTTTTCACATTATAACAAACTCACATCACATTATTTCAAAGGAAATTTTTTAGCATTTCTTAAAATGTAGATCCATTAGATTGATATTAAATTGATGTTAATTGCTCTTTGCATGGTAAAAGTGGAGCTACAGGACGTTCTCCTTTTTCGCTTTGCGTTTTGTCTTTAGTTAATGTTTAAAGTTCAACCGCACTTTTAGCGAGAAACCTTTTTTATGTATCTTGGTCGGTTTTTTTTCTCCTCCTCATTTTGGAGTAAAATGACAGTGCTTCTTCTACCTGGTTTTTTTAATTTTCCTTCCAAATTTTCGAAGGAAAACGGCTAAGCAATTTACCCGGCTCCCTTGGAAAATTGAAAGGCTGGCAAGACACCGTCTCCTTTTAAGAGGGACGGCGCCATAAGCCTAGCAATTCTCTATTTATTTATTTTTATTTTGAAAATTCATAATTGACATCAAAAACTTCTATAAGAGGAAACTATCTCGCTGGGCAGGATAATGACCTTTCGTCTTTACGTTTTGTTGTGATAATGTAGAGCTGGTTAGGCTAACATGGGCTGCTGAGTCTTCTGCAATCCCCTAGTAAATGCAACAATCCTAGTCTGGTCTAGCCCTACCTTTTGTTTTATTTACGTTGTCATCTTCGTCCTTAAACACGGGCCGCGTCAGCAAAACCCTAAGTTTTTCAAGAAGAAGAAGAAGAAGGAAAAAACAAGAAAACCTGCCGGGAGAGAGATGAGCCAGTCGGCCTCAGAAAGTCTGGCGACCGAGAACGCGTGCGCCAGCGAGGGGCCTCTGCAGGGGCACGAGATTTACCAGGCGGTCTCGGTTTGTTTTGTGGGCAACGGCCATTTTTCTGCTTGTGGTATTCCTCATCACGGGCGTCCTCTGGTGTGGCAACGCATTTCTAGCACGTCTTGATGCGGCCGAGATGGAAGCACGGCGGCGGCGTCGGAATCACCTTGCGAACCGGGACCAGCCCCGGCACGTGGTAAGTTCTCAGTCTTATATCCACAGGAACATTTGGCTGGTTGGTAGCCTCTTTTATGAGTCCCTCCTGGTCTTCTTCTTCTGCGAATTCCGACTCGCAGGTGATGGTCCTCCAGCTGGAGCCCGGGGAGCTTTACCCCACCCAAGTCGCCCGGCCCCCACCTCTTCTGCCTTGCTCAAGAGAAGGTGTCCGTCAGCCTCCCCGCGAAATCTAAACTTGGTGGCCCTTTAGTTTGTGCTCCGGGTGGTCTCTCTCTCGTGTCTGTCTATCTATCGCTAGCGACTTCTTTATAGCGTGTAAGGTCACAAATGGAACCAAGATATTTATTATTACGTAGTTTCGGAGAATTTAGTTGAGGATGCACATAATATCTGTTTGCTTTCACTGTGCTCAACGCTCTGTTTATCCTTGAAGATGTATCAGGTACCCAAGTTGATCCACTTAGATTCCTGTCGCAACCAATTTTTTTCGGGGTTTGAACCACCTAGGGTTTGGCTAATGGATTGTTAAGCCTAGACTTAACTCGGGCTCTCCCAAACCCATACCAATTCGCGACTTAGGTTTGAATTGTTAACATGCAAATTTTTTAATTAGGAGTCGCCACTAATCTATTTTTTGTGGGTCGATTGGAAACCAAGTAAAGTAATGGGAGATTCACTTTACTCCTACGAACCAGACTAAAGACGGGGACTTGATTACGTTAGATTTCTCTAACGCCCTTTCGGTACCTTTCTTTTTATTTTGAAAAATGTTTGGCAAGCAATTTGGATTGATTTTAAATCTATTTCTCTAACATGTGAGGTGTTCATGCAGGTGCGCAAACCACCAATCTAACACCCAAGAAAGCAATTAAATGATGCAGAACTTACCTCAAAGCAACGAAAGCATCTGCGGTGTTAAATTAAAATCACATCAACAATCTTAGATATGGTTTCTAATTAACACGCAATTTCTTTTCTTTTTGTTTTCATTTTTCTTAATGAAAATCATGCGATGCATTCTAATAATCTAATATGACATGGTAGCATGACCTAAACTATATGACATGAAGAAATGCATAATTAAATGCAATCTAAATGACCTAATTCTAATGACATGTAATGTGATGCGATGACATACAAAATTATTTAAACTAAGATGACATGCAGCATATAATTTAATACGCGAGCTATATGTCACGCGACATTTATTAAATGACCTAATCTAATGATGGACAATTTCTAATTAAAAATGAACCTAACAATAATCACTAAAATGATGTTCATTTCATGGACTTAATTCTATATGACATGCAAATGACATTTTTTATTTAAAAATGCAATCTATCCTAGAAATTGCAACTACTTTATCCTAAGACAAATTTTATGAAATTTCAAATGATCTAGCTAGACTAAGATTCTATCTAATTTAAACTAGGGATTAAGTCATATTAAATCCTAATTTAAACTAAGACATTATCTAAATCTAAAATGCAATTTATCTAAAAAAGATAATCTAAATTTAAAATGAAACATGAAATTTTAATCTAATATGCACAATGATTTTTTGTGTTTTTCTTTAAGAAATTCGAAATTAAAACTAACACATAATTAAACATGCAATTCAAATAAGAAAACTAACAACCTAAATGATTGCATTTTTTTTTTGGATTTTTTTATTTAAAAATTCATAATAAGATTGCAATCCTAAATATGCAATAACGACAACAAACCTAATCCTAATTAAGATTTTTTTTTTGATTTTTTTTATTTTACGAAAATAAAGATTTGACCCTAAACACAAATCTAATCCTAACTCAAATATTTTTTCGGATTTTTCTTTTAAAAAATCGATCGACTCAAGAAATCAAACAAAAAAGATAAGATTGATATCCAAAAATTGACGAACCATATCTCGCGCATGAGATCGGGTTGGCCAATTTTAAATTAAATCGCGAATCGAATCTTGGGCTTGAGATTGGATTGTCGATTTTTGTAAGGGATTGCGAGTCGGATTTTGGGCGTGAAAATCAGACTATCAATCCCTAGCTTGAGGAACTATTTCATGTTGGACTTTTCAATCATACATTTGGAATCTCAATCAAAACTAGATATAAAGGAAAATAAAAAAACTATAACTGGATAAGCAATAATAATAAAATAAAAAATCTACCTAAATCCCTTTTCTTTTTTTTCTTTTTTTTTTGTTTTTTTCTTCTTTCCTTTCCCACGTGGAACTGTGGGTCTTCGAGGAGGTCCACCGGGAGTTAATTGTCGGAGCTTCGGCGATGAGGACCAGCAGCGAGCGGATCGGCGGCGAGCGGTGGCGTCGCGAGGAGCAGCAGCAGGCGAGATCTCGGCCGGCGTCGCGAGCGGAGCAGGGCAGGAAAGGCTCTGGCGTCGGGCTTCACGGACGGCGATCGGCGGGAGGAGTGAGCAGGAGGTCGCGGGTCACAGTGAGCTGCAACAGAGGACTCAGGGCCGGTAGATCGGCGACAGCAGAGGCAGAGCAGGGCGTCGGCGTCGGATGAGGCTGGTGCGACCGATCGGAGCGGAGATGCCTGACAGCAAAGATGTCACTCAGACGTGTGGGGGTTCGGGCCTGATCTTGGCGTCGCGGGTCGAGTAGCGAGAGGGGTCCTGGATCGGCTCGGGCTGCAACAGCGTCGTCGTTCGGGCGGAGCTGCAGGAGACGGTGGCTGGCGAGGTCGCGGGGCTCATCGTCGGGGAAGGACGGTAGAGGTCGCGACCGGAGCAGGGAATGCCGGATGCTGGGTCACGAGCAGATCTCAGACACGGGCGTCGAGGGAAGCTGGGAGCCGACGCGGTGCAGGCGGTGGGCAGATCTGGCTCGGGTCCGGCTGATTTTGGGGCTCTGGTGGCGTCGGTGGTACTTCGGTGCAGAGTTGCAGGAGCGGTGAGGGTGGCGACGGACGCGGCACAGCGTCAGGCGAGCGGTGCGGCGGAGAGGCAGGCGCGGGTGAAGAAGAAGCAAGCAACCGGGACAGCGGATGGGGGCAGCGAATGTGGGGGAAGATGATGAACAGTAGGGGTCAAATCACCTCTACCTTTTTTATTTTTTCTCTCTCTCTCTCTCTCTCTCTCTCACGTTCTGACTTTTTTTCTTTTTCTCTCCCACAAACCGAAACCCTATTCTCTGTTTTTTCTCCTTTCGCTTTTCAATTCTGAATTTTTTTCTCCGGAGAAGTCCCCGAAAGCAAGAACCGAACCCCCCTTTTCGACCTCCGTACGCACTCTTTTATAGGCCAAAACAAAATGTGATCTTTTATTAATATTCCCTCTAACAAATAGATCGCCGATAACCTCTTGATCACAAAAATCCTTATCTCAAAAATATTCTCCCGATTTCCTCATCTATTGATAAAAATAAGATTACAACGCGATTTTTTAATTTCCAAAAAATCATCATAATATCGCATCAAATCTTAATTTCTCATAAGATAATCAATTAAAAATAACGATGGGCTTGGATCAATTTTTTTCTTTCATGGGCTTAGTCCGACCTGTTAATTTAAAACTCAAAAACACCAATTCGACCCATCCGCCACCGGTCCAGTAAATAAAATGCAAAATATGCAAACTAAATGTAGCTATGCAATTAATATTTTTTTTTTCAGGGATAAAATTAACCCCTAATTTTTTATGCAATAAATGACTAAATGGATCGCCAAAATTTAGGTGTCAACAGCTGCCCCTCTTTGAATGTGAGCTCGAAAAGGTTGCATTCAAAGAAAAATTGAAATCTAAATTTTGACCATGCAAATGCACTGTATGATTTTTTATTTTTTTTTGTTGGAAAATGAATTCCATTTTTTAATGCAATTTATATGATGCGTGGAAATGCTAATGCAAATGCATGATGTCAAAGGAAAGAATGTACCTACAATTACTTCCCAATTAGTGCGAGTAAAGCATCTTGAGGTACATGATAAATCCCTATTTACTCCACAAGCACCGGACTCTCACTCAGGTTTCTTGAAAAGTGTAACAGGCAATAGATCGAGACATTCAGATCCGGACTGAGATGTCAAGATTTTTTGAAAAAACTCAAAATACCTAGGTCCAGACTAAGGTATAATGAGAATGATTAACAAACATTCACATCCAGAGTAAAATGTTTGAATGAAAATAATTAAGACATCCAGATCAGATTTGGATGTCAAGATTTTTGTACTCGAGATACCTAGATCCATACTAAGTATAACGAGAAAGATCGAAAAAACATTCACATCCAGAGTGAAATGTTTGAATGAAAATAATCAAGACATCCGAGATCCGGACCGGGATGTCAAGATTTTTGTACTCGAGATACCTAGATCCGACTAAGTATAACGAGAAAGGTCGAAAAAACATTCACATCAGAGTGAAATATTTAACGAAGAGAATTGAGACATCCAAATCCAGATCGAGATGTCAAAATTTTGGAATGCAATTTGTATGCAAATGGTAAAGGAACTTACCGGAATATCTTACCTTCAAGGAGGGTAGAGTGATTCAAGATAGTTGTTGTTACATGTTCAGGACCCGTACCTTTCTACGGTCGCCTAAAATAGTAACGTGGCTTTGCAAAGAGACTGCTTCCTAGGACTCGTACCATTCTACGGTCCCCCCAGTATAACAGTGTTTGGTTGTGTCTAGGACTCGTACCATTCTACGGTCGCCTAAACGGGGATTTACCTTTCAGGACCCGTACCATTCTACGGTCGCTGAATAGGGAAATAAGTTTTGTCTAGGACCCGTACCATTCTACGGTCGCCTAAACAAGGATTTACCTTCCAAGACCCGTACCATTCTACGGTCGCCTGAATAGGGAAATAGGTTTTGTCTAGGACCCGTACCATTCTACGGTCGCCTTGACGGAAAATTGATTTTTCAGGACCCGTACCATTTTACGGTCGCCTGAATGGGGAAATTGCTTTTCCAGGACCCGTACCATTCTACGGTCGCTTTGTTAGAGCAATAAATGTTGTCTAGGACCCGTACCATTCTACGGTCGCCTAGGCGAGGTTTTGCTTGGCTAGGACCCGAACCATTCTTCGGTCGCCCGGCCTTGCGCGTAAATCATCCGACCGGGACCCGAACCATTCTTCGGTCGCCTTAATCGATTGAATGCGGAGAAAATCTTTGGGGGACAACTCCATCGAGTGTCGATTAAAAGGGACTCTAGGCTACGAAAGCACGCCGAGTCAATATAAATGGACATCGGGCTACAAAAAGCACGCCGAGTCGATAAAGAGGGACTCCGGGCTACGAAAGCACGCCAAGTCAACATAAAGGGACATCGGGCTACAAAAGCACGCCGAGTCGATAAAGAGGGACTCTGGGCTACGAAAGCACGCCAAGTCAACATAAAGGGACATCGGGCTACAAAAGCACACCGAGTCGATAAAGAGGGACTCTGGGCTACGAAAGCACGCCAGGTCGATATAACTGAATAGCTTGATCAAATCAAGTGTCGATGCACTTGAGAGAGAACACCTGCACAATGACAAGTATTTTAAAGTATGGTAGAGATATACTTACCTGGTGATATCTCTGATTCTTGGGGATATATCTTTTGGAATTTAGATATCCTATGGAGGTCTTTCACCTCATAGTGAAGTTTTCTCATCTCCTAATATCATGAAATATTCTGAAAAGAACTTGAATTACCTGTCAGACATGATTTAGAGCAAAAACTTATATGTATTCATCAAAGAGATAGACAAACTGAGCTACTCTAGAATGCACATTACAAAATTCAGTGAGGTTTTCATCAACTCAATCGGGGTTCATGCATAATGACCTTTGCATCACCCAAATTTCCACTGGAGAGAATTGTCGTTCAAGACAATGACATGGATTTCCTAAAAATGCTAAATGAGAGACTTTCAGTTAGAAAGGACTTTCATTCACTCGTTTAGAATAGCTATTTTGTGAGAATCACTCAATCTCAACATCATCATATCGACAAGGATCCAAGTATTCTCGCAAGCGGTACGACCTTACCAATCTGAGAGGTCTTTAATATGGACCGTAATGTAGGCTTGGTCAATGGCTTAACAAAGGGACTCTTTGAGTCAAGGCTATTGAAAGAATAGCTTCGCAATCATCTCCGGGTTTACAAGTCAAGAACCCTGCAACATGAGAAAGAAATAGTCTTGCTCGCACTCCTTCAAGCGATGCTTAAAACATGTGAATCCCTATGTTAATTCAAGTGCCATAATCTGAAGAGACTTTGTAAATGACGTAACGTAGGCTAGGTTCATGGGTTGAGAAATGAAATGATCATTAGGCTCAAAATGTGTGTAAAGGGTGAGAGCTGATGATCATCTTGGCATTGCCACCAGTTTTCTTTTTCACCATCGAGGATTGTCTTTATGAAGTGCCCCATTGATTATAAAAACTTAGCATTTGAGTTCTTTGAGTATTGCTCCATTGAAATTCAATTCTTGCAATTGACGGTCACTTATATTGACTCTTTTTTTTTATCTATGGGTATTGGCCTTGCTTTTACCAGGCACACTGCTTTTTCATACCCCCAGTTCTCATGCATTTTTTTACTTCTTTTCATGGGCATTGGCCTTGCTTTTACCAGGCACACTGCTTTTTCATGCCCCTTAGTTCTATTTTGATTTCTATGCATGTGTAAAATAATGACACTCGAACTTTCAAGGGTCTTCATCTGCCTTTTGCCTTGCCCCAGTGTGGGAGATGATCACCAACTAGGTTTGAAGAAATGAAATTGCAGGCTCAAGTGGGCTATGCAAAGGATATGAGTGTTTAGGATAGAGAAAAGAATGCTCTTCGTCATCCTAGGGCATTTAAATTACCACATGAATTCAATGTAATATCATGACTAGAAGATTGATGCAAGTGAGAGCAAGAAAATTTCAATTCATTTTCCTCACCTTATGATGCTGTCTTACCTCCAACTTACCCCAATGTGGGGTGGTTCTTGACATGGGTAATTTGAAAGAATTTTCACAAGTGTATGGAGCTCAAAGGGGTTAAACAATGGATAATTTGTAGTGTTTAGAATAGAGAAATGAATTGCCCCTCATCATTTCAGTTATCGTACCTTTCGCGTGAGAACTTTTTACCTTGCGGATATGGAACTTCCTACACTCATCTCACAAGTGTATAAGTAGGGGACTGTGTATATGATAAGGCTTGCCTTTCATCATCATGATACGTCTCATCTAGCATTCTTAAACATTGATGTCACTCCCTTGAGTTGTCTATCTTGATAAATCTCCATATGAAATTGGTGAGCTAAATCAATATGAAAATTCTCTTTTCAAAAGAGTCCAGCAACTTTAAGCATGAAAAGTGTTTGTGACTTCAAAACAAACAATTTATTGCACTCAAAACATGGTTTTAATCATTCATTCAAGGAATTGTCCCATGAAGGGATTATCTTAGCAATGGATGTCCTTGGATTGTCTCTATCAATCAAAAGTGAAAATCCGCTTTTTGATTTGATGAATACTCCGTTCTTGCTTTTGCCCCTCTTTCACCAAAGATGGATGATCCTCTTTTAACTTGCCCCTCATTTAATGGGCAAGAATGAAAATTCCATCAAGCATGGAAATGGAACACACTTTGTTTGGCCCTTCAAGATGGATACTTAAAGTAGTATCGAGATGTGACCAACATTAACTCTTTAGAAACTTGTTGAGTAACAATTGAACCAATTGCAACTTGATGTGCCTTTTTTCAGATGCTTTCTTATCGGGTCAAGAAAGTAATGCTCTTGATCTTGTGATGCAAACCCTTCAGGTCAGATATTATTCCATCTAGATGTGTCGCTGCTACCCTCTTCATGATGGCATCAAATTCGACTACCTCAGGAAAATGAGAAGATTCAAAAGGTCTTCTTGGCTCTCTTCTTGGAGTCGCAATTTCTCACTAAAGATAGATTGCAGCATTTTTGCTTGACGAGATAAACTCTTTTTGATCCATCATTTTAACTCTCAATCGTGAATGGATGGGTGAGCGGGATCGTTCCATAATCACCTAAATCAAATGAATGGGAACATGTAAGCATGAGGGTAAATAGAAAATCGATCCATGACAATGATCTAATCGATTTTTCCATTTTTTTTTTCATTTATTCATGAAAGTTCTTACAAGAATGTCATTTCCTAAAAATGGATATCCTAGTAAAACCAAATTTTTTAGACATGATGTAAAAACAAATTCTCCAAAGTTTTTTTTAAAAAATGCATCATTCCCTAGCAATTTCTCATTTCATTTCCAATTGACAAATGAATCAAATCAATGATTGACCTAAATTGTCATGGACCGATGAAAAGTACCCAAGAAAATAAATTGCATGCTATAGGGAAAGAACACTTACTTCACCAAGGAGAATCAATGGCAATCACATAGACATGCGTATGGTAAGTGGCTCGATTTCTAATCTATAAGGCTTATCAAGGTGGAGCCACAAGGATGATCGGACTAGCCACGAGCTTGTGGACTATGTCGGGTCCTCATGACTCCGGCTTGGTCAAAGAGCCGACCCGGGTCGCGAGCATGCGGACCGAGGTGGGTACTCTTGACACCATGAAAGAAACTTCGGGATTAAGATGGGCGACTCGTACCGCGAGCATGTGGTCGGAGTGGCAAACATCTCAATACCATCCTAGATGATCCTAATGCGGCCCAGGTCCGGCGGCAGGTTGTGTGTGCAATAGTGTAGTGCAAATGCAAGGCATGCACAATAGTTGATATCAAACGACACTTTGTATATGAAAATAAACCACACATTTCTTACACCTCCCTGCAAAACAAAGGTTAGCAAACACTTCCCCTTATACCTCCCATCCTGCAAAAACATTTAACACCTTAAATGTTAGAGACGTACCTGTGATCCTCGCTGCCAAACAAAAACATTTTCAAAAGAAAAGAAAAATTAGCCTAAGTCCACTTAGAGTTTTACACTGCTCCCCAGTGGAGTCGCCAAGCTGTCGCGACCAATTTTTTTCGGGGTTTGAACCACCTAGGGTTTGGCTAATGGATTGTTAAGCCTAGACTTAACTCGGGCTCTCCCAAACCCATACCAATTCGCGACTTAGGTTTGAATTGTTAACATGCAAATTTTTTAATTAGGAGTCGCCACTAATCTATTTTTTGTGGGTCGATTAGAAACCCAAATAAAGTAATGGGAGATTCACTTTACTCCTACGAACCGAGACTAAGGGACGGGGACTTGATTACGTTAGATTTCTCTAACGCCCTTTCGGTACCTTTCTTTTTATTTTGAAAAATGTTTGGCAAGCAATTTGGATTGATTTTAAATCTATTTCTCTAACATGTGAGGTGTTCATGCAGTGCGCAAACCACCAATCTAACACCCAAGAAAGCAATTAAATGATGCAGAACTTACCTCAAAGCAACGAAAGCATCTGCAGTGTTAAATTAAAATCAACATCAACAATCTTAGATATGGTTTCTAATTAACACGCAATTTCTTTTCTTTTTGTTTTCATTTTTCTTAATGAAAATCATGCGATGCATTCTAATAATCTAATATGACATGGTAGCATGACCTAAACTATATGACATGAAGAAATGCATAATTAAATGCAATCTAAATGACCTAATTCTAATGACATGTAATGTGATGCGATGACATACAAAATTATTTAAACTAAGATGACATGCAGCATATAATTTAATACGCGAGCTATATGTCACGCGACATTTATTAAATGACCTAATCTAATGATGGACAATTTCTAATTAAAAATGAACCTAACAATAATCACTAAAATGATGTTCATTTCATGGACTTAATTCTATATGACATGCAAATGACATTTTTTATTTAAAAAATGCAATCTATCCTAGAAATTGCAACTACTTTATCCTAAGACAAATTTTATGAAATTTCAAATGATCTAGCTAGACTAAGATTCTATCTAATTTAAATTAGGGATTAAGTCATATTAAATCCTAATTTAAACTAAGACATTATCTAAATCTAAAATGCAATTTATCTAAAAAAGATAATCTAAATTTAAAATGAAACATGAAATTTTAATCTAATATGCACAATGATTTTTTGTGTTTTTCTTTAAGAAATTCGAAATTAAAGTTAACAACTAAATGATTGCACTTTTTTTTTGGATTTTTTTATTTAAAAATTCATAATAAGATTGCAATCCTAAATATGCAAGATAACGACAACAAACCTAATCCTAATTAAGATTTTTTTGATTTCTTTTTTTTATTTTACAATGTTGAAAATAAGATTTAAAGCAAATCTAATCTCAAATATTTTTCGGATTTTTCTTTTAAAAAATCGATCGATCAACCAACTTGACGAAATCAAACAAAAGATAAGATTGATATCAAAAATTGACGAACCATATCTCGCGCATGAGATCGGGTTGGCAAATTTTAAATTAAATCGCGAATCGAATCTCGGGCTTGAGATTGGATTGTCGATTTTGTGGAATTGCGAGTCGGATTTGCGTGAAAATCGGACTATCAATCCCTAGCTTGAGGAAACTTTCATGTTGGAATCAATCAATCAAAACTAATTCCATAAACAAAACTAGATATAAAGGAAAATAAAAAAACTATAACTGGATAAGCAATAATAATAAAATAAAAAATCTACCTAAATCCCTTTTCCTTTTTTCTTTTTTTGTTTTTTTCTTCTTTCCTTTCCCACGTGGAACCGTGGGTCTTCGACGAGGTCCACCGGGAGTTAATCGTCGGAGCTCCGGCGATGAGGACCAGCAGCGAGCGGATCGGCGGCGAGCGGTGGCGTCGCGAGGAGTAGCGGCAGGCGAGATCTCGGCCGGCGTCGCGAGCGGAGCAGGGCAGGAAAGGCTCTGGCGTCGGGCTTCACGGACGGCGACCGGCGGGAGGAGTGAGCAGGAGGTCGCGGGTCACAGTGAGCTGCAACAGAGGACTCAGGGCCGGTAGATCGGCGACAGCAGAGGCAGAGCAGGGCGTCGGCGTCGGATGAGGCTGGTGCGACCGATCGGAGCGGAGATGCCTGACAGCAAAGATGTCACTCAGACGTGTGGGGGTTCGGGCCTGATCTTGGCGTCGCGGGTCGAGTAGCGAGAGGGGTCCTGGATCGGCTCGGGCTGCAACAGCGTCGTCGTTCGGGCGGAGCTGCAGGAGACGGTGGCTGGCGAGGTCGCGGGGCTCATCGTCGGGGAAGGACGGTAGAGGTCGCGACCGGAGCAGGGAATGCCGGATGCTGGGTCACGAGCAGATCTCAGACACGGGCGTCGAGGGAAGCTGGGAGCCGACGCGGTGCAGGCGGTGGGCAGATCTGGCTCGGGTCCGGCTGATTTTGGGGCTCTGGTGGCGTCGGTGGTACTTCGGTGCAGAGTTGCAGGAGCGGTGAGGGTGGCGACGGACGCGGCACAGCGTCAGGCGAGCGGTGCGGCGGAGAGGCAGGCGCGGGTGAAGAAGAAGCAAGCAACCGGGACAGCGGATGGGGGCAGCGAATGTGGGGGAAGATGATGAACAGTAGGGGTCAAATCACCTCTACCTTTTTATTTTTCTCCTCTCTCTCTCTCTCTCTCTCTCACGTTCTGACTTTTTCTTTTTCTCTCCCACAAACCGAAACCCTCTTCTCTGTTTTTTCTCCTTTCGCTTTTCAATTCTGAATTTTTTTTTCTCCGGAGAAGTCCCCGAAAGCAAGAACCGAACCCCCCCTTTCGACCTCCGTACGCACTCTTTTATAGGCCAAAACAAAATGTGATCTTTTATCAATATTCCCTCTAACAAATAGATTGCCGATAACCTCTTGATCACAAAAATCCTTATCTCAAAAATATTCTCCCGATTTCCTCATCTATTGATAAAAATAAGATTACAACGCGATTTTTTAATTTCCAAAAAATCATCATAATATCGCATCAAATCTTAATTTCTCATAAGATAATCAATTAAAAATAACGATGGGCTTGGATCAATTTTTTTCTTTCATGGGCTTAGTCCGACCTGTTAATTTAAAACTCAAAAACACCAATTCGACCCATCACCACCGGTCGATAAATAAAATGCAAAATATGCAAACTAAATGTAGCTATGCAATTAATATTTTTTTTTTCAGAAATAAAATTAACCCTAATTTTTTATGCAATAAATGACTAAATGGATCGCCAAAATTTAGGTGTCAACAATTCCAATTTACAAGAATTTGACTGGACTGTGTTCATGCGTCACATTTTCAATTTCCTTTTCTTGTTGGGGTAAAACACACCGGAAATGATGCATGGATTTCAAAACTTAAGAATTGTGCTATGTAAAGAGTTAGGATCGGAGAAATGTTCTGATAGCATCAATGTGGTTAATGAGTAATTGTGAATAACCTAGCGAATTACTAATCAATGAATGATACTAAAGAATTTTAAGGGCGATGTACGGGGGGCAATTATCAACCCTTGCCATTCTGTGGCCAAACTCGTGACAGGTAGTTAGTTGTTCTGCAATTCCAAGAGTTTGAGCCGAGGCAAGTAAACGAAGCTGTTCGGAATGCTTCCATTTACTTAGTTCTGCCCCAAACTCACCTTAAATAGGCTATAGCATGAGCCTAGAGCTTCCGGGATCGGCCCAAAGAGGAAATTTGTTGACCAGGATCAAGATCCTGAGCTGGTTCAGTGAGCACAAATTTTGAGGGATCGTTCCAGTGAGCTTGTTGGTGGACAAACCGAGATCCTCAAGCTTCCCATTCCTGCCTAGATCCTCAGGAATCACACCTGTGAAGTTGTTCGTCCATAGGCCTAGAGTTTCCAAGCTCGGGAGGTCTGCAAGGAACTCGATCGATCCATATAGCTTGTTTAAGAAGTATTCGACAAGTTTCAGCTTCTGGAGTCTAGCTACCTCCAATGGTATCTCTCCAGCGAGTAAACTGACAGAGAGATCAAGATTCACCGAGCTTGTCAAGGTGCCAACTTGCTTTGGAATCAGACCCGAGAGAAGATTGAATTGTAAATCACTATGCGTAGATTCTTTAAATTCCCCAACCCGAGCTGTGCCGTGCTGTCCAATCCACATTTGGAATGATCCATGTGAACAAGATTAAAGCCGAGCTTCTAATCCTGGACTGTAAACAAACCAAGCTCGAGTTTGAAGAACTCCAGGTGCTTAAAGCCGGTTTGCTGGACTCAAATCCTTGCTTCAGCGAGAGTAGGACATCAACATCGCTAATGGAAGTAGATGAAGCAGGAATTACAGTGCACAGAAGTACGATTCATTGAACCAAGAAATGAACCGTCATTATTTCTCAAAGAATGTGTCGCTTCCTAACAAAAGATGACAAGATTTTAGACGAATTTATTGTATAATGCTCGGTTTGAAGAGAAGGATATGGGAGGGAATGACGTGATGCTGAGTAGCTTCAGATGGGTGTGTGATCAAAGCATTAAAAAAACTGACCTTTATTGGATCAATTGGCCTCTCTCTCTATCTTTGTTTGGCTTCTCTATGTCTCAAGCTTCTTTAGACAGAGGTCGAAGGAAGCGAATGAAAAGAATACAAAAAAGTGGAGCTGCTAGCTAAACTAAAGGTGAAACGAGAGAGAACATAGAGTGAGATAACTGATTGGGCATTGAAAAAAAAAAAGAGGCAGGTCGGACATCAGAAATTTAAGAGAGAGAGAGAGAGAGACTGCATCATTGCCATTTTAGCTTTTGCCAAAGGGTGCTTAAAGTTGATTTTGGAAAAATAAAATAAAAGAAATGATAAAAGGGTTGTATATTAAAGAGAATTTGTCCAAGCTTAAGCCGAGGTTCAATTAATAATTCAAATTTCAATGGGAGGCGATGTACTAAGGGATGAAATTTTAGGAACCATTTGCAAGAACTACACAAGTATTAAACGCAGCTTTATCCCTATCTGTTAGCTAGTATAAGGATTGTAATCTTAATGGTTGAAAAAATTACTGAATCGACATATAACTTACTTTGCTCGGGAAAATCATTTCAATTACAAATTAAAAAAAAAAATTAGACTTGGACGTGAACTAAAATATATACAAAGTTGGAAGCTAGAGAAGAGAGATGTTTTGAGCATTTGCTTATAACGGAATCATTTGTTGCACAACTACTGTCCCTTGCATCTTCAATACGTAACCAAGATTCAAGAAAATGTCTAGAGCTTTAACTTGGTCATTTGAAGAAAATCGAACCACAAACTTCATCAATTGCAATGAAGAAAAGTGAACAACTTCATATATTTTCAATGACTCACTAACCATTCATAAATACGACATGAGGAAAACCATTTCGCTTTTACAAAAATAAAATTCGGAGCACATGTCACAATATAAACAGTACTCATCATAAATTCAACATATATAGTAACGAAATTACTATTATTGTTACTCCAAACTCTTAGTAATTTGGGTCACATCGAAATGTGGCAAACAGCTGCATGGAGAACCATAATTTAGCACCATCCCTCATTGGAAGCCACACACGTGTACAAGAAGTGCAAGTAGGAATTGGTCATATGTACGCACGAACGCAATAGGCATTGTCTGTCAAAGTGATGAATTTGACCCTAGGCAAGAAGTCATATCACATTCTGAATCTCCCGTGGAGGAAATCAGGTGCCGAACCATTATACTTTTCAAGTGGCCATCGGGTCAACTTGACTCTTTTTTGTCGGGTTTGATATCCATCAAATTGAGTCCATCTCTTTCGAGCAAAAGCAAGTTATTTTATATTGAAACTAAGATTTGTTTTCTTGTATTTAGGAAACCGAGTGCTAAAACATTTTACTTTCAAACAATCAGAGAGTCGACTTGACGTATTTAATCGGGTTTGATATCTGCCAAATTTAGTTCACCTTCTTTGATCATGAGTAGGTAATTCACATTAGGTTTTTCACTCAAGTAGAAAATTAAATTATAGGTCTCACCTTAAATTTCACTTCATTTTTAAGCTAAAATTTTGAGATAATACATATTCTTTACGGAGTGGTTTAATCAAAATTGACGATAACCAACTCTTTTTTCCCTAATTTTTGTAAAAATTTCTGAACAGAAAGTCAAGCTTACCCAAGTTTATGTCTTAAACTTATATTATATAATACGATATATCTAAACAATGGAATTTTCTCGCAAAATAGAATTTCTCACCTTTCTTAGCACCTCAAATTCTCCGTTGCCTAGAGATCGATTGCCTCCCACTACAGTGATTTAAATAGTAAGGATGATCATTATATCAGTACGAGAGAATTTCACCTTTTCCTGACGCTGATATCTATCTTTATATATCAGACAATGCTTCCAGCTCATTTTTAGCATTAATAAAAGAAAGAATTGCTCTCTATATTTATCCTCTCTATTAGTCGATCACTCATCCGTCGTCATCAATCGCCATTCATCGTCCATTGTTGCCACTCTTAGCCGTCGGCCATTGCCACCGGTTGCTAGCCACCGTTGCCGGTCACCGGCCGACACTGCCAATCGTCAACCACCGGTGGCGGCGGCCGTCATTCACCATCCGTTGTCACCACTCCCAACCATTAGCTATCACCGCCTGCCGTTGGCTACCATTCACCGTTTGTTGTCACCACTTCTAGCCTCTAGCCACCGCCGCCGGTTGCCACTGCCACCACCGATTGCTGCCGCCGTCGCCGCCCTTGTCGAAAAGGGAGAAATTTTGTGTCATTATCAAATGAATTTCTATTCTTAAAATAGAAATTTTGTATCATTATCAAACGCGTATTTTTGCTTTGAAACTTATCTAGGAATAGAAATAGAAAAATCAATTTCTCTTCCAAAAATCAATTTCTGGCTATAATGGTTATCATCTGCGCCCTAATCGGCTAAACAGTGATTATTTCCATTCTTTTGTTTCTAGAATAAATAAATAAAAAAATTCGTTTGATAATGCATTGGTTCCTAAGAATAAATTTGAAATAGAATTAAGAGGTAGAAAAAAGTTACTTTTTTTTTTTGGTCAGGAACTGGTAATATATTATATAATAGAAGCATTACAACCCGAACTAGAAATATCAACTGCTAAAATATCAAGCAAAGGAGCCGGAGGAAAGGAAGCCCAAGAAGGCAACAAAAAACCATTGTCATGGGCCTTAGCAGCCCAATCCGCAGCAAAGCATTGGCCGTTCTAGGGCAAAATGAAAATCGCGATTTGACGAGGCGAGAGAGAAGAAACGCAGCTTCGGCTATGAAGGGGCGAACCTCCCATGGCGACAGAAGAGGATCGTGCACGGCGTTCACCAAAACCAGGCATCGATTCAATCAAGCACGGGATCGAGGTTCGGTTGGAGTTGATCAAATGATTGAGAGCAAAACATAAAGCTTGAGCTTCCACCGCAGCGACGACGCAGATACGGCCGCGGTAAGTCCTTCAATGATTTTTCCTTTATGATCGCGGCAAACAAAGGCGACTGATCCCCGATCATTGCCTGGCTTGAAAGCCCCATCGACATTCAACTTAAGAACTCCTGAATCAGGCGGACGCCATAAGCTGTTCAGATCTGGATGCGGTCGATCTACAGAAGCAGAAGAGATGGCCGCAATACAAACCTGACTGTGAGCTTCAGCTATAACAAAGGATGGAGCAGGACTTTGATGACGAAAGATAAACCGATTGCGGGACTTCCAGATATTCCACAGAAGCGTGGCGATGAGCGTAGATCCAGGTAACTTTTTTTATTAGCAAGTATGGTAGCTAGCCAGTCTTCAATACGTGTAATCTCTGCTGGTTGTATGGGACAGTTAATTTGTGGGTTAGACCAGATGTGGGAAGTCCAAGGACACAATAAAAATAGATGCTCTGAGGTTTCAGGTTGTTTAGCTGAACATAGGGTGCAAATGGGATCGGGACAGAGATTTCGCCTAAACAGGTTAACCTTAGTGGGAAGGGCATTTTGGCTTAATGACCAGATGAAAATTTTAACTTTGGGTGGGATTTGGAGTTTCCATATTTGCCTCCATAAGATGTTAGGAGGCTGATAAGAAGAAGATGGTTTAGATTTTGGATTGCAGAGGCTCTCCTGGCTAAGAATAGTGTAAGCACTTTTAACAGTGTAATTTCCTTTAGATGTACTCGGCCAAATAAGCTGGTCTGATGCAAAGCCTGGTCTAAGAGGAATCTTAATAATTTCTGCAACAGTAGTGCTATCATACCAACAATTCAGTAAATTCAAATTCCAGAGGTTAGTAGTAGAATCAATCAGCTCAGATACCTTTTTAGGTTCCTGTTCAGCAGCATAACCTCCTATTTTCCCTTTCGGTAGCCACCTATCTTCTCTAATCCGGATACTAGATCCATCGCCGACCGACCATTGAGTTGAAGGTAATATGGATTCCCTGCCCATAATGATACTCTGCCATCCCCAGGAAGATCGAGTTCCTTTTGATGCTGTTAGAAAATCTCCTGAACGAAAATACAGCCCTTTAAACAGATGCGCCCATAATGAGGTAGGCTGAGTTAGGAGACGCCAAGCTTGTTTACCCAACATAGCTTTATTAAACGCCACAAGGTCACGAAAACCGAGGCCACCCATCTGTCTTTCAGCTTTTAAAACATCCCAGCTTTTCCAATGGATTCCAGATTTTCGACTGTCATTTTGCCACCAAAATCTTGCTATCTTTTTTTCAATAGACTTACACAGCGAGACAGGGATCTTGAATATTGACATAGCAAACTGAGGTATTGCCTGCACAACACTTTTAATGAGAACTTCTTTACCACCCTTAGAAATAAGACTCTCTTTCCACCCATCTAGCTTAGTATTGACTTTCCCTAGTATCCAAGCAAACATTTCTCTTTTAGATTTGCCCCAATCTGATGGAATCCCAAGGTATCTTCCTGTTTTAGTTAAAATTGGGATTCGAAGTTCCTGCGCTAAGTTATCTTGTAGCAGGGGGGGGCATCCTTTGCTGCAGAAAATGCTAGATTTGTTTCGATTTATCATCTGTCCCGTAGCCATACAGTACTGGTTAAGAATATTAGCTAACTCATGACATTCATGCCGTGTCCCTTCTACAAAGAATATAGCGTCGTCGGCAAAAAACAAGTGAGTTAACGTAGGGCAGCAACTGTTAAATTGGATACCTTTCAGATTACCCATATTGAGAGCTTGATGGATGAGAGTACTTAACATATTTGCCATTAGAATAAAGATATAAGGTGATAAAGGATCCCCCTGTTGAATCCCCCTTGATGGTTGGAAATATTGTAACTGAGTGCCATTAAATTTGACACCGAAGGAAACAGTAGTAATGCACTGCATAGTCCATTGAACCCACATTGGATGAAAACCTAACCTGGATAGATAGTCTTTGAGAAAGTCCCACTCAACACGGTCGTAGGCTTTAGACATGTCCATCTTGACCACTGCCTGGAATTTTTTCTTTCTGGTTCGAGTCTTAAGCTGATGTAGAGTTTCCTGCACGATTAAAATGTTGTCCTGTATTTGACGACCACTAACAAATGCACTTTGTTCCATAGAGATGATGTCAGGCAGGAAAGGCTTTAGTCTGTTGGCTAACACCTTAGAAATAATCTTATAGGCGAAATTACAGAGACTAATGGGTCGGTACTGATCCAAACTTTCTGGATTAGGGACTTTCGGTATGAGAGTTATGATAGTTTTGTTGAGATCAGGGGGTAATAAACCAGAATGAAAAAACTGCTGCACCGAGGAAAATACATCGTCTTTTAAAATATGCCAATATTGTTGGTAAAATAATCCACTAAAACCATCGGGGCCAGGGGCCCGGGATTTTCCTAGTTGAAAAACAGCAGTACGAACTTCCTCTCGGGTAACATCAGAAATGAGTTGCTGGTTCATAGCCTCAGTCACAACACACTGACATTGTTGAAGAATAGGCCCATAGGCACGAGTGCCTTTAGATGTATAGATTGTAGAAAAAAATTCCAGAGTCATGTCTTTAAGCATTTGATCATCTCTAACCCATCTCTGTTGTGCATCCTTGAGCATTTTGATTCGATTTCTGTTTCGCCTTTGAATAGTAGTGGCATGAAAAAACTTTGTATTTTTATCCCCCCAACGAAGCCATTTAATCCGTGACCTCATTGCCCAATACTGCTCTTCCTGCTGCCACGCACTATGGAGTAAACCTTTAAGCTCAGATAATTTCTGTTGATCTATTGTAGTGGTAGTCTGATTAGTTAAGAACTGAATTTGCTGTTGTAGGGAGTTAATATGCTCGTGTGCCTTTGAAAACGTGTTTTTACTCCATCTCCGAAGAGCCCCACTGACTTGTTGAAGCATCTTTGGTAGGTGATAGCCTTTTGCTCCAGCAGAAGCCCAAGCTGTGTCTATGACTCCTTGACATTCGGGATGCCTCAACCAATATTCTTCAAAGTAGAAGGTCCGCCCGTTGCGATATTTGGTAGCTTCGGTTGAAAGAAGCAGCGGACTATGATCCGAACCAACTGCAGGTAAAGCATATACTTCTGCCTCAGAAAACGCAATTCTCCAGGTCCAATTACAAAGAACCCGATCCAGTCTCTCTTTAACCAGCTCAGTCCCGTCACGGTTATTCATCCAGGTAAAAGCGCATCCCTTACTATCGATATCCATTAATGCACAGTCATGTATTACCTCTCTAAAACTTTGCATTCGACAAAAATCAGGGGGACGTTTACCTACTTTCTCCCAAGGATAGGCAATTTCATTGAAGTCTCCGATGCAGATCCAAGGTAATGAGTTGATGGATGCTAATCGTCGGAGAACCATCCAAAAAGCTTGACGAGATTGAGCAATTGCTGGAGCATGTACACAGGTGAGTCTCATAGTAGTGGCTTTCCCATATTCAGTACATATAGTATCAATAAAGTCGGCTGTAGAGAGTTCGACCTGAAGAGAAATGTGGGTGTGCCAAAAGAGAGCCAATCCTCCTGCGACGCCTACAGGGTTAACTATATAAGAGAAAGGGAAATTAAGTTGATGCTGTATCTTAGAAACAAAAGCCTCACGATTCTTGGTTTCCATTAAAAAAAGAACATCTGGCCTGTCTTTGGCCGCAAGGGCCTTTAGTGCATGAACTGTCAGGGAAGAGGCCAGTCCCTGACAGTTCCAACATAAAAGTTTCATTGTTCAACCGGTGGCTTTTTAGGGCAAGCCACCTCAGCCCGGAATCGAACTTCATCTTCCATTAATACAGGGGTATCCAATAACTTGCTATCATCAATAGAATCCATTCCTTGAGAACCAGTATCATATGGATTATATCGTTTCTGTTTCTTAGATGATCCTGTTTTGGTTGCAACACGAGATGGTTTATTCTTCTTAACATTCACAGGCCGTTGAACCATGTGTTGTTGGATAGTGGACAGCACAGATGTTGGAACAGGACTCTTGATGACAACACCTCTGTTGGACTTCATATAGGGAGAAGGGATAACAGAAGGCTCCTGATAATGCGGCACCACATTCCTAGAGTCAATAAACGGTAAGTCAAGAAACCTTGATTCAATTCCGGCCTTAGTAGAGTGTGAATTACTGTAGTCATTCTTGGTATATTCTGTTTGGATTCCTTTCTGTTTGGATGAGCACGGAATCAGATCAGTAGTGAGTTGCTTACAATTTTCATTAACTACATGATTGTCAACCTTTGATGTAATGTCATCCGGTGGGGGTAGAGCATGAACCTGTGAAGTAACGACTGGAGGAGTTTCAGGCACAACCTCATCCGTGTCAGTAGAAAGAGGACTGCCGGCATAGAATGAATGCCAATACGGACTGTATTGATTAACTTCAGCTCTCAACCAGTGACCGAAGGCCATTTTCTCTTTACCTTCCAGTTTAGCTTCGGTAAAAGGAATTGTCGGACAGTACATGGCATAATGTCCCATGATGCCACATGAATAACAAAAGTGGGGAAGTCGTTCGTAACGGAAATCGAGCCAGAGTGCTTTGCCTGCAATCCGAATCAGTTGGCCAGGTTTCAAAGGTTCACTTAAGGTAAGTTCTACCCTAACACGTCCAAATTTGGAAGTATTTCCATCTCTGGTATCGAACTGACCTTCCAACATTCTTCCGATACTCCTAACTGCTCTGCTTAACATCTGGGTTGTGCACCATTCCAGGGGAAGGCCAAAGACTTGAACCCAAAATGCACATTTAGAAAAATCGTAACAATGAAGAGGCGTATTCGGCTTCCAGGGTTGAAAAAGCGCCAAATTGTTGGAGAAACGCCAAGGTCCGCCCACTTCTATTCGTTTTTTTATCACTTTCCAACTTAAATTTCGCAATATATATATCCAGTCCTTGTTGTGTGATTTGGACAGATTCTGTGCGCCATGCACGATGCATTGCACTCTGTAAAGCTGGGAGATGAATAGATGAGTTAGATAAAACCTTACCGACTAACATCCGACGACATTCTTCAATCTTTTCAAGGGGAGGTGCCTCCTCCCATGTGTCGATGTCCTGTTCATCCCAAAGACGACCCAATCGGTTACAAAGAGCAGCAATCCGAGCTAACTCTTCCTTATCAGGGAGTTCCATGATGGTAGTCGGAAGTCAGAATTTTGAGGAGGTACAACCGTAATTCCGCATTTGATAGGATAACTTAAGTAATGGGAACAGAGTTGAGTTGAAACAGAAAGCTAATGTGCCGATAAATGCAGAAAAGAGGACATGCAGTGAGCGGAATTGAGAGCGGAGAAGAATTCCATCAACGAGACCAGCATCTTCACCATGATCAAGAAGAATCGGCAACATGCAAGTAGATGGGGAAAGGGGAATGGGTCGAACAGTTCATGGTTGGATAGAGAGGAAACGGCCAAAGAGGTAGTGCGAATAGCAAATGAAGGCGATGACTTTCAAAGAGACATAGAGAAGAGGTGGAAAATGGAAAGGAAGGTTAGGGTTCGGAGATGAATTGAGGGGGAAACTACCATTTAAGGTAGAGGAAACTCTGCATTACGAGAGAGAAAAAAAAAAAAGTTACTTTATTACTCTTAAAAACAACTTAAAAAATAAAGTAATTTTCTTTTCTTGTTTTTTCTTTTCTTCTTCTTATTCCTCTAGTCGGTTGTTGGTGGCTAGGCGAGCTTTGGCTAGGCGAGGCTCGAACTCTCCCATATCTGCAAGGACAAGCCTTGCCTCGAATGGCCGTGTGAGATTATTGACTCTCATCTAGCCAATTACCGGTCATGGTCGAGGCCGATGACTCGGCTAGAGAAAGAAGAAAGAAGAAGAAAAGAAAAAAAAATGTAATAAAATTATATAAAAAATCAATAGAAATTTTAAGTTACAAAAAAATTTTGAGGGTCATACCAAACACATTTTTATTCCATAAATAGAAATTTTGTGTAATTATCAAACGCTTTTGAATGCTCATAAACTTGTCCAAAGAACAAAATCCATAAATAATTATTTTTTAGCAGAAATTGTTATTGGGAATGGAACGATTACCAAACACACCATTAACCTATTTTTAGCCTATTTCCATAATATACAAATCTAGCAATCCATATTTAACCCAACCCACACCTAACCCATGTTGCTAAAATGCATATATTGAACCAAATTTAGGAAAACTCATACCCAAGTTGAGGTAAGAGGATAGAGAGCGAGTAAAAGATTAAGCGCGAACAAAAAATGGTGAAAAGAAACTTATAGCAGTGAATTTTGTCTAATGAGTTCTTTCATTTATGACTTATATTTTGGATATAATTAACTCACTTCAAATACACAAGAATCGAGAAATGAGTGTGTGATTCATTTGGATAGGTGTAATACATGGGGGTGTGATCCATTAATCAAATCTATAATCCCATCACGAAACAAAAGGCTCCGGCCCCAAGATCTCCCGTGTCCCGCGGATCACGGTAGGCACCCCCAAAAATAGGCAACCGAAAAGAAAAAGATAAAGAGGAAAACAAAGACAGAGAGCACTACAAACGATATGCACGACGCCACCGAGGAACGGAACGGTCGCGAAGGTCGGCATGCACTGTCAAAAAAACCGCGTCAACCGTGAACCGCCCCCACGTCACACGACTTACTGACTTAACTGATTTTCGAAAGTTCCTGTCCAATCTCCCTTCCTCCCTCTCTCTAGATGCCCCGGAATCCGCGAAATTACACAACGAATCATCGTACGCGGACCGCCAATCATTTTGACATTCCGGAACCGATTCGGAGAGCTCGGAAAGGGATAAGAGAGGAGGGAAATTCATGCCCATGCTACAAGCCTAGAAGTCGTGACGCGTCGGAGTCAAGTCCTGGAACGTGCCCTTTACGTGAACGGGCCCCTTTTAACGACGTTCGTCTTCCCCGGAAAAGCGACCGGCCGCGAGGTACCCTTCTGGGGAATAGTCCCGCCCGGTGGGTGATCATGGAGGGAGAAGCGGGAGAGAGCTCCTCCGTCTCTAGCTCGCCGTGCTCGTCGTGCGGCGGCGGCGCGGACGGTAATGGAGGTGGTGGCGTTGTTGAGTACTTGATCGGAGTGATCGAGAAGGCTGGGTCCTACGGCGGTTACAGGAAGACGCAGAGGAAGGAGTGTTTGAATCTGGCGAGGACGTTGAAGCTGCTGGTCCCGCTTTTGGAAGAGATCGGAGAGGCCCGCCGCGCCGCAGATTCCCCTGCCGGTGATGGTTTGGACGCTATCCTGGTTCGCCTGAGGCAAGCCGTGGTTGCGGCTAACAAGCTGTTGAAGCAATGTCACTACGGAAGCAAGATTTATCTGGTTCGCTAACTGTTTACCCGGTCGTGTGCTCATTTGGGTTCCTCGTTTTCGATCTTCTGAACTGGGTTTCGATAAAAAAAAATGCAGATGTTGGAGAGCGAGGCGGTCATGAGTAGATTCCATGCTGTTTACGATAAGCTAAACGAGGCCTTGGATGATATGCCTTACGACGAGCTCGGGGTCTCGGTTGAAGTCCAGAACCAAGTAAGTTTGCAGCAGACTCTTTAGTTTAATGACATTGTGGTTTCCTTCAGAGCAAGTTCTCGGATTCGCTCTTGCAGAATCAAGAGGAATTCGACAGACTTGAGTGAATTCGTGAGCTCAAATTAGTAAATTTAGATGAATTTTGTGTATTGTTCCGTCGATCGTGACGGGTCTCATGTATATGAAGGTCGAGCTAATGCGGATGCAACTCAAAAAGGCTCAAAAGAGGAGGGACACGCAGGACATTGAGTTGGCGATGGATCTGATGGTGGTACTATCCGAGAAGGATGACCGGAATGTAGACAATGCCATCCTACAGTGCCTTGCGAACAGATTGGAACTACGGACCTTCTGCGATCTGAAAGCAGAAAAAGTTGCCATCAGTAAACTCGTGAAGCAGTTCGGAAAAGATGCGCAGAACATCCGGCAAATGATAGGCTTATTTGGTAAGTTCAAACGGATCATCGGGTTCGAGGAGCCAAGCGCGCAGGATTTTTCTGTTTCCTCGAGGACTCTGGTAAAATTGCCGTCTTTATCCATTCCTCATGAATTCTTATGCCCGATCACGCTCGAGATAATGACGGATCCTGTTATCATCGCCACCGGACAGGTAATTCCACTAATCACCACCAGAACACATTGCATTCTTGCAGAAACTAAAACACAAGTAGTTAAGCATCACGCTTCATCTTCTAGTCTCAGCACGCATTGCGAGATAGTTGAAGCTCAATCCTCTGCAAATTTTTCTAGACATTGATGTTCATACAACAGTTGCAGTTCAGAGCATCGATATAAGTAGTGCATAAGATTGATTTGTAAGCTGAGATATCCTTTTCTGTCTTATATAAGACCTACGAAAGAGAGAGCATACAGAAGTGGCTGGATTCGAATCATCGGACGTGCCCGAAGACCGGACAAATCTTGCGTCACTCGTCGATGGTGCCCAATTACGCTCTCCGCAACCTTATTTTGCAATGGTGCGAGAAGAATGACTTTGAGCTCCCAAGAAAGGCCATTTCCGTTGGTTCTGATGGCTCTTCGAGCCAACTCGTGAAGCAGATATCTTGCCTTGTACAAGATCTGTCCTCTTCTCAGCTGAATGCTCGAAGGCACGCGATTCTGGAGCTCCGGACTCTCTCCAAGGATAACCCTGACAACAGAATCCTGATAGCCAACATGGGAGGAGTCACGCCTCTAGTTCAGCTCCTGTCGTTTCCAGACTCTAAAATCCAAGAACACGCCGTGACTGCACTCCTAAACTTGTCCCTCAACGACGCGAACAAGAGAGTAATTGCCCGAGAAGGCGCGATTCCACCTATAATCGATATACTGCAGAACGGAACTGATGAGGCGCGGGAGAACTCTGCAGCAGCCTTGTTTAGCATATCGATGCTCGACGAGAACAAGGTGCTTGTGGGCTCCGCGAATGGGATTCCTTCATTATTGGATCTTCTGAAAAACGGAACAGTTCGAGGTAAGAAGGACGCGGCTACTGCGCTTGTCATCTTGTCCTTGCACCAAGCGAACAAGTCCAGGGCCATCAAGGCGGGCGCCATACCGCTGTTGCTCGATTTGGTGGAGGACAAGAATTTGGGAATGATCGACGAGGCGCTCTCGATCTTGTTGCTTCTCGCCTCGCACCCCGAGGGGCGAGGCAAGTTGGGGCGGCTATCTTTCATCAAGACGCTGGTGGAGATCATCAAGAACGGGACACCCAAGAACAAGGAGTGCGCGACATCAGTGCTGCTGGAGCTGGGGCTGCACGACTCGTCCTTCGTGCTGGCCTCGCTTCAGTATGGAGTATACGAACATCTGGTGGAGATCGCCCGGAATGGGACTAACAGAGGCCAGAGGAAAGCCTATTCTCTGCTGCAGCACGTAAGTGCGAGCACATTGCCTGAGACGTCGCGAAACGGGCGACTTTCTTTCGACTGCCGGCCACGTTTTTGAGCTTTCGTCGGTGACTTGATGTCTGTGTGGTCCTATGGACGAGAGGTGAGTAACCAAATGGTGAATCCTCCGTTCTTGCTCTTGTAAAAACATGACTGCATGAGGTTTCAGCTCGAGTTGAATGCGCAGCGAGAGAGCTTTTTCTGTCAGCAGAGAATGCGAGCTTCATGGAACAAATGACATCAAAAAATATACGTGTCTGTGTCGTATCGACCATGTTCTACGTTGCCAATTTCCGATCAAAATTGATCAAATGAAATCAATTAACAAACCGCAAAAAAGTTTATAACTTAATTAATATAATTGAAAGATTTAAGATTAAATTATCAAAAATTTAGTAAGATTAGTATTTTTTTGGATAATTTTCTCGCTTGTACAGAGGGGAGAAGATTGAGCAATTGCTGCTAGAACCAAGCACAAATCGGAGCCGGGGAGGATCCCGGCCAGGCTGTAGCGCATGATCCCGGTGACCGCCAGGATCAGCCCCCCGCTCCCTTAGGTCTTGGGTGCCTCGTTTTTGTCAAACTTCTTCAGCAAAATTTAACAAGACCATCAAAAGACGTCAAATTCTCCAATTCAGGTCCGCCAACACTGTTCGCAGCTCCTATATCTCCGGCCAACGCCAGCTCATCTTGGCTCCTTAGCCAGACAGACATGGCATTATCTTAGTGTTGATTGCCATCAGTGAAAGCATCTTCTTGCTCCGGTGCTGGGAGTCCCCGGTGTTATTAACATGGGATCGAATGCTTTCAAAGGGTCGTTGCCATCAGTGAAAGCATCTCCGTTTGAAAGCAACACAGTCTTTGAGAAACAACGAGGGTCCATTTCATTGTTTAACGAATTGTACTTCTGTGCGCTATAATTCCTGGTTCATCGACTTCGGCCAGTGACGTTGATGACCTACTCTTGCTGAAGCTAGGATTCGAGTCAGTCCCCAAAACCGGCTTTACGCACTTGGAGTTCTTCGAAATCGAGCTCGGTTGTTGGCAGACAGCGGAGGGTCGGAGTGCACGTCGGCGGTCGTGGGGTCCTATGGTTACGTTGCCCCCACTACGTCACACTTAAGTTCTTCATTATCATTCATTGATTAGTAATCCACTAGATTATTTACAGTGATTCATTAATCACCGCATTGAGGCCGTCAGAACATTCCTCCGATTCTAACTCTCGACTTAGTTCAAATCTTAAGTTCCGAAATCTGTGCAACATTTCTGGTGGGTTTGACCCCAAGAAGAAAAGGAAACTGAAAACGTCACGCATGAACAGAACACGGTCCAGTCAAATCCTTGTAAATTGGAATTGGAATCTGATACATCTTCGGGTTAAACAGAGCAAGCACCGTAGCAAACAGATATTATCTGCTATAAACAACATCTTCGAGGGAAGAGGAGTTAAACAGAGCGGGGAGGCTGACGAGGGCCTTCTCTCGGACAAGGCGGAAGAGGCGCAGGCCGGGCGACATGGACGGGGTGAAGCTCTCCGGGCTCCAACTGGTCTTGGTTCGGACGAGCTTCAGATGGCGAAGAGGGAGACGCTGCCACTTGCCTCAAGTGACGAGGGAAGAGGAGCACGTAGAGGGTCAGCAAGAAGAAGAAGATCACAAAAAGAAGGACCCCAGCCAGCCCGACATAAGCGTACGGCTCGAATCTCTTCCACTGAGCTTCGGCCTCCCGCTGAGCTCTGACGAATTCCTTCACATACATCTCCATTGAAGTAGCATTATCCGGGTCGACCCCGTTCATCGTCGCCGGCGGCGGCAGCAGGTTTTCTTCGAAGCAAGTTTTGGAGGGGTCGCTGGCTTAGCTTCGCATTCATTAGCGATTGCAGACACAGCCTTGCTACACTGCCTTGCTACCCTAGTAGTAGCTAGGCTTGCAGGTCTGCTGCTAGGATAGTGCCATCAGTAATGGAACGGATGACGACGTTGAATTGAAGAGGTCGCTTTCGATTCTCTATTTCGACGAAAGCCAGGTCAAGATTAATGGCGGAAAATTAGAGATGGTCGTCGGCACTGATGGAGTTGAATTAGAGTTTGTATAACACATAGAATCGCATCGTCTAGGTTGAGATTCTTGGAAAAACTGGATTATATGAATATGATGCTTGATGAAAAGAACTCCATAACTGTTGCAACTGTGAGAGCAGCACATAACCCTTAATTAAAAGGTCTCAGAAAAAAAACGAACTACAGGTTCCGCCGGTGAAATTTTTAACATTTACTACTGCAAACTCTTCGGTATCGTTTCATTTTTAATTCGTCAGTAAAGAGATCGTGCTAAGAGTGAATTATATGGTCTCGATCAATAATCGTGCTCATATCTCGACAATTATTGACTCAATCGATCAAGGCATATCATGAACATTGAGAAATTATGTCTTAAATCGCCCAATTTTTACCATCTCGATTATGAGTTAATTCCTGATGATTTTATAAAAAATGATGTTTGCTTTTAAAATCATCAAGCTTTTTCAGCAATCGCACTTTGTTTATATATTATATCTATATCCGTTTTTCTTAGCAAATCCCTGGCATTACGATGTTTTGCGCAAAGAGTTTCAACTTTGCAAGTGCGGGCCTTGGTCGCTTTCCATGACATTAAATGAGCACGCGGATCACATCATAAATGGTTCTAAAAAACGGTAGGTAAAAGAGAAAGAAAATTGAGAAATAACTTTTATTCTTTGTAGGTCACATCATGAGTGGTTCTAAAAAACAGGTAGCGTTTCATGGCATTAAGAAATCATGCAGATCACATCATGAGTTGTTTTTCATGTCATTAACCCTGAAATTATCCAGTAAACTCTAAACATAATATTAGTGTGAAATTGAACCTAATTTGATCAACAATAAGGTGTTCTCTTTCAATTTCCAGCCTAGTACGTTCAAGCTTTTGATAAACTCTAGATGCTTTTATTTTAATAAAATTTTAATGATGAGGAAAGATCACCCATGAAATTATATAGATACACACACATACAATCATTGGCTGGGAGTTTTCCCCATCCAACGTGGGCTTTCCTCGTCGCAAAGAAAAACACATACGTCTCCTGCTGCTTGTGCACTTAATAATTGCATATCAAATTGTCATGTCAAATGATATTCCCTAGCATTCCACTGATCGGCACTTCGTCCGATTCCTCGGAAGCCATGATCCGGGCCTACCTCGCGTGTCTTTTTTTTTTTTTTTTGATCAGTCATACGCTATTCCTACTCTACACTCACTCTCAGACTTTTGCATTGCCTCTTGCAGAGCGTGGGAGTCGAAATCTACTCCTGAAACTTACGCATCCCCCTATCCCCCGAGAATATTAGGATTTGAACCCCTCACATCCCCTTTCTATATTAAAATGGTGGCCACTGAAGCGAATCTCAGTGGTTCACCTCGCGTGTCTTAAGATGAACTTTTCGAGGACCACCAGGTTGACTTGTCCTCTTGCCTGACCGGGGATGACGTCAACTTGTACGACCGCACCCCAGGGAAGAAGCCGAGATACAACGTGGGGCTTTCCTCGTTAAACGTGGCGCGTCGATCACCGTGCAACTTTGGTGGGGCCCAGGAGTCAAGGCGGAGAAAGTGCTCTTGACATTGGACTCTGTCGTTATTCACGAAAATTATAACGATAATAAAATAATGCCCGTAATAAAAACAATCGAGGGAGGTTTGTATTTTCGAAGAATTTATGCACAAAATTCAGTTTCCTCCACATTAATGCGAAGCTCGCTATTTATTCCTCAAAATAACATTAAAAATTCAAAAAATATTAAAAAATTATACTCATCAGCATCGACGATGTTATATAGGATGACTGATTTCTACATTGGTAATAAAATTGTTCAAATGAAATTAATTGATAAAATGTGAAATGATGTAAGACTTAATGAATACAATTGAAAGATGTTCAAGTTAACGTTCTTTTCTTATTTTATATTTTTATTCCATTTTTGAATAGAAAATTTAAAATTCCATCACATGGCCAGAATTAGTTGTCTAGGTTTTAGGTCGACCGCCTATTATTTGGGTAAATTATAACAAGGATCACTGAAATTTTTCAAAATTATTAAAGATTGTTCACATTACGTTCCTTTGATCTTTTCACATTATTACAATGATCACTTATGAACTCACATCACATTATTTCAAAAGAATTTTTTTAACATTTCTTAAAATTTTGATCCATTAGATTGATATAAAATTGATGTTTTTTTTTTTTTTTTTTTTTGGTAAAGGATAAATATATATTAGCTTTTGAACCAAGGAGCTACACAAATGTGAAGCAAAAGACCCAGGCACCAAGACTTACACTCAGAAGACAACAGTCAAGAGAGTGGAAGAGTGCCGGGGAGGGGGAGGGGGGGAAGGAGCTGCATCTAGAGGAACGAAAGAATAGCAGCTAGAACCAGGCTAAACAGCAGCCAAAAAGGAAGATAATGGGAAAGACGAAGGCACCCATGCAAGGGAGAAGGAATACAACAGAAAACTGAAAACAGCGAGCTAGGGACACCATGAAGGAATCAACCAAAGTTGAGGAGATCGGATGCCGCATCATGCAAGGGGAATATCTTGGAAGCACCGGAGATAGCCAGCATTCAGAGTCGAGCAGAAAGCCCAACAAATGTTTGGAGTAAAATGACAAAGTTCTTAAAATTGATGTTAATTGCTCTTTGCATGGTAAAAGTGGAGCTACAGTACGTTCTCCTTTTTCGTTTTGTGTTTTGTCTTTAGTTAATGTTTAAAGTTCAACCGCACATTTAAAGATAAACTTTTTTGTGTATCTTGGTCGGTTTTTTTTTCTCCTCCTCATTTTGGAGTAAAATGACAAAGTTGCTTCTTCTACCCGGTTTTTTTTTATTTTCCTTCCAAATTTTCTAAGGAAAACGGCTAAGCAATTTACCCGGCTCCCTTGGAAAATTGAAAGGCTGGCAAGGCACCGTCTCTTTTTAAGAGGGATGGTGCCATAAGCCTAGCAATTCTCTGTTTTTTTGAAAATTCATAATTGACATCAAAAGCATCTATAGAAGGAAACTGCCTCGCTGGGCAGGATAATGACCTTTCGTCTTTACGTTTTGTTGTGATAATGTAGAGCTGGTTAGGCTAACATGGGTTGCTGAGCCTTCTGCAATCCCCTAGTAAATGCAACAATCCTAATTTGGTCTAGCCCTCCTTTTTGTTATTAACTAATTCAATTTCTCCTAATCTGCGAGTTCTACGCTGAAAAGAATTTCGGTTTTTTTTTTTTCCTTTTGGAATATCCATTCCGTCTTGAACTAATCCTCTATAAATCTGAAATCTAGGCCAAACAACGGCCCTGAATAATCATATTTTCCTCTTTCTTTTTAGGATCCGTTTGTTTCGCGGAAAATTGGCCATTTCCGGAAAATATTTTCTTAGAAGTCATTTTCCAGGAAAATGACAATATTTTCTAGTGTTTGGCTAAAACTTAAAAATGTTTCAGAAAATATTTTCTGGTGTTCAGTAAGGAAAATATTTTCTAAGACTTCAGCATTTAGATACGCATCACTTACCGACCTATAAATCATCAAATATGAACTTGCCTTTAAATCCGACCAAACTTGCTTCATATCTTTGTTCTCTCATTGTAACTAAAAGCTTATCTACTCTAAAAAATGTTTGTATGGATTTTAAAAAGAAGCAAAAGAGAAAAGAAGCAAAGTATGTACAACCCTGATGAGAATCTTCCAGTTGAGTGGCCTGTTCTCCCCTTGTGTCTTTATTGTTCTAACAAACAAAAGAAAAAAGAAGCAACGCATGTAGAACCTTTTGCTTGAGCAATGTACAACTGCAGGATAGAGTAAATAAAGAAAATGATAAGCAAGAGTGTAGATCATGAGCTTGAGATCGACGAGCTCGAGGTTCACCTAGCAATGGTTGATGACTAGCCAAGAAAGAAGAAGATGGGAAAAAAAGAAAAGAAATAGAAAAGAAAAATGAAATTTAAAATAATTCGAAATAAAAACGAAAAAGAAAATTAAAAAATAATTCTAATAAAAAAAGAAAAGAAAAAGAAGAAAGGAGAGGAGGAAGTGAGGATTTGTAGAGGTGTGAGATAAGAGAGATCAAGTGAGGAAAATGTTTTTTTTTTTTTTTTTTTTTGGTGAAATGTAAGAAATATATTGATAACTTTGGACAAACAAGAAATGGCGCCAACTTACACTCTGACCGCGCAGCAGGAAGAGTAGAAGGGAGTCGAAGGGAAATCAAAAGAAAGAAGAAAACACCCACAACCCAGGCCAAGGCAAATCCAAACCTAGCAAACCTCTACTACACGCTTAAAAGCGGGACGAGAGAACTAGGACGGTACAAAGACAAGCACCAACAACAACAAGCAAAGCTATCGAGAAAAGACCAAGGGGTCGAAGCCCCAATTCCTTTGAAGTCTTCTATTTCTTGGGCTTGGAGGCACATTCTTGAAGGAGAGAACTCTGTCCTTGACAACTTTGATCAAATGATTTTTGAGAGCCGACACAAAAACAGTTTCACCCCAAAAGACGATGCAATTTCTCTTCTTCCAAATTAGATAACATAGAGCTCCAAAAGAGAACCTAGCAATTTTGTGAAAGAAATCCTTACCCAATAAAAACTTTAGAGCCCAAGTCGATGTCTCAGTCCACGATCTAATTCTCCAAGGTAGTTGCACCTAGAAGCCCATAAATAAGCCAGGGTAGAAGGGGTTTGACAGTGAAAGAAAAGGTGATCAATAGAGTCCGGTTGAGTTGAGCAAAAGGCACAAACCGAGTAGTCAATCCTACCATAAGAAAGTAGGAGTGATTGAGTCGGTAGGCACTTCTTGGCAATAAGCCATAATAGAAATTGATAACGCGGTACCAAGGCATTATCCCAAACCAGAGTCGCCCAAGGAACTCGATCTTTTTTTAACTTTGATTAAATTCCAGGCCGAAGCAACCGAAAAAAGGCCCGAAGAATCACCGCACCAAAGGAACCGGTCATAAACATTAGAAAGCACCAGCAAGGAGAAGCCCCAACTTTCCAAGTGGGATTTAAAGGCCGAGGCAAAGGTGTACAATTCAGAGACAGCTGCCTTCTTAGATAAACCTGAGTCCTCCATTACAATGGAAGAAACAATTGTGTCCAAAGGACCACACGAGAAGCCAGTTATCATGCCATAGAGATGTCTGCATTCTATTGCCAATTTTCCAACGAAATGATTGCGAAAGTAGGGCCTAAGCTACAAGATTTTTTTCCAAGCCCATAAGCATAAGGTTGGTTGAGGAGAAATCCAGAAATTCACTCTCTTTAAGAAATTTGAGTGAATCCAACGACACAAGAGTGACTCCTTATCAGTAAATAAGAACCAAATGTATTTGAGCAAGGAAGCTCTATTGCAATCTTTAAGGTTTCTAATAGCCAAGCCGCCCTCAGATTTTGGCACGCAAATATCTAGCCATGAGACTTTGGCCCCGCCTTTTCCCAGGGCAGAACCTTTCCAAAGAAATTGTCTCAAGATGCGCTATTCAGAAGAACAGCAGCAGGTAAAGAAAAGACACTGGCCCAAAACGCTTGAATGGAATGGAGAACGGACCTTATAAGTTAGAGTCTCCCCGCAAAAGAGAGAAATCGATGAGCCCAAGATTGGACTCTTGCTGTAATACGGTTGATCAACTCAGTGCAATCGGTCTTGGTCAATCTAGAAGAGATGATAGGTACCCCTAGATACTGAATAGGGAGTTTGCCTTCTTGAAAACCAAATGTAGATAGAATATTCCTCTAAAGGGAAGAGGAGCCCCTTGATAGGAAAACATCACTTTTGTTTATGTTCGGTACAAGACCGCTCCAGGAGGAGAATGTGTCAAGGCTCCTTTTAAGCACCATCGCCGACTTCCGATTCGCCCGGTAGAACAGGAAGACATCGTCAGCAAAAAATAGATGGGAGAGTCTCGTAGATTTACATCTCCAGAAGAACTTGAAATCTTTGACGGAGGTCCTAGATTGATGATGCCCAAAAAAACTTCCATCACAAGGGTAAATAGATAAGGAGACATCGGGTTTCCTTGATGGATGCCTCTGCCACTAGCAAAGAAACCGTGAAGCTCCCCATTGATAGAGATAGAGAACATAGGCATGTGAACGCAAACCATGACCAATTTAATAAACCACTCCGGAAATCGGAAGGCTAGAAGGGTTAACTCCAAGAAATCCCAATCCACGGTATCATAAGTTTTGCGGAAGTCAACTATAACGGCACATTTCGGAAGATAAGGATCACGGTGAAAACCTACAAATAGCTCATGTGTCAATAAAATGTTGTCTCTAATCCTCCTACCTCTGACAAAGGCATTCTAAGCAGGATTAATAATACTGTTTAGAACCATAGCAATCCGATTTGCCAAGATTTTTGTAATGACCTTATAAATAGTATTGCAACACGCAATAGGTCTAAAATCAGTAACCTCGCAAGCATTAGGTACCTTAGGTATTAACGTCAGAATTATACCATTAACTTCTTTCAAGAGACGACTTGAGGAAAAAAAGTCCTTCACAGCCCGAATCACCAAAGGTCCAACAATTCTCCAATTGTTTTTTATAGAATTCAGCAATAAAACCGTCAGGGCCCGGAGCTTTACTTCTTGGAAGAGAAAAAATGGTGTCTTTAATCTCAGAGTCCGAGACAGGTGCATCAATGGAGCAAACCTGGGCATCCGAGAGTGGGCTGCGAATAACTTGCTGCAAGTCTTCCAGGGACGGCTTGACAAGGGCGGCATGGGGGGATAATAGATCCAAGAAAAAAGAGACAAAAACCTGCGGCACCCGAGTTGGATCGGAGATAAGAGAGCCAGAGGAGTCCTTAATAGAGAGGATTTGATTGGTGAGGTGTCTCGCCTTCACAGAATTGTGGAAAAATTTTGTGTTGCAATCTCCCTCCTTAAGCCATTTAACTCTTGATTTCTGGCGATAAAAGGATTCTTCTTGACCACGAAGGTCTATGAAAATACGCCGCTGGCATCTTTCAAGTTCTGCAAGATCAACATTATTAAGGTCAGATTGGAGACCAACTTGAGTAGACCGAAGAGCTTCTCTAGCTTTAGTAGTTCTAATAGAGATGTGAGGAATGTTTTCTACTTTCAAAAGTGGAAAACATTTTCCCCTAATCTAGAAGACTTTTTTCTTTTCATGAAAAAAATTTTCCCCAAGGAATTCATTTTCCATGAAATGAACACTGGAAAATCCAGAAAACATTTTCTCGGAAATTATTTTCCGCGAAACGAATAGAGCCTTAGAGCTTGGAAAAACGATATGGAGAAATGGGTTTGTAAACTTTAGATCTTGGTATTCCATAGATAAATTAGATAGCGATCCAACTCGTGTAAATTCCCCCATTTTATGTCACACTAATCAAGTCACTGACGAGCCACACCGGTGGTCTCAGTTCGCAAGGTTCCAAGGCTACCATCGCGCTTCCAGTGAGACCTCCACTGTGCAACAAGGTTCTTCGGGTGGCAGAGAAGGAGAGGAGAGGCACAAGCCCACAGAGGCACTTGACCATGATGATATGGGCAACCGGGCCGAATACTCCGTGAATGAGAAAATTTGCAATATCTACGATCCGCCAAGCTTCGTAGTGGATGGTGGATGGACGAGGACTCTAGAATTGTTGGCCCCTCGCTCTCTCTCTCTCCCCCCCCCACCTCGGCTTTTTCCTTCTAGCCAATCTTACTTCTTCTTACTTCTCGTGAATTTACATCCCGATACCAGTTATCAACAGTCCTCTGACGACGATTATGAATTCTCGGATTGAATTCTATACAACGGCGATATCTTAATGTATCTTTATAAAAGTTCATGCATCTATGAATTATTTAAGAAGTGAAGAATTGAGTTTAAAATATGGAAAACTTCGTTGCCTCTTAAACCCTATAAAAATATGTGCTTTTGCTAATGCAGCTTTCATTGTATTTATAATATGTTAAAATGTTATCACCAATATATTGTAAAAGAATTGATTTTTATCATCATCATCATCATCACCATCACCAATATATTGTAAAAGAATTGATTTACATATCATATCATCATCATCATTGATTGGAAACATTAGTTAAGTAGGTTCCGGTTGCTTGTAAAAAGTCAATGGCAGGATTGTGGGAAAAAAGGACCCGTTATCGTTAGCCGTTTGCTTAGCGGCACTCGATTCTATATATGCCCCAGCTCTCTCAAATGAACCATTGAGTTGAGCCGAGCCGAGCCGAGCCTAGGGGAAAATATTAGGTGGGCCCGCCCCTCCACGTCATCACGAGATCAAGCCCCAATCGACAGTCGATGTGGCTCTGGGACCCATCTCTCGTCCTATCTTTCTACGTCTCTAATACCCCAATTGACAGTCGACGTGGCTCTGGGACCCACCTCTCCTGGGGCATCGTCCTATCTTTCTACGTCTCTAATACTCCAATCTTTCTACGTCTCTAATACTCCAATCGACAGTCGACGTGGCTCTGGGACCCACCTCTCCTGGGGCACCGTCCTATCTTTCTACGTCTCTAATACTGATACTGATAGTGTGACCCTTCTCTTCTGCTTTTCTTTTTCCCTTTTATCATGGATTTAAAAAAGTTAGTAATGCGAGGAAAAAGAAATTAGTAAGGAATCACCAGCTCCCATGTCCTTTCTTTGTTTTGCTTTAATTTGTGAAGTGCCCTGAAAATCCTCAAAAACTTTTTGTGAAAGTGCATTCAGATTTTGAATTTTTAAAAAATATAATTGAATCTTAAACTTTGTCAAATGATTGCAATCAAGTTCTTCCATCAAGTTTGTCTAATTTTACTAATGGAAAATTTTGACCAAGCCTTCTTATTACTTTCATATCCCACGTGACGCCAACATGACTAGAACGGCATCATTTTGGTCAAAATCTGAGTTTTTAATACAAATTTAATTAAATTACATTAAAAATAAGCAAAGTTTAAAAAAATATATAAAAAAGGAGAAGAAGGAAGAAGCAAGGGAGGGCTTGCAGCTCTAGCCACCGTCATCACCCACCATATCTAGGAAGGACAAGGGCTGGCAATGGTGATAAATGGCTTGCGGAGGTTAGGGGACTCGGTGATCCTCGTCGACCATAAGGGAGGGTTGCTCACCCTTGCTCAGGTCTAGCCGAGGGCCACTCTTAGTGGCCGTCACCACTAGCGGCCCTCCGACAAGCTTGGGCTGGCCAAGAGCTTATGACCCTTATCTTGTCGAGTAAGTGCCATAACCCTTGCTTGCAACCCTCGTTGAACCTTGCTCATTTCTTCCTTTTTAATTTTCAATGTTTTTTTTTTTTTTTGGCCTTTTTAAAATAATTTAGATGAAATTTGTATTAAAAAAAATCAGATATTGACTAAAACAACATTGTTTTAGTCTTATAGTTTAGTCACATCATTGCCCCATAAAAAAGAAAATCATTTTTTTAAAATGAAAAATACGCCACATTAGCATTTTCCATCAATCAAGTTGGACAAAATTAATGAAAAAATTTAATTACACTAATTTAATAAGTTTTAGGATTTAATTATACATTTTGAAAGTTTTGAGACTATACTTATTTTTTAATTTATATTATAAATGATCATTGAAGTGGATCTGCCTTCTACTGACCCTAAATAAAATGCCCTTAGTTTCCTAACGTGCATTCATAATGTGACATCTAAAGAAATTTATGAAGAGAGAGAGAGAAGACAAAACAGAGATGATGAACTTTTATTCAATGAGAAGTATTTTTTATATTGAGAGCTCAATAGCTTATTTGTTCTCTTCATATCAGTTTATATATCAGCTGAAATTATCAACTGACTGGAAAAACTAACTAATAGAAAGCAAAACAGTTTTAATTTTAGACGCTTAAAACCGAATATTGATTCCACAATGTAAACATGCTACACGTGCTGCAATCTTCGTTGTTGACTTCTTCAGATTCAGACATTCTCATTTTCCTTCCTCTATTCTCGGCAACACCAAATTCTTCAGTAGCTTTTCTTCCTCTGTTCTTGACAGCACCAGTAGTAACTCCATCGATATGCTTTCGCATTATACTTCCTCTGTTTTTGGCAGCACCAGATTCTTTAGTAACATAATGTGTACTTATCATATGGTGTTTTTTTAGAAATAAATTTTTTCTATTTCTATTCGGGGAACAATTTTTTAGTAAAATAAGGTGTTTGGTAATTATACAAAATTTCTATTCTTGGAATATAAAAAGAATATAAATGCATTTGGTAAAAATTTATAAATTTTTTTATTTATTTTTTTTTCTTCTTACTCACGGACCACCGACCGCCACCCGCCGCTGCACGACCATCGCACGATCACCACACGATCGTCGCACGCATGATCGCCACGACCGACCGCACGACCACCAACCGTCGCCGCCTGACCACCGCCACAAGATTGCCGCCCACCGGCCGCGGGGGGGTAGTGGCCGATGGGCTATGGGCGGCGGTCGGCGGCAACAGTTGGCGGTCGTGCGGGTCGTGCGGCGGTCATGCGACGATCGTCGGCGGTCGTGCGGCGGTCGTGCGACGGTCGTGCAACTCAAACATCTTTCTCCTTGAACTCGAAATTTTTTCACTGGACTTTAAAAATTTATATAAAATGCGAAATAGCTTTTATGCTTCTTAATCCTATGCAACTCAAATGGGCTTTTTGACCCAAAAAAGCAGAAATGGCCTAGCCCACTGGAATGCCTGTGATTTGCGATCTCCTCTCCGCGTAGGCCACGCATGTCCTATGCAAGAGGCAAGATTTTTCAGATGATCTTTGGGCGTGAAATTAAGCTATCTTAATACGGTGAAACGAATCAATCACGATAAACAAAGTAGTCTCAAAGCAAGTATCTTTCAATTGGGCCCATCATAGTTACTTGAAATGCGAGTTTAGGCGAGATAATTTTCATTGTCGCCAAAACAAGAAAGATCAGTGATCAAACATCGATTGTTTTGCGCCTCAAATAACAAGTTGCATACCAATGGCTAACAATGACTCTGAGGGGGTGGTTTTTACCAAGATAAGCAAAAGGAGATCACTTTTTTACTAAATGGCATGGAAAATGGTATTGACATAATTTACTTACTAAACATCACCTTCCTCTAATCAAGGTTCCAGCATCACAATTCCATTTTTTTTGTGTAAATTGAGGAGTCCGATCAGGGATAACATGCCACTTGACAAGGAGATTCTCAAATTGCAAAGGCTTGGTTTGATCAAGCCACTGAGTATTGGACATAAGCTATAGCGCTTACTCAAATAATTATATTTTTGAGTAATTATATTGAAGTGCAGAAATCTCACGAGAATATACATAAATAACTATTTTTGAGAAAAATTATCTAATAAAGAACTTCAATATCAAGCACTTTTCTCCATGAACGACAGGCCTCATGCATGGAGTTGTTTCCTTCGAGCAATTCTCAGTATTGGAATTGCAAGTGAATGATCAAAAGCAAAGAACGATACATGGACTTTGCTATTTTTCTTTTTGCGGCACTACCTTTGAGACCGCTTCTTTCTTTTACTAATGCTAAAAGAATCATATATATATATATATACATACATATATATATATATATATATGTATGTATGTATATATGTATGTATGTAAATTAAAAAGAGCTATAAGCATTGTCTTATCCTGTTGTGCGAAGGATTACCCTTTTTTTTTTCAGCGTCCTTTCCTAATACAAGGAAAAGGTGAGATTCTCTTGTACTGATATAATGATCATCCTTACTTACTATTTAAATCACTGTGGTGGGAGGCAATTGATCTCGAGGCAATGGAGAATTTGGGGGGCCAAGAATGGTGAGAAATTTTATTTTGCGAGATTATTCCATTATTTAAAAAGTCCTATTATACTAATATACGTTCAAGACATAAACTTGGCAAACTTGACTTCTGTTTGGAGATTTTTACAAAGATTAGGGACAAAGACTTGGTTATCATCAATTTTAATCAAGCCACTATGAAAATAATATGCATCATCTCAAAATTCAAGCTTGAAAATGAAGTAAAATTTAAGGCAAGACCTATGATTTAATTTTTACTTGACCGAATAACTTGAGATCATGACACAAGGAAGCATTGCCAAGTCCCAATGTGAATGACCTACTTATGATCGAAGGAGGTGAACTAAATTTGGTGGATATCAAACCGATAAAATACGTCGAGTTGACCAATTGATCATTTGAAAAGTAAATTGTTTTGGCAATCGGTCTCCCAAACACAAGAAAACAATACCTAATTCTGATATGAATAACTTGCTTTTGATCGAAAGAGATGGACTCAATTTGATAGAAATCAAACCCAACAAAAAAAAAAAAAGTCAAGTTGACCCAATGGCCACTTGAAAAGAAAAATTGTTCGGCACCTGGTTTCCTCCATGGGAGATTTACAATGTGATATGACTTGCTTAGAGTCAACTTCATCACATTGACAGACAGTGCCTATTGTTATGACTGATTCCTCCTTGCCCTTCTTGTACACGTGTGTAGCTTCCAATGACGAATGGTGCTAAATTATGAATGATTATGGATGTCCCACTTCTACTCCATGTAAAGTCATGGTTCTCCATGCACTTCGCCACATGTTGATGTGACCCGAATTAAAAAGAGTTTGGAGTAACAATAACAGTAATTTATAACAAATTATCATTACTATAAAATATATATATGTTGAATTTCCTATGAGTATTACTTATACTGTGACTCGTGTTATGGATTTTATTTTTGTAAAAGCAAAATGATTTTCTTTGTATCATATTTATGAATAATTGATGACTCATTGATGGTATATTAAATTTTCACATTTCTTCATGCAATTGATGAAGCTTGTCATTTATTTTTCTTCAAATCACCGGGGTAAAGCTGTAGAAATTTTCTTGAACTTTGACAGTAGTTGTGCATCGAATGACTTCATTATAAGCAAAAACATTTTAGTTTACGTCTAAGTCTATAAGTTTTGTCATTCGTAATTGAAATGATTTTCCTGAGCAAAGTAAGTTATATGTGGATTCAGTATTTTTTTTTCAACCGTTAAGGTTATTGTAATCCTTATACTAACTACTAGATAGGGAAGAAGCTATGTTTAATACTTTTTTTCCTTGGTCGGAAGCTACATTTAATACTTAACTAGTGTAGTTCTTGCAACTGGGTCCTCGATTTTGATCCCTTAGTTCATTGCCTCCCAATAAATTTTGAATTATTAATTGAAACTCGCTTAAGCTTGGACAAACCCTTTTAAGAAAACAACCCTTTTATCATTTTTTTTTTTTTCGTTTTTTTAGGCCGGGGAGGTTGGGCTTTGGGGTTATTGCAACCGGGTCCATCAAAGTTGCAAGTCCATTGCCCCTCATCCATGTCAAAGGAATAAAGGTGCCCCCTTTAGCAAAAGATAAAATGGCAATGCTGTAATCTCTCTCTATCTCTCTCTCTCTCTCTCTCTCTCTCTCTCTCTCTAGGCTTTAAATTTATGATGTCCAACCTGCCTGTTTCTTTTTTCATGCCCAGTCAATTATCTCACTCATGTTCTCTCTCATTTCACCTTCAGATTACCTAGCAGCTCCACTTTCTAGTGTTCTTTTCATTTCTGCTGTATTTGCTTCCTTCAACCTCTGTTTAAAGAAGCTTGAGAGATAGAGAAACCAAAGAACGATAGATAGAGAGACCACTTGATCCAATAAAGGTCAGGTTTTTTTATGCTTTGCTCACACACCCATCTGAAGCTACTTGGTATCGTGTCATTCCCATATAATTGTTCAATGAATTGTGCTTCTGTGCACTGCAAGGATTCGAGTCCCCCAGACAGGCTTTAAGCACTTGGAGTTCTTCAAACTCAGGCTTAATTTGTTTATGGTCCAGGATTTGATGCTCGAGGGGACGCGTTCTTTGCTCGAGCTGACAAATCTGAATCTGGGCGGCTCTGTCTCTCCTCTTGTTTTGAGGCTCAATAGCCTTGTCAAGCTCTCGCTCAATGGGAAGAATTTCAGTGGCACAATTGACATCGCCAACTGAGTGGTTTGAAGTTCCTGAACATCTCCAACAACCAGCTCAGTGGGAGCTTAGACTACTCTAGTATTACGAATTTGGAAGTGTTCGATGCATAAAATAACAAGCTTCATGGGTTTATTGAAAGGGTGTTCTTGACTTGAAGAAGATCAGGTACTTGAGTCTTGGAGGCTACTACTTTCAGGGGAAAATCCCAAAAACTTATGGGCAATTAGCGGCTCTAGAGTACTTGTTGCTTGCGGGGAATGGGCTGAATGGAAAAATACCAAGCGAGTTGGGAAATTTGACAGAGTTCAGGGAGATCTACTTGGGCTATTACAATGTCTTTGAAGGAGGCATTCCTAGAGAATTTGGCAGTCCGATAAGTCTTGTTCCCATGGATCTTTCCTCATGTGGATTGGACGGTGCCATGCCGCCCGAGTTGGCAAATTGAAAGAAGCTTCACACATTGTATCTACAATTCAATCTTCTCTCAGGTCTGATCCTGAAGCAAGTTGGCAACTTGACAAGCTTGGAGAATCTTGATCTCTCTGTCAGTTTACTCGCTGGAGATATACCATCGGAGGTCACGAGAGTCTAGAAGCTGAAACCTGTCAAACAATCTATACGGGTTGATTGAGTTCCTTGCAGACCTCCTGAGCCCGGAAACTCTAGGCCTATGGTCAAACAACTTCACTGGTGTGATTCCCAGGGATCTTGGCAGGAATGGGAAGCTTCAGGATCTTGATTTATCACCAACAAACTCACTGGAACGATCCCTTGAGATTTGTGCTCACTGAACCAGCTCAGGATCTTGATCCTGTTCAACAATTTCCTCTTTGGGCCAATCCCGGAAGCTAAGCTCATTCTATAGCCTAGTTAAGACAAGGTTGGGGCAAAACTACTTAAATGGAAGCACTCCAAACGGCTTCATTTACTTGCCTCAGCTCAAACTAGTAGAATTGCAGAACAACTACCTGTCAGGAGTTTTGCCAGAGAATGACAAGGGGTGATCAAAGCCTACGATGTTAAATGAGCTCAACTTATCAAACAATCTCCTTTTGGGTCTTCTTCCATCTTTGCTCTCAAACTTTTTCTAAATTTCAAATCCTACTCATAAGTGGGAATCAATTTCAGGTCCACTCCCGGCTTTTATAGGGGACGAGGCAGGTGGTTAATACCGACCTAATGCAGAATTTCTTGTCAGGCAAGAGTCCACTGGATATCAGGAACTGTTACCATCTCACTTACCTAGACATCAGCCAGAATAACCTCTCCGGTCCAGTCTTGCTCACAATTTTCAAGATTTCTATCTCAGCTAATTGAACATCTCTAGGAACCACTTAAACCAGAGCAAACCTGAAAAGATTGTTACAATGCAGAGCCTCATGATCGCAGACTTCTCTTTCAACTATTTCTGGAGTAAATACCCCAAACTGGGCAAGTTGCCTCATTCAACACCTCTTCGTTCGAGGCCAATTCAGAGCTCTGTGGTTCTAGTTTAGACATCAGATGCAACGTCTCCACAGTCACAAGCTTATCCTCCAGAAGTCATATCAATTTCAAGCTCATGTATGCGGTCAGCCAATTGATATGCTTCCTAGCTTTCCATACGGAGGCCATAATTAAAGCCTGGTCATTTAAAGGAAAGGACTGCACCAGCTCATGGAAGATGATGACATTTCAGAAGCTCAAGTTCTCCGTCCAGGACATCCTGGAATGTGCCAAAGATGGCAATGAGATAGGGAGAGGTGGAGCGGGGATCATCTACCAAGGGAAAATGCCGGATGGCACCGAGATTGCTGTCAAGAAACTCCTAGGATTCGGCACGACTAGCAACATCAGGCATCAGAACATCAAGAGGCTCCTGCCATTCTGCTTGAAAAGAGAAACCAATCTCCTCATCTACGAGTACATGAAAAACGGGAGCCTAGCTGAGACACTGCATCGAAAGAAAGGTGCGTTCCTAGGATGGTACTTGAGGTACAAGATTGCAGTCGACGCCGCCAAAGGCTTGTGCTACCTGCACCACAACCGTTGCCCGCCAAATTTTCGCCAAGATGTGACAACGTTCTGCTAAACTCGAGCTACAAGTTGGTCAAGCTCTTGGCAGATGGTGGAGGGTCGGAGTGCATGTTCGTGGGGTCCTATGGTCACATTGCCCCCAGTACGTCGCACTTAAATTCTTCATCATAATTCATGGATTAGTAATTCACTAGATTATTCGCAAGTACATTAACCATATTGAGGCTATCAGAACATTTCTCCGATCCTAACTCTCTACATAGTTCAATTCTTAAGTTCTGAAATCCATGCGGCATTTCTGGTGTGTTTGACCCCAAGAAGAAAGGAAATTGAAGACGTCACGCAAGAACACAACACAGTCCAGTCAAATTCTTGTAAATTGGAATCTAAGTGGGTCGACATAGGTACCTGATACATCTTCAAGGTTAAACAAAGCATTGAGCACAGTGACAGCAAACGGATACGCGGATCCTCAACTAAATTATCTGAATATTACGTAAAAATGGATATTTTCTTGGTTCCATTTCTGGCCGTACGCGCTCCACCGCTCTCTTTTTTGCCCTTTTCTTAATTTTTTTTTTTTGGTAAAAAAACAAAAACAATTACTATGATTTATGATTTGTCGCCTTTCCTTGAGGATGGTCAGCAACTAGCCGAAGACAAGGTTACCCATTCTTCTGCCAGTTGATGGTCACAGACGATCACGTGTTTTAAAAGGTTAGAGACCATGCAAGCACCGATCCAACAATTTTGCGGCAAAGGTAACCATACAAAATTCAAGCTGGATCCGTTCACGGTTTAGCAATAGAATCGATGTCTATGGCCGAGAAGAAGGAGGGACGCCATTGTTGAATAGGCCCATCAAGCTACCGCTCATTAAAATCACCGAGCCTTGTCTTCGTCTTTCCTTGTTTTTTGGATACCTATTCCGTGCGATTCATCTGCTCTCCATTTTATCCGGGACTATGGGCGTTTGATTTAATTTTTCTATCTACGCATAGGCTAGAGCTTGAGAAAACAACATGGAAAGATGGGTTGGTAAACTTTAATCTTCGTATTTATGGATAAATTAGATATAATCCCATCCATAAGATGATGATCCAGCTCGTATAAATTCTCCCCATCTAAGCTGTAGGATTTCCTTCTGAGTCACGCTGAACAAGTCGCTAACAATTGACAGATACAAGAGAGAGAGAGAGAGACACCACCCGGAGTACAACTTAGAAAGTTCAGATTTCGCGGGGAGGCCGACGGACGCCTTCTCTCAAACAGGGCAGAGGCGCAGGCCGAGCGACGTGGGTGGGGTAAAGTTCTCCGGGCTCCAACCGGTGGATGATCACCTGTGAGTCGGAAGCCGAGAAATGAATTCGCAGAAGAAGAACATCAGGAGGGACTCATAAAAGAGGCTACCAACCAGCCAAATGTTCCTATGGATATAAGACTGAGAGCTTACCACGTGCCGGGGCTGGTCTCGGTTCGCAAGCTGGATCCAACGCTGCCGTCGTGCTTCCACCTCGGCCGCACGTTGACGTGCTAGAGATCCGTAAGCAAGCCAGAGGACGCCCATGATGAGTAACACCGCAAGCAGAAAAATGGCCACGATCACACAAAAATACGCGACCGCCTCGTCAATCATGTGCTCCTGCAGAGCCACCTCGCTGGCGTACGCGTTCCCGGTCGCCGGACTTTCCGTGGCCAACTGACTCATCTCTCTCCGGGCAGGTTTTCTTGGTTTTTCCTTCTTCTTCTTCTTGAAAAACCTAGGGTTTTGCAGACTCGGCCCGTGTTTAAGGACGAAGACAACAGCGTAAATAAAACAAAAAGGAGGGCTAGACCAGACTAGAATTGTTGCAATTACTAGGGGATTGCAGAAGCCTCGGCAGCCCATGTTAGCCTAACCAGCTCTACACCATTACAGCAAAACGTAAAGACAACACGTCATTATACTGCCAGCGAGGCAGTTTCCCTCTATAGATATTTTTTATGTCAATTATGAATTTTCAAAAAATTAATAATGCAGTTCACTATACTTATAGAAGAAAATATTACCGATTAATGCCGCTAATGTTTTGTTGCGACTAGATTTTTGGTGAACCACCCCTCCCAAGCCCATACCAATTCACAACTTAAGTTCAAGTTCTTAACATGCAAGTGATTTTTTATTAGGAGTTACCACTAATCTATTTTTTGTGGGTCGATTAGAAACTCAAGTAAAATACGGGAGATTTACTTTATCCTACGAACCAAAGATTCACAAGTTCGAGAACTTGGTTACGCTAGATTTCTCTAACGCCCTTTCGGTATCTTTCTCTTTTATTTTGAAAAAAATATTTGGCAAGCAATTTGAATTGATTTTAATTTATCTCCATAACATGTGAGGCGATCATGCGGGTGCACAAACCACTAATTTAACACCCAGATAAAACAATGAATAAATTGCAAGACTTATCTCATAGCAATGAAAGCATCTGCATTATTAGATAGAATTCACATCGATAATCCTAGATATGATTTCTAATTAACACGCAAACACTCAATTTTTGTTTTCATTTTTTTAATGAGAACATGCTACTAATCTATCATGAAATGATATAATATGGCAACAATGACCTAAACTATATGACATAAATAAGCATACAGTCTATCCTAAAGACTGAGATGGATTTATTCTAAGTTTTTTTGTATTTTTCATGAAATTCGAAATTAAAGAAATGCAACAATTAAATATGCAATCTAAATTAACCAAATAACTTAATTCTAATGATGAGAAATTTCTAACTAAATGAACCTAGCAGCAATCACTAGATGACTTGTATTCTATGAACCTAATCCTACATGCATGATTTTTTTGTATCTTTTTTTATGAAAATTCGTAATTAAAATCACTATAAAAATAAAAACCTAACTAAAATGAAAACTAAAGTGAAATGTTATTTATCGAAACATGCATTTTAAAAAAATGACTAACCTATCATGCAATTAATTCTAATCTACATGGAATGCAAATGCAATTTTTTTGTATTTTCGAGATAAACAAAACAACTAAAAGATAGGCACCAAACCATTCACAATCATCAAATATATTGTCCATCATTCGAATTTTGATTCAAACTTGATTATTTCGGTAATAAAATCGATAAATTGATCTTAAGCCTTAAAGATCAAGATATAATTTTACTCCTGCGTGATTAATTATTTCATCTAAAGAAATAAAAAATTGACATGCGGTTGCGGATTAGGCCATAAATCATAATTAAGAATACGCGGATAATTTTACTCCCGATTTTTCTTCTATCTCCTCATGCGTGGATTCATGCCCCTCGTGCCTTCTCTCTCTCGTCTCGATTCTCACGTGTGTGTTTTGTCTTCTGAAATTTGAATTGCTGACTCTCACCGTGGAGAATGTGAGTTCTCCCTCTTGTGGGCGTGTGTTTCTATTATGTGGCTCCCCAAAACCCTACGTGAACAACCTATTTATAGGCCACCGATTAGGGTTTCAATTTTTCCAAATCAATATCCACGAAGATTATTTTTCCAAACTCAATATTCGTTTTGTCGAACGCAATATTTGCTTTTTCACTTGCCCTATCCAAAAAAATTCCATCATATCCTGGAAAAATTTCAAATTCTTATTTTTTCACGAGATAATTTTCGATTTTCGATCAAAAAAAAAGGGGGGGGGGCTTGGGCCAATTTGCTTGCTTTGTGGGCTTAGCCCAGGTTGCCAAATTAAAGCTCAGAACCACCAATACGAACCCATCTGCCACCGGTCCAATAAATAAATGCAAAAAATGCAATAAAAATAAATGCACCTAAATTTATATGATATGCAATTAATATTTTTTTTAAGGGATAAAATTAACCCCTAATTTTCTATGCAATAAATAAATAACTAGATCGCCAAAATTTAGGTGTCAACATGTTTTATTAGTCAAATTACCTATCAAATTCTTGCATGCATGCATGTTGTTTATGGTTTTGAGCTCAGCCTAAACATCATCATATGTTGTATTTGAGTACGCCGTCCGATTATGTAAATCTCACAGGGATGCTCATGTGTGCTTTTGACAATGCCGTCACAGCAGATGTGGAAGCGGTCCGACGGCGGGGAGAATGTCGGCGCGATGGGTGTTGTCGTGGTAAGGCCAGGCTGCAATCAAGTTGCGGCGGATGTAGGTTTATGCCATGCCTGAGCCTTTGATCAGCCTCCTCACTTTCTTCTTTTTCATGTACATGGCCAACCTTGGCTCCATTGGGTCTATTGGGTTTATACTATGCCCGAATTCAGATGGCACAAATCTTTGCTAAAAAATAAACCACTCGTTAGAACTCATCATTGATTAATTTTCTAGAGCATTTTGATGTTTAATCTATTGAATAGTATTTATAACATGATAAGATTTCATGTGAATTGATTAATTTCATGTGAAAAATGGTATGCGAAAACGTTGCAAAAAAAAAATCACGAAAAGTCACAAAAGTAAGTGGATCCTAAGCTTCTATTTTTGGCCAGAAAAGTATTGAAGCTTTTATATATATGCTGCATGGCCTGCGTGTACAGCCTTGACTTCACCAGCCATGTGATCTTCTAACCGTACCAAACAACAAGCAAAGCAGACAAAGGTCAACTATGGAAAGATCTAATCCGCACGCAATACATCAAATTCTTCAATATCATTTCATTTTTATTCGTGAGCAAAGAGATCGTGCCAAGTGTGAATTATAAGGTCCTAATCAATATTCGTACTCATATCTCACTAATTACCAATTAGATCGATCATGGCGTATTAATATTCGTACTCATATATCAATAATTACCAATTCGATCGATCATGGTGTATTAAGAATGTCAAAAAATTACATCTTAATCGCCCTTCTATTATCAACTCAATTATGAGTTAGTTCATGATGATTTTATGAAAAATTATGTTTGTTTTTAAAATTGACAAGCTTTTTCAGTAGTCACACTTTGACCATTTATTATATCCGTCACTCTTACCAAATTCCTGAAAGTACGATGTCTTGGGCAAAGAGTTTCAAGTCTACAAGTGCAAGCTTTAGTCGCTTTCCATGGCATTAATTAAACAGCAGACAGATCACATTGTCGGTGGTCCAAGAAAATGGAAGGTAAATAAAAGAGAAAGAAAACCAAGGAATGTCCTTAAAGAGTAGAGCAAGCGAAATGTATCCTCTCAAAATATTTTAATAAAAAGGACACATTTGGAAAGATCAAAAGATGAAATTAAAAAAGGAAAATTGCGAGACAAACAGTAAGAATTAAGTATCTCAAAAGTTGTAAAACTTATCAAAAAAGTGCAATTAGATTGAGCCGTAAAGCTTTTGAATTGAAATTATATCCTAAATGATTTCACTGAGTTGATCAAATTTAGGGCTTGATCGCGTTACTTGAAAATTTTAAAATTTGATTTACTTTTGCATTAAATTTTTAGGAATTTCTGTTTACTGATTCCATAAAGATGCAATGAGGAAAACACCTCAATTTTGTCGCTTGACTTCATGGCCTCAACAAGAACAATCCTCCATATTGCATTCTACGAATAGTTGGGTCTCCGGCCCATATTTCTATTTTGCCATTTGATAAACAATAAATTAAAATGCAACACTTTTCTCTTATGGACGAAAAAGAATCTAACATCTTGGACTTGAAATTTTTCACTGGACTTTAAGAAATTTACATAAAATGCGAAATAGCTTTTGTGCTTCTTAGGGTCGATTTAGTTCAACTTTGCAAATGAGTTTCGGGTATGATGTAAATGCTAAAAGTCAAAACTCTTTTAAGGAATTCTATCAAATTCAAATGGGTTTTTTGATCCAAAAAGCAGAAATGGCCCAGCCCACTAAAACATGGCCCGATTGGCCCAACATGTGGAATGCCTATCGTGATTGGTCATCTCCTCCCTACAAAAAGCACATTGTCTATCCAAGAGGCCAAGAATTCCCGGTTTTCACTTAGGGCTGTAACCATCCAAATTGGAATCGTTTGGTAAAATTTTTGTTCCGGGAACAAATTTGTTCCCTGGGAACGTAATCAAGAATCAAAAAATAGTTGATTCTTGTTCCGAGAATCAATTTGAGAATCAAAATTTTCTTCTTCCTTCGGCCATCTCACGACCACCGTCTATCGCCGCCCGCCACCGTCCGCCATCCGCCACCACCGCCCGTCCGCGTCCGCCGCCGCCGCGCCCGCCGCCGCCCGCTGCCGTCCCCGCCCCGCCGCCCGCGTCCGCCCGCCGCCGCCCCGGCCGCAGTCCGGCGAGCTCGCCGGAGGCTCGGAACAGGGCGAGGTCCGGCGAGCTCGCCCGGAGGCTTGCCAGCCCACCGGCGAGGCTCGGCCTCCCCGATCCGGGCGAGGCCGAGCCTCGCCGGTGGCGGCGGCCTCGCCGGGCCGGGCGAGGCCTCGCCGGGCCGGGCGAGGCCCGGCCACCGGCGAGGCTCGCCCGCCCCGCCGGTGGCGGGCGAGGCCTCGCCTAACCCCGACGAGGTCGGCTCCGGCCACCGGCGGGGCTCGGCCTCGCCCAGACCGGGCTCGGCCGAGCCTCGCGCGGGCTAGGCGAGCCCGCCCGTCGGCCGCGAGGGGCCGGCGAGGCTCGGCCGACGAGGGCCGGCCTCGCCGAGGGCCGGCGGCGACGCCTCGGTGAGGTCGCCGGCCCTCGTCTGGCCCGGTCGTCGTCCGGGCGGCCGCCGGAAAGAAGAAGAAGAAGAAGAAGGTGAGAAAAAGAAAAGAAAAAAAGGAAAAAAAGAAAAAGAAAAGAAAAAAATGAAAAAATGAAAAGAAAAAAAAATTAAAAATTAAAAAATGAAAAGAAAACAAAGGAAAAAAGTAAAAAAATTTATTTAAAAATTAAAAGAAATTGATTTGGAAAGAATTAATAAATACGGTACCAAACGCAATTCTATTCCAGAATCAGAAATTTTGGACAGTTACCAAACGGCTTAAAATGCTAGAATCAGTTCCCGGGAACAGAATCAAAAAGAATCGGTTCTGCTCAGAATCAGCTCCCGGGTTTTCACTTAGTAGCTCCACGCACGTGTTCTAATTGAACCATACAAAATTCAAGCTGGATCCGTTCACGGTTTAGCAAAAGAATCGATGTCTATGGCCGAGAAGAAGGAAGGACGCCATTGTTGAATAGATCCATCAAGCTACCGTTCATTGCAATCACCGAGCCTTGTCTTCGTCTTTCCTTGTTTTTTGGCTACCTATTCCGTGCGATTCATCTGCTCTCCATTTTCTCCGGGACTATGGGCGTTTGATTTAATTTTTCTATCTACGCACAGGCTAGAGCTTGAGAAAACAACATGGAAAGATGGGTTGGTAAACTTTAATCTTGGTATTTATGGATAAATTAGATATAATCCCATCCATAAGATGATGATCCAGCTCGTGTAAATTCTCCCCATCTAAGCTGTAGAATTTCCTTCTGAGTCACGCTGAACAAGTCGCTAACAATTGACAGATACAAGAGAGAGAGAGAGAGACACCACCCGCAGTACAACTTAGAAAGTTCAGATTTCGCGGGGAGGCCGACGGACGCCTTCTCTCAAACAGGGCAGAGGCGCAGGCCGAGCGACGTGGGTGGGGTAAGGTTCTCCGGGCTCCAACCGGTGGATGATCACCTGTGAGTCGGAAGCCGAGAAATGAATTCGCAGAAGAAGAACATCAGGAGGGACTCATAAAAGAGGCTACCAACCAGCCAAATGTTCCTATGGATATAAGACTGAGAGCTTACCACGTGCCGGGGCTGGTCTCGGTTCGCAAGCTGGTTCCAACGCTGCCGTCGTGCGTCCACCTCGGCCGCACGTTGACGTGCTAGAGATCCGTAAGCAAGCCAAAGGACGCCCATGATGAGTAACACCGCAAGCAGAAAAATGGCCACGATCGCACAAATATACACGACCGCCTCGTCAATCATGTGCTCCTGCAGAGCCACCTCGCTGGCGTACGCGTTCCTGGTCGCCAGACTTTCCGGGGCCAACTGACTCATCTCTCTCCCGGCAGGTTTTCTTGGTTTTTCCTTCTCCTTCTTCTTGAAAAACCTAGGGTTTTGCAGACTCAGCCCGTGTTTAAGGACGAAGACAACAACGTAAATAAAACAAAAAAGGAGGGCTAGACCAGACTAGGATTGTTGCAATTACTAGGGGATTGCAGAAGCCTCGACAGCCCATGTTAGCCTAACCAGCTCTACACCATTACAGCAAAACGTAAAGACAACAGGTCATTATACTGCCAGTGAGGCAGTTTCCCTCTATAGATATTTTTGATGTCAATTATGAATTTTCAAAAAATTAATAATGCTGTTCACTATACTTATAGAAGAAAATATTACCGATTAATGCCGCTAATGTTTTGTTGCGACTAGATTTTCGGGTGAACCACCTCTCCCAAGCCCATACCAATTCGCAACTTAAGTCAAGTTCTTAACATGCATGTGATTTTTTATTAGGAGTCGTCACTAATCTATCTTTGGTGGGTCGAAGTTCCTTGATATTAAGGTGTCAAGGCAGTCGAAGAAGATCACAAGTGGAAGCAACCGATGCTTTGATCATCAACTGAGCATCTCAGCGGCGAGATTGAATACCCGGATCGAATCAGAGTTTACGCCGTCTTTATCCTACGAACCAGAGATTTATGAGTTTAAGGACTTGATTACGCTAGATTTCTCTAACGCCCTTCCGGTATTTTTCTTTTTTATTTTGAAAAAAAATGTTTGGCAAGCAGTTTGAATTGATTTTAATTTATCTCCATAACATATGAGGCGATGCACAAACCACCAATTTAACGCCCACATAAAACAATGAATAAATTGCAAGACTTACTTCATAGCAACGAAAGCATCTGCATTGTTAAATTAGAATTCACATCAATAATCTTAGGTATGATTTCTAATTAACATGCAATCACTCAATTCTTGTTTTAATTTTTTTTAATGAGAATACGCTACTAATCTAACATGAAATGATATAATATGGTAACAATGACCTAAACTATATGACATAAATAAGCATACAATCGAAGTTTCACGCATTTCAGATGGTGGTAAAGTGAGACCACATAAAGAGCTCTTCCTCATTCAGTCAGATTCTTCAGTAAGATATGGTTTGACCTTTTTCCTTTTTGTTTGAATCTTCATATAGAAAAGCCTTCAATCACTTTTTTGTATTTTTCAATATTTTGAATTTGAAATTCGAAAGAAGTTATTTAAAGAAATGCAACAATTAAATATGATCTTGTCGAAGATAATGCAATCTAAATTAACCAAATAACTTAATTCTAATGATGAGCAATTTCTAACTAAATGAACCTATCAATGGAATTAGCTGAGATGGATTTATTCTAAGTTTTTTTTGTATTTTTCATGAAATTCGAAATTAAAGAAATGCAACAATTAAATATGCAATCTAAATTAACCAAATAATTTAATTCTAATGATGAGCAATTTCTAACTAAATGAATCCAATAGATGACTTGTATTCTATACATGCATGATTTTTTTGTATCTTTTTTTTTTTTTATGAAAATTCGTAATTAAAATCACTATAAAAATAAAAATCTAACTAAAATGAAAACTAAAGTGAAAACTAAAGTGAAATGTTATCTATCGAAACATGCATTTTAAAAAAATGACTAACCTATCATGCAATTAATTCTAATCTACATGGAATGCAAATGCAATTTTTTTGTATTTTCGAGACAAACAAAACAACTAAAAGATAGGCACCAAACCATTCACAATCATCAAAGATATTATCCATCATTTGAATTTTGATTCAAACTTGATTATTTCGGTAATAAAATCGATAAATTGATCTTAAGCCGATCAAGATATAATTTTACTCATGCGTGATTAATTATTTCATCTAAGATGAAATAAAAAATTGTCGTGCGGTTGCGGATTAGGCCATAAATCATAATTAGGAATACGCCGATAATTCAAATATGCATGTAAAAGCATGCATTATTAGATAAGATAATTACCTAATTGCGCAAATAACGTTACCAAATTTGAATCGAAAGGAATCTGCTCAACGGATGACCGGCGGTGGTGATCAACTTCTCGTAGGGACTCGTGGCTCGGGACTAGAACAGCTTCGTCGTCGATGGTGCGTGATGATGGGTCCTGTGACAATAACTTTCAAAATTTGAGCGTCGGACGATGGATCGCGATTGGTGATTAGAAGTGATTTGCGGTGTTCGACGGCTATGCGGCTGCTCACGTCTTGGGGATCAACTTGGGACCGCTTTAGAAACCTCCAGAAGCGGTGGACCAAAGAGGATGTTCGTGCAGGGACTACCCCCAGCTTAATCCTCAATTTTTGTAAAACTCAATCAAAGTTTGACCACCCTTTTTACTGAGAATATCTATGCCCTGATTTTTCTTCTATCTCCTCATGCGTGGATTCATGCATGGGTGCTGCAGAGAAATCTCTTGGGTTCGCGAAGAAGACCCAGTCGAAGTAGGTCAAGCACCGAAGAAGAAGACCACCCCTCGTGCCTTCTCTCTCTCTCTCTCGTCTCGATTCTCATGTGTGTTTGTCTTCTTTTGTGGGCGTGTGTTTCTATTATGTGGCCCCCCAAAACCCTACGCGAACAACCTATTTATAGGCCACCGATTAGGGTTTCAATTTTCCCAAATCAATATCCACAAAGATTATTTTTCCAAATGTAACATTCGTTTTGCCGAATGCAATATTTGCTTTTCCACTTGCCCTATCCGAAAAAATTTCATCCTATCCCGGAAAAATTTCATATCCTTATTTTTTCACGAGATAATTTCCGATCATAATAAAAAAAAAAAAAAAAAAGGGGGGGGGGGGGGAGGGGGCTTAGGCCAATTTGCTCGCTTCATGGGCTTGGCTTGCACAAATTAAAGCTGAGAATCACCAATTCGAACATATCTCGCCACCGGTCCAATAAATAAATGCAATAAATGCAATAAAAATAAATGCACCTAATTTTTTTTTTTTTATGACTAAGGGAAACCCATATACAAGTAAGCTAGTGGGCAAACCCAATTTTTCCAAATCAATATCCACGAACATTATTTTTGCAAACGCAATATTCATTTTGCCGAACGCAATATTTGTTTTTCCACTTGCCCTATCCGAAAAAATTTCATCATATCCCATAAAAATTTCAAATCCTTATTTTTTCATGAGATAATTTCCGATCATTAAAAAAAAGGCTTGGGCCAATTTGCTCGCTTCCAGGCCGAAAGTGAGTCCAAACTTGCCAAATTAAAGCTCAGAACCACCAATCCGAACCCATCCGCCACCGATCCAATAAATAAATGCAAAAAATAAATAAATAAATGCACCTAAATTTATATGTTATGTAATTAATATTTTTTTTCAAGGATAAAATTAACCCATAATTTTCTATGCAATAAATAAATAACTAGATCGCCAAAATTTAGGTGTCAACATGTTTTATTTGTCAAATTACCTATCGAATTCTTGCATGCATGCATGTTGTTTATGGTTTTGAGCTCAGCCTAAACATCATCATATGTTGTATTTGAGTACATCGTCCGATTATGTAAATCTCACACGGATGCTCATGTGTGCTTTGACAGTGCCGTCGCAACAGATGTGGAAGTGGTTCGACGGCGGGGAGAATGTTGGCAGGATGGGTGTTGTCGTGGTAAGGCCAGGCTGCAATCGAGTTCCAACGGATGTAGGTGTATGCCATGCCCGAGCCTTTGATCAGCCTCCTCACTTTCTTCTTTTTCCATGTACATGCCCAACCCTAGTTCCACTAGGTCTATTCGGTTTATATTATGCCCGAATTCAGATGGCACAAGTCTTTGCTCAACAATAAACCACTCGTTAGAACTCATCACTTAATAATTTTCTAGAGCATTTTGATGTTTAATCTATTGAATAGTATTTATAACATGATAAGATTTCATGTGAATTGATTAATTTCATGTGAAAAATGGTATGCGAAAACGTTGCCAAAAAAAAAAAAATCACGAAAAGTCACAAAAGTAAGTGGATCCTAAGCTTCTATTTTTGGCCAGAAAAGTATTGAAGCTTTTATATATATGCTGCATTGCCTACGTGTAAAGCCTTGACTTCACCAGCCATGTGATCTTCTAACCGTACCAAAACAACAAGCAAAGCAGACAAAGGTCAACTATGGAAAGATCTAATCCGCACGCAATACATCAAATTCTTCAATATCATTTCCTTTTTATTTGTGAGCAAAGAGATCGTGCCAAGCTTGAATTATATGGTCCTGATCAATATTCATACTCATATCTCAATAATTACCAATTCGATCGATCATGGCGTGTCAAGAATGTCAAAAAAACTACATCTTAATTGCCCCTTCTATTATCGACTCAATTATGAGTTAGTTCATGATGATTTTATGAAAAATTATGTTTGTTTTTAAAATTGACAAGCTTTTTCAGTAATCGCACTTTGACCATATATTATATCCGTCACTCTTACCAAATTTCCGAAAGTACGATGTCTTGGGCAAAGAGTTTCAAGTCTGCAAGTGCAAGCTTTAGTCGCTTTCCATGGCATTAATTAAACAGCAGACAGATCACATTGTCGGTGGTCCAAGAAAGTGGAAGGTAAATAAAAGAGAAAGAAAACCAAGGAATATCCTTAAAAAGTAGGGCAAGCGAAATGTATCCTCTCAAAATATTTTAATAAAAAGGACACATTCCCAAAGTGGAAAGATCAAAAGATGAAATTAAAAAAGGAAAATTGCAAGACAACAGTAAGAATTAAGTATCTCAAAAGTTGTAAAATTTATCGAGAAAGTGCAATTAGATCGAGCCGTAAAGCTTTTGAATTGAAATTATATCCTAAATGATTTCACTAACTTGATCAAATTTAGGGCTTGATTGTGTTACTTGAAAATTTTAGAATTTGATTTCACTTTTGCATTAAATTTTTAGGAATTTCGGTTTACTGATTCCATAAAGATGCAATGAGGAAAACAACTCAATTGTGTCGCTTGACTTCATGGCCTCAACAAGAACAATCCTCCATATTGCATTCTACGAATAGTTGGGCCTCCGGCCCATATTTCTATTTTGCTATTTGACAAACAATAAATTAAAATGCAACACTTTTCTCTTATGGCCGAAAAAGAATCTAACGTCTTGGACTTGAAATTTTTTCACTGAACTTTAAGAAATTTACATAAAATGCGAAATAGCTTTTGTGCTTCTAGGGTCGATTTAGTTCAACTTTGCAAATGAGTTTCGTGTAATGCAAATGCTAAAAATTCTTCGAGGAATTCTATCAAATTCAAATGGGTTTTTTGATCCAAAAAGCAGAAATGACCCAGCCCACTAAAACATGGCCCGATTGGCCCAGCGTATGGAATGCCTATCGTGATTGGCGATCTCCTCCCTGCAAAAAGCACAATTGTCTATCCAAGAGGCCAAGAATTCCCGGGTTTTCACTTAGGCCCTGTTTGGTAACCATCCAAACAGGGCCAAATTCTGATTCTTTGTTCCCGGAATCAGTTTCGGCCTAGAATCGCGTTTGGTAAAATTTTTGTTCCAGGGAAGCAGTTGGGAAAGAATCAAGAACCAAACAACAGTTGATTCTTATTCCGGAAACGAATTTGAGAATCAAAATCAATAAATTTTCTTCTTCCCTTCGGCCATCTCGCGACCGCCGTCCACCACCGCCCGCCACCGTTCGCCATCCGCCACCGCCGTCCACCCCGCCGCCGCCGTCCCGCCGTCCGCCGGCCCGGCGAGCTCGCCGGAGGCAAGAACGACCCACCGGCGAGGCTCGGCCTCCCGAGATCGGGCGAGGCCGAGCCTCGCCGGGGCGGGCAGCGGGCCGGGCGAGCCTCGCGACGCCCGGCCCACCGGTGGCCGGGCGAGGCTCGCCCGGCCCCGCCGGTGGCACGGGCGAGCCTCGCCCAACCCCGACGAGGTCGGCTGGCCAACGGCGGGGCTCGGCCGAGCCTCGGCGGGGCTAGGCGAGCCTCGCCGGCCGCCGGCGAGGCTCGGCCGACAAGGGCCGGCCTCGCCGAGGGCCGGCGACGCTCCGGTGAGGTCGCCGGCCCTCGTCTGGCCGGTCGCCGGTCCGACGACCGACAAGAAGAAGAAGAAGAAGATGAGAAAAAGAAAAGAAAAAAGGAAAAAAAAAGAAAATGAAAAGAAAAAAAAGGAAAATGAAAAGAAAAAATTGAAAAATTGAAAAAAAGAAAAGAAAACAAAGGAAAAAAGTAAAAAAATTATTTAAAAATTAAAAGAAATTGATTTGGAATAGAATTAATGAACACGGTACCAAACGCAATTCTATTCGAGAATCAAAAATTTTGGACGATTACCAAACGGCTTAAAATGCTTAGAATCGGTTTAGGGAACAGAATCAAAAAGAATCGGTTCGATCGAATCGGCTCCCGGGAATGGGAATCGTTACCAAACGCGCCCTTAGTAGCTCCACGCACGTATTCTAATTGAGGTGCCATACCTCGGTCATTTTACCTCGACTAGTCCTTCAAGTTACCTTGTGTATTTTTTACTATCGACTAATCTCGAAAGCAATTTCAATTTCAACATTTTATCAGAGAATTCCTCCAGATTTCATGAGTATTGTCAAGAAGAATTGCAACTCAGATGGACTTTCTGACTTCCCTTGCTTGAGAGCGAATGTTAATGGGTCCTAGCTTGCCGGCTCATCGGAGGGGTCGATCGCCGGTGTTGTCCAAGACGACCGAGGTATATTGATTCCTGGGTTTGCGAAGTCAGTTGCGGCTTCCTCTATACTGCAAACAAAAACCGTTGCCATGAAAGAAGCCTTGTTGCACTTGACCGTGGAGAAAGAACAAAAGAAGACTTGCAAGTCTTCAAGTGATCTGTTGAGAGCTATAATTGATCTACAATTGTAGTTGTCAACCAATAGCTTATTGAATTATTGGGGGTTTCGCCCCAGTGGCCACTCTTTCAACTTGGAAGGGAGAGGTTGGGGGTTCAAATCCCCACATTCTCAAAGAGGATTGGGGTGGGGACGATTTCATTTTAGGAGTGGGTTTCAACACCCACGCCTTACAATGAGGTAGGGTAAAAGTCTGAGAGTGAATGGTAGAGTAAAATTAAAGTAGGACCGACCAAAAAAAAAAAAAACCAATAACTCATCAGTTATCTAGTACTGTTCAAACCCATCTCAAAGCCCATGGGCCCTCATATGCTTATTTGAAGAGTGCAATAGTTTAATAGCTTAAATAAAAGGAGTTTTGATAGTCCAATGCTCACATGACACTATTAAGTTGCAAATTGAATTACGAAAGCCCAATGTGGAGGAAGTCTATGTTCTAATTGGCTATCTAAGCCCTCCAACCCTTAGGGATTTATTGTGTTTTAATTCTAGCTTTCCTGGCTTTTCTAAACCAAAACATTGAATGAATGAAGTTAAAATTTTGAGGGAAAAAAAAGAGCCAAACCCAATTCAAAAGTTGTCGGGACAGAAATAATTCGATTATTTAACTCTTTATTACTTTCTAAATTTGATGTGTTACAGAAGTTAAGTTCATTTTGCAGAATAAACACAATGTTCAACCCTTTAGACTTTTCCTTTAAAGCATTATCTTGTACCCTTTCTTGTTTCGGACGATAGGTGTACTCTTCTGCTAGCATTATTAACTAAGCTTCTAGGAATTCTAGGACCTAAACATGCCTAATCAAATCTAATGAATTCACTCGGAAAATTTAAGTAAATGAATTTTAGGTCCACTAATATTCGCGGAAGAGCCAAATAATCACTTGATAAGCGATGATTTACGTGATATTACCTTGAAAATAGTCAACTCCTTGAGCAATGAGCCTTTACCTAAGTCTCAGACAAGAACAAAATAAAAAATGGGACGATGGTTGTGTGGAAGAGACTAAAAATTAGAAAAGGGTAAATAATTGTGTGACGTACACAAACCTCACTAATCCTCCTTTTATAATGTCTTTTTTCACGTGCCCATTTTCTTTCTTGCAACGAATCATATTATTTCTGATTATTATTATTTATTTATTTGTGGTCAAAACCAACCATTTTCATTTAAGTGGCAAAACTAGAAGGGCGACAACAATTAGTGCCTAAACATAAATCTCAAAAGGTAGGGGTTATCAGTTTTCAATCCAATTTGATCCAATCTAATGGAATCAATCACTTTTTATTTTCCGGCAACTAGATACCTTATATTATGAAGAAATTTTAAAAAAACTAATGGCTTTTTAAAATAAATTAAAAAAAAAAAAACATATGCGCAATCGGTTTGGTCCGGACCACCAAAACATCGGTTCTACTTTTAGGAATCAGGAGTCAAACCAACACTCTTGAGGGCGGTTCTCGGTTTGGGCGGTCCATTGTGCACACCCCTACAAAAGGGTTGAGGGGATTTAGAAAGGCGATTGGTCCATGGGCTTTGCAATCTGAAAGATCACAGCCAAAAGGCCCAAGTATTCATCAATTAAAACGCGTAGAGCCCCATGGGCTGCGGGTGTGGCCTGATATGAGCCCAGCAATAGACTAAGGCAGATGATCGCTTACCCAAAATTGGCCGTCTTCCATCTTAGACCCACTCAAATGGAGTGGAACTTTGACAACGTGGCTATTTCATACTTGATATGATTATCATCATTCCTGGCGTCGAAAGCTTTGAAGAAAACAAAGCACTGCATCCGATAAAAAATGAAAAAAATATTTGAAAATTAAAAGGGATTGTCCATGTCAACGCGGACCGTGCCACGTCGGACAACCAGTGTCCACGTTAGTGAATTTAGGCCTAAATTAGTTGGATGGAGTACATTGACAAATTATAAAAATATTTATGACCTAATTAACAAAATTGAAAAGTTAACAACTGAATTGATAAAAGTATGATAGGTTTAAGATTTTTTTGAACAATTTTTCCCTCCATCTCCTCCTCTTCTTCTTGTACTTCTTCAGCCTTTGCCGAGAACTTCACCAGCTAAAAAGAAAGATATGTTCATCTAATTTAGAGTGTGAACGTGGGATTTTATATAACAAAGTGTGTGAGCTCTCAAAACTATGAGTAAAAAAACCAAAGTCTATGTTTCTTTAATGTTTCGAACAGAATCATCACAATCCCAGTCTGCAGGAGTTTTATCAATAGAATATAAACTTAGCACTCTTTCAGCTGCTGTCAAGAGAAATCGCAGCCAAAGTAAAGGTGTGCTCAAGACTCATCACATTACTTGCAGGCAACCATCTCCAAATCCTGTCAAAAGTGGGAAGTCTATTTTAGAATATGGCCATCCAAGAGATCGGAGCAGATCTAGGAAGAGCTAACCATATCAGTCTGCACCGATCTACCTTAGCGTTGTCATTTTGAAATGAGCCCGCCAACAGCAATGGTCCAGAAACAGAGGCTGTACATAGAACTTTGCCCTCCAGAAGAGCACCATCAAATGGCAGCCTACATAATCATCAAATCAGTTATAATCTCTGCAACTTTAGCGGAGATGGAAAGAGCAGAGTGGTGTATAAACTCTTCGGGGATGAGCTTCTAAATAGAACACCATGAGGGATGTCTATTGTCAGTCCAATAATCTGTGGACTGACCATCATCAATTTAATAACAAGGGGCCAAAAGCTTAGGGGTTTTGTTGAAAACTTTCCTTGATCATATGAAACTTTTATCCACTAGTAAGAAATTTATTTTTCTGATTTACAACCAGGAGTTGCAAGATTGTACCAAATTATTACATCATAGATATGTAAATGGAGATCATTTAGTATGTGCATGTCCAGTCATTGCTTTTATGTCTTGGTTAATAATCTTGATCTGTCCTTTAAATACTGCTTCGGAGTCGCATCTTTTGAATGTTATTACTCTGTGGAAACACTGCTGCAGTTGGATTGGGGTTATCAGATCTCCGAAAGGGGAGTGCACTACATGAATTGATCCCGAAACTTGTTTGGAGTGCATTTCTGTACCAGTTCTGGGGAGCTAAAATTTGCAAGTAAAAAGCTGTAGATTTCCTTATAAATCACGCCAAACAAATGCCCGTCCCACTCATTAATATAGCCCACAGGATGCCATGCTCAATCATAGGACGATATATTTGCAAATAATTTGTCGAGAAAGGGGTTAAAGAAAGAGTTCCCAGAAGATAGATACAAGAGAGGATGAGAGTACTAATTAAGGGCAACCAAAATTAATTTCATGGGAAGGCCAACAAAAGCTTTCTCTTGGACAGGGTAAAGGAGCAGGTTGGGCAATGTGGGTGGGTTGAAACTCTCCAGGCATCAATACTGTGTAGTCTGATGCATTGGATGTAGTCACCTGCAAGTTGAAGTAGAAAAGAATCACAGAAGAATGTTAGAAGAAGAAAATTGGACATTTTTCAGTTTTGAAATGTTAAGACAGCAAGAAGGCAAGAAAGAATTAAGCTTGACATGACAAAGTCCAAAAGACTAGTCCATTTTTAGATGTCTTGTATGAATCCAAGTAGCAGTCAAATTTATGTATCTAGGAAACAATCAAACTTATCATATTGACTGCACAAAAATAATTCATCATTCTTGACAAATTATCTGAAGAAATATAGCTGCATTTGAAGAACCCATGCTAACTAGTGACTTGAACCAAACAGAACAACTGAGGAGAATGGAATGTGAGTGAATTAGGCAGACTTACCATGTGCTGGTCTTGGCTCACAAGCTTCTGAGATTGTCCTGCTTCCAGTGAAACCTCAGCCACATGATGTTCTTCAGATGATGAAGAGGGAGAGGGAGTTGTTGGTCTGAAAAGATGCTCGAAGATGGCCATGATGAGAAACATCGCAACCAGAATGGCCGTGGCCACAAAGCCGAAAGAGATTGCATTGATGGACGCTCCAAGGCTCTTCCATGGAGCTTCGGTGTCAAGTTCCCCCGGCAGTGAAGTACTAGAGTGAGGGCCGGCGTACACATTCCAGGGTGTCGATCTTTCTGGGACAAACCCATTCATCGCCAGCAGGTTTTCTTCTCCTTTCTCTTCTTACGGGTGTTCTTCTTCAAAAATTTTATGTCTTCGTGGAACTTAGGCATTTGCTAATACTGATGATTGCGAACCGGAACACACCAGACAACATCTAAATGACCAATGTGGATACTTGTTAACACTGCAAGGCATAAGGGAATTGATGACCAGATGACTTAGATTCACGTGAGGTACACTTGTCTAAACATACATGTTACATAGCAATAGAAATTGCCAGGCTGTCGGGATTCATAAGCTCAACATCAAACTCCTTTTCGTTTTCAGCAAGCATATAGCATCAAACTCAATTGCTTACTGAAAACTTGATCATCTACTAGGAGTTAACATCTGCTATCTTTCACCTATAATTCTCAAAAATACTAACCATGAGTCCATGACAACTGATTATGATCTGAGACGAGAAATCCAATAAAAGCAAAAAGGAACAAGCTAATCTGGAATCACAAGACAGGTTCTTGCACATTGTTCATGCTACAATCTCAAAAACTTCAATTTAAGAACAGAATCAAATTCTGCAACATTCATCACCTCTAGTTCTGAAAAGATACGGACCATGACATCTAATTACATCTGAGACCAAGCCAATCCCAAAGCAAAACTGAACAGACTAATCTGAATTTATATGACAATTACTGCACATTGCTCCTGATCAGCTGAAAAACCTCCAAAATTGCAACAGAATCAAACAATAAGAACTGACATGATCAGCTAACCTCATCTCTGTGAAAGCTCTTGGGCCTTGGAGTTTCATTTCTCAGAAGAAGAAGAAGAAGAAGAAGAATTGTTTGTCATTTTGTGTCAGAGAAAAAGAGAACAACTTAGATAAACAAAAGAGGGCCAAACACAACTATGGTTGCATTTATCAGGAAATGCAGACTCAGCCCATGTAGCTTTACACCACACACAAAATGTAAAGACAAAGTCTCATTATAATCCCAGCGAAGCACTTTCTTTCTTTTTATGTTTATTATCATGAATTTTCAAATTAATTTAATGCCCCCAACTCATGAACCACTTTACCTTTTCTTCTTCTTTCTTCTTCCTTCTTTTTTTATTTTTTGGGGCCAAGGACCTTCTTGTCTGAAGATCTTTAAACACGAATGATCCTACGCTTGATATAATATATAGCTTACTTTATTAAAGACAATACTATTAGTAAATTATTAGGTGAACTAAACTATCACTTCATAGCATTCAGACCACATGATCCCCACCAGTTCTCAACCGAAATGACAATGGAGCAAAAGGATTACCCTGTGACTATTAGCTCAGTTGGAGTTCCCCAATATTTTATATACAAATTACTAATTATGTAGATACAGCAAAATTAAAGTATGATTAATGTATCATTAGGAATTAATGGGTGGTTTTTAAGATAGTGAATAAACATAGTTACAGTACGCTGTGAGCTGAAATGAATCATGATCACTATGCTGTGAAACTTATTTATTATGATCTTTTTGGAATGTAGGGCTGGTTAGGGCCATTAATGGCTATCGAATCCAAATCCGGCATAATCACTAGGGTATAATCATAAGATATGTGGCAGAATCAAACACTGCCCAATTATCTACTCTCTCTCTCTCCCTATTGCATCAAAAGGCACAAAAAAGAAATGAGGAAAATAGAAAGGCAAAGCTAATATGGCCAAATAGGGCCTGCAGTTGGTTGCACCTTGTTTCTGTTCCCAGGAACAAAAATTTCTGTTTTTTTGTTCTGGGAACAAAAAGGAACAAACGCGTGTGTGCGTTTCTGTTCCTTTTTGTTCTTTTGTTCCCGGGAACAAAAGAACGTAAAACAAAGCAAAACACAAATTTCGTTTGTTTTGTTGTTTAACACAAATCGAAACACTTTTTTTTTTTTTCTTTTTTTCTTATTTTCTTGTTCTTCTTTCTTTTGGCCGGCCGCCGGCCTCGGCCATGGCCGGCGACCGGCCGACGAGGGCCGGCGGCCTCGCCCGGCCACGGCGAGGCTCGCCGCCCCGGCGAGGCCGACTCGCCGTCCCCCGGCGAGGCCGAGGCTCGCCGTAGCTGGGCGAGGGTCGGCCTCGCCATGGCTGGGCGAGCTCGAGCTCGCCCAGATCCGGCGAGGCCGAGGCTCGCCGGCCGGCCGGGCGAGGTCGGCTCGCCGGATCCGGGCGAGCTCGAGCTCGCCCAGCCATGGCGAGGCCGACCTCTCGCCAGATCCGGCGAGCTCGGCCTCGCCGGATCAAGGCGAGGCCGACCTCGCGCCGGCCGGGCGAGCTCGATCTCGCCAGATCCGCCTCGAGCCTCGCCCGGCCGGCGAGCCTCGGCCTCGCTGGCGGTGGCCCGGCGAGGCCGCGCCTCGCCCCCCGCTGGGCGAGCTCGGCCAAAAGAAAAAAAAAAATGAAAAAGAAAAAAAGAAAAAAAGGAAAAAAAGAAAAAAATATAAAAAATAAAAGAAATAAAAAAATTATCCAAATTTTACCAAACATGTTTCTGTTTATTTTTTATTCCGGAACAAGTTTACCAAACGCGTATTTTTGTTCAAAAATTGTTAGAACAGTAAATACTTTTTTCTATTTCGTTCCCTAACAATTTTTAAATGTAAACACAACCAAACGCGCCCATAGCATTCAGCTTCAAGCTAAACTGAAGATTTTAAGGGCTCTCTGTGATGTGCATAAACATTTGTTTAATTAAGGGTGAATTAGTGGCATTAATATATTTCTTTTTCAATGGGCCTCTACAAAAGGCCGCGTCATAACTCATAATCTAGTATAGTAAATTATGAATTTACAGATTTATTTATTTATTTTGGTTGCTATTCCGCCCCCGGGGGGTGTAGGGGGGGGAGGGGGAATCAATGTTGGGTACTTTTTTTTATTTCTTTTATTTTTCCAGCTATGCACTATCAGAAATGATATGATTAGTTGCAAGAAAGAAAACGGGCACGTGAAAAAAGACATTATAAAAGAAGGTGGATAGGTGAGGCTTGTGTACGATCACGTAATTATTTACCTATTTTCTTTAGTTTCTTTCTCACAATTATTGTCCTCTTTTTTTTTTTTTTTGGTTCTTGTCTGAGACTTAGGTAAAGCTCGTTGCTCAGGGAATTAACAATTTCAAGATGATATCACGTTAATCATCGCTTATCAAGTGATGTTTGTCGTTATGGAATTTGGTCCGGAGAAGGTGGCTAAAAGATTGGGGGTTGTTTTGCCGTACATGCGGAATGGATTATTTGACTTCCGATTAAACATGGCTGGCCCTAGGCTATGAGATTACTTGACTCTCCTACGAATACTAGTTGACCAATCAATCATTAACTTAGAATTTCAATTGAATTTATTAGATTTAACTAGGAATGCTCAGTTCCTAGAATTCCTAGAAGCTTAAGACATGTTTGGTAACACTCCTAGGAATAACTAATTCTATTTATTTATTTCCGGAAGCAAAAAAGGAATAGAATCCATTTGGTAAATCTTTTATTCCCGAAAATAAAAATTGATTTTTTTGTTCTCGAAAGTAGATTTGGAACATAATCAAGAAGTAGAAAAAAGTTGTTGCTTATTCCCAAAATATTTTTTTTTTTTAGAATTAAGTCTAATTTTTCTTTTCTTTTCTCTTCTTCTCTTTCCTTGTCTTCTTCTTCTTTTTGATCGGTTGTTAGCCTCGGCAATGACTGGTGACCAGCTAGATGCCACCGAAGTGTTGTCGGACCCCAATGACATCAAGCCATGTCGAGGCTCATCGGCTTGAGCTCGGCCTCATGCCACTTGGGCGAGGTTGAGCCTCATTGGTGGCTTGGTGAGGCTTGCCCGATCGCCAACGAGGCTTAGCCTCGCCCAAATCTAGCGAGGCTAAAGCTCGCCTTAGTCTGGTGAGGCTTTGGTGAGCTTGTTGGACTTCGCTCAGCGTGGTCGGCGATCAGCTACAAAGAAGGAGAAAAAAAGAAGAGAAAAATATAAAAAATATAAAAAAGCATTAAAAAATTAAAAGAAATAAAAAAAATTTAAGAATCCTACCAAACACATTTCTATCCTAGGAATTTAAATTTTGGACAATTACCAAACATATTTTTTTTACTCAAAAATCATTCACGGAATAAAATAAAAAAAATCATTTATGATAAAATATTATTCCTGAGAATAGAATCGTTACCAAACACACTCTTAGTTAATAATACTAGCAAAAGAGTACATATACTATTTGTGACAGGAAATGTGAAAATATAATGCTTTAAAGGAAAAATATAGAGGGTTGAACATTGTGTTTATTGTGCAAAATGAACTCAGCTTGTGTAACATAATAAGTAACTAATTTCAAATTTAGAAAGTGATGAAGATTTAAAGAATGAACTTCTAGGTATGCCGACAACTTGAAAATAGGGTTTGGTCCCTTGTATCATAGTGTAGGATCATAATTCTTCTTTTAATAATGCTCATGAATTTTTATGGATTTTTTTTTTAATAATTATTGAAGTTCAAATCGCTTTCGAGGTTAACTAATGGTAAATAATACACATGATAACCCAAACTATTGTTTAGGTAAATTGACAAAGACATGGCACCTCAGTAAGAGCGAGGTTTCATGTTCCATTCCTACTTGGCACATGCCTTTTGGGTCATCATGCAAAGGACACAATGGGCCTGCATGTTTTTGTTCTTTATTTATGTTTCTGAACACATTTTTTGTTTTTTTGTTTCCGAAACACAAAAAAGAAGAAAAAAAAAACGAAAAAAAGTTGTTTTTTGTCCAAAACGATTTTGAAGAAACGTTTTTCCTCTCTCTCTTCTCTTTTCTTCTTCTTTTTTTCTTCTTTTTTTTCTTTGGCCGATCGCCAGCCTCGGCCATGGCCGGCGACCGTCGTTGAGGGCCGACGACATCGTCGGAGTGTTGCCCGCCCCCCGTGAGCCTCGCCGTGGCTGGGGAGAGGAAATTCGGCCCGTCGGCCCCGCGACCGCCGAAAAAATGAAAAAATAAAAAATAAAGGAAAAAATGAAAAATAAAATAACAATATTAAAAAATTAAAAGAATAAAAAAGAATAAATTTTATCAAAGCGTGTTTATGTTCAATTTTTATTTAGAACAAGTTTACCAAATGCGTTTTTTTATTCAAAAATTATTCCGGAACGTAAAAACACTTTTTTTTTTTATTTATGTTCCCTGGAATAGAAAAAGAAACGGAAATGTTTCCATGCAACCCCAATGAAGTAATTTCTTGAGGATCCCTAAGGAAGTAATTCTTTGTGAGTTCTTCCACTTCGGAATGGAAGTTTACATTTGACCTGACTGGAGAAGCATACTTTATTTTGGACTGCTCGGAAATTTCTGATAGATTTTCGAGATCAAAATTGCATTTAAATTTCTTTAATATAATTAGATTTAGATGTTTTAAACACGCATCATGTTTCATTTAATCGTGTTTTTGATTGAAGGGTAAAAACTATGGATATCACCCACTTTTAATTTTAGTTAAGTTTACATGTAATGATATTTATAACTTGCAATCCTCGAACTGAAGGCATGGATATAGGAAAGTTTTCTGAATATACACCCAGTCAAAAAAAAAAAAAAAGTAGGAAATCTGAATATAAAGTGTGATAGAAAGAACAATCCTCCATAATCCACTCCACGAAGAGATGGGCCTCCGGCACATATTTCTATTTTATTTTATTTTTTGGTCAGACAATTTTGTTATTTGATAAAAATTAAAATGGGACAATTGTCTCTTATGATCTAAAAAGAATCTAACATCTTTCTTCTTGGATTGAAATTTTTTCACTGGACTCAAGAAATTAATATAGTGCGAGATGGCTTTTACACTTTCTAATTTTAACTTAGGCAACTCAAATGGGCTTTTTGACCCAAAAAAATATAAATGGACTGGCCCACTAAAACATGGGTCGATTGACCCAATGTGTGGAATGCCCATGATTGGTGATGTCTACCCAAGAGGCAAGAATTTCTATATGATCTTCTGGTGGGAGCGAAATTAAGTTGTATAGTCTTATTTCATAGCTAATATGGCGGTACGAACTGATCATGATAAATGAAGTAGTCTCGAAAGAAGTGACTTATGATAGGGCCGATCATGGCTGATTGATTTGATTAGTTTAATCTAATTACCAAAATGAGTTGAGACAATATAGCTTGTCATTGTCGCCAAGGCAAGAAAGATTAGTGAACAATTATTGATTGGTCTGCCTCAGATAACCGATGTTTAACGATTTCTCTTTGGGGGCGGTTTTGCTATAATAAGCAATTAGGATACCTCTTTTTAATTATATGACATAGCAAACTGTAGTGACATAATTTACCTACTAAATTTTAGAATCACAATTCCAATTTTATTACGGGATCCGATCAGGGAGATTAGGCCATTCAACAAGGATATTGCAAAATTGCGGAGGCTTGGTTCAATCAAGCCACCGAGTATTAGAAATGAGTTATAGTGCTTACTTTAGGTAATTTATATCGAAGCGCAAAATTATCATGAGAATTTGCACAAAAAATACTGTTTTTGAGAAAAATAATCTTACAAAGAACTTCAATTCCAAGCATTTTTCACCAAGAACGACAGGCCATGCATGGAGTTGTTTCCGTTAAGCTTTTCTCAGGATTGGAACTGTAAGTGGGTGATCAAAAGCAAAGATGCATGCATACCCAGCTTTTTCTTTTCCCGGCACTACCTTTGAGACCACTTCTTTCTTTTGCTAAAGCTAAAAGGAAATGTCTACTCGGATAATATATATATTTATTAATTTTAAAAAGCTAGAAGCTTTGTCTTGTCCTGTTAAGGGAAGGAAAAACCCGTCTTTTTCAGTGTCCTTCCTTGATACAAGGAAAAATAGGTGAGATTCTTCCGCACTGATATGGTAATGATCATCTCTTAATTACCAGTTAAATCACTGGAGTTGGAAGGCAATCGATCTCAAGTCATTCGAGAATTTGGGCTGCCAAAAAGGCAAGAAGAACATTGTATTTTTGCAAGATTATTTCATTGTGTAGATACATTGTAATATATGAATATACGTTTTGAGACATACATAAGCTTGATGGAAGTTTGACTTCTGTTTCGAGATATTTACAAAGAGTAGAGAGATATCAAAGAGTTGGTTATTGCCAATTTTAGTTGGGCCATTGAGAAAAGAAGATATGCTATCTCAAAATTTAAGCTCGAAAATGAAGTAAAAATTAAGGTGAGATTGAGTAACTTGAGATCATAACACAAGGAAGCATTTCCTATTCATGATGCGAATGACCTCCTTTTGATACGGCAGATGTGGACTAAATTTAGTAGGATATCAAACCCAACAACATATGTCAATGTGGACCCATTGGCCGCTCGAAAAGTAAAATGTTCCAGCCTTGGTCTCCTAGCACAAGAAGGCATGTTTGGTCTTAATGTGAATGACCGGCTTTTGATCAAAGAAGGTGGACTGAATCTGGTGGATATCAAGCCTGACCAAACATGTCAAGTTGACCCATTAATCGCTTGAAAAGTTGAATGTTTCGGTACTCGGTCTCTTGAATACAAGAAAGTATTTCCTAGTCCCAAAATGAATGACCCACTTTTGATCGGAGGAGGTGAACTAGATTTGGCGAGCATCAAACCTGACAAAAAAAAGAAGAAGTCAAGTCGACCCGTTGACCGCTTGAAAAGTAAAATGTTTCACCACCTGGTCTCCTCTACGGGAGGTTTAGAATGTGATATGACTTGCTTAGAGTCAAATTTATCACTTGACAGGCAATGCCAATTCCGTTCGTGAGTACATATAATCGATTCCTACTTGCACTTCTCGTACACATATGTCGCCTGCCATGATGCATGGTCCCATGATATGGAGGATGAATCATGAATGATGATGGATGTCCCAATTATACTCCATGTCAAATCATGGTTGTCCATGGACGTTGTTTGCCACATTTCTACCTGACCCGAATTAAAAAAACAAGAAAAAGGTTTGGACTAACAGTAATAATTTTATAACAAAATTATCATTATTATTTATATGTTGATTTTCTAATAGGTAGTGTTAATAGCACAACACATGTGATTTTATTTTTGGTAAAATGAAACGATTCTCTGTCTATATACATGGTTAAAGAGACATCGATGATATATAAAGTTCTACGCTTTTATTCATTTCTATTGATGAATTTGTCGTCCAAGTCACCAAATTGAAGCACCAGACATTCTCATGAATGATGATTAACTACTGATGATGCAAGAGACTGTAGTTGTGCATCAAATGACTTAATCACAAGCATATGCTCAAAACATCTCCCTTCTCTCATTTTTTTTTTTTGAACTTTGTACCAGTTTTAGTCTATGTCTGATCTATAATTATTTTCATTCATAACTAAAATGATTTTCTCGAGTAAAGTAAGTTATATATATTTCTTTTTGAGGGGTAAATTATATGTTGAGTAACCATTAAGGTTGTTGTAATCCTCATACTAGCTAATAGATAGGGATGAAGCTGCATTTAATACTTAACTTGTATAGTTCTTGCAACTGGGTCGTCAAATTTGATCCCTTTGTCCGTTGCCTTCCAATGCAGTTTGATTTACTAATTGAACCTTGGCTTAAGCTTGGACAAACCCTCTTTTTTTAAAAAAAAAAAACCCTTTATCATGTTTCTATTTATTTATTTATTTATTTATTCCAAAATCAACTTCCTTGTGTGAATCACTGAAAATTAAAGGAAAAGGAAAAAGCATGGCATCATGCGGTGTTGGCTGCCATCAGTGAAAGCATATTCTTGCTCCGGGACTGGGAGTTCCCAGTGTTCTTGACGTGGGACTGAACGCTTTTAAAGGGTCGTTGGGAAATAAAAGTGTCAGGTGCATCAAAGTTGCAAAGTGCATTATCCCTTGTCCCATTCAAAGGAATAAAGACACCACCTTTAGCAAAAGCTAAAATGGCAATGCTCTCTCTACTTTAAATTTATGATGTCCAAACTGCCTTTATCTTTTTCCATGCCCAATCTATCATCTCACTCTATGTTTTCTCTCGTTTCACCTTCAATTCAGCCAGCAGCTCCATTTTTGCTTCCTTCAACCCCTGTCTAAAGAAGCTTGAGGGATAGGCAAGCCAAAGTAAGAGAGATAGAGAGAACCAGTTGATCCAATAAAGGTCAGATTTTTATGCTTTGCTCACACACCCATCTGAAGCTACTCTGTGTCATGTCATTCCCATGTCCTTCTCCTCAAACCCAGCAACATACAATTGCTTTGTCTAAACACTAGTGGTCTATGTTTGAAAGCAACATTTTCTTTGAGAATCAATGAGGGTCCTATTCATTGTTCTGGGGGTTGTACTTCTGTGCACTGTAATTCCTGGTTCATCTTCTTCTGTCAGTGATGTTGATGTCCTACTTGCGCTGAAGCAAGGATTCCAGTCCCCCGAACCGGCTTTAATCACTTGGAGTTCTTCAAACTCGAGCTCAGTTTGCTTATGGTATGGGATTAGATGCTCAAGGGGACGCGTGGTTTCGCTCGAGCTGACGGATTTGAATCTGGGCGGCTCTGTCTCTCCTCTTGTTTCAAGGCTCCATAGCCTTGTCGAGCTCTCACTCGCTGGGAACAATTTCAGCGGCACAATCGTGATCGCCAACTTGAGTAGTTTGAAGTTCCTGAACATCTCCAACAACCTGTTTAGTGGGAGCTTGGACTGGAACTACTCTAGTATCGCAAATTTGAAAGTGTTCGATGCATATGATAACAACTTCACGGGTTTGTTGCCAACGGGTGTTCATGACTTGAAGAAGATCAGATACCTGAGCCTTGGAGGCAACTACTTTCAGGGGGAAGTCCCAAAAAGTTACGGGGAATTAGCGGCTCTGGAGTACTTGTCGGTTGCGGGGAATGGGCTTAATGGAAATTTACCGAGCGAGTTGGGAAATTTGACAGAGCTCAGAGAGATTTACTTGGGCTACTACAATGTCTTTGAAGGAGGCATTCCTAGAGAATTTGGCAGTCTGATAAATCTTGTTCACATGGATCTTTCCTCGTGTGGATTGGAAGGCGTGATACCGCCTGAGTTGGGGAATTTAAAGAAACTACACACATTGTATCTACAATTCAATTTTCTCTCGGGTCCAATCCCGAAGCAAGTCGGCAACTTGACAAGCTTGGTGAATCTTGATCTCTCTGTCAATTTGCTCACTGGAGAGATACCATTTGAAGTCGCGAGTCTCCAGAAGCTGAAACTTGTCAACCTCTTCTTAAACAAGCTACACGGGTCGATTCCTCAGTTCCTTGCAGACCTCCCAAGCCTGGAAACTCTAGCCCTATGGACGAACAACTTCACGGGTGTGATTCCTGAGGATCTCGGCAGGAATGGAAAGCTTCAGTATCTAGATTTGTCCACCAACAAGCTCACTGGAATGATCCCTCGGGATTTGTGCTCACCGAACCAGCTCAAGATCTTGATCCTGTTCAACAATTTCCTCTTTGGGCCGATCCCGGAAGCTCTAGGTTCATGCCATAGCCTGGTTAAGGTGAGGTTGGGGCAGAACTACTTAAATGGAAGCATTCCGAACGGCTTCATTTACTTGCCTCAGCTCAAACTAATGGAATTGCAGAACAACTACCTGTCAGGAGCTTTGCCAGAGAATGGCAACCGGTCGTCGAAGCCTGCGATGTTAAATGAGCTCAACCTATCAAACAATCTCCTTTCGGGTCCTCTTCCGTCTTCGCTCTCAAACATTTCTAACCTCCAAATCCTGCGCATCAGTGGGAATCAATTTTCAGGTCCGCTCCCGGCATTTACAGGGGGCTTGAGGCAGGTGGCTAAGCTCGATTTGAGGCAGAATTTCTTTTCAGGTGAGATTCCACCGGATATTGGGAACTGTTACCATCTCACCTACCTAGACATCAGCCAGAACAACCTCTCCGGTCCAATCCCCCTCACAATTTCCAAGATTCCTATCCTCAGTTACTTGAACATCTCTAGGAACCACTTAAACCAGAGCATACCCGAAAAGATCGGTACAATGCAGAGCCTCACGATTGCAGACTTCTCTTTCAACTATTTCTCAGGTAAACTACCCGAATCCGGGCAATTTGCCTTGTTCAACTCCTCTTCCTTCGTGGGCAATCCAGGGCTCTGTGGTTCTGTCCTAGACATCAAATGCAATCTCACCACATTCACGAGCACATCCTCCAGAATTCACTTCACTTTCAAGTTAATGTTCGCAGTCGGCCTACTATTATGCTCCTTAGCTTTCACCACGCTGGCCATAATCAAAGCCAGGTCATTTAAAAGAAAGGCCGGTGCCGGCTCGTGGAAGATGACGACATTTCAGAAACTCGAGTTCTCAGTCCAAGACATCCTGGAATGCGTCAAAGACGGCAATGAGATAGGGAGAGGTGGAGCTGGGATCGTCTACCATGGGAAAATGCCAGACGGCACAGAGATCGCAGTCAAGAAACTCCTAGGATTCGGCACGACTAGCCATGACCGTGGCTTCCGAGCGGAAATCCAAACGCTTGGCAACATCCGGCATAGGAACATCGTTAGGCTCCTGGCATTCTGCTCAAACAAAGAAACCAATCTCCTCGTCTATGAATACATGAAAAACGGGAGCCTAGGTGGGGTGCTGCACGGCAAGAAAGGCGCATTCCTGGGATGGAACTCGAGGTACAAGATCGCGGTCGAAGCTGCCAAAGGCTTGTGCTACCTGCACCACGACTGCTGCCCGCTGATCCTTCACCGAGACGTGAAGTCGAACAACATTCTGCTGAACTCGAGCTACGAGGCGCACGTCGCTGACTTCGGGCTGGCCAAGTTCTTGGTGGACAGCGGAGGGTCGGAGTGCATGTCGGTGATCGCGGGGTCCTATGGCTACATTGCCCCTGGTATGCCACGCTTAAAATCTCTCATTATCATTCTTTGGTTGGCAATTCACTAGCGTATTCACTTTCACACATTAACCACATTAAGACCATCAGAACAATTCTCTGACCCAAACTCTCTAACATAGTTCAATTCTTGAGTTTCTGAATTCTATGCAACATTTCTGGTATGTTCAAGAAGGAAGGAAATTGGAAATGTCACTCACAACAACATAGTCCCTCAAAATCTTCACTCAGTGGTAGTACTTAGAGTGGGGTCCATGGTCCAGTCAAATTCTTGTAAATTGGAATCTAAGTGGGTCAACTTAGGTACTTGAAAGCAAACAGACATGCGCAATCCAACTAAATCCTCTAGAAATTACGTAAAGAAGGATATTTCCTAGGTCCATTTCTGACCAGACGCACTCCCCCGCTGCCTCCTTTATGCCCTTTTCTCAAATTTTGTTCTTTTGGCTCCTTTTGCTTTTTTCATTTTTTAATTCTTTAATTTTTGCTTTTTGTCTTGAATGAATTGACTCCGTTTCGCTTTATTGCTCAGTGGGGCGCGGCTTCTTTAACTCTAATCATGCGGTTCATGACAAAAGATTAAAAGCAACATCAATGCGTGCCAATTCATGTTGATTCGCTTTGGCAGGACTAGCAAAAGCTTATCCAAAACGAGCGCTTTCCATCTTAGACCCACTCAAAAATTGAGTGGGTCTTTGACAACGTGCCTATTTGACATGATTATCATCATCATTCAGGACGTTGAAAGCTTCCAAGAAAACAAAGCACAACGTAAAACAACATTAAAATCGTGGACCGACCAAGTATTTCATAACGGGAATTTCGTTTGTCTTATTGCAGAGTATGCATACACCTTACGGGTGGATGAGAAGAGCGATGTTTACAGCTTCGGGGTCGTGCTCCTGGAGCTCCTGACCGGGCGGCGGCCTGTGGGCGACTTCGGGGACGGGGTGGACATCGTCCAGTGGACGAAGATAGCCACCACCAACTGGCGGAGGGAGGAGGCGACCCTCGTGGTGGACCCACGGCTGAGCCTCGTGCCCAAGGACGAGGCCACGCATGTGTTCTTCGTCGCCATGCTGTGCGTTCAGGAGAATAGCACCGAGCGTCCCACGATGAGGGAGGTGGTTCAGATGCTCTCGGAGTTCCCCCGCCACCCGCCGCCGGATCACTACTCCTCCTCCTCCTCCTCTTCTACTTCTTCTTCCTCAGCCTTTGCCAAGAACTTCACCGGCTAAAAAGAAAGATCTGCTCATCTAATTTAGAGTGTGAATGTGGGATCTTATATATAAAAAAGTGTGTGAGCTCTCGACACTATCTATGAGCAACAAAATCAAAGTCTATGTTTCTTTGATTTTTCCAATAGATCCATCACAATCCCAATGCGCTGGAGTTCTATCAATAGAATACAAGCTTAGCAAATGAAAAGATGTGCTCAAGACTCATCACGTTACTAGCAAAAGGAAGCAAAGGAGTGAAGCAGGAGCAGGAAACCATCTCTAAATCCTGTCAAAAGTGGGGAAGTTTATTCAAGAATGACCCGTTCAAGAGATCAGAGCAGATCCTAGGAAGAGCAAACCATATCAATCTGCACCGATCCACCTAGTCATCTCATTTCGAAATGAGTCCGGCAACTAGGGGTGTGCAACGGAAACCGCCCAAACCGGGACCGGACCGGACCGGACCGGACCGGCCGGTTTTGGGCGGTTCCCACGGTCGGCGGTCCGGTTCCCGGTTCCAAGGTGGGAACCGGACCAACCGGACCGACCGGACCGAACTAATTTTTTTTATATATAATTTATATACATATAATATATAAACACATATAATATATGAATATTATATATGAAAATTTGTTGCAATCGAAATTGCGATTGAGGTAACCTTTTATGAAATACTACCAAAGCTCTTAGAAAACTTATTTATTAGTTTTATCTTTTACTTGACGTGGGATAAGGCTCTAGGAGTTCCTCATGCTCACTCTCTCTCTTGCTCCCCTCACTTGCAAATGACAAGGCACTTCAAACCTCAAAGAGTTTGACATCGACTAAACATTTAAAGCATAGAAGAGAGATTATCTATAAAACCTAAGCCAAGCACATATTTACTCAAATTATTCATGGCTTTTATGCTTAAAATTAAGAGTGAAACACATAAATTATGATTAATATTCACGCAAGTGAAGTTTGAATATTTTGCACGTGAAAACACGTGTGAGTAGTTTTATTAAATCGCTAGGGAACCGAAGGTGGATTGATCTGTCCGGAAAGATAGTCGTTCTTTAATGAATGGTCGTTATTTAGTGAAAAAAGAAAGTGCCGATCCTATTGGACCGAACCCCGGACCGGACGGAACCGATGGTCCGGTCCACGGTTCCCAAAATTGGGAACGGTTTCCGGTCCGGTTCGGTTCCACCTTAGAACTGGACCGAACCAGGAACCGATCACCCTACCGGCAACATCAATGGTTAGGGCTGTCAAAAAAAAAAAAAAAAAAACCTGCTCCGCCTTGCCTGACCTGGCCCGACCCCTTGACACCCCTAGCAATGATCCATGTACCAGAAAGAGTGGCATCAATTGGCAGCCTATGTAATACCCCAAATAATCTTATCAATCCCCAGGAAAAGACCATGTAGAATCAGTCATAATCTGCAACTTTAGTGGATATGAGAAGGGCAGAGTCATGTATAAACCGTTTGAGGATGAGCTTCTAAAAGAACACCACATGGGACGTCAATGGTCAACTCCAAAAATATGTGGACCATCATCGATTTGATAACTTCTTTAAGATCATAGGGAACTTTTATCTACTCGTTAGAAATTTATTTTTTTGATTTACAGCCAGGAATTGTGAGATGGTACCAAATATTTCACCATAGTGCACATATAGCATCAGCAATAATTATTGATAATTTTTTTTTTTATCTTGCTAAGTTCTAAAACTTATAATTAAAGTGTAATTCACCTCATCAAATTTATAATAAATATAATTGAGTTCTAAGTTTTTTTCTTTTATTTCGTGCAATTTGAATATGACGAGAAACATTATATGTGACATTTCTTAGTATTTTCTGAAGCCACGTGCTGCTGGCGTGCTTTTATGCCTTGAAAATATTTTCTTCAAGGATTGTAGATTGGGTCTGACCAAAATAAAAAAATAAAAATGAAAGGACTGAATTGGGAAAAAAAATATAATTGGGGTCTAAAATTTGAAGGAAACCAACTCATCTCGATTCTCAAATCAGCCCCAGAAAACAAGAAAAGATTGGATAAACCGTCCTCATCTTCATCTCCTTCCGTTCATCATTTCATCTCCCACCCCGCCGGAGCTCAAGCTGCAGAGCTTCCATGTCGGCCGCGGCAGCGCCAAGCTCTTCGCTCAATCTGGTGTCGAACCTCCGCCCTCAAGAATGGCGGCGACCCACGATCGTCCGGCGGCGAAACTCGCCGTCTTCGGTTCACATTCTTGTTCAGACTCATCGTGACAGGGGCGCTCGCTCTCTTGCTTCGCCTCTGTTTTCTTCGCCGGCCGGCGGCGAAAATGCCGCGAAAGCTGAGAACCCTGAAGAGGGTAGGTCCAGTTTCAAGTGGGCCGAGGTGGGGCGTCGTGCTACCGAGGAGCAGAGGATCGCCATATCCAAGCTTCCTTTTAAGATGGCGAAAAGGTGCAAGGCGTTGATGAGGCAAATCATATGTTTCGATCCTCAGAGGGCGAGCTTGTCGGATGTTTTGGCTGCTTGGGTGAAGATCATGAAGCCCACTAGAGCCGACTGGCTCGCGGTTCTCAAGGAATTGAGGAACCTGAATCATCCTGCTCATCTCGAGGTACCTGCCCTCGTTTGATTTCATCGGTTGTTTGCTAGCTATTCTATTTGAGCTATGATGCAGCGTCCGTGTCTGTTGGAAGAGCATGAGTTGAAAGGTTTTCATGCTGTGTTGATAAGTTCGAATTTTCGCATTTACATCTAGCTTTTGCTGTTGGAAAGAGCTAAATTTGTCTCCACAATTAGATTAGAATTTTGTGCACGGTCTCCTGGAAAATGAGCTGTCGAAATCTAGCGAACTAGTGATTGTTAGCTTGTGTGAGGAATGAGAGTTTCTTCTTGACAATATTGAAGAGAGTGCTGGATGGCTGTGAGTTTTTGAGGTGCTCTGATTTGTGGATGTGTTTGAAATTGTTCGCATGACAATTGTTGAATCATGGGGGTCCTCATGCTTTGTTAATTTGATTTATGCAATCATGAAGAAAATCTTAAATTCAACTCATGAATCCTTGAACTGTTTCTAGGTGGCGGAACTTGCTCTATTAGAAGAATCTTTCGAAGCTAATGTTCGTGACTATACAAAACTAATCCATTGGTATGGAAAGCAAAACCAAATTCGAGATGCGGAAAATGCTCTTCTAGCAATGAAGCAAAGAGGCTTGATCTGTGATCAGGTTACCTTGACTGCTATGGTTGATATGTACAGCAAGGCTGGGCATTTTGAGCTGGCGAGCAAAACATTTGAAGAAATCAAGCTGCTTGGATTGCCACTGGATAAAAGGTCATACGGCTCAATGGTCATGGCCTACATTAGAGCTGGAATGCTTGAACAGGGAGAGATTTTACTGAGAGAAATGGATGAACTAGAGATCTTTGCTGGAAGTGAAGTTTATAAGGCACTGTTGAGAGCGTATTCCATGATTGGCGATGCCGAAGGAGCTCAGAGGATTTTTGATGCTACTCAATTTGCTGGGATTATTCCAGACGCGAGGCTTGGCGGGCTACTTATAAATGCCTATGCAGCTACAGGACAAAGTGACAAGGCCCTCTTTGCCTTTGAGAATATGAGGAAGGCTGGTATTGAACTTAGTGATAAATGTGTGGCCCTTGTTCTGCACTCGTATGAAAGAGAGAACAAAATAAACAAAGCACTGGACTTTCTGATAGATTTGGAGAGAGATGGTATTGTAATTGGAAAAGAAGCATCTGAAAGACTTGCTGGATGGCTCCATAGACTTGGGGTGGTAGAACAAGTGGAGCTCGTCTTGAGAGAGTATGCAGCTAATGAAACCAATCATGGACTGTGCACTTCCTAGATTAATTGAGGCTTCATCCTGGTTAGTGGCAAAAAACAAAGTCATTTCCTTTGTACGATGACAGTTGTCAGGAAAGTAATATTTCTTAGAAATGCAAGCTTTATTCTGTTTCTGCCATCATGATAATTGTTTCCAAAGTTTCTACAAATTGGGCAGTTGTTTCTTACTGGCAAACAGAGACTTTGCTTTTTAGTAAGCATCTGCTCTTGGAGACAAGTCGACTATGTTCAGACTCTTAGAGATGAAATGTCCATTGTTTGAATATTTGCTTTGGCTTCGGGGTTGTGTAGTTCCTTTCCCTATCAACCTAGTGATAAATGTGTGGCTCTTCTTTTCCTAATTGTCTTGGAGAATTTTTTAATTTTTTTCCTGTGCAAGGTCTATTGTATGTAAACCCTGAATTGCTGTTTGTATTTTTTCATCAGCAAATCATATTTTACCCCCACTTTTCAACGAGTTTTTAAACTGATTTCTCATGGATTTCTTGAACTGTCTGGGTTGTAATGGTTTTGACTGGAAAAATTCAGCTATCAGTGATTTTATGTCTGGCTCCTGAAAATGGTGATTTCAATGGAATTCCATGTGATGTGAAAGATGTAATTAATTCTTATTAGTTGAGTCCTTTTGTGGCAAAAGTGAGTTATTTTCTTGTTAGCATTCCATGTTGATTTCCCATATTTTACATTATCTTTGTTAACTTGTAGAGAGAACCATACAGCTCTGACAAGTTATGATATCCGTGAGTGATGATGTTTACTTATGGAGCATCTTACACTGCCATGAATCACTAGAATATTTGACACCTGTTCATGCCTTTTCTCTTATATTTTTTAAGTTCTAGAAAAATTTTATTTCACAAACGATCAATCATTTATCTTTTGACGGTACATTTCATTATAAGAACTATTGCATATCGGCTGATATGTCAGCATCTATTTGTCATTTAGCTGAAAAGTGTTCTTTCGCAATGATCTCCTTTCTGCTGTAGGAGAGTAGACAATTGTGGGCTTTGCTTGGGAATTCCTTTTGGTCTTTGTAGTTCTTTTTCAATGCTTTATAAGTTATTTATGCCAAAGAGGGCTTCTTGGTATTGGTTGTTTTACTCTAGTATTGTTTGCTCTATTATGTCTGCACATCCAGGGAACTGTGCTTTCAAGTGAATGAATTGTTGAAACATCTTTACCGGTTGATCATTATAAGCAATAGTAAATACCAGCATTATCAATGGAATTAGATTCTGTAAATAGCACTTAAGTGTCTGGATAGGATATCACTGTATATGTAGATCAATTTGGCTTTCAGATCCTGGATTTAACGAAATTTCGATCTCTTGAATTTTTTTAATCATTTTTCTTTTTAATCATGTGAATTTTTTTTTTTTTTAACTTCATTATGGCATGAAAAGAAGCCATGTTTATAGCCCGGAATAAAGTGGGATAGGATATATACCTTATCTTAGCTAACGTTAGGTGGAAGTGTTTAGCCTTCTCAAATTTTCGGAAGGCACAGATGATTTGATATTAGGAAAGTCTATTAGTTGTCGATGACATTTTAAAGCTTTATCTGTTGCATATCATGCTTATCTGAGTCTGTATATATTTGTACATTCAAATATGATTGTGTCGTTGTAGCTGCACTTCCATGCATTTTTGTTGATCATCATTAGATACATATTTTAATGCAATTTCTGATAAATGATTCTCTCTTTTTCTTGGATTCTGTAAAATCATTTTTTCAAGATTGCTCCACCTGTTGATCATTATCAACCTAGAGTAATCTATATGCTGACATATCAATTAGAGGATTGATCTTGCAGGCTCAATGCCTTCTGACTCATCTTTGGCAATAAGTGAACTGGTTGGGCACAATGAATTAAAATTTGATAGTTGAAACATTTGTTTCGATTGGTGAATACCATGGCTAATCCTATTTTTCAAACTGAATTTGTTGATTGGTTATTAATCTTCTCATAGTCTTTTGGGTAATGGAGATCAACTTTCAATGTAAGTTTTTCTATTTCATTGCTCCTTAACACTTCAGTAGTTTTTAGGCGGGTGCAATGGGATGCTGGCATTGTTCTTCTGGTAAGAGCTATTGCTGCTGAGGTGTCAGCTTGCAGACAGCCATACCTTCTAATGCATGGTTTTGCAGCTGACCTGTTCTGTTCTTCGAGATAGGTATGTTGGAAGAAAGAACCATTGGTTATTTTGATCTTTGAGAAAAATATGGAATCTAAATAATGAATCAACACTATTGTACAGTGACTAGGTTGTCCTACTTTTTCTTACTCTTTTCACTTGTAGGGTTTATCTTTTATTCCAGCATGGGTGATTGCTTCTTAGTTTTAAAACATCATGCTGGGTTTTTTCTAGTTCTTCATGTAATTGGTATTAGTTGCCTAGATGATATTGTCTCTATTTAATTTTTGAAGGTGATAAATATCAGTACAGCTGTCTAAAATTCACATTGTGAAGAGCCTCTGTAGAAGTCGTATACAATGTCTGAATACCTCTTCATCACTCTAGGGATTGGCTTTCTCCCAGTGTAAATGGTCATGCATTTTCTGATTCCGGAGATTAATGACTGAAAAGAATACATCTGATATAAATATGCTGCTAACATGAGTATATTTATTGCATGGAAAAAGCCTGTGTAGTTGAGTCATGTGTAGTTTGTTCTGGTGAACAAACTACTTCGCTGCTGCTTGATCCTATATGTGTAAAGCTGTCCTTCATGTCTCTTGGAAACTCTGAGATGGTTCTGACTATAGATTCTTCAAGTAGGAGGCAAGGTGTTAGCTACTAAACGCACAATTTACTCCAGCTACTCCAGAGTTTTCTCCTGTATTTGCATGGTGGAAGTCTTTCAATACATTGAAGAGGAAGTGATATTTGAGCTTCCAATGACCAGAACAATCATTATCACTTCTCTTCCATGTCTTATGATGATTATCCACCCCAGGTTCTCATTTTCTGTAATAATGACCGATACCAGCATGATTTTTCCAGAAATGAATATTTGGATCTGAATCTGCCAGGTTCATTTGAAGCAATTACTCTTGCTGCTGAGACGCTAGCATTAGTTTTCCAGACACCAAGCAGTTAGGGTGTCTCTAGTTGCCAGGCTTTGTTTAAAGTGATTATTCTCGTTACCCTATTAGTACCCATAGACTGGTCCTCAATCATTATCCACTAACATCAAGATGGAGAAATATACAATAGGCAGGAATATGGCTCTTAAGGACCACATTTTCCATATCCTACCTCTTTCTGATCCTGCAAATCTTTTTGAAGTATTAGAGAATCGGAAACTGAGGACTTGTAATTTTGCTCAGAAGTGCAAATCCAAGCAGATTATCTAAAGGGCTACACTGTTTCTCAATTATAAGCAATCCACTCTTCCTCCAGTTGACCTTGAGGCTTACAACTTCTACTATTGTTAATGTATCTCTCAGGATGATCTAACCAATTTATAATTACCCGTTTTTACCCTTTTCAGTACTCAGACAGAGGTGGAACGCTCATTTGAGGAGTTTTACGAGGATATTCATACAGAGTTCAAGTCTGGGGAAATTGTGAATTTCAAGGTAATAAAATCAGTTCACAGCTGTTAATTTTCCAATTTGCAGGTCTTGATATTGGCTTTTTATCAAGGTGGTTATGAACTTAGAGGGTAGTTAATCCTTTATTTATATTCTCTCTGGCTTTTCAATGGGTTTTTCTGCATTTCTCTTTCAAGCTTTCTGAATTGTAGATTCGTCTTGTGGAAGCCTGGATCCTGGTGTTGTGTATGTTTCTATGCAATCTCAGATTCACAAATCCAATTCTTATCTCAGGTTTGTAAAAATGGTTCATTCCATTTGAGGGGAAATGTTTATGTACATACAAGTCCATGGATTCAGCTATGCTGGTTTATAATTCTATTGATGGCCGATTCTTTGCTGGCAAACAGGTATTTCATTCCCTAGTTAGATGTGTCTAATATAGTAATCAAACAAGAAGGGAAGAGAAAAAGCATCCAGTTCCATGCTAAATTCCTTTGAATCTGCAATTAATTGTGATATTAACATTTAGCAAGGATTTCTAGTTTGTGACTATTTTGGATGAAAGCTCTAGTAGTCTTTCCAGTAGGTGTGAATAGTACTTTAGTAGTCTCTATGTGCTGTCCTGTTCCCATAACTATCCTCTTTACCATATCATCTTTTTCTTGATTGGGGGTTAATTGAGTTGGATGTTCTTTTTTAAACAGGTAAAATGTGAATTTGTCAATGTTACAAGGTGGAAAGTCGCCATCTGTAGGGAGTGCATGAAGTTGAGGTTCAAGGTATGGCAATTTTTGTGTTTTTGGTTGCTGTCATGTTTTTCCATATATTGTCTTTTCTCTGGGATGTCAATAATTATTATTAATTACCAATTCTGAATTAGGCTCCTATTTTTGATATGTGACAGACATGTTCCCATGAAACTGCTTGCAATTTCATTCACTGTTTCCGCAATCAGGGTGGCGATAATGAGTGGGATAACTGGGATAAATCACCTCCTAAGTACTGGGTCAGTAAGATGGTTGCTTTATTTGGTTATTCTCCGGAAAATCTATCGAGCAAATGTGGGTCAACAGATAAACTCTAGCAAGAACATCAGCTTTGATTCAAAGAGGTTTGTTTTCTCTTGGCTGTATCTGGGTATACATTGGAAAAGCCCTTACTAAGAAAAGTGGTATTTCAGTAACCCATAAAATCAAAAATTAAAACCTTTAACCATCTATTGTTTTCATCAACAAAATTAGACTGTGGACTCTCAAATGCCTCAAATTTCTCTCTCTAAATAAGCCATTTTTAAATACTTAAAAGTCAACAGAATACTAAAATCTCCAGAGGTGTAACTTACTACAAGTACAATTCTTGCAATAAAATGTTTGCGTACAAATCTCCAGATCACGTAAATCTGTATTGATGTCTGCACTAAATCCCTCATAAGTTTATAACGGATGGAAGAAAATAGGTCCTCAGTTCTTTTGTGGGTTTACGTATTTTTCTGACAAATCTTTAGTGTTGATGATTTGCGTGGGTGATGAACCTTTTAGACAAATGCTAGCACGCGAGTATGATAGCTGAGATTTCCATGGTTTTGCAGTACTACATGTTATTGACACTATTGGTCATTAAACTTTTAGGACTTAAGACATTGAGACATGGGTAAGTGCAGGAGGATGATGGGAATTTGGTAGCTCGGCAAACAAGAGCAATCTCAATGCCTCAGTGGCATAACCGATGTTTATTACAGAATTATATCAATTCAGCTGTCTAGTGAAACAAATATACTAGAGCAACTGGAATCAAATGAAATGGCATTTGTCACTCCTTTTTCACTATTATTAGGAGCCTGGGACGTATGTACTTTTTCTCTGACCAATGCCATGTTGTCTAGTTGTCAGATATCCATCGACATCTTAGGGCTTTTTTTTCTTTCAACTTACAGCCACTTAAGAAATTAAATTGATTATGCATGCTTTTTGTAAAGCTGCCAAAGCTTCAAATGAAGATACTTCTAGGATAAAACAGATAATCATATACAGAGATTTTGGGGAAGAGCTTCAAAACAGATGTGATCTCCACTATTATTATGAGTTAAATGAATGGACCCATATTGTTCCTTGTGCTAGCTAGCTTCGGTTTAGTAGTCAATCTGGCTGTGATTTCTTAATTTCACCTTGTGATGAGTAGTTGGTGGTTTTTTCATTTTTTGACTTTATGACATCTATAGTCTGTTAAGTTGCATCTCCATCTGATTTTCCTCACCATTGGTAGGGGTCACACAAGGAGATCTAGATCAAGGGAAAAGGATCACTTGAGTTCTGGACGATCCAAAGAGAGCAATAATGAGAAAAAAATGGCATTTGAAATGCAACACATCAGGAGCATGATGAAGAGCAGATGAAGTTTAGTTTCGTGCTGCATTGGAGCAGGGTAGGTTGATTCACAGATATGTTCTGCGAAGAGATCTACAGTCAATCTTGCCAGTCATTAGTGCCCTGGTGACAATGTATGCAAGATGCGGTGAGCTCGACTGAGCACAAGTAGTTTTTGATAAGATGGATGAGTGGGATTTAGTTTCCTGGAATTCTTTGATCTCAAGTTATGGGGTTCATGGGTTTGGAGAGAAGGCAATTCAGGTTTCCAACAAGATCATCATCAGTGGAATCTTGCCAAGTCCCATATCCTTCATTAGTATTTTAGGAGCCTGCTGTCATGCAGGGTTTTTCGAGGATGGGAAGATGTCATTCGACTTGATGGTAAGGGAACATAGGATTTTCCCTAGTGTGGCGGATCTTCTTGGCAGGGCAAATAGATTGCATGAAGCAGCCTAAATTATAGAAGACGTACAGATTAAATTAGGTCCTAAAGTTTGGGGATCGCTCCTTGGATTGTGCAGGATTCATTGCAATGTTGAGCTTGCAGAAAGAGCGAGCACAAGGTTTTTTGAGCTTGAACCCACAAATGCTGGGAATTATGTTCTCCTAGCCAACATCTAAACGGAGGCCAAGATGTGGGATGAGGTGAGAAGAGTGAAGGAACTTTAGAAGCTTGGAGACTGCAAAAGGTCCCCGGTTGCAGTTGGATTGAAGTCAAAAGGAGGATATATCCCTTTGCTTCGGTCAATGAATTGAATCCACAGATTGAGCAGCTTCATTCCTTATTGCTGAAGTTGTCAATGGAGATAAAGGAAGATGGCCACGTGCCACAAACTGGAAATGTGCATCAGTCTCGATGTAAGAAGGAACGCATTTTGTTGGGGCACAGTGAAAAACTAGCTGTGGCCTTTGGACTCATCGACAGCACTAAGGGGGAGATGATATGGATTACCAAGAACTTACGGTTGTGTGAAGACTGGCACTCTTTGACAAAATTCATTTCCCTGTATACAAAGAGAGAGATCCTCGTTCAGGATATGAATCATTTTCACCATTTCAAAGATGGGGTGTGCTCCTACGGGTATTATTGGTAGGCTGCTGGCACAATTCATTTGATTAACTCTAGAATGTCACTGAAACTCAATCATGTTCGAGCTATAAATGAAGGAATGAAGGCATCTGGATCTGACATTCAACAACAAATTCAATCTGCCCCTACCATGATAATTTACATACAGAGGGTTGTTTGAGAACAAGGAGAGAGTAACTTGATGTGCTGTTTGAAACCCACATTTTACTTGTATATCTTTTCTGTACTCATAAGATCACAATGGCTTTTGAATCCTTTTTCATTTTTGTATCTTGCGGCACTGTGATTGATGAATGAACGTCGGTTAGATGCGGTTTCCCGGGTTGCAAATAAACTCTCTACTATGACATAGCAGCACCAATCTAGTCAGTCTCCTCGTTCCTTCTGGCTTAGCAGAGTTTGTTCAGGAGAAGACGGGAACATCTTCCCGCTATCACTAGTCCTTTGACAATTTGGGAATGAAAACAGAAGTCGAAAGCGATGACTCTGGCTAATGGTGACAAATGGCAATCGAAATCCAGCGTCATCACCTACAATCCAGAAATAAGTAAAGCTCTGTGGAGCACTAATCCTAGAGAAACCTGTTTCATTTTATCTTTTCCCCTTTTGATTATTCATCTGATGCAACTGATGACATACCCCTTACATTACTTTGCAAAATGGCAATGACAACAACGTGAGTGAAAACAAATGCGTTCATCACGTGTCACTAGTAGGCAAGCCATGGGAATGATGCTTGCCGATTTCACTAGCCACCAATGCACCTTCCTCAATGCTTGTGATGCTGCTAAAGCTTCTTATAAGGGTATCAGACTCATGAGGATTATCTTTTTTGGATGAAAATAGCGCAATAACTATCTTCACAGTACAAGGCATTACATTGTTCGGTCTTAAAAGAAAGTACAAAATTATAAGACACTGGAGAGCATTGGCTGAAGAACACTTTTTTGAACAATATTTATTTGACAGAGATTTTCACATGTTCCTCAGATTGTAGAAATGTGACTACCATTAAGCATTTCAGAGAAACTATCTGGCTTTCGATATCCAACCTCAGTTTCTTCAATCATGACCGATCTTGAAGACCAGCCAGATAAGTGAGATTACACCTCTCCAGTTCCCCGAAACATGTCATACCCATCTTCATTTGGAAAAACACGCATCCATGAAGCATAGATATATTTTTTTATCAAGGAGAGCTCTGACTTGGTATTTATCTTGAGCAATGAAGCATCCGCTCATTCGTTTTTAAGGTGTTGTCCTGGGCACAAGTGGGACAGGTGGCCTGGGCGTTTTTGCTTTCTCAATCAATATCGCTTGGGTAGTCAGGACTGTCCCTGCAATGGAGACTGCGCTTTGTAGCGTGCAGCATGAAACCTTGCATGGATCTATAACTCCAGCAACGAGAAGATCTTCACATTTTCCCATCATTGCATTGTAACTGATTTCCCAATCACATGTTCGGGATTGACTCTACTACAATATTGCCATCCACTCCAGCATTAGTTGCAATGGCTTTTGCAGGAGCAAGGAGTGCCTGCAATTGCAATCTGCAATTGACTACCTATAAGAACAGAGAAACCTCCAAAACAACAGCAAAATGCTAGAGAAGATCCTGGACTCGATACATTCCACTTAGAATGCCCAAGAGATTATGGAAGACATAAGGCAGGTTATCGATCAAAAGAAAAACTAGAACATTGTTTCCTCAAGTCCCCACGAGAGGTTGTTAAAATATGGTTTCCTCAAGCCCATGCCGCCCGAGCCTAGGTCCACAGAGGCTTGAATTGGAGCTGAAAGTGGTGAAGCATTTTGAGGAGTTGATTCTATCCAGTAGAATGAGATTGTAGTGATAGCATAGAATTGTTTTAGTCTGTATCAAGAGATCATGTAGATTCTTGCTGCTGATCTTTTTTCCATGGCCCTGAGTGCAAGTTGAAGTATGTTGTCGTAGTTATCCATTGTAAAACACACACATCCACCTGGTTTGCTACATGCCTTCCTCTGTTCAGGACTGGATGTTTCCTTGAATTGGAAAGTAAGGCATGCTAGGCCAACTGGCAGATTCCTTTTTAAATTCTGTGGATCACACAAGATGTTTAGGGGGTCGCATCTACATTTTTGTACGTTGTACATAAGTTTTTTCAATTGCATCCACAAAGCAAGTAGTCTCTGAATCAATTGGCAGGTTTAGAACGTGAGCCATGATTAATCCATTCATTTATCAAAAGTGTAGATAAACCAGATTTTGTACCCTCCTGACCAAGTCTCTGGACTTCATGCTCTCATCTTATTTAGTTGAATAAGAAGTCTCCATCACCTGAAAGCTTCTTTGAGGCAGTTCAATTAAGGTTTAGTTTTTCTGGGGGCAATCAGGTATATTATGGCAATTTTTGTGCGTGTACATTACCAAGAAGGCAAGAAGCTTCACCTTCTTTGAGGCAGTCCAAGTTCTCTTCTTGTTCCTTTTGGTCATTTTATCGACAATCTCATAAGAGGCTTAACAGGCGGTTTCCAGTTTGCTTGTGTTTTCTGCAAGGATTGGAGCTGAAACACATGATGCAACTTTTCTGTAAGAGGAATCTCATCTAGATTTTCTTCATGTCTTCATAGTCAAGTAATTCGGCTAAATGAATTCATAGCCAAGTAGTGCGGATCATCTGGAGAGTCTTTTGCATCTGTTTGAAGGTGATGTTAACGACCTCCAGTATTCTAATTAACCTAAAGAGACATGATTGATTAGCAAAGGCAAGATCAAGACTTTTCTGGCGGCAACCAAGTACAATAGTTTCTTACCAGATGCTCCTCAAAACCTGGTCTTTGCCTTTGATTGAATAGTACTCTGTTGATGAAGTAGCAGATATAGAAAAGTAAAATTGCTTGAAGTTTCTACTTTCTTTTGTGTATGTGGCGGACGTTCTGCCCAAAAGAACTCTATAGTTCTCTAAGCAAAAATGGATAGAGAACTCAACTTCATTAATTATCACTCATCAGGCAATCAACAGAAAATAGCTAAACTTAGCTATAAATCCTCGAGGCTTCCAATAATACACTGCTGAATCGCTGATAATTCAAAAGATTGAGAAGATCAGAAATACATTTTTACAAGAAAATTGGGAACATGGCCAAGTAAAAATTCTTTGAAGTTACAGTTCTTGATGGGGAATGGAACTACACTACGCCAAAGCCAGAGCAAATATTCAACCGCTGGATATCCCACAATGACTGTGTTTCGAGCCAGAGAAAATATTCCGCAAAGACTCTGGAATCATCATATTTCCTGCAAGCAAATTATAGAAAATGGAACTCTCATGCATCATAAACAAGGAAAGTGCCCACCTTTATCACGTCGCAGACCAGGGTTCTGCTGGGGACGGCACCATAACTAGCATTTGTAGAGATCATGCTGGTCTAATTGTTACGGGCTTTGCCGTACTTGAAGTGTTCCAACTTGCAACTTCGAGCGAAGACATAGATATGTGAACTTTTTGCTATATGAGTCCGACCATGCTGATCTTGTGGAAGCTCTGATAAGCGGGTCTACAGATCAGATCACTTCAACTGGGACTAGGAGGAGCGTCTTCTTATCATGGACTACTTAAAACTTGTTGTTTCTAAACTTGTGCCCGTGTGATATATTTAATTCAAAAATTTGGTCACATCGAAAAAAAATAGGGATAAATGTGTCATGTGGGCATAATATGGGATTTTGGTGTCATAGAAAAAAAATTGTGATAAATGTGTTACATTGGTGCAAATTGAAGGTTTTTGGTGTCATAAAAAAATAGTTTAGGATAAATATATTATAGTGGGTAAACTTGGGGGTTTATTTATGACTTTTTTCATAAAAAAAAAGATGGGAAGTAATAACTCAATGTACCCTTTCTTTTCGATCCAAAAAAAAAATAAAATTAAAGCAGCAATTACTTGATTTCTCAAAGGGTTTGTTAAGGGACCCTCCAGAAGGGACGTGCTTATGATCTCTGGATCACACGGGGGTGCAAGCATCATAATCCCTCTTTCCATCAAAGCTTCTTGTGACACTAAAGTCCCAAAAATGACAATTAAGGTAGAAGGTTCCAAGTCCCAAAAATGACTCACCCCAAAAGCTCCTCCAAATCAAATGAAAAGTAACCAGAGGTAGACATGGAAGCCATCATCCATTTGCTGTTCTCAGCCAAAATTTCGAGTTCGAGCAAATTTCAATTTTGTCTGTGTGTGTTTTGGGTGTTTGGTATGTGTACGTCGCATCAGTCGGCCTTGACAGGCTTCATCTAGAAAACCCCAAAATGAGGAGGTAAAAATGACAGACGATTCTATTTAATAGATGGAGCCAAATCATTGTAGCTTTATTTGATGACCTTATGTGGTCAATGAAGCCGGAGGCATCATTTAACGTCTATTTTATGGGGAAAAAACACAACGTTTTGGTTGTAGCCTTTTTTACTCGATTAGTCAACAAAAATTGCTAAGGAAATCAAATTTCAGAATATACAAGGCAATTTATGTAAAAAGTGCAAAGATAGAAAAGGGAGGGGGAGGGGGATGAAATTGGCCTTATTTTGCTCCCTTTTGGCAACTACTGTCTATTCCGAAGTTCACTATGATAGGAAAACGAATAATTATTCTAGACCGATCATCATCTTATTTAGAGTCACTCAGGATTATAATGTCTTTGCCCCAATGTAATGCTCGGCTGATTAAATTGACATTAGTAAAAGGGTGAAAATATAGTCCGCAAATGTTCATTCCATGTTTTCATTGAGGAGGGGATTTTGTAAATAAGTTATTCTTTATATTTATATCTTTGCCTTTTATTTTTTAGTGTTAGAATTGATAGGCGATCTTTAAGACTAATTCTATTTTTAAATATCTTTATAAAAGTAGAAAATATAAATCTTGCTATTGTTCTTTTTGTGAATTTTCAAACTAAAATTAAAAGTTTGATTTCACATTTGGCCAGGCAACAAGAATTCCTTAACGATATTATATCCATGTATACAAATTACCAAGACTTAGAAGTTATGCTTTGCTTTTTCAAATAAACTTGAAAATGATTATTATTATTCGGCATTCTCAATGCTCAAGTTTTAAGTGATGAACGTGTGTAACTTGTTATAATCCATCATTTATTTTAACTAAATACAAAAATGTACGTTTTATCTAATTATAAATCAAGTTACATATTTCATCTAAAAAAATTAAGTTATCTGCTAATGAGCTTGAATTTCAATGTAAAGTGCTTGATAAATCACTTATTGGCTAAATGAAAAAAGAAACTATCTTTAATTAATTATTGTAGTCAATCTAACTAACAAAATAATGTATTTTATTTTTGAAATTAGAAAAACACAATATTACCCTTAATGACCCTTGTAATAGATGAACATCTCACTTGGTATACGCTTAATATAGGTGCCAAGTAGGATCTCTAAAAAATTTCCAATTTCCAAGAAGAATGTAAATGTCGCAACAATTTTGCATATATGGCTTGGACATTGCAAGCATGTATAGGTGGGTCCACTCGTCTTAAATTCCTGCAATATTTTCCTTTAATTTTAGATGCAATTTGAAAAACAATGTTAAGAAAATGTGAAATACTACCATTACCGTTGTTACTGCTGCTAATAGTAGCTGCTGCTAATAGTAGTAGCAGTAGCAGTAGTGGTAGTAGTTTGGTATAAGAAATTTATAGTAAAGACTTAATTTCTCTAAGTTTTGAAAATAAATCAATTGCATAGTTAAGTATTTGATATTCACCATTTTGAAGATTTCCAAATATTTTGTAAGAAATAAAAGTCAAAGAGATAATCTCGTAAAATTTAAAGAAAGTAAAAAAACAAATGAATTGTACCCTTCAAGATTACAAAAACAGACCAATTGTAAACTATTTTATTTGATATTTCAATATTTTCAAAACTTTCAAGTAATTTGTGAAGACGGTGGACGAAGTTTTATCATAACCAAGTACATCAATGAATTTTTTTAATATCATGGTTATGATAGTGCACGAAGAATTTCCTATTTATGGTATAAGTAAAAATCTTTATTTCTATATACAATATGTAAATTTCCAACATTTGATTTCATGATATTAATATTTTAATTTTGGACCAATTTCCACATCTAAAATTAGTCAATTCCTTGTGAATTTCTGTTTCTTGGATATCATTAGATTTGTTTCTTCAACTCAGATGGTGGCATTGGATTTGAAAGGGGGGTGTGTGGCTGAGGCAGGGGGGACGTGAGGAAGATTAGATGCGTCACGTTCATCCGGCTGATGTCTGCTTGGCAGAGGATGAGAGGCAGGGTAGGCCATGGCCGCTGTTGTCGAGGCGGAATGCAAAGGAGCATGGAAAGAGGAAAAAGGCCGAAAGTGAGAAACTTGGCATAAAATGTAGAATAATGATGGGAGAAAATATTGGGTGGATTTTATACTCCACTTAGGCAAAATGTAAAACTATTCAGAAGTCAACACATGGCTTGTGTAAATGGGATTAGTGATTCAAAATTTGCTTGGCACCCTTTGCTCTCTCTCTTGTAGACCTGGCCCACCTCTCTACACATACGCTCCGACGCTCTTTCTCCTTTGTAGACCTTCTCCCTCCTCTCTCTCTCTCTCCCCGTTCTCCGTTCTGTTGAGGTGAGAACAAAAATTGCAGATTGCTTATGTATGCTCTTCCCCTCCTCTACTCTCCCTCCTCCGCTGGTTGCTTTCATCTCCCCCACCTGAGAGACCACCTTGATGCCAACGCTATCGATGCTCCTTTGCCTCTGGTTGCCTCCGTCGCCCCCGACTTCGACGCCGCCGATGCCTCTGCCTCCGCCTCCGCCTCCACCTTTGCCTACCCCGAACCCGAACCCGAACCCGATTTTGACATTGACGCCCCTGCCTCTCTCTTGCGACCTCCAGTCCGCTCTCTCTCTTTTCCTCCTTGAAGTTGCACTCTCTTTCGGTGAACCACAACGCTGACGCCTCTTCGCTGGTTGCCTTTGTTGCCCCTGACTCCGATGTCTCCGCCTTCGTCCCTCGCCTCCGCCCCTAACGCCGACGCTGACACCCCTTCGCCTACCTCTCATGACCTCCTCCATCGTAACAGCAAGAACCATGGAGAGTAGGTCATGAGAGGTAGGTGAAAGGGCATCAATGTCGACATTAGCATTAGGGGCGAAGGTGGAGGCAAAGGCGTCGGTGTCGGAGTTGGGGGCAACGGAGGCAACTGACAGAGAGGGTCGGCGTCGTGATTCACTGGGAGAGAGGCGCAACTTCGAGGAGGAAAGACAGAGAGAGTGGAATAGAGATCGTGAGAGGGAGGCAAGGGCATTGGCATCGGCGTCAGCGTCAGTGTCGGGTTCGAGGGCGACAGAGGCAACCTATGGAGGCGGAGGAGCGTCGACAGTGTCAACGTCAGGTGGTCTCTCAGGGTGGGGGGAGATGGAAGCAACCAGCGGAGGAGGGAGAGAAGAGGAGAGGGAAGAGCATATGGAAGCAATCTGCGATTTTTGTTCTCACCACAATGGAACGAAGAACGTGGAGAGAGATAGAGAGATGGTCTGTAGAGGAGAGCATAGGAGAGAGAGTGTCAGAGTTTATATGGATGTATATGGGTCAAAGGCTTTTAAAAACCCAGCTAAAAATGGATAAAAGAAGTGAGTATGATTTAAATGTGTCGAAAATGAGTCACAACTCATTTAAAATATCAAGTGGGTTAGAACCTTCGAGCCTATTTCTAAATTTCCAACTCAAGCCCCACACAATCTTTCCTTGTTTAACTTTATAAAAATGTTTTTTTTTATTTATAAAAATCAAAATTATAATTATTTTTCATATTTCAATTTTTTTTCTTTTCTTTCTTTTTCCTCCTTCCTTAGTTGGTGGCCGGCATGGCGACAGTTGACGACAAGCTAGGCGAGGCTAAGCCTTTGGCGAGAGTTGAGATCGGCGTCGGGCGAGACTCAAGTCTTGCAGATTTCAAGGCCAAGCTCGCTCAACCGTCGCTGGTTCACTAGAAGAGCCTCAGTGTCGCGAGGCTCGGCGGTGAGGAGGAAAGAGGGAGAAGTCCGCTCTCTCCCTCTTTCCTAAAATTTTGAAACATTTTTATCATGTTTTGAATTTAAAAATTTTTATTTTAAAAATTTTAAAATAATTAATAATAATTAATTTTTAAAATAATAATATTAAAAATTTTTATTATTTATATTATTCATGTTTTTACTATTTTTTTTTTTAATATTAAAAATGAACTTTCTTAAGTTTAATTAAAAAAGTTTCATGTTACAATATTCAATTACTCAATAGTAGTTAATCAAACAATAAAAGCCCATTTACATTTTTAAAAAAGAAAGGCGTTTTTTTTTAAAACCCATTTTTAATTTTTTAATTTTAACCACAACCTATAGTAACCCAGAAAACAAGCAAGCTCGAGGCCCACCACTTATTTATTTTATTTTATTGCTTTTTCCTCTGGGTTTTCTTTTATTGTTTTTGTCATTTTTGTAGTCCATCTTCAACCTCACCTTTATAAATTCTTCTTCAAAACTTTCACTGACGCATTTGGACAACCACCAGTAACTCCACAAGCATTCATTCCCATTAAAAAAAAAAAAAAAAATAAAAAAAAAATACTTGAGTCCACACACACCAACTCGGACGGTGGAGAATATATCGCAAAGTCACATGAAGACACAGCAAACGCAAAGAAATCGAGCAGGAATCGGCGAATATAAACGCAAACCTGAATCGGCTTCGAGTTTAAGCGTGAAAATTCCTCGGCCTTCCTTCAGGCATTTTAGAAAACGCACGATACGCATTTCGGACAGCAAGCTTGAGGCTTAGTCTCGACACGTGAAGGATTGAATCGACATTATTAGTCACAGATCAACCAATATTTCTACGCAAGATGGCTATGATCTTCGAGAAAAAAATGAATTTTGAGATCGGGGGGTGTCGAGAGGAAGAGCTCCTACCTGGGGTTTCAACGAACGGCTCCGACGTCCGGGGCGGCTTCCAAGGGCGGTAGTGAACGGCGGGATGTGGGCGGGGGAGTGAAAAACTCTCCTTTTTATCTTCTCTTTTTGTTGAGCGATCGTCGAGCCTCCTCCTCCTTTTACGGTTATGCGTCGCTCTCCCACGCGCCAGCTCAGCCCAAATTCTAGGCGGTTACCGTGGGGTCCGCTTCGGTCACTCGCTCCGTTGCTCACTGCTCGCTGACTGTTCCGTTTTCGGTCACCCACGCGCAGACTTCACCCATCGGTTTCTTTCTCTGTGATCATCTCTCTCTCTCCTCCGCTTCTGCTTCTGCCGGAACAGTGACGATACTCCATCGACCCAAAAACGGATTCTGAGTCCCTGACAGCGCATCCACTGCTCAGCTCCATGCCTCCTCCCTCGCTGCCTCGCCGGCATCCAGCCGCCTTCATCTCCCAAAAACGGCGCCGCCCACGACGACCTGGATGGCGAATCTCCTCATCTCCTTCCCCTTCGACGACGAGAAGGCCCTCGCCGTCAGGACCCTTCTCTTCCATGGCCTCCACCACCCTCCCGGGCGCCGCCGCCACCCCCTCCAGGTTCTACCAGCACCGGCGGCGGCGGTCCGTCCATGTCCGGGACGGCCGGCACCAGTCCCTCGTCCGAGGTGAAAATGGACGACGGCCGGCACCAGTCCCATTTAACAAAAAAGAACATAAAAGGCGCGAGGTGAAAATGGAGTTGGTTACTGACCCGAAAAAGAACAAAAACAAAGCGCCGAACAAAATTTAGAGAGGAGGTGAGAGGTCAGAGAGGGAGTGTGGTGGGATCCGGACGACACGTGGCGCCATGTGTCGTCCATTAAATGGGTCGTCCCCATGGAGGCCTATCCGATATTTTCTCGTAAAACAATCAAGATGTAACACCTTCTCTAAGAAACCACGTACCAAATTAATGGCATTTTCCTCTTTTTTTATTTTATTTTATTTTTTAGAACATGTGATATTCAAGCGTTTGACTTATCAGCTGGCGGATAGCCGCACTGAAAATTAAAGCAATTAAAACGCAATTAAGTTTGTTAGATAACTCTAATTAGTTTAGACTTAAAAGATTTAATTAAGATAAAGATTGACTTATTGAATACGTTAAAGGGGGGTCCGCTTAATTCATTTAGTAGGAAAAAATAATTGATGATAATTAAAATCTTATTTACCAATAATAATTCTATGTTTGGAAAAAAATTATAAATATGTAATGACAATCAAAAAACTATTTCTTTCATGTTTAACACTTGAAGATTATTAACACTTCAAATGAACTCTTTAACTTCTTAACAATACTCTTTAACTTTCTGCACTCTTGTCATTACATGTGATGGTCGATGACAATGTTCGGGAATTGACGAGAGATGCCAATTGGGACACCAGGGGTTGTGGTTCCACACTTGTTGGAATAAAGCCCTATTGTGAGTTGGATGATCTCTTGTCATTGAGCTCACTGCGAGGAATTTGGCGTACCTACGGATGCAGGTTTAAGTGAAAGATGCATGAAAAGAGTTGGCTAATAGAGTCCTATTTAGAAAGGAAAAATGTAAAGCTATGATAGATGACGCACCATTTCTTGAACCATGGAAGTAAGTGATTCTTGACCCCACTAAGGATAAGCGATCTTAATATGTTTTTTGCCTCTTTCTCCTCAGGAGTAGATGGCTTCGGCGACATATTTCCCTCTTTTGACACTGAAGTACCAAATACTAATGTTGATTTGAGCACAAAACATGATCTTTTCTGATTGGATCTTTAATCATCTGAAAAGAACCCTAAAATCGAATATTTCTAGGAAACCAGAAGACCCCAAAAAATTAAAAGAAGGAGGAGGAGGAGGAGAAATGGCAACAATTCTTCAATTATAAGACCTTCGTGGAGTCCTCCAATTGAATCAAATCTTTTTTTGGGTTCGTCTCATTTTGAAACAAGGACGGCAATTTTAAGTACATGAGGATGGCGGAATATAAATTTATCAAGAAGGCTTTTTGACTCGGACTTGTCTTCATCATCTCCTCTCCCTCCACCTTTTTTCACCAAATCACAAATGTCTGTAGCTGCGTGGTGTTAATTTCGTGAAAAGTATTTTATTATTAATGAAAATAGACATGTATACTATTCAATTGTCTTTTGTTTTCGATTAATGATTTTTCAAAGGTCAGCGTTTGTTGACATCTGCCTTTTTGTCGATGTTTTAAATATTCATTTACTTTGAGAAAATAGTCATTAAAAAAGGTAAATAAAAATTGAAAATGAACGAAATTGTATAAAAATAACAAGTCGTGTGGGCCGGGTAATCCGACCCACTTAGCAAATTTTTGGCTCTTTTGAATGCTAGACCTATTTGTCTCAAATTGTCATAAAGATTTAAGGTTTTTTGAAAATAAAGGTTTAAGCAAACTTTCTCAACCTATTTGTCTAAAAAACATCACAGTATCTAGCATCACAAAACTGACTTCCAATAGTAATTACGGGTAAAAAGTAACATGGTATCAAATGCAGATGATATTGTTCCCTTAAATGGCCTCAACATCATCGGGCATATCTATATACATATTAGGAAAATTACAAATTAACTATTTTTTAAAACTAAATCGCAACGTAATCGTTTATTGTTTACTTATTTTATAGCAAGTTTGAGACAAATGTGGGTATTGTTGTAATATTAAAGCTTGAGGGAGTTTTAAACTAACCTGGTATTGGTTTAATGTTCTCGTATAAATTTACTAATCCTGTTATAAACAAGCAATAATTTAATAAAATTGCTTTACAGATCGCGGGACGCAATGTGAGCCGAGAACACGTTTCTTATACAGAGAACACGTTCTTGTGTCACCAACTCAAATGCACAAAAGGCGCTAATTATCTCGTCCAAATATGTAGAGTCCGACAATTAATTCTCGTTTCCTTATTTGTTTTGTTGATTCTAAATTGGTCAAGATTTGGGTCAAGATGGGTTCAAATAAAATTAGAATTCAAGATTGATTCAATTTGTTCATTATTTTTCAAACACAATCATAAGCGGATATATGATTTAGTGTGAAGTTTGAAAAGAGAAGAGATGGACGGAGTGAAATTAGAGATGAAGCAATAGATTGATATAAAGAATGGCCTTAGGGTTTTGAAAGGAAATTTTGCGAGCAGGAGATTGGATTAGAAAAGATCAAGGAGGGCGAAAGAAAGAAATAATCTGATCATCAGTTGGTGTTTAAAAAGATAGGGGACCATCGTCATCACTTCCTGCGTGCAAATCCATGCACCATAAATTTGGTTTATGCATAATAGATTAGGTCTTTGTATATCTACGGGATTCGATGCTCGAAATTCAATCATGGTTGGCATGTTTTGAGTAGGGGAGAGCATGGTTCGGGTTGGGTCGATTCACTGCCTAACCTTAGGACCAACCTGCACAATGCTAGTTCTCAATTTTTGAAACCGAGGACCGACCCTATTGAGCTTGGGACCAAGGACTGGACCGACCTGGTTCGGTCTGGTTCCAGGGTCAATCCAGGACTAACCGATAATTTTTTATTTCATTTTTTGCAGTCCTTTAAAAAGTAATTGAGGACCGGACTGACCCAATAAGTTTGGTTTGGTTTCAAGGTCAACCCAGAACCAACCAATAATTTTACATTTCATTTTTTGTACCCCTTGAAAGAGCAACCGGGGATTGTATCGACACAATGGGTTCGATGATGAGCGAGGTCAACTAAGAAAGGCAAGTGATGAGGGTCAAGTGAGGTGAGCGTCGAATAAAATAAGCATCAATATTGAGCGGGAAGTAACAAGCCAAGCGAACATCGAGCGGCGAGCGGCACGAGTGACCCAAAGCGAGCGAGGTGAGTGTCAAGTGGCGAGAGGAGAAATTGTTTCTTTCGATTTTGGAAAATTGAAAACTAAGAGGACAAATCAGATAGAAAAGAATGAATACTAGATGAGGATGCCATAAGGTGCATTTTTGGATGCCGTGAGGACTCCTCACAAAAATATTTTCCTCCTTCGTAAATTATGACTATTAACACCGTAAAATACATTAAAAACCTAAGTTATTAAAGAACTATATAATTTTATTTGAACTCCTTACTAAATAGTTATTTAATGTTGTTGACGTTGTTTATTTTAAGGTTTTCTCTATATAAACAAAATTATATATATACTATATGAGATCTAAAAGGAAGTATAAGAACAGTATAAAAACTAAATGAAATCTTGAGAATTAAAAATAATGTAAAGAGCAAAAGCAATATATAAAATATAAAGTAAGAGTATACATAAACAAAAACCAACCATGAATGTGGTATGAACTTGTATTATATGAAATGAAAATTACATGTATTAAAAAGTACAGAAACTAAAGTATCAAGTCATCCACTAGGGCGGTAATCCGCACTCTAGAGTATTGATGTTTATATTACAAGAAATGGTTAAGCAACTATTATGTAAGTTGTTAAACCAATATAAACTATGCTAAATGTATTTGAAAACAAACTTACTTCGTAACCAGGGGTACAAGGTAAGAAAGCTTGAGGCTTGAAAGGATGAGGGTTTACAAGAGGATGATGAGGAAGAAGAGAGAAGTGAAATCTGAAAAAAAAATTCAAGTCCCCTTCTTCTGTGTTGAGAGAGTGTATTTATAGGAGGCGCTACAGTGCTGAACAGTGTAAAGTGAACAGTACTGTATGAATAGTGAATAGTGAACGTTGTATGTCTATCTTGCTACAGTGTATAGACTTTGCGCCGTTGCAACAGTGTTGGCATATGATCTTTTGTCTTTAATTTCTATCTAGGCTGATCCCGTAGCAGTCATCTTCATTGGTATTTCCACTGTGATGTGATTGTGAGGATTCGTCTTGATTGTCTTGTGATTTGTAAGATCCAAATTGTGATTCTTCCGCTTCTGAGAACATTATTATGAGAATATTGCAGTATTCCTCCATGCTCTAAACCGCAGCAAGTGCTGCACTTGTTATGGATTTTTCTTGTAAAAATGATGTATTTGATGGGACTATAGTTAGTTGGGTTTTCTAACTATTTAGCCAAGTTTTAACTGTAGCTTCGAACCCTTGTTCATGGTATTTGAATTTATCACACTATTTTGTTTTGTATTTTCGGACAAGTATTAGTACACCTGGTTTGGTAGATGTATTGTATTCAAATTTTCAAGCTGTTACTCATGAGATTTTGAATATTATGAAAAAATGCATAAAGCATTGGAACCTTGTATCATGTGGTGTTGGTACATAGTATTTACGAAATATTTGGTACCTTGATCGACTATGGGGTGTAGTATTACTTCCAAATGACCAAAGAGATCTCACTAGGAGTCAAACCAGTTTGGTAGGTTTTGTCTTGGGAAATTGTCTTTGAAGAATACTAGTCAAGTGTGTTGGAAATTTGTATTTTTTTTGAAGAAAACATTCCACTAAGCTTGTTGGTAGTCCCAGTAGGAATATGATGAGGAGTGTGGTAGGCTTTAGGTAAGTCTTGTTTGGAATTTTCTGGGTGTTTGAAGTAAAGCTCCCTAGTGTGAGGAGTGTATGACTTTACTGATGGATATAGTGGAGTATATGATGTTTTTTATATTATTTTTGTCAGTAAAGTGAGTGAACCTTGCCGATTTTGTCTCTACTAGAATTTGCTTATAATAATCAAGGGTTTTATTTGTATTGTGTGGTTTGAAAAGCCAATTTTTTTTTAAAGATGTTTTTTGCAAATTTGATTGGATCTTCATTGAAGAATCCATCCTCCATAGTCAGTATTTTTTGAAAAAATGTTTTGGGGAAAAACTTTGATTTTTGAGAATGAAGGGTTGCCTATGGTCTAATGACCATCTCATTCGAAATTATTTTATATTCCGATTGTTTTTGTGTAGCAAGTGGGGAAAGATTATTGCTTACCGCAATGGCACTAGATGACTCTTTCTTTACTGTTTTTTTTTTTTTTTTTTGTAAAGATTGGGCAAGTAACTCTAGTGTTTCTTTGGGTAATATGGCAGCTAGCTGGGCTAGGGCTAGTATGGGTTCTTTTTTTGACGATGTATTTGGTATTGGATGTTGTTGTAGGAACGACTGATTGTTTTCTGTCATTTGGAGCCATGACTTGATAGGTGTCAAGCCTGTTGGCTTTGGTGGTGTATTGGAGGTTTCGGCAATAGCTTTGCCTTTATCTTTTTTGGGTCTTGGCATGATGGTATCCCGTATAAAAATTCTCTTGTGAGAAAATTATGTAATAAATTTGAAGAATCATTTATAAATTCAATGTCAAAATCAAATACTGAAAGTATGGCTTGCCATTTGACAAAATTCCGTTTTTATGTAATGTTTAGTACGTCTTTTTATACAATGTACTTGGCTGATTTGCAATCAATTCTCAAAAGAAATTTTTGATTCAATAAATTTCATTGGAATTTTGATATGGATAAAATTATAGCAAGTGTTTCTTTTTTGATTGTCGAATAGTTTTGTTGGGTGGAATTCCAATGTTTTGAGATAAATTGAACAACTTGTTTTTTGTTATTATTGACTGGTTTGAGAATGCCATCATATCCTAATTCTGAAGCATCTATTTCTATTATTTTGAAAGCAAATGGGTCGGCTAAGTATAAGCATAGTATTTCTTTCACATGAATCTTTATTTGTTTGTTTATGGACTAAAGTATGGACTAAAGTATGGACTAAAGTCCATGGCGGAGGATTCTTGCGTAACCTTTGGTGTAAAGGTTTGCAAAGAATATTTATATTGAGAAATAAATCTATAATATAATTGAGTCTACCTAAAAACCTTTGTAGTTGAGTTTTGTTTTTAATCTCATCCGGAAATTTGTCAGTAAAAGAGATTGATCTTTCTATGGGAGTTATGGTGCCTAAATGGATATAATGACCTAGAAATCTAATCCTGGTATGGAAGAGTGCAATTTTAGTAGGAGATACTATTAAACCATTTTATATAATTATTTTTATGAAAGTAGAAAAAATGTTTAAAATGTTTTTCTATATTAGAGGAGAAAACTAAAACATCATCTATGTAAACAATAGTATTTTGAATAAGGATTAAAGATTTCATTCATGATTCTCTAGAATTCTGAAGGGGCATTTTTAAGGCCGAATGGCATAACATTCCATCCGTATTGACCAAAAGGGACAGTAAAAGCTGTTTTGTATTTATCTTTTTCACTGATTTGTATTTATCAAAATCCTAACTTCATGTCAAATTTTGAAAATATTTTTGATCTACATAATCTGTTTAGCAAATATTTTTTTTATTAGGTATTGAATATCTTATCCATCTAAGGGCCATGTTTAGAGGTTTATAATTAATAACTAATATGGGAACTCCTTTTTCTAATTTAGCATTTTTATTGACATAGAAAGCAGAACAACTCTATGGTGATTGGCTCTTTCTTATGAGTTTCTTATTTAAGAGATCTTGTATTTCTGTTTGGCAAAATTTCAAAACTTCTTGATTCATTTGTGTCAGACAGGCTTTTGTAAGTATTTTGTTTTCAGAAAAATCTTGTTCATAATGTAAATCAATGATATGCTTCTTTTTTTCAAAAAAATATTGGATAAAGTAGAGCATATAATCTTTTCTATGTGTTTTTGTAGGGAAGCTATCTTTTCTATGGTGTTTGGTTTTATAAGATTTTCTTTTATTATTTTGAATTCTAAATATTCTTTTAAGAATTCAAGCTGGTTTTCTTTGTCTTTTATTAGGCAATTTATTTCTGAAATAGAGTGTTCTTGTAAAATATTTAAGCTCCTTTTCTATGGTTTTGTTATGAAGTTAAAAGAGAATTTTCTGTTTAGAGCATGAGTTTCAATACCTTCATTAGTAACTGTAAAATGTTGAATTAATTGTATGAAATGTGTTCCAAGGATTACTTGTTGCCTCATATTTCTAATTAAAAGAAAAGATATTTTATAAGACATTTGGTCTTTAACTATTAAGGCTTTTGGTAATTTGTATTGAATATTTAATCTGTCTCCTAAGGCTAATTTTAAGGATTCAGAGGTTTTATTGAAGTATCTTATTGGAACAAGGCATTCTTTGATACAATTGAGATCAGCCCCTGTATCAAAGAGTGCTGTTGTTTCAATAATATACTAATTATTAATATTTATTGTTATATTTATTATCCATTTCCTAGAAATTATTTTTGTTAATAACATAAGGAAGGTTGGGTCGAAGTATTAGAAGTATTGATGATTTCATTTTGATCTTCTAATTGAGTCTCTTTTAAGGCTTGTATTTCTATTTTTTGTTTTATTTTGTTTTGGAGATCATTAATATTTATAGGTCTTGACTGGTTTTTTTTTTTTTTTCTATTAAGAATGTCTTTAAGATTATAAGAAGTATTGGGCTTAGTGGTAATATTCATAGAAGAGTGAAGTCTATCTAAATATTCTTTTTTGACTTCGTGGTCGGTTATTTTATCGCCGGTCTTTGAGAAGGAATTTTTCTTCTTTTGTTAACACATTTATTTCATGAATGTTTTTTTTTTTTTCGGAGAGGCGTCTTCATAATCGAATCTGAAGAGGATTCTATTTCGTTAATTTGAAGACCATTTTCTTCAAGAAGTTCATTAGAAGAAATGTCACTATTTTCTATAAGGATGTTGTTTAACTGGTATGATGTATTGTCATCTAAAGAAAGTTCATTCAATTTTTTTATTAATCCTACAAGTATTTTGAAATATGACCTTTTCTATCACAAGAGTAACATGAATGTTTTTAAATTTTTTCTTATCTATGTGAGGTCTATTTTGGTTATTTTGGTGTCTATGTTTATTCCTATGAGGTTGAGATTTGTTACGATGTTTCTTTGTTTTTTTTTTAGAATGACAAGTTCATTTACATTTTGGTTTTGTTTTTTTAATTATAAGAGGGGTCGTATTGAGCACAAAAATCTCCTAAACTTCTATTGGTAAGAGATTGTTCTTCCTTGAGTTGTTTTTGTAATTTGATTGTATTACACATTTGTGTTTCTTGCCTATAAATGTAAGAGACTATTTCTCCATAAGAAAGTAGATCATAAGGAATTTGGCCACTTTATTTTTCTATAATTTTATCTCTGACTTGGTCACCTATAATTTGGGGTAAACTAACTAAGAATTTTTCTTTCCAAAAGGGTTGATTGTAGTCGGGTTTAACAAGAACCCTTTGAAGGAAAAGTTCTTTGTATTCTCTAAATCTCCCTAAGGATTTGCATCACATATTGGAAATGAGGTCTTGGTTTCTATCCCTAATACGTGAAGAATCTCCTATAAAGTGTTGTGAAATGGAATAAATAAGAGTATTCACTGCATCTTGGATGAGATGTCCTTGATCATCATCCATGCGTTTGCCAAAGTCATCTATTTTATAAGCAGTTAAAATTTGTGTTTTTTGTTCATCGGTCAAGTAGTTATCTCATCAACCTTTTAGGGGGTGCATGATAAAAATTATTTCTGTTCCAGAAATGATTTTTCTGTTCCAAACCAATTTCTGGAACAGAAACTTGTTTGATAACGTTATTGAAATTTTCTATTTATGGAATAGGTTTTTATTCCAGAAATAGAAATGGAGGAGAAATCAGAAGTAGAAATTTTCTACTTCTGATTTCTCCCCCTAACCCTAATTTCACTCGGTTCTCCCTCGTACGTCTCTGCCTCCTCCTCCTCCTCCGCCTCTGCTCATCTCCTCGAGACATCGTCTCCTCCGCCTCTCCTCCGCCTCTGCTCATCTCCTCGAGACATCATCTCCTCCGCCTCTCCTCCACCTCTCCTCATCTCCTCATCTCCTCATCTCCTCAAGACATCGTCTTCTCCATTGGACGCTCGGATCGTCTCCTCCACTGGACGCTCTTTGCCTCTCCTCTTGCTCATCCACATCTGCTCGCGAATCCACCCCCTCACCGCGACCCACTGTCTCCGCTTGTTGTCCGAGCACCCCTCGGCAACAGATCTCGCGCCTGCACCCCCACCGCTTGTTCCCTTGCGACGCCAGAAGCCCTTTGCAACAGATCCGAGCACCGACGCCCCAACCTGCTCCTACTCTGCTCTGTCTCACCAAAAGCCACCATCGCCCCGCGAGCTCAGCAACGCCGCTCGCGAATCCACCCCTTCGCCTCATCCAGAAGCCCTCTGCAGCAGACACCGGAGCCGCTCGAGTTCGTCTGACGAGGCCCACGATTGTGAAGTGCGAGCTCAGCAACGCCGCTTGCGAATCCGCCCCTTCGCCTCATCCAGAAGCCCTCTGCAGCAGACACCGGAGCCGCTCGAGTTCGTTCGACGAGGCCCACAACCGTGAAGTGCACAAAGAAGCAGAACTACCCTTCTCCTCCCTTCTCTGGTTCGTGCCGATTCCTCTTCTTTTTCTCTCTCTGTTGAGTGCTCTGCTGCATTGCGCTTTGGTCGCGTCGAGTTTGAGGCGAGAGCGATGGGCCGAGACGCCGGATTCGGTGCCGCGATTCTGGATGATTGGGATTGTTATCGGGAGATTTTAGGTGAAGGAGTGCTTCGTTGCTCCTTTTGGAAGCTTTCAAGCTCATGTGCTGCGAATCGCGCGCGTGCGGTTCCTTCATTCTCTCACTAGCCTTTTGGTTCAAGATCGTCCACCGCGTCGCCTCCACTTTCGTCGATAGCTCGTGGAGTCTGCGCTCGTGTTTCGTGGTGTTTTGCTGCTTCGGAAGCTGAACCGAATAAACCTAAAACTTCGTGAATGATGAAGAGATAACTTTAGTGTCGCTCCGTGTTATTTGGTCTCGTGCAGCGAATACTGATGCTCACAAAACTGTGGGAATGTGATTGCGTCGGCGTTGTTGTTTTGTTAAAATGAATGAAAATTTTGTGCTTAGTTGATCTCTGCAATGGTGCTAACGAATGGAAAGTGTGTCTAAAGAATTCTTAATCACGTTAATTTGATTATCTAATGGAAATTGGGAAAAAGATATTAGCTCATTTTAGCCGGTAACCTTGTAGACCATGTATATTGTTCAGTTTTGTACGCACTGATAACGTTTGCTAAAAACTTATAGGAGAAGGAAGCCCTGGCAAATGTAAATTTTTGCGATCTCTTAAGCCACATCTGGAATATGGGGATTTGGCTTGATGCTAGGAAGTGAATAGTTTATTCTTATTGTTAATAATATAATTGCTACTGCTATTATTCTCATTATTTTCATCATTGCTATTCTTTGTATTAAACTAAAGCTGGATAGAGTCTTTAGTGATCTAGCTTTTAAGAGGACTGAAAGAGATTATTTAGGATTCATATAGTTTGGTTTTTCTAGCTGTATAAGTGATTTTCCTTCAATTTAAAGGAAGCTTTCGATCGAAACTGAAGATGGGGATTTTGAGATCTGTATTATTAATTGTTTTCATTGGCTGAATGCTGTTTGTAAACCAGTTACCTACGTAGTCCAATACTGGGATGATTATATTTGTACTTGGCCTGAAGTTACAAATGTGGATTGGCAATCAAATTTTATTGGAGCCTGTGTTATCTACTTCCCTCCATCTAATTGATGCTATAACCTGCTTTTGTTAGTCCACCACAGTTTGCTGCTTGGGTCCGATCTGATTGTATAAGCTTTCTTTTTGCCATAAGTTTTCTTTGTTGTAATATTTAATTCACATCAAATTGTGACTGGTCTATGGGTATAATTCTAACCATCATATAAATGTCATTGCAGTAGACACTTGAGCCGCTCGAGTTCGTCCGGCGAGGCCTAGGACCGCGAAGTGCGCAAAGAAGCAAAACTACCCGTCTCCTCCCTTCTCTGGTTCGTGCTGATTCCTCTTCTTTTTGCATGGGTTCGTGTGCTTTTTTGCATATGAATCTTAGGATTGAAACTGGGTTTGTTGCATGTGGATATGAATAAGAGATTGGAGTTGGTTTTGCTGCTCGTGGGTATGAATAAGAGATGGGTAGATTCGCCTGTCTTTGAATTTTCTGTCAAATGCTGTCTCTATTTGACTGCTAGTTATTATGAACAAATAGAAGGGGCATTGATTGGTGGGAATGGTTTTTTTTTGCTTGTAATATATGGTTGCTTCTAAAATTTTATATGAGGATTATTCTCTTTTTGCTTGATGTGATATCGACATCAAAGTCTACGCGCTTGAACTGGTATACCAATTGATATGGCTCATTTGATGCTCAAGTAGTTAAGGTCAAATGGCTTCCCACAAAGAGGTTTGTATGGCAAAGTGGACCGAGCCTTTGACCAATGAGCTTGTAAGCTTGTTGGTAACAGAGGTAACAAAGGGAAATCGCACCACTTCTACCTTCAACAAAACATGATGGAATAACATACATGCCGAATTCAATAGCCGGATGGGACTCAACTTTAGTATAATTCAGTTGAAGAATAAGGTCAACAAACTGAAGAAACAGTATAGTAGTTTCAAGAAACTTTGTCACAATCTGGATTTGGATGTGATAATATAAACAATAAGGTTGCTGTGGATGATCAAAGTGTGTGGGAGTCTCACATCAAGGTATCAATTTACCAATGTCATTTTGTTCATATTGTATTGCAAGCTTTGATTATATTGCTGACATATGCCATTATTGTATAAATTACAAAATAATAGCGAATGGGCTAAATTCAGAAATGATGGGTTTCCTCAGTATCCTGATTTACGTATCGTGTTTGGTGATACATATGCTACTGGGAACTATGCATCAGGAAATGCAGAAGAAGTGGTAGGATATGTTGAAGAAGTGGTAGTGTCCTCTGAGAGAGATGACAATGGTGGTGACAATGGTGATGGTGGTAGTGGTTATGCAGTAGGTGATCCAGAGGAATTTGATGAACATCGTTTTGATGAGGCGGCATTCATACCTGATATGACTACTACCTCAAATCTTAAGAAACACAAGCATGATAGGACTCCAAATTCTAAGAGGAGGAGGAAGAGTACCAGATATGATGTTAGTGACACCTACAAAGCCATTCAAGAAATGATTAAAATCAGGACGGCTCAATCAACAAGTGGCTCTATGATCTCAGATGCCTCATCAACTGTAGACCCCTACTCCACAGCAGCCGTGGTTGCCGTCTTAAATAGTATGCCTGATTTAGAGCAGAATATTTACAACAAAGCTTTGAACCAATCATGTCTTCATGCCAGTTGGAGAGAGGCTTTTATCACAATGCTACCTGAAAGGAGACGTGGATTTCTTGAATCTCTTTAAACAGATGTTGAGTAGTATGCTATGGATTTATATATTTTGTTTAATTTCACTCTATGATTTATATATTTGAGATACTTTGGTCTTTTTATGATGCAATTATGAAAACTTTGTGGCTATTGTTGATCATTATTAGATTCCTTACTTATATATTGTGTTTATCTTTTTTTTTTTTTTTTTTTTTTGCATGTGAAGGCATAAGTAATATGGAGGGGGATGAAAGTAGCATGTGTAGTGATCAAGTAGCAATAGGTGAATCGGTTGAACCAATCTTTGATGATTTTGATATCGATATTATGATAGCATGGTTGAGCATGGTTGCGGTGGATATGTCTTTGCATTCGAGAGAACCTATTAGGGATAGCATATTGTCAGGACCCGAATGGATCATGGAGGTTCTTCAAGGACATTCAGATAGAATATATGAATCTTTTAGAATGGAGAGACACGTTCTCAATCTTTGTGATTTGATGAAGGCAAGAGGTTGGCTGAAAGATAGTCGATATATAAAGGTAGATGAACAAATTGGGATATTCTTATTTATGATTTGTTACAAGAACTCGAATAGAACTTTATGCGAGAGATTCCAACGTTCGGGACAAACTATTAGCAAATACTTCACTATAGTGTTGCAAGCAATTCTCAAACTTGCAAAAGAGATTATCATACCGCCTTCCTTTGATGTGGTCTCAAATGAGATTCTTATGGATCCCAACCATAAACTTTATTTCAAGGTAAGATTTTCATACATTCATTTACAATATCGGTTTCATTTTGTTGCTAATCTTATATAACACTAGTCTTTGATAAAACGATAGGATTGTGTGGGCGCTATTAATGGTACTCATGTTCATGCTTCTATATGTTTATCGAAGCAAATTCCATTTAGAGGCAGAAAAGGAGGTACCACTCAAAATGTGATGTGTGTATGTTCGTTTGATATGAAATTTACTTTTGTGTATGCTGGTTGGGAAGGATCTGCCAACGATTGCCGGGTGTTATCAGCAGCACTCGAGACTCCTCGCTTGGAATTTCCTCGACCTCCACTAGGTATTTTTACTTGATCTAGAATTATCAATTTTCTTTAAGATTGTATTGTATTTACAAATCACTACTAATATATGAATATTTTGTTATAGGCAAATACTATGTTGTAGATTCTGGTTATGCATTAATGTCGGGATTCTTAACTCCTTTTAGACGCGAATGGTATCATCTAAATGAGTATAAGGGTAGAGCAAGACGATCAAGAATAGCAAGAGAGTTATTCAACTATAGGCATTCTTCACTAAGGAATGTCATTGAGAAATCATTTGGGGCATTAAAGAATCGCTTCTTTATTTTGAAACACATGCCTGCATTTGCAATTCGAAAGCAAGCACATGTTATAATTGCATGTTGTGCTATCCATAACTACATCCTTGATCAAGACAGGAGGGATAGAAACTTTTCCTTATATGGAGATCTAGAGTACTCATGTGAACCTGTACAAGATGAGGTTGTAGGTGATACATCGACCGAGGAGGAAATTGAGATGAATATGCTTAGAAAGAATATTGCCAATAAGATGGCAATGGATCATAATATACCGGAGATTCCATGAAATCGTGTTTTTAATTTTTGTAATGTATTTTTATTATTTTGTATTTGGGGATTTACAATCTTTGCTTTTGTATTGTTATAATGTATTTGATGATTCCTATCTCAATTCTTGTAATGTGATGTTCTACTTGAAGATTTCCCTTATTTGTAATGGTCCTTGTTACACTTCGTAAAATTCGCCAATTTTGTAAAATTTGCCGCAAATTACCCAATACACTTCTTAGTGTTTCTTTCTAAAACGATTGCTCGATATCGTAAACTGTGGCGGCGATCAACGTGACACACTAGCATGAAGGGGATTAGAATATGGTTGCCCGCCTTCATTCTACTAGAATTTTGGGAACCTTCTATCATGCTCAAGAGTAATGCATATTGATCTCTTTTTTCTATTGTATGGAGACTATTGATAAGTATCTTGTTTGACCGTAATTACCTATCTACGTGGATGCTAAAGAATTTTGTGTGAAAATTTAGAAAATTTGATATAACATCTCTTACTTTGTTTTTTTTTTTTTTTTTCAAAAATGGGAGACTTTACTTTTAAAAAAAAAAATCATAATTTGTATTTGGGTCAATGATGTCATAAGCATATGAAATTTGTAAGAATGTACATCTCATTTGCTCCCAAAAAAGAAAATTTTGTTTTAAGAAATAGAACTTTTATTCAGTTATCAAACGAATTTTTATTTCTGAAATAGAAATTTTGTATCGTTATCAAACAGATTTTTTTTCTCAGAAACTCGTCCAGAAATAAAAATAGAAAAATTCATTTATGTTCCAGAAACTATTTCTGGAACAGAAATGTTGTCATGCGCCCCCTTAGTTATCCAGTAAATCTGGCTACTAAAAGATTAGCAACAGCATGGTCAGAAACATCTTGCTATGTTTTGTAGGCATTAGCAAGCATCACCATGTTGTTTAGTATGTTCATAATATTAGCTTCAGCTACACCATCAACAATCCATTCATAAATAGCATCGGGAGAGTATTTATTATGTATTTTTTTGTGATGATTCTTCTTGGACAATGTCTGGTGGGGGTGGCTCTACTATAATAAAGTTTTTGAGATTGTCTCCAATTGAGTCTATTTACTTTAGCGAATGATTCATTATCAGAGTCACCAGAGGGTTTAGTCAAGGTACTAATAGTAGGTCGGTTTGGAGTATTGTTGATAATAAATCCTTGAAATTTAGGGGTGTCTAATATAGGTGTAGGTTCTAGCTTTGTTTTTCCTAATTTTTTTTTTTTTTTTGTTCTATAACTTTTGCAAACTCAGGACTAAGATTTTCAGGAAATTCAAAAGCCTTAAAAATGGGTTTTTTGAGTGTGTTGACTTGTGATAAGTTGGGTAGGATTTTGGATGGTGGATTTTATCCTATTCAATTGTTTTTCTACGGTTACCAAATGTTAATTTGTATAATTATTTTGTTCAATAACTTTGTGAGTGTAAAAAGAGTCTCCTTTGTTTGGAAGCCTAAAAGGAATAGCTGTTACCTCGCTATCTCCATGTTGTATTCTTATTCTCCTAAGAGGTGGATGATTGGATTCTATGGTTTCACCATTATCAAGTTTCAACTTATAATGATGATCTAACACAACTATTTCTTTTGGTTCGAGGAATTGTTCTTCTAACCGATCAAAGAAAAATATATGAACTTCATATTCATATATGTAGTCGTAATATTTTTGCTTAATGTCTTTTGCTTTATCAGTAAAAGTTTTGAAGAACCATTTTCTGTGTGGCATCCCAAAATTCAAGGCAAACTCTAGATGAATTAAAGCCCATGATTAGGTAATGAAATTACCTATGGTTTATGCTTTAGCCATTGGTTTTCTCTTAATACCAAGTGTTATATCTTTATGTTCATGAATTATTAAAAATTAGTATTATAGGATAAATAAATGAGAAGAATTTATTCTTGGCTATGCACCTCATAGATTTAATTCCTATGGATTAATTGTTACAAGATTTTGGCCAAGATTTTGGCCATGTGAAATTTAAAACTTGAAATCTATAAAAGAAAGAATTAAAGATGAATTAGTAAAAGTAAAATTTGGGGTTTAATTAGGCTTGGGCCTTAGGCCCAAGAGTATGGACTTTGGTGGGCCAAATGGCCGGCCCATTGAAGCCCAAGGAGGAGCTGTCGTCGGCCACAAGGGGGAGAGGCCGGCCCACTTCTTCCCAAGCCCATCTTGCATGTCTTGCCGAATGGCAAAAAGAAGACTCCATGCATTGGCTATTGCCGGTGGCTTCTCATGATTGCTAATGATGGGATTTAGGGGAAATAAGAGGGAGAGAGTGGCTGGTTGAAGGGGGGCTGTTGTCCAAGTGAGAGAGAGAGAGAGAGAGAGAGAGAGAGAGAGAGAGAGGGTCGCTGAGAGAGAGAGAGAGGAACCGAGAGAGGAAGAAGGAGCCGCTCGCCGTTCGTCCACCCGTCGCCGTTCGATCGCCCGCCCGTGTGCTGTCGTTCGCTTGATCTTAGAGGCAACTTAGGATCCATTTTCTACTCTTGCATGTGTGTTTTGCATGTGTGTTTGGAATGGTGTTGAATCTTGGGTGTTTAGGAGTGAGAAACCGAAGCTAGTGTGCTTTGTTCTTGAAATAGCTTGCTGTTTTCGTGTATACCGCCTGACCCAGAAATTTGTAGAGGCTTGCATGCGTGTTTCGAGTTGGATTTTGACTTCGACTCCTTCATAAAAGTTTTAGACAACATCTCAAAGTACAACATACTAAAATTTGAGACAAAAGTACTGAGTTTTAAGGGGGGAAACCCTTCTCCTACGAGGACACTAGATCTGGAACTGCTTGGTTGACCTCTTAGTGGTTTTGTGGGTTGCATGTTACTTTTTACCGAGAATATCCCTTCTACTTCTTCATTAAAGTTTTAGAGAACATCCTACAGACTAACATACTCAAATTTGAGGTAAAATGAGCAAGTGTAGCCTAGTGAAACGATTTTCTTTTGAAGATGGTAAATCTGGAAATACGGTACTGGACACCCGAGACTTATTAGACCTATATGGTGACTATTCTTTGATAATCTCACTTAGATCTCTTAATAAAAGTTGTAGGGGACCTCTTGAGGCAAAACATATCAAAATTGCATAGGAAACGAAGAAAGATAAGTAGGAAAAACCTCGATATTTCGGAGATAACCACACTGGACTGTTCGGCACTAGGAACAGTAACTTCGAACGTATATAGAAAATTATGTAGAACGAATCTGGCCTAGATGTCTGCATGAAAAATCTACCTTAAGGTCTTTACTACAACCTGGTAAAATTTCATAAACTTTTGAAGGTCATTAGGGTATTTTAATCGAAATATTTCAAGAACTGCGCAATCTGATTTTATCCGAATTTACATGCTGAAATTGTGTGAACTATATCTTTTTGTGCGAAACTCTTTTGAGCATATGTCCTGCATGAAATTGCTATCTTTTTGTCTTGTCTATCACATGTCCTGATTTCATGATTTTTGAAAATTATATGGATATTTAATTTAAATGTTTTCTAAATTTGACCAAGCTGGAATTTAGTAAATTTCAAAAAGGGTATGATATATGGACTATTCTAAGTTGTATGGACCCCATGGATTGTATTGTCATTTGTGGTTGTATCTTGCTGCATGTATGATGATGATTGGAAATGCATATAAGAATTAAAATGATGAAAATAGTCTTGTTTGCCATCACATTATATGCCATGTTAAAATTGAGTTATAATTGAAAATGTGAACTAAGATAAGTGAGAAGGCCGTTGGAGGTGTGAGCCAATGATGCCCCAGGAGTGTCGAGATGCCTGGCTAGAAGGGTAAAGGCCGGTTGCCCGGTGGCCTTAAATGGCTGAATGCCGGAGGGTCCTCAGGAGTTTCGAGATGCCCGGACCGTGGGGGAGCCGGAAGCCTGGCAAGTATTGTGCAGGGGGATGCCTCGCAATGCCAGTTGGGGTGCGAGATGCCTGGCAGGTATTGTGCCGGATGCTCGGTAGGTATTGTGTCAGAGGGTTCTCGCGATGCCAAGATTGGGTGCGAGTGATAAATGTGGGATGCAAACATTGGTCCCGGGAAAGAGAAATGTGACATGATGATAATGGCATATATGATATGATGATGATGAGTGCATGGATGCATGATGATGGTAAGTGCATGGATGTGTGTGCACCTGTGATGATAATGGTACACGTGATATGATGATGATGAATGCATGTGACATGATGATGATGAGTGCATGGATGCATGATGATGGTGAGTGCATGGATGTATGTGCACCTATGGCATAATGGTACATGTGATATGATGATGATGAGTGCATGGATGCATGATGATGGTGAGTGCATGGATGTATGTGCACCTATGGCATGATGATACATGTGACATGATGATGGTAAGTGTACGACATGATGGTGATGATTATATGATGATGTATGTACATGCAGTATGATGACATGTGCATGATATTAAGGTAAATTGTGCATGGATGCTTGAATGACATGTGTTTTGCTATGGTTGTGATGATTGTATGGTATGATACATTGAGTGGTTTATTGGTTATTTACCTGTTAAGTGGTTGTACTCACCCCTTCGGGGATCAACATTTCAGATTAGAGAGATGCCGCTCTCTGATGTCACACGGGGCATCTTTTATGGCCTTCCTTCGGATGTGGAGGTCGAGTGTGTGGAGATTGATTGTCCCACCATCCTTGGTCTTACGTTTATTCGGGTTTGTGCGATAGTGATGTATGATGTGGGCCTGGCTGAGGGCCTTGTGATTCAGGAGTTCATATCTGTTCATGTTCGTCGAAATGGAGTAATGTGTGGGATGCTGCCGCTGCCACCACCTGACGCACCGGGATGGGTGTGACGGCCTGTTTGTGAAGAGTAGGAGCTGCAACTTTTTGGGAAATAGCCGACACTAGTTGATGGGGGATCTTGCATGATAGACATAGTGGGTCGAGTGTCTCTTTTTGGGGTTATGGCCGAGTGGTGCTACAAGTCTTGGCCTTTCTTTTGATGTATTGACCCAAGGAAATCCATCATGAAATATGTAAATAAAAGTGTCTAGGCTTTATCTTTTCTTAATATGTTAGTGGTGTGCCATTGTATCATGGTTGTTGAAGAGGGAATTAGTAAGACTCGATTATGCTTCCGCAAATAAGATGCGTTGGGACCGTTTAAAAAAAAAATGCCTGGGAACTAGGGTTCTTCTTTGGTAAGATGTGGTGACCTTGGGCGCTTCGGGGTGCCACACTATGATTTGTTTGTTGTTTTCAAAATTAAATTCTTTATTAAGGAATGCCTTGTTTGATTCAAAATATTTTTCTAAAACATTAAGCTCAGCATCTATCATTTGTGAATAAGTAGGAGAATGATGAGGAGAATCTATGTTTTCTAGAACTAGTTCAAGCCGGTTCTGTTGGTAAACTGGCCTAGAAATCCCTAATCTATTATCTAAACCACTAATTTTTGGTTCAGATGGTGTCTCATGATTATTTCTATTGGTGGTAGGAGCTAAAGGTGTAATATCTATTTTGGAATTAACTCTATACATACTTGGAGGAATGGTGATTATAGGTGGGAGATTGGGATTTAAATCTACTGATCTTGAATAGGATGAATGAAATGAAGGACTAGATCTTGAATCAAAAGATCTTTTGGGAAACCTAATTGTGACCCTTCATTCTGGATGTTGAATAACATTGGTCGGACTAGTATTTTGAACAATTTGTTGAGGAATTTGGTTTTCTAATTTCCATTGTTCAGGTAGAGTGACTTGATTCCAGTTAATAGACCTTGGAATTGTTGTATTTGCTCTAGAAATGTCAATTTGGAGGAGAAGTGTTTCTCCCAGTGGACTATATTTGAAAGCATTTTCTCCAAAGGTGGAGGCCATGGCTTTGTAATGGATCCTATAGACAAGAGCTAAAGGAATGGATCCATATGCTACTTTGTAATTATGGGTTTTTATTTGGAGTGTGAGGGCTCTAAGAATGTTCTTATCCTTGAGGGATACTGAGAAATTGGGGTAACAATCAAAATGTATAGGTCATTTGCAGAGACTTGTCTCCACGGTATCGAGAATAGATTCATCATAGTTCAAGAGACGTGAATCTCGTAAAACTAAGAGAATTGGTGTATTAAGACCTTCTTTTGTAAGAGGTTTAATTTCTACTTGAACTAATCCTATATGAATATAATTGTATTTTTGTTTATGTTTCTTAATAGACTCTTAATTCAAAAGATGTATTTTTTTCCGTAAGAATTAGAAATAGGAATATCTCTTTCTTCAGTGGCAATGACATAGTCGGATTTTTTGAAAAATTTCAATTTTGATTGTTTGTATATTTCCTCAAGTTGTATTTTAGGAATTTCCAATTCTCTATAGATTTGTTGAAATTTTCTATCCTTACTTTTTCTGTATGTATAGGACTTGGATTTGAGTCCATTTGTGATAGAGAACTAGAGGAAGATGTAGATCTTCTAAGTAAGCTCATAGTTGAGATCGGAACTATTCATTCTTCAAAACCATTATAGAGCTAAATCAACGGTCTAACAGCCATTCAGGGACTTACGGCCTGGACCACTCTGTAGAAACAAGAAAGGTGCCAACAAATGGCTCTTAATCTCTTAGTATGATCTTAAAAAGACTATCTATACCTTCCGGTTGGCTCTGATACCAATAGTACTACGATCCTAACTCCTTTGGAGAAAAAAGGGGATAAGTACACTAATGGTGCTATAAGTTGTGTTCAGCGCTCACTTTGGTGCTAAAAGTTTCCGTTGGATCACTTAAGTGCCAACAAATTTGAAAAACGCTCACTTTGGTGCTAACGTTGATCTAATCGGCCGGAAATCCGACGTGGCCTTTTTTTATAATTAATTTCTTATACTGATGTGGCTCGCTGGAGTTTCCTTGGATCACTTAGGCCTTCAAATGACGTCATTTTAGCGTCCTAACACATTAAAAAAAAAAAAAACCGTTTGGTGTCTCCCTCAATTCAAATCCTAAATCTTGACGGCCCCCACACTTGGCGGCCATGGCTCTGACCCCAACCCTGACCTCGACGATGGCCACTCGGTGGCCGTAGCCTCGACCTCGACCCCAACTCCAACCCCAACCCCGATGACGGCCACTCGGCGGCCAAGTCGAAGGCCGTGATCTAGCCAGTGCTCGGGGAGGCTGCTGACGAGTGCGCCGCCATTGATGTCTCCCTCTCCATCTCCGATCTCCCCGATGAGTGCCTAGCCTGCGTCTTCCAATACCTAGGCTTCGGCGACTAGGGCTGGTGCTCCCTCGTGTGCCGTCGAGGGCGTCCGAACAGCGCCGAGCAATAGCGGCTAAGCGAGCGACGGTGGAGGCCGAGCAATGATGGCTGAGCGAGCTAGGTTGGAAGAATCTCCAAATGAGTTAAACAACATCGTTTTGTGAGGCCATCCATGTAGGATGGCAAAACGACGTCGTTTTCCTAAGGAGGACCGAAAACGACGTCATTTGAAGGCCTTGTCGATTTAAAAAAAAAAAAAAAGTCACGTAATCATTTTGGTTGCAATTTTTCGCTAGTGGTCAGAATCTTTCGCCAGTGGCACCAAAGTGATCGTTTTTCCTTCGATTTGACACTTAAGTAATCCAACGGAAACTTTTGACACCAATGTGAGCGTCGTAGACAATTTATGGCACCATTAATGTACTTATCCCGAGAAAAAAGAGTGTGCTCGAACAGGGAAAATGGTGAGTAGAGTGGATTCAAATAAAGAAGGGCAAGCGTTATCGGTCGAGAGGAACCGCTATTTGTATGTGCACTTGTTCCCTGAGCTGTCGAGGATTTCTAAAGAATAGCCGCCCCTCACACAATTCGTCGTGCGCGTCTTGGTTGCTGCTACCGGCCGCAAGTTGTTCAGTTTTCATGGTGAAGTCTTTTCCTTCAATCTGACAATTCTATTGTTTTGGGTCTCTATGGAAGATTCCTGAATGCTCGATGATCTACTCTTTTTGTTGTTTTGCTTCCGGCTTGCTTCTGGGTAGTGTATTAGGTGTCAAGATTTCTTGGACCTATTAATATATTGTGTACATCAGCGAAGCGAAATTTGATTAATTTAAAGGGAACAAGAAAAAGGGTTGACATTTTTATGACTTTTCGAAGCAATGAAGTCACACAACGCTTGTCAAAGCTTCGTTGGAGAGAGAAAAAGAGGAAGGCAGGACATCAGCCATTTTGGGGTTGGCTAGGGGCTGAAGATGAAAGCAGAGGGCTTCGGCCATGAGTGAAAAAAATCGTAGAGAGAGAGAGAGAGAGAGAGAGGGGTTTGGGCATTGGTTCTTCCTCGATGGAAGAAAAAAATATAGAGCAGAGATTGAGGGAGCTTCGACTAGCGGAGCTAGAGCAAAGGAAAAAAAATAGAAAAAAGAGTGATAGTGAGCTTGGCTAGAGAAAAAAATGAGTCAAGAGAGGAGAGAGGGACGTTGGTTGAGGGAATTTTGGCCATGGAAGAGTTGGGGCTAAAGAGAGGTTCGCGAAAGAAAATGGAGAGAAAGATTCCTTGGCTGGTTCTGGCAGAAAAAGGAGAGGAGAGGGAAGAGAGATTAAAAAAGGAAAACCAAAGAGAAAACCACAAGAAATTAAAGACAGAAGATCACATGCTAACATTGTTGCAGCGGCGCAAAGGCTATACATTGTAGTAAGATAGACATACACCGTTCACTATTCACTATTCACACAATACTATTCATTCAGTACTATTCACTTTACACTGTTCAGCACTGTAGCATCTCATATAAATACACTCTCAACACAGAAGAAGAGAACTCGAATTTTTTTTTTTTCAGATTTCATTTCTCTCTTCTTCCTCCTCACCCTTTTATAAACACTCATCATTTTAAGCTTCAAGCTTTCTTACCTTGTACCCCTGGTTACAAAATAAGTTTGTTTTCAAATACATTTAGCATAGTTTATATAGGGTTACCAACTTACATGACAGTTAGTTAACCATTTATTATAATATAAACATCAATACTTCCTAGAGTGCGGATTACCGCCCTAGCGGATGACTTGATACTTTAGTTTATGTACTTTTTAATACATGTAATTTTCATTTCATATAATACAAGTTCATACTACCTTTATGGTTGGTTTTTGTTTATGCATACTCTTACTTTATATTTTACATATTACTTTTGCTCTTTACATCATCATCATCATCATCATCATCATCATCTTTACTTTTGCTCTTTTAATAATAATAATAATAATAATAATAATAATAATAATAATATTATTATTATTATTATTATTATTATTATTATTATTATTATTATTATTATTTTTGGTTACCTAGAGAACCCGCATGCCAGCCGGCCGATGGGTAAATCCTGGATGACAAGTAGAGTCACCACCACCCTTGCCTGCTGAGTAAGTCGTGGGTTCCTTTCCTTCAAAGCAGATGATGCCATGGATCGAACACTGGACCTTTCGTGAGAGGAACCAGCGCCCAACCACCTACGCCGCCACCACGGGTGGTCTCTTTACATTATTTTAATTCTCAAGATTTCATTTAGTTTTTATACTGTTCGTATATTTCTCTTATAGATCTGTTAGTCTCTTATACTGTCTTTTTCTTTCAAATAGTATATATATAAAGAAAACCTTAAAATAAACGGCGTCAATAATATTAAACAGCTCTTTAGTAAGGAATTCAAATAATTTTACATTGTTATCTAATAATATAGGTTTTTAATATATTTTACGGTGTTAATAGTCATAATTTACGAAGGAGGAAAATATTTTTGTGAGGAGTCCTCACGGTGTCCAAAAAGGCACCTTATGGAATCTTCATCTAATATTCGTTCTTTTACGTTTTATTTGTCTTCTTAGTCTTCAATTTTTCAAAATCGAAAGAAACAATTTCTTCGCTCGCCACTCGACACTCACCTCGCTCACTTTGGGTCATTTGTACTGCTCGCCGCTTGATGTTCACTTAGCTTATTGCTCCCCACTCAACATTTGATGCTCATTCTATTCGATGCTCACCTCACTTGACTCTCATCGCTTGCCTTTCTTAACTGACCTCGTTCATCATCGAACCCACTGGGTCGGTACGATCCCTAGTTGCTCTTTCAAGGGGTACAAAAAATGAAATAAAAAAAATTATTGACTGGTTCTAGGTTGACCTTGAAACCAAACCAAACACATTGGGTCAGTCCGGTCCTCAATTACTTTTTAAAGAAGTATAAAAAATAAAATAAAAAATTATCGGTTGGTCCCGGTTGACCCGGGGACTGGACCGAACCCATTGGGTCGGTCCCTGTCCTTTCTTCTTGAACAAACCTCTCTCTATTTTTTTCTTTTTATTTTTATTTTTGTGGTTTTCTCTTTGGTTTTCCTTTTTTAATCTCTCTTCCCTCTCCTCTCTTTTTTCCGCCAAAACCAGCCAAGGAATCTTTCTCTTTCTTTTCTTTCGCGAACCTCTCTTTAGCCCCAACTCTTCCATGGCCGAAATTCCCTCAGCCAATGTCCCTCTCTCCCCTCTTGACTCGTTTTTTTCTCTAGCCAAGCTCACTGTCACTCTTTTTTCTGTTTTTTTTTTTTCCTTTGCTCTAGCTCCTCTAGCCGAAGCTCCCTAAATCTCTACTCTGTATTTTTTCTTCCGTCGAGCAAGAACCAATGCCCAAACCCCTCTCTCTCTCTAAGATTTTTTTCACTCATGGCCGAAGCCCTCTGCTCTCATCTTCAGCCCCCAACCAACCCCAAAATGGCCGATGTCCTGCCTTCCTCTTTTTCTCTCTCCAACGAAGCTCTGACAAGCATGGTGTGACTTCATTCCTTCAAAAAGTCATAAAAATGTCAACCATTTTTTCTTGTTCCCTTTAAATTAACTAGATTTTGCTTCGTTGATGTACATACTATATTAACAGGTCCAAGAAATCTTGACACCCAATACATTACCCAGAAGAAAGCCGGAAGCAAAACAACAAAAAGAGTAGATCATCGAGCATTCAGGAATCTTCCCTAGAGACCCAGAACAATAGAATCATCAGATTGAAGGAAAAGACTTCACTATGAGAACTGAACAGCTTGCGATCGGTACCAGCGACTGAGACGCGCATGACGAATTTCGTGAGGGGAAATTGTTCTTTAGAAATCCTCGATAGCTCGGGGAACAAGCACACGTATAGATAGCAATTCCTCTCGACCGATAACGCTTCCACCTCTTTACTCAAATCCACGCTGCTCCACCATTTTCCCTGGTTGATCCTAACTTTTAAATGGACATAAAAATGATAGAATATTTAAATATTAAATCAAACAAATTGTTTTGAAGGCTAAAATTATTAAGTAAATGTGTGATTTATTATTTAAATATTTTAACATGATTTAATATTTACGTACTCTATCATGAACACAATGGCATGACTAAAAACAACCTAATCTAGCATTAATTGAAAGCTTGAAATATATAAATTGTTCAACAAATAGACGATGGTGGATCAAACGTAGATACTCAAAAAAAATTATTTTACAATTTTGGGGAGTTCGTCAATAATAACATCAAGATCTCTAGTTAGGCAATCAAAGAAGACACTCAAACGGGTTGCAATAGATCAAACGAAGGCAAATAAACACAACCCACCAGGCTCAAGAGCTCAACCCGCTCGAACGACCGCTCAAAAGCTTTTCCATCACGTCTCTCTTCCGCCACCCATGTCCTCTACCAAAACCGCCCCCTCCCCCTCTCTCTCTATTCCGCCACCCACGTCAACAGAGAGAGAGAGAGAAGGGGAGGGGGCGATTTTGGCAGAAGATGTGGGTGGCGGAAGAGAGATGTGGCAGAAAAGCTTGTGAGCCTTCGTTCAAGCGGGAAGAGCTCTCGAGCCTGGTGGGTTGTGTTTATTTGCCTTCGCTCGATGGATTGCAACTCGTTTGAGTGTCTTCTTTGATTGCCTAACTAGAGATCTTGACGTTATTATTGACAAACTCCCCAAAATTGCAAATATTTTTTTTTTTGAGTACCTACGTCTGATCCACCATCGTCTATTTGTTGAACAATTTATATATTTCAAGCTTTCAATTAATGCTAGGTTAGGTTGTTTTTAGTCATGCCATTGTGTTCATGATAGAGTACGTAAATATTAAATCATATTTAAATATTTAAATAATAAATCACACATTTACTTAATAATTTTAGCTTTCAAAACAGTTTGTTTGATTTAATATTTAAATATTCTATCATTTTCGTGTCCATTTAAAAGTTAACCCTCGTGAGCATCTATATGGAGGTAAACTATTTGTCGACGTGTTCTATTACCGGTCACAGTGAAAAACATATATTTAAGATATATATATATTAGACGGTACTTGGAAGAAAGAAAGAACAAGAAAAAAATAATGTTAAATTAAATAATTGCCTCGCCAGATTCGGCAAGCTTGAGGCTTGCCTGGCCAGTTGCCGTCATCATTGTGCCGGCCACTAGAAGGAGGAAAAAAAAAGGAAAAAAAAAGAAAATTAAAATAAAAAATAATTATAATTTCGATTTTTATTAAAAAAAATTGTAAAGTTAAAATGGGAAGAGAGATTGTAAGGTTTTGGTTGAAAATGAGTTCTAAATCCAACCCACTTAAAACCCACATATCTTAAGTCTTTAATTGTTAAAACTATTTAATTGGTGTCTTTAAAAAAAAAGTGACCCATATATGACCCATTTTGCCACCTCTAGTACCAGGGCCATAACCTCGTGCGTCGGTATTCCATGTAAACACCTAAAATCGGAGAGATCACTAAGCATTCAAGGAAAGATAAAGCAAATTCTAGTATGGAAAGTTGGGGAATGAGGGACTAACTCATTTTCCCATACGCTCAAGCTGTCCATTGACTTCACCAGTCCCTAAAAACTAGTCCCAGCAGGTAGCTGAATCATATGTAATACAATGTTATTAAGAACTCTAGAAATACATACTCACTTGGAAAACATAAATAAAGCAAAGTGAGTTCCTAAAAATATTGGAAATGTCACAGTTCGAAGAGCACAACAAATCAACCAAGAAAAGATTCAATTGATTCATGGGAAAGAAATAAGTACCCGAAAATATTTTCTTCATGCTCTATCTTCTCTTTTGATCTCTCTGTTACTTCTCTACCCTCTTCTTTTTTTATTCTCATCGACTTAATTCAACTTTGCAATAACATAGATAGACAAAGAGAGATAAATTATAAAACAAAACCGCAATATCTTTATTTGACAAGGGAATAGCTTCAGCAAGTAGAACTTACTTAATAACTCAACATGCACATAATATGAATCTAAACGACAACTGAAAAGTTTACTTGACATCATCACGATCACCTCAAGCAACTGCCAACATTGAATGCATGAATCAAGTACGACCTCAATCTGCCCAAATACTAAACAGGAGTCATGTTAAACAGGAATGCCTAACCTTTCTAACACTGTTGAGGCACTGAGCAAAACCCCAATTAAGCTTGGATCTCCAACATTTGACCAAGCCGCACATTGAACAACTCCTGACTATCAACATCGTAGACTACACCAGTATCTCAGTCAATATCCAAATGCAAACCAGATGCCCTAGCTTGCGTAATGCAGTCTCAAGATATTCTTGATCTACACCTTAAATAAGTTCTTTGCTCCCATATCCATCAGTATATCATAAATCTTCAGTCCAACGACAAACCAATTTTAGGATTTACTCTCTTAGGGTTTTTCAATATTTTTACTTTTAATTATTTTCTAAACTCTAATTTTTTTTATTGATTTTCAAATTTTCTAAATATTTTTATTATTTCCTAAAGTTTTAAAACATTTTTATCATTTTCTAAACTACTAAACTTTTATTTTCGAATTTTTTAATAATAATAATAATAATAATAATACATTTTTCAAAAAGAAAGGCGTCAAATCTCCAGCCCACTTTCATTTTCTAATTCTCAGCACAACCTATCCCAACCCAGAAAACAAGCAAGCTCGAGGCCCACCACTTATTTATTTATTTATTTTTCTTTTTTCTCTCTTTTCTTTTATTGTTTTTGTCTTTTTGTACTCCATCTTCAACCTCACGCCTTCTTCTTCTTCTTCTGCAACTTTCACTGACGCTGGACAACCACCAGTAACTCCACAAGCATTCATTCCCATTAAAAAAATAAAATAAAAAATACTTGAGTTCACACACACCAACTCGGACGGTGGAGAATATATCGCAAAGTCACACGAAGACACAGCAAAATACAAAGAAATCCAGCAGGATTCGACTACTATAAACGCAAACCTGTATCGGCTTCGAGTTTATGCGCGAAAATTCCTCGGCCTTCCTTCAGGCATTTTAGCAAACGCACGATACGCATTTCGGACAGCAAGCTTGAGGCTTAGTCTCGACACATGAAGGATTGAATCGACATTATTAGTCACAGATCAACCAATATTTCTATGCAAGATGGCTACGATCTTCGAGAAAAAAATGAATTTTGAGATCGGGGGGTGTCGAGAGGAAGAGCTCCTACCTGGGGTTTCAACGAACGGCTCCGACGTCCGGGGCGGCTTCCAAGGAAGGCAGTGAACGGCGGGATGTGGGCGGTGGAGTGAAAACTCTCCTTTTTATCTTCTCTCTCGTGCGCCCCTCTTCTCTCTCCGCCACCAATCTCCCTCACCCTCAAAACTTCCGGCGAACCTCTTTCTGCAAAGCAAGAAAAAGAGGAAAAAATGGTCGATTCCTCCCCCTCTCCAACCGAATCTTTTTCTCGTCCTCCTCGCGCACTCCTTCCTCGCCTCTGTCTTTTACGGTTATGCGTCGCTCCCCCACGCGCCAGCTTAGCCAAATTCTAGGCGGTTACCATGGGGTCCGCTTCGCTCACTCGCTCCGTTGCTCACTGCTCGCTGACTGTTCCGTTTTCGGTCACCCACGCGCAGACTTCACCCATCGGTTTCTTTCTCTGTGGTCATCTCTCTCTTCCACCGTCTCTCTTTCTCTCTCCTCCGCTTCTGCTTCTGCCGGAACAGTGACGATACTCCATCTCCGATCGATCCTCGCCAGTGCTTCGTCCTCGACATTCTCTCCGCGGGCCTCAACCGAGACCGACCCAAAAAAGGATTCTGCCCACGACGACCTGGACGGCGAATCTCCTCATCTCCTTCCCCTTCGACGACGAGAAGGCCGCCGCCGTCAGGCCCCTCCTCTCCAAGGCCTCCAGCTACGCCTCCACCGCCCTCCCTGGCGCCACCGCCGCCGCCCCTCCAGGTTCTACCAGCAGCGGCGGAGGGGGTCCGCCGGCGAGAACTCCCTCTCGTCCATGTCCGACAACGGCCGGCACCAGTCCCTAAGGCGCGAGGTGAAAAGAGAAGAAACGCAAGCGCACTTGGAGAGAGGAGGTGAGAGGTCAGAGAGAGAGTGTGGTGGGACCCGGACGACACGTGGCGCCACGTGTCGTCATTAAATGGGTCGCCTCCACGTCGTGGAGGCCTACCCGAGATTTTCTCGTAAAACAATCAATGCAAAACCGCCTCTAAGAGACCACGTACCAAATTAGTGTGCGTTTTTCAAAAGTTTGACTTGTCAACCGGCGGATAACCCACGTGCTGAAAATTTAAGCAATTAAAATGCAATTAAGCTTGTTAGATAACTCTAATTAGTTTAGACTTACAAGATTTAATTAAGATGAAAATTGACTTATTTAATACATTAAAGGGGTTCACTTAATTCATTTAGTAGGAAAAAGAAATTGATGATAATTAAAATCTTATGTACCAATCATGATTCTATGTTTGGAAAGAAATTATAGATATATAGTGATAGTAAAAAAAAACTATTTTTTTCATGTTTAACACTTCAAATGAGCTCTTTAAGTTCTTAACACTGATTTCTCAATATATGCATACAGATCAATACATTCATATAGATCGAATAAGACTCTAAAAGAGTAGTCGACGTAACCTCTGATTCAAAATTATTTTGAACCAGAGACGTAATACAATCAACCATTTATTCATGCAACTCTCTCCAATTTATTTATTTTTTCTTGTCATTTACCCATAAAACAATATATACATATTGTTGATTGGCTAAAGGCAAGGAATGCATAAATAAGTTAACGTATGGGCTCTTTGCAAATGCGTGAGCCAGCCTAGCGTCACCCTTTACATATCACAGGGTTTCAACAAAGTTAATTGAAATTTAATATGTTAACGGTGGTTGCAATTTCCTCCATATTGTAAATTTGAGAGCTCCCCCTACCTCCGGCGGTAGAAACCCTAAATCTCTTGGGGATTTCCCCTTTCCATCTTACTGATCCTTCCCTATGGATCTTTGAAACTCACATCATAACCTCAAGCATCCTTGTCTTCCACTGTACCTGTGTGGAGATCTGAGAATGACGCACCGAGTAATGGAACAGTTCCTCTCGCGCAAGGTGGGATGAAGCCATTTTCATCGTAGGAGCAACAGGATGCCGAAATGTGGCATGGGTCTTCTTTGGAGGTAGATCGCTCCACAACAAGGTGAATGGGTCCCCTCACGGCGGTATGGATTGTTCTTCGTACCAGCTTCGACTTGTCTGGTTTTTCACCGAATGGGGCTCGTCTCGCTTGAGAGATTCTGGTTTTTTTGGATTGGGGTTTCGATGCACTTGAGAGGCTGTTTTACTTTGTGCATTCAGCTTCTTTTCCCACAAAAGGCTGGTGTTGCTCCTTGCTCTCTCGTTATAAGTGTCGATTTGTCCCCGTAGAGACTCAAGGCTGTTTCGGGCTACATCTCGCCATACTTTTCATCGCTCTTGCCATTTCAACCACAGAGCTCCCTTCAATTCACATCCCTTTCCAAAAGCCCACCCAACAGCAAACCCCTACTTGTCGCCTTGTAGAATGGATGGAATAGAAGAGAATGAGCTACGTCTGGCAGCTTTATGCAAAAGCCTGGGCCACCCGTGGTCGAAAACGACATTGTTGAAGTGACTAGAGAAATCCCTCCTGAAAAAAGAGCAGAATGTAATCGAACCCTCTTCGGCATGCTATATACCAAACCTAATGTCAATGTCCCAGCCTTCTTTCAAACTATGAAGAAAGCATGGACGACGAAGCGGTGATATGTACACAAAAGGAACCGGGTTGTTTTCATTCCTATTCAACTCGGTAGTGGAGAAAGAAAGAGTTATGAAATCTGGACCATGGTCATTTTCCAGAAATTTACTAGTCCTTAAACAATGCGAACCAGATATACCAGAGCACTGTTATGATTATTCCGCTGCGCTTTTTGGGTGCGTATGGGAGGGATACCTCCTGTGGTGGATGCTTGAAAATGTGTTCAACGACCTGGCACAAAAAATAGGCAAAGTTCGGAGATTCGATGGACTCAAAGGGCAATGGTACACGTAAAAGTGGAAGAGCAAGAGTAGAAGTGGACTTATCGGCTCCACTAAAATCGGGGGCTATTCTGAACATCGGAAGCAAGAAACTCTGGGTGGAATTTAAATACGAACGATTACCACAATACTGCTACTCGTGTGGAAGAATCGGTCACTTTGCTACAAACTGTAAAGAAATCCCATATGAGCAATCCCCATGGGCGCAAACAAAGTTGGCAAGTATGGAGCATGGCTGAAGGCGAAGCGGGTGATCACGGCCCCTACCGGGAGGCTTTCTATGGCAGATTAGAAGAAGGACTCACCGTAGAAGAGCCGACACCGGAAGTTCCTCCCATATCCTATGAGATGGACCGGTAGCCGGCGAAGGAAATGACCAAGCAGCCCCAAAAATGCAACAAGGCAGGGGCAGAAAGCTATGAAATGCTATCAAATCCAGAAGAACCAGCAGATACAAACTTGAGCACCTCAGATCATATGCAATCCTCAAGTAAGGAGAAACGATCTCAGCAAACCCAGCTCCTTCTACCTTGGGTTGCAGAAGATCCTAGGCTGGAAAATCTGAGAAAAAACAAGAAAATGCTTAAAATTCCAGTGACAAAAAAACAGAAGAGAGTTAACCCTTATGAGAAAAGGTCCTCCTCAATTCAGCTTGATGATGAGGAAAATTTATTAGATACACCTATTCAAGAGTTGGAATGGGTCCCCGAACGGGCTTTGGTGGCTAGCCCTAATAAGCCACCCGGCTATACATGAATATCCTATGCTGGAACCTGTCAAGGTTTGGGCTCTCCTTGACAGTTCAAAGACCTTAGAGCCCTAGTGGCTCATGAAAAGCCTAACCTGGTGTTCCTTATGGAAACCAAAAATAAAGAAAGCAAGGTTGACAAGGTAAGAAAGAGTCTGAATTTTCGCAACTCCAGTATCATCAATCCAATTGGCATTGCAGGGGGTCTCATTCTCATGTGGGATGATCAAGTTCATGTGGAAATTTGGCTAGCTATGAGAACCTAATTGAAATTAAGTGCAAAATTCACAGCAGAGGTGATATGATGAGAATCTCCTTTTTACATGCACCTACTTCTTTCCAAGAGAGATTAAATCTATGGCAACTGCTCAGCTCAATTAATTCATCCAACAACCTCCCTTGGCTTTGTATGGGAGATTTTAATGAAGTTCTATACCTTTGGGAAAAAGCGGGCAAGCGTGAAGCAGATAGACATAGAATGGTGGCTTTTCGAGACTTCCTAGACTCATGCTCTCTAATGGATTTGGACAGTAAAGGATGCAAATTCACATGGACCAATAATCGAGAAGGAGTTGACCTGGTAAAGAAGAGGCTAGATAGAGCATTGTGTAACTGGCCATGGAGAATACAATTCCCGAGCGCAGAGGTATATGCCCTACCGGCAATCGGGTCGACCCACGATCCCTTACTCCTTACCTTGGAACCACCTACAATGAAAAGAAAGAAAGCATTCAGATTCGAAGCATATTGGCTTGAAAAAACAGAATGCGCAGAGGTTATCCAAGAGGCATGGGGGAAAATCAGCAACCACCAAGTCGATATTGCTGGAAAAGTAAAGCAAGTTGCCGCCGACCTAATTCAATGGAGCAAACGAACATTCCAGCATGCATCGCGACAAATTGAAACACTCAAAAAAAGACTAACAGACTTGACTAATCAGCAGGAAGAGCCCTCAGTCATAGAAGAATACAGAAATGTGGTCAAAACAATAGAAGATCTTTGGCGACAAGAGGAAATGTACTGGTGCCTACGATCACGAATCACATGGATGCGATGGGGAGATCAAAACACAAAGTTTTTCCATGCCACAACAGTTCAACGAAGAAACAGAAACAAAATCTCCATGCTCCGGTTAGATGACACTACATGGAGTCGTGAGCCTACAACCATAAAACATCATATAAGGGCCTTTTATCAAACATTATACACTACAGTCGGGGAGAGGAATTATCAGCCAATTCTTGATCAATGCACACACTGGTCACAGCAGAAATGAATGAGAGCCTAATCAAGCCTATCTCGAAGAAGAAGTCAAAGAGGCGAGTCTTCCAAATGGGAGCCACTAAAGCCCCGGGACCGGATGGACTTAATGGCTTATTTTATCAAAGCCAATGGCCAGTGGTACGCGACGACATATTTAAAATGGTGGACTCCTTCTTCAGCCAAGGTACTCTCGATCCTGAGCTAAATAAGACCCATATCACTCTCATCCCCAAAGTAGCAAACCCCGAAAGTATAACTCGATAGGCCCATCGTCTTTGCAATTTCAGTTATAAAATTATTGCCAAAGTTCGGCCAATAGATTAAAACCCCTTCTCCCGAACATAATTTCCCAAGAACAAAGTGCATTTGTCAGCGGTCGCCAAATCCAAGATAACATTTTCATCGTTCAAGAGGTCATTCACCAGCTGAGGGTAAGGAAAAGGCAAAAACATTTCCAGGCAGTCCTTAAACTTGACATGCAAAAAGCCTTTGATAGGGTGGAGTGGGATTTCCTTTGTGATTATTTGCTAAAATTGGGCTTTAGTGTAAAATGGGTGGGTCTCATTAGACAATGCATCACAACAGTTTCTTATAGTGTGCAAGTAAATGGAGATCTATGCACTCCTTTTAAGCCATCCCGAGGTATCCGTCAAGGAGATCCACTATCCCCATATCTCTTCATTCTCATGGCCAATTCCTTATCAACCCTCATGAATAAAGCCATTGAAGACCATACCATCAACGGCATCCAACTAAACTCTACATGCCCCACATTGTCCCACCTACTATTCGCTGATGATGCTATTTTCTTCCTTAAAGGCACAATTACTGAAGCACAAAACCTAGCCAATATCCTTCACCAATACTGTTTTGCCTCAGGTCAAGCCATCAACCTCAACAAGTCAGGGCTTTTCTTTGGAAAGGGCTGTCCTCAACTCCTGAAATCAAACCTAGCATCGAATTACGAGTCCCTATCATAGAAAAAACAGGTTCCTATCTTGGAATACCTTCAGATTGGGGCCAGACCAAAAAACAGATGTTCTCTTGGATACTAGCTCGAGTAGAAAAGAAATTGGAGGGCTGGAAGGAAAAATTAATCTCAAAGGCGGGTAAAGAGATACTAATCAAGACAGTGGTCCAAGCTTTGCCACAATATGCCATGTCTCTCTTTAAAATCCCAATCTCTATTTGTCGAGCTATAGAACAGCGCATATCAAATTTCTGGTGGAAACAAAACTCAGCCAAGAAAGGAGTCCACTGGAAGAATTGGGAGTTTTTGAAAACAAGAAAGGATGATGGCGGCCTAGGCTTCAGAGATCTTATGGCATTCAACAAAGCTTTGCTAGGGAAACAAGCATGGAGGCTATCTCAAGCGCCGGATGCCTTATGGAGCAGAACATTAAAGGGTTTATACTTTCCCAGAGGTACTTTCCGGAGTGCGCAAAAAGGTTATCGCCCATCTTGGGATGGCAAAGCCTCCTAATGGCTAGAGAGGCGATCGAACCAACTATTAAATGGGAGGTAGGAGATGGCGAAACTATTCGATAAGAGAAGACATTTGGCTAAACTTGGGAAAGATTGGGGGCCCACCAAATCGAAACGATCCACAAAGAGTGGCTGAATTGCTACACCAAACAAACAAGAGAATGGGATGAGCGGAAAGTGAATCGGCTATTTAGTCAAGAAGTGGCGAGAGAAATCTTAGCGACCCCTCTCAGTTTCACTTCAAACCCAGATAAGCTAATTTGGACGGCAAACAGAACAGGCTTCTACACAGTCAAAAGCAGCTACAATCGGCTCAGACAAAAAACAGAGCTTGCAACCACAACTCAGCCTTCTACTTCCTATCAGACTCCCAAATCATTATGGCACGAAATCCAACTTGCCCTAAAGTCAGGTTTTTACTTTGGAGCATATGTAATAATGCCCTACCCACCAAAGAAAACCTATTCGGGCGAAAGATAATACCGACCCAAGATGCACGATCTCGCAACACCCGAAACGGTGGAGCATCTATTCGCCTTATGTAGCCGGACAAAGGACATGGGTCGACCCAAGACTAAAAATCGACACCTCCCGACGAAGATCACCCGTATAGACAAATGGATCCGAGACATTCTTACCTCGGTGATCGAACCTCGACCAAATCTCTTGTTGCCGGCACCATTTGCGATCCGGAAGGAACGAAACGCTTTTATCTTCCATGGCCGTCCACCGAACCCTGTGCGAGCACTTGAAGACGCAACCTCCATGATGCTCCTGTTTAAGAGCCCGAAACCACCCATAAACCACCTAACTCCAACGAACAGCAAAACCCACCAGCCACTCACCTGTAAAATCCACGTTGATAGCGCTTGGTGTTGCTCCACGAAGGAGGGCTCGGTAGCGGGATATTTCGAACAAAGCACCGGTCTTCTCACCGATGGATTTGCGAAGTCGATTTGTGCGATCTCGCTCTTGCAGCCGAAACCCTAGCTATCGGGAGGCGTTACTTTGCTTGAACACTCCGAACAGAACTCAACACGCACGAACGGGAGAAGACTTTGAAAGTGAACAGCAGCTCCGATCAGTTCGCATTGCCTTGAAGCCGTGCACGCATTCGGGCCGGATTGAAAGCCCATGGGAGGCCCGCTCCATCGTGGAAGACCGCAGTTACTCCTTAAACACATCCCTTCCGTCAATTTGGCCCACGAACCCGTAGAAAACAAACAACCGAAAACCGATTTGGGTTGCAAAGGCGCACAAAGCCGCGGATCTCCCTCCCGACCGGATTACCCACCCCCGCACTCTCTCATGTTAATCTTATGTTCCGATGTTGAGACTCTATTTTCAGACGTTATATAAGAAATGCCAGCTATATTTTCGACCAAAAAAAAAAAATAACCCGTATTTTTCTTTAGCCTCACTGGTAAAAAGTCCTACGTCCATGCGGTAATCATGGATCTAGTTTTTATTAATTCTCTTGTCATTATGACTAATGTATGGATTTTTATTTTTATTTTTTGGACTATGCTAGCATGACCTGGGCCATCCATTTTTGTGTAATGGGCAAGTGAACGTAAATTTGCTGTGGAAAACGATTCTATTTATGCATGTGTGCAATATTTGAAGAAACAAATCTAATGATGTCCAAGAAAGAGAAATTCATGAGGAATTGACTCCCTATTTCATAAGGTGGATATTAGTCCAAAATCAAAAAATTGATATCACTTAAGTCAAATGTTGAAAATTTACATATTATAAATAAAAATATTCACATTTCATAAAGTTTTGCTCTTATAACATAAAATCGGAAATTCTTTGTACACTATCATAACCATTATATAAAAAAAAAAAAAAAAACAAATTCATTGTTGCACTTTGTTACGATGAAAGTTTGTCGAACGTCTTCATGAAATGCTAGAAAGTTTCAAAAATATTGAAATATCAAATACTATAGTGTACTTTCGGTGCATTTATGAAATCCTGAAGAGTACAAATGGTTCTTTTTATTTTTCTTTCTTTCTTTAAATTTTACGACGTTATCTCTTTGACTTTTATTTATTACGAAACATATGGAAATTTTCAAAAATATTCAATACCAAATACTGAATTGTACAATGGATCTGTTTTTAGAACTTAGAGAAGGAGTCTAAGTAGTAAGTCTTTACTATAAATGGAAAAAAATTTATCCCAGACGAGTATCTTATTATTGTTGTTGTTATTGCTATTATTAGTAGCAGTAGTATTTTACATTTTCTTCGCATTATTTCTTAAATCGCTTCTGAAATTAAAGGACAATGTTGCATGATCTTTGGACAGGTGGACCCACCTATACATGCTTGCAAAGTCCAAGCCATACATGCAAAATTGCCGAGATATTCTACATTCTTTGTGGAAATCAGAAAGTGTTCAGAGATCCTATTTAGCATATATATTAAGGATATATATATAGTTTAGGATAAATATATTATAGTGGCTAAACTCGGGGTTTTTTTATGACTTATTTCATACTTTAAAAAAAGAAGAAAAAAGATGGGAAGTAATAACTCAATGTACCCTTTCTTTTCGACCCAAAAAAAAAAAAAAAAATTAAGCAGCAATTACTTGATTTCTCAAAGGGTTTGTTAAGGGACCCTCCAGAAGGGACATGCTAATGGTCTCTGGATCATACGGGGGTGCAAGCATCATAACCCCTCTTTCCATTAAAACTTCTTGTCACACTAAAGTCCCAAAAATGACAATTAAGGTAGAAGGTTCCAAGTCCCAAAAATGACTCACCCCAAAAGCTCCTCCAAATCAAATGAAAAGTAACCAGAGGCAGACGTGGAAGCCATCATCCATTTGCTGTTCTCAGCCAAAATTTCGAGTTCGAGCAAATTTCAATTTTGTCTGCGTGTGTTTTGGGTGTTTTGGTATGCGTACGTCACATCAATTGGCCTCGACAGGCTTCATCTAGAAAACCCCAAAATGAGGAGGTAAAAATGACAGGTTATTCTAGTTAATAGATGGAGCCAAATTAGTGTAGCTTTATTTGATGACCTTATGTGGTCAATGAAGCCGGAGGCATCATTTAACGTCTATTTTATGGGGGAGAACACAACGTTTTGGTTGTAGCTTCTTTTACTCGATTATTCAACAAAAATTACTAAGGAAATCAAATTTCAGAATATACAAGGCAATTTATGTAAAAAGTGCAAAGATAGAAAAGGAAGGGTGGGGGGGGGGGGATGAAATTGGCCTTATTTTGCTCCCTCCTGGCAACTACTGTCTATTACGAAGTTCACTATGATAGGAAAACGAATAATTATTCTAGACGGATCATCATCTTAATTAGAGTCACTCGGGATTATAATGTCTTTGCCCCAATGTAATGCTCAGCTGATTAAATTGACATTAGTTAAAGGGTGAAAATATAGTCCGCAAATGTTCATTCCATGTTTTCATTAAGGAGGAGATTTTGTAAGTAAGTTATTCTTTATATTTATATCTTTGCCTTTTATTTTTTAGTATTAGAGTTGATAGGCGATCTTTAAGACTAATTAGAGTTGATAGGCGATCTTTAAGACTAATTCTATTTTTAAACATCTTTATAAAAGTAGAAAATATAAATCTTGCTATTGTTCTTTTTCTGAATTTTCAAACTAAAATTAAAAGTTTGATTTCACATTTGGCCAGGCAACAAGAATTCCTTAACGATATTATATCCATGTATACCAATTAGCAAGACTTAGAAGTGATGGTTTGCTTTTGCAAATAAACTTGAAAATGATGATTATTATTCGGCATTCTCAATGCTCGAGTTTTAGGTAATGAATATGTGTAACCTGTTATAATCGATCATTTATTTTAACTAAATAAAAAAATATACCTATTCTCTAATTGTAAATCAATTTACATATTTCATCTAAAAAATTAAGTTATCTGCTAATGAGCTTGAATTTTGATGTAAAGTGCTTGATAAATCACTTATTGGCTAAATGAAAAAAGAAACTATCTTTAATTAATTATTGTAGTCAATCTAACTAACAAAATAATGCATTTTATTTTTGCATTAGAAAAACGCGATATTACCCTTAATGGCCCTCGTAATCGATGAACATCTCACTTGATATACCCTTAATATAGGTGGCAGGTAGGATCTCTAAAAACTTTCTGATTTCCACGAAGAATGTAAATGTCGCAACAATTTTGCATGAATGGCTTGGACATTGCAAGCATGTATAGGCGGGTCCACTTGTCTTAAATTCCTGCAATATTTTCCTTTAATTTTAGATGCAATTTAAAAACAATGTTAAGAAAATGTGAAATACTACTGTTACTGCTGCTGTTGCTGCTAATAATAGTAGTAGTAGTAATGATGATGATGATGATGATGATGATGATATACTCGTTTGGGATAAAATTTTTCTATATATAGTAAAGACTTAATTTCTATAAGTTCTGAAAATAAATCAATTGCACGGTTCAATTTTTTTTTTTTTTTTTTTGGTGAGAAAACAAAACGGCAACACGGTTCAATATTTGATATTCACTATTTTGAAGATTTCCAAATATTTTGTTATAAATAAAAGTCAAAGAGATAATCTCGTAAAATTTAAAGAGAGTAAAAACGAATGAATTGTACCCTTCAAGATTACATAAATGGACCAATTTGTAAACTATGTTATTTGATATTTCAATATTTTCAAAACTCTCAAGTAATTTGTGAAGACGTTGGACAAAGTTTAATCGTAACCAAGTACATCATTGAATTTTTTTTTAATATCATGGTTATGATAGTGCATGAAGGATTTCCCATTTATGGTATAAGTAAAAAACTTTATTTTTATTTACAATATGTAAATTTCCAACATTTGATTGGACCAATTTCCACGTCTAAAATTGGTAGTCAAGTCCTCATGAATTTCTCTTTCTTGAATATTATTAGATTTGTTTCTTCAACTACTACAAATATGCAAAATAGATGGTTGCCACAACAAATTTATGTTCAATCACTTGTTGACACATAAATTTTTGTCAACGTTTTATGTATCCATTTATTTTATAAAAATATAAAAAATTATATAAAAAAGGATAGAAGATAAGAAGCCAAAAAAAACTGAAAAAAAAGGACCAAATGAAAAGGAAATAAAAATGAAGGAAAGTGATATATATAAACAAAAAATGATGAAAACGAAAGTGATATAGCAGTCTCTCTGGACGATGAAGCATTACATGAAGAACAGCCTTCCTCTGGCTATTGTTATGAAAAGTATCACGGGAGAAGATCCGATAGACACCCTCATCTCTCTCCCGAATGATTTATGTACGTAAAATCAAACATGGAATTTTAGAAAATGTAATCGTGAAAAGAAGGCCCAAAAAAAAATTTGGACCAGAAAAGATCAAATCTAAGTGTAAGGCTCGCGGCCCAAAATTGACAAAACCCAGAGGTACCAGTCGCCGCCGGATATCCACCGGGGCGGGCAAAGGGACCGACGAGGGTTGAATCTCTGGCGTTGTGTACGGCGGAGCCTCCGGCGACGAGTCAGTGAGGTCGTAGCCGCGGGAGCGAGGGCGTGGAGCTCGGCGAGAAGGATGCAGGCGGTGCTGGGAGGCTGAGGAGCGTAAGGCGAGCGTTCCACAGAAGAGGATGAGGGCGGTTTCGTCGTGGGCGTAGTTCAGGATTGTAAATCAATTCAATTGCCACCACAACCATTGAGTCAGGATCGTGCTTTGTAGATCTCTACGGTTATAAAAAAAATCAGCATCACACAAACATGCGTTGTGGGAAGATTTTAGGATCGAATGATTGTAGATACCTAATAAAACAATCATAGCATGAGGCGTGTTTTTTTATTTTTTTTTTGCATATGACGATTAAAACCGAGATTTGGTAGTTTAATGGCAAATCTCGTTGTGCCTTTTATTACCACAAATGAGATGAGTGCCAATTGAACTCCTTATACTCTCAACGGGGAGAGAAGATTATTTCACGTAATAATTGTCTTATATGGCAGCTAAGAGATGCCGAGTGATAAATCATACCAAAAGGTATTAAGTTATTTTTTCCCTTCATGGAGCCAATCGATTTCAGGAGTAATTGATCACGGATCTAAAATTATGAAACTTACCTTGGAACTCCCAATTCCAGAAGATCATAATTAGTAATCTAATTGGTGGGATATGATCGTTTACGTCTTTGGACAAAAAGAAAATGCTTACATTAAAAAAACTGCACCACTTCACTACAAAAGCATCCGCCAATTAGGTGGTTATGTCGTTTGTTGATGTTATAGACCATGAATAAAATCTTGATAGGTCCAATTTTTTTTTTTCCCCACTCCTGAAAAAGAGATTTTAAACCGGTTCGGCTAGAGAGGGAAACCGAGGAAACCGAACTTTCGCTGACTTAATTTCACCAGACAAAAAGGCAAACTAATTTGTTCGAGAGCCCACTGGTCACCTGTCCATTCGATGTTCGGATTAAACAGGACTTGACGCTCCCCTCTACTCCTTCCCACACCCTTGGGGTTCCTGCAAAACTCGGGCACGTGAGGGCGTGCTCCTATCGAAAACGAGGTCGCTTTGGGCGGAAGCAACGCACTAGGAGAACACACTTCACCTTTCTTCGCATGAAATGAACAAAGGGCTGCGTGTTAAGACAAATAGCAGCAAAATCTCAACTAGCCCGTAGAGTCAACGTTAGGAGTCAACGCACGCTCCTACTTGTCTTATCTGGTTGTCTACATTTGGTACGACCAATGGCGAAAGCAGAGGCCTCAACAGTGGCTTCTCACTAAAATGACCCTTTTATCCTTGCATTGATCTCTTGAAATTTTCCCTTTCTTTTCTTGCGTAGCCTTTTCTTTTTTCCTTCCGACACATTAAAATTTTAGAAATGTCAAATCTGAAAAGTCCAAATTAACAGGTAGGTGAATATGAGGCTTGAGCTTAGGATCGAATGACTGTAGATGCCTAATAAAACAATCATAGCATGAGGCGTGTTATTTTTATTTTTTCATTTTTTTTTTGCATACCACGATTAAAACCAAGATTTGGTAGTTTAATGGCAAATCTCGTTGTGCCTTCTATTACCACGAATGAGATGAGTGCCGATTGAACTCCCGAGGTGCTCCTTATATTTAGTTTAATGGCAAACCTTCATTCTCTTGCCCTCTCCTGCCATGATCACTTTTGCACGTTATTGGTTTTGATTTTCAAAAAAAGATATTGGGATAGCAAATTTTTAAAAATCAAACCGAATACACGTGTTTGCACGTATGTGCGATACATGTGCAATATACGTGCAATATACTTTCTCAAATAAAATGATGGGGAAGATTTATTTGGAGCAGTCAATAAAATGGGTTGGAAAAAGGCAAAGAGATACTAGAATCGAATGCTTGAATAGATAGACACACCTTGTGCAAAATCTAATTCAAAGGTCTACGTTGGAAAAGTCGTTGTATCTATACTTCTCAAAAAAGCGAGGGGGCGAAGAGTATCATGGTGTCTATGATGGACGCATTGAGTTGGGTGGAAGATGTACCGCCATGCGCCGATGTTCCAATTGGTGTTCATAATGTCATCGTCGCATTCCTCGGGTATGCCAACATCCTTCTTGATTTGGGCAAGCTTGCTCCTCAAATTTGGAGGTCTTGGTGAGGATGGGCTAGGCGAGGATGAGCCACTCAAGCAATTCTAGCATGGGAGAAATATGAAAGCAGGCACAAGTACAATCGAAAGGATTGCTTCCGCAATAAGCATCCAGCACCATGCATGGTTGAGGTGGAGATAGGAGAGAATATAATTGGATAGATTGCCGAATAGGGTGCCAATGTTGATACACACCTAAACCATGTAAACAAAAAATGAAAAAGATGCCACAAAATTGGGGGAAAAAAAAGAAACGAAAATAAATGACTACCTCAGGTATAGAGATCAAGATGTCACGGGAGAAGGCCATGGAGATGTCGGTGGCATAGACTGGGGCAATCGTAAGGGCAAAGTTGGTGCCGAGGTTGGCCATGGAGTGGCCGACTGGAAGACGACATAACTTGGGACGAAGCCCATAACGAGGGGCCCGATGAAAAATATGGCACCCGTCATCACAATTGCCCAACGGCGACCGAATTGATTAGAAATCAATCTTACTAGCACCAACTTGAGCAATGTGAACACACTGAGGATGGACATCATAAGCTCAAGATGGAAGTAGCCCAGAATTAGGTTCGTGTTGATAGATAGCACAAGCTCGCTAATCTATTGTTGCTTTTGTAATCGATTTGTTTATTCTATTCAAATATATGTTGTACCATGCCCCTACTCTTTCTTCCGCATTATACTAGGACAAGCTAGGTTGTGTCGTTCGCCCCCTTCCCTTCCTCCCTCCCCCCAAAAAAAAAAAAGAAAACCTTCATTCTCTTGCCCTCTCCATCACTTTTACATGTTTTTTTTTTTTTTTTTTTTTTTTTTTGTAAGGATCACTTTTACATGTTCGTGGTTTTGATTTTCAAAAAAATGTTGGGATAGCAAATTTTTAAAATTCAAACCAAATACACGTGTAATGTATGTGCGATACACGTGCAACGTATGTGCGATACACGTGCAAAGTATGTGCGCGTATGTGCGATATACTTCGAGCAAATTTTTAGATAGTTTGGTTCTATTGTAGCACCCGGTTAATTTTCTTGCATGTCTGTACTTTCATGTGCCATCCCTTTTTGGCATTATGCGGTAGAGTGGGCTCTAAGAAAAGGAACATGGATGCCAGGTTCAACTTCAGTAACCTCCTACTGTTTACGTTGAATGTCTTGTCTTTTGCTTTATTGAAGATATAAATTGATTTACCTACATTGACGCTTGCTTGGGCTTTCAAAGTTTGAACTATCAAATGGAGCTTCTTTTTTTTTTTTTTTTTTTTTTTTTTTTTTATGGTTGTTTATGAAGAAATTTATGAATAGAGAGAGAAAGAGAGAAGAAAAACAGTGATGATGAACTTTTATTCAATAAGAAGTATTTTTACATGTGAGAGCTCGACAACGAGTTTGCTCTCTTCAGATCAATTTATATATCAGCTGAAATTATCAACTGACTAGAAAAACTAACTAACAGAAAGCAAAACAGAATGTTTCAGCTTTACACGCTTAAAACCGAATATTGATTCCGCAATGTAAACATGCTACACGTGCTTAACATGCTACACATGCTGCAATTTTCGTTGTTGACTTCTTCAGTAGCTTTTCTTCCTCTGTTCTTGGCAGCACTAGTAGTAACTCCATCAACATGCTTTCGCATTATACTTCCTCTGTTTTTGGCAGCACCAGATTCTTTAGTAACATAATGTGTACTTATCATATGACTCTTAATGTCCCCTCGCAAATTGGGAAGGGGTGAAAATCGCATGCCCAACTTGATTCGAAGAGTGAAATGTGTCAGCCGCGACAAGGCTTTAGTAAAAATGTCAGCAAGTTGATGAGTGCTCGGAATATATTGTACACGCAGAGAATCGGAAGAAACTTTCTCACGAACGAAGTGAAAATCGACTTCAATGTGTTTAGTTCCAGCATGAAGAATAGGATTGGCAGTATTTGAGATGGCAGATTGATTATCACAAAATAAAAGTGTTGGAGAGTTCAGAGATAGACCAATGTCTCCAAGAACAAAGCTAATCCAAGTAAGATCAGCTATAGCAGAAGCAAGTGCTCGGTATTCTGCTTCAGTGGAAGAGTGAGAGACTGTAGGTTGCTTCTTCGCTGCCCATGAAATGATATTAGAACCAAGATAGGTACATAAACCAGTGGTGGATCATCTGGTTTCAACACAACCAGCCCAATATGCATCGGAGAAGCCATATAAACTCATAGAGCTCTGATACCATGAAGAAATTTATGAACAGAGAGAGAAAGAGAGAAGAAAAACAGAGATGATGAACTTTTATTCAATGAGAAGTATTTTTACATCTGAGCGCTCGATAATTAGTTTGCTCTCTTCAGATCAATTTATATATCAGCTGAAATTATCAACTGACTGGAAAAACTAACTAACAGAAAGCAAAACATAATGTTTCAGCTTTACACGCCTAAAACCAAATATTGATTCCGCAATGTAAACATGCTACACGTGCTAAACATGCTACACGTGCTACAATCTTCGTTGTTGACTTCTTCAGTAGCTTTTCTTCCTCTGTTCTTGGCAGCACCAAATTCTTTAGTAACATAATGTGTACTTATCATATGATTTTTAACAGTTTACATATCTCTTGAATTAATCAAACAAGACCATGCACAATGGAAACAATTTTATTCTTAGAGTTTAGAAGCAAAGGATTTTTCTCCATAGATTTGAAAAATTTCTTAACCATGTTTAGCTCATAATTTGGGCGATGAAGCTTCATCAGCCTGTTTGTCTTTTAGGCACATCAGGTGGGTGTTGATGCATGTCTAATCAGAATTTTAGTACTGGCTAGACCTACTTGATATATTTTCACTAGTCTGGATCGACATCAAAGATCTTAAGTGATTGATTGGGAATAACAACTGTGAAGTAAAGAAGTATAGCCACCTTTGTTTTTGCTCTTATTCTTCTGCAATAAGCAAGTTGTTGGCGAAAGGCCCACCTTACTCCTGTTTTGTCTCAATAATACTATGCTGGATATTGGGTTTCCCCCGTTTCATTCAAATCATCCTGTTTTGCCACTAAGAAGGTTTGCATTTGATTACTCGAACTTCTGTTGCTAAATTTTGTTCCTAGACCCAAGGGATCCATTTTGAATTTTGGCACTTTTGATTTATGCATATGATCATGATCAATGAGAAGGTTTTTGGAGGATAAATTGTTGATGACTATCTTTCACTCAAGAATCTATGACAATGCTGCTTTTCTTGCATTCATTGAGTGAGAAATTTTAAGAAACTTCAATAGCAAAAACTTGTCAAAACTTTCAATAAAGGAAAATCCTACTTATGTAGTTAGCTTCCCAAGTTGTCTCAGAAGAACATAGAGTATTCTTCATTTAGCACATAAGATGCACGTATCTAATGATGCTGATGGGTGGCATTGATTTTGTATTCTCGGAAGCTTCAGCTCTCAACTTTTTGTGACGATGTTATGAGGAAGCATAAACATGCTCCTAACATCACAATCCGTTGTTTCCTGCTTTTCTCTATAGACAAAAAATGTCCTTGCACCTCCAAGAAAGATTAGGTCACCTAGATAGAGAACAGAAGCACCTTATTTCCTTGGCAACAAAAGCTAGGTTATTTGTTTGGTTGAGCATCGGATGTACTTACCTGCTTCTCGTATCATGTGGGAATGATGATCTTCCCTATCCTATGATAAGCTCTGTTTGAGCTTCAAATTTCTTTTTACTCTACCCTCATTGTCCATATTTGCATTTTTGAACAATGTCTTGACTTATGGTTCGACAGTTGCATCACTGTGCTGAATGGAAGATACTGACAGCCACTGATGCTAACAGCCACTGATGCTTTATTGTTTTCCCTCTTGTGCATCAGCTGGTGACCATGGATAGTTTGCATCTACATCTGGGAATGTGTTTGCTTTGTTCTCCGGTGATGAAAGTCTCTATATATATAGATTATGGTGGATGCATGTGTGGTTGCCTTTTGTTCTCCTTATGGAGCATTAGTGTTGCTGTCTTTTAGTTGTTTTTGTGGTTCTGGAGGGCCTATAGGCAAACCCTTGCCTGTATATTGTTTTTTGGCGTAATTAGAACTGGTGTAGTAATTATTGGTCTTCTTAGGAGATAATGTTCTCTGTTGCTTTCTGAAATGATTGGATTCGGTAGCTTGTATTTTCATGGTTCTGACTTTATCAGATTCGATCATCCTCAAGTCATGGTGGCTCCAGACTTACAGTTACTACGATGAGGCACGCCAATGCATTTTGTAAGGCCTTAGATATGATTTCTTCACACATCTCAACAGTTGTCTGGTCTTCAGGTAAGATCAAATACATAATGGCATTGGTTGTTGGAGTGAAATTGAATATCACGTGAATGAAAGGTAGTTGATAAACGTCATTAAGTTGGGTATTGGACAGAACACATTATTGCTTGCCATGGTGAATGATGCGAGCTTCACTTGCTAGTAGAGGAATTGCCTAATATTTGTGCTTTCTACCTTTTCCACAATATCCATCCATATTTCTTCAAGGTCATTGAGTCGAGCCAACTTAGGCTCCTTTTCAGATTCTTTCCCTTGGCAATTTTGATTCTCTTCAATTTGTTCCACGGTTGTGCCCTTGTCACTTATGTCTACATTGTTTAGTTCAGAAGTTTCACTGATGGAAGTACAATGCGTCGGGCTTCTATTTTGGGTTTGCTTATGATGCTATGTGTCAATTGACCTTGTATTGAGTTTGCCATTTCCAACTGCACATTTACTTCAGTAAGCATGCTTCTTACCGAAGAAAATCAGAGGAATCAAGAAAACATCGATTTAAAGGTAGATTTCCCAAGAGAATAATGTTCTTCACTCAAAGTCATAATACACACTCTTCTTCTACAATACCTAATGCTATTTATATTAAGAAGACACCTAGATTTCCTATTCTATATTCCGAATATCTAATCTTACGGATTGACCGAATCAATTAATCTACGATTAGAATAATCGGAATCAAATTATATGTCCCACTCTAATCTAATCTTTTGATAGCAAAACCAAATCATAATCAGATCATACTCTAATCTAATCTTTCAATGGCAGAATCAAATCACATCTCATACTCTAATCTAATCTTTTTATGTTTCACTAATAATATTATCAACCTTATCACTTACCTTCGCTTAATCCATATCTCTCCAAGGAATTTTCCTGATTGTAAACCAGTACCTGAGGGTAATACAGTGTCCTCTGATGCGATATTTCTCGGAGAGATTTTGTTGGGGTTGTCTTGTGAAGCAATTTGTGGAGAAGCAGCAAGTATATGGGAACTCGGGTCAATGAAGGATCGGGATTGCTTCGCTACTCCAACGAGCACTTTCAAGGTGTAGCACAACCTCTCTAATTGATTATTAACTGCAAAAGTATCAAAAGCTCAGCTGATATGTAGATTTCATGCATGCTATAAGCTCAAGAGTCTTTACAGTTTGAGCCAACTTTCTGCACTCTTGTCATTACATGTGATGGTCGATGACAATGTTCGGGAATTGACGAGAGATGCCAATTGGGACACCAGGGGTTGTGGTTCCACACCTGTTCAAATAAAGCTCTGTTGTGAGTTGGATGATCTCTTGTCATTGAGCTCATTGCGAGGAATTTGGCGTACCTACAGATGCAGGTTTAGGGGAAAGATGCATGAAAAGAGTTGGCTAACAGAGTCCTGTTTAGAAAGGAAAAATGTAAAGCTATGATAGATGACGCACCATTTCTTGAACCATGGAAGTAAGTGATTCTTGACCCCACTAAGGATAATCGATCTTAATATGTTTTCTACCTCGTTCTCCTCAGGAGCAGATGGTTTCGGCGACATATTTCCCTCTTTTGACACTAAAGTACCAAAACTAATGTCGATTTGAGCACAAAACATGATCGTTTCCGATTGGATCTTTAATCATTTGAAAAGAACCCTAAAATCGAATATTTCTAGGAAACCAGAAGACCCCAAAAAATTAAAAGTAGGAGGAGGAGGAGGAGGAATTCTTCAATTATAAGACCTTCATGGAGTCCTCCAGAGGAGGAGAAGGAGGAGGACAAGGAGGAGAAATGGGAACAATTCTTCAATTATAAGACCTTCGTGGAGTCCTCCAATTGAATCGAATCTTTTATTGGGTTCATCTCATTTTGAAACAAGGATGGCAATTTTAAGTACATGAGGATGGCGGAATATAAATTTATCAAGAAGGCTTTGTGACTCGGACTTGTCTTCATCATCTCCTCTCCCTCCACCTTTTCTCACCAAATCGCAAATCTCTGTAGCTGCGTGGTGTTAATTTCGTGAAAAGTATTTTATTATTAATGAAAATCGACATGTATACTATTCAATTATCTTTTGTTTTCGATTAATGATTTTTCAAAAGTCAGCGTTTGTTGACATTTGAATTTTTGTCGATGTTTTAAATATTCATTTACTTTGAGAAAATATAAAAACTTATTAAAAAAAGGTAAATAAAAATTGAAAATGAACGAAATTGTATAAAAATAACAAGTCGTGTGGGCCAGGTAAGCCGACCCACTTAGCAAATTTTTAGCTCTTTCGAATGCTAGCCCTATTTGTCTCAAAATGTCATAAAGATTTAAGATTTTTTGAAAACAAGGTTTAAGCAAACTTTCCCAACCTATTTGTCTCAAAAACATCACAGTATCTAGCATTGCAAAACTGACTTCTAATAGTAATTTACGGGTAAAAAATAACATGGTATCAAATGCAGACGATATTGTTCCCTTAAATGGCCTCAACATCATCGGGCATATCTATATACATATTAGGAAAATTACAAATTAACCTTTTTTTTTTATAACTAAATCGCAACGTAATCTTTTCTTGTTTACCTATTTTATAGCAAGTTTGAGACAAATGCGGGTATTGTTGTAATATTAAAGCTTGAGGGAGTTTTAAACTAACCCGGTATTGGTTTAATGTTCTCGTATAAATTTACTAATCCTGTTATAAACTAGCAATAATGTAATAAAATTGCTTTACAGATCGCGGGACGCAATGTCAGCCAAGAGCACGTTTCTTATACAGAGAACACGTTCTTGTGTCACTAACTCAAATGCACAAAGGCGCTAATTATCTCGTCCAAATATGTAGAGTTCGACAATTAATTCTCGTTTCCTTATTTATTTTGTTGATTCTAAATTGGTCGAGATTTGGGTCAAGATGGGTTCAAATAAAATTAGAATTCAAGAACAATTCAAGATTGATTGAATTTGTTCATTATTTTTCAAACACAATCATAAGCAGATATATGATTTGGCGTGAAGTTTGAAAAGAGGAGATGGACGGAGTGAAATTAGAGATGAAGCAATAGACTGATATAGAGAATGGCCTTAGGGTTTTGAAAGGAAATTTTGCGAGCAGGAGATTGGATTAGAAAAGATCAAGGAGGGTGAAAGAAAGAAATAATCCGATCATCAGTTGGAGTTTAAAAAGATAGGGGACCATTGTCATCACTTCCTGCGGGCAAATCCATGCACCATAGATTTGGTTTATGCATAACAGATTAGGTCTTTGTATATCTACGGGATTCGATGCTCGATATTCAGTCATGGCTAGCATGTTTTGAGTAGGGGAGAGCATGGTTTGGGTTGGGCCGATTCACTGCCTAATTCTAGGACCAACTCGCACAATGCTGGTCCTTAATTTTTAAAACCGAGGACCGACCCTATTGAGCTTGGGACCGAGAACCGGACCGACCCAATGGGTTCGGTCCGGTTCCAGGGTGAACCCGAGACCAACCGATAATTTTTTATTTTATTTTTTGTACTCTTTTAAAAAGTGATTGAGGACCAGATTGACCTAATGAGTTCAGTCCGGTTTCAAGGTTAACCTAGAACCAACCAATAATTTTTTATTTCATTTTTTATACCCCTTGAAAGAGCAACTAGGGATCGTACTGATCCAATGGGTTCGATGATGAGCAAAGTCAGCTAAGAAAGGCAAGCGATAAGGGTCAAGTGCGGTGAGCGTCGAACAGAATGAGCATCGAATGTCGAGCAGGGAGCAACAAGCCAAGTGAACATCGAGCGGCAAGCAGCACAAGTGACCCAAAGCAAGTGAGGCAAGTGTCGAGTGGCGAGTGGAGAAATTGTTTCTTTCGATTTTGAAAAATTGAAGACTAAGATGACAAATAAGACAGAAAAGAACGAATATTAGAGAAGGATGCCATAAAGTGCCTTTTTGGACGCCATGAGGACTTCTCACAAAAATATTTTCCTCCTTCGTAAATTATGACTATTAACACTGTAAAATACATTAAAAACCTAAGTTATTAAAGAACAATGTAAAATTATTTGAACTCCTCACTAAAGAACTGATTAATGTTGTTGACGCCATTTATTTTAAGGTTTTCTATATATATATACTATATGAGAGAAAAAGGAAGTATAAGAGACTAACATATCTATAAGAGAAATATAAGAACGATATAAAAACTAAATGAAATCTTGAGAATTAAAAATAATGTAAAGAGCAAAAGCAATATATACAATATAAAGTAAGAGTATGTATAAACAAAAACCAACCATAAATGTGGTATGAACTTGTATAATATGAAATGAAAATTACATGTATTAAAAAGTACAGAAACTAAAGTATCAAGTCATCCACTAGGCGGTAATCCGCACTCTAGGGAGTATTGATATTTATATTATAAGAAATGGTTAACCAACTATCATGTAAGTTGGTAACCACCCTGTATAAACTATGCTAAATGTATTTGAAAACAAACTTACTTTGTAACCAGGGGTACAAGGTAAGAAAGTTTGAGGCTTGAAAGGATGAGGGTTTACAAGAGGGTGAGGAGGAAGAAGAGATAAGTGAAATCTTAAAAAAAAAAAAAAAAAAAATTCGAGTCTTCTTCTTCTGTGTTAAGAGAGTGTATTTATAGGAGGTGCTACAGTGCTGAACAGTGTAAAGTGAACAATACTTAGTGAATAGTACTGTGCGAATAGTGAACATTTTATACCTATCTTGTTACAGTATATAGCCTTTGCGCCGCTGCAACAGTGTTGACATGTGATATTTTGTCTTTAATTTCTATCTACGTTGATCTTGTAGCAGTCATCTTCAATGGTATTTCCATTGTGATATGACTGTGAGGATCCATCTTGACTGTCTTGTGATTTGGAAGATCCACATTGTGATTCCTCCCCTTCTGAGAGCATTGTTATGAGGATATTGCAATATTCCTCCCTGCTCTGAACTGTAGCAAGTGCTGCACTTGCTATGGATTTTTCTTGTAAAAATGTTGTATTTGACGGGATTGTAGTTAGTTGGGTTTTCTGACTATTTAGCCAAGTTTTAATTGTAGCTTCGGACCCTTGTTCATGGTATTTGAATCCATTCCACCATTTTGTTTTGTATTTTCGAGCAAGTACTGGTACACCCAGTTTGGTAGATGTATTGTATTCAAATTCCCAAGCTGTTACCCATGAGATTTTGAATATTATGAAAAAATGCATAAGGTATGGGAACCATGTATCATGTGGTGTTGATACAAAATATTTACAAAATATTTGGTACACTTGATCGACTGTGGGGTGTAGTATTACTTTCAAAGCACCAAAGAGATCCCACCAGAAGTCAAACCAGTTTGGTAGGTTTTGTCTTGGAAAGTTGTCTTGGAAGAATACTAGCCAAGTGTGTTGGAAATTTGTATTTTTTTTTAAGAAAACATTCCACCAAGCTTGTTGGTAGCCCCATTAGGTATATGATAAGGAGTATGGTAGGCTTTGGGTAAGTCTTTTTTGAACTTTTCTGAGTGTATGAAGTAAAGCTCCCCAATATGAGGGGTGTATGACTTTACTGATGGATATAGTAGATTATATGATGTTTTCTATATTATTTTTGCCAGCAAAGTGAGTGAACCTTGCCTTTCCCGTCTCCACCAAAATTTGCTCATAATAAGCAAGGGTTTTGTTTGTATTGTGTGGTTTGAAAAGTCAATTTTTTGGAAAGATGTTTTTTGCAAATTTGATTGGATCTTCATCGAAGAATCCATCCTCCACAATCAGTAGAAAAATTTTGATTTTTGAGAATGAGGGGTTGCCTTTGGCCTAATGACCATCTCATTCGAAATTCTTTTATATTCCAATTGTTTTTGTGTAGCAAGCCGGGAAGGATTATTGCTTACCGCAATGGCACTAGATGGCTTTTTCTTTACTTTTTTTTTTTTGTAAAGATTGGGCAAGTAACTTTAGCGTTTCTTTGGGTAGTATGACAACTAGTTGGGCTAGGGCTAGTATGGGTTCTTCTTTTGAAGGTGTATTTGGTATTGGATGTTGTAGGAATAAATAATTGTTTTCTACCATTTGGAACCATGACTTGATAGGTGTTAAGCCTGTTGGCTTTGGTGGTGTATTGGAGGTTTCAGCAATGGCTTTGCCTTTATCTATTTTGGGTCTTGGCATGATAGTATCCCCTGTAAAAATCATATTGTGAGAAAATCACGTAATAAATTTGAAGAACCATTTATAAATTTAATGTCAAAGTCAAATACTGAAAGTATGGCTTGCCATCTAGCAAAAATCTGTTTTGATGCAATGTTTACTACGTCTTTTTGTAAAATGTCCTTGGCTGATTTGCAATCAATTTTCAAGAGAAATTTTTTATTCAATAAATCTCATTGGAATTTTGATATGGGCAAAACTATAGCAAGTATTTATTTTTTGATTGTTGAATAGTTTTGTTGGTTGGAATTCCAATGTTTTGAGATAAACTGAACAACTTGTTCTTTGTTATGATTGACTTGTTTGAGAATGTCATGATATCCAAATTCTGAAACATTTGTTTCTACTTTGAAAGCAAATGAGTCAGCTAGGTGTAAGCATGATATTTCTTTCACATGAATCTTTATTTGTTTGATGATGTCTGTATGGACTAAAGTCCATGGTGGAGGATCCTTGCGTAATTTTTGGTGTAAAGGTTTGCAAAGAATATTTATATTGGGAAAGAAATCTATAATATTGTTGACACTTAAATTTTTGCACAATTTTTGGGTTAATAAAAAAAAAACAGGCACACACACAGGGCATATAGTTTAGAAACATTTTATTCTTATTTTCATTTTGGTTTATTTTATTTTGGGCCGCTGGTGAAGGGAGGATTTTTCACATATTCCGTTTAGATTTTTCATATTTTTAGGTAATATACATTAAGGGGTGTATTTTGTGCAAAGAGAGAATTTTTCTGGATAGAATATGCGAGAAATATGAAAGGGAATATTGCGCGGGGTATGTATATTTCAACAACATATTTAGGGGTATCATGCGCAAGCAAAAAAGGAAAAAATATATGTCGTGAGGATACATTTTTTGGACCTATAAAATACATTACGCGCAAAGTAAAAGGGGATTCTTTTCGGTTGGGTGAAAAAGAACACACAAAAAAGTAAAAGTAAAAAAAGTGAAAATTGAGTGACGTAAGAGAGAGAAAAAGTAAAAAAAAGGGTGAAACCCTAATCGGGGGACTGTTCATCTTCCCCGAAGGTCCCCCGACCCCGCCGGCGCCGAACCGGCGCCGTATCTCCGATCGCGAGCCCTAGCGCTCGAAGCTCGCGCCCTCCCGACGTACCGCTGCCGCATCTCCGTTCGCGAGCCCCGACGCCTGTCGACCCAGCAGATCGGTCCCGTCGCCTGCAACTCTCAGATCCGGTGACGATCTGACGTTTCTGCTGCCTCGCCGTCGCCGATTCGCCGCCGACCTTCGCCAGTTGCAGTCGCCGACCGCTGCCCCCGCGCCGCTGCGGCCGCACCACCACCGATCCGCCTCCATAGCGTTCGCTAGCCCCTGCGAGGAGCGCCATCGCCCTGTCGATCCGTTGTTGGAGCTGCAACCCGAAGCTCGTGCCGCCCCGACACCGCCTCCGCTCGCCGCCTACAGATTTGAGATCCCCATAGCAGTCGATCCAAATCCGACGCTGTCCCTGCCTCCTCGTCCCCGCTGCGACCCAACGACGTCGCCGGACGCCGAGCCCTACAGCTAGATCTAGACATCGGAGCTCCTCGCCGCAGCCGCCCGAGGCCCCCTGCAATCCCTGCAACGCCCTACCGTTTGAAGCCCGCGGCCCGACGACCCACGATCCGCGATCCGCGCTCCGTCTCCGTCTTGCCTCTGCCCGCGAAGTCGTTGCCGTTGCCAAGCCGAGATCCAGACGCCAGAGCTCCTCACCGCGCAGCTTCCCCCGCAACGCCCCCTCGCCGGAGAATCTTGCCAGCGATTCCCCAAAAATCGGCGGCCAAGATTTCTTTTTTTCTTTTAAAGAAAAAAAAAGAAAAAAATTAAATTAGGTATTTTTGCTTTACTTTATTAGGCAAGTTTAGGTTTTTTTTTTTTTTACTTTTTTATTATTATTATCACTTTATATGTTATTTTCTTTGGTTGCAATACCCATCTCTGCATAATTAGAAATCTCAACATATTACATATCACCTTATTCGCAACCGCGCCAGGGTTTTTCATTTAATCTATAAGGCTTTAAATAAAATAATTAATCAAGTGTGAATAAAATTGATATTTTGATCTTTAAGTCTTAAGATCAATTTATCGATTTTACTAGCGAAATATTTTCTCTTGATTTGAACGATGTGTGATATTTTTGATGATTTTGAATGAGTTGTGTTGTCTTAATTGCCTTGTTTATCTTGAGATATGTTTGGGTTAGAATATTGCATAGTTTACATGTTTAGAATAGGAATTTTATTTCAAATTTTAAAAAAATCAAATAAATCAAAATTCAAATAAATCAATTTAGGTTGCTAGATTTTAATTTAGGTTGCATGTTTAATTATTTGGCAATTATTAATTTCGAAAATTAATAAAAACAAAAAAATCATCATGCATATGTCATGTAAAATTATGGCATATTTTGCACGTTATTGCATATTAGGGTTAAATTGCACTTAATTTAATTTTAGATAATATTTTTTAAAATTTATTATAAGTTTAGGTATTTTTTAGATATATTGCATTTTAGGATTATTTAGGTTAAGATAATGTTTTAGTTTAAATTAGGGTTTGACTCAACCTAATTCCTAATATAAATTAAATAGGATCTTAATCTAATTAGGTAATTTTCACATTTCACCAAATTTCGAATTTGATGAAAAATATATAAAAAAAATGTCATAGGTTAAATTAGTTTTATTATTTAGGATAAAATGCATTCGTTTAGGAAAATGAAAAAATGTCATATGCACGTCATTAGGGTTAGATTCATTGAAATGCATGTCATTTAGTATTTTTGCTAGGCCCATTTAATTAGAAATTACATGTCATTAGGATTAGGTTATTTAGTTAATATCGCATTACATATTGCATGATTTTCATTAATTAAGTGAAAAGAAAAAAATAAATTAATTGCGTGTTAATTAGAAACCATATCTAGGGTTGTTGATGTGGATTTTAATTTAACATTGCAGATGCTTTTGTTGCTTGGAGGTAAGTTTTTGCAATTTATTTATTATTTATCTGGGTGTTAAATTGGTGGTTTGTGCACATGCATGATAACCTCACATGTTAGGAAATAGATTTAAAATCAATTCAAGCTGCTTGGAAAACATTTTTGAAAATAAAATAATGGTACCAAAAGGGTGTTAGAAAAGTCTAGCGTAACCAAGTCCCCGTACTCATAATATCTTGTTTGTAGGAGTAAAGTAAATCTCCTATTACTTTACTTGGGTTTCTAATCGACCCACAAAAAAATATATTAGTGGCGACTCCTGATTAAAAAATCAATTACATGCTAAGAACTTGAACCTAAGTCGCGAATTGGTATAGGCTTGGGAGAGCTCGAGTTAAGTTTAGGCTTAACAATCCATTAGCCAAACCCTAGGTGGTTTACACCCGAAAAATTGGTCGCGACAAATATAATTAAGGCTACCTAAAAACCTTTGTCGTTGAGTTTTGTCTTTGATCTCATCCGGAAATTTGATAGTAAAAGAGATTGATCTTTCTATGGGAGTTATGGTGCCCAAATGGATATAATGACCTAGAAATCTAATCATGGTCTGGAAGAATGCAATTTTAGTAGGAGATACTACTAAATCATTTTGTATGATTATTTTTATGAAAGTAGAAAGATGTTTAAAATGTTGTTCTATATTAGAGGAGAAAACTATAACATCATTTATTCTGAATAAGGATTAAAGATTTCATTCATGATTCTCTGGAATTCTAAAGGGGCATTTTTAAGGTTAAATGGCATAACATTCCATTTGTATTGACCAAAAGAGACAGTAAAAGCTGTCTTGTATTTATCTTTTTCACTGATTTGTATTTGCCAAAATCCTGACTTCATGTCAAATTTTGAAAATATTTTTGATCTAATAATTTGTTTAGCAAATCTTTTTTTATTAGGTATTGGATATCTTATCCATCTAAGGTCTATGTTTAGAGGTTTATAATTAATAACTAATATGGAACTCATCTTTCTAATTCAGCATTTTTATTGACATAGAAAACAGAACAACTCTATGGTGATTGGCTCTTTCTTATGAGTTTTTTATTCAAGAGATCTTGTATTTTTGTTTGGCAAAATTTCAAAACTTCTTGATTCATTTGTGTCGGGCAGGTTTTTGTAGGTATTTTGTTTTCAGAATAATCTTGTTCATAAGGTAAATCAACGATATGCTTCTTTCTTTCCCAAAAAGCATTGGGTAAGTAGAGCATATAGTCTATGCATACTTGGAGGAATGATTATTATAGGTGGGAAATTGCGATTTAAATCTACTGATCTTGAATAGGATGAATGAAATGAAGGACTAGATCTTGAATCAAAAGATCTTCTGGAAAACCTAATTGTGACCCTTCCTTTTGGAAGTTAAATAACATTGGTCGAACTAGTATTTTGAACAATTTGTTGAGGAATTTGGTTTTCTAATTCCCATTGTTCAGGTAGAGTGACTTGATTCTAGTTAATATACCTTGGAATTGTTGTATTTGCTCTAGAAATGTTAGTTTGGAGGATAAGTGTTTCTTCTCGTGGACTATGTTTGAAAGCATTTTCTCCGAAGGCGGAGGTCCTGGCTTTGTAATGGATCATATAGACAAGAGCTAAAGGAATTGATCCATCCGCTACTTTGTAATTATGGATTTTTATTTGGAGTGTGAGGGCTCTTAGAATGTTCTTATCCTTGAGGGATATTGAGAAATTGGGGTAGCAGTCAAAATGTATAGGTCCTTTGCAGAGACTTGTCTCCACGGTACCGGGAATAAATTCATCATAGTTCAAGAGACGTGAATCTCATAAAGCTAAGAGAATTGATGTTTTAAGACCTTTTTTGTAAGAGGTTTGATTCCTACTTGAACTAATCCTATATGAATATAATTGTATGTTTGTTTATGCTTCTTAATAGACTCTTGATTCACAATATGTATTTTTTTCATAAGAATTAGAAAGAGGAATATCTCTTTCTTTAGTGGCTATGACATAGTCTGATTTTTTGAAAAATTTCAATTTTGATTGTTTGTATATTTCCTTAAGTTGTATTTTAGGAATTTCCCAATTCTCTATAGATTTGTTGAAATCTTCTATCCTTACTTCTTCCCTATGTATAGGACTTGGATTTGAGTCCATTTGTGATAGAGAACTAGAGGAAGATGTAGATCTTCTAAGTAAGCTCATACTTGAGATCGGAACTATTCATTCTTCAAAACCGTTACAGAGCTAAACCAACGGTCTAACAGCCACTCAGGAACTTACGACTTGGACCACTCTATAGAAACAAGAAGGATGCCAACAAATGGTTCTCAATCTATGAGTATGATCTTAAAAAGACTATCTATACCTTTTGGCTGGCTCTGATACCAATAGTACTACGATCCTAACCCCTTTAGAGAAAAAAGAGCGTGCTCGACCGGGGAAATGGTGAGCAGCGTGGATTCGAGTAAAGAGGGGCAAGTGTTATTAGTCGAGAGGAACCGCTATCTGTATGTGCACTTGTTCCCTAAGCTGTCGAGGATTTCTAAACAATAGCCACCCCTCGCGCGATTCGTCGTGTGCATCTCGATCGCTAGTACCGGCCGCAAGCTATTGAATTCTCATGGTGAAGTCTTTTCCTTCAATCTGATGATTCTACTGTTCTGGGTCTCTAAGGAAGATTCTTGAATGCTCGATGATCTGCTCTTATTGTTGTTTTGATTCCGGCTTGCTTCTGGGTAGTGTATTGGGTGTCAAGATTTCTTGGACTTGTTAATATACTGTGTACATCAGCGAAACGAAATCTGGTTAATTTAAAGGGAACAAGAAAAAGGGTTGACATTTTTATGACTTTTCGAAGGAATGAAGTCACACCACACTTATCAAAGCTTCGTTGGAGAGAGAAAAGGAGGAAGGCAGGACATCGGCCATTTTGGGGTTGGTCGGGGGTTGAAGATGAGAGCAGAGGGCTTCGACCATGAGTGAAAAAAATCTTAGAGAGAGAGAGAGAGAGAGAGAGGGGTTCGGGCAATTGTTCTTGCTTGACGAAAGAAAAAAATACAGAGCAGAGATTGAGGGAGCTTCGACTAGAGGAGCTAGAGCAAAGGAAAAAAAAACAAAAAATAGAGTGATAGTGAGCTTGGCTAGAGAAAAAAAAAACGAGTCAAGAGAGGAGAGAGGGACGTTGGCTGAGGGAATTTCGGGCATGGAAGAGTTGGGGCTAAAGAGAGGTTCGCGGAAGAAAAGGGAGAGAAAGATTCCTTGGCTGGTTCTGGCGAAAAAAAGAGTGGAGATGGAAGAGAGATTAAAAAAGGAAAACCATAGAGAAAACCACAAGAAATTAAAGACAGAAAATCACATGTCAACACTGTTGCAGTGATGCAAATGCTATACACTATAGTAAGATAGGCATACACCATTAACTATTCACTATTCACTACACAAGTACTATTCATTCAGTACTGTTCATTTTACACTGTTAAGTATTATAGAACCTCCTATAAATACACTTTCTGAACATAGAAGAAGGGAACTCTATTTTTTTTTTTCTTTTTCAAATTTCACTTCTCTCTTCTTCCTCCTCACCCTCTTATAAACCTTCATCCATTCAAGCTTCAAGCTTTCTTACCTTGTACCCCTGTTTACGAAGTAAGTTTGTCTTCAAATACATTTAGCATAGTTTATACATGGTTACCAACTTACATGATAGTTGGTTAACCATTTCTTGTAATATAAACATCAATACTCCCTAGAGTGTGGATTACCGCCCTAGTGGATGACTTGATACTTTAGTTTCTGTACTTTTTAATACATGTAATTTTCATTTCATATAATACAAGTCCATACCACCTTCATTGTTAGTTTTTGTTTGTGCATATTTTTACTTTATATTTTATATATTGCTTTTACTCTTTACATTATTTTTAATTCTCAAGATTTCATTTAGTTTTTATACTGTTCTTATATTTCTCTTATAGATATGTTAGTCTCTTATACTTCATTTTTCTCTCATATAGTATATAGTATATATATATATAATTTATATAGAGAAAAACTTGAAATAAACGGCGTCAACAACATTAAATAGCTCTTTAGTGAGGAGTTCAAATAAGTTTATATTTTTTTTAATAACTTAGGTTTTTAATGTATTTTACGGTGTTAATAGTCATAATTTACGAAGGAGGAAAATATTTTTTTGAGGAGTCCTCATGGCGTCCAAAAAGGCACCTTATGACATCCTCCTCTAATATTCGTTATTTTCTATCTTATTTGTCATCTTAGTCTTCAATTTTCCAAAATCCAAAAAAAAAATTTCTCCGCTCGCCACTCGACACTCGCCTCGCTCGCTTTGGGTTACTCGTGCCGCTCGCCGCTCAATGTTCGCTTGGCTTGTTGCTCTCCACTCGACATTCGATGCTCATTTTATTCAACACTCACCTCACTTGACCCTCATCGCTTGCTTTTCTTAGCTGACCTCGCTCATCATTGAACCCATTTGATCAGTACGATCCCCGGTTGCTCTTTCAAGAAGTACATAAAATAAAATAAAAAATTATTGGTTGGTTTTAGGTTGACTTTGAAACCAAACTGAACCCATTTGGTCAATTTGGTCCTCAATCGCTTTTTAAAGGAGTACAAAAAATAAAATAAAAAATTAACGGTTGGTCTTGGGTTAACTCTGGAACCGAACCGAACCCATTGGGTCGGTTCAGTCCTTTCTTCTTGAACGAACCTCTCTCTTTTTTTTTCTTCTTCTTTTTTTTTTTTTTTTTTTTTGTGGTTTTCTCTCTGGTTTTCCTTTTTTAATCTCTCTTCCCTTTCCTCTCTTTTTTCCGCCAGAACCAGCCAAAGAATTTTTCTCTCCATTTTCTTCCGCGAACCTCTCTCTAGCCCCAACTCTTCCATAGCCGAAATTCCCTCAGCCAATGTCCCTCTCTCCTCTCTTGACTCATTTTTTTTCTCTAGCCAAGCTCACTGTCACTCTTTTTTCTGTTTTTTTTTTCCTTTGCTCTAGCTCCTCTAGTTGAAGCTCCCTCAATCTCTACTATGTATTTTTTTCTTCCGTCAAGCAAGAACCAATGCCCGAACCCCTCTCTCTCTCTCTTTAAGATTTTTTTCACTCATGGTTGAAGCCCTCTGCTCTCATCTTCAGCCCTTGGCCAACCCTAAAATGGCCAATGTCCTGCCTTCCTCTTTTTCTCTCTCCAACGAAGCTTTGACAAGTGTGGTATGACTTCATTCCTTTGAAAAATCATAAAAATGTCAACCCTTTTTCTTGTTCCCTTTAAATTAACCAGATTTCGCTTTACTGATGTACACAATATATTAATAGGTCCAAGAAATCTTGACACCCAAGACACTACCCATAAGCAAGCCGGAAGCAAAACAAGAAAAAGAGCATATCATCGAGCATTCGGGAATCTTCCCTAAAGACCCAGAATAATAGAATCATCGGATTGAAGGAAAAGACTTCACCATGAGAATTGAACAACTCGCGGCCGGTACCAGCGACCAAGATGCGCACGACGAATTGCGCGAGGGGCGGCTATTCTTTAGAAATCCTTGACAGCTTGAGGAACAAGCGCACGTACAAATAGCGGTTCCTCTTGACTGATAATGCTTGCCCCTCTTTACTCAAATCCACGATGCTGACCATTTTCCCTGATCGATCCTAACTTTTAAATGGACATGAAAATAATAGAATATTTAAATATTAAATCAGGCAAACTATTTTGAAGGCTAAAATTATTAAGTAAATGTGTGATTTACTATTTAAATATTTTAACATGATTTAATATTTAAATATTCTATCATGAACACTAAGGCATGACTAAAAACAACCTAACCTAGCATTAATTGAAAGCTTGAAATATATAAATTGTTCAACCTAACATTAGTGTTCCATGCAAACACCTAAAACCGGAGAGATCACTAAGCATTCAAGGATAGATAAAGCAAATGCTAGTATGGAAAGTTGGGGAATGAGGGACTAAGTCATTTTCTCATACGCTCAAGCTGTCCATTGACTTCACAGTCCCTAAAAACTGGTCCCAGTAGGTAGCTAAATCATATGTAATGCAATGTTATTAAGAACTCCAGAAATACATACTCACTTTGAAAACATAAATCAAGCAAAGTGAGTTCCTAAAAATATTGGAAATGTCACAGTCCGAAGAGCACAACAAATCAACCAAGAAAAGATTCAACTGATTCATGGGAAAGAAATAAGAGTATGCGAAGATTGACCTCAAGTTTGACGATCTGCTGCCCAAAAGGGATATAAGAAGGGACATGATGACTCTGTATAGGTGTGTCCCTATCCTTGTTGCCAAAAGAAAGATTAGGAACTGCCGTGACAAATGAAGCGGAAAACTCCTTCCTCCAAAATAGGCTTAAAAATCATATCCCCTGTGGTGACATGCGCAGCCACCACCTGACCTTCTTGAACAATCATTTCCAATTTCAATCTCGACCCCTTACTCTTTGTCATGCCATCTATGCATGCACCAATTTGCACCGATAGAGCTCTGATGTACACCTATTTATTATTTTTCCACAAGCCAGCAGAAACAAAAATGCTAACCCCATTGGAGAGTATTGATTAGAGTATAGCCTAAGAAACAAGATTAATAACCTCATCATCTCTCCAACCCCACTCCAAAAAGGGAAAAAAAAAAAAAGGCAAGCTCCAAAAAAGGAAAATGTACAAAAAGTAAAAATGGCAGGAGAGCTTTTGACATGCAGTTCCACATCAGAGAAACATTGTGCATGTTACAAATGAAAACCTGCTACTGCATAACAATTTAACATTCAAAAAAGGATGATGCAATAGAAAGCCAATCCGGCAATCCAGCTTGTTGACTCGCACACTTACCTTCTTTCTTCAGCCCTTATGACTCCAATTACACATAGATTCATCTTGCCTTAACTCAAATTTCGAGCACATGGTTGTGATCACAAGGAGATTTTCATATTACAGTCACATTACTTGTTTAATTTCATCGCAACTTCAGATTAAGGAAAAAAAAAGGTATAGCTTCTCCAAAAAAGTAGCACAGAGCATGCAATCCTCTCCACTTCACTGAAAATCACATCACGTTCTCTCAAACAAGTAATCAAAAGTACACCACAATGAGAGTCAAAAGCTTGGTCACTCACTCTATTTGAAAAAGAAAAAGAAAGATAGGAAGGTGAAATCTTGACTTAAATGCATACTAGAGAGAAAACTATGTGGAGGAAAATGAAATAAATTTGATAGACTGAAGTAGCCTTGCTCTTTCTCTTGTTTCCTACTCCTCACGAAGGATACTCTTGTGGTTATAACTATATGTATCAGCAAACGATAATTTCCATTATTCATCTCTGACTTTGGAGAAACTTCTTTCAGTCCAAAATGAAGTAACTAAATTTATAGAAATTCCCTTCCCATGTAGTAAACCAAATAATAGAATCATTGCAGGTGGGTTCTCTTTTTACCCCTTCCAATATTTTCCATCCAAGATAAGAGTTAGAGTAAATCACAAATACTTATAAGTGAGTTGACAAGCAAGAAAAAGTGGGAACTAAAAGTACAATTGAACTGTGCCAATATAAATTTGTTTCAACTGTACTTAATAGAAGTCAATTTCATTTCATGTTGACTAGGACATTTGTGGTTCTTGGTTCTGTTTTGTGTATACTGTATACAAAAAGAAAAAGATTTTTTATTTCACCAAAATCAATCTAATAAGGGTAAAAGTCAAACCAAACCATTGAGTTAGTTCGTCATTTATGAGATGCGGCACTAAACCAATAACATAGAAGAAGCTAAGGAGTAACTTAGCACTTTAATCGTTAACATCAAGCAAGAAAATGATTTCCTTAGAGGGAAAATTGCAAATTGCAAAGACATTGAACGACTATCAGCTACAACATTTTTTATTAGGTGCAAGAAGGACCATAGCCTTATTGTTGACAACAAAATTATTGCCTTAACATATAATATCGATTTGGTTTTGTTTATCAAGTTAACACAATTAAGGGAACCAAACAAATAAGTTCAACAGGAAACTTCTCTACAACCCGAGACCAAATTATCAAATCAGCCTTATTAGATAAAAGTCATCAATTTCTAAAACTTTTACCACCACTACAGCTCATCAACTATGCCAAAGAACTACATTAACCTGAAGCAACAAATTTATTGAATTGCCCATCTAGGAATAATTTGCCAGGCATCAAGCACCAAGACAAACTAATTGATTGGTTGATTGATTCAATCCAGAGACACTAATTGATTGCACCGAAATCCACAGCAAAGAACAAAAATGATGAACAATTCAGCATTGTCTGACTACAGAAGGAGCTCCTCTCGACTCAACTCAAGATGAGATGAACCATTCGTCTACCTTTTGACTCAAATAAGTAGTATCACGACCAAGAGACTGGCATCTAAGATTTACCATGTTAAGAAACTTCAATGTTTTTCGGTCCATATATTTGTATGTTGACAATTGGAAGGCCAGGTACAAGCTATCATAAGTCAAACTGCAGCACCTTTATGAGTCAACCTGACCAGAAAAACCTGCACCATCTTCAGAAATCCACTCTCTACTTCCACCATGCACAACATTTTGAAACCACTGTCACCAATCTTGATCCACTTTCAAAGGGAACAGCCATACAGCTATTTTCGAAACAACTAGAAATCAAAATCATTTAAAGCATAATACTTACAAGGAGGTTTTGGAGTATCAACGGAATAAGTTTCTGTTATGAGATTGAGATCTAACTAGTCAAGCATGCGGTTTGTTCGTACTACCGTTACAGCTCACTACATGAGCATTCAATTATTTGGTACATTTCAAGTATTAAAAAAAGTACCCGAAAAATATTTTCTCCGTGCTCTATCTTCTCTTTCGATCTCTCTGTTACTTCTCTACCCTCTTCTTTTTTTTATTCTCATCAACTTAATTCAACTTTGCAATAACATGGATAGACAAAGAGAGATAAATTATAAAACAAAACCACAATATCTTTATTTGACAAGGGAATAGCTTCAGCAAGTAGAACTTACTTAGTAACTCAACATGGACATAATATGAATCTAAACGACAACTGAAAAGTTTACTTGACATCATCGCGATCACCTCAAGCAACTGCCAACACTGAATGCATGAATCAAGTACGGCCTCAATCTGCCCAAATACTAAACAGGAGTCATGTTAAATAGGAATGCCTATCATCTTTCTGACACTGTTGAGGCATCGAGCAAAACCCCAATTAAGCTTGGATCTCCAACATACTCAGCAATTTGACCAAGCTGCACTTTTTGAACAACTCCTGATTATCAGCATCGCGGACTACACCAGTATCTCAATCAATATCCCTGTCCACTAGACTCCCATGGACACGCTTATAACCGCCAGACAAAATGCAAACCAGATGCCCACGCTTGCGATATGCAATCTCAAGATATTCTTGATCTACACCTTAAATAAGTGCTTTGCTCCCATCCATCAATATATCATAAATCTTCAGTCCAACGACATCAACTGGCTTTCCCCTCTTCAAATTTAATTTCTCACCTTTCAATCTGCCAAATAGGAACCACGTGGTCACTCTTCCAACATGGAAGGGGGAGGTTGGGTTCCCACCTTTTCAAGAGGTTGATATGAGGACGATTTAATCTCAAGCGTGGGTTTCGACTCCCACGCCCTGCAATGAGGCAGGACAAAAATTCGAGAGTGAAAATTAAAATAGGAATAAAGTAGGACCGGAAAAAAAAAATTCTTTCATACAGGAAACATCGTCCTTGGCATTCTTCCCCCACCCCTTTCCGCTCTTTCCATCCATAACACCCCTCTAATGTACGTCGCCGCCATAAATTCCTCCACGGGCATGCCCTCGTGCCCCTGATCATCCCCCAACTTCGACACCTCCTCCCTCAGTTTTTAGCCGGGAATCATCTACGCTACCCGATTTTTCCGGACGCTTCTGGATTGACCTCATCGTCCCCAGATGGCTCATTGCCATTCTCTCTCCGCTGGACAGTGACATCGTACGATGCGGCACCGGCATTGCCCTCATCGTCGAGGGACTTCCACTGGCACTGGAACCACGACTGATCGTCCGAGGCGGAGACGAGGTTCTTCATCCTCTTGGGGGGACTTTTACTCATTGGGCTTCGGCGTGATAAGCAGCAGGTTTCTACTGTTCGCTTCATCCGTCGGGGGTATTGGAGTGAATCGAATTAGGTGATCTGCTCGCGCGAGAGCTTCATGCCGATCGACGATGGCAGCTAAACAAAACCTAACCGAGCAAAAGAGCGATGAGAGAGCGAAAGTCGACAAAGATGTCGGCACGACTGAGGAAACTTTGGATTTTTGAAATGCCGTCCACAAATTTGAGCGTCTGTTGCAATTGGGTCCCGATGCTCTTTTTAGTTCCTTGCCTGATTTTTTTTTTTCAATTACGTCCTTTCTCCCAAACGTTCCCGGAGCAATTTATATGTGCCTATCTCTAATATCATCAACACAAGGTCGAATAACACTTCTAGTAATTCTTCTTTAATATCATCACAGTGGATGGTTGTCGAAACCAAAACCCAAAATCGTCGCGCGATCCTATCGATCAATCTAGACTATTTTCGAGGTCCCTATGTATTTACACTAAAATAATTATTAATTTATCATTTGTTAATATCATCTACTTTCCATTCCAATAATATAAAAAATTCAAAACTCAACTTTTACAACCAATACGTCTCATCAATGGTTGCCAAAGAACTACATAAACCTAAAGCGACAAACTTATTGAATTGTCATCTAGGAATAATTTGCCCAGCACCAATCACCAAGCACCAAGCACCAAGACAAACAAATTTATTGTTGACCAATTCAATCCAAAGACACTAATTGATTGTACCGAAATCCCCAGCAAAGAGCAAAAATGATGAGCAATTCAGGTTTTTTTTCTTTCTTTCAGCATTTGATTAACCCCCGACATGAATGTTAAAAAAAAGATAAATCGCGTACTGTATAATAATTATAAAAAGAATACAAGGAGTATCTTTCAAAGAAGATGAATTAAGAGCCACCACAACATAGTTTGTGGGCTCGTCTTAGTGGACGGGCTTGAAAGTGACTGGGCCAGTGTTATCTCTGATTGGAGCTTTACTGATCAAGATTGGAGCTTTACTCGTTAAGTGAGCATAAGGGTAGTTGCTTAATTAGGTCTTTCTATTGCCTTTTGTTCATGGGTTTACACTTAAAGAGTTTTAAAAATCAGCAATACCGTTGTCATCGTGCGGAGGTCGTGTAATAGGAACAATTTCATGAAAATAATTAAATGTCCGTGGTTTATATTCATGTGTGTAGTTCTTGATCAAACATCAGTTTTGCGTATTTACTGCTCTTTAAGTAACAAAACAGAGGGAACAAAATTGTCTGACCCCATGCATGTCAATTGTCATTTGATCGAAGAAATTATTCTTAACTTTTTAGCCTTAAAAAAGCTTTGTCTGCATTGGAAGCAGCGTAAGTCATTAACTTGAGCATAGCAAGTCAATCAGCATAGGTGTAATTCCTCGACAAGACACTTCGTCCTACGCCACACTCTAGAGTGATGAAGCTGTGGTTTTTGGTGGATGGTTTGCTTACAATGTGGGGTGAACACCCCTCGCCTCATCCATTCTGCATGCATATCCTAAATTTTCTCCTTCTACCGCTGGAAATTCTTTTGAGGGACTATATGACAAACAAAATGCCTGATGGAAGAATGTTTTCTGCTGAAACTCAAATGCTATCGTTGGTTTCTGGTCTTTAGCTTGTTTTCTAATATGTATTAGCTGTGCAAGGCGTTGAAAAACCTAATGAACAATTATGAAAACCTGTATTGCTTGTTTATTTAAGTGTGTAGTTTGTTGTTTTTCCCTTACAATCGTGAAAATTGATTGAATAGGATTACAAGGCCTCTTGTGTGCACATGATGTGCAGAAAAAGGAACATCAGCAGGGAGTAAATAGGAAATGAAAGATAAAAAAATTGAGAAAACAATAAACTGAAGACAAACAAAAAGAAAAGAAACTCAAATGGTGAAAACCTGTATTGCCGTGAAAATTGATTGAATAGGATTACAAGGCCTCTTGTGTGCACATGATGTGCAGAAAAAGGAACTCAATATGCGCTAATAAGCTTTTGAGGATGAACTCGTAATTGTCTCGAAGAATCTTCTAATTGTTTCCTATGCAAGGTCCATATGATGGAAACCCTGGATAGGCGTCTATATTTTTTTAATCAACAAATCATCTTTTTCCTACCAGCTTTTCAACGATTCTTTAACCGATTCTTTATGGATTTCTTGAGCTGTCTGGTTGTTGTAATGGCTTTGACAGGCAAAACTCAGCTATCACTGATCTTATGTCTGGCTCCCGAAAATTGTGATTTTGATGGAATTCCATGTGACGTGAAGGGTGTAATCAATTCATATCAGTTGAGTCCTTTTGAGGCAAAAGTGGGTTGTTTTCTTGTTAGCATTTCATGCTGATTGCCCCATATTTAACATTATCTTAACTTGTAGAGAGAACCATACGCAGCTTTGACAAGTTATGGTATCCGTGAGTAATAATGTTTACTTACTGAGCATCTTACGTTGCCATGGATCGCTAGCGTATTTGACAATGAACCGCTAGCATATTTGACATCTGTTCATGCCTTTTCTCTTCCCCCATCTTCCAAATTCTATAACTTTCTTAAATGAATTCTCCCTCATATTTTTGGAGGGGACATCTCATTTAAGTAACTAATGCATATTGGGCGATATGTCTACATCGAAGTGTCTTTTAGACTTCGTTTGTTTCGTAGAAAATGTAACATTTTTAGAAAATGGTTTCTAAGAAATAATTTCCAAGAAAATATAATTATTTTCCGATATTCGGGCGAAATTTGAAAATGAAGTGGAAAATATTTGCCGTTGTTTGGGAAGGAAAATATTTTCCTGTATACAATTTTTTCATTTTATTTAAAAAATCGATTTTTAATTATTTTTATTCTTTTAAAAATCAATTATTAAATTATTTTTTCATTTTTATTTTTCTTATATATATTTTTTCTTTTCTTTGTTTTCCTCCTCTTCTTCTTGGTCAGTTGTCAGCCATGTCGACGGCTAACGATTGGCCACAAGTGAACCTAGGTTTGTCGCTCGCCGATCTAGCAAGGCTCGAGTCCAGCAAGCTCAAGGCTCACTAGATCAATGAGCATGACCTATTAGCGAGCACCTCACCACAAGCTCACGCTCACCAATTTGGCGAGTGGTGAGCCTAAGCTTGCTACAGGTTGGCAAGCTCGAGGTTCGCCCGTGGCCGGTCATTGGCTGTGGCCATGGCTCGCAACCAGCAAAGATAGAAGAAGAGGGTTTACCAAAAAAAATGAAAAAGAAAGAAGAAGAGGAAAATGAAGAAAAGAAAAAGAAAAAGAAAATAATTCGAATTAAAAGAAGGAGAAGAAAAAGGGGGGGGGGGAGGAAGCAAGGGTTTATAGGGATGCGAGATAAGAGAGACTAAGTGAGGAAAATGTTTTCGGCTTTTGAAAAGTGGAAAACATGTTTCCCTAGTTTAGAAGACTTTTTTTTCCTTCATAGAAAATGTTTTCCCTAAGCAATTCACTTTCTGTGAAACGAATGCTAAAAATTTCGAAAAACGTTTTCCTGAAAATTATTTTTTTGCGAAATGAATAAAGCCCTAGCTGAAAATAGTTCTTTCACAAAGATCTCCTTTTTGCTGCTTTAAGGGATATAGTTGTGTTTACGACCAACGTGGACAGATATTGGCTTTGCTTGGGAATTTCTTTTGGTCTTTGTAGTTTCCTTTTGGGTTAATATCTTGAAAGTACATATGTGATAAATTTACTTTGAACTAATATTTTGACCATAAAAACCCCAAATTGATACATCTTTAACAAATTTATCCAAAACTTGTATATTTATGACAAATTTACCCTCTAATAGTTCCATTGAATTTTACTATCAAATTGCTAAGTTTGATGACACGTGATAGTTGACTAGTGTATCAATTTGGGATTTTACTCTTCTTATGTCACAATTGTACAATTTGTGTAATTTTTTTTTTTGGTATTAATCTAATTTAACAAAGCGTATTAGTTTATCTTAAAGGAAACAACATTTTTATTGACTTTTTTTAGAAAAAAATAAAAGTCGGAAGATGCAAAGTTGGGATTATTAGTATAATTCCTCAAATGTCCATATTTCTAGGATTATATATATATATATATATATATATATTATATATATATATATTCTTTAACTGTACGTATCCTTGATTGAATGATGCTATTAGACTTATATATTTTTCATTACAAGATAGAGAATAATTCTCTCTTCCACATATTTCTTCTCTTGCTATAGAGCTTTTTGTGGGGAAAAAGATACATAAGTGCCATCAAACTTTTTCAATCAGTTTGGTACAATATTGCCATGTTGGTTAAATATTGATTACTACAATGCTTCTTGTGAGATATTCCAGCTATTTGTCTTATGTGGTTTTTTAAATTAATTTTTCAGTCTAGCATGCCATTTTAAAAAGAAACTGAAGTCTAGACATAGCACTAGAGGAGGGAAAATTACCAAAACAGACATAAACCTATTGCAATATTTCCAATTCAGTTCTAAACATTTTTTTTTCTGGCCAATTTAGTCATAAATTGTATGCAATTGTGCCAATTCAATCCATTCGCCAGTGCCAACCATTTGGCTGACGTTGACGTAGATAATTTTTTAATAATATTATATTTTTCGAATTTGTTATTCTTTTGTATTTTTATTTTCCTTTTTTCCCCTTCCTCCTCCTCCCTCCTTCCTTTGGCCAGCTAGCCAAAGGTGAGCGCCGACAAGGCTCGCCCCTGTCGGCCACTGGTGAGGCCACCCTTGTCATGGTTAGGTGAGGCCCTGCCTGCCTCTAGCTTAGGCAAGCCTCATTAGCCATGGGTAAGTCGTGGCGAGGCTCAATTCTCGCCAGATCCGGCAAGGGTGAGCCTCGCCCAACAACTAGCAACCCTTGCCGAGGTCTCCGACGAGGTCAAGCCTTGCCCATGGCCAACGGGGCTTGACCCTCACTAGATCCAATGAGGGCGAGCCTCGCCAGCCCAGCTAATAGCCTGGGCGAGGTTGTCAGGCCATCACCAAGCTTCCCTAAGGCCAGTGAGGTCCCTCGCTAGCCTTGCCTTTGGTGGTGACCGATTAGAAGAAGGAGAAGGAAGTGAAGAAAGAAAAAGAATAAAATTAATAATTTTTTTGCGTGTTTTTTTTTTTGTCAAATGTTTGAAAGTTTGGATAGAATCCGACTTTAACATTAGTAGATGTAATTTCACTAATTTGACAATAAAAATGGTTGTAGATCTATGCCATTAAAATTGTGACTTTGGTATAGGAGTCTCATTCAAGGAATTAATAATGGAGGGAGAGATAGTACGGAGAGGAAAGAGAGGAAGTTTTTAAAACTCTAATGAGTATGATTCATTTCGTACACGTGATATTAGTGAGTGGAGCTTGCGAGGAAAGCCACAACTATCCAATAATTTCTCACATTTATTAAATAATTTAAGAGTGACATGGCATCTCTTTATTTATCCTCAATGCATGTCACCTAAATTTGAGAGGTGTAAGCACATTCGATTGATATGTGGAACCTCTAACAACTACTATTATTGGATGCCATGGGGGGGCTGTTTAGGGTTGTGAGCCAAATTTTGCTTCTTTTTTTTTTGAGACATTTGAAGGTTCTTATAATCTGACTTTATCATTAGTATGTGTGATTTCACTAGATTGACAATAATTTTGCTCCTCGATCCGTGCAATTAAGATTGTGACTTGGGTATTAGACTCCTTCGTTATGCTTCAATTGTAGATCATCAATGGACAACGACCTTACATTTTGATTATGATTTCATAGTCTCAATAAATCACAACCATCAAAATTTACATGTGAAAAGCAGCTTTTTATATTTGTTAGCATTGTAAGATAGTACGTATGATGGAAAGGGAGTTTGGTGGAGTCCTAGTTTGAATGTGAGACATGTTCTATTATTCAAACCCACCTGAACCAAACTTACATCCAAATTGTACTAGTGACACCCTATTGATTAGGAGCGGCTGGATTTTGGAGGCATTAGTTTTGGTTCTTTGAGGGCATTTTGTGACATTTACAATCTGCGGCAAACCTAGAAAGCATAGACACTCTTCGGGAGTTTTTGTGTCGTGTCTAACACTCCGATAGTCTTGTGCACTCTTCGACACTCCGTCAACACGTGTCAAAAAATTCAATATCTGATCAATTTTTTCGATTCTCTCTAATACTCGAGTCGAAATTTCAACTTGTGAGTTTCCGACATGTGATTTAGACACACGAAGTCAATTTTAAAAATTTTCAAAAAATGAGGAGTCAAAAAATAATAAATAATGATAAAAATAATAAATGGGAAAGAAGAAAAGTTAGTATTCTCTTTTGTTTCAACTCACGTTTCCCGTGGTACACAATTCATCCCCCAAGTTTTTTTTTTCCTCTTCCAATACATCTGGCACGCGAATCCAGAATGTGAATTGCTTGTTTTTTTTTTTCTCTAAGTTTTATGGATTGTTGGAATGAAGTTGAATTTATAAAGTTGAAACAATGAATGATATTAGTCGGCCTAGGCAAGGTTGTTTGGCCATGGCTAGGCTTCCCCAAGGCTGGTGAGGTCCCTCGGCAACCCTACCTTTGGTAGTGACCGATTAGAGGAAGGAGAAGGAAGTGAAGAAAGAAAAAGAAAAAAAAAATAATAAAAAAATTTCTTTTGTGAAATGTTTGAAAGTTTGGATAGAATCCAACTTTGACATTAGTAGATATAATTTCACTAATTTGATAATAAAAATGGTTGTAGACCCGTGCCATTAAAATTGTGACTTAGGTATAGGAGTCTCGTTCAAGGAATTAATAATGGAGGGAGAGAGTAAGGAGAGGGAAGGGAGGAAATTTTGAAAACTCTAATGAGTACGACTCATTTCGAACATGTGGTAATTAGCAAGTGGAGCTTGTGCGGAAAGCCACAACTATTTAATAGTTTCTCACATTTATTAAATAATTTAAGAGTGACACGACATCTCTTCATTTATCCTCAATGCATGTCACCTAAGTAGAGGTGTAAGCACATTTCTATTGATATGTGGAACCTCTAACAGCTTCTATTGATGGATGCCAAAAGGGGGGATTGTTTTGGGTTGTAAGCCAAATTTTGTGTTCTTTTGTGAGACATTTGAAGGTTCTTAGAATTTGACTTTATCATTAGTACGTGTAATTTCACTAGATTGACAATAATTTTGCTCCTAGATCCGTGCAATTAAGGTCGTGACTTAGGTATTAGACTCCTTCGTGACGCTTCAATCATAGCTCATCCATGGACAGCAACCTTGCATTTTGATTATGATTTCTTAGTCTCAATAAATCACCACCACCAAAATTTACACGTGAAAAGCAGATTTTTCTATTTGTTGGCATTGTAAGACGGTACGTATGATGGAAAGGGAGTTTAGTGGAGTCCTAGTTTGAATGGGAGACATGTTCTATTATTCAAAACCACCCAAACCAAACTCACATCCATCTTGTACTAGTGACACCCTATTGATTAGGAGCGGCTGGATTTTGGAGGCATTAGTTTTGGTTCTTTGGGGGGATTTTGTGACATTTACAATCTGCAACAAACCTAAAAAGTTAGTATTCTCTTTTGTTCCGACTCACATTTCCTGTGATACACAATTCATCCCAAAAGTTTTTTTTTTCTCCTCTTCTGACACGTTTGACATGTGAATTCAAAATGTAAATTGATTGTTTCTTTTCCTCTAAGTTTTATGGATTATCGGAATGAAGTTGAATTTATCAACTTGAAACAATGAATGATATTAATAAATTCTGGATTAATATTTTTGGTTAAAATTCATTCTAGGCTTTTGTTATTATTTATTTATTTATTTGTGAATTTGAATCAAATTAATATGATTAAATAATCATAAAAATAATAATTTGTCATGTATATATAAAAATATACATTTAATATACAACGTGTTAGAATTCTTTTTTTTTAGAAACGACCTATTGGTGTGTTGTGTCATGTCACGTGTTGTGTGTCGATGTTGGTGTTGGTGCTATTTAGTAGTATACGACCTTTGGCGTCAATAGCGGAGATCTGAAAGTATGGGATTATATTTATTCCTGACCTAACATCGCAAAGACATTTTATGATGTTTTTCTTATTGTTTCTTCTTGAAATTTGGCGAGTTCTCACTCATTTTCTTTCATATTTTTGCTTTATTTTTTTGTTTATATTCGACGGTTTCCGAGAGAACGTTTTATAATTTGAGATACTGATTTTTACAAAAAGTAAAATAAAAAGTTAGAGGCTTTTCATGATATTTGGCCTTCAAATTATTTCCATTTTGTCCACTATTGCTAACACTTTTATTAGTTTATCTTAAAGGAAACAACATATTTAGTGACTTTTTTTTAGAAAAAAATAAAAGTCGGAAGATGCATAGTTGGGGATTATCAGTAATTTCCTTAGATGCATATATATATCTTCTATAATTGTACATATCCTCGATTGAATGATGTTATTAGACTTATGTATTTTTCATTACAGGATAAAGAATAATTCTCTCTTCCGCATATTTCTTCTCTTGCTATAGAGCTTTTTGTGGGGAAAGAAGATACATTAGTGCCATCTAACTTTTTCAATCAGTTTGGTGCTATATCGCCAAGTTGGTTGAATATTTGATTACTACAATGCTTCTCGTGAGATATTGTGGCTATTTGTCCTATGTTATTTTTTAAATTAATTTTTTAGTTTCGCATGGCATTTTAAAAAGAAACCAAAGTCTAGATAAAGCACTAGAGGAAGGAAAATTACCAAAATAAATCTAAATCTATTGCAATTTTTCCAATTCAATTCTAAATATTTCTTTTTGGCTAATTCAGTTATAAGTTTTTTTGCAATTGTGCTAATTTAATCCATTCAATCAATTTTGGCCGGCCGATGCTAACGTAGACAATTTTTTAAATAATATTATATATTTTTTAAATTATTATTTTTTTCATTTTTTTCATTTTTTCTCCTTCCTTCCTCTGGCCAGTTAGCCAGAGGCGAGCGTCGGCAAGCTTGCCCCTGCTGGCCAATGCGAGGCCACCCTCGCCATGGCTAGGTGAGGCCCCACCTACCTCTGGCCTAGGCAAGAGGTGTAAGCACATTTCGATTGATATGTGGAACCTCTAACAGCTACTATTGATGGATGCCAGAAGGAGGGAATTTTTTGGGTTGTAAGCCAAATTTTGCGTTCTTTTGTGAGACATTTGAAGGTTCTTAGAATATGACTTTATCATTAGTACATGTAATTTCACCAGATTAACCATAATTATGCTTCTAGATCCGTGCAATTAAGATCGTGACTTAGGTATTAGACTCCTTCGTTATGCTTCAATCATAGCTCATCCATGGATAACAACCTTGCATTTTGATTATGATTTTTTAGTCTCAATAAATCACAACCATCAAAATTTACATGTGAAAAACAAATTTTTCTATTTGTTGGCATTGTAAAGGGAGTTTGGCGGAGTTTGGCGGAGTATGATGGAAAGGGAGTTTGGCGGAGTCCTAGTTTGAATGGGAGACATGTCTTATTATTCAAAGCCACCCCAACCGAACTTTCATCGATTTTGTACTAGTGGCACCCTATTGATTAGGAGCGGTTGGATTTTGGGGGCATTAGTTTTGGTTCTTTTGGGGGGATTTTGTGACATTTGCAATCGATAGCAAACCTAGGAAGCATCGATACCTTTCGGGAGCTTTTGTATATTGTCCGACATTTTGACGCTCTCATGTACTCTTCGACACTCTATCAATACGTGTTGGAAAATCCAACACCCGGTCAACTTTTTCAACATTCTCCAACACTCGAGTCGAAATTCTGACATATGAGTTTTTGACATGTAATTCCGACACGAGAGGTCAATTTTAAAAATTTTCAAAAAATGATGGGTCAAAATATATATTTGAAAAAGTAAAAAGTAATAAAAAATAATAAATGGAAAATAAGAAAAGTTAGTCTTATCTTTTGTTCTAACTCTCACTTCATGTAATACACAATTCATCCCCCAAGTTTTTTTTTTCTTTTTTCTTCTAACATGTCTGACACATGAATCCAAAATATGAATTGCTTGTTTTTTTCCTTTAAGTTTTATGAATTATTAGAATGAAGTTGAATTTATCAAATTGAAGCAATGAATGATATTAACAAATTATGGATTAATGTTTTTGATTTAAATTAATTCTAGGCTCTTATTTATTTATTTATTTGTGAATTTGAATCAAATTAATTTTATTGAAATAATCATAAAAATAATAATTTATTATGTATATATAAGAATATACACTTAATATACAACGTGTTAGAGTTCTCTTTTTTTTTAGAAACGATGTGTCGGCATGTGATGTCGTATTATGTCATGTTGTGTGTCGGATGTTGATGTGGGTGTTAGTGCTACTTAGTAGTAAACGACCTTTGGCTTCAAGAGCAGATATATGAAAGCATGGGATTGTAAGTATTCTTGACCCGACATCGCAAAGACGTTCTATGACGTTTTTCTTATTGTTTCTTCTTGAAATTTGGCAAGTTCTCACTCATTTTCTTTCATATTTTTGCTTTATTTTTTTGTTTATATTCGACAGTCTCCGAGAGAATATTTTATAATTGGAGATAGTGATTTTTATAAAAAATGAAAAAAAAAAAGTTAGAGGCTTTTCATGATATTTGGCCTTCAAATTATTTCTATTGTGTCAACTGTTGCTAATACTTTTATTAGTTTTTCTTAAAGGAGACAACATTTTGGGAAAAAGGTTGTGGTATTGATACGAGCATTATATGAACATTTTGGGAAAAAGGTTGGAAAGTCATTTTCCCAACCTTTTGTTGTTTGAGGAAGAGCCCCTTGAGCCTTTTACAGAGTGTTTGTAGCAACGAAGCATAAGCGACGCGGATGTCATTTTCCACCAAACTCGTTACTCTTGAGTGCTGTTTTGACGCTTTATGTTGCTTGTTTCGGAAATTTCATTGCCATTCGCTGCCACAAGTGCTCTCATGCGTCTCTACCCCAATTGGGTTCACGTGCCTTGTGCCTTCGTGCGCTGAAGCTCCTTCACATGTATTGTTGACGTCATCACACAAAAGCACTGCGAGGCGTTCAGTCAATACACATGTCATGTAGAAAGCATTTTGCATGTAGCAACAAAAATAAGTCATCCAATGGCATGTTTAGTAACATGTCAAATAATATCTAATTATATTATTTTGTTCTCAAGAACAAAAAAAAAAAAAAGAATAAAATTTCGTTTGGTAACTTTTTGGTTTCCGGAAATAAATTTGGAACATAATCAAAAGTAAAAAAAAGTTAATTCTTTGCTTTCAGGAACAACTCCAAAATCAAATCAAATCATGTTCTTTTATTTTCCTCTTTTTTTTTTCTTTTTCCTCTAGCTGATCGCAAAAATATAATAAAATTATTTTAAAAATATAATAAAATTAGGGTATTATACTAAAAATCCTAAATTGATATACTTGAGACAAATTACCCCAATTTAATTTTTTGACTATCAAAAATCTCAAATTAGTACACTTTTGACACATTTCCTAAACTGATATACTTACGATAAATTTACACTATGTTAGTTTTCGTTAAATTTTAGTATCAAATTATTAAGTTAAAAGACACTGGATTAGTGTACTAGCTTGTGATTTTACTAACTATTTGTCACAGTTATATTATTTTTGTGTTTTTTCGTGTTATGAATCTAAATTTAACAGAGGGTATATTTGTCACAAATGTAATAGTTTGTGTTTATAGAGGTCGAACAAATTAGTTTTGGGTAAGTTTATCATAAATATATCAGTTTGAGTTTTTTTGTAGTCACTTGGGATAAATTTGTTACAGATGTATTATATTAGGTAGGGGTGTGCAAAATACCCGGGAACCGCCCGGACCGCCCGGAACCGGACCGGAACCGCCCGGAACCGGCGGTTCTTGAGGGAACCGGTCCGGTTCCCGGTTCCAATTTTTCGGAACCGGTGGGTACCAGTCTGGTTCCCGGTTCCATGGGCGGATCCGCCCACCCGGACCGGACCGAAACCTTTTTAATATTAAAAAAAAATTACTAAAAGAAACCCTAAATTAGATCTCATCTCCTCACTCCCTTCATCTTCCGTTCTCTCTCTCTTTGTCTCTTCCTCGGTTCCTCCTAATCCTATCGCCATTTCGATTCCTTCCCGAGCGTCGATGCTGTTGCCGCTGCTCCTCCACCGCTGTTGTTCGCCCCCTCGCATTGGCCGCCACCCACCACAACCGCGGAAAATTGTTTCGCGACCGTTTTATGTTGAAAACCCAACCATAGACCTCCTCTCCTCCTTCCCAACTCATAGACTCGACCGTTCTATATTGAAAACCAAAATTGTTTCGCGTCAAGATCGATTCCATGGATCCACCCGGGAACCAGACCGGACCGGCGGTCCGATTCCCGGGTGCATCCATGCAACAAACGGGTGGATCCCGGTTCCAATTTTTTGGAACCGGTCCTTAGCGGGTGGTTCCCGGTTCTAGGTCGGGAACCACCCGCCCGGACCATGCACACCCCTAATATTAGGGTTTTTCGTGGTAAAAAAATTAGTTTTTGGTAAATTTGTTAGAGGTGTATCGGTTTAGAATTTTTCAAGGTATAACCCTAAAAATGAAAAGAAAATTTAAAAATATAATAAAATTATAATATAAATTATATTTAAAATATGATAAAATTCTATAATAAAATTTAAAAATAGATAATAAAATAATTAAAAATATAATAATATTATATAATGAAATTATAAAAAATTAAAAGAAACTTTAAAAAATACAATGAAATTATAACATAAAATTATATCAAAAATATAATAAAATTACTAATAAAATCATATTAAAATATGATAAAATTATATAATAAAATAATTTTTAATAAATAATATTAAATAATAAACTTATTAAAAATTTAAAAGAGGAAAATATTTAAAAAGTATTAAAAAAGCTAAAAAAATTCTAAGTCACAAAAAATTTAAGATTCATAACAAACACATTTCTATTTCGGGAATAGGAATTTTGAGTAGTTACCAAATGTCTTTAAATGCTCAGAAACTAATCAATAGAATAAAATAAAGAAGAATAAGTTCTTAGTAGAAATTATTCATGAAAACGGAATGGTTACCAAACGCAACCTAAATTTTCATTAAGACCCAATTTGATTGAATTTTAAATTTTTAAGTTCATTTTCACCTTACCTTTTAAATGTTCAACCTAATTGTAATAATATGACTAAAAAATGGGTCTATGATTCATTCTGACACCTCTAATTCAGAAGTACCTCGTTCTTATTCATCCAAATTAATCATGGTGTGTCGAGAAGAGCCGGTTTGGAAAAAAAAAAGGTGCATAAATTACAATGCTTAGAGAATGGCTAAAGTAAATAGGAAAAAATCTGCTCGAAAAGCAGCTACAAATTATCGCCGTGAGGGGGGCTCCAGACCAACCCCTATATAAAGGATAGTTGGCATACTAAGTGACTCGCTACAGAATTCGCAATGGCTCTTCAAGCATTGTCAACAAGCTTTCTCCCCTCCTCATTTCACCATAACCAACCCCCTCTCTTATTCTTTAGGCACCTCCGCTCCTCCTCCTCCGCCGCCACCTCCTCCACCGCCTCCAGTGCTCAATTCGTGACATGTGCTTCGAAGATTGAAGTTCAAGAGATCGGGAGACATTCGGCGAAATGGCAACCTAGCGTTTGGGACTATGACTTTTTGCAGTCACTCACCGTTAATTACACGGTAACGAATTTTCTTTTGTTTTTTTTCGGCACAAAACCCAGCCTAGCTTAAGTACGATGGGAAATATTCACATTTGGTCCTCAAACTTAGAAAAATTTCCCAACAATTTTTCTGGTCTATGGTTCTGACAATTTCGGTAACAATTTATTCCATGATGGCACGGATTATTTGAGTATTATACTTTTGTTTGGCATCGATTAATACCTCGGCTTCACTTTGCCGTGCTCATATTTAAGTTACCACGCCGATGACAGAAAAAAAATATAAAAAAATAAGTTTAGTGACCGAGGTGCACTGTTTCCCTATTTTCTACTTACTTTGGTGGGACGAGTCCATAAATCCCAAAACGACATGGAAACAAAGGAAAAACTTTATTTTGAATCTAGTTTATGGATGTATACATCTTGTGTACTTCTTTATACGATTTATATATGACATTCGAGATATGTAAAATCAATTTGTACCTTCATCCACTGCCAAAGTATCAAATGTACGGCCAACCGCAACAATATTCTATAGGAGATATCGATAAACCTGGTCAAAACGGCATATTCTCAACAAAAAGGCAAGAGCTCAACAGTGCTTGTGCATCGACTTCGATTAAGCTCTCATTTTTCAGCGTTTTTCATGTGCAAGGAGGATAAATGTTCAGAGGAAGTCCAAAGGTTGAAGAAAGAAGTCAAGGGTCTATTCGATGGGGAGATGAATCAGGTGGCAAAGCTCAAGTTCATTGACGTGGTTCAAAGACTAGGACTAGGATACCAATTTGAGACGGAGATCAAGAATGCTCTAAGTTCCATCTATAATAGCACCGAAGATGCTCAACTTTTGGACAATCTTGATGTCGTTTCCCTTCGATTCCGGCTACTCAGACAACATGGATACAACACACCGCAAGGTACTCATCAACTATAAAACTTTTGTAAATCATGTCGATGCATCAAAATTTACCCATCCATTCCTTTTGTTGGACATATAGATGTGTTTCAAAGATTTATGAGCAAGACGGGCACATTCAATGAATCGCTCAATGAAGATGTGAATGGGCTTCTTGGTCTTTATGAAGCTTCTTTTCATGGATTGGAAGGTGAAGCCATACTTGATGAAGCTTGGACCTTTGCTTCTAAGCATCTGAAGGATCTAAACCTCAATGAGATTCCCACTAATTTAGCGAGTCACGTGAGTCATGCGTTAGATATGCCAATCCACTGGAGGCTAAACAGGTTGGAGGCTCGGTGGTTCATTGACATGTACAAGAAACAGCAAGACATGATCCCCTCTTTACTACGATTGGCTAAATTAGACTTCAATTTAGTGCAGTCAGTCTACAGGAAGGAAGTCAGCAATTTGGCAAGGTACAAATCAATATGGCAGCATGGGAGTGCATTTTGATCGACTTAATCATCATATGACAATTTTTTCAGGTGGTGGATTGAACTTGGGGCGAACAAGATGACCTTTTGTAGGGACAGGATGGTGGAAAGCTATTTTTGGGCCAATAGTATGGTTTTCGAACCTCAACATACAGCTTACAGAGAAATGAATGGGAAGTTTGGTAGTATGGTGGTACTTATTGATGATGTTTATGATATATATGGGACGCCAAAAGAACTTGAGCTCTTAACAGATTTCATTCTCAGGTTTGGCTAGTATCACCACCGTCATCATTTTCCCTTGTAACTATGACTGCCAAGAAAAAAGACATAATTAATTTGTCTATGAATGCAATGGAAAAAAGTACTAAAAATTATATATATGAAATAAATTCTTCAATGTGTTTTGGACATATCATGGTTTATGTTGGTGGTTTGGGCTAATAAAGTAATGGTTGGCATTAATTTTCGTTATTGTTACTAAGAAGTGTATTGAATGGCGGTAAATTTGGTAAAATTGCTGAAATTGTGATAACTTATCAAGGTGGGACATCACAGACATCGATAGGCTTCCTCCAATAATAAGGGATAGTTTCATGGCCATGTACAACACGACCAACGAAATTGGGTATTGGACGATGAGAGAGCGAGGAATCAACCCCATCCCTTACCTGCGGAAAGTGGTAATTTTGACTTGCGAAATCTTTCACCTGATAATTTCTAGTCCATGTCAGTCAATTCATTTTTCTACTTCTAACTTTCGTTATGACTTATAAATTTGAACGATTGAGAGTCTGAAAAAGTATCAGAAAAGAACGTCCCTCGACTTGGTCATTGACACACTTTTCCGAATTTCAATCCTATAGTGGGCCGAAGAATGCAAGGCGTACCTGAAGGAGGTCCATTGGCGCAGCAAGGGCATTAAACCGACCCTGAAGGAATACATTGACGTTGCGACGAATTCATCCGGAGGGTTGGTAATGATGTTGCCCAGTTACTTCCTAACCACAGATAAATTGACGGAAGAGGGACTTGATTACGTGTCGAAAATCCCAAGCATCATGCGTTGTTCTAGCAAGATGCTTCGACTCATCAATGATCTTGGTACATCATTGGTAATTTACTTTTATATTGTTCTTCTTCTTGCAAATAGTGGCTCATAAGAAAAAAAGAGTACATCTTCTTTTTTATTTCCTCGATACAAAAGTGGGAAGAGTATTTGGACTTATGGTTATAACCCAACAATAATTGTTCATGCTTAGCATGAAGTGGCACGAGGAGACAACTTGAAGGCACTGGAATGCTACATGAATGAAACCGGTGCGTCGGAAGAGGCCGCGCGTGAACACATCATGCATATGGTGCGTGAGGCCTGGAAGTGGATGAATAGAGCCATGTTTGAAGACTACCGAATCCCCGGATTAGGGCCTTTCATTGGTGCCTGTGCAAACACGGCACGAATTTGTCATACTTTTTACGGATGTGGAGACGGATTCGGCCAACCCAGTAATATTACCAAGGACTCTCTTGCGTCGGCTATATACGAACCCGTGCCCCTCGATTAGGCATGCATTATTGACCAACGGTCTTGCTTGTGGAGAGACCCTTTGATCTTATGTGTCTTTCTTAGTATTTTAGGGTGGCTCTGTGAGCTCTAAGATGTCGAAACTGTTTTATTACATGAAGTCTATTGTTGGGCTTCGGCAGAGAAGCACATGCTATTCCGTGCTTTGTGTGGTGGCTGATTATGTAATCACAAACAATAAACAATATTCGTGATGATCGAATTTTTATTTATGTTGAATATTTAGTTTTTTGTATTGGAGAAAAATTGAAAAGAAAAGGACTATATAGAAGAAAATGAAAAATCGTTTGACTTCGACCAACGCTGGTTCAATGGAATTTGAAACGGTGACTGCGCAGAAAGTTTTTATTTCTACCATCGAGTTTCATAGAAACGGTGTCCTAAAGATTCTCCAATGTCCAGAACAGTGCGAGGCTATTTTGGAAGGTTGAAATGTCGATGAATTAGATTGGAACGAGTATTTTCTTCTTCTCTAACGATTATACTATCTTTCTATATCGTTCTTTGCGTTTGAATTAATAAAAGTGAACACTTTGGAGTGCATCATTGTACAGATAAAAAAAGAAGTACGTTATTGCATTCTTATGGAAGACATCATATCTTGTAGAAAGTTTCCTGAAAAGTGTCTTGACTCATTACATCTTTTGTCTTTAATTTTTTTTTGGTTTAATTATCCAAAAAATCCTAAATTTATTGTATGGTGATAAATTCAATCATAAATTTTTCATTTGTACCAATTCAGTTATAAATATTTCAATTACCTCAGCTTAGTCAAACATTTTGAAGATTTGTTAATTTAATTCTAAAACTATTATTTGGATATTTAATTGGAATGTCTACATTTTCAAACCGTCAAAAGGTTTAGGACATGAATATTATGATGGGAATAGGACATGGATATTATGATGTGAATGTTATATATCTAATCTCTACAGCTTAGTTGAAATATTGTCAAAAGGTTTTAAAAAATTCCAAATAAAGGTCCTAAATATCATTGATTTTTCAAATAAGGGTTTGAAGTGAACCTTACCTTAAATAAAGACATAACGTGCCCTCATTTTATTAAATAATGGCCTAAAATGGACATTATTTCAAATAATGACTTGAAGTGGCCATGTCAATATCAAAGAAGGACTTGAACTTTTCGGCCGATCAAGGGCATTTCCGTCCTTTTGCTTTTTCTTATTTTCTTCTCTTTATGTTCATAAAAAGACAAACTAAAAAAAAAAGGCTAAAACTTAAGAAAAAAAAAAATTAGGTGCAAGGTTGGCAGCTAGACCTCCCTCACTTGTGGTTGCTACCCTATTGCTAGTGGGGCATCAGACATGGCTGACGAGGTTGCCAACCAAAGGTGAGAGCTTGGTCCTCGCTAGATTCAAAAGAGGGTTGCCACCCTTCCCCAAGTCTAGGCATGGTGCCCACCTTGCCTAGTCGCCAGCGATCCCACTGGCCATGGCCAACGCCCCACCGACGACAGGGTGGTAGCCATAGACGATTGGACCTCTTCCTAAGTTTTTTTTTTTAAAAAAAAAATTTTGTGTGAGTTTTTTTTTTAGTCTTTATTTTTTATTTTCTTAGTTTATCTTTTTATGCCAAAAAAGAGAAAAAAAAAAAGGAAAAAAGAAAGAAAGTAAAGAAAGCAAAAGGATGGGAATGCCCTTGATCGGCCGATGAGGTTAGATCATTATTTTAGATTAATATGGTCACTTCAAGCCCTTATTTGAGAAAATGAGAGCATTTCAAATTCTTATTTGAGATATGATTTGCTTTATGCCATTATTTGAGAAATTGAGAGCATTTCAAGCCATTTTTTGGAATTTTTCCAAAGATTTAGAACTAAATTGATAAATCATTAAAATGTTTACGATATGGATATTATGACATTTCCAATCTCTATATCTTAGCCAGAAGAATTACTACCTTGGCATATCCAAAGTGATTGGTAAAAAATGCTTAAACCATTTAAGTGCAATTAATGAAGTTTTGCAAGCTTGTTAACAAGTAGTGATCCAACGATTATCCAGTTTTCCTGTGACATCCCGATTTTTCCGATTCTATTTTCAATAAATTAAGACGGGCATTTCGTTGACACGCATATAGTTCTTTTCCTTGAGTTGGCCACTCATGTGAAAACTAGTCTATCGGGTGAAGCTGTTAAGAATTTCTAATGCACCAGACTCGAGAATTGACCAGGAAGCGACCTTTCGACCGAGCTAATCTGCAAGGGTCATTACGGCACAAATAAAAATCGATTAGAGATCGGAGATAGGTCGACTCGACAGAGGCATGTGATCAGGTGTGGGTGATTCCACCATATCGCACAATTCTTGTCGATCGGCACTAGACCAACTTTTCTATTGATTGGGTACCCTGTGTTCGTATTTGAAACCTTGAGATTACCCCGAAAACCGAAAGTCGTCAATGTTTCAAAGATGTACATTGTGGCTTGAGATGATCAACCACATGTCAAATGCATGAAAATTTCTAAAGGCTACCTGGTAGGTTGGACCGTGCTAGTATCGTGTCAAAGTGAAATTAATCGTGTAATTGAGATCGAATTCAGAAATTGGAAGTCTGGGTGTGTCACAAATCATTTTAGGAATATTAACTCATCTTTGGAAGATTTTTCATGCAATCAGAGTTCTTTGGCAAATTAAATCCGAGAATGGCTATTTTGGCTCGGGAAAATTGGTAGGCCCGCCTTTGGTTGTGCTTTTGAGATCTAAGATGGTTCTATGGACAAGTGAAGATGTGAATTAAAGTATGGTGACATTAGATTAATTTTATAGACTTCAATTGGAATCAATTAGAAGAGAATTGAAAAATTGGATGTACAAGATTTCAAAATTCGTATGCCACGGCGGAGGAAGCATTGGACCCATTGGAGAAATGTTGTGGAGGATTTGAGTGAGTGGGAAGTGATGTCACATGAGGTCATGGTGGGGACTAAGTTGAGGAGATTTGGACAAGTGTAGGGTGCACAATTGCCCCAAAAAGCACCCCTCACATCAAGCCTTTCTTCTTCCTTGAATCAAGGAGTTGTGTTGGAACTTGAGGGGGAGGAGAGAGAGAACCGAATGGAAAGAAAACCAGCAGCCCAACGCCGGCCTTCGTCCGCCTCCTTCGTCGCTCGCTGTTCGCCGCCGGTGCCGTCGTTGTCGCCGCCGTTCACGCGCGTAGTCGCACGTCCGCTCGCCGTCGTCCGCCTCGCCTCTTCGCCATCGTCTTCACTTCCAAGCGGTTGTTCGGCTAGCTCGGGCTGCGGTTCAACCCCCTTTGGCCACCGTTCGGGTCCCGCCTTAGTCCGGTTCGACTCCTCCACTTTCCCCCGACCCATCCTCGCCTCAACCCGAGCTTATCTTCTCTTTTTTCAGCCATGGACAGCAGCTGCAGAAATGGGTATGCAGCGGACGTTTGGCCCGTTTTGGCCACCTTCCCGAGCCCAGATGCTCGGCCCGCTTTGAGGAAAGTCGATCATCGCGTCATCCCCGTCGTTTTGGTCCGCTCGGCTCGCTAATCCGGTGAGTTTAACTCACTAAATCTTGATTAGAGTGTTAATGATGCCCTAAGTGTTCTTAGTTTAAATTAAGTAAGTTTATGTGGGTGGATTAGTGTATTTAATTATAAATTGGATTAAGAGGTTGGTTTATGTTAAAGTGTGTTTAAATTAAATGTTAAAAGAAGTTATTTAAAGTTAAGCCTTGATGTGACATAAAAGGATTTTAGTTTTGAATTATTTAAATTGTTTCGAAATTCTGGAATTTATAATATTATATTATATTCCGAAATTATTAAAATATTATTATTAAAAAAAACAGAAAAATTATTTTTGACCCCGATTGCTCAGAATTTCGTGCCGATCGCTGCTATGCGTTTGGATTTTGAAATTGATGGTTGGATATTATAAATTAGGTGTGGATGACGAAAATATGGATATTGTTATTTAATTAATTTTCGAAATAAATTTAATTAATTATTAAAATTCTAAAATTTCTTCGGGACCCTAAACTCTTAGAATTTCGTGCCGATCGCTGCTGTGTATTTAGAATTTGAGTTTGGTGATTGATTGTGGAAAATTGAGTGTGATTGTGCGATAGATAGGGATTCTTTATAAAATCCAAGTGTTGAAATTGATGGGAGATTGGCGTGATTAACCACCTATTAGAGGTGCCCGTGGGGCGTGATATGCCACCTATTAGAAGTCGCGCCCAGTGGGGCCGTGATATGCCACCTGATAAAGGTCGCGCCTAGAGAGGCCGTGAATTGCCACCTATTAGAGGTCGCGCCCAATGGGGCCGTGATATGCCATTTGATAAAGGCCGCGCCCAGAGAGGCCGTGAATTGCCACCTATTAGAGGTCGCGCCCAATGGGGCCGTGATATGCCACCTATTAGAGGTCGCGCCCAATGGGACCGTGAATTGCCACCTGATAAAGGTCGCGCCGAGTGGGGCCATGATGCCATTGATTCTAATTTTGCCGAGTGGGGCCGTGATTAAGAGTAATGATTGATTTGCTGAATTGATATGTAATCGGCCAAGTCGATTGATCGCCGAGACGATCCAAGTGGTTGAATTGTTATGATGATGTGATTGTGCCATGATTGTTTGGTTATTATAATTGTACGTAGTTGAATTATATAAATTGTGTTAACATGTAGATGAAGGCTAATGCGAGGTAAGTCTTCTGTGTGATGTGGCTAGGCCACCCGAGGCGTATTTTCTTTCTAATAGGGGTTTAGGGGGTTGAACTTGCTGAGACATCGTCTCATCCTGGTTGTGGGATTAAAATTTCAGGTCCCTGGTGGATGGAGTGACTGGATAGCTTTGGTTGACCTTGAGGAGTTGCAGAGGTGAAGTCATATGATTGGAGAACGTGTCCGACTTGTAGGTCGTAGGACAATTCATTTTTAAGAGCCGGTCTTTTGTAGACTTTTGGCCGTAGACCTCTGTTTGTAATTCTGTTGAAGTATCAAAGTGTTATGTTGTGGTTTTGCTTCCTGCTTTTTTTTTTTTTTTATCCCGTATTTTATTGTCAGGGGTTTTATAATACGTTCTTGCGCATTAATAAATTAATGGAGTCGGCGACACTACTTGGGAATGTCACATTTGATCGACCGCAGTGGGATGTGCGCGCGCTTGGGGTTCGGGGCGTGACATCCCCGTTTAAGTGGTATCAGAGCATGGTTTGTGTATGGAGTGCTAAGGTGCGATGAGTCATGGGATAGTTAGTAGGAAAGGCTTTTAATATGTTGATGCATGTGGTTGATAGCTGCTTGGTAGCTTGTTTGTGAGGTCACTCAAATTCTAACTTGATGTTGGAATCGAAAACAGGCGTCTATAAAGAGCCTGTAGGATGAGTGATCAAGAGTGGAGAACTCCTTGGAAGAGGTCGATAAGACCTGTATCTCGGGGTAGGATGCTGAAAAGAGTCGTGCCGAGGTAGAGCGCTTGAGCTTAGACCGGCGCGAGTGTGAGAGTACCGCTGTAAGTCGGTACTGTGAGTGTAGCAGCACCGAATGATCCTAGGTTCCTTGGGATTGTTTAGGCGCTAAAGCCTTTGGGAAGTATTTTGGGTTCGTAAGCTCAGGATTGAGCCGCCGCTGTTGCTGTTGTTTCTACCGCTGCCAGTGTTGTGACCGATGTTGTTGTTGCCGCGCCTGTTGAGGTCCAATCTGGAGTTGTGATCGAGGATCAAGCCTCCGTATCTGAATCAAAGTTCAGTTTAGACAAAGGCGGAAATCGATTGGGGAGGAAGGCCGATGTTAGAAGAAAAGTGCCCCGTATCAACCAACCGGAAGAGTAGAATTGGGAAATTCATTGCTCAACTCGATCGATGTGTGTCATGTCTGTAAAAAAAAAAGATATGGATCTGTTCTGTGCTGTAAGAGAGAAAGGACTTGTTACAAGTGTCGCTAGTAAAGTCATTTAATCAAAGATTGCCCGTATAGACAGATGGAACCACAGCTGTCTCTGTCACCGCCGTTGATAAGACAGAACATAGGAATCATGCTTCGGGACATTTAGTGGGGTACTTGGAATGGACCTCAGTGCAAAGAAGGATGCATGATATTCCTTGATATGAGATAGAGGACTCACTGATTGTATGCCGAGTTTGTGGAAATGAGGCTTGAGTCAACCTAGTATCAGAGTAAAAAGGGAGCATGATATGAATGTGGCCAGCACGGCCGTCAGGTTAGTAAATGTCGGTGTAAGTTCAGGAAAGCGTAAGCACTATTACTGCAGATGGGACGCCATTAAGATTGCGAAAGGAATAGGAATGGATTGATTATGTATTAATCAATGGAAGAATGTTTTGAGGTGTTTTGTCAGAGTAGCGCAACAGCAGAATTTTCAGTGAAGGTTGTAGAGTTTTCGTTGTGGTAATAAGGCAATAGAAATGTAAATTTCTGACTATAGTTGTACTCGAAGAGTTTGCTTAAGTATGACTTGAAAATCATTTATAAAAAGGTTTGGCTCAATGAGCTTTCTGTTGTTTTGAATCGTGGTATTGATATAATTCAGTTTATTCAGTTAGCGTGTGAAAGTTTTGAATTACTGAAAGTCGAAGAGGAACTTCGATCCTTGTTATTGGTCACTGAAGATGACTTGGTTCAAGTTGTTGGTTATCGAATCTACATGGCAGCTGTAATGGATGCGTCAGTTGAGGGGCCAAATATGGAAAACATAATCGTGGTACAGAAGTTTTCTAAAGTATTTTCTGAAGAATTGCCAAGTTTGCTATCGGAAAGAGAAATAGAGTTCGTGATTGAATTAGTACCCGGAACAGAGCCAGTCCCTAAGGCTCCTTACTGGATGGCGTTACCTGAGTTAAAAGAACTGAAGGTGTAGATGCAAGAAGTGTGGGATAGGGGATTCATACTTTCCAGTGCATAACCTTGGGGAGCACCAGTTCTGTACATGAAGGAGAAATGTGGTTCGTTGTGGTTGTGTATCGATATTCCTCAAGATCGACTGGAGGTCAAGGTATCATCAATTGAGGATCAGGAAGAAAGACACACCGAAGTTAGCATCTCGTACTCGATATGGCAGTTATGAGTTCGCTGTAATACCGTATGGTTTGATGGACAGCATAGCTATTTGTTTGGGTCTAATGAGCAGAATGTTTAAGGGTACTTGAATCAATCTTGATCGTGTTCATTGAAGTTATCCTAGTGTGTTCAAAGAGTGCTGAGGAGCATGAGAGACATTTGGGGATGGTACTTCAGACCTTGAGTGCTCTTGGATTTTGCAATAAGTTTAGCAAATGCGAGTTTTGGATGACTCGTGTTGTGTTCCTAAGTCATGTGATTTCAGGAGAAGGAATCTTCATAGACCTCGTCTGAGATTAAAGTAGTGATCAGTTGGTCGATATTGACTACATGGACAGAGATCAGAAGTTTTTGAGGATTAACAGGATATTACATAAGTTTTATGGAAGGGTTTTCAGTGTTAGCGTTGCGGGTGATTCGACTACTGAGGACGTAAGAAAATTTTGTGTGGACAGATGAGTGCGAGCATAGTTTTCAAGAGCTTAAGCAGAAGCTGACTACCGCACCTGTGCTGACCATTACATCTGGTCCTTAAAGTTATGAGATCTGCAATGATGTGTCATTTGAAGGATTTGGTTACTTGTTGATGCAACATGATAGGGTTGTTGCATATGCGTCCCGTCAGTTGAGACCTCAGAGTTGAATATGAGACAGCGTCGTTGGATGGAACTCATTAAGGATTATGACTATGATATTTCGTATCACTTTAGAAATGTGAGCAAAGTCGCAGAGGCATTGAGTTGAGAGCTCTTAGTTGCACAGTTGGTATTCAAGGATTAGATCTTATTTGAGAAAGTTCGAAATTTGGTTTTCAAATCTAAGGTAGGCCACCTTTTGAATCTTATGATTACCCTCAGAATTGAGCCGAAAGTTCATATCGGAATCAAAATGCTTCAGCAGATAGATTTAGGAATTCAAAAGATTCTATAAGAGAATGTAGATGAGAGAGAGATTGATTTTCAGATTTCCGAAGGCAGAACACTAAGGTTCTGAGGACAATTGTATGTAATTGTCGATACAGAAATTAAAGAAGAGATCTTATGGGAAGCTCATCATAGCAATTTCAGAGTTGTCCAGACAGTACAAAGATGAATCAGAATCTACATCATCGAGATTGGTAGATCAGTAAGTGAGAATTTGGTAATGTAAGCCAGGAAAGCTTTTTCAAAGTACTGGAGAGAGTTCTGTGTGGGAATGGAAGTATAACATGATGGAATATTATGACAGGTTATTAAGGAGTTGGGAAGAGTATTGATTCTTTATGGGGTTGTGGTCCTCAAATGAATAGAGTCAGCTCGCCTTAATGCGGCACGGAAAGATCTCGATTAGAATGGGAACACCGAAGTGTGTGTATATCATATAAATCATCTGCATGAAGTGCCAAGATGAATTGTATTTCAAATCTAGATTAGATGTTCCAAGTTGGTAGAGTTTTCAGATGGTTCTTTCTTAAGTGCATAGCAGGGAGTGCAGAATTTCAATTGCTGAGATGAAATCAGGGAAAGAAAGATCACAGACTAGGGTCAGTACAGTAGTCAGTGATTGCAATTGCCGAGATCAGTGTCAGAGTTATATCAGTGCTTGACCAGAGGTTCCCAGTTTCAGCAGATTAGTCAGATAGTTTCTTTTAGTCAGTGAAGGGCAGAGTGTTCAGAACTTCAATCGATTGAGATGAAATCGGAGATCAGAAAATCGCAGGTCCAGAGTTAGTTCAGAAATCAGTGATTCAGTCGCAATTATCAGAGACAATTTAGAGACTGCTCAGAATTGGCAATTTAGCTTCGCAGATTTTGGGTTGAAGACCTTTGGAAGTTTAAGTGGGCAAGTCTTTAGTATTTTGGATCCGAAGTGGTTTTGCAAGATAGCAGTGATCTAGAAGTATTAGTACAGAATGAGCAACCTGAGAAAGATGATATAGCTAGTATGAACAAAATGAAGGAGTTAGGGAAGAGAATAAGAACACAAGATTTATAGTGGTTCGGCTTAATCCAAGCCTACGTCCACTCTCCCACGCTAACAGCCTTCTTGGTTGGATTCCATTATGCAATCAACAAGAGATTACAACTTCGAGTGCAAACACTTAGTAGTAGATCACACTATCTCACTAAGTCATTCTTTTGGTATTTCTCTCACGATTACAAACGTTTAAGCTCTCAAGAGACAAGTATATGATCAAAGGTCGCTCAGACTTTGGAATTATAAATTCTACGCTCTGTCTCTTACTTGCTCATCGGTCAATGATCTCCTTAAATACTCATCCACTTCCAAACTACCCGTTGGACAGTATCCCGGAGAATCGTCTTCCAATATACCCATTGGACAGCTCTGTATCTAGAAGATTTGGTAGCCGTTGAGTGACAAAGGTAGAATCCCAAATTGATTCCGATCGCCCTTAAAAACGAAATCTTGGTTTCCATAAGTAAAGCTTCTTCGTATAGAAAGTTCTTGTCTTCAAGATCCAATCGTCAATCAAATCAATCTTGATGTGGAATCTAAACTATATCACTAGCCGTTGTATGATTGGGCTTGAGTTACGATTCATCGAATCTGGATGTAAAGTCTGAGTCTGTAGACTTTACAATATGAGTCTGTAGACTTTACAATCTGGGTCTGAATATATCTGCTTCTGAACAGATTTAGCTTTTAAGGTATGTACCCAGTTCAGCTTCAGCCTAGAGTCTATCTTCTGGTTTAGCTTCAGCATAGAATCTGTCTTCTGGTTCATCATTCACATTCGATCTAGAATTAGTCAGAGTGAGCAGACTTCTGATGTAGAACAGACTTTGACACTAAAGTCTGGCAGTCTTCAGACTTTGAGTCTTGAGTCTGGCAGTCTTCAGACTTTGATAAAATCATTTACATGTTCTATCATCTGCATGGTCTATTACTCAACTATCAAACATGTTAGTAGCCTTTGATTTATTTTGTCATCTTCAAAACATCATAAGGGGTTTCCCTAACAATCTCCCCCTTTTTGATGATGACAAAACAATCTCTGAATATGCAGATTTGTAAACATGCTTTTAAAAATATTAATTTAAATCAAAGGATATCAAAAAATAACATATAGATTGAGCATAATAATATATAGAAAATAATCGTAGCTCAATATTATGCAATAAATAATATCAACCAATCAGCACATATACATATTCATATCTTCTCCCCCTTTTTGTCATAATCAAAAAGCGATAACAATAGATTCACGTAGAGAATGATAATCAATATCTTGCATGAATCACAATTTCCAAAAATCAGCTTTTTTTTATTGACTATTAAAGATATGCAATATAGCTCACTTCAATTATATCAGCAAATATCCAATAAAAATCACAGATGCATCATGAAATTCACGTACCATTTTTGTCATAATAAAATGATAATATCAGTAAGAGATTTGTTAATGACAAAAGGTAATAAAAGATGCACTAATCGGATTTTTTGAATAAATTCTGACACATTTACCTTTCATTTCATTCATAATAAGATCCCGATCAATTCAAAAAGATTTTTCCATAATTGATTAAAGCTCCCCCTCAATTTGTTGCCTTTTTGAGATGATCACGATTCTTTCCTTTTTCTTGGATTTGATTTCTCCCCCTGTCATCGTGACAATATTTGCGAATAGAAATAATTGCTGCTTGTGTACGTTGAACAGAATATATTTCCAGTATTTCCTTTGTAGCAACATCCGCAACGATCACAATCTTCGTAGGAGATATTTTTTTGATTGCACCAAAATTTGCATAGATTCGCAATCATCATTCCCTTAAAGAATTTCCTGCAATCAACTCATTTCCCTTTTTGGTATCCATTAATTTGGATCCTTCCTTGACGTTAGAGTAAATATGAAAATCTCTATAATCAAATATTCTTTCTTAATTCATCATAACAGAGTATTCAAAGAAAGAATATTACGCACAATGATATTTAGAAAAATAAATTCTCACTTAGTCAAAGCACAATAAAATCAAGGATAATGAAATCTTTGAATATCTAAGAATATCTTGCATCATCACGTAAAACAGATTTTCACTTTGCAAAATATGATTATATCTGAGAGTATAAAATTAAACAAAATAATCTGAATTATCTCAAATAATCACACGTACTAAATTAAATCTTAACTCACAAATCACAAAAATAAATCATACGATTCTTTCTTCCATAAAGCAAAATATGATCATTATAAAATCTCAATCAACCAAGGATATATCGAATATCAAGCATAATTAGAAATTGAGAATAAAAAAAATTTCTTACCAAATCCTCTTTCTTCTTTCTTCTTTATATCCTGCAAAATTAACTTATCTTTTCTTTGGTACCCATTTTTTCTTGATAAGTCTCCAGACTTTAAGACAATCCTCGATTTCTTCATCGGATTCTGAGTCTGTGTCTAAGTCAGACTCTAATTCTGAGTCTATGTCTGAGTCAGATTTTGATTCTGAATCTGTGTCTGAATCAGACTTTGATTCTAAGTCTGTGTCTGAATTAGACTTTGATTCTGAGTTTGTGTCTGAATCAGACTTTGATTCTGAATGTGCCATCAAGCATATATTTTCTTGATCATCATCTTCTTTCATGATTCTTTTATGGCCATTATGCTTGTATTGACTTCTTCCATCGAATTTCCTTCCTTTTCTACTCAGCTTTTTAAATTTCTCGACCATAAAGGCAAGTTCTTCATCGTCCATGTCATTTTCTGAATCTATTTCATCAAAAACAACACTAGATATTAAAGCAATGGACTTCTTACCTTCGGGATCTTCATCGTTGAGTTGCTCCACTTCACAGGATTGAAGAGTGCCGATCAATTCATCAACACAGAGTGGCATAATCCTCTGAGTCTCCCAGATTGAGGTCTTGACATGATTCCAATCTTTTGAGAGATCTCGCAAGAGTTTGTTGACCTTCATCGGGGTAGAAATTTGCTGACCTTGATATGCTAAATCATTTACAATTTTTGTAAAACGGCTGAACATATCTCCAATTGACTCTTCTTGCTTCATCTTGAATGATTCATATTGGCCAAGCAAGAAGTTTACTTTTATCTCTTTTACACGATCGGTCCCTTCATATGTAACATGAAGTTTATCCCAAACTTCTTTTGCTGTTTCACATGAAGAGATTCTATTATATTCAGTAGAAGATAAAGCACAATATAAAGAATAAATTACTTTCGCATCAAAAGCTTATCTTTTGGACATCTCCGTCCGAGACATAGGAGCGGGGGGTTTTGATTCTTTGTCTTTGCCATTCTTATTTGATGTAGACGCAGCAATGTGGTTGATTCCTCTTTCCACAACATCCCATTGTAAGAGATCTTTGGATCTTAGCAATGCTTTCATTTTGTTCTTCCATACGTCATATTCCTTTCCATCAAAATATGGTGGCCTTGTGTTGCTTTGCCCTTCCATAAGTCCTGGTGCCAACATACTAGCTATAAAGAATCTTTAGCTCAAAAGTAAAAACACTTTTATAAACCGAGCACTTGGCTCTGATACCAATTGATATAACTAGTATGAACAAAATGAAGGAGTTAGGGAAGAGAATAAGAACACAAGATCTATAGTGGTTCAGCTTAATCCAAGCCTACGTCCACTCTCCCACGCTAACAGCCTTCTTGGCTGGATTCCACTATGCAATCAACAAGAGATTACAACTTCGAGTGCAAACACTTAATAGTAGATCACACTATCTCACTAAGTCACTCTTTTGGTATTTCTCTCACGATTACAAACGTTTAAGCTCTTAAGAGACAAGTATATGATCAAATGTCGCTCAGACTTTGGAATTATAAATTCTACGCTCTGTCTCTTACTTGCTCATCGGTCCATGATCTCCTTAAATACTCCTCTACTTCCAAACTACCCGTTGGACAGTATCCTGGAGAATCGTCTTCCAATATACCCATTGGACAGCTCTGTATCTAGAAGATTTGGTAGCCGTTGAGCGACAAAGGTAGAATCCCAAATTGATTCCGATCGCCCTTACAAACGAAATCTTGGTTTCCATAAGTAAAGCTTCTTCGTATAGAAAGTTCTTGTCTTCAAGATCCAATCGTCAATCAAATCAATCTTGATGTGGAATCCAAACCAGATCACTAGCCGTTGTATGATTGGGCTTGAGTTACGATTCATCGAATATGGATGTAAAGTCTGAGTCTGTAGACTTTACAATATGAGTCTGTAGACTTTACAGTCTGGGTCTGAACATATCTGCTTCTGAATAGATTTAGCTTTTAAGGTCTGTACCCAGTTCAACTTCAGCCTAGAGTCTATCTTCTAGTTCAACTTCAGCATAGAATCTGTCTTCTGGTTCATCATTCACGTTCATTCTAGAATTAGTCAGAGTGAGCAAACTTCTGATGTAGAACAGACTTTGACACTAAAGTTTGGCAGTCTTCAAACTTTGAGTCTTGAGTCTGGCAGTCTTCAGACTTTGATAAAATCATTTACATGTTCTATCATCTGCATGGTCTATTACTCAACCATCAAACATGTTAGTAGCCTTTGATTTATTTTGTCATTTTCAAAACATCATAAGGGATTTCCCTAGCAAAAGAGAAGATTATATGAGACGATTATACCTCACCTTTTTGTTTAAAAATGGGTAAAGGTTTAAATTTCGAGAACGAAATTTTTATAAGAGGGGAAGAGTTGTGACATCCCGATTTTTCCGATTCTATTTTCAATAAATTAAGACGGGCATTTCGTTGGCACGCATATAGTTCTTTTCCTTTAGTCGGCCACTCATGTGAAAACTAGTCTATCGGGTGAAGCTGTTAAGAATTTCTAATGCACCAGACTTGAGAATTTGACCAGGAAGAAACCCTTCGACCGAGCTAATCTGCAAGGGTCATTACGGCACAATTAAAAATCGATTAGAGATTGGAGATAGGTCGACTCGACAGAGACATGTGATCAAGTGTGGGTGATTCCACCAGATCGCACAATTCTTGTCGATCGGCACTAGACCAACATTTCTATTGATTGGGTACCCTGTGTTCATATTTGAAATCTTGAGATTACCCCGACAACCGAAAGTCGCCAATGTTTCAAAGATGTACATTGTGGCTTGAGATGATCAACCACAGGTCAAATGCATGAAAATTTTTAAAGGCTACCCGGTAGGTTGGGCCGCACTAGTATCGTGTCAAAGTGAAATTAATCGTGGAATTGAGATCGAATTCAGAAATTGGAAGTCTGGGTGTGTCACAAATCAATTTAGGAATATTAACTCATCTTTGGAAAATTTTTCATGCAATCAGAGTTCTTTGGCAAATTAAATCCGAGAATGGCTATTTTGGCTCGAGAAAATTGGTAGGCCCTCCTTTGGTTGTGCTTTTGAGATCTAAGATGGTTCTATGGACAAGTGAAGATATGAATTGAAGTATGGTGACATTAGATTAATTTTATAGACTTCAATTGGAATCAATTAGAAGAGAATTGAAAATTTGGATGTACAAGATTTCAAAATTCGTATGCCACGGCGGAGGAAGCATTTTGGACCCATTGGAGAAATGTTGTGGAGGATTTGAGTGAGTGGGAAGTGATGTCACAGGAGGTCATGGTGGGGACTAAGTTGAGGAGATTTGGACAAGTGTAGGGTGCACAATTGCCCCAAAAAGCACCCCTCACATCAAGCCTTTCTTCTTCCTTAATCAAGGAGTTGTGTTGGAACTTGGAGGAGGAGAGAGAGAACCGAACGGGAAGAAAACCAGCAGCCCGACGCCGGCCTTCGTCCGCCTCCTTCGTCGCTCGCCGTTCGTCGCCGGTGCCGTCGTTGTTGCCGCCGTTCACGCGCGTAGTCGCACGTCCGCTCACCGTCGTCCGCCTCACCTCTCCGCCACCGTCTTCTCTTCCAAGCGGTTGTTCAGCTAGCTCGAGCTGCGGTTCAGCCCCCTCCGGCCACCGTTCGGGTCCCGCCTTAGTCCGGTTCGACTCCTCCACTTTCCCCCGACCCATCCTCGCCTCAACCCGAGCTTATCTTCTCTTTTTTCAGCCATGGACAGCAGCTGCAGAAATGGGAATGCAGCGGACGTTTGGCCCGTTTTGGCCGCCTTCCCGAGCCCGGATGCTCGGCCCGCTTTGAGGAAAGTTGATCCTCGCGTCATCCCCGTCGTTTTGGTCCGCTCGGCTCGCTAATCCGGTGAGTTTAACTCACTAAATCTTGATTAGAGTGTTAATGATGCCCTAAGTGTGCTTAGTTTAAATTAAGTAAGTTTATGTGGGTGGATTAGTGTATTTAATTATAAATTGGATTAAGAAGTTGGTTTATGTTAAAGTGTGTTTAAATTAAAGGTTAAAAGAAGTTATTTAAAGTTAAGCCTTGATGGGACATAAAAGGATTTTAGTTTTGAATTATTTAATTGTTTCGAAATTCTGGAAATTATAATATTATATTATATTCCGAAATTATTAAAATATTATTATAATAAAAAAACGGAAAAATTATTTTTGACCCGATTCAGAATTTCGTGCCGATCGCTGCTATGCGTTCGGATTTTGAAATTGATGGTTGGATATTATAAATTGGGTGTGGATGACGAAAATATGGATATTATTATTTAATTAATTTTCGAAATAAATTTAATTAATTATTAAAATTCGAAAATTTCTTCGGGACCCTAAACTCTTAGAATTTCGTGCCGATCGCTGCTGTGTATTTAGAATTTGAATTTGGTGATTGATTGTGGAAAATTGAGTGTGACTGCAATAGATAGGGATTTTTATAAAATCCAAGTGTTGAAATTGATGGGAGATTGGCTGTGATTAACCACCTATTAGAGGTCGTGCCCAGTGGGGCCGTGATATGCCACCTATTAGAGGTCGCGCCCAGTGGGGCCGTGATATGCCACCTGATAAAGGTCGCGCCCAGAGAGGCCGTGAATTGCCACCTATTAGAGGTCGCGCCCAATGGGGCCGTGAATTGCCACCTATTAGAGGTCGCGCCCAATGGGGCCGTGATATGCCACTTGATAAAGGTCGGCCCAGAGAGGCCGTGAATTGCCACCTATTAGAGGTCGCGCCCAATGGGGCCGTGAATTGCCACCTGATAAACGTCGCGCCGAGTGGGGCCATGATGCCACTGATTCTAATTTTGCCGAGTGGGGCCGTGATTAAGAGTAATGATTGATTTGCTGAATTGACATGTAATCGGCCAAGTCGATTGATCGCCGAGACGATCCAAGTGGTTGAATTGTTCTGATGATGTGATTGTGCCATGGTTGTTTTGTTATTATAATTGTACGTAGTTGAATTATATAAATTGTGTTAACCTGCAGATGAAGGCTAATGCGAGGTAAGTCTTCTGTGTGATGTGGCTAGGCCACCCGGGGCGTATTTTCTTTCTAATAGGGGTTTAGGGGGTTGAACTTGCTGAGACATCGTCTCATCCCGGTTGTGGGATTAAAATTTCAGGTCCCTGGTGGATGGAGCGACTGGATAGCTTTGGTTGACCTTGAGGAGTTGCAGAGGTGAAGTCATAAGATTGGAGAACGTGTCCGACTTGTAGGTCGTAGGACAATTCATTTTTAAGAGCCGGTCTTTTGTAGACTATTGGCCGTAGACCTCTGTTTGTAATTCTGTTGAAGTATGAAAGTGTTATGTTGTGGTTTTGCTTCCTGCTTTTTTTTTTTTAACCTGTATTTTATTGTCAGGGATTTTATAATGCGTTCCGCTTGCGCATTAATAAATTAATGGAGTCGGCGACACTACCTGGGAATGTCGCATTTGATCGACCGCAGTGGGATGTGCGCGCGCTCGGGGTTCAGGGCGTGACATTTCCACTCTAACAACTTTGAATCGACTTACCTCACTCAATTAGTTGTAGCATTCCAAGAAATAAAACTTACATATTCCCTCACATTTTGCTATTTTTCTTTTTATGCATTTATGAGTTGTCACATAGCATGAGATATTTAAGCCAGCCAAAAGCTCCCCCACAACCCGACGGATCCACAATATACCAACTCTTGTTCACCGCCAAGCGATTTATAAGCCTAGTCTTGCCTGCAAAATACATCAATCAATCAGCTCATCCCTGGTGACCAAAGTAAAACTATAAGAAAGAAAAATGACCTGGTTTCTTGGATGTAACTGCAACTTCCTTCTTCCGAACCAAAGCATTTTTTTTTGTGACCCAGGGGAACCCCGCACAGCCGACAGCTGGGAGTAAACCCCTTGGGAGGCATGTAGAAAACCACCACCCACGCACCTCGGGTAAGTCGCTAAGTGTCTCCACCTGCCTCCCTGCCACTTGCGTCGCAGGGGCTTTGAACTCCGGCCTCCAGCGTGGAAGTCCTGGAGCCTACCAGCGGAGCCACCCTTGCGGGTGGTTCCGAACCAAAGCATTGATATGGGAAGACTTGCCCAAATTAGACGAACCCAGAATCACAAAATCAGGCCTCACATTTTGGGACAGTTCTTGGCCCTCCCACTGCTCTTCATGAACTTCACTTCCTTAATCTAGGTTGACCCTCGGCTGGATCGAACCGGTGTTGGAAGAAGAAAACTTTCCGGATGATCCTAGTCGAGTCAGAGGTTGTCGGGCTTGCAATTTTGGCAGCAGAGGCATGGAAGCTAGGGCCATGGTGGGTGGGCTACAAGAGAGGAGGGGTCTTGGGAAAGAACGAGAAGAGCGAGGGATTTGGAGGTGGCCGAAGTGAGGGCTGAAGAAGAGAGGTTAAGTGCAAAGCAAAGAGGCGTAATAGCCATTGTTGGATAGCGTTGATTTGCTTAGCGGTCGAGGAAGCGAAGAAAAAGAGATGAGGAAGCGAAGAGGCAAAGGGAGAGAGAGTGTGTGTCAAAAAGGGAGTTGAGCATGGTCTTGGTGGGCGGTTCCCACCTTGGAATCTGGAATAATCTATTAAGGATTGGTTTTGAAAAATTGGAAATGGGAACCGTCCATTGGTCTATGGATCCACCCAATAACTGGACTGGGGTGGGTCCATAGAACCGATCCCATCAAACTTCATTCACTCGTTACAACATTTTCTAACAAATCAAAGTGAAGCAAAAAAGCAAAAAAAAATAAAATAAAATTCATACTCTTAATTGCAAGATTAGTAAAAAGATTGGACTCAAATTGCGAGTTGACACCGTAAACCGATGGGTGTTGAGTTGAGAGTCAAAGCAGTGAGAGAGAGAGAGAGAGAATCAACTCATATAAGATGAGAGTGAGACGAGACAAGCACTCGGTTAATAGGTATTGAATTTTAGATTACGAATTTTAGGGTTCATTTTTCTTAAATTTTTTTGTCATAAATTTTTATTCAAAATTAAATACATATTTATATATTACCAATTCAGTCGAATGAGTGGATGAGTAGACTCATATCTATAACCGAGAACTAGATCGGTATCCATCGATTCTAATAAATTGGAGCCAAGAACTGGACTAGTTCCCTTGGGAACTACAAGTTTTAGTTTAGTTCAGTTTAGTTTCGAGCGGTCCGAGCGGTTGTTGGTTCTTTACCACATCCAAAGTAAGGAAGCCTACTTCAACACTATTGGAGGGGAGAAAATATTAGGTGGGTTAGCCACAAAATGTATGCCCTAGCCAATCAAGAGGCTCCACATGGCTCCACGTCAGTTAGTGGTCCCCATCGCTCTTTGTACATAGAAAATACTAATTGCCTTCTTACATTAATGGCTGCAGTAGACTTGTTGTGAAGAGTTAGGCTTCATTTGGCAACACTTCTATTTCTTTGTTTTTATGTTCTTTTGCTCCTTGGAATAGAAAAAATAGAAATCCGTTTGGTAACGTTAATTAATTTTTTTATTCTCTAGAATAGAAAAATGGTTAGGGAATAAATTTGAAAAAAAAATAAGAAATATAAAAGAGTATTTTTTTTATTCCCTAAAACAATTTCTAGAAATAAATCATTTTTTTCTTTTCTTTCTTTTCTTTTCTTCTTCCTTGCCACTTGCTCTATTGTTGGCCAACCCTCGGTTGTCGATCACCACCTCCCGCTGATCGCCATCGAGTGTAACAAATGCATTCCTATTCTTTTTCAATTATGAGAATATAAATTTTGTATAGTTATCAAACGTATTCTTTTATTCAGAAATTATTTAAGGGAATAAACATAGAAAAATATTATTTCTGAAAAGAAATTATTTCCTAAAATAGAAATGTTACCAAACAGGCTCCCGTTTCACTTTCTCTCTCCTCCTTTTTCTCCTTTTGAAGGAAGAAGAATGATGTTTTTTCTCTCCATTCCTCTCATGAATTCAAAATTTCAGTTCCCTTGTCTTCATTCTCTTTGATGCTCACTCCCTCTCTACTCTGGCTCTCACTTGATGCTTATTGGGTGTCACTTCTTCGCTCTTTACTTCAGAGTTTGCTTGGCTCGTTCTGCTCTGAAGCTCCCTCGGTGCTCGGCGGGTCTCTCTTTTTCGCTCTCTGCTCTAGTGCTTGCTCGGTTCATTCTACTCCGAAGCTCCCTCAATGCTTGGTGGGTCTCTCTTTTTCACTCTTTGCTTTGGTGCTTGCTCGGCTCGCTCACTCTTTGATCCGGTTCTCCCTCGCTCTCTAAATTTCTTCTCATCAGAAATTCAGATTTTAGAAATTTTTCCTGAGAACTCGAAGAATGATCAATTATCATGAACTGAGGGTTGGGTTTTGCAATTTTAACGAGGCAAATTTTGTGGGCTGAGGTTGATTTGGAGAGTTTGTTACTTTATTTTCTAGGACTTTCAAGTCTTGTTTGATTGCTTTAGGGATGTTTTCTTGGTCGGGATTGAAACTGTAGGAGAATCGCGTCCTTGTTTTGCTTGTTCCAATTGGCTTTGCCTTTGTTTTTAGAGTTCCATGTTTTGGTTTCACATTTTTCGCTCCTTTTCACCAATTCCTAATAATAATTAATAGTTACAATCAAAAAATTAAGGGAAAATTTCAATTAAGGACCTGAAGTGGAACCGTTTTTTCAAAAAAAGGCCTAAAGTAGACTTTATATTAAATAAGGGCCAAAAGTGACTAATTTAGTCTTGAATAAGGGTTTTAACTTGAAAGCCAGTCAAATCTTATTTGCTACTAGGGGTATTTTCATCTAAAGACTTTTTTTCCGTTTTGTTTTTCTTTTCTTTCTTTTTTCATTTTGGTCACCTCCTTCTTGACAAATGCATCACACTCTTGATGCACAAGCTTGCACAAGTGCAAAACAATTTGAACAATTTAGGAAAAGAAGAAAACGAAAAGATATTCGAAAAGTTATGCAATTTTGCAAAACTACAAATTGCGTGCTTCAATTCTGCAGCTCCCCATCAGCAAACTTCAAAGCGCATGTTCTATACTATGCAATTTTGCATCCTCACCCAAGAACTCATCGATTTCGACATGAGCCGGTTTTTAAGTTATTCGCCACCCTCACCTTCTCCGATGATGATAATAAACTTGAGAATCAAGAAATATCCATAATTGGGTTTTGTTTTTATTCAATTTGCTTGTAAAAACTTATTATGGCAATTAAAGTAAGAGTTTCATGCTCTCCTCGTCAATGCAATTGCCTATGCCACGATAACTTTCACTTGTAGCTTCTTAGGAATGTTTTATTGGGTCCGAGTTGGATTATTCATAACATTTATAGACACAGCTTGCATTGAGGTGAAATATGTGGCTTCTTGAGAGGGTCCAACTGTATTGTGCATGCTAGTTATTTTCAAAGGCTTCTGAATCATTCTGACCCGTGATTGAAGATACTCACCTTTGGTGGCGATTCGAATCAGACAACACTCAATCTAAAAAACGAATGACTCTGGTCTACACATATTCAAACAAATTTGCCTCTCTAACTTTGAAATATTACCTACAGAGATTTGAGAGAGAATAACAAGTTGAAAAAAGTGCAAAATCACTCAGAATTCCCAAAACCACGTATTTCACTAAACAAATCAATGCGCATGAGTATCACAGAGACTTCTCAAAAACCTCTAATAAATTTGGCTTAGGCACTTCAATTTGGCTTCTCCTTGCTAAGATCGATCATAGCTTGCATGAGCACCGATTTGAATTCAAGCATCGACGACAACAAGGGTAGCAAGCTAATGGCTTACATCTCATCATGCTTCGTGCTTGACCACGACCACAAGATGTGGGGATCAAATCAAGCTGAGCGTCACATCTTGGTCCACCGTGCTCGATCTAGGGCTTAGATTGACCTCCATCTTTCAACAAAGGTAATGGAATTGTTGTTGAGGGCAATGACAAATGAGGTTGAGGGCGTTGATGGCTAATTCAGCAAGGAAAATAAAGTTGGACTTTGGAGAACTTGATCTAAAGAGTGAAAAAGGCGAAGGCTCGATGATGATGAAGAAAAGAAAGAGAAGGAGAAAATAAATTAAGAAAAGAAGGAAAAAAAAGTCTTTAGACAAAAATACCCTTAGATGCAAATAAGATTTGGTTGGCTTTTAAGTTGAGGCCCTTATTTGAAACTAAGTTGGTCACTTCATATTCTTGTTTGAGACAATGTCCATTTTGGGACTTTTTTGAGAAAATGGTTCCACTTTAGACCCTTAATTGAAATTTTCCCAAGAATTAATTTTCTTTTTATCAAAGCCAAAAACAAAAATCTGATTTTGCTTTGATTGACAATTCCGTTCTTGCCAAAAATAATTCAAGCGAAATTCATGTCTAGATTTTATACTCCTTAAAATCAAGAGATTCCACTGGATGGCAGTAATGGGGCAAACAAAACTTAATTTCATCATTGATGAACTAAATCTAATACAAGATAAAAAATGAAAAAAAAAAAAAGAATGCTGCTGAGGTGACGGTACCATTATTTCTTGGGAATAACGGTGCCATTTTGACCGCACACTAAATGGAGATGCAATTGACAACCGGAAGAGACAAATAGGAGATATTGAGCAAGTATGGAATCATTGAGCAAGGCTGCCGCATCCCCAAGGGCCCTCCCTCTCTCTCTCTCTCTCTCTCTCTCTCTCTATCAGAGCACCTGGCCTTCTGGCAACTCAAGCTTTTGAGCATAGGTTCTCGCCTGCCGTCCCTCCTACCCACAACCCCATAATCATCACTTGCTATTCTCCCTCTAACTTCAACCTCGACGGCTGCCCTCTCCTCGTGAGCAAAGCAGTGTAGTGCCGATCGAAGGGCTCGTGTTGGTACAGGATTGTGATCGCTAGAATTGAAGCCAAGACTGATAGTGATAGGAGAGCGACTGAGAGTGAGGGCTTCAGCGAGGTTTTAGCGGGTGGCGATGGCGGCGGCGAGTCGGCTCTTGACTTGGACATGTGTGCAACAGCGTTGAAGAGAGGTCCACGGTGGATGTTCTTGCAAGTATAAGGCTCGACGAGAGAATTGGCAAATGGCTCGTCGTCTTTCTTAACTTCACTTCAGAGGGGACGTGAAGTATCTGTTCTTACATTCATTTATGTTTTTTAATTTCCATTGAGAGAGAGAGAGAGTAGCACGAGAGAAGTCAAGACGTGGGGCCTCAAGTACCCAATATCATTTTCACCGAAGGATATCCTTGTTGATATTTTAGTAGACCGGACAAGCTAGCCATCCGGTGGCCTTGACACAATACATGGTGCAGTTTAGACTGCAACGTTCAGCTTATCATTTTCCCAAAAAATAAAAGAATTAAAAGAAGGCACTAGTCAGATTGAATAGTGTCAGGACAGTATTAGGAATGGGTCTCGTAGGTGGTGATGTGACTTGTGAGTTGATGGAACCACTCACGACGGATTGACTAGCCCCCGCTCTTGATCATCTCTTGTAAGGCTTTGCGGTGCTAGCAATGCCAAATGATTCACTCCTCCTTCTCCTCTTACTATTTGGAGTTCTATCCATCCTATGTTTGTCATGAGCTGGAGCTGGAGTAGGAGTTTTGTCAGACGAAAAAACTCCCTCATCAAGATGGTGTTCACCAACGTCCTCTGGTCCAACGTCCTCTGGTCCAACGTCCTCTGGTCCATCATCTGCATCATCACCACCAATGCCAAGTTCATCTGACATCACAAAACCTTCGACATGTCCTCCTGCATAATCCCCAGTAGCATATGTATCTCCAAATACAATACACAAGTCGGGATATTGAGGAAACCCATCCTTCTTGAATTTTGCCCACTCAATATTATCCTGCAATTTTCACAATAATAACATATATCAGCAATACAATTAAACATATTGCATGTACATATATAGTGATCTCAAAATGATCAAAGGTTAAAGCATACCTTAATGTGCAATTCCCATATACTTGGATCATCAACAACAACTTTTTTGTTCACATTATCCCAGCCAAATCCGGATTGTGAAATAAGCTTCTTGAAACTACCGTACTGCTTTCTCAATTTGTTCACCTTGTTCTTCAACTGTACTTGAGTATATTGAAGTTCTGCTCGTTTATTGAATTCTGTCCGTATGGAATTCCATCCTGCTTTATTGAAAGTAGAAGAGGTGCGATTTCCTTTTTCACCTCTTCTACCAACAAACTCACGTACAAATTGGTTAAAGATTCAGTCCACTTTGCGATGAATGCCTCTTTTTGGGATGCCATGTATCCTTCACTAGTTGAGCATAATATGAGTTCAAGACAATGAAAAAGAGAGTGCAACATGCTGCTTTATTGGCTAAAACGGAGCCTTTATCTTTTAGGAAATTATCTTATTCTTTGCATATTTTTCATGTGCTTGATCTTTGATTATTTAAGGATTTCAACCAAGTTGTGGTAGAATTTATGAGGTAAATACGCTCTACCATTGGTTACTAGGATTAATATCATCCAAAACCATAAACTATGTCTATTGTAGAACCAACACCCCAAATTCATAACTATTTCTATAATGACTGATACAAGTTTCAAGTTTTAATGATAAGAGACAATAGAAAAATTGGAGTATTGATATCACAATTGGCAAAGTCCATAATCTTTTGCGGCAGACAAAATATTTTTGTCACACTAATACAAATTTGGGGGTTTTTGTGATTGCATGTTCTTGTTCTTTGGGTGCATCTAGATGGTAATGAGCCTGGCTGCTATAGATGAAAGTGTTTGATTTCTCCAGATGCTTCTAATCCAGTCTTCTTACTTGAGTCTTCGTGTGTCGCAATATTCAGAGACACGACACACACATTAACTTTTTTTGACAGGTATTAGATGTGTTTATTTTTTTCTCAAAGTGCAGATTTTATAAGTATCAGGCATTAAACTTTTTAACCCACTTTCTTTATTCTATTCCAGATCCCAAAAGAATCAAAAAGTTATTTATTACAGCACACATCTAAACATAGAGCAGGATTTATTCCTCAGAATTGACTTTTATCATGTCAATTACTTCTTCCCTATAAAATATCTGAATAATCTTTCACTAACAAGGTAGTTATTTTTATCCTTCACTTCCCCTATCAATTACTTCTTCCCTATAAAATATCTGAATTCTTCTATGTTTTCTCTCAGGCAATCAAGCTACAAAAAAAAATAGTTAAAATTGGGTGAAATTGTCGAAGTTGATGATAGAAAAAATTCGTAAAATGGTCAAAAGTGAAATCATTCAGCAGAAAATCACAGTGGCAATTCAAGCACTGGAACTTCCAGTATACAGCACACCAGTACTTCACATATACCGAGTTCTTTTTCAGGGGAAAACATCACAACCTTTGAAACACCATATAGAACAAAATGGAAGAAAAGATCGAATAGTGTCAGGACAGTATTGGGCCCCCAATTAACTCAACCACAAGAATAACCGGTAAAATATTAAGATTACTATAGGTTCCTCGATAGCAGGCACAAAACATGCAAAACACAAACTAGTCTCGATGAAATTGACAAAGAAAATGGATGGCTATGACTAAAAAATAAATCCTCAATATCTAACGAAGAATCTGGAGAACCAGACTGCTGGCACCCTTGCCTTCTGCCAGACCCTCCTCTAGGCGGCACTCCGGCCAGAGCTTTACTTCACCACCCTCGGATTCCTAAAACGAGCCTTCGGCTTTGACTATTCTTCTGCTACTTTGAAATCAATGAGAACAACTACGTCAACACCGTCCAACTCTATTCAGCTCCTTCGTCTCCACCTCCTGTAGCTGCCTCTCCCTCGGTCGCGATCGCAACTCCAGCTCACCACCTGCGGCCACTCAAACAATGACTGCATCATCGACATCTTTGACGGCGTTGCCATCTAATGGGAGCATGTGGTGAGGCAGTGGCAGTCCCATCCTTCCTCGTGGGGGCCCCTCCCTGACCAGAAGCGTGGCTTCACTCTCCGGATCAGGAAATGCGACAATGAGCTCATCCTCGACTCCTACCTGGACTACATCATGGACAAGGCCAACAACATCCACCGTAAGAACCAAGAACGCCTCCTTAACACTAATTCGTGCGCCGAGTGGAAATCGGTGCCGTTGAAGCACCCGAGCACCTTTGACACATTGGCCATGGACCCATAGAGGAAGAGGGACATCATGGAGAACCTCCATGACTTCACGGCCGGGAAGGACTTCTATCAGTAGACGGGCGGGCCTGGAAGCAAGGCTACCTACTCTACGGCCAGCCCGGGACGAAAAAAAGCAAATATTGCCGCCATGGCCAATTTCCTTGGCTATGACATCTACGACCTTGAGCTGACCAAGGTGTGCTCCAACTCCGAGCGAGCAGCAGAGACCCAACAAGTCCCGAGGGAGCGTCAAAGCAGAGAGCAAACAAGCCGAGCAAGCGCTAGAGGAGAGCATGAAAAAGCAAGACCCAACGAACATAAGCGCCGGAACAAAGAGCGAAGAAGTGATGCCCAATGAGCGCCGGGCGAGAGCGAGAGCAGAGGGGGAGCGAGCACCAGAAGGAGTGAAGACAAGGGAATTGGAATTTTGAATTCATGAGAAGAAGGGAGAGAGCGTCGTCTTCCTACTTCATAAGGTGAAAAAGGAGGAGAGAGAAAGTGAAATAACTCCCCGCAGCAGGTCTAGTGTAGGTCTAGTGCGGCCATCAATATGTGCAGGCCTACTATCAAGGGAAATTTCTAAATAAGAAAGAGGAAATTAATATTTTCTATGCGCAAAGAGCAGTGTGGACAACTCGTTGATGTGGAGCCACGTGGAGCTTCCTGATTGGCTAGGGTGCATGCTGATGTGTTATGGCCGCCCCACCTATTATTTTCTAAACGAAGGAAGAGATATCAAAGAGAGAGAAGAGGGGCAATTTTGAAAACTTATATGAATAGGAACCATTTGGGCATGTGATTAACGAGTGGAGTTAGTGTGAAAAATCACAACCAACCAATGTTTTCTCATTTTTATAATATAATTTATGGAGTGACATGGCGTTTTTTTGTCTTCCTTCAATCCACGTCACTTAAATTCGAATGCCTAACAACTACCATAGATGGATGCTTAAAGGGGGGGTTTTTTGGGTTGGAAAACAAACTATGTGTGTCGCGACCTATTTTTCGGGTGCACCACCTAAAACTAGGTTAATGGACTGCTAAGTTTTTACACTTAGCTTGGGCTCTCCCAAGCCCATACCAATTCGCGACTTAAGGTTCAAACATTTAACATGCAAAATGTTATTAATTAGGAGTCGCCACTAATCGGTTTATGGTAGATCGATTAAACACCTAAGTAAAATAAATTGAGATTTATTTTACTCATACGAACAGAGACTAAGGGTACGGGGACTGGGTTACACTAGAATTTTCTAATGCCCTTTCGGTACCATTTCTTTTTAATTTTTTCAAAGTGTTTTTGCGAGCAGCTGATTTATTTTAACATAAATTACTATCATGCAAATGTGGTGACCACATGGGTGCTAATCCATTATTAAAATATTCAAATAATAAATTGCATCACACAAAGCAAGCAATCATTTTTTTTTTTTGTTTTCTTAAAAATTAGAATTCTTTTGTGAAAATGCACTTTTAAACTAAATGACTTAATCTTATTAATATACAAATTTTAATTAAATGAGCCTATTATGCAAACTAATTATTATGCACCTCATGACCTAATTTCACTAATTAACAAGCTCGATTTAAATGATCATATTATGCAAACTAGTTAACATAAACTTAGCATTTTTGGATTTTTTTTATTGAAATTCAGAATTTATAAAGATCCTAATTAATCTATCTAAAAAGAGATAATTTTCTAATTTATTCTATGGATTAATTTGACTTAAACCATATCCTGTCTTAGAAAATTATTTTTTATTATTTTTTATTTAAAAAAAGGACGAGAATATGAAAATATGCTAATTATATCTAAGACTCTAAAAAGGCTATTTATGTCAAATCCTAACTTATTTTTTTTTAAATATCTAAAAATACAGTCCTAAAAATATTATCTAAAAATGCAATCCTAGAAATATAATCATAAAGATTTGATTAATTAAACATACGTGTCTATTATATTAAACCTTAATGTCCTATATGCTTATGCAATTTTTTTGAATATTTTGATTTTTTGATTTTTTTAGTTTCTTTTTTTATTTTTTTTAAGTTGAATAATTGTTAAACAAGGATTAAATCTAAAGAATTAATATAATCACTAAATAAATGATCAAAATAATTGAAAAAATAATCTGACGTCTCATAGGTTAAATTAACAATTATTCTAACCTTAATCATCACAACAACTTAAAATAATTAAAAAATCTAGTCTGAAGTCTTACGGACCAAATTAAATAATTATTATGATTTTAACAATTAAGATTCTACCGAAAAGCCCAAAAATTAAAAATAATTAGAAAAAAGATCCGATATCTCTCGGATCAAATTAATAATTATATTAATTTTGGACAAAATCCCTATGAATAATGCGTACTAAAAATTCACAAATATTAACATTGAAAAACCATGTTCTAACTTAAATAATAATAACAAAATTCAAAACACAATGAAATAATATAAAATAGGTAAAAGAGAGAAATAAAAATAAAACTAAAAAAATAAACTACCTAAAGGAGGAGATTTGCAGCGGCGTTGGTGGGGTGCCGAACGGACAGTGACAAGCGTCGGGACTCCGGCGAGTGGCAACGCGATGGCGCGAGGGGACCGGCGGTGCAAGGGTGGCGAGTCCGGTGGGGCGGCACAGGCGCGGTGCAGGTGGAAGAGGCGCAACGCGAACGCGAGGGGGAAGCGCAGGGGGCGTTGGAGGTGCGGACGTCGTAGGCGCGGGCGAGGCGCGGCGTGGCGGAGGCGAGCGAACCAGCGAGGTGGCGGTGCGGAGGCGCGGCGGAGCTCGGAGATCGACGGGCGGCATCGTGGGCGGAGCGGGGGTGTTGCAGCGGCGCGGCGTCGGCGAGGGCAGGAGCGCGGTCGTCGGGGCGCCTGGCGTCCGGTGCTGCTGATGCGGTGAGATCGGGAGCGGCAGGCTTCGGAACTCCGGTGTCGGCTGGGCAGCGGCAGGTCGCGGGTGAAGCGTGGCGATGCGGGGCCTGGTGAAGCGGCGGCGGTGCTCGTGGTTTGCGCGAGTCGCGGCTAGAGCAGAAGACGTCGGGTGCGGATTCGTGGGCGTCGGCGAATGGAGGAGACAAGTAACAGTAGACACCGGTGAGGGACTTTCCGAAGAAGATGAACAGTTCTTTTCCTTTTCTTCTTTTTTTCTTTTTTACCTCATGTCACTTCCCACGTCTCTTCTTGCTGACTTTTTTCTTTTCTTTGTACTTCAGTCAGAGAAGAAAAGGAGCTGCCACCCTTTAACGAAGGAAATGTTCCTTTTTTTTTTCTTTCCCCTCTTTTCTTTTCTTGACTTCTTTTTTTTTCTCGAAAACAAAGACAAAAGAATTCTTTTTTTTTTTTCTTTTGAATTTCGAATTCTAACTAAACGAAAGAACTGCTCTCACTTTTTGCTCTAAAATTTTTTCTGAATCCGCTCCCTAGTTACGAAAAATGTAGCTCTCTTTTATAGTGATTCCAGACGGCCACTTTGTATGGTATTTTCCGAGTTTCTATCTTCCGTTGCATTAAAGTAATGCTGCAAATCAAAGCGAGATTTCGCAATCAACTCGATTTTGCTCCTATTTATTCCGTTTTATATAAATTCTTGCTCTTTGTTCACCTGTTTTTTAATTGTTTTTGTATTTATCGAAATCTGAATGCTCATCGGAATTTCAAATTTCCTTGCATACTTCAATCAAATCAATTTCCCCCAATTTCATTTTTTGTCTTTTTATTTGTCCAAAAATGCAATTTTTATTTTCCTTATTTTCCTAGATTTGCTAAAAATAGGTGTCAACAATGTGTTTTTTTGTGAGATATTTGAAAATTTGAATAGAATCCAACTTTACCATTAATAGATGTAATTTCACGGAATTGACTATAACAATGGTAATATCGCCCCATTAAGATTGTGATTTAGGTATGGGACCCTTCGTTGAAGTTCAATCGGAGCTTCTTCGTGGATAACAACTTTGCGTTTTTTCTCAGTCTTAATAAACAACAACTATAAAAGTTGCATGTCAACATAAAATTTTATATAAATAGTCGACTTTATATCTTGGGGGTGTTATACAGCACCTCGTAAAAGGGAAAGGGAATTTGGTGGGGATCTCAATTTGAATGGGAGACATGTCCTATAATTCAAAGCTACTATAACCACACTTACATCGATTTTGTACTGGGATGCCTTATTAACTAGGAGCGGCTGAATTTTGGGGGCATTAATTTTTGTTTCTTTAGGGTGATTTTATGATGTTTGCAATCCACAGCAAACGACCTTCGGCTTCGAGAGCGGAGATCTTTGAGTTCAGGATTTCATACGACGTCTGGCTTATTTGTTATACAGCGCTTCGCGTTTGTTTCTAACCTAACATAGCGGAGACGTTCTATTGCGTTTTTTTTTTTTTTTTTTTTTTTTTTTTTTTTTTGGTTCCTTCTTGAAAACTTTGGTGAGTCCACTTGTTTTCTCTCCTATATTTTGCTTTTTTTTCCTGTTTATATTCGTTGGTCTCCGGAAGATTTGTTTTATGATTTTAGATGCTAATTTTGATAAAAAAAAATAATAATAATAAGAAAAATGAGAGATTCTAGGCTTTTCGTGATATTTGGCCTTCAAATTGTTTCTGTTTTCTCTACCGTTGCTAATTTACTTTTATTAATCTATCTTAAAGGAGACAACATATTTTATTGACTTTTTTAGTAAAAATTGAAGTTGGAACATGCATAGTTAGAGATGAATAATTTCCTTCATTCTTCAAATCACTTGGGATTGTACATATATCTCCTTTGACCTTAAAATTCTCCAATTGAATAATTTTGTCTAGTTCATATACTTTTCATTATGAGATATATACAAATTATATAGTTCCCTCTTCCGCATTTTTCTTCTCTAGGTGTGGAGAAAAGGATATCACAAGTGCCATATGACCTTTTCAATCATTTGAGTACCACATGAGTGAAAATCAATCACTACAGTGCCTTCGATGAGATATTTTGGCGATTCGTCTTACATGGCTTTTCAATGAATTTTTAAATTTGATATGCCATTTAAAAAAAAAAAATCGAAGTCTGGACAAAGGACGAGAGGACATTGCACTTGTGAGTATATGAAGCCAAACGAGGAGAAGGAGCTAAAGAAGAAGACTACAGTCTAGCTCCAGATTCAATCTTCTGGAGCAACAAGAAGGCTCAAAAGCATATCAAGATTCAAAGCAATGTTCTTGCTTGGCCCTCAACATTTTTCCCTTTGTTTTTGTGAGAATTGATGGGAGAGGAGATTTTGTGATTTTTCCTAAATTATGGACATCATCAAATGTTTAGAATACTTAAATATTAAACCACATATTTATATGATAATTTAAATTTTTAGAACAATTGACAGCGATCTTACAAAATCTAACATGATATCAAAGCTAGTGCAATCCCTTTCGTGATTATGCATCCACCCTCATCAGTCAAATTTCACATGCCATGGTCAAAATGTCATGTGCTGCTCGTAATTATACTTGCAAGTAAGATGGGGTGTTGAAACATGAGGGGGCAGACCTTTCCCAACGTCTCACTAAAGAACAATTAAGAGAAGTTGCACCAACCCCTCAAACGTTGCCCACTGTGAAGAGATTGTTCAAAGAGCAATATTATGAGTCACATGTCAGACATGATCAAGCCGATCGTCATCAATGCTATGTGTGATATTTTCTCAAGACTAAGATCGTCTAATCAACCATCATTATCCAATCCAGCGGTAATAGAGTATGTTCATAATCCCTCCTGTGTTGTTGGTGCCAATAATATCAGTTAGAGTAATCAACCCCTCGTAAGAATTATGCAGAGGTCCGTTCTTCTAGTCAAAGTCACAACAATGAGAATAATCAGGCAAATATTAGTCAAAATTGTTATGATTATAACTATCACCTAGAGTGGGTGAATAGGTGATTTTGCGGAAATGAAAGAATTTAAATAAACATTGCAATGAGATGACTTCTAATGAAGTTGTCAGATCTTACAAATGTATAATTCTATCATAATTAATAAAGAGAGTAATGGATAAAGAATTGCACACAAAAAGTTTATAGTGGTTCAGCTTTTGCAAACCTACGTCCACTCTCCTGTGCTGTAGTTTATTGGCTAGAATTCATTAAGAAGAACCAATCAGAGGTTACAAGTCCTGAGCAGTAAGTACTCAAGTATATATGAACAACTCCTCACACTTTCAGCCTCTAAAGGGTTACACAGTATCACTCAACAAAGACGAATGCATGAGATTACAAAAACAATCTTCAAATTATCAAAATTAAAAGCTTCAAATGTTGTGAATGCAATGTGTAATTCCTTTAGCTTCGAAATCTCCTTTTATACTCCTCCTAATCCAAGCTGATCATTGGACGTATCTCTAGAAGAACTTATCTAGCCAATCTACCCGCTGGCCTAGATCTAGTTGAGAAGATTAGATGGTTTTAGGATTGCCGAGATTGATGCTTCCCATAATTTTTGTCACCCATACAACAGATTGGGTTTCCAAAAAGTTGAGTGTTTATGAATAGAAATAATGTTTCGCCTTTAGAAAGAAATCCTAGGAAAGTTAAATCATCAAAAGATATTTGCAAGACTTTCCTTTTGAAACTCTTTATAAATATAGCAATGAATCAAGCCAATTTGCCACTAGCCATTGCTTGGGTGATTTACTCTTTCCTATATGATTGATAAGATATATAATAAAGGAAGTAATTGAGCCATGACTCCGGTTTTGATGGATAACATCTTATCACATCCCATTAGACTTTTCACTCGAAAATATTTTTTTTTTATCAGAAACAAAGTCTCTAAGTTTTGTCAATCATCAAAACAACTTAGGGAATGTTTTCTCAACAATCTCCTCCATTTTTTATGATGACAAGACTTACACAAGCGGAACTTTAAAAAATATTTTTAAATTTAAATAGCTCTTGAAAATGCCGGTTTTAAAAATAGGCACAATTAAACTATAAGAATGTTTGCATTGAAATAATTTTAATGAAATTCTTATAGATAATACTCAGTATCAAAAGATAAGAAAAATTTAACCATTCCTCTTTGTTTTTGCAATGCTCAGAGTCTTTAAGATCCTGCAAAAAGATTGTTAATGAAATTTGCAACCTCAATTACCTCAATTCTGCTAGTCCACCTTCTCACCCTTTTTGTCATCAATCAAAAATATACTAAATAAAGCATAATATCATAAGCAACTCGTAGTACGAAGGTTAGTCCAATAAGTGCAAACAGCAAACCTCAAACCCTACATACTAAATGACAAAAATAGTCCAAACTTTGAAAAATAAATCAAGTCAGAAGATTATTTGGAGGAGGATGGCTAGGTTGGATCAATCTCTAGATTGGGAACTTGAGTAGGAGCTGGAGAAGAAACTGGAGAATGAACCTTATGTTCTGGTGGCCGAACAAGAACATAGGATCGCATGTGATCCAAGGTACACTTCATGTTTGTCATTTTGGCATCCAAAGCTTCAAATTGGGTTATGAGAAACATGTTTGAGGTGTTCAATTCTCTTTCCATCCTATCCTTCTATTCTATCATTTTGAGTAAGGTCCACAAAAATAGCCTTATCTTTAGTGCTATCAGTAACAGGAATTCTTGATGGACCAATCTCTAGCCCGAGTTTCATCACCATATCGATGTCATGTTGCCTCTGCTTATTAGCATTAGACTCCCCCTCAACATCTGCAATTCCTTGCCTTTTATCCTACACAACTGGATCGGAAGTATGAGCAGGGTTAGTAATTTGCTCACCAGTGATGCCATGAGTTGTCGTAGTAGGGACTTCTTCAAAAGTAGATTCTGCAAATGGAAGAGTCATCACTCGAACTTCCTAAGTTTCTAGGACATCGTGAAAAACTCCAGTCATGTCGGCAATTTTAGAAGGAATGGAAATATGGTCTACAACAATATGTCTTGAGAGTCAAGTACTTCTTGACTTCCTTGAGCATTTTCAACGCTAACAATTTCTTCTTTGTCAGCCTCATCAGAAAACTCAACGAGAATATTTTCCACTAGGTCCTCAGCATGACCAAGCTCCCCCTCAGTAGGTACCATAACTCTAGAGGAATCAGCTGCAACAGCACCTATGTGCGAGGCAACATCCTGTTCTCCAATAATGATTTGTTCTTGAATTGGTTCCTAATACTCAGTGATAGTTTTGTCCAAAGCAAGCTCCTAATGTTCATAGTATTGTTGCCACTTTCTAGATGATGAGTAAGATCAACATCCACCATGCTATCCTGATCATCGGTTCGTCTTAGTGGATCCTCAACATCCTTTTGCTGTTGTTTTGTAGTATTATTATCCTCTATCTATTCTACATCCACTCTTGTTCCTATTTCCACTTCAGCTTCATTCTATTCTTCAATATCATCATCAATATTAGGTTGATATGCATCAATGATATCATCCAAATCTTCCGTTTCTTCTTCAAACTCAGTCAAGATTTCTTCATTGAGCCTTTGCAAGATTTCGAGAGAAAGAGAGTTTGGGGGTATTATCAATTTCGAGCCTATGGCCTTCTATAGACTCGGGTTTTCCCAAACCCATACCTCACATGACATTAGATGTTCACGTGTTTAATTATTCAAGCCTGTGCAAATTTTAACTAAAAAGTCACTACAAGCCCTTTTGGGATCGACTAGAAACCCAAGAAGATACATGAGAATATCTTACTATCTACGCAATCAGATCTTCTAAACATAGGAACTTGATTATGTTAGCACTAAGGCTCACATTCTTTCAGTATCTAACCTGATCACATGCTAGCTAACGCCATAGTAGCCTATCCAAGAGTTTTAATAGCATCATAACCATTCTAAAATAGGAAAGTAACATCCAAATTGAAAAGCACAATCGATTATATCATAATATGAGGCATGCAACCATCCTAAAATTGTCAACCCCTGGGATTCGCCCCAGTGGCCACCCTTCCAACATAGAAGGGGGAGGTGAGGGATTCAAATCCCCACATTCTCATGGGGGATGGGGTGGGAACGCGTAAGTTTCAGGAGTAGGTTTCGACTCCCACCCCCTGCAAGAGGTAGGACAAAAGTCTAAGAGTGAGTGTAGAGTAGGAATAGAGTAGGGAAAAAAAAAAAAAAAAAAAAAAAAAAAAAAACCATCCTAAAATTGTCCCTAAAAGAGAAAAAAAGGCAATAAAAAAGGAGAAGCCTATTGTAAAGCGCTAAATGCTTGTCCAATTTTAGGATTTACTCTTTTAGGGTTTTCCAAATTTTTTATTGTCTAATAATTTTCTAAAACTTTATTTTTTTTATTGATTTTCAAATTTTCTAAATATTTTTATTATTTCCTAAAGTTTTAAACTTTTTGATCACTTTTCTGAAGTTCTAAATTTTTTATTTTTAAAGTTTGTTAATTTTATTATTATTATTATTATTATTCCTTATTTACGATTTTTGATATTATTCCTTAAAAAGAATTTGAACCGGGTCGGGAGACTCGGCCCGACTAAACCTACCCGGACTCGATCGGTCCGGGTTGGACTGAAAAACTAGACTGTCTTAATTCCGGCCCACTCATAATTACTCAAAGAGGCCCACCTACATTTTTCAAAAAGAAAGGTGTCATAACTCTAGCCCACTTTCGTTTTCTAATTCTCAGCCCAATCTACCCCAAAACACAAAACAAGCAACCCACCACTTTTTTTTTTTTTTTAACGGACGACCAGCCCACAGTTAAAGCCCAAAGCCCATTTTAATTTTCTATCTTTCTAACTATGGCCCTTTTTTTATTTTACTTTTTTTTCTCTCTCTCTTTTTTTTTTTTTTTTTTTTATTGTTTTTGCCTTTAACTATTTTGTTTTTTTCTACTGGATCTTCAACCTCACGCCTCCTTCTTCTTCTGCAACTTTCACTGACGCTGGACAACCACCAGAATTCCACAAGCATTCAAAAAAAAAAAAACTTGAATCCACACACACCAACTCAGACGGTGGAGAATATAACACAAAGTCACATGAAAACACAGCAAAATACAAAGAAATCGAACAGGGTTTGACGAATATAAACACAAACGTGAATCGGCTTCGAGCTAATACGTGAAAATTCCTCGGTCTTCTTTCAGGCATTTTAGCAAATGCATGACACGCACTTCGGACAGCAAGCTTGATACTTAGTCTCGACATGTGAAGGTTTGAATCGACATTATTAGGCACAGATCAACCAATATATCTATGCAAGATGCCTACGATCTTTGAGAAAAATGAATTTTGAGATTGGGGGTGCTGAGAGAAAGATTTAATTAAGCTAGAAATTGACTTATTTAATACGTAAAAAAGGGGGTTCACTTAATTCATTTAGTAGGAAAAAGTAATTGATGATGATTAATATCTTATCTACCGATCATGATTCTATGCTTGGAAAAAAATTATAAATATATAATGATAGTCAAAAAACTATTTCTTTCATGTTTAACACTTGAAGATTATTAACACTTCAAATGAGCTCTTTAAGTTCTTAACAATACATTTATATAGATTGAATAAGACTCTAAAAGATTGGTCAACATAATCTTCGATTCAAAATTACTTTGAACCGGGGATGTAATACAGTCAAGCGTTTCTTCATGCAACTCTCCCCAATTTTTTTTTTTTTTTTGTTGGTCATTTACCCATAAAACAATATATACATATTGTTGATTGGCTAAAGGCAAGGAATGCATAAAAATGTTAACGTATGGGCTCTTTGCAAATGCGTGAGCCTGGCCTAGCGTCACCCTTCGCATATCATAGGGTTTCAACAAAATCAATTGAAATTTAACATGGTAATTGTGGTCGCAATTTCCTCCATATTGTAAATTTGAAATAATCCATATTTTTCTTTCGCCTCACTAGTAAAAAGTCTTACGTCCATGCGGTAATCATGGATCTAGTTTTTATTAATTCTCTCGTCATTACGATTAATGCATGGATTTTTATTTTTTTTTTTGGACTATGCTAGCATGACCTTGGGCCATCCATTTTTGTATAATGGGCAAGTGGACATAAATTTGCCATGTGTGCAATATTTGAAGAAACAAATCTAATGATGTCCAAGAAAGAGAAATTCATGAGGAATTGACTCCCTATTTCATACGGTGGATATTGGTTCAAAATCAAAAAATTGATATCACTTAAGTCAAACGTTGAAAATTTACATATTATAAATAAAAATATTCACAATCCATAAAGTTTGCACTTATAACATAAAATCGGAAATTCTTCATATACTATTATTACCATAATATTAAAAGAAATCATTGTTGCACTTTGTTACGATAAAAGTTTGTTGAATGTCTTCATGAAATGCTGGAAAGTTTTGAAAATATTGAAATATCAAATACTATAGTGTACTTTCGGTGCATTTATGAAATCCTGAAGGGTACAAATGGTTTTTTTTTCTTTCTTTCTTTAAATTTTACGACGTTATCTCTTTGACTTTTATTTATTATGAAACATTTGGAAATTTTCAAAAATATTCAATATAAAATACCGAATTGTACAATTGATCCGTTTTTAGAACTTAGAGAAGAAGTCTAAGTAGTTATTAGCAGTAGCAGTAGTATTTTACTATAAATAGAAAAATTTTATCCCAGACGAGTATCTTATTATTATTGTTGCTGTTGTTATTATTAGTAGCAGTAGTATTTTACATTTTCTTCACATTATTTCTTAAATCGCGTCTGAAATTAAAGGACAATGTTGCACAATCTTTGGACGGGTGGACCCACCTATACATGCTTGCAAAGTCCAAGCCATGCATGCAAAATTACCGAGACATTTTACATTCTTTGTGGAAATCGGAAAGTTTTTAGAGATCCTATTTAGCATTTGTATTAAGGATATATAAAATGAGATGTTCATTGATTACGAGGGTCGTTAAAGGTAATATTGCGTTTTTTAAATTTGAAAATAAAACATTAACTTGTTAGTTAGATTGATTACAATAATAAATTAGAGATACTTTCTTTTTTAATTAGCCAATAAGTGATTTATCAAACACTTTACGTCGAAATGCAAACTCGTTAGCAGAATTCTCAATTTTTTTTCAAATGAAATGTGTAAATTGATTTATAATTATATGGTATGTATATTTTTCGCATTTAGTTAAAATAAAAGATTAATTTTAATGTGTTACACATACTCATTACATAAGACTCAGAGCGTTGAGAGTGCCAAATAATAATCATAATCTTCAAGTTTATTTGAAAAAGCAAATCATCACTTCCAAGTCTTGGTAATTTGTATACATGAAATGAACGTATTATCGTTGAAGAATTCTTGTTACATAGCCAAATGTGAAATTGAACTTTTAATTTTAGTTTGAAAATTGACAAAAAGAAAAGTGGCATGACTTTATTTTCCAATTTGATACAGATATTTAAAAACAAATTAGTCTTAAAGATCGCCTACCAACTATAATACTAAAAAATAAAAATAATGGTTATGACTACGCTCTAACAAAATAAAAATGTAATGAATAAACAAAAACATCGAACCTAAAGATTCTCACATTCTCATTCTTTATAAGTATTCTTCTAGATTTAGGAATTAGGAAATTTTTTTAAAAATAAAACCACAAAATTTTGTTAACTATATTGATATGTGATCTAACTCAAAATTTGTATTTATAATCCTCGCGGTACGAATTAACATGGCTTTTCGATAAGCCCCTGCTAGCATGCACTCTACACCTCGGCTCATTTTGATTTTTGAAGGTCAGGTCTTAAAGCCCTTTGTATAGCCTGACCCCTCCCTCCATCCAACCATAATGGCATGGAAATTATGCCATCCTCGGGCATGATTGCTTGCCACCTTTGGAAGACCTTAAGCAAAAGTTCGAATCATTGCGCATTTGAGGAAGATGGGGATGCCGAAAGTGACAAGGGGAAAGAATTAATCCGGCCCCAATTGGACGGAGCTTGATTCATGACCACGTTTACCAGGACGGGACCTACTACGTGAGCGAGACGTGCCTTGATTTGTTGCCAGCATGCATGCGACCTTATTTGCAACCGACCTAGCTTGATCAATGATTGGAACTTTCTTTACTCAGCATTCCTCTCTATTGATCGTTACTAAACCTTTTTTTTTATTCCTCATATTTCGATTATCTTTTTTCATATCACCACGTCACTATAGTTTTGCCATATTTTGAAATACAAAAATGCACTATCAAGTTGTGGTCCCATTGTCCCCTTTACTTTGACGTCGAGTGTACCCAAAAGAAGTTATTGAATTTCTTTAGCATTGAATCCATTGTTTAGATTTGCAAGTGTAGAGTATCCAAATTTATGTGGAGCGAGCACATATTTCATGGATGAATTTTGACAATTAGATCCATTCGTATCATTTTTAATTATGTGTATACCTAAATATTATAATTTGTGTCCAATATAACATAACTCGGTGTAATAGCTAATATAAAATTAATTTTTTTAAATGCTCAAACATTATTTAATTTAATAGCTAAGATAAGAAAGGAATGCAAACAAGTAAAGTACATAGGAGGGCTTGTCCATTACATCGGATTAGACTTTTTGGCCACATCATATCCAAGCTTCTACTCTCAAATTGTAAGGAGTGAAAACCTGAGAAAATATTAGGTAGAGGTGGCAAAATGAGTTATAGACCTCATATATGACCCATTTAAATCATAAATGGATTATATATGGATCACTTGTTGAAGAAGTTAGTTAAATGGATTTAACAACTAAAGACTTAAGATAGGTTGGTCTTAAATGGGCCCTAAATGGGTCTTAAATAGGTTGGGTTTAAAACCCATTTTCACCCAAAACCTCACAATCTCTCTCTTCTCTCTTTACTTTACAAAAATATGTTTATTTATTTATTATAAAAATCGAAATAATAATTGTTTTATTTTATTTTTTATTTTTCTTTCTTCTTTTTTTTTCTTTTTCTTTCTTCTTCCTTCAGTTGCTGGCATAGCGATGGCCGGCGACCAGCCAGGCGAGCCCGCGCAAGCCTCAAGCCTAGCCAACGCCCGGCAAGGCTTGAGCCTCGCCGATCTAGCGAAACTTGAACTCGCCGGCGTCGGGCTAAGGGTGAGCTCGAACTCGCCTGATGCCGAGCCTCGAGCTTGGCAATTTGGCGAGATGAGACCTCATTGACATCCGATGAGGCTCGAGCCTCGCTAGATCTAGGGAGGCCTTGAGGCTCGCCGATCTAGCGAGGGCTCGCCCGTGGCCGATGTCCGGCCAAAGAAGAAGAAGAACAAAAAATAAAAAATAAAAAAATAAAAAAATAAAATTATATTTAAAAAATAAAAAATAATTAAAATTTTAATTTTTAAAAAAAAAAAGAATAATTAAAATTAAAATTTTTAAAAAATAAAAAATAATTAACATTCGATTTTTAAAAATAATTATTATAAAAATTATCATTAAATTTGTGTTGTATAAAACTATTTTAGCAATACCATATATATATATATATAAATTTTCTTAAGTTTAGTTAAACAGGTTAGGTATAGGTCAAGTATGGGTAAAATAATTTGCATTACAATAAATGATCATAAACGGGGTAAATGGATCGATTTGGGTCGGACCATTTATGACCCGACCCACCCGTTTAACAAGTCTAATTTTAGGTACCTTAAAAGTGCCACGCAATTTTTACTCCGAACCATTCAAAGTGTGACACATGTCTCGTGTTTGTTCACGTCGGGCCCACTTCTCCACTTCCACTTCAAATGAATGCGTGGGAGGACTTTGCCGTGGCCCACCTCTCTACACACGCTCTGCTCTGAACCTACGTTAACGATAGGGGTGTGCAACGGGAACCGCCCGAACCGGGAACCGACTGGACCGGACCGAACCGGTCGGTTTTGGGCAGTTCCCATGGTCGGCGGTCCGGTCCCCGGTTCCTAATCTTGGAACCGGTGGCCGGTTGGTCCGGTTCCCGGTTTCAAGGTGGGAACCGGACCGACCGGACCGAACCAAATTTTTTTATATATAATTTATATACATAGAATTAATAAAACATATAAACATGATAACTTATTGCAACCAAAGTTGCAATTTGAGGTAGCAACCTCTTAAGTGGCCAAGAGACCATTAAAACCCTTTTTGTTACTCTTTTATTTATAGAAAAAATCTCCTTGTTAGTTTCAATGTGAGATTAAGACTTCAAGAGATCCCGTGAATCACACGAGTGAAGTTTGAATATTTTGCACGTGAAACACGTGTGGTTAGTTTTGTTGAATTGCCCGAGAATCGAATTGGATTAATCGGTCAAGAGTGCGGTCACTCTTTAGTTCTTTAGTGCAAAAAAAGTAGAGTCGATTTTTTTGGACCGGACCGAACCGGACCGGAACCGATGGTCGGTTCGGTTCCCGGTCCTAGGACCAAACGGTCCGGTCCACGGTTCGCAATTTTGGGAACCGGTGCTCCCGGTCCGGTTCCCGGTTTCAAGGTGGAACCGGACCGAACCGGGAACCGATCACCCCTAGTTAACGAGCCTTCGGTGAAGGCTTGATGTTGTTCGACACGCGACACCACGTGTCGGCCGGGTCCCACCACCCCCTTCGCTCTTCCTTCCTGTGATCTCTCTCCTTTGTGCTTGCGTTTCTATGGCCACGGAGCTCGACCTCGTCTGCATCCTATCTCTCTTCCCTTTTTTATATTTTATTTTTTCAAAAGTGCCTCTCGAGAGTTTCGAGCACACAGACATGGCTGTTCTCCTTAGCACAAAGCTCGAGGTCAAAGCATCTGTCCTCAAGGTCAAGGTCGACCCATAGTCTCGCGGTTGCTATGGCTGTGGAGCTCAGTCTTGAGCCTATGGCTCGAGGTCAAAGCGGCCATGGTCGCTTGAGCACGAGCTCGCCACCAGGGTTACTCGAGCTCGAGCTCCCGGCCATGGCGGCCGCAAGAAGAAAAGCAAGCACGCAGAGGAGAGAGGCCATGGTAGCCGCAAGAAAAAGAGAAGAAGTAGGGAGGAGAGATCCCAGGAAGAGAGAGAGAGAGAGTGGTGGGACCCGGACGACAAGTGGCGCCACGTGTTGTCCATTAAATGGGCTGACCCCGACGTGGAGACTTACCCGTGATTTTCTCATAAAACAGCACATAATCCCTGGACAATTCATACAAAACCTTCTCTAAGAAACCACGTACCACAAATCACTGGCATTTTCTTTTTTTATGATTTTCAAATGACAGTTACCGCCCCTGAGAAGAGAACCGCTTGCTTCTCTTCCCTCCAAAACCAGCCTTTGCCTTATTGTCTTGATAATGAAAAGGTGTTTTTGATTAGTCAAGCCCGAAATGCCCAAACTATCAGGTAGTTTGGATGATTCCCGGCTAAAACTGAGGGAGAAGCTGGCGAAGTTGGGGGATGATCCGAGGTACGAGGACAAGCCCCTCGAGGAATTTGCAGCGGCCTATCTTAGAGGGCTTTTGAATGACGAGTGGAAAGAGGTGGAAAAGAAAGCCAAGGAGGATGTTCTAGTTAGATGCAAGGCTTTTATGCTTTCTGTATTACAAATTTTGCCACTTCTTTTATCTAGTCTTTTTCGTTTTGTTAATGAGCGATCGTTCAAATCCTTAAGAGTCTTTTCTACGGAAGCTCTCGAAACTTTGCGATCTTGATTTCTACATTTGATGCCCAAACATTCGAGGCATGTTTACTGCTTTTTCCCACCATTTGCTTTTTATAACATGTAGAGGCTTCACTTAAGTGGTTTTCCTGAGGAGTATCCATGATAAGTTGATTTACACTGATTTACAGACACAAAAAAGTTGAATGTATTCATTTTATCAGGATATCATGCATAATTCTTGTTACGATGAACTCTCTGATTTTCCAGTTTTAAATGAAGAAAACACTCCATGCTTAATGGATGATGTTGTCAAAATAAATATTTCTGTCTTTGTATGACTTTTCTTTTCTTAAGAAACATTCATCTGTGGAATTCTAGTTTAGTACTAAATGGACTTTATATGACCACTAGAATGACTGTATGATAGTTTGTTTATTACCTTTATCACTTGAATTAATGATATAGCTTACATATATTGTCAGAATTGTGTTTATGCCACAAAAGTGGTCCTTAGGCTATCTTCAATGCCGCTAGAGTTATCACTCTAATAACAGAGTTTGAGAGGTTGGTCCTTTCGATGCACCTTGCTTGATTCGATAGTCTTTCCTGCTCAACCAGCATTTCCTTCTACCTGATTAAATGATAATGTCCAACTTTCACTATATGCTGTCGGCATATCATTTATGAGTCAATGCATGATAGTTATTTAGCTCTAAATTTTGTCTAATTGTCCAACTTTCACTGTATTATGTCGGCATATCATTTATGAGTCAATGCATGATAGTTCTTTGCACATATGTTCACTTTCTTCTTTGCGATAAGGCCCCTGTATCCACTATAAACACTACAACGACATAATTTTCACAGTAATATATGGAAAATTCAGAAAGTTCTCACAGCCTTTTATTCATGATAAATCTTCAGGGGGGGACTCTTTTGAAACTGGCCTCTCCTCTGACCATAGCTCCAGATTAACTGTTTAGGTTCCCCAGTGGACCATACTTTTGAAGACCTCACTGAGGCCGAACTGATCGACTAGTCCCACCAAGGCATTTATCCCAGAGCGATCATTCACCTGAAAAAAGTGGATGATAAAGGCACTGAGATATCCTCATTTGTTGGAACAAAAACATCTGAAGTGAGTGGCTACTGATTGGATGACCAATTCATGGTCGTCCTATCCAAAAGTTTTTATCATTTTAAGGAATCTCATGAGTGGGGATGTAAAAAAAAAGATCATTTAGGTTACGTAATCAAAGAAGAGAATATTCGGCCAAGGACAGGAAAATAGAAGCTGGAAGCGTTTTAAACATATGCAAGAAGTGCTCTGACAGTACAAGCAGAATGTTCTATCACAGGAGGAAGAAATGGTGAATGGAATCCACAACTTCAAAATTCGAATTGAATTTTGAATGATTCAATCTGAAGACCTCACAGTTGATGGAATTATGTTTAGTCAAAATGTATTTGAACCCAACTAAAAGCTAGATATCCATATATCATGGAAAAGATTGGGCAGATTGAACATTTGCCGAAGCATATGTATTGAAGATTTTAAGCATATGCATATACAACCATCGGAAGAAAGTGAAGATTATCACTGAAGGATTTATTTATTAATTGGGCTTAAGGCCCGTCCGGCTAAGTTGGGCCCAGGAAGCCCGGCCCACGAGAATAAGGCCCGTGGAAAGAAGGGGGTATAAAAGGGAAGAGAGAGAGAGAAAGTTACGTTGGTTGAAATCAGAATTTACGTATTCTCTCTCGCGCGCGTTTTCTCTCCCGAAAGGACAGTAGGCATACGGCTTCCAAATTCTTCCCTTCAAGGCTTCATCGGATCAATTCGACCGGATTCTCTTCCTCCATTGGCGTCGGTGTTTAATCTGTGGCTAAAAGGTACGCTCGAATCTGTGGTGTGCTTTAGGATCGGTGATGCGTGATGTTTTTCCCGGGCTTCGTCTTTCGCTTGATTTAGGGGTTCGATTCGGTGTCGAATCCAGTTTTCGGGGATCCGCTATTCCCAACATTGGTATCAGAGCCAGGTTTCACGTTTTTCCCGATCAATTCTGATATTTTTGATTGATTTTTTCGTGAAATCCCTTCGGCCGTACGGAACCGGCGAAAATCCTGACACCTGAGACTTCTTCGGCCATTTTAATGAGTTTTCGAATGTCAAAAACAAATTCTAAAAGCACTGGGAGAAAGGCGACGTCGAGACGAGTCTGGAGATGTCTCGAGCGCGGCCGGGCGACGCCGCACGCGCCCACACGCGCGGCCGGAAGGCGCTGTGCGTGGGCGCGACGCGCCCGGAAGCGCTCGATCGCCAGGCGCGTGCGGCACACGCGCCGGTCGGCGAACCGGCGCGTGCACGCCGCTGGCGGACGAACCGGCACGCGCTAGTCCGCGGACCAACGCGTGACGTCACCGTGACGTCATCCAACGGTCGGTAACCGTTCGGATGATGTCAGCGATGACGTCATCACCGACGTCGTTTGCCGGACGGTCACCGGCGGCGACCCGACCCACCGGAGACCAAGGCACGGCGGGCACGTGCGGATGACGTCTGCGTGACGTCATCCCCGCACGCGGCACGTGCGTCGGTCGCGCGTGCGGTCCGACCGGCCCGACCGGCCCGACCGGTCCGTCCGGTCCGACCGGCCCAACGTCCGACGGCCGACGACCGTTGACCGTTGACTTTGACCGTTGACAAAAAACAAAAAACAAAAAACAAAAAAAAACAAAAAAAAACAAAAAAAAAAGGGGAAAAGAATGTGTTTCTTTTTCAATTAAGTCTATGTGGATTATAATGTGATCCATTATTTGTTCTGTATTTATTGCAGGAACTATGCCTCCCCTAAGGTTGCGCACACCTATTCGCGCAGTTACCGATGAACAAAAGGATAGGCTGTCTGAGTTGATAGCTGAGCTGACTGATCATCGATGGGAAATGGGTGACTTAATTGATCATGTCCTTGAAGTCAACAGAAAAATTCAACAGGTCATATGGAATGGTCGTCCTATGTCACAGTCAGAGATGGTGCGATTTTTCATAACCACTCTTCCACCGAATGGCAAGATGTGTTGAATCGCATATGGGCTGTCAACGGAGCCGCTTCCTATAAGAAAATTGTGATGGATTTTGTAAACGAATATTACTGTATTGTTTCAAGGGAAAAGATCAAGAAATTGAACAAAAGAGGATCTTTCCCAGTTCGTGTGCTGACTTTGTGTTAGTTGTATTGGCTATTATATGTTAAGTGTGCTTTGTGGACATATTATGTATTGATTACTACCTAATTGTGTTAATTGAAAGCATTACTTTTTTTTTTTAATTGTATATCAATTATCTGCTGCTTTCTGTTAATTGCTGGTTGCTGTGGGTAATTAGCTGTGGGTAGTTTTAGAAGTTTTTGTAGCTTCATAGAATTGATTTTGCATATAACAATCATATTAATGATAGTTTTAAGTTAGGATTTTTGGAGGATGATTGGAAACGTAGTGACCTTTTGATCTCCAAGCCTTACCTGAAATTATTCATTGATATGATGGGTCTATGTAAATAGGGATGCATAAATGATAGGCATTAATAATTCGTGCATATTTGTCTCGATTTGTTCAGATCAATGGCTTGACCACAAAGAGCATAGTTGTCGAGCTGAACAAAGGTGAAAAGCTCAATGGAGACAACTATGAAGTTTGGCAAATGAAAATCCAGATGTGCTTTGGAAGAGCAAGAAGCGCTTGAGGCTCTTGTCATGACCATGGTAGAACTTGAAGAGGGAACCACTGCACAGCACAAAAGAAACAAAGAAGCTTTTTCTGCGTGGAAAAGAATGAACTCTCTAGCTCGCATCACGTTGCTAAGCAACATGGAAAATGACGTCATGCGAGAGTTTCGCGTTTTGACAATGCCAAGGAATTGTGGGAGGCATTGGCAGCTAGATATGGTCATACTTCGGTGACTAGATCGAGGCAGCTCACTATCGGGTTTGACTTTTATAAGAAGCCTCATGGTCGACCATGAAGCAACATCTTAGAAAGATGTCAAACATGATAACGAGCTGAAAGATGCTGGCCATGTCCTCACGAGATGAGCAGCAAGTGCAAGCAGTGATTCGTTCCTTGCCTCGAGTTGGGAGCATATGAAGGTGCACGACTCATAATGAAAATATCAAAACCTATGAGGATGCAATGCGTCATCTTGAGCTGGAAGAGGACCGCCTGTTGGCGGCTAAGTCGGAAGCTGAACTCTATTATGCTGGTTCTAGCTCAAATGGAGCTTCGAGCTCCAAGCGCAAGCGCCCTAACTGGTTTGATAAGGGGAAAGGCAAGGAAGAAGCAGGTCCTTCAGGGAAGAAACCCAAATTTAACCAACATGGAAGAGGAAAGCGTCCTCACATGAAAAAGCTTGCAAGGGTGAAATGCTACAACTGTAACAAAAAGGGTCACTATGCTCGCGACTGTCGTGAGCCAAAGAAGGTATGCACCCTTGTACTTTTCAGAACTTTGCTTATGTGTCGAGTTCTGTGTTCTTAACTGAGTCTAATCCTTTGTGGACTGTGGATTCAGGAGCAACGGACCATGTAGCGAAGGATAGAGGATCTTTCGTGGAATTCCGACGAGTACCAACTGGAACTAAGTGGATCTATGTGGGAAACAACTCCGAGCTGAAGTAAAAGGAATTGGCACATGCCAACTGAATATGCGTGGTGGACGCACTTTGTTCCTTCATGATGTGTTGTATGCTCCGGAGATTCGTCGGAATTTAGTGTCTCGTATTGATGTTGGTTAAATTAGGTTTTAATATGAACTTACGTAGTAGAGGTGTGAATTTGTTTTTGGAGACAAATTACTATGGTTGTGGTTATTTTCTGGATGGTTTTATTGTATTAGATATTGATTATGTTAATGCTAATGTTTGTCATTCCCTTCTCACGTCTCCTAATAAATATGATAATGATGTGAATGTGTGGCATGCTAGACTTGGTCACATTGGCCAACAGCGTATGAATAGACTAGCCAAAGAGGGCTTGTTGGGCAATATTGAAAAAGTCGATTTGTCCATATGTAAGCATTGCCTGGAAGGGAAAACGACAAGGAAACCATTTGGAAAAGGAAAAAGAGCTGAATTTCCTCTGCATTTAATCCATTCGATGTACGTGGTCCAATGAATGTAAAAGGAAGGCATGGGGCTGTTTATTTCATCACATTTATTGATGATAATACTCGATTCGGATATGTCTATTTGATTACTCATAAGTCTGAAGCAATAAGTTGTTTCAAAAGGTTTATGAACCTTGTAGAGAATCAATTAGATAAGAAAATAAAAGTATTGAGATCCGATCGAGGTCGAGAATATTTATCTGATGAGTTCAGAAAATTATGTGATGAAAAAGGAATAGAAAGACAATTGTCTATTCCGTACACTCCTCAACAAAATGGTGTTGCGGAAAGAAGAAACAGAACCCTACTGGAAATGGTTAGGTCCATGATGGCGCATGCTAACTTGCCTATCACCTTTTGGAGTGATGCATTGTTAACTGCTGCGTATATACTTAACCGGGTGCCTTCTAAATCAGTTGCTTCCACTCCATATGAGTTATGGACAGGTAGAAAACCGGACTTGAGTTTTCTTAAGCCATGGGGTTGTGCTGCCTATACACATGAGTCCTCTCACAAGTTTGGGAAATTGGGTTCCAGAGGAAAGAAGAGTATTTTCATAAGATACTCAGAACACTCGAAATGATATGTGTTTATTGGTGAGCAGGAAAGTGGGAGTGTAACTGAATTTGAATCATGAGATGTTACATTCTTAGAGGATGAGTTCCCTAAGAAGGGCGAAATAAGGGAAAATCACTCCCTATTTGAGACCTTGGATCAAGACAATGATATTAGTAGAGTTCATCCAAGTGGGAGCATAATAGAGAATGATGTGCAAAGTGTACAATCTCCCATACGGCGAACAAGTCACCAAAGTATTCCCCGTCGACGTTTTGACATTGAAAGGGAACTTTTATGGTTGCTCCACAAGATGAGGATGAGCCAAGAAATATCAATGAGGCTCTTAATTGCCCTAGTAAAGAAAAATGGATTCATGCAATGGAAGAGGAAATGGAGTCAATGAAATCAAACCAAGTCTAGGAATTGGTTGATCTTCCAAAGGGACGCAGAGCTATTGGGAACAAGTGGGTTCTCAAAATAAAGCGAAAGGCTGATGGCTCGATTGAAAGGCATAAGGCTCGCATTGTGATGAAGGGGTATAATCAACATGAAGGAATTGATTATGAAGATACGTTTTCTCCTGTAGTAAGATTTACCTCGATTCGCATTATTCTGGCAATAGTAGCTAGTCTGGATCTTGAGTTACATCAAATGGATGTAAAGACTGCTTTCCTCAATGGAGAATTAGAGGAAGAAATATATATGGAACAACCTACTGGTTTCATAGTGAAAGGCCAAGAAGAAAAAGTATGTCGACTTTTGAGGTTGATATATGGTCTTAAGCAGTCATCAAGACAATGGTATATACGTTTTCATAATGCCATAGTGGCATATGATTTTACAATGATTGATGAGGATCATTGTGTATATATCAAAAGATCCAAGGATCAATTTGTGATCATATCATTATATATTGATGATATGCGATTGCCGGAAGCAATATGGAGTTGGTTAATCTTGTCAAGAGATGGTTGTCTTCTAACTTTGAGATGAAGGATATGGGTGAGGCTGCATACATTCTTGGAGTTAAGATTTCGAGAGATCGTTCGAAGAGATCGTTGTCTCTTTCGCAAGAAACCTATATAAATAAGGTTCTTGAACGATTTCGTATGCAAGACTCGTAAACCCATAGACACTCCTATTGCAAAAGGTGAAGGATTGAGTCATAGATGTGTCCGGGGACTCCACAAGAGAAGGAACAAATGAAACATGTTCCTTATGCTAGTGCTGTTGGGAGCTTGATGTATGCTATGATGTGTACAAGACCCGACATATGCTTTGCAGTTGGAATGGTGAGTAGATACCAATCCAATCCAGGTCCAAGCACATTGGAAAGTCGTCAAGAGAATACCGAGGTATCGAAGGAACTGCTGATTTCAAGTTGAATTACCAAGGAAAGGATCTGCGACTTGAAGGCTATTCAGATGCTGATTGGGGAGGAGATTTAGATGAAAGAAAATCTACCTCTAGATTTGCTTTCTTACTGAACAATGGCGCCATATCATGGAGTAGTAAGAAGCAAACGTATATAGCCTTGTCCACGATGGAAGCTGAGTTCGTGGCGTTATCAGCAGCGGTACAAGAAGGAGTTTGGCTTAAGAGATTTTTGGATCATTTAGGTGTTATTGAGAAAGCTGCAAATCCATTGTTGGTTAATTGTGATAGCCAAATAGCAATAGCGTACACCAAAGATCCAAAGTATCATGGCAAGACCAAACATATAGATACCAAGTATAACTTTGTAAAAGATATGGTTGCATGAAAGGATGTGAACTTGCAGTACATATCTACGCATAGAATGGTAACAGATCCTATGACAAAGCCAATACCTAGAGATGTGTTTTGTGGTCATGTAAAATCTCTAGGATTGCGTAGAGTCCGATGTCTTGAATTGTAATTTCCCGAGTTGTTCACATTTATGAAATTTTATTTTTCATTGATTAATGCCTATGAACCTTAGTATAATCTTTATGCATCTTAATGCTCAGTGCATCATTTTAAGTTGAGAAGTATGTCGGACAGATATAAGATTAGCCCACTCACACGGGTAATCGCCTCATTTTTCTTGTGTAATAAATAGAGATGAGACTGATTTTAAGCTTATTATCTAGGTGATAATCGAGAGCTCAAGCTTAAAACACGTATGTCGCTTTAACTAGGTGTTAAGATGAGGACATAATACTAAAGATGTCCGAAAGTAAAATAACCCCACATGTTTTTACTTTATCTGTCTAAAATGCCAGATGTGAGTTCTGATGAATTTTCTGAATGAGTAGATACGTGAACTCAAGTTAGACATTGGGTATGTCTGAACCATCATCTGTATGGTATTGAAAGGTGTAGACATACGCTCCATGGGAAAGGAGTTAATACCGTAATACGTATTTCATACTACGTATGCATGAGACGACCAATAAGAGTGGCAAAAAGTTTGATCTCAACTTTTATGACGTGTGAGACTCTTGAGGAAAAGAGTTCATCAATTATTTGTCTCCTCATGACTCTTACTTATTCTCAAGATTTCTATTTAGTGTTTGCTATCTTAGGATGTTGCCAATGGTCATGAGTTTGATTCGATCTAATGGGACATTTCTAGAAAAGCAAGCTGAACTGAAATTGAGAGTTTGAAGGAAAGAGGAAGATCGATTTTGGAGAATCACATTGTGGTTTTGTATTCACTGGTCGACCAATTATGATTGTCTTTGTGATAACTATAATTGTGAATACAATGTATATATCATGTTTAAAAGAGATTAAGAGAGATATAAATGTGATCGATCGATCTAGAGTACTGCATACTAAATCTACTCGGAGTGTGACGCCCATTATGAGCTGCTATATATTCCTAACAGATGTATAGCAACGAGCTCTCAAAGTATGCTGGTCGCACGGATTATTCACCAGTATGAATGTTGAAGAGAGGTAAAGAGAATTCTGTTCGGCCCACCATGTCAAGAGAGAGTCTATGATGGATTATTCTCTGATGGGGCTGAGTAGGCCCTGTCCGCCCATGTTGGTTTTGGACCACCATGTGCGAGTGGGAGATGAATGATTTATTTATTAATTGGGCTTAAGGCCCGTCCGGCTAAGTTGGGCCCAGAAGCCCGGCCCACGGGAATAAGGCCCGTGGAAAGAAGGGGGTATAAAAGGGAAGAGAGAGAGAGAAAGTTACGTTGGTTGAAATCAGAATTTACGTATTCTCTCTCGCGCGCGTTTTCTCTCCCGAAAGGATAGTAGGCATACGGCTTCCAAATTCTTCCCTTCAAGGCTTCATCAGATCGATTCGACCGGATTCTCTTCCTCCATTGGCGTCGGTGTTTAATCTGTGGCTAAAAGGTACGCTCGAATCTGTGGTGTGCTTTAGGATCGGTGATGCGTGATGTTTTTCCCGGGCTTTGTCTTCCGCTTGATTTAAGGGTTCGATTCGGTGTCGAATCCAGTTTTCGGGGATCCGTTATTCCCAACAATCACCATGCTCAACCTATTGATTAGATGGAACTTTAGGATATGCAGAAGCTAATTGATGAAAACGGATATGGAACAACCTCAGTTGATTGGTGGTTTTGTGGAACGAAATCTCATGAACCTATGAATTGACTTTGATTAATACAAGGCCATATGAAAATTCACACAAGGATGGAAGAGTGGAAGACAATGATGGCTGTAATACAAGGCCATATGAAGATTCACACAAGGATGGAAGAGTGGAAGACAATGATGGCTGGCTAAGGGACCTCTGACATTTCGATCAAAGAAAACTGAGTATTGGAAGTCAGAGCAAGGGACAAGAATGAGGTATAACAAGAATACCACCAATATGAAAAGCATACACCTTGGTTCTTATACTTCCATTTGGGCCAAACTTAGCAAGACCTTGAGTGTATTTTGGACAATCCTTGTATCGCCTTCTCTCTAGTAAGCTCTGCGGAGTGGGCTTAGAAATTTATATGAGAGGGAGAGGCTTAACTAAATGGGAGCATTGATAGGAGATCATCGTTCAAAGAATGCTGGTGCTGTACGAGGGTTTAACACAGAAGCAACTGATGCTGAAGTTGTGTGGAATAGATGGTATGAGTTGTAATATATTGGGTAGAAGCAGTGGATTCAGCCGTGATTGGAGGCTGGGCTGGTAGCACATGAAAAGATAGGAGAAAGGTGGAGGCCTGAACCTCTCCTATACTTTACCTCAATTTTGTTATCTCTACTCCTTTATTTCTCGTTAATCACTTAAAGCACCTATGGTTTCAGGAATATTTCTGCTAAAATGATACCAGAGTGCTAAAAATTCAATCCTAACCAAATTTAGGTGATCGAAGATGCTAGAAGCTTGCCTAAATCTTGAACAATGCACTTGGATCTCGGTTAAACAAGGAATTTGTGACCCTGTTACCCCAGTCTTCCAGCAGATAACCAAATGCAAATTTTGACAAACAAATGTAAGAGTTTCAAAAAGTGGCATGATGCAGTCGCCTCTTGGTTTACTAGGGAGTATAGCTCTCCAGTTACCTAGGCCTTCGCAGCACCAAAAGAAAAGGTAAGAACAAAAGATTACATTAGCTAGAAGATTCCCTTTGAAGGTCTGCTCACCAGAATCGGGCCAAAGTTCATGCTTAGAACCATCGACGGCTGTAAACGAGATAAAAGATTCTTTAGAGTGCAACAGGGTGAAAGTGAGGGTGTACTCTCAAGCAGACCAACCTACAGCACAATACAAACAAAACACCATTACAGGTGATTATTGACAATCTGAAAGTCAGAAAAGAAACAAAAAGCCTAAAAAGCAGTTCTCTGATGATTTCTCCATTTAATTTTCTGATTAAATAATTCACTGTAAGAAATATGCAGGCTGAACTTTAAGCATGTGTTCTCAATAGTGATAAGCAATGAGTTTTTCATGACATTTTCTTAGCATTAACACAATTGCTGATTTCCTAGAGGCCTGTTATCAGAAGTCCTTTGTAATTGTGTAACTTTCTCCAAGACTATTTTTTAAGCTGACCTTGAAAATCCACCGAACCAGCGCCGACTTTCCTGGCTGCAAAGCTAGAGTCAATTCGAAAGACCATAGGGTTGTCCTTTTGCGATAGATATGAGTCGTTGAAGGACAGGTCGACCACCAATTTCACCTTCCATCATAAGAGATTCCTCTTTTCCAGCAAGCTCAAGATTTCTCCTACAGGGAATGCAGAGCTTACACAAGATAAATCTACCAAAAGAAAATAAAATTCCTATGTTTTGGAAATCAAATGAAAACAAAGTTTTGCAGGTTATGTTAACGGGGAATGGCAGCAGTGGCTGTTCATACTAATTGTAAAGCTTTATAGATTAATGTTGATAATAAATAATTCCGCAGATTGTGAGCGGTCAAATGCTTCTACATAAATGAAAAGTCGAGTTCTACTTTGGTCTAATTTGCAAACCGCTGGAATTCCAGCAAATAATAAATACTACACGTTTACTTAATGACTGAATAAAAGAGTATATAGACGGCTCTATTTATAAAGCATGAGAGACACCTAACAAAACCTTAATTTCCTTATTTATGATTACTACCTACTAGCTACTAGATAATAGCCTAACATCATAGATATATTTCAACACTTACCCTCAAACTAGAGCATATGCCTTGCATATGACCGGCAACTTCCGTCCAAATTTTGTGGCTAAAACGTTGTGTAAACTGAATGTCGACTAGACAATGAATGTGGATCTATCCAACCGAATTTAGCATAATGTCAATTGTGTCTGGCCATTACTGGACAAAACTGAATATAATCCACATTAACACCGATTTTGGCAGCTCGATGAAGGTATGCTGGTGTCCGGTGCTCACAGCTGCTTGGAAACCTGACGACGACCTCTCTTGTCAATGATGCTCTTAAGTCGACGACGAGTCTCACAACGGATAACATCCACAGTAGGCTTCTTGAGATTTCAAAGGACCACAATTAAGGAAATCGTTGAAGATGAGTTGCTACTGGAAAAGGCCTTTTTTCTGGACTGATCTTGTTTATAATTGAGAGAGCTCTGTTAAAGAAACCAAAGCACATGAACCAGAGCAAATTTATAAAGGTTGACCGCCACACAAACCAGAAATGACAGAGGACAACAAAAGATCCGAAGACGGCTACTGGAATGAAGGACTTGACGGAAACCTAGATTGGAGAACGGAGGGACTTGATGTGAGTTTCCACTAGCCATGAAGACAAGGACGAGTCACAAAGAAAAGCTCAAGAAGGTGATGGCGAGCAATGTAGACTCGTGACGGTTGGGATGGACGGAAATTGACCAACGATGAGGCTAGGAGCGACGGTGGCTTTTTAGAAAGTTTACGATAGTGGACCTGAGCTCGTCGGAGAAGATGAGATCGATGGTGACCGACTGAGACGGGCGGTCAACAGACTGTATCAGAGGAACAAAAGAGAAGCAATTCCTTGAGGGCAACGAAGATGCTGACGAGAGCAGCGAGTTCACTTGGTCTGGACAAACAACGATTCCCTTTGACAACAAGCAAAGAAAGATTAACCTTGGGTCCCCGTCACTTTTGGCTTTATTATCATGTAAAATATTGTGGGATTACCTCTAATTTTTCCCAAAGCTTAACTTGTCACATGAAAATGTAGATTAATATTTACATACTATAGTATTATCTCTCATATGTAGGCTGAACTTTCTGAAATATATGATAAAAGGATGCAAATAAGATCCAGATCTAAACTTTCTCCTCAGGAAAACTTAATAGGTTTGACTAACAAATTTTCTAGTATCTGCGGGCGTCAGCATTCATACCCTTGCAACTGCCATGTTTGGCCAGTGCTTTGCAATCAATGGGCCAACAACATACTTAGGCCCAGAGATGAAGTTAAATCTTCTACAATATGCAATCCATTGCTCTGATATCAATTGTTGGAACCAAAATGATTTGGTACCAATTGTAGAGTGCGCATCTTATAAAATATGCGGAAGCGTTAAAATACTCAAATTAAACTAACTGATACAAGTACACACTCAAACAAATTAATACAAGCATACACTCAGCTATTCTATTTTCTTCCCTTCTCGATCACGGAGGGATAACTCGCTCACACAGAGCTATTGAGGCTGCAGTGCCTTTCTCTCTTCAAGTTCACCGTTGCACCTGGTGACTTCCTGTTCCAAAGCTCTCACCGCTAGAGACTTTCCTGAAGTTCACATACGTGTGGCTTCCTTAAAGCTCACCTTTGCACTTGGTGGCTTTCTCTCTGACCTGAGGTTCTCCACCTGCATGTGGCGTGAGCCCTCTCCCTAGCCTGAGGCTCTAAGCCTCCCTCCTCTGCCTGCAGTGGCTTGAGGCTGTGAAGCCTCTGTTCGAGGCCTTTCGGCCTGCTCCTTCACCTTGAGGCCTTTTGGCCTGAGCCTAAATACTTCACGTACTGCAATATTTATAATCATCTTCCACTGGACTCGACCGCCTGGATTCCATTGCCATTGACTTCAACGTGCAAGAGCTAAAGTTGAACTTTTCCTTCTTAGCTAAGAGTCAACAATTGTGGGCTGTCTTCTTTTCCTTCACGCTCAAGTTTGAAGCTTCCTTCCTCCTCTTGAAGACTCCACCAACAAGTATAATATTGTTTTAATATGTGCCCATTCTTGTTTTAATCAGCTTGTGGCTTCTTCAAGAACTCTCTTCTTGGGCGGTTTACGAAGTGACGCTGCAGCACACTTCTCTTTGGCTTCTTATTATTATATCAGGTGTTGTACTCCAACACTCTCCCTCAACACCTAATACTCTTCTTCTTATAGCATTTGATATTCATCTTCTTCAATTGCATCTACAACTGCGACTTTCGACTGGGCTTTGCAAAGCTTGGACTTCATCAACTCGATTTCGAGAAGCTCCCCCTTCTTGAGTGCTCCTTTGATGTAGTCCCCGGTCGCTGTTTTTGATAATCTGGTTCCCGACCTCCTAGGCTCTGACACTCCGATTCTTGGCTTGCTCTGGATTCACGATCCCTGACCGCTAGCTCTGACACGGTCCTTGGCCTACTAGCTCTGATACAGTCCCTGACCGACTAGCTCTGATACCAATTGTAGGATATGGATCCTTTGCTCCGATACCATTTGTAGGATATGCAATCCTTTGCTCTGGTACCAATTGTTGGAACCAAAATGATTTGGTACCAATTGTAGAGTGCACAAACTTATAAAATATGCGGAAGCGTTAAAGTACTCAAATTAAACTAACCGATACAAGTACACACTCAAACAAATTAATACAAGCATACACTCAGCTATTCTATTTTCTTCCCTTCTCGATCACGGAGGGACAACTCGCTCACACGAGCTACCGAGGCTGCAAAGTGCCTTTCTCTCTTCAAGTTCACCGTTGCACCCGGTGACTTCCCGTTCCAAAGCTCTCACCGCTAGAGACTTTCCCGAAGTTCACATACGTGTGGCTTCCTTAAAGCTCACCTTTGCACTTGGTGGCTTCCTCTCGACCCGAGGTTCTCCACCTACATGTGGCGTGAGCCCTCTCCCTAGCCTGAGGCTCTAAGCCTCCCTCCTCTGCCTGCAGTGGCTTGAGGCTGTGAAGCCTCTCTTCGAGGCCTTTCGGCCTGCTCCTTCACCTTGAGGCCTTTTGGCCTGAGCCTAAATGCTTCACGTACTGCCATATTTATAATCATCTTCCACTGCCTGGACTCGACCGCCTAGATTCCATTGCCATTGACTTCAACGTGCAAGAGCTAAAGTTGAACTTTTCCTTCTTAGCTAAGAGTCAACAATTGTGGGCTGTCTTCTTTTCCTTCACGCTCAAGTTTGAAGCTTCCTTCCTCCTCTTGAAGACTCCACCAACAAGTATAATATTGTTTTAATATGTGCCCATTCTTGTTTTAATCAGCTTGTGGCTTCTTCAAGAACTCTCTTCTTGGGCGGTTTACGTAAGTGACGCTGCAGCACACTTCTCTTTGGCTTCTTATTATTATATCGGGTGTTGTACTCCAACACTCTCCCTCAACACCTAATACTCTTCTTCTTATAGCATTTGATATTCATCTTCTTCAATTGCATCTACAACTGCGACTTTCGACTGGGCTTTGCAAAGCTTGGACTTCATCAACTCGATTTCGAGAAGCTCCCCCTTCTTGAGTGCTCCTTTGATGTAGTCCCCGTTTGCTGTTTTTGATACTCGGTTCCCGACCTCCTAGGCTCGACACTCCGATTCTTGGCTTGCTCTGGATTCACGATCCCTGACCGCTAGCTCTGACACGGTCCTTGGCCTACTAGCTCTGATACAGTCCCTGACTGACTAGCTCTGATACCAATTGTAGGATATGCGATCCTTTGCTCCGATACCATTTGTAGGATATGCAATCCTTTACTCTGGTACCAATTGTTGGAACCAAAATGATTTGGTACCAATTGTAGAGTGCACAGCTTATAAAATATGCGGAAGCGTTAAAGTACTCAAATTAAACTAACTGATACAAGTACACACTCAAACAAATTAATACAAGCATACACTCAGCTATTCTATTTTCTTCCCTTCTCGATCACGGAGGGACAACTCGCTCACACAGAGCTACTGAGGCTGCAGTGCCTTTCTCTCTTCAAGTTCACCGTTGCACCTGGTGACTTCCTGTTCCAAAGCTCTCACCGCTAGAGGCTTTCCCGAAGTTCACATACGTGTGGCTTCCTTAAAGCTCACCTTTGCACTTGGTGGCTTCCTCTCTAACCTGAGGTTCTCCACCTGCATGTGGCGTGAGCCCTCTCCCTAGCCTGAGGCTCTAAGCCTCCCTCCTCTGCCTGCAGTGGCTTGAGGCTGTGAAGCCTCTCTTCGAGGCCTTTCGGCCTGCTCCTTCACCTTGAGGCCTTTTGGCCTGAGCTTAAATAATGCCATATTTATAATCATCTTCCACCGCCTGGACTCCACCGCCTGGATTCCACCGCCATTGACTTCAACATGCAAGAGCTAAAGTTGAACTTTTTCTTCTTGGCTAAGAGTCAACAATTGTGGACTGTCTTCTTTTCCTTCACGCTCAAGTTTGAAGCTTCCTTCCTGCTCTTGAAGACTCCAGCAACAAGTATAATATTATTTTAATATGTGCCCATTCTTGTTTTAATCAGCTTGTGGCTTCTTCAAGAACTCTCTTCTTCGGCGGTTTACGAAGTGACGCTGCAGCACACTTCTCTTTGGCTTCTTATTATTATATTAGGTGTTGTACTCCAACACTATTAACTCAACTAAACTATTTGTTCCTAATAATCCCACTTTTTTTTTTCTTTTTTAAGCGAAGCAAGTTAATTGGATAGTGTTCATCGCACTTACTATTTCTCATCATTCTTATCTTATTTGCTAATGTCATTTAATCTTGATCCGCTCTATGTTCCATGAGGCAAGATTAAAACAAAAGTATGAACACGCCCCCAAAACTAAATGTAGATCTCACAACCAAAAGAAGTCTCTGCTTTCAAGAATCAACACTTATCAAATAAATCTATTGAAGGTAAAATGGCTTTACAGTTCCCCTTAGTAAAGAAATCCTCTCTGGCTAAGCATGATTAGCGCCAAATACGGCTCTACTCCTTGTGGGTGGGACGGCATCTCAAATCCCAAATTGGTGAATGGATGTGAAGTTAATTTCCAGTCTGAATGTTTGGTGCGGCATCTCTCCTCTTAGATTTAGGTTTCCTTATCTATTTTCCATCACCAATGATCAAAACATTGCGATGATTCCTGACATGTAAAGTACCCATATATGATGTTGCAGCATTTAGGAAGTTTTTGTCCCCGTCCAACATTTCTCACATGGTGACCACTCAATCATCATTCTAGAACTTCAAGTTATAGATCCGTACAAACCCAAAAAAAATAAAAATTACGAATACTCTAACTATCTAAAGACTTCAGAGATATATACCGAAACTCGACATCATCCAGCAATTCCACTAATCCAAGCCATTTTTCAAAATTGTTTACATGGAAAAGAGTAAACAACCCAAATAGATTCACACAAAGAGTACTGCAAAGGTAATACGTGGTACACAACTACTTTTGTCATCCATTCAGGTAAGATCTTTGATCCAGCTTCTCTGCTGCATATTTAACAGATAAGAAGCACCTTGTCATATACTAATTACTGATCTGCACAATTGGTGGCCATCAATATACCAAGTCAATCTTTCATCTCTCAAGGACAACATACTGATTATAAACAAACAGGGGAAGGATGACATACTATTAAGACTACAACTGAACTTAGACAAAGTCCCCTCACCTCTTTTTTAACGTGTCAAGGATGGCCTACACTTTCTAAAGATAACAGGAAAACTAGGATTATCTGTCGGATGCTTTAATCGTTCAAAGCAATTGCACGTGTATAGCACATCTACTACAGGTGTTACTTAATTTCGGATATCATCCAATTTTATTTTATTTTTTTACTTTTTTAAGCCAAGCAAGTTAATTGGATAGTGTTCATCGCGCTTATTATTTCTCATCATTCTTATCTTATTTGCTAATGTCATTTAATCTTGATCCGCTCTATTCTCCATCAGCAATTGAATGACTTGCAGCATGTGTTGCCCAAGGACGTCTAGCTGACCTTTGATATTGATGATGCACACCCGGTACCACTAGTTCTTAGTTTCTCTATAATGCTCTTCATTATACTGGTTAGCCGGCAGTTAATGTTATTTTGCTTTTGATAGGATCTGCCCTTATTATTTTTACATGGTAGGTCAATCATTCCTTTGGGTGCTCCATCAACATGCTGGTGAAGCTAATCTTTCAGATGACTTGACACTCTTTGTGGCTTTGAATGAACGCGGTATATTTCATCCACTTGATTTTCTTGTGTCATTTGAATTTTTCTAGGGTAGAGTTGCATCTATGGTTTTGATTATAGACGGGTCATGAACATCTTTGAAATGCGTCAAATTACTGATTAGAAGTCTAATTTTCATTGCCCATCGCTTTCAATTGAAAAATTTACTCTTTCCTCTTTGGACTCTGATAATTTAGCATTATGTTGATTGTTGACCGAATCACTAATGCCATATGTCTATTTAATAGATAATTTCTGGTTGCTCAAGCTTAGAACGACTTAAGCATGTCATTAATTGATTTAATTTCTTGATCTTATTACAAGTACTTGCTAAATTGTGTCCGATTGTTTTCTTTCCGTCTTTTCAATAAGTAGGCTTGTCTAATTCTATGGTTTTTCTATCCTGTGACATGTTCCTTTGTCAGACACTATTGTTGATGAGCATCGAAAAACTTTTTCCACAAAAATTCTCAATTGATGCTGCACAAGTTGACAGCAAAGTGAGGCAAGGCTGAAGTCAAAATGCGTTTGCAAGAGAATCTTTTGTTAAGAGAAATGGAAGGATCAATAGTTTTATGATGATTTGCCTCAAGGAATTTCTGGTACTCCTAACTTCATGAATATACGAGTGTTTCGTCCTTACCTTTCTTTTTCCTGCTGTAAAGAAGACTTGTTTAGTTTTATCCACACTCTGATTTCTATCTTTCCTGCCTAACAGGGACCAAGAAAGGTATTCTTTATGAAGATGATGGTGATGGATAATTTCTCGAACGGTTTGTTAAGGGACCCTCTAGAAGGAACGTGCTTATGGTCTCTTGATCATACAGGGGTGCAAGCATCATTGGGCCGAAGAACAAATTGGGCCCGTATAAATAGACAGGAGCCCATTTTCTCGACTGAGCCCCTTCCCATCCAAAGACAGGCGCGGTGAGCCCAAGACCGCGAAGCCTCGTGATCCGGGAACAAGTCAAGCCTTTTTGTCTCAAAATTGCTCTTCAAAGCATAGTTTACCAAACGACATTTGCATTTACCTAAAGTCCTTTCGATTAAACTGTTTTGCATTTTCCAATGAGCTTTCAAAATGCTGAACGAAACGCACCCAGCGTTTGTCATGTCAAGAAGAGAGGCGGGAAAACATAAACGCAAAGAGGGAGAGGAAAGGAGAAGGAGAAGGAGAAGGAGACGAAGGAGAGAGGGAAGGGGACGGGGAGATCCGGTGGCCGAGAGGTACACACAGTGGAAGTCGCTCGTCCCCGTCCTCTACGACTGGCAAGCCAAACCACGACCTCGTCTGGCCCTCCACACCCCCGATCTCAAAATTCATTTTTCGCGAAGATCATAGGCATCTTGCATAGAAATATCGATTGATCTGTGACTAATAATGTCGATCTAAACCTTTATATGTCGAGACTAAGCCTCATTGCTAAAATGCATGAAAGAAGACCGAGGAATTTTCCCGTATAAGCTCAAAGCTGATTCATGTTTGTGCTTACATTCGGGGAATCCTGCTTGATTTCTTGATATTTTGCTGTGTTTTCATGTGACTTTGCAATATATTCTCCACCGTCCGAGTTCGTGTCTCATACGCCCCCTTGCCGGCCCTACGAGTCATCATTTTCTTTCATTCTAAATACATCCACGTTTGTTTGGTTGCTGGAATAGTTAGTGTCGAAAATGTTGTTTAGGAGTAGCGCCGGACCACCTCTGACCGTCGCGCACTTCACACGCTCTCCCTCTTGGGGACAACTCTCCACGGGGCTGCTTCGATCACTCTAGAGTTCGTTACATCCAGTCGAAGCTTCTTCATCTAACTGAGATGAGAGCCAATCACGGATGAATATCCTCGTCGCATAATTCCGTCGGTGGATTTTGTCACTCCCGAGCGTCGCCATCAGAGATTCTCATGATGCAACTCTGATTTTCTACCATCATTGTCCTTCGATAAGAGGAAAATGGCCGCGACTGATGCTCACTCTTATTTTGATTTTATTGCATCTGTATTTCTGATTCTCTGTGTGTTTTTGTGTTCTTAGCAGCTCTGATGATAGTTCATTCCAGCATCGTCGTCTCTGATGACTTCTCGCGCTGATTTGAGCAAGACGCGATAGTTAAAGAAATTTTATTTGTCACTCGAGTCCTACATTCCGAAAGAAAATCCCATTTGTTTATTTGAACCGAAGGAGATCGCTCTGCCGGAGGAGGAGTTCCTCTGTGTTGACGTTCGCTGCTTCAAAAGTTCGTTTTCGCGGTTGGGCCTGGGCCTGAGGAATTTGGGCCTTAAAGTGAATATTTATACATTTTTGTACCATTATTCTATATCCCATTAAACGGATAAACCGGATTGAATTCATGTCAAATTAAAAATGATCTGAATCAAATTGATTAGTGTGAACGTATAATATAGTGATCCATACCATGTCATATCCAACTCGACCCTTATTGCAAAAATACATAATTAACCTAGTTTAGGAATACTTGCACCAGTATTGAGGTGAGAGTTAAAGAATGAGCAAGGGTGAGATTAAACGAATATAAGAGAGAAAGAGTTATAAAAGTAAGTTAGATTTACTTAATATATAAATTTATTTAACACACATATTATTTTGGACTTGATCATTCTAACTCATATAACAACCCAGTCCCATCAAATAACGGTTCATATCGAGTATGTGATGAGAAAGCTCATGGGCTATAGGATGATGCCGGAATAGGATGGCTGGGTTGAGCATGAAGGAAGTTGTTTCCAAACTTCTGCAGCTTTCGATGTGATAAAACATACAAGACTGACATACCTGAACGAGATAATTAGCGCTTTTATGCGTGTGAGTAAGTAACACAAGAACGTGTTCTCTTTTATAAGAAACTTGTTCTTGGCCGACATGGTGTCGATGGGTTAAAAAGTAATTTTAGTAAATTATTACTAGTTTATATCGGGATTAGTAAATCTATACGAGGATATTAAATCAATACCGGGATTAGTTTAAAACCCTCTTTATGCTTTAATGTTACAGCAATGCTGGTATTTTTTTTTCTTTTCAAACTTGCTATAAAGTAATTAAACAGGAAAAATATTACGTTGCAATTTGGTTAAAAAAATTAGATAATTTGTAATTTTCCTACTATGTATATAGATATGCCCGATGATGTTGAGGCCATTAAGGGGAGTATGCATTCGATACCATATTATTTGTTACCCGTAAATTAACATTAGAAGCTCTGATTTGGGACATTAGATATTGTGATGTTTTTGGGAGAAAAGGGGCAAGGAAAGTTTGGACAAATTATTTTTGGAAAATCTTAAATCTTTGTAAGATTTTAAAGTAAGAGGCATTGTCTACTCATTATCGTTTCCCATATTGCTTGCTTGCGAATAAAAACAACATAAAAAAAAAAAAAAATAGGGTCCCTTTCATTCTAAAGACAAATGAAAAATTATCCACACCCAAAAAAGAAAAAGAACTATAAAATTTTGCTCAGTTTCTCTAAATTTAGTAGACTCGTTTCGAAAGAAAAACGCTTTTACCGGCAAAAAGAAACCAACAGAAAGTATTTATTTATTTATTTATTTTTTGTGTTTTCACGCAAATTAGGAAATGAAAATAAGGAAAAAGTATGCGGCCGCTCACACAATTTAGACGAACCCTTGGGTTCAAAATTGCAATAATTTTGAGCTTTCACTCTAAATTTTGACAATTTATTTTATGCTTTTTCGTTCCTTCTCTGAAATTGCACTCTCCAATTCTCTCTCAATCTCTGATTGCAAGGGAGACCATCCCGACGGCAAGTCTTCTTTGAATCTGCCCAGCGTCTCGCCAGAACTCTACCGTTGCACATCGAGGAGGCGGCGATCGGTGAGACGGTTCGGCTCTCTGACTCCGATCCTCACAAGCATCGGCGGCTTCTTGCCAAAGCGGACATCGACGAGAGCTCCCACGCCATTTTGCTCCTTCTTCCCCATCATGGGGAACATCAGAATCAGCCAATGTCGTGATACTACTTATTTGCGTCAAAAGGTAGACGAATGGTTCATTTTATCTTGAGTTGAGTCGAGAGGAGATTCTTACTTAGTTGGACAATGCCGAATTGCTCATCATTTTTGCTCTTTGCTAGGGATTTCGGTGCAATCGATTGGTGTCTCTGGACTGAATCAATCAACAGTCAATTAGTTTGTCTTGGTTCCTGGCAAATTATTCCTAGATGGGCAATTCAATAAGCCTGTTGCTTCAGGTCTATGTAGTCCTCCGGCATGGTTGATGAGCCATAATGGTTGTAAAAGTTATAGAAATTGATGACTTTTATCTGATAAGGCTGATTTGATAATTTGGTCTCCGTTGTAGAAAAGTTTTCTGTTAGACTTACTTGTTTGGGTTCCTTTAATTGTGTTAACTTGATAAACCTAACCAAATCGATAGTCTATGTTAAGGCAATAATTTTGTCGTCAATAATAAGGTTATGATCCCTCTTGCACCCAATGACAAAGTTGTAGCTCATAGTCGTTCAATGTCTTTGCAGTTTGCATTTTTCCCTCAAAAGGAAATAATTTTCTTGCTTGATGTTAACGATTAAAGTGCTAAGTTACTCCTTAGCTTCTTATATGTTTTTGCTTTAGAGCCGCATCTCATTAATAACGAACTATCTTCACGGTTTGGTTTGAGTTTTAACCTTATTAGCTTGATTTTGGTGAAAATAAATTAGTTGCTTTTTTGTATAAAGTATACACCAAACAGTACCAAGAGCCACAAACGTACTAGTCAACATGAAATGAAATTGTCTTCTATTAAGTACAGTTCAAACAAATTTATATGGACACGGTTCAACTATACTCTAAGGCTCCGTTTTCTGGAAAAATAAATTCAGGAAAATATTTTTCGGATTTTCCAGTGTTCATTTTATGGAAAATAAACTAACTGTGGAAAACATTTTCTATCAAGGAAAAAAAATATTCTAAAAGAGGGGAAAATGTTTTTCACTTTTCAAATTGGGGAAAACATTAGGGGAAAATATTTTCCTTACTCTCTCTTGTTGTCTCATACCCTATTAGCTCCCTTCTTTCTTGTTTTCTTTTTTAATAATTCGAATCCTAAATTCTTTTTCTTTTTCTTTTCTTTTTTCTTTCATTTTTTTTTCACCTTCTTCTTTGGTAGTTGCCAACATGGCTATGGCCGGCAACCGGTCATAGATGAGCCTCAAGCTCATTGCCCTTAGGTGAGCTCTAGGCTTGCTGCCATCGGCCATGGGCTTCACCTGACTTGTCGATCTCAAGCGAGGGGCGAGCTCCAGCTCGCCGCTCGCCAAATCGGCAAACCAAAGATGAGCACAAGCCTTTGACTCGTCGATTTGGTGAGGCCAGAGGTTTACGAGCTCAAGGCTCACCCTCGTGCTCAAGTCCTTGCACTCGCCAATCTCTAGCAAGCGGCAAGCTTGAGTGACACAACTGTTCATTAGCTAAATCGGCAAGCCAGTGGTGAGCGTGAGCCTCTGGTTGCCCTTACACTCAAGCCCTCGCAGCTTTGGTGAGCGGCGAGCTCAAGGTTAACGCTCATTGGGCTCGCTTCTAGCTAGATCGGCGAGCCAGTGACAAGTGCGAGCCTCTAGCAAGGCCAAAGGCCGGTGTGCTCGAGCTCATCGCTTGCCAACGAATGCTGGCCTTTGATCGTTGCTAGTGGACATCGAGCTTGCCGCTCACTCATAAAAGTTAACTTTTGACCGGTCACCGACTGTCGCCATGGTCGGCAACTAGCCAAAGGAGAAGATAAAAAGAAAGAAAAGAAAAATAAAATAAAAATAAAAAAGAATTAAAAAATCAATTTTTTTAAACAAATTGATTTTAAAAATAAATTAATAATAAAATCATTGAAAAAAAGTCCATAAAAGAAAAATATTTTTCATATTAGATAGCAAAAAATAGTTTCCATTTCATTTTCAGGTTTTAGACAAACACAAAAAAATAATGGCATTTTTTTGAAAAATGATTTTCTAGAAAATATTTTTCAGAAATGCTATATTTTCTGTGAAACGAACGGAGCTGAATTAAATATGTACCAACATACTAAGGATTACATTGAAAATATTAAAAGTTCAGGGATGACATTACACATTAAATCAAAGTTCAACGGCCATATGAAATAAATTAAAATTTTATGGACCACATAATATATTGAGCCAAAATTTAGAAATTATGTATTTTAAAAAATGAAATTACAGTACCAAACGGATTTCCTTTCAACATCTATTCTCGGAAATAGAAAAATATTTCTGGTTGCACCCTAAATTATCATGGAACGGTATTTCCTGAGATCTAATAGATATGCGTACTTGCAAGTGGAAGCGGGCATTAGGCAAGTCCTTAGGCCAACCATCGTCTTAATTGATAACAATGATGGAATGCTGAATTAGAAAGTGAATGTCCATTCATTGCAACTTATATATATATTTTGGTGTTGGAGGAGGCAGGAACTTTGCAATCGGCAAATGCGCTCGTTTTCTCTTTTAATATTTTAATAATTAAAAACAAGTAAATGACTACCCAGAAATATTGTGAAAATAACTTCTAAATGACTCTATATTCAGTAATTGTATAGATTTGGAGCGTTCGTGCTGAATAAAAGCCAAAGGGTGGAAGTTGTAAACATTTCGAAAATAATATAAAAGTGACAAATACACTGATGGGCCTAACTGCCCTATTTAGGCCCACTTAGAGACGATTGTCCTGGACCACTTGACCGTAGTCGAAAGAACACTGATGGGCCTTTGCATCCTCCAACTCTTCACTCCGTGCAATGTCTAGAAAATATTTAGTGATTCCAAAGCGCCGCATTGTTTGTGAGGTAGCATGCATTTATATACTCTAAACTAATTATAAATTAACATATATATATATTGATGTGGAATCAGATAAAAAATAAATAGCCTATTTTCTCTCTCCCTCCTATACCAAACTACAATTACCTTCGGGCTTAATCTCCACATCTCCTCAACTGATACATCTAGGTTGACACTAAACATGTACCAACATACTAAGGATCACATTGAAAATATTAAAAGTTTAGAAATGACATTGCACATTAAATCGAATCAAAGTTCAACAATCATATTAAATAAATTAAAATTTTAGGGATCACATCATATATTGAGCCAAAATTTTAGGTCAAGCTTGAAGTGCGCGAACTATCATAGCACAGATGGTTCCCGGCTGAAACTGAGGGAGGAGCTGGCGAAGTTGGAGGCATGATACGGGGCACGAGGATATGCCTGTGGATGAATTTGCGGTGGCGTATCTTAGAGGGGTTATGGATGGGAAGAGGGAAAAAGGGTGGGGGAAGGGGAGGATGTTTCCGGATAGGCAGATTGAAAGGTGGGAAATTGTATTTGAAAAAGGCAAAGGGCGGTTGATGTCGTCGGACTGAAGATGTGTGATATATTGATGGATGAGAGCAAAGCACTTATTCAAGGGCTAGATCGTAATATATCGAGACTGCATTACGCAAGCGTTGGGGTCCGGTTTTCATTTTGTCTGGTGGTTATAAGCGTGTCCAAGGAAGTCTAGTGGACAGGGATTTTGACCGAGATAGTGGGATAGTCCGCGATGCTGATAGTCTGATAGTCAGGAGTTGTTCAATGTGCGGCTTTATCAAATTGCTGAGTATGTTGGAGATCCAAGCTTTAATCGGATATTGGTTTGCTCGATGCTTCAACAGCGTCAGAAAGATGGTAGGCATTCCTGTTTAACATGCCTCCTGTTTAGTATTTGGGCAGATTGAGGTCATAATTAATTGATGCATTCAGTGTTGGCGGTTGCTTGAAGCGATGGTGATAATGTCAAGTAAACTATTCAGTTGTCGTTTAGATTCATATTATGTCCATATTGAGATATTAAGTAAGTTCTACTAGCTGAAGCTATTCCCTTGTCATATAAGGATATGGAGGTTTTGTCATATAATTTATCTCTCTTTGTCTACTTATGTTATTGCAAAATTGAATTAAGTCGATGAGAATAAAAAAAGAAAAAGAAAAAGAAGAAGGTAGAGGAGTAACGGAGATCAAAAGAGAAGATAGATAACTCATAAAACATTTTTCGAATACTTTTTTATTTTTTCCACTCGAAATGTACCGAATAATTGAATGCTCATGTAGTGAGCTGTGATGGGAGTCACAACAAACCGCATGCTTGACATGTTAGATTTCGACCTCATAATAGAAACTTATTCCGTTGACATTCCAAAACCTCTTTGTAAGCATTTTGCTTTAAAAGATTTTGATTTTTAGTTGTTTGGCAAAGAGCTGTATGCCTGTTCCCCCAGAGAGTGGATCAAGAATTGGTGACAGCGGTTTCAAGATGTTGTGCATGGTGGAAGTAGAGAGTGGATTTCTGACGATGGTGCAGGTTTTTTTTTTGGTCAGGTTGACTCACAAAGGTGCTGCATTTTGACTTATGATAGATTGTACCTGGCCTTATATGATTGTCAACATACAAATATAAGGACCAAAAAAGAGCAAAGTTTCTTAACATAGCAAATTTTAGATGCTAGTCCCTTGGTCGTGATACTACTTATTTGCGTTGAAAGGCAGACAAATGGTTCATCTCATCTGGAGTTGAGTAGAGAGGAGCTGCTTACTTAGTCGGACAATGCTGAATTGCTCATCATTTTTGCTCTCTGTTGGGGATTTCAATGCAATCAATTAGTGTCTCTGGATTGAATCAATCAACCAAAAAATTAGTTTGTCTTACTGCTTCATGCTTGGCAAATCATTCCTAGATGGGCAATTCAATAAATTTGTTGCTTCGGGTTAATGTAGTTCTTTGGCATGGTTGATGAACCGTAGCGGTTGTAAAAGTTTTAGAAATTGATGAGTTTTATCTGATAAGGCTGATTTAGAAGTCTAATTTTCATTGGCCACCGCTTTCAATTGAAAAATTTACTGTTTCCTCTATGGACTCTCATAATTTAGCATTATGTTGGTTGTTAATAGAATCACTAAGATCATATGTCTATTTAATAGATAATTTCTGGTTGCTCAAGCTTAGAACAACTTAAGCATGTCATTGATTGATTTAATTTCTCGATCTTATTGGAGGTACTTGCTAAATGGTGTCCGATTGTTTTCTTTCAGTCTTTTCAATAAGTAGGCTTGCCTAATTCTGTGGTTTTTCTATCCTGTGACATGTTCCTTTGTCAGACACTACTGTTGACAAGTGTTGGGAATAACGGATCCCCGAAAACTGGATTCGATACCGAATCGAACCCTTAAATCAAGCGGAAGCGTAGCCCAAGAAAACGACACGTATCACCGATCGTAAAGCACACCACGGATTCGAGCGTACCTTGTTAGCCACAGATTAAACACCGACGCCAATGGAGGAAGAAAATCCGGTTGAATTCGATCCGATGAAGCCTTGAAGGGAAGAATTAGAAGCCGTATGCCATCGTTCCTTTTGAGAGAGAAAACACGCGGGAGAGAAAAGACGTACATGAATTATGATTCCAACGAGACGTCTTTTTTCTCTCTCTCTCTCCCTTTTATACCCTATTCTCTCCACGGGCCTCTATTCCCATGGGCTGGGCTTTCTGGGCCCAGCTTGGGCGGACAGGGCCTTAAGCCCTTTAATTAAATAAAGCTTTCATCTCCCACTCGCACAAGGTGGGCCGAACAGGATTCTCTTTACCTCTCTTCAACATTCATACTGGTGAATAATCCGTGCGACCAGCATACTTTGAAAGCTCGTTGCTATACATCTGTTAGGAATATATAGCAGCTCATAATGGGCGTCACACTCCGAGTAGATTTAGTATGCAGTACCCTAGATCGATCGATCACATTTATATCTCCCTTGATCTCTTTTAAACATGATATATATATTGTATTCACAATTATAATTATCACAAAGATAGTTATAATTGGTCGACCAGTGAATACAAAACTATAATGTGATTCTTCAAAATCGATCTTCCTCTTTCCTTCAAACTCTCAATTTCAGTCCAGCTTGCTTTTCTAGAAATGCCCCATTAGATCGAATCATCTCATGACCATTGGCAACACACTAAGATAGCAAATACTAAATAGAAATATTGAGAATAAGTAAGAGTCCTGAGGGGACTTCAAAATTGAGGAACTCTTTTCCTCAAGAGTCTCACACGTCATAAAAGTTGAGATCAAACTTTTTGCCACTCTTATTGGTCGTCTCATGCATACGTAGTATGAAATACGTATTACGGTATTAACTCCTTTCCCATGGAGCGTATGTCTACACTTTTCAATACCGTACAGATGATAGTTCAGACATACCCAATGTCTAACTTGAGTTCACCTATCTACTTATTCACAAAATTTATCAGAACTCACATCTGGCATCTTAGACAGATAAAGTAAAATGTGTGGGGTATTTTACTTTCAGACATCTTTAGTATTATGTCCTCATCTTAACACTCAGTTAAGGCGACATACGTATTTTAAGCTTGCGCTCTCGATTATCATCTAGATAATAAGCTTAAAAACAGTCTCATCTCTATTTATCACATAGTAAACAGAGGCGATTACCCGTGTGAGTGGGCTAATCTTATATCTGTCCGACATACTTCTCAACTTAAAATAATGCACTGAGCATTAAGATGCATAAAGATTATACAAAAATTCATAGGCATTAATCAATGAAAAACAAAATTTCATAAATGTGAACAACTCAGGGAAATTACAATTCAGTACATCAGACTCTACGCAATCCTAGAGATTTTACATGACCACAAAACACATCTCTAGGTATTGGCTTTGTCATAGGATCTGCTACCATTCTATGCGTAGATATATACTGCAAGTTCACAACCTTTCGTGCAACCATATCTTTTACAAAGTTATACTTGGTATCTATATGTTTGGTCTTGCCATGATACTTTGGATCTTTGGTGTATGCTATAGCTGCTTGGCTATCACAATTAACCAACAATGGATTTACAGCTTTCTCAATAACACCTAAATGATCCAAAAATCTCTTAAGCCAAACTCCTTCTTGTACCGCTGCTGATAACGCCACGAACTCAGCTTCCATCGTGGACAAGGCTATGCACGTTTGCTTCTTACTTTGCTCCATGATATGGCGCCATTGTTCGAGTAAGAAAGCAAAACCCGAGGTAGATTTTCTTTCATCTAAATCTCCTCCCCAATCAGCATCTGAATAGCCTTCAAGTCGCAGATCCTTTCCTTGATAATTCAATTTGAAATCAGCAGTTCCCTTCAGATACCTTAGTATTCTCTTCACGGCTTTCCAGTGTGCTGGACCCGGGTTGGATTGGTATCTACTCACCATTCCAACCGCAAAACATATGTCGGGTCTTGTACACATCATAGCGTACATCAAGCTTCCAACAGCACTAGCATAAGGAACATGTTTCATCTGTTCCTTCTCTTGTGGAGTCCCTGGACACAGTCTATGGCTCAATCCTTCACCTTTTGCAATAGGAGTGTCTATGGGTTTACAGTCTTGCATACGAAATCGTTCAAGAACCTTATTTATATAGGTTTCTTGCGAAAGAGACAACGATCTCTTCGAACGATCCTCGAAATCTTAACTCCAAGAATGTATGCAGCCTCACCCATATCCTTCATCTCAAAGTTAGAAGACAACCATCTCTTGACAAAGTATTAACCAACTCCATATTGCTTCCGACAATCGTATATCATCAACATATAATGATATGATCACAAATTGATCCTTGGATCTTTTGATATATACACAATGATCCTCATCAATCATTGTAAAATCATATGCCACTATGGCATTATGAAAACGTATATACCATTGTCTTGATGATCGCTTAAGACCATATATCGACCTCAAAAGTCGACATACTTTTTCTTCTTGGCCTTTCACTATGAAACCAGTAGGTTGTTCCATATATATTTCTTCCTCTAATTCTCCATTGAGGAAAGCAGTCTTTACATCCATTTGATGTAACTCAAGATCCAGACTAGCTACTATTGCCGAATAATGCGAATCGAGGTAAATCTCACTACGGAGAAAACGTATCTTCATAATCAATTCCTTCCGTTGATTATACCCCTTCGCCACAAGGCGAGCCTTATGCCTTTCTATCGAGCCATCAGCCTTTCGCTTTATTTTGAGAACCCATTTGTTCCCAATAGCTCTGCGTCCTTTTGGAAGATCAACCGGTTCCCGAGACTTGGTTTGATTCCATTGACTCCATTTCCTCTTCCATTGCACGAATCCATTTTTCTTTACTAGGGCACTTGAGCCTCATTGATATTTCTTGGCTCATCCTCATCTTGTGGAGCAATCATAAAAGTTTCCCCTTCAATGTCAAAACGTCGACGGGGAATACTTTGGCGACTTGTTCGCCTTACGGGAGATTGTACACTTTGCACATCATTCCCTATTACGCTCCCACTTGGATGAACTCCACCAATATCATTATCTTGATCCAAAGTCTCAAATAGGGAGTGATCTTCCCCTATTTCGCCCTTCTTAGGGAACTCATCCTCCAAGAATGTAACATCTCGTGATTCAAATTCAGTTACACTCCCACTTTCCTGCTCACCAATGAACACATACCCTTTTGAGTGTTCTGAGTATCTTATGAAAATACTCTTCTTTCCTCGGGACCTAATTTCCCAAATTTGTGAGAGGACTCATGTGTGTAGGCAGCACAACCCCATGGCTTAAGAAAACTTAAGTCCGGTTTTCTACCTGTCCATAACTCATATGGAGTGGAAGTAACTGATTTGGAAGGCACCCGGTTAAGTATATAGGCAGCAGTTAACAATGCATCACTCCAAAAAGTGATGGGTAAGTTAGCGTGCGCCATCATAGACCTAACCATTTCCAGTAGGGTTCTGTTTCTTCTCTCTGCAACACCATTTTGTTGAGGAGTATACGGAATAGACATCTGTCTTTCTATTCCTTTTTCATCACATAATTTTCTGAACTCATCAGATAAATATTCTCGACCTCGATCGGATCTTAATGTTTTTATTTTCTTGTCTAATTGATTTTCTACCAGGTTCATAAACCTTTTGAAACAATTTATTGCTTCGACTTATGAGAAATCAAATAGACATATCCGAATCGAGTATAATCATCAATAAAGGTGATGAAATAAACAGCCCCATGCCTTCCTTTCACATTCATTGGACCACCAGACATCGAATGGATTAAATGCAAAGGAAATTCAGCTCTTTTTCCTTTTCCAAATGGTTTTCTTGTCGTTTTCCCTTCTAAGCAATGCTTACATATGGACAAATCGACTTTTTCAATATTGCCCAACAAGCCCTCTTTGGCTAGTCTATTCATACGTTGTTGGCCAATGTGACCAAGTCTAGCATGCCACACATTCACATCATTATCATATTTATTAGAAGATGTGATAAGGGAATAACAAACATTTGCATTAATATACTCAATATCCAATATAATAAAACCATCCAAAAAATAGCCACAACCATAGTAATTTGTCTCCAAAAACAAATTCACACCTCTACTACAGAAGTTTATATTGAAACCTAATTTAACCAACATTAATACAGACACTAAATTCCGACGAATCTCCGGAGCATACAATACATCATGAAGAAACAAGGTGCGTCCACCACGCATATTCAGTTGGCATGTGCCAATTCCTTTCACTTCAGCTCTGGAGTTGTTTCCCACATAGATCCACTTAGTTCCAATTGGTACTCGTCGGAATTCCACGAAGGATCCTCTATCCTTCGCTACATGGTCCGTCGCTCCTGAATCCACAGTCCACAAAGGATTAGACTCAGTTAGAAACACAAAACTCGACACATAAGCAAAGTTCTGAAAAGCACAAGGGGTGCATACCTTCTTTGGCTCACGACAATCGCGAGCATAGTGACCCTTCTTGTCACAGTTGTAGCATTTCACCCTTGCTAACTTCTTCATGTGAGGACGCTTTCCTCTAGCATGTTGGTCAAACTTGGGTTTCTTCCTGAAGGACCAGCTTCTTCCTTGCCTTTCCCCTTATCAAACCAGCTAGGGCGCTTGCGCTTGGAGCTCGAAGCTCCATTTGAGCTAGAACTAGCATGATAAAGTTCAGCATTCGGCTTAGCCGCCAACAAAAGCGGTCCTCTTCCAGCTCAAGATGACGCATTGCATCCTCAAAGGTTTTGATGTTTTCATTATGAGTCGGGTGCACCTTCATATGCTCCCAACTCGAGGCAAGGAACGAATCACGCTTGCACTTGCTGCTCATCGTGAGGACATGGCCAGCGTCTCTCGCTCGGTTATCATATTTGACATCTTTCTAAGATGTTGCTTCATGGTCGACCATGAGGCTTCTTATAGGAGTCAAACCGATAGTGAGCTGCCTCGTCTAGTCACCGAAGTGTGACCAAATCTAGCTTCCAATGCCTCCCACATTTCCTTGGCATTGTCAAAACGCCGAAACTCTCGCATGACGTCATTTTCCATGCTGCTCAGCAACGTGATGCGAGCTAGAGAGTTCATTCTTTTCCACACAGAAAAAGCTTCTTTGTCCTTTTTGTGCTGCTCAGTGGTTCCATCTTCAGGTTCAACCATGGTCATGACAAGAGCCTCAAGTGCTTCTTGCTCTTCCAGCACATACTGGATTTTCATTTGCCAAATCTCATAGTTGTCTCCATTGAGCTTTTCACCTTTGTTCAGCTCAGCAACTATGCTCTTTGTGGCTGAAGCCATTGATCTGAACAAATCAGACAAAATATGCACGAATTATTAATGCCTATCATTTATGCATCCCTATTTGCATAGACCCATCATATTAATAAATAATTTCAAGTAAGGCTTCAGAATCAAAAGGTCACTACGTTTCCAATCATCCTCCAAAAATCCTAACTTAAAATTATCATTAATATAATTGTCATATGCAAAATCAATTCTATGAAGTTACAAAAACTTCTATAACTACCCATAGCTAATTATCCACAGCAACCAGCAATAATAGAAAGCAACAAATAATTGAATTCCAATAAAACAATAATGCTTTCAATCAATACAAATAGGTAGTAATCATTACATGATATGTCCACAAATCACACTCAACATATATCAGCCAATACAACTAACACATAGTCAGCACACGAACTGGGAAAGATCCTATTTTGTTCAATTTCTTGATCTTTTCCCTTGTAACAATACAGTAATATTCATTTACAAAATCTAACACAATTTTCTTATAGGAAGCAGCTCCGTTGACATCCCATATGCGATTCAACACATCTTGCCATTCAGGTGGAAGAGTGCTTATGAAAAATCGCACCATTTCAGACTGTGACATAGGACGACCATTCCATATGACCTGTTGAATTTTCCTGTTGACTTCAAGGACATGATCAATTAAGTCACCACTCTCCCATCGATGATCAGTCAGCTCAGCTATCAACTTAGACAGCCTTTCCTTTTGTTCATCGGTCCTGTAGCGAATAGGTGTGCGCAACCTCGGGGAGGCATTGTTCCCGCAACAAATGCAGAACAAATAAGGGATTACATATAATCCACATAGACTTAATTGAAAAAGAAACACATTCTTTTCCTCCTTTTTTTTTTTTTTTGTCAACGGTCGGTCAACGGTCAACGGTCGTCGCCGGTCAACGGTCGTCGGACCGGTCGGACCGTTCGGGCGGACCGCTGGCACGTGCCGTGCGCGTGCGGGATGACGTCACGCAGACGTCATCGGGACGTGCCACGCGCGTGCCATCGCCAGCGGGTCGGGTCGGGTCGGTTCGCGGGTCGGGTCGCCGCCCGGCCAACCGACGTCATTGCTGACGTCATCGATGACGTCACCCCGGCGGTTGCGGCCGTTGGGTGACGTCATGCGACGTCAGCACGCGTCGGTCCGCGGACCGGCGCGTGCCGGTTCGCCGGCCGGCGGCGCGCACGCGCCGATTCGCCGACCGGCGCGTGTGCCGCACGCGCCTGGCGATCGAGCGCTGCCGGGCGCGTCGCGCCCACGCGCAGCGCCTACCGGCCGCGCGTGTGGGCGCGTGCGGCGTCTCCCGGCGCGCTCGAGGCATCTCCGGACTCGTCTCGACGTCCTCTTTCTCCCGGTGCTTTCAAAATTTGGTTTTGACATTCGAAAACTCATGAAAAAGGTTGAAGAAGTCTCGGGTGTCGGGATTTGTCGCCCGATCCGTACGGCCGAAGTCCCTTTTGCGAAAAATCAATCAAAAACACATCAAATTGATCGGGAAAACGTGAACTAGGGCTCTGATACCAATGTTGGGAATAACGGATCCCCGAAAACTGGATTCGATACCGAATCGAACCCCTAAATCAAGCGGAAGCGTAGCCCAAGAAAACGACACGTATCACCGATCGTAAAGCACACCACGGATTCGAGCGTACCTTGTTAGCCACAGATTAAACACCGACGCCAATGGAGGAAGAAAATCCGGTTGAATTCGATCCGATGAAGCCTTGAAGGGAAGAATTATAAGCCGTATGCCTACTGTTCCTTTTGAGAGAGAAAACACGCGGGAGAGAAAAGACGTACATGAATTATGATTCCAACAGACGTCTTTTCTCTCTCTCTCTCTCCCTTTTATACCCTATTCTCTCCACGGGCCTCTATTCCCATGGGCTAGGCTTTCTGGGCCCAGCTTGGGCGGACAGGGCCTTAAGCCCTTTAATTAAATAAAGCTTTCAACAAGCATCAAAAAACTTTTTCCACAAAAAGTCTCAATTGATACTGCACAAGTTGATGGCAAAGTGAGGCAATCAGTGTACATTTTTGTTGCTATTAGGCTGAAGTCAAGATGCGCTCGCAAGAGAATATTTTGTTAAGAAAAATGGATGGATGAATAGTTTTATGATGGTTTGCCTCTAGGAATTTCTGGTCCTGCATTTTGACTTATGATAGCTAGGAATTTTCCCAACAATTTTTTTGGTCTATGGTTCTGACAATTTCGGTAACAATTTATTCCATGATGGCACTGATTATTTGGGTATAATACTTTTGTTTGGCATTGATTAATACCTCGGCTTCACTTTGCCTGCTCAAATTTAAGTTACCACGCCAACGACATTAAAAATAAATAAGTTACGTGACCGAGTTGCACTGTTTCCCTATTGTCTATTTACTTTGGTGGGATGAGTCCATAAATCCCAAAACAACATGAAAACAAAGGACAAACTGTATTTTGAATCTGGTTTATGGATGTATACATCTTGTGTACTTCTGTAGACGATTTATATATTACATTCGAGATATGCAAAATCAATTTGCACCTTCATCCATTGCCAAAGTATCAAATGTACAGCCAACTGCAACAATATTCTGTAGGAGATATCGATAAACCTGGTCAAAACGGCATATTCTCAACAAAAAGGCAAGAGCTCAACAATACTTGTTCATTGACTTCGATTAAGATCTCATTTTTCAGAGTTTTTCATGTGCTAGGACGATAAATGTTCGGAGGAAGTCCATAGGTTGAAGAAAGAAGTCAAGGGTCTATTCGACGAGGAGATGAATCAGGTGGCCAAGCTCAAGCTCATTGATGCAGTTCAAAGACTAGGACTAGGATACCAATTCAAGACGGAGATCAAGAACGTTCTAAGTTCCATCTATAACAACATTGAAGATGCTCAACTTTCGGACAATCTTGATGTTGTTTCCCTTCGATTCCGGCTACTTAGACAACATGGATACAACACACTGCAAGGTACTCGTCAACTATAAAACTTTTGTAAATCATGTCGATGCATCAAAATTTACCCTTCCATTCCTTTTGTTGGACATATAGATGTGTTTCAAAGATTTATGAGCAAGACGGGCATATTCAATGAATCGCTCAATGAAGATGTGAAGGGGCTTCTTGGTCTTTATGAAGCTTCTTTTCATGGATTGGAAGGTGAAACCATAATCGATGAAGCTTGGACCTTTGCTTCTAAGCATCTAAAGGATCTAAACCTCAACGAAATTCCCACTAATTTAGCGAGCTACGTGAGTCATCCATTAGATATGCCAATCCACTGGAGGCTAAATAGGTTGGAGGCTCGGTGGTTCATTGACATGTACAAGAAACAGCAAGACATGATCCCCTCTTTGCTACGATTGGCTAAATTAGACTTCAATTTAGTGCAGTCAATCTATAGGAAGGAAGTCAGCAATCTAGCAAGGTACACAATCAATCTGGCAGCATGGGAGCGCATTTTGATTGACTTAATCATCATATGACAATTTTTTCAGGTGGTGGGTTGAACTTGGAGTGAACAAGATGACCTTCTGTAGGGACAAGATAGTGGAAGGCTATTTTTGGAGCAATAGTATGGTTTTCGAACCTCAACATACAGCTTTCCGAGAAATGAATGGGAAGCTCGGTAGTATGGTGGTCCTGATTGATGATGTTTATCATATATATGGGACGCTAGAAGAACTTGAGCTCTTAATAGATTTCATTGTCAGGTTTGCCTAGTATCACCTTCGTCATCATTTTCCCTTGTAACTATGACTGCTAAGAAAAAAGACATAATTAATTAGTCTATGAATGCAATGGAAAAAAATACTAAAAATTATATATTATGAAATAAATTTTTCATGCGTTTTGGACATATCATGGTTTATGTTGGTGGTTTGGGCTAATAAAGTAATGGTTGGCATTAATTTTCGTTATTATTACTAAGAAGTGTATTGAATGAAGGTAAATTTCGTAAAATTGCTGAAATTGTGATAACTTATTAAGGTGGGACATCACAGACATCGATAGGCTTCCTCCAATAATAAGGAATAGTTTCATGGCCATGTACAACACGACCAACGAAATTGGGTATTGGACGATGAGAGAGCGAGGAATCAACCCCATCCCTTACTTGCGGAAAGTGGTAATTTTGACTTGCGAAATCTTTCACCTGATAATTTCTAGTCCATGTCAGTCAATTCATTTTTCTACTTCTAACTTTCGTTATGACTTCTAAATTTGAACGTTTGAGAGTCTGAAAAAGTATGAGAAAAGAACGTCCCTTGACTTGGTCATTGACACACTTTTCCGAATTTCAATCCTATAGTGGGCCGAAGAATGCAAGGCGTACCTGAAGGAGGTCTATTAGCGCAGCAAGGGCATTAAACCGACCCTGAAGGAATACATTGACGTTGCGACGAATTCATCCGGAGGGTTGGTAATGATGTTGCCCTGTTACTTCCTAACCACAGATAAATTGACGGAAGAGGGACTTGATTACGTGTCGAAAATCCCAAGCATCATGCGTTGTTCTAGCAAGATGCTTCGACTCATCAATGATCTTGGTACATCATTGGTAATTTACTTTTATATTGTTCTTCTTCTTGCAAATAGTGGCTCATAAGAAAAAAAGAGTACATCTTCTTTTTTATTTCTTCGATACGAAAGTGGGAAGAGTATTTGGACTTATGGTTATAACCCAACAATAATTGTCCATGCTTAGCATGAAGAGCCCCAAGGGAGTGTCAGAGCAGAAAGCAAACAAGCCGAGCAAACGCTACAGCAGAGCATGAAAAAGCAAGACCCACCAAACACAAGCGCCGGAGCAAAGAGCAAACAAGTGACGCCCAATGAGCGTCGAACGAGAGCGAGAGCAGAGAGGGAGCGAGCACCGGAAGGAGTGAAGACAAGGGAATAACTCCCCATAGCAGGTCTAGTGTAGGTCTAGTGCGGCCATTAATATGTGTAGGCCTATTATCAAGGAAAATTTCTAAAAAGAAAGAGGAAATTAATATTTTCTATGCACAAAGAGTAGTGTGTCGTCGTGTGTGGAGAAAATATTAGATGGTCCGGGAACGCCATATCAGCGTAGTCTTCGACCACTCATGCAGAGCCACGTGGAAGCATGGGGCCCACTTGATTCTTTTGCCTTCTTGCTCTCTCTCTCCTCCCTTCCTCCGATCCCTAGCCTTCTTTCCCTTCTCCTAGCTTGCACACACTTTCTCTCCTCCTAGCCCACACGCCTCCTCGGCAATGCATTTATTACGGCATGGAAGAAGGAAAGGGAAGCAAACGATTTTCATTCCTCTCCAGCAATTGCAAACCCCATTTCTTTCACCTCATGGAGGGTTCAAAATTTTGAATGCCAAATTCTCTCTCTGCTCTCGTTACTGCTCTGCCGTGCATCAAGCAATCATACCCCCCCTTTTGCCAATGAATGACATTACGATTGCCCCTGCTCTGGCGCTCGCTCGCTTCTCTCTCCGTGCTCGTTGCTGCTTCGACGTTCGTTCTAGCGTTCGTGAAGTGGCCATTCCCCGCCTGAGCTGACGAAGGAGGTGCCCCTTCTTTGGTGCTTACTCTCTTCTCTCACTGTGCTCGTTGTTGCTCTGTCATTCGTGGAGCGACTGTTCCCCTGCCATCGTCAACGAAGCATGTGCCCTTGCTTCGGTGCTCACTTGCTTCTCTCTCCGTGCTCATTGCTGCTCCATCATTTATTGAGCAGCCGTTCCCCCGCCATCGCCAACGAAGCACATTAAGGCCATAACAATCGTGCTTCATCAACCAATTGGAGGAGGAGGGAGGGCCGTTTCTTCCCGAAGCAGAGGGAGGGGGGTAGAAATTTGGCCATGGTGGGGCAGGAGTGGAGCCTGAGGCACATGTCCTACCACTGTGCGCTGCGAAGTCGGTCATCAATTGGGCTTGGTGACTATGTGTTGCTCTCATGACTCAAGTCCCATGTATAAACATTTTTGTGGACAATGATAACATTTTTTATTAATTCATTTTTATAAGTAATACAATCAATTATTTTTAGGAAAATATTTCTCAAATTATTCATTTTCGTGAAACAAATAGAACCAAAATATGAAAATCAATTAGCAAATAAGAAATTACTGAAAAATAGATTAGTACGTTAGGAATGCCATAACTTTCATACTATGCTCACCTGAATATCATAACTTATTTATTTATTTTTTCATTTATTTGTGCCACAAATTTAAAAAAATTGTTCATTTGAGTGTCATCAATGATTTACCTCATCAGACAAGTTGACATGATGTTAATTTATAATAAATCATTCGACGTGACACGTTGGAAAATTGAAGTCATCACTTGATAAGGCTTGAAAGTGCTTTTGTGCCTTGAAACCAATTCAAACACTCAATTTCATATTCAAGTACCATCAATCACAATTACAGCATCATTTCTTAAGGAACTAAGAAGCACTCGAAAGCCCATCACTTCATATATCCAACTAGTGCCATAAGTCCTTCACACAGCAATCAGAACGAAGGAATGTCAACAACTCTCTCTTTTTTACCAGAATCGTGGAAGTCACTGTGCTTAGGGCCCCTCCTCCAACCCTACACCTTTCCTTTATTTCCTGGAGAAAGGGCTAAAGCCACCATGGGGGCCGGCGGGCCCATCGCCCTTCCCACCACAGTAGCCCGCCGCTTGGTGCTTAATATTATTTCCAGCAAATTCACACCAAGTTTTCAAAATTCATGTACCGGCCAGCCAGCATGTTGCAGAATTATCTTCACCCGCCAACCTCCATGCTTCCCAAAAACATGGGAAGGAGAAAGCTCGGGAGGGTACAGGGTGACCATGGCAAGACACACGGGGTGCAACAAGTCAATAAAAACACAAACTTATATATTATTTAATTATTCAATTTAACATTATTTTTTTCTTGTTCTTTCTTTCTTCCAAGTACTGTCTAATATTTATATATATCTTAAATATATGTTTTTCACTTTGACCAGTAATAGAACACGCTGGTCAAATAGTTTACCTCCATATAAATGCTCACGAGGGTTAACTTTTAAATGGACACGAAAATGATAGAATATTTAAATATTAAATCAGACAAACTGTTTTGAAGGCTAAAATTATTAAGTAAATGGTGTGATTTATTATTTAAATATTTTAACATGATTTAATATTTAAATATTCTATCATTAGCACTAAGGCATGACTAAAAACAACCTAACCTAGCATTAGTTGAAAGCTTGGAATATATAAATTGTTCAACAAATAGACAATGGTGGATTAGACGTAGATACTAAAAAAAATTATGTCCTCTTTGAAATGCCATCCTCAAATTTGAGCGTTAGTTGCAATTGGGTCCCGATGCTCTTTTTAGTTCCTTGTTTGATTTTTTTTTTTTTTTCAATTAGGTCCTTTCTCCCAAATGTTCCCGGCACAATTTTTATGTGCCTATCTCTAATACCATCAACACAATGTCGAATAACACTTATAGTAATTCTTCTTTAATATCATCATAGGGGATAATTGCCGAAACCAAAACCCAAAATCGTCGCGCGGTCCCATCGATCAATCTAGACTATTTTCGAGGTCCCTATGTATCTACACTAAAAAAATTATCAATTCATCATTTGTTAGTACCATCTACTTTCCATTCCAATAATACAAAAAATTCGAAATTCAACTTTTACAACCGATACGGCTCATCAACGATGCCAAAGAACTACATAAACCTAAAGTGACAAACTTATTGAATTGCCATCCAGGAATAATTTGCCCAGAACCAACCACCAAACACCAAGACAAACAAATTGATCGTTGACTGATACAATCCAAAGACATCAATTGATTGTACCAAAATCCCCAGCAAAGAGCAAAAATGATGAGCACTTCAGTTTTTTTTTTCTTTTCTTCTTTTCAACATGTGATTAACCCTGACACGAATGTTAAAAAAATGATAAATCGTGTATTGTATAATAATTATAAAAAAGACTACAAGAAGTATCTTTCAAAGAAGATGAATTAAGAGCCACCACAACATAGTTTGTGGGCTCATCTTAGTGGACGGGCTTGAAAGTGACTGGGCCTGCTTAGGCCCGGTGTTATCTCCGATTCGAGCTTTACTCATTAAGGGCCTATTTGGTAATCGGCCAAACAGGCCCTGACACGAATGTTAAATAATGAGCACTTCATGGTCCTTTTTTTTTTTTTTTTTTCCTTTTTTGCATGTGATTAACCCTTGACACAAATGTTAAAAAAATGATAAATCGCGTACTGTATAATAATTATAAAAAAAAAAAAAATACAAGGAGTATCTTTCAAAGAGGATGAATTAAGAGCCACCACAACATAGTTTGTGGGATCGTCTTAGTGGACGGACTTGAAAGTGATTAGGCTTGCTTAGGCCCAGTGTTATCTTTGATTGGAGCTTTAATGATCAGAATCGGAGCTTTACTCATTAAGGGCCTATTTGGTAATCGGCCAAATGTTGCCATCCGCTGCCCACCGCCATCGGCCGCCAGCAAGCTTGCTGGAGGCTCGCCGAGCCGCCGGTGGCTAGGCGGGCCTCCCTCAGGCATCGTTGAGCCTCGCTTGGCCAAGGGAGGCTCGACCTCGCCTAGCCATCAGTGGGGCTTGACCTCGCCGGTGGCTGGGTGAGCTTGGCCTTGCCAAATCTAGGCAAGGTCGCTCGCGCAACCAAGGCTTGGCCAAGCCTCACCTAGCTACCGGTGAGGCTTGGCTAACGATGCTCAGCCTCGTCGAGGGTTGGCGACGCTCTAATGAGGTTCCTGGCCCTCGTCTATTCGGTCGCCTATCATCCCAAGGCCAGCGACCAGCCACCTTGAAGAAGAAGAAGAAGAAGAAGAAGAAGAAGGGGAGAAAGAAAGGAAAAAAATAAAGGAAATTAAGAAAAAAGAAAAATAAAGGAAAAATAAAATATAATTATTTTAAAAATAAAAAAAATGATTTGATGTAGGAATTGAAATTTTGTTATATATAGAATACATAGTTAATTTGTATTTTAATTTATTTTTTAGTATTTTTATTTATAGTTTATACTATAGTTTATTATTTACTATTTAATAAAAAATTGATTAGTTAATATTTTTATTACTAAGCATAAATATAATTAATCAATAGAATTTCTATGATTTCATAAAATTTTAGAATGGAATAGAATTCTAAGTTCGAATTCTTTTGAAATTGAAAATATAATAAAATATAATATGATTTCTTCACTCATAAGAATATAGTTATATTGGTGAGTGGTCCATGAGAATTCAATATCAAATTTATACTCATCTAAAAAGGTAATTGAAAAGGAATTGGAATAAAAAATTTATGTAGTTACCAATTACATTTCTATTCTTTTTCTATTTTAGAATCAAAATTTTGTGCATTTACCAAACACGTTCTTTTGTTTAGAAATTGTTCCCAGAAATAGAATAAAAAAGAATCATTTTTTATCAGAAATTGTTCTCGGAAACAGAATGGTTACCAAACGCACCCTAAGTGAGCATAAGGGTAGTTGCTTAACTGGGTCTTTCTATTGCCTTTTGTTCATTGGTTTACCCTTTAAGAGTTTAAAAAATCAGCAATGCCGTTGTCATCGTGCAGAGGTCGTGTAACAGGAACAATTTCATGAAAATAATTAAATGTCCGTGGTTTATATTCATGTGTGTAGTTCTTGATCAGACATGAGCTCTGCCTATTTATTGCTCTTTAAGTAACAGAACAGAGGGAACAAAATTGTCTGACCCCATGCATGTCAATTGTCATTGGATCGAAGAAATTATATCTTAACTTTTTAGCCTTAAAAAGCTTTGTCTGCATTGGAAGCAGCATAAGTCATTAACTTGAGTATAGCAAGGCAATCGGCATTAGATATTTAAAGTCATATTCACACCATAGGTGTAATTCCTCGACAAGACACTTCGTCCTATGCCTCACTCTAGAGTAATGAAGCTGTGGTTTTAGGTGGATGGTTTGCTTACATTGTGGGGCTGAACACCCCTCGCCTCGTCCATTCTGCATCCATATCCTAAATTTTCTCCTTCTAACGCTCGAAATTCTTTTGAGGGGCTATATGACAAACAAAATGCTTGATTCAGGAAGAATGTTTTCTGCTGAAACTCAAATGCTATCGTTGGTTTCTGGTCTTTAGCTTGTTTTCTAATATGTATTAGCCGTGCAAGGCGTTGAAAAACCTAATGAACAATTATAAACCTGTATTGCTTGTTTATTTAAGTGCGCAGTTTGTTGTTTTTCCCTTACAATCGTGAAAATTGATTGAATAGGATTACAAGGCCTCTTGTGTGCACATGATGTGCAGAAAGGAACATCAGCAGGAAGTAAATAGGAAATGAAAGATCAGAAAATTGAGAAAACAAGAAACCGAAGAAAGACAGCGGCCCAACTCAATATGCGTTAATAAGCTTTTGAGGATGAACTCGTAATTGTCTCGAAGAATCTTCTAATTGTTTCCTATGCAAGGTCCATTTGATGGAAACCCCGGATAGGCGTCTATAATTTTTTCATCAACAAATCATCTTTTTTCCTACCAGCTTTTCAACGATTCTTTAACTGATTCTTTATGGATTTCTTGAGCTGTCTGGTTGTTGTAATGGCTTTGACAGGAAAAACTCAGCTATCGCTGATCTTATGTCTGGCTCCCGAAAATGGCGATTTTGATGGAATTCCATGTGACGTGAAGGGTGTAATCAATTCATATCAGTTGAGTCCTTTTGTGGCAAAAGTGGGTTGTTTTCATGTTAGCATTTCATGCTGATTGCCCCATATTTAACATTATCTTAACTTGTAGAGAGAACCATACGCAGCTTTGACAAGTTATGGTATCCGTGAGTAATAATGTTTACTCACTGAGCATCTTACATTGCCATGGACCGCTAGCGTATTTGACAATGAACTGCTAGCATATTTGACATCTGTTCATGCCTTTTCTTTCATAAATTCTCCCTCATTTTTTTTGAGGGGACATCTCATTTAAGTAACTAATGCATATTGGGCGATATGTCTACATCAAAGTGTCTTTTAGACTCCATCCGTTTCGCGAAAAATGTAGCATTTTTAGAAAATATTTTCTAAGAAATCATTTCCAAGAAAATATAATTATTTTCCGATGTTCGGGTGAAACTTGAAAATGAAGTGGAAAATATTTACCACTATTCGGGAAGGAAAATATTTTCCTGTATACACTCATTTTCATTTTTTTTATTTTTTTTAATAAAATCGATTTTTAATTATTTTTATTCTTTTAAAAATCAATTATTAAATTATTTTCTTTTTTCATTTTTATTTTTCTTATTATTTTTTTATTTTTCTTTTCTTTGTTTTCCTCCTCTTCTTCATGGCCGACAATTGGCCACAAGTGAGCCTAGGTTCACTGCTCGCCGATCTAGCAAGGCTTGAGTCCAGCAAGCTCGAGGCTCACTATATGTCACGCCTCGATCCTCAGGCATGCTCACATCCCTTACTTTTGATCGATTTTCAAATGCAATATCCCAAGACTATGTATTGCCGACCCTTTCATTCATTTATGCACATGCGGAAGCAGTTATAAATCCCCAAACAATAAAACAATAGGATAGAAAAGTAGGCCATATATTTTTCATACTAAAAATTCACAACCACATCTTTTTACATGCATCTCATAGTATTCTACAATACTGTATATACATAAGTCAGATCTAACATCTATTCACATGCAGACAAGGTCTAACAAGACAGGACGAGATCTCAGTCCTCATCCGGGTCGTACTTGGGGTTATCCTTAGGGTTCTCCTCCTTAGTACTCCTCTTCGGGTTCCTCATCAGGGATCTCCTCGTTAGATTCCTCCTCCTTAGGCTCCTCATCTAGGTCCTGAAATGGTTATTCAATAATCACTGAGACAACGTCTTAGCGAGTTCTACCCCTAAGACCCGATTAGTAAACTAATACACCTTAGGGCTGCCTATGCACAACATGAGTCAGAGGACTTACTTGGCCTCAGATTCCACCTGCATATTAGTACGAATCAAATAAGCATCCAACCAATCACATCACAGATCGAAGCATCGATCTAATCGACTTAGTGATTACATGCCAACAAGACCACTCAATGTCATTTCCATTCAATCAATCAATCCACATAATCAAATCAAGACAATGATCAATCGACATAGTCGATTATACACCAACAAGACCACTCACGGTCATTTCAATTATTCCAACTCAATTCTCAATTATAAATCATAGTCCTTAGGACACAACTTATCTATAAGTGGTAATCACGGCCCCACCAAGCAACTTTCTTAGATTTAGTGACTTTACGGTCCCACCCGACCCTTCTAAGATTCAATGGCTTTACAGTCCCACCCGACCTTCTCAAGATTCAATGGCTTTATGGTCTCACTTGACCTTTCCAAGATTTAATGGCTTTATAGTCCCACCCGACCCTCTCAAGATCTAGTGGCTTTATGGTCCCACCCAACCTTTTTTACGATGCCATACTCTGTCACCGAGCCACGTGCATTCTCCAAGAAGACATGCCGAGTCTACGAGCCACGTGCATTCTCTAAGGCTACCTTTTCTCCAAGATGACATATCCAATCACCGAGCCACGCTTCTTTCCCAAGTGACATTCCAATTCACTGGGCCACATGCATTCTCTAGGTGATTTACCAACTCACTTTCAATACTGACAACCGATACCCAACCAATTCTCAATCACAAGGTCAAGATTGCATTATCTAATAACATAACTTAAAAATGCACCATTAAATCTATTCAACACGAATTAAAGCGCAAAAAAATAAACGGACTGCTCCACGACAATCCGCACAAAATTCTGGTCACCGGCCATCCCAGTTGAATTTCCGGAAAATAAATAATTAAATAATTAATTTCGAAAATTAAATAAATAAACACAATAATTTCAAGTTAGCACAATATGAAGCTCAATTAAATAAACGGACTACGCCACAATCATCAACATAAAATTCGGTCACTGGCCATCCCAGTTGAATTTCCGAAAAATAAATAATTAAATAATTAATTTCGAAAATTAATATTTAATTCCTAAAAATTCCATTTAGGCCCGAATTGCTTAATTAACACCCGATAAGGGTTGGGAAAAATCCCACTAAACATCCAATAAATACTATAGGGAATTTTCTATCTAAGTACACTAACCAAACAACTAATATGCAATGCAATTAACTAATAATCGGTAATTAATTCTAATCTAACCACCTAATTATACTTAATTAACACTAATCAACATTTAAGTACAATTAGAAAACTAAGAAGACATTAGTGAGTAAAACTCACTTGGCAAAGCGAAGACTGGAACACTGCAACGAGGACGCGACGGCGGCTGAATTCCAAAATTTTGGTGGCATCGATGAACACTCGGGCCAGGCCTACAAGCCTTGCAAGCCCACAGTAAAAGCTGGCCTTGGGCCGAACTTGGGCCGACTTGCTTCACGGGCCCCAGATAGGCTGAACTTGCTGGATCTCGTTGAAATGCAAATGATGCTGGGCTTGAAACTTGGGCTGAGATGGGCTTGAAACAAAACTGAACTCGGCTTCAAGTTGTGGGCTTGAAGATGGGCTGAAAACTGGGCTTGGGCTGCTGTGAACTGGGCTGAATTCTAATGGGCTAAACCGCTGAAATTCTAGAAGATATTGGGCCCGAATTGCTGTTGAAGATGGGCCCTACCGAGCTGGGCTGAAGACTCAGTCAATGGGCTGTTCCCTTGGGCTGTTGCTACACACGGTTTGGAGACATGGAGATCGCGAGCTACCCGAGGATGCACGCGTAGGAGAAGAAACGGATGAAGCAGCTGCTGGTTTTGTACGCTGTTGCAGAGCTGAATCGAGGACTTCACAGACGTTGAGGTTGGAGGCGTTGCTGGTGCTTGCTTGATGGAGACACGAGCTGGAAGAGACGAATTTGCTGGCTCATTCGTCGACCGTGGAAGACGCCTGGCAGAAGACACGGATGGAGAAGCTGCTTCGCCTAGGCCACGAGAGACACGCGGCAGCTTCGGTCTTCAAGGTTCGTGGATGCTTGGACGGCAAAGCTGGCGTGCGGTCGTGGAGATGCTGGGGACGCGCGGCAGAAGAAATGGAGAAGCACGTGGGAAGCTGAAGCTTGTTCGGTGGAGATGGGCAAGGAATGGAGGAGCAGACGGTTGGCAGTAGCTTCGGTGGGGTTTTACGAGTCAACTCCAAGCTTTCGTGAAATTGTGGTTGACCGAAAGATGAAGGAGACAGCGAATGGTGGAGCGACCAAATGGAGAAGCAGCTGCTGGCGTTGACCGGTGGCTTCGTTGGCTTCGGTTCACTGGTGAATTGTCGAGCTTAAAATAAAAATGAAAGAAGAGACAGAGCCGAAGGAGAAAATGAGATAGAGAAGTAGCGAAGGAGAGGTCGGCAAGGATGGCGTGCTCAAGAAGCCGATGAATGGGGAAGAAAAGCCAAGATAATTATCTCAAGAGTTAAATGCTTTGTCCCCATAGGCTTCAAGTTTATCCACTTTGGTCCCCCAAATATTTTCTTGTCTTATCCTCACAAATAATTCCATTTTGGTGCCCAAAAATATACTTATTTTCTTGATTCCGAATTTACTCACATAGCTTCAATCCCTCACTCAAATCCCCAATTTGAGGTCTGCTTTTGTCGAAGGAAAATCCCATACCATTTTCTGCTAGTCCCCAACACTCAAAGGCTCAGCTTGGAAGTCAAAACTTCTTTTAATTGAGCCTATCTAAATTTCCGTTGATTTTCCATGGTGTCTGAACCAATTTTTCGTAAAAATCTCGGCATCTCCAAAACATCTTCTGAGACTGAGTCGACACTTCTAGAATTTATTGTGACATAACCAAAACTTCAATTTCTGAAATCGGACTTGAATTGACAATTAATATCTATTCGATGCGTTTTTAGCGTGACCTAAACTACCATGTAACTTTTAGAACCTTTTAGGACAAATGACCTGTGATCGATTTTCTTCGAGTCACAATGAACCCACTCAACACACTGGCGACTCTCGATTGTCGTGAAAATCTCTAGGATTCAAATACGGACATAGGGTACCAAAACGACAGTAAAAATCAAATTAGTACCGGTCGACGAGAGTTTTCCAATTTAGTGGAATCACCCACAATCGGTCATTCATCTCAGTTAAGCCGACCTATCTCTGATTTCAAATTGATTTTATACTGTGTCACAATGATCTCTAAAGATGAGCATGGTCAAGAAGTCGATTCCTGGTCGAATTCTCAAGTCTATTTGCCTTAAAGTCCTTAATAACTCACCAGCTAGTCTAGTTATCTCGTGAGTGGCCAACTCAGAGAAAAATACTATAATCGCGTCGATGAAATGCCCAATTTATCTAATCGAAATCAAAGCCTGAAATTTGGATGTCACACTAGATCAATGAGCATGACCTATTAGCAAGCGCCTCACCACAAGCTCGCACTCACCAATCAGGGGAGTGGTGAGCCTAAGCTTGCTAGAGGTGGGCAAGCTTGAGGTTCGCCCATGGCCGGTCGCTGGTCGTGGCCATAGCCGGCAATCAGCCAACATAGAAGAAGAGGGCTTACAAAAAAAAAATAATAATAATAATAAAAAGAAAGAAGAAGAGGAAAATGAAGAAAAAAATAAAAAAGAAAAAAATCGAATTAAAAGAAGGAGAAGAAAAAGGGGGGGGGGGAGAGGAAGCAAGGGTTTATAGGGATGTAAGATAAGAGAGATTAAGTGAGGAAAATGTTTTCCGCTTTTGAAAAGGGAAAAACATGTTTCCCTAGTTTAGAAGACTTTTTTTCCTTCATGGAAAATGTTTTCCCCAAGCAATTCACTTTCTAGGAAACGAATGCCGAAAAATTCGAAAAACGATGTCCTGGAAATTATTTTTTTGCAAAATGAATAAAGCCCTAGCTAAAAATAGTTCTTTCGCAATGATCTCCTTTTTGCTGCTTTAAGGGGTATAGTTGTGTTTACGACCAAAGTGGACTGATATGGGCTTCGCTTGGGAATTTCTTTTGGTCTTCATAGTTTCTTTTTGGGTTAATATCTTGAAAGTACATATGTGATAAATTTACTTTGAAATAATTTTTTGACCATAAAAAAACCCCAAACTGATACATCTTTGACAAATTTATCCCAAATTGGTATATTTATGACAAATTTATTCTCTAATAGTTTTCATTGAATTTTACTATCAAATTGCTAAGTTTGATGACACGTGACAATTGACTAGTGTATCAATTTAGGATTTTACTCTTCTTATGTCACAATTGTACAATTCATGTGGTTTTTTTGTGGTATTAATCTAATTTAACAAAGCGTATTAGTTTATCTTAAGGGAAACTACATTTTTATTGAATTTATTTTTAGAAAAAAAAATAAAAGTCGGAAGATGCAAAGTTGGGGATTATCAATAATCAGTGTAATTCCTCAAATGTCCATATCTCTAGGATTATATATACATACATATATATGTGTGTATACATATATACATACATACATATATATATATATATATATATATAAATATATATTCTTTAACTGTACATGTCCTCAATTGAATGATGTTATTAGACTTACGTATTTTTCATTACAAGATAGAGAATAATTCTCTCTTCCACATATTTCTTCTCTTGCTATAGAGCTTTTTGTGGGGAAAAAGATACATAAGTGCCATCAAAAATTTTCAATCAGTTTGGTACTATATCACCATGTTGGTTAAATATTGATTACTACAATGCTTCTCATGAGATATTACAGCTATTTGTCTTATGTTGTTTTTTAAATTATTTTTTCAGTCTAGCATGGCATTTTAAAAAGAAACTAAAGTCTAGACATAGCACTAGAGGAGGGAAAATTACCAAAACATACATAAACCTATTGCAATTTTTTTCAATTTAGTTCTAAACATGTATTTTTCTTGCCAATTTAGTCATAAATTTTATGCAATTATGCCAATTCAATCCATTCGCTAGTGCTAACCATTTGGCCAACGTTTACATGGACAATTTTTTTTTAATAATATTATATTTTTCGAATTTGTTATTCTTTTTTATTTTTTATTTTTCTTTTTTCCCCCTTCTTCCTCCTCCCTCCTTCCTCTGGCCAGCTAGCCAAAGGCGAGCGCTGGCGAGGCTTGCCCCTGCCGGCCATTGGTGACGCCACCCTTGTCATGGCTAGGTGAGGCCCTACCTACCTTTGGCCTAGGCAAGCCTCATTAGCCATGGGTAAGTCATGGCGAGGCTCGATTCTCACCAGATCTGGTGAGGGTGAGCCTCGCCCAACAACTAGCAACCCTCGCCAAGGCCTTCGACAAGGTCGAGCCTTGCCCATGGCCGACGGGGCTTGACCCTCGCTAGATCCAATGAGGGCAAGCCCCGCCAGCCCAGCTAATGGCTTGGGCAAGGTCGTCTGGCCGTCACCAGGCTTCCCTAAGGCTAGTGAGGTCCCTCACTAGCCCTGCCTTTGGTGGCGACCAGTTAGAAGAAGGAGAAGGAAGTGAAGAAAGAAAAATAATAAAATTAATAAAAATTTTGTGTTTTTTTGTCAAATGTTTGAAAGTTTGGATAGAATCCGACTTTAACATTAGTAGATGTAATTTCACTAATTTGACAATAAAAATGGTTGTAGATCTATGCCATTAAAATTGTGACTTTGGTATAGGAGTCTCGTTCAAGGAATTAATAATTGAGGGAGAGATAGTAAGGAGAGGGAAGAGAGGAAGTTTTGAAAACTCTAATGAGTATGACTCATTTTGAACATGTGATAATTAGTGAGTGGAGCTTGCGTGGAAAGCCACAACTATCCACTAATTTCTCACATTTATTAAATAATTTAAGATTGACATGGCATCTCTTCGTTTATCCTCAATGCATGTCACCTAAATCTGAGAGGTGTAAGCACATTTCGATTGATATGTGGAACCTCTAACAGCTACTATTATTAGATGCCAGAAGGGGGGACTGTTTTGGGTTGTGAGCCAAATTTTGCATTTTTTTGTGAGACATTTAAAGGTTCATAAAATCTAACTTTATCATTAGTATATGTGATTTCACTAGATTGACAATAAATTTGCTCCTAGATCCGTGCAATTAAGATCGTGACTTAGGTATTAGACTCCTTTGTTATGCTTCAATCGTAGCTCATCAATGGACAACGACCTTGCATTTTGATTATGATTTCTTAGTCTCAATAAATTACAACCGTAAAAAATTACATGTGAAAAGCAGCTCTTATATTTCTTGGCGTTGTAAAACAGTACGTATGATGGAAAGGGAGTTTGGTGGAGTCCTAGTTTGAATGGGAAACATGTTTTATTATTCAAACCCACCTGAACCAAACTTACCTTCATTTTGTACTAGTGATACCCTATTGATTAGGAACGGCTGGATTTTTGAGGCATTAGTTTTGGTTCTTTGGGGTGATTTTGTGATATTTACAATCCGCAGCAAACCAAAGAAATGCTGACACCCTTCGGGAGTTTTCATGTCATGTCTAACACTCAGACAGTCTCGTGCACTCTTCGACACTCCGTCAACACATGTCGGAAAATTCAACATCTAATCAATTTTTTCGACACTCTTTGACACTCGAGTCGAAATTCCAACTTGTGAGTTTCCGACATGTGATTTACACACGTGAGGTCAATTTTAAAAATTTTAAAAAAATGAGGGGTCAAAATATATATATGTTAAAAAAAATTAATGATAAAAAAAATTAATGGGAAAGAATAAAAGTTAGTATTCTCTTTTGTTTCAACTCACGTTTCCCGTGATACACAATTCATCCCGTAAGTTTTTCTTTTCTTTTCTCTTCTGACATGTTTGACACGTGAATCTAGAATGTGAATTGCTTGTTTTTTTTTTTCTCTAAGTTTTATGGATTATTGGAATGAAGTTGAATTTATCAAGCTGAAACAATGAATGATATTAATTTGCCTAGGCAAAGTCGTTTGGCCATGGCCAGGCTTCCCGAGGCTGGTGAGGTCTCTTGGAAACCCTGCCTTTAGTAGCGGCCGGTTAGAGGAAGGAGAAGGAAGTGAAGAAAGAAAAAGAAAAAGAAAATTGTGTTCTTTTGTGAAATGTTTGAAAGTTTGGATAGAATCCAACTTTGACATTAGTAGATGTAATTTCACTAATTTGATAATATAAATGGTTGTAGATCCGTGCCATAAAAATGTGACTTAGGTATAGGAGTCTCGTTCAAGGAATTAATAATGGAGGGAGAGAGTAAGGAGAGGGAAGGAGGAAATTTTGAAAACTATAATGAGTATGACTCATTTCGAACATGTGGTAATTAGCAAGTGAAGCTTGTGCAGAAAGCCACAACTATTTAATAGTTTCTCACATTTATTAAATAATTTAAGAGTGATACGACATCTCTTTGTTTATCCTCAATGCCTCTCACCTAAATTCTAAAGGTGTAAGCACATTTCTATTGATATGTGGAACCTCTAACAGCTTCTATTGATGGATGCCAAAAGGGGGGACTGTTTTGAGTTGTAAGCCAAATTTTGCATTTTGTGAAACGTTTGAAGGTTCTTAAAATCTGACTTTATCATTAGTACGTGTGATTTCACTAGATTGATAATAATTTTGCTCCTAGATCCATGCAATTAAGATCATGACTTAGGTATTAGACTCCTTCATTATGCTTCAATCGTAGCTCATCCATGGACAATGACCTTGCATTTTGATTATGATTTCTTAGTCTCAATAAATCACAACCACCAAAATTTACATGTGAAAAACAGATTTTTGTATTTGTTGGCATTGTAAGATGGTACGTATGATGGAAAGGGAGTTTGGTGGAGTCCTAGTTTGAATGGGAGACATGTTCTATTATTCAAACCCACCCGAACCAAACTTACATCCATTTTGTACTAGTGACACCCTATTGATTAGGAGCGGCTAGATTTTGGAGGCATTAGTTTTGGTTCTTTGGGGGGATTTTGTGACATTTACAATCCGCAACAAACCTAAAAAGCACCGACACTCTTTGAGAGTTTTCGTGTCATGTCTAACACTCCAACAGTCTCGTGCACTCTTCAACACATGTTGGAAAATCCAATACCTTGTCAATTTTTTTGACACTCTCTGACACTCGAGTTGAAATTTCATCTTGTGAGTTTTCGACATGTGATTCTGACACGCGAGGTCAATTTTAAAATTTCAAAAAATGAGGGGTCAAAATATATATGTTAAAAATAAATAATAATAGTAGTAATAATAATAATAATAATAATAATAATAATAATAATAATATTATTATTATTATTATTATTATTATTATTATTATTATTAATAAACGGGAAAGAAGAAAAGTTAGTATTTTCTTCTGTTCCGACTCACATTTCCTGTGATACACAATTCATCCCAATTTTTTTTCTCTTCTCTTCTAACACGTCTAACATGCGAATTCAAAATGTGAATTGCTTGTTTTTTTCCACTTAGTTTTATGGATTATTGGAATGAAGTTGAATTTATCAAATTGAAACAATGAATGATATTAATAAATTTTGGATTATTTCTTTTAGTGTAAATTAATTCTAGGTTTTTATTATTATTTATATATTTATCTGTGAATTTAAATCAAATTAATTTAATTGAAATAATCATAAAAATAATAATTTGTTATGTAAATCTAAAAATATACATTTAATATACAACGTGTCTCAACGTGTTACAATTCTCTTTTTTTAGAGAAATGACGTATCACGTCGTTTCGTGTCATGTCGCATGTTGCATATCCGTGTCGGTGTCGATGTCGGTCTTTGTTTAGTAGTAAACGACCTTCGGCTTCAATAGCGAAGATCTGAAAGCATGGGATTGTATTTATTCCTAACCTCACATTGCGAAGACATTTTATGACATTTTTCTTATTGTTTCTACTTAAAATTTGGCGAGTTCTCACTCATTTCCTCCCATATTTTTGCTTTATTTTTTTGTTTATATTCAACGGTCTCCAAGAGAACATTTTATAATTTGAGATACTGATTTTTATTAAAAGGAAAATAAAAAGTTAGAGCCTTTTCATGATATTCGGTCTTCAAATTATTTCTATTGTTTCTATTGTTGCTAATACTTTTATTAGTTTATCTTCAAGGAAACAACATTTTTATTGACTTTTTTTTAGAAAAAAAAAGTCGGGAGATGCATCGTTGGGGATTATCAGTATATTTCCTTAAATTTCCATATTTCTAGGATAATATATATATATCTTCTTTAACTGTACATATCCTCGATTGAATGATGTTATTAGACTTATGTATTTTTCATTACAAGATAAACAATAATTCTCTCTTCCACATATTTCTTCTCTTGCTATAGAGCTTTTTGTGGGGAAAACATATACATGAGTGCCATCTAACTTTTTTGATCAGTTTGGTGCTATATCGCCATGTTGGTCGAATATTGATTACTACAATACTTCTCCTGAGATATTCTGGCTATTTGTCTTATGTTGTTGTTTAAATTAATTTTTCAGTCTGGCATGGCATTTTAAAAAGAAACCGAAGTCTAGACAAAGAACTAGAGAAGGGAAAATTAACAAAACTGACCTAAACCTATTGTAAATTTTCCAATTCAATTCAAAACATTTTTTTGGCTAATTTAGTCATAAGCCTTCTGCAATTGTGCTAATTCAGTCTATTCAGCCAATTTTGGCTAGCAGGCGCCAACCGTCCAGTTAACATTGACGTGAATTTTTTTAATTATATTATATTTTTTGAATTTATTATTCTTTTTTGTTTTTGGTTTTTTTTTTTTTTTTTTTTCCTTTTTCTCCTTCTTCTTTCTCCCTCCTTCCTCTGGCCAGCCATGTACAACCTGATTGTACTAATATGAGTCAAAAAATGGGTCTATGATTCATTTGACACCTCTAATTCCCAAGCACCTCGTTCTTATTCATCCAAATTAATCATGGTGGGTCGAGTAGTGCCGGTTCAGAAAAAAATTTTTAAAAAAAAGTGCATAAATTACAATACTTAGAGATGGCCCGAGTAAATAGGAAAACATCTGCTCTAAAAGGAGCTAGAAATTGTCTCCGAGAGGGGGGCTCCAGACCAACCCCTATATAAAGGCTAGTTGGCATCCTAAGTGACTCGCAACAGAATTCGCAATGGCTCTTCCGGCATTGTCAACAAGCTTCCTCCCCTCCTCACTTCACCATAACCAACCCTCTCTCTTATTCTTTAGGCACCTCCGCTCCTCCTCCTCCGCTGCCACCTCCTCCACCGCCTTCGGTGCTCAATTCGTGACATGTGCTTCGAGGATTGAAGTTCAAGAGATTGGGAGACATTCGGCGTTTTGGCAACCTAGTGTGTGGGACTATGACTATTTGCAATCACTCAGTGTTAATTACACGGTAACAAATTTTCTTTTATTTTTTATTTTGGCACAAAACCCAGCCTAGCTTAAGTACTATGGGAAATATTCACATTTGGTCCTCAAACTTGGAAAAATTTCCCAACAATTTTTTCGGTCTATGGTTCTGATAATTTCGGTAACAATTTATTCCATGATGGCACTGATTATTTGAGTATTATACTTTTGTTCGGCATCGATTAATACCTTGGCTTCACTTTGCCGTGCTCAAATTTAAGTTACCATGCCGACGATAGAAAAAAAATAAAATAAACATAAGTTTAATGACCGAGGTGCACTGTTTCCCTATTTTCTATTTACTTTGGTGGGACGAGTCCATAAATCCCAAAACAACATGGAAACAAAGGACAAACGGTACTTTGAATTTGGTTTATGGATGTATGCATCTTGTGTACTTCTGTATACGATTTACTAATGACATATGTAAAATCAATTTGCACCTTCATCCATTGCCAAAGTATCAAATCTACGGCCAATCACAACAGTATTCTATAGGAGATATCGATAAACCTGGTCAAAATGGCATATTCTAAACAAAAAGCAAGATCTTAATAGTGCTTGTGCATTGACTTCGACTTAGATCTCATTTTTCAGAGTTTTTCATGTGCTAGGAGGATAAATGTTCGGAGGAAGTCCAAAGGTTGAAGAAAGAAGTCAATGGTCTATTGGACGGGGAGATGAATCAGGTGGCCAAGCTCAAGCTCATTGACGCGGTTCAAAGACTAGGACTACGATACCAATTTGAGACAGAGATCAAGAATGCTCTAAGTTCCATCTATAACAACACCGAAGATGCTCAACTTTCGGAAAATCTTGATGTCATTTCCCTTCGATTCCGGCTACTCAGACAACATGGATACAACATACCACAAGGTACTCGTCAACTATAAAACTTTGGTAAATCATGTTGATGTGTCAAAATTTACCCTTCCATTTCTTTTGTTGGACATATAGATGTGTTTCAAAGATTTATGAGCAAGACGGGCACATTCAATGAATCTCTCAATGAAGATGTGAAGGGGCTTCTTGGTCTTTATGAAGCTTCTTTTCATGGATTGGAAGGTGAAACCATAATCGATGAAGCTTGGACCTTTGCTTCTAAGCATCTGAAGGATCTAAATCTCAACGAAATTCCCACTAATTTAGCGAGCCTCGTGAGTCATGCATTAGATATGCCAATCCACTGGAGGCTAAATAGGTTGGAGGCTCGGTGGTGCATTGAAATGTACAAGAAACAGCAAGACATGATCCCCTCTTTGCTATGATTGGCTAAATTAGACTTCAATTTAGTGCAGTCAGTCTATAGGAATGAAGTCAGCAATCTGGCAAGGTACACAATCAATCTAGCAGTGTGGGAGCGCATTTTGATTGACTTAATCATCATATGACAATTTTTTCAGGTGGTGGGTTGAACTTGGGGCGAACAAGATAACCTTTTGTAGGGACAGGATGGTGGAAAGCTATTTTTGGAGCAATAGTATGGTTTTCGAACCTCAACATACAGCTTTCAGAGAAATGAATGGGAAGATTGCTAGTATGGTGGTACTTATTGATGATGTTTATGATATATATGGGATGCCAGAAGAACTTGAGCTCTTAACAGATTTCATTGTTAGGTTTGCCTAGTATCACCACCGTCATCATTTTCCCTTGTAACTATGACTACCAAGAAAAAAAGACATAATTAATTAGCCTATGAATGAGATGGAAAAAAATACTAAAAATTTGATATTATGAAATAAATTCTTCAATGCGTTTTGGACATATCATGGTTTATGTTGGTGGTTTGGCCTAATAAAGTAATGGTTGGCATTAATCTTCGTTATTGTTACTAAGAAGTGTATTGAATGGCGGTAAATTTCGTAAAATTGCTGAAATTGTGATAACTTATCAAGGTGGGACACCAAAGACATCGATAGGCTTCCTCCAATAATAAGGGACAATTTCATGGCCATGTACAACACGACCAACAAAATTGGGTATTGGACGATGAGAGAGCGAGGAATCAACCCCATCCCTTACCTGCGAAAAGTGGTAATTTTGACTTGCTAAATCTTTTGCCTGATAATTTCTAGTCCATGTCAGTTGATCTATTTTTCTACTTCTAACTTTCGTTATGACTTCTCTTTGAATGTTTGAGAGTCCGAAAAAGTATAAGAAAAGTGTTACGAAATTGCACGTCGATTCCAGAAAAATAACGCTCGCAAACTATTCACCAGACAGAATATAGTAATAAAAGAGTAGAATCAGATGAACACGCCAGAAAATTTGTTATCGAAGTTTACCCAAACCTAGGCTACGTCTCTGCGCAGAGGCACTCTACGAATCCACTAAACTTCGGAAAAATTTGAAATACAATGACGATCTTCTCTCAAGATCAGGGCACAAAGAGATTGAGAATCCTCATCAAGAAAAAAATCACTTTTTTTTCTCTCTTTTTCTTGCCTCTCTATTTCCCTTTTCAGCGTCTTGACGGCTAGGGTTTTGCCATCGCTAATACATAGGTACCACTTTTAACCTAAAAGGAAATCAAATAGAAAAGACAAAAAAGCCCCTAAAAACAAATATTTGGCTTTATCTATAACAATCTCCCACTTGAAGACAAATATACCCAAGCACCAAGCAACTTTGCATCCATCTTCTTCAAAAAATAGTAGTTGAAAAACTTGTGTCTTTGCGTTACTCCTCATCAATCAACATGGAGTAATACCAATGGTAGTAGTACAGAAAATATGCTTCTCTCTGTCTACTACCTTAGTCATCATGTCAGCTGGATTCTTCGAGCCATCAATCTTCTGTAGCTTTAACTCATTATCTTTCAATGCTGACCTGATAAAGTGATAACGCTTCTTGATATGTCTAGTCCTTGAGTGATAAGCTGCATTCTTTGCTAAGTGCACTGCACTTTGACTATCACTCCACATCGTACTGACTGGCTGTTTTTGATGTAACTCTTTCATATAATCTTGTAACCACATGATTTCCTTGGAGGCTTCTGTAATCGCTACATATTCTACCTCTGTTGTCGATAAAGCCACTACTTTTTGTAGTTGAGATACCCAACTCACTGCTGTACCTGCGATTGTGAAGACATATCCAGTGGTACTCTTACCACTATCTCGATCACCCGAATGATCTGCATCTACATAACCCTGTAACTCTAGAGATGTACCACCATAACAAAGTGAGTAATTGGAAGTACCTGCTAGATATCTCAATATCCATTTAACCGCATTCCAATGCTCTCTACCTGGGTTCTGCATATATCGACTCACAACTCCCACTGCTTGTGCAATGTCTGGTCTCGTGCTCACCATGGCATACATCAAACTCCCCATTGCTGATGCATATGGAACTACCGCCATCTCATCTTTCAAAGCTTGAGTGCTTGGACACATATCCTTGGAAAGTTTGAAGTGATTCGCTAGAGGAGTTGCAACCGGTTTTGCCTTGTCCATGTTAAATCTCTTTAACACCTTGTTCACATAGTCTTCCTGCGACAACCATAATTTCTTATTTTTCCTTGTCTCTGATGATTTTCATGCCTAAAATATTCTTGGCCTCTCCCAAGTCTTTCATAGCAAACTGTGATGATAACATCATTTTCACTTCTACGATTCTCTTCATATTGGAACTAGCCACCAGCATGTCATCCACATATAAAGATAGATACACAATGTCACCATCATCATATTTGCGAAAATAAACACAGTGATCAGACTCACAGTGTGCAAATCCTTTTTCTTGCATGAAACCATCAAATTTTAAGTACCATTGCCGTGGAGCTTGTTTCAAGCCATACAAGCTTTTCTTCAAGCGACATACCATGTGCTCCTTACCTTTGACTTCAAAACCCTTAGGTTTTGCCATGTATAATTCTTCATCTAAGTCATCATGTAAAAACGTTGTTTTTATGTCTAACTGCTCAAGATGAAGATCCTCCACTGCAACTATACTTAGTAGAACTCTAATTGACGTCATTTTCACTACAGGTGAAAATATCTCGGAGTAGTCGATCCATTCTTTTTGAGAAAAGCCCTTGACTACAAGTCTCGCCTTGTATCTAATACTACCATTTGCTTCATTCTTAATCCTGTACACCCATTTGTTTAATAAAGCGTTTTTACCTATGGGCAACTTGGTCAACTCCCAAGTTTTGTTCTGAAGTAACGAGCTCATCTCGTCTTTCATAGCACACTCCCACTGCAAGTGAGACGTGTCTGCCTTTGCCTCGTCGTAAGTCTCCGGTTCTCCCAAATCGATATATAAGACATGGCTCATAACAGTATTAGCTAATGGATCAAAAATTACCTTTGGCTTTCTCACACGTGTAGACCTTCTCAAAACAAGTACTTCAGGGTCATTCGTTTGCTCCGAATCGTTGAGTTCTTCTTGAACTACCTGTTCACTGATAATAGGCTCATCTTGAACCTCTCTTTCAGGTGAACTTTGATCTACTGGAAACATCTTCACGGGCATTATGTCTAATTCAACATACTCTGGTTGTACTACCTTCTCAAGCTTTGTCTCTGTCTAACGATCCTTGTACATCTTTTCTTCATGGAATACCACATTGCGATTGCGGATGACTTTGTTTTTCTCATAATCCCAAAGCCTATAGCCATACTCGTCGCCACCGTATCCGATAAAGACGCACTTATGGGACTTAGCATCAAGCTTTTTCCTATCTTCCTTGTCAATCAAAGCATATGCAATACAACAAAATACCTTTAGATGTGAATAATTAATCTTCTTACCTGACCACCGCTCTTATGGTATTTCTCCATCCAATGCACTAGATGGACTTCTGTTGATAAGATAAACTGCCGCATCAATTGTGGCAGCCCATAAGTGTAGCGGGAAACCCGCATGTAGCCTCATGCATCTCGCATGTTCTAGAATAGTCCTGTTCATTCTTTCAGCTGCACCGTTCTCTTGAGAAGTTCTAGGAACAGTCTTTAGCTCGTGTATGCCTTCTCGACTCAAATAATCTGCAAATTCTTTACTTGTATATTCACCACCATTATCAGATTTCAAAGCTTTAATATGATAACCTGTTTATTTTTCTACCATGGTCTTCCACATTCTGAATATCCCGAATACTTCTGATTTTTCTTTAAGAGCATAGACCCAAGTCTTTCTTGTTGCATCATCAATGAATGTGACAAAATATCTCTTACCACCATAAGAGAGTTCCTGAACAGGTCCCCATACATCAGTATGAACCAACTCTAGCTTCTGGCCTTTATTTTGTCGCCCATTCAATTGAAAACTAACAGCCTTATGTTTTCCATAAATGCAACTCTCACAAAAATCTAACTCAACTTTTTGCAAACCACGGGAGTAATTTTCTCGAGTGTAACTCGCTTTACACCTTTTTCACCAAGATGTCCCAAACGATAATGCCAAAGAGTAGATAAATTACCCGTAGCCATTGTAGTTGCAACCATATCAACGATATTGTCTCCTTGGAGAAGGTAAAGTGTACCCGTACGCTTTCCCTTTGCTACTACTCTTACCCCTGAGGTTATCTTCCACTCTCCGCAGCTAAAGGTTATTACCAAACCTTCTTGGTCAAGTTTACTGGTTGAAATCAGAGTTTTCTTTAATTCCAGAATATGCCTAGTTTAACGCAAAACTAGACGTCCTCCACCTGAGATGTTCACAGTCACGATTCCTTTCCCAACAATTGGATACATGTGGCCGTTTCCCACAACCACTTGTCCAAAATCTCCACTGGCATAATCATCAAATATGTCTCTTTACGAGGTGCAATGAAAAGAAGCGCCAGAATCAATAAACCATTTATCGTTGTCAAGTCAAACCCCGAGACAAACACAAGTTATCTAGCAACGATTCATCGCTAACTACATTAGCACCTTGATTCTCATCTTGCTGCTTCTTTTTGTAGGCTTCACTTTGAAACCTCCGGTGTCCGGTTTTGTGACAAAACCAACACTCATCTTTTGTAACCTGTCTCTTACCCCTTGATTGTGATCTCGCCACGACCGCTGAAATTTCCTCTACTTTTACTTCTTCCACGGTTCTCCACTGCAAGTGCCGTTGAAGATATAGATGCAGAAAAATTATCTCCACCTGAGACTTTCCTTCGCATCTCTTCATCCATGATACTACTCACAGCATCATCAAGAGTTAAATCATCCTTCATGGTGCTCGAAATTCCCTGCACTACGATATTACAGCTTTCTGGAAGAGAACATAAAAATAATAAAGTTTGAAGTTTCATATCTAAATTTATGCCTGCGAATTCCAATTGACCCGTGACCTGCGTGAAACTATTAATATGCTCTACCACAGAACCTCTATCAGATAACTTCATATTAACTAGTTTCTTCAGCAAAAATACCCGATTTGATGTGGATGGCTTCTCAAAAATATTCGTTAGAATATCCATGGCTTCTTTTGCAGTTTTTGCTTTCGCGATGTGGTACCCTGTTTTTTTCGCAACCCTAGACGAATCGCACCTAACGCCTTTCGATCAAGAATTTTCCATCCGACTTCTGCTGTCGGATCCACTTCCGCCATCTCAGGTTTCCAACCCTCAAGTGGTGCATAGAGATCTTTTTGATAAAGATAATCCTCTATTTGTAGTTTCTGCCATCCTGTTTGCTTTCAATCGAATGTCACCGAAAACCCTCGATGTTTTCGATTAGCCAACCCAGGCTCTGATACCAATTGTTACGAAATCGCATGTCGATTCCAGAAAAATAACACTCACAAACTATTCACCAGACATAATATAGTAATAAAAGAGTAGAATCAGATGAACACGCTAGAAAATTTGTTATCAAAGTTCACCCAAACTTGGGCTACGTCTCCGCGCAGAGGCACTCTGTGAATCCACTAAACTTCAGAAAAAGTTGGAATACAACAACGATCTTCTCTCAAGATCAAGGCACAAAGAGATTGAGAACCCTCATCAAGAAAAAACTCACTTTTCTTCTCTCTTTTTCTTGCCTCTCTATTTCTTTTTTCAGCGTCTTGATGGCTAGGGTTTTGCCATCGCTAATATATAGGTACCACTTTTAACCTAAAAGGAAATCTAATAGAAAAGACAAAAAAGCCCATAAAAACAAATATTTGGCTTTATCTATAACAAAAAAAATGTCCCTTGACTTGGTCATTGACACACTTTTCCGAATTTCAATCCTATAGTGGACCGATCAATGCAAGGCGTACCTGAAGGAGATCCATTGGCGCAGCAAGGGCATTAAACCGACCCTGAAGGAATACATTGACGTTGCGACGAATTCATCAGGTGGGCTGGTTTTGTTGTTGCCCAGTTACTTCCTAACCATAGATAAATTGACAGAAGAGGGACTTGATTACGTGTCAAAAATCCCGAGCATCATGTGTTGTTCATGCAAGATGACTCGACTCATCAATGATTTCAGTACATCATCGGTAACTTACTATTATATTGTTCTTCTCCTTGCAAATAGTGGCTCATAAGAAAAAAAGAGTACATCTTTTTTATTTCTTCGATACGAAAGTGAGAAGAGTATTTGGACTTATGGTTATAACCCGACAATAATTGTCCATGCTTAGCATGAATTGGCACGAGGAGATAACTTGAAGGCGTTGGAATGCTACATGAGTGAAACCGGTGCGTCGGAAGAGGCTGCACGTGAACACATCATGCATATGGTGCGTGAGGCCTGGAAGTGGATGAATAGAGCCGTGTTTGAAGACTACCGAATTCCCGGATTAAGGCCTTTTCTTGGTGCCTGTTTAAACATGGCACGAATTTGTCATACTTTTTACGGATGTGGAGACGGATTCGGCCAACCCAGTAATGATACCAAGGACTCTCTTGCGTCGGCTATATACGAACCCGTGCCCCTCGATTAGGCATGCATTATTGACCAACGGTCTTGCTTGTGGAGAGACCCTTTGATCTTATGTGTCTTTCTTACTTTTTTTGGGTGGCTCTGTGAGCTCTAAGTTGTCGAAACTGTTTTACATAAAGTCTATTGTTGGGCTTCGGCAGAGAAGCACATGCCATTCCGTGCTTTGTGTGGTGGCTGATTATGTAATCACAAACGACAACAATATTCGTGATGATCGAATTTTATTTTATGTTGAATATTTAGCTTTTTGCATTGGAGAAAAATTGAAAAGAAAAGGACTATATAGAAGAAAATAAAAAATCGTTTGAATTCGACCAACGCTGGTTCAATGGAATTTGAAACGGTGGCTGCGCAGAAAGTTTTTATTTCTACCATCGAGTTTCATTGAAACGGTGTCCCAAAGATTCTCCAACGTCCAGAACAGTGCAAGGCTATTTAGGAAGGTTGGAATGTCGATGAATTAGATTGGACCGAGTATTTTCTTCTTCTGTAACGATTATACTATCTTTCCATATCGTTCTTTGCGTTTGAATTCAGAAAAATGAACACTTTGGAGTGCATCATTGTACAGATAAAGAAAGAAGTACGTTATTGCATTCTTATGGAAGACATATCTTGTAGAAAGTTTCCCGAAAAGTCTCTTGATGAAAAGTGTCTTGACTCATTACATCTTTTGTCTTTAATTTTGTTTTTGGTTTAATTGTCCAAAAAATCATAAATTTATTGTACGGTGGTCAATGCAATCATAAATTTTTCAATTGTACCAATTCAGTTATAAATCTTTCAATTATGTCAATTTAGTCAAACATTTTGAAGATTTGTCAATTTAATTCTAAAACTATTATTTGGATATTTAGTCAAAATGTCTACATTTTCAAACTGTCAAAAGGTTTAGGACATGGATATTATGATGGGAATGGGACATGGATATTATGATGTGAATGTTATATATCTAATCTCTACAACTTAGTTGAAATATTGTCAAAAGATTTAAAAAAATTCCAAATAAAGGCCCTAAATATCATTGATTTTTCAAATAAAGGTTTGAAGTGAACCTTACATTAAATAAAGACATAAAGTGCCCTCATTTTATTAAATAAGGGCCTAAAATAGACATTGTTTCAAATAATGACTTGAAGTGGCAATGTCAATATCAAAGAATGACTTGAACTTTTTGGCGGATCAAGGGCATTTTCGTCCTTTTCCTTTTTTTCCTTTTCTTTTCCTTTTCTTTTTATGTTCATCAAAAAAAAAACTAAAAAAAAAAAAAAAAAACTTAGGCGCAGGGTTGGCAACTAGCCCTCCCTCACTTGTGGCTACTGCCCTATCGCTAGTGGGGCATCAAACATGGTTGACGGGGTTGCTGACCAAAGGTGAGAGCTTGGTCCTCACTAGATTCAAAAGAAGGTTGCCACCCTTCCCCAAGTTTGGGCAAGAGTTGTCCACCTTGCCTAGTCACCAGCAATCTCGCTAGCCATGGCCAACGCCCCACCAACGATGGGGTGGTAGCCACAAGAGACTGGACCTCCTCCTAAGTTTTTTTTTTTTTTTTTTTTAAGTGTCAGTCTTTATTTTTCATTTTCTTAGTTTGTCTTTTTATGCCAAAAAGAGAAAAAAAGGAAAAAATAAAGAAAATAAAGAAAGCAAAAGGATGGCAATGCCCTTGATCTGCCGATGAGGTTAGGTCATTCTTTTAGATTACTATGGCAACTTCAAGCTCTTATTTGAGAAAATTAGAGTATTTCAAGTTCTTTTTTGAGATATGATTTACTTTATGCCATTATTTGAGAAATTGAGAGCATTTCAAGCCATTTTTTTGGAATTTTTCCAAAGATTTAGGACTAAATTGATAAATCATTCAAATGTTTGGGATATGAATATTATGACATATCCAATCTCTACATCTTAGCCAAAAGAATTACTACCCAGGCATATTCAAAGTGATCGGTAAAAAATGCTTAAACCATTTAAGTGCAAGTAATCAAGTTTTGTAAGCTTGTTAACAAGTAGTGATCCAACGATTATCCAGTTTTCCACTCTAACAACTTCGAATCAAATTACCTCACTCAATTAGTTGCAGCATTCCAAGAAATAAAACTTACATATTACCTCACATTTTGCGATTTTTTCTTTTTATGCATTTATGAGTTGTCATATAGCATGAGATATGACATCCTAGATTTTCAACCCTGTTTCCTATTAAGTAAATCGAGCATTTCATTGACGCGCCTATAGGGGTGTCCTCAGAGCTGATCACTCTCGAGATAACTAGACTATCTGGGGAAACCATTAAGGATTTTAAGGCAAATGGACTTAAAAATTCGACTAGGAATTGACTTCTCGACCGTGCTCATTTTTAGAGGCCAATACAGCATAATATAAAACCAATTCGAAATCAGAAATAGGCTGGTTCGACTGAGATGTGTGGCTAATTGTGGGTGACACCACTAAATTGGAAAATTCTTGTTGACCGGCACTAGTTTAATTTTCCTATTGTTTTAGGACCCTATGTCTATATTTGGGTCCTCAAGATTTTTACAACAACCGAGAGTCGCCAATGAGTCGAGTGGGTTCATTGTGGCTTGAAGAAAATCGATCATAGGCCATTTGTGCTAAAAATGCCCGAAAGTTACCTAGTAATCTAGGTCACTCTAAAAACGCGCCAAGTTGAAATTAACTGTGAATTCAAGTCCAATTTCAGAAATTGAAGTTTCTATCATGTCAAATAAATTTTAGGAGTATCGACTTAGTCTCAGAAGATTTTTTTGACAACCAAGACTTTTTGGAAAAAAGTCGTCGCTGGGTCATTTTTATGCAGAAAATGCCGAAGACAGTTTTATAAAATCGCGAAATTGAGAAGCATGAGGGATTCTTGGACAAGAAAAATTATCAATTTGATAATTAGGACATCAATTGATTTTATGAGAGCCGATTTAGAGAGAATCAAGAAGGAATTATTGCCAATTGAAGCTTTATTCTTCAAAATTCGTAATCCCCCACACCCTAGCCAATCTTGGAGAGCAAGATGTGGAAATATCAAGCAAGTGGAGCCCTCCATCCCTCACTTCTCCCCATCCTCTCTCTCTCTCTCTCTCTCTCTCTCTCTCATCTCTATCCTCTCCATTTCTCTCTCATTTCCACCATCCAAGACCCTCTCCTCTTCTTTTTTTCGAAACCCTCAAGCTAGCAAGAAGACTGGCAGAAGGAGCTGCAGCCGTCGCACGCCTCCACCCGCACCACCACCGGTTTCTGCTCCAGCTGACCTCTTGCCAAAGATCCGAGTAAAAAGTTGACTTCCCGGATGAACCAGCGAACGAGCCACATATCACCGTGACGAGGATATGCAGACCATATTAAATAGGCCTAACCTAGTTCCGAACAGAGCCGCTGGCCGTCCCGTATGGCAGTCTCAAGCTGTCGGTCGCTAGTTCGTTGATCCTCTGCCCGCCTGCACTATTTCGTGATTTTCTTCGTTTTTCTTCCATTCCGACTATTCCTTTGGCCATTCCATCCACCTACAAGACCCCTTTGACCCCTGGGAGCCATTGGTTGCTAGCCAATCCCTCGCCGGAGCTTCGATCGGCCCGTTTTCACCGTTGAAGTTGTTGGTTTCCTCTCTGGAGTCCGCAAGCCAAGCCCGCGGTTCAGCCCATTGGGATTCAGCCCAACTTTGGCCCAAGAATTCAACCAAAGTAAGCCCAGTATTGAGGCCCGTGAAGGAGCCCAAGCCCATTTTCAAAGTTCAGCCCATAAGTTCAGCAAGCCCATTTCTGAGCCCAAGCTCACAAAGCAAGTCGACCCAAGTTTGGCCCAAGCTCAGCTTTTTATGTGGGCCTGCAAGGCTTGTAAGTCTGGCCAGAGTGTCCACCGACGCCGCTGAAAGTTTGGATTTCAGCCGTCTTCATGTCACTGTTGCAATGATGCGGTCTTTGCTTTGCTCAAGTGAGTAATCTCACTAATCCTTACTTAGTAGACTAATGATGCTTAATGGTTGATTATATTTAATTAAGTGCAATTAGGTGGTTAGATTAGCATGTATTAGTGATTATTAGTTAATTGCATTGCATATTAGTGAAGTGGTTAGTGTGCTTAGCTAGAGAATTGCCTTTATTTATTAATGAATGCTTCTCAGGATTTTTCCTAACCCTTATTGAGCTTCAATTAGGCATTACACGCCTAAATTGGATTTTTAGTATTTATTTATTAAAATTTGAAATTATTTAATTATTTATTTATTTTCCAAAAATTAGGCTGGGATAGTCGATGATCGAAATTTCGTGCTTATTGCAATGATGTATTTAATTTCTGCAATTGAATGCTGTATTGTTGAATTAAGTGATGATTGTAATATATAGGTATTTTAATTAGAAAATACTGGGTATTGGATGTTGACACCGAGAGTGGGCTTTAAGTACCATTTCAGCTTAGGTGAGCAATATAGATCTATAACAGTTTCGGGGAGCATTAATACCATTATAGATTTGTAGCAACTTCGGTAAGCAATGGCAAGTAATAATACTTTAGCAGCTTCGGTGAGCATTTTAGATATCAGCTTCGATGAGCACATGTCGTTTAGTAGCTTTGGTGAGCAAATGTTATTAGTAGCTTCAGTGAGCAAATTTAGACATCAGCTTTAGGGAGCAATGATATATAAGGATATCACTGGCGAAAACGATGCCTTAAAGAATGCACATAGACTGTCTGAGACTTACGTCACCTTGGCAAAAACGATGTTCAAGAGTATTAATGGAGCTCTGTGACTGAGTATACAATGGGAAGTTTTATATTGAGAAGTAAAATGACCTAGAAATGTTCCAACAGATATGTAATCGACTATGTCGATTGATCAATGATTTGATCCATTTGTTGTGAATTGATTGATTGAATTGAAATGACTGATGAATGGTCCGATTGACATGAAATCGACTAGGTCGATTGATCAAGATATCAATCCGTGATGTGATTGCTTGGATGCCTATTGAACTGTGCTAATATGCAGGTGGAATATGAGGCCAAGGTAAGTCCTCTGACTCATGTGTGCATAGGCAGCCCAATTAGCGTATTGGTTTCCTAATCGAGTCTTAGTGGGGTAGAACTTGCTGAGACGTAGTCTCATCGTGGTTATGGGACAACATTTGAGGCTCGTAGATGAGCCTGTGAAGAAGGAACCGGAAGAGGACGATGAGCCGGTAAAAGATGAAGAGCTTGAAGGATGTGAGCTTAGTGAAAAAGAGTCAGAAGAGGATCAAGATGATCCTGAGTATGACCTGAATGAGGACTGAGATCCCATCATCTTTTGTGAATCCTGTCTAAATGTGAATAGTGTGATACCAGAAAGTTATGAATAGTTTTGTGAAGGACCTTGAGTTATGCTATATATAAAAGTATGGTTGTGAATTTTAATATGGAAATTATGGTCTTACTTTTTTATCCCATCGTTTTATTGTTTGGGGACTGCTTCCACGTGTGCTATTAAAAATGAAAGGGCCGGCGATACGTAGTGCTGAGATATTGCATTATAAAATCGACTAAGTAGAATAATGTGTGCGTGCCCGATGATCGAAGTATGACATGAGATATTTAAGCAAGTCAAAAGCTCCCCCATAACTCGACAGATCCATAGTATACCAACTCTTGTTCACCGCCAAGTGATTTATAAGCTAAGTCTTGCTTGCAAAATACATTAATCAATCAGCTCATCCCTGGTGACCAAAGTAAAGCCACAAGAAAGAAAAAGGACCTGGTTTCTTGGATGTAACTGCAACTTCCTTCTTTTGAACCAGAGCATTGATATGGGAAGACTTGCCAAAATTAGACAGACCCAAAATCGCAAAATCGAGCCTCACATTTTGGGATAGTTCGTGGCCCTCCCATTGCTCTTCATGAACTCCACTTCCTTAATATGGGTGTGACCTTTGGCTGGATCAAACCGGTGTAGGAAGAAGAAAACTTTCTGGATGATCCTGGCCGAGTCAGAGGTTGTCGGGCTTGCGGTTTTGGAACCAGAGGCATGGAAGCTAGGGCCATGGTGGGTTGGCTACAAAAGAGGAGGGGTCTTGGGAGAGAACAAGAAGAGCGAGGGATTCGGTGATGGTCGAAGTGAGGGTTGAAGAAGAGAGGTTAAGTGCAAAGAAAATAGGCGTAATAACCATTGTTGGATAGAGATGATTTGCTTAGCAGTCAAGGAAGAAAAAGAGATGAGGAAGCAAAGAGGCAAAGGGAGAGAGTGTGTGTGTCAAAAAAGGGGTTGAGCATGGCCCGAGTGGGCGGTTCCCACCTTGGAATAAAAAACAATCCATTAAGGATTGGTCTCGGAAAATTGGAACTGGGAACTGCTAATTGGTTTTATCGATCCACCCAAGAACTAGACTGGGGAGGGTCCATGAAACTTCATTCACTCATTGCAACATTTTCCGACAAATCAAAGTAAAGCAAAAAAAAAAAAAAATCATATTCTTAATTGCAATATTAGTAGAAAGATTGGACTCAAATTGAGAGTTGATGTCGTAAGTCAATGGGCGTTGAGTTGAGAGTCAAGGCTATGAGTGAGAGAGAGAAACAACTCGTACAAGATGAGAGTGAGGCAATACAAGCACTCGGTTAATGGGTATTGAACTTTAGAATAGGAATGGGTTTTCATTTTTCTTAAATTTTTTTGGTCATAATTTTTTATTAAAATTAAATATATATTTTTATATTACCATTTCAGTCGAGTGGGTGAGCCCACACCTATAACTGAGAAACAGGCCGGTACCCACTGATTCTAATTAATTGGAATTGAGAACTGGACCGGTTCTCTTGGGAATTGTAGGTTTTAGTCCAGTTTGGTTCGGTTTTGAGTGGTCCGGGTTGTTGCTAGTTCTTTTCCACACCCAAAGTAAGGAAGCCTGCTTCAACACTATTGGAGGGGAGAAAATATTAGGTTGGTCAGCCACAACATGTATGCCCTAGCCAATCAAGAGGCTCCACATGGCTCCACATCAGCTAGTGGTCCCCATCGCTCTTTGCACATAGAAAATAGTAATTTCCTCCTTACATTAATGGCTACACTAGACTTGTTGTGGAGAGTTAGGCTCCGTTTAACAACACTTATATTTCTTTGTTTTTATGTTCTTTACTCCACGAAATAGAAAAAATAGAAATTTGTTTGATAACGTTAATTAATTTTTTTATTCCCAAAATAGAAAAGTATCCAGAGAATAAATTTGGAATAAAAATAGGAAATAGAAAAAAGTATATTCTTATTCCCCTAAACAATTTCTAAAAATAAGTCCTTTTTTTTCTTTTTTTTCTTTTCCTTTCTTCTTCCTTGCTACTTGCTCTACCGCTGGCCGACCCTCGCCTACTTATCGCAACCTCCCGCCGCCGCCATTAGAGTGTAACAAACGCATTGCTGTTCTTTTTCAATTATGAGAATATAACTTTTATATAGTTATCAAACACATTCTTTTATTCAGAAATTGTTCAGGGAAGTAAAAATAGAAAAAATATTATTTATGAAAAGAAATTATTTCTTAAAACAGGAATGTTACCAAACAAACTCTTTTTTCACTTTCTCTCTCCTCCTTTTTCTCATTTTGAAGGAGGAAGAATGATGTTTTTTCTCTCCCTTCCTCTAGTGAATTCAAAATTTCAGTTCCCTCATCTTCATTCTCTTCAATGCTCGCTCCCTCTCTACTCCAGCTCTTGCTCAGTGCTCATTAGGCATCTTCTTTGCTCTTTGCTTCAGCGTTTGCTCAACTCTTTCTGCTCCGGAGCTCCCTCGGTGCTCAGCGGGTTTCTCTTTTTCGCTTTCTGCTCTGGTGCTTGCTTAGCTCGCTCGCTCTCTGAATTTCTTCTCATCAGAAATTCAAATTTTAGAAATTTTTTATGCAAACTCGAAGAATGTTCAATTATCATGAATTGCAGGTTGGGTTTTGCAATTTTAACAAGGTAGATCTTGTGGGCTGAGGTTGATTTGGAAGGTGCCTTACTTTATTTTCTGGGACTTTCAAGTCTTGTTTGATTGCTTTAGGGATGTATTTTTGGTTGGGATTGAAACAGCAAGAGAATCGCGTCCTTGTTTTGCTTGTCCTAATTGGCTTTGCCTTTGCTTTTGGAGCTCCATGTTTTGGATTCACATTTTCGCTCCTTTTTACCAATTCCTAAAAATAATTAACAGTTGCAATTAATTTTTTTTAATCAAAGCCAATAACAAAAATCTGATTTTGCTTTGATTGACAATTCCGTTCTTGCCAAAAACAATTCAAGCGAAATTCTCGTTTGGATTTTATACTCCTTAAAATCAAGAGATTCCACTGGATGGTAGTAATGGTGCAAACAAAACTTAATTTCATCATTGATGAACTAAATCAAGCATAAGATAAAAAGAAAGAAAAAAGAAGAAGAAGGGTGCTGCTGAGGCAACGGTACCATTCTTTCTCGGGAATAACGGTGCCATTTGGACCACATACTAAATGGAGATGCAATTGACAACCGGAAGAGACAAAATACGAGATATCGAGCAAATACAGAATCACTGAGCAAGGCTATCGCATCCCCAAGGGCCCTCCCTCCCACTTTCTCTCTCCATTAGTGCACCTTGCCTTCTCGCAACTCAAGCTCTTATTTTCTCCTTGAGCATAGGTTCTCGCCTGCCGTCCCTCCTACCCACAACCCCATAATTATCACTTGTTGTTCTCCCTCTAACTTCAACCTCGAAGGTTGCCCTCTCCTCGTGAGCAAAGCAGTGCAGGATCGTGATCGCTAGAATTGGAGCCAAGTGTCACGGGCTGATCGATTGGGATCGTGACTGCGCGGTGACTCGGGCACTTAAGGATCGGGATGGATCGCCGAAGCACCTAAGCCAAGCCTTTGCACAGTCGAACGCTCACTCGCTCGCCTTACCCGAATCGTAGAGAGAGAAAGAATCTAGAGAGAAGAGCTCTGGAAAGAAGACTTGCTTTGTATTGCGGAAGTAGTGGATCATTACAAGTGAAGGAGGACACCCCTTTTATAGTTGAGGGCCTCGGAGTACAACCATTGATCTAGTATACTACGGACGGATGAGATCGTACCGCCTCAACTACCGGCATAAGTGCCAACTACCGTCTCCCAACATAAATAGCGGATCGGACTCCCATATTCTAGCCAAATGACATATTCGCCCGCTCTCGCAAATTGGTTAGGAGACTTGGTGGGAATCCGAGTGAGAGCAGGACATCCACGGGCGAGTTGGGGTCGACTTTGGGGAACCTCTTGGGTCGTCCATCTATCGGCCCGTGACATTCTCCCCCACTCAATCGAGCGACGTCCTCATCGCTCTCAGTTTGACGGGCAGCCTTGCGGGCTTTAGCACGAGCTTTCTTCTTGTTGTTTTGCTTCGCTCGGACGCTCATGAACGAAGGACCACAGCCTTCGATGATGAAGTCAGATGCACGCGGCTCGGTCTTCGGCTTGGACGGAGCAGGTGGCGTGCACTCAATCTCGAGGAAGAGTGCTTGGATGGGCATGGAGCTTGTTGGAGTGGGATCCAACTCAACCTTCGGCTTCACCTCGGACAGCTTGTTGATGCGCTTGACGGCCTTCAAGCTCTTGTCGAGGCGTCGGATCGACGCGATGGTCTTGGTGTCGACCACCCTTTTGATCATGGGGATCATCGACGGGCATTTTTGGTCGAGGAGCATTAGACACTTGGTCCTCATGTCGATCATGACTCCCACACTATGGAAAATCCAACGATGAGATCATAATCGTCAAGCGGGATTACCTCGAACGCCATTCGGCCCTTCCATCCGCCAATCTTGACGTCCACGTCGGGTGTTGATCCTACGCCATGAAAGTCGCCCGAATTGATTGGCTTGTACGACTTCTCGGATGGCTCCACGTCAAGTCCCAAGGTCTTCGCAACCTCAGTCGACATGAACATGTTGGATGCGCCGGTGTCGACCAAAGCATAAAGCGTTAGGCCGCCCACTTCGACTTCCACGAAGAACATGTCGGTGTTTGGAGTGATTCCTTCTCCTTTGGTCGGCGATCAAGCTTGGGCGGAGTTGATCATCTTCACAGCTTCGATCTAGATCTGCCGTCTGTCTTCATTGGGTATCAGAGCTAAAGAGAGATCCGTTTCCAAGAGATCGAAGAGCACCAACTGTTCGAGAGAATGTCGAGCCATGATGCGGCTATTGTTGGAGAGATTGCGCCAGGCATAGACACGTGCAGCAAAACAAAGAAAAGAGATCACTCGGTGGATGCTGCGGCCACGTTCGATGAGAAGATCAGGAAGGTCCGAAGTGCCGTATTCGAACTCATGGAAGGTCTTGACGATGTGTGAGACCGAATCATGGAGGTCGAAGGCTCAATCCGTGAAGACTTCACGACTGGCATCAACCAAGCCACAGCTCCGTTGTTTGACAAGGACGAAGCTCTCGAAGCATCGATCGATGGTTTGAATGAGCGAGTCCAAATAATCGAGGAGGTAAGCCCGTGTAGGGACGAGGTTGAAGCCATGAAGGCGGAGATCCAAGAGCTCAAGACCGAGCTCGCCCTATGCAAGTTAAGCATCACAAATGGTGCGGCGCCTGCTCAAACGGTGACCAAGATCGAGGTCCCGAAGCCAAAGGAGTTCAAAGGCAACCGGTCCGCCCAAGAGGTGGACAACTTCGTCTGGAGCATGGAACAATACTTTGGCGCCGTCAACATACAAGACGAGTTGATCAAGGTACGAACCGCTTCCATATTCTTGTCTGATACAGCGATGTTGTGGTGGCATAATAGGTGTGACGAGAGTAGACGCGGTGCTGATCCCGTGAACAGGTGGGATGACTTCGTGAGGAAATTCCGCGACTACTTCTTCCCCGAGTTCGCTCAACAAGAAGCCCAAAGCATGCTCCATCACCTCAAGCAAAGAGGCACGGTCCGAGAGTACGTGAAGGAGTTCACGGAGCTCAAACTCCAGATTTGCAACCTGAGCGAAGAGGAGGCTTTCGGAGCGTTCATGGATAGATTGAAGCCATGGGCACAACTTGAGCTGAAGCGGCGGGACGTGAGTAGTCTTGCGCGTGCGCTGAGCATGGCCGAGTCACTCGTCGACCTCACCAGAGTTGAGTCGAGGAACAACCGAGCAAGAGACTGGAGGTCGGATCGACCCAACGACGAAGGAAGAAATAGTCCCCGAGGCACGCCCGATCAAGGCGGCCGAGCCAAGGCGTGGGGAGAAGGATCTTCCAACCCGTCCTTCCAAAGAGATCGACCTCCGTTCAACTCCGCGAGTAAGTTCGATCAACCTCTGCCCTCTCCTTGCTTTCTTTGCAAAGGTCCGAACTGGACCCAAAAGTGCCCGAAGAGGGGCCGCCTCAACGCCCTCCTTGCCATCGAGGAAGAGAAGGAGGCGCCCAAAGAAGACTTGCTTTGTATTGCGGAAGTAGTGGATCATTACAAGTGAAGGATGACACCCCTTTTATAGTTGAGGGCCTCGGAGTACAACCATTGATCTAGTATACTACGGACGGATGAGATCGTACCGCCTCAACTACCGGCATAAGTGCCAACTACCGTCTACCAACATAAATAGCGGATCGGACTCCCGTATTCTAGCCAAATGACATATTCGCCCGCTCTCGCAAATTGGTTAGGAGACTTGGTGGGAATCCGAGTGAGAGCAGGATGTCTACGGGCGAGTTGGGGTCGACTTTGGGGAACCTCTTGGGTCGTCTATCTATCGGCCCGTGACACAAGACTGATAGTGATAGGAGAGTGACTAAGAGCAAGGGCTTCGGTGAGGTTTTAGTGGGTGGCGACAGCGTTAGCAAGCTGGCTCTTGACTCAGACATGTGTGCAACAGCAAATGAAGAGAGGTTCACGGTGGATGTTCTTGCAAGTATAAAGCTCGACGAGAGAATCAGCAAATGGCTCGTCGTCTTTCTTCACTTCACTTCAGAGGGCAGGTGAAGAATCTGTTCTTACATTCATTTATGTTTTTTCATTTCCATTAAGAGAGAGAGAGTAGCATGAGAGAAGTCAAGATGTGGGGCCTCAAGTACCTAGTGTCTTTTTCACCAAAGGGTATCCTTGTTGATATTTTACTAGACCGGACAAGCTAGTCATCCGGTGGCCTTGACACAATACATGGGGCAGTGCAGATCATTTTCCCAAAAAAAATAAAAAGAAGGCACTAGTCTTGCTTGGATTGAATAGTGTCAGGACAATATTTAGCCCCCCAATTAACTTAACCACAAGAACAGCCGGTAAAATATTAAGATTACTATAGGTTCCTCGATAGTAGGCACGAAACCTGCAAAACACAAACTAGTCTCGATGAAATTGACAAAGAAAATGGAAGGCTATGACTAAAATATAAATCCTCAATATCTAACGAAGAATCTGGAGAACCAGACTGCTGGGCACCCTCGCCTTCTGCCAGACCCTCCTCTAGGTGGGACTCCCACCGGAGCTTTGCTTCACCACCCTCAGATTCCTAAAATGGGCCTTCGGCTTTGACTCTTCTACTGCTACTTTGAAATCAACGAGAACAACTGTGTCAACACTGTCCAACTCTATTCAGCTCCTTTTTCTCCGCCTCCTATAGCTGCCTCTCCCTCGGTCGCGCTCGCAACTCCAGCTCACCACCTGCGGCCACTCAAACAATGACTGCATCATCGACATCTTTGACGGTGTTGCCGTCTAGTGGGAGCATGTGGTGAGGCAGTGGTGGTCCCAGCCTTCCTCGTGGGGGCCCCTCCCTGACCAGAAGCGTGGCTTCACGGTCCGGATCAGGAAGTGTGACAATGAGCTTATCCTCGACTCCTACATGGACTACATCATGGACAAGGCCAACGACATCCGCCGTAAGAACCAAGAACGCCTCCTTAACAGTAATTCGTGCGGCAGGTGGAAATCGGTGGCGTTCAACCCCAAGGTGTGCTCCAACTACGAGCGAGCAGCAGAGACCCAACGAGTCCCGAGGGAGCATCAGAGCAGAGAGCAAACAAGCCAAGCAACTGCTAGAGCAAAGCATGAAAAGCAAGACCCAACGAACACAAGCATCGGAGCAAAGAGCGAAGAGGTGACGCCCAATGAGCGCCAAACGAGAGAGAGAGCAGAGAGGGAGCGTGCACCGGAAGGATTGAAGACAAGGGAACTAAAATTTTGAATTCATGAGAGGAAGGGAGAGAGCATCGTCTTCCTCCTTCATAAGGAGAAAAAGGAGGAGAGAGAAAGTGAAATAACTCCCCCAGCAGGTCTAGTGCAGGTCTAGTGCGACCATTAATAAGCGCAGGCCTATTATCAAGGGAAATTTCTAAATAAGAAAGAGGAAATTAATATTTTCTATGGGCAAAGAGCAGTGGGGACAACTCGTTGATGTGGAGCCACGTGGAGCTTCCTGATTGGCCAGGGCGCATGCGGATGTGTTATGGCCGCCCCACCTATTATTTTCTAAACGAAGGAAGAGATAGCAAAGAGAGAGAAGAGAGGCAATTTTGAAAACTTTAATGAATAGGAACTATTTGTGAAAAATCACAACTAAGCAATGTTTTCTCATTTTTATAAAATAATTTATGGAGTGACATGGCATTTTTTTTTTTTTGTCTTCTTTCAATTCACGTCACTTAAATTCGAATGCTTAGCAACTACCATAGATGGATGCTTAAAGGGGGGGGGGGGTTTGGGTTGGAAACCAAACTATGTGTTTTTTTGTGAGATATTTGAAAATTTGAATAGAGTCTGACTTTACCATAAATAGATGTAATTTCATGGAATTGACCATAACAATGGTAATTTCACCCCATTAAGATTGTGATTTAGGTATGAGACCCCTTCATTGAAGTTCAATCGGACCTCCTTCATGGATAAACAACTCTGCGTTTTTTTCTTAGTCTTAATAAACAACAACTATCAAAAGTTGCATGTCAACATAAAATTTTATATAAATAGTCGACTTTATATCTTAGGGGTGTTATACAGCACCTCATAAAAGGGAAAGGAAATTTGGTGGGGGTCTCAATTTGAATGGGAGACATGTCCTATAATTCAAAGCTACTGTAACCACACTTACATCAATTTTGTACTGGGATGCCTTATTAACTAGGAGCAGCTGAATTTTGGGGGCATTAATTTTCGTTTCTTTAGGGTGATTTTATGATGTTTGCAATCCACGGCAAACGACCTTCGGCTTCGAGAGCGGAGATCTTTGAGTTGAGGATTTCATACTTCGTCTGGCTTATTTGTTATACAGTGCTTCGCATTTGTTACTAACCTAACGTAGTGGAGATGTTCTATTGTGTTTTTTTTTTTTTTTTTTTTTTTTAATTGTCCCTTCTTGAAAACTTTGGTGAGTCCACTTGTTTTCTCTCCTATATTTTGCTTCTTTTTTTTTTTTTCCTGTTTATATTCGTTGGTCTCCGGAAGATTTTTTTTATGATTTTAGATGCTGATTTTGATAATAATAAAAAAAGAATAAGAAAAGTGAGAGATTCTAGGCTTTTCGTGATATTTGGCCTTCAAATTGTTTCTGTTTTCTCTACCATTGCTAATTTACTTTTATTAATCTATCTTAAAGGAGACAACATATTTTATTGACTTTTTTAGTAAAAATTGAAGTTGGAACATGCATAGTTAGAGATGATCAGGATGCTTCCTTAATTTTTCATATCACTCAGGATTGTACATATATCTCCTTTGACCTTAAAATTCTCTAATTGAATAATTTTGTCTAGTTCATATACTTTTCATTATGAGATATATAGAAATTATACAATTCCCTCTTCTGCATATTTCTTCTCTAGGTGTGGAGAAAAGGATATCACAAGTGCCATATGACCTTTTCAATCAATTGAGTACCACATGATCACTACTGTGCCTTCGGTGAGATATTTTGGTGATTGGTCTTACATGGCTTTTCAATGAATTTTTAAATTTGATATGCCATTTAAAAATAATAAAAAAATCGTAGTCTAGACAAAGGACGAGAGGACATTGCACTTGTGAGTATATGAAGCCAAACGAGGAGAAGGAGCCGAAGAAGAAGACTGCAGTCCAGCTCCAGCTTCAATCGTCTAGAGCAACAAGAAGGCTCAAAAGCATATCAAGAGTCAAAGCAACGATCTTGCTTGGCCCTCAACATTTTTCCCTTGTTTTTGTGAGAATTGATGGGAGAGGTGATTTTGTGATTTTTCCTAAATTATGGATATCATCATATGTTTAGAATACTTAAATATTAAACCACATATTTATGTAATAATTTAAGCTTTTAGAATAGTTAACAGTGATCTTACAAAATCTAACATGATATCAAAGCTAGTGCAATCCCTTTCGTGATTATGCATCCACCCTCATTAGTCAAATTTCATGTGCCATGGTCAAAATGTCATGTGCTGCTTGTAATTATACTTGCAAGTAAGATGGGATGTTGAAACATGAGGGGGCAGACCTTTCCCAACGTCTCACTAAAGAACAATTAAGAGAAGTTGCACCAACCCCTCAAACATTGCCTAGTGTGAAGAGATTGTTCAAAATATTATGAGTCACATGTCAGACGTGATCAAGCCGATCGTCATCAACACTATGTGTGATGTTTTCTCAAGACTAAGATCGTCTAATCAACCATCATTATCCAATCCAACAGTAATAGAGTATGTTCATAATCCCTCCTTTGTTGTTGGTGCCAATAATATCAGTCAGAGTAATCAACCCCTCGTAAGAATTATGCAAAGGTCTGTTCTTCTAGTCAAAGTCACAACAATGAGAATAATCAAGAAAATATTTGTCAAAATTGTTAAGATTATAACTATCACCTAGAGGGGGTGAATATGTGATTTTGCAGAAATGAAAGAATTTAAATAAATATTACAATGAGATGACTTCTAATGAAGTGGTCAGATCTTACCAATGTACAATTCTATCATAATTAACAAAGAGAGTAATGGATAGAGAACTGCACACAAAAGTTTATAGTGGTTTGGCTTTTGCAAGCCTATGTCCACTCTGTCGCAATGAGATGACTTCTTTTTTTTTTTTTTTTTTTTTTTATCAAAAACAAAGTCTCTAAGTTTTGTCAATCATCAAAACGACTTAGGGAATGTTTTCTCAACAATCTTCCCCATTTTTTATGATGACAAAACTTACACAAGCGGAACTTTCAAAAATATTATTAAATTTAAATAGCTCTTGAAAATGCTTGTTTTAAAATGAGGCACGGTTAAACTATAAGAATGTTTGCATTGAAAGAATTTTAATGAAATTCTTATAGATAATACTCAGTATCAAAAGATAAGAAAAATTTTACCATTCCTCTTTGCTTTTGCAATGCTCAGAGTCTTTAAGGTCTTGCAAAAAGATTATTAATGAAATTTTTTTTTTTGGTGCAGGAGGAACCGCTACTGTGGCCGACAGCCGTTATTATTATTGAAATTTGCAACTTCAATTACCTTCTGCTAGTCCACCTTCAAACCCTTTTTTTCATCAATAAAAAATATACTAAATAAAGCATAATATCATAAGCAACTCATAGTACGAAGGTTAGTCCAATAAGTGCAAACAACAAACCTTAGACCCTACATACTAAATGACAAAAATAGTCCAAACTTTGAAAAATAATTCAAGTCAGAAGATTATTTGGAGGAGGATGGCTAGGTTGGATCAGTGTCTAGATTGGGAACTTGAGTAGGAGCTGGAGAAGAAACTGGAGAATGAACCCAATGTTCTGGTGGCAATTGAACAAGAACATAGGATCGCATGTGATCCAAGCTACGCTCCATGTTTTTGGTTATGGCATCCAAAGCTTCAACTTGGGTTATGAGAAGCGGTGGATTCAGCCGTGATTGGGGGCTGGGCTTGTAGTACATGAAAAGAGGGGAGAAAGGTGGGGGCCTGAACCTCTCCTATACTTTACCTCAATTTCGTTATCCCTACTCCTTTATTTCTCATTAATCACTTAAAGCACCTATGGTTTCAGGAATATTTATGCTAAAATGATACCATAGTGCTAAAAATTCAATCCTAACCAAATTTAGGTGATCGAAGATGCTAGAAGCTTGCCTAAATCTTGAACAATGCACTTGGATCTCAGTTAAACAAGGAATTTGTGACCCTGTTACCCCAGTCTTCCAGTAGATAACCAAATGCAAATTTTGGCAAACAAATGTAAGAGTTTCAAAAAGTGGCATGATGCAATCGCCTCTTGGTTTACTAGGGAGTATAGCTCTCCAGTTACCTAGGCCTTCGCAGCACCAAAAGAAAAGGTAAGAACAAAAGATTACATTAGCTAGAAGATTCCCTTTGAAGGTCTGCTCACTAGAATCGGGCCAAAGTTCATGCTTAGAACCATCGACGGCTGTAAATGAGATAAAAGATTCTTTAGGGTGCAACAGGGTGAAAGTGAGGGTGTCCTCTCAAGAGACCAACCTACAGCACAATACAAACAAAACACCATTACAGGTGATTATTGACAATCTGAAAGTCAGAAAAGACATAAAAAGCATAAAAAGCAGTTCTCTGATGATTTCTCCATTTAATTTTCTGATTAAATAATTCATTGTAAGAAATATGCAGGCTGAACTTTAAGCATGTGTTCTCAATAGTTAGCAAGTAACACAATTAGCGACTCCCATCTTACTCGACTTGATCTGGACTCCAGTTGGCTCCAATTTTAACCATATTAAAAAAACCAATCAATTAAAAATAAATTAAGGATGCATTTATTTCTCCGAGTATGAATGATTTGCAAAAGATTTTTCCAAAAATGATCGCTTATATCACTTGAAATAATTAATCAACAAAAAATATTTTTATTATCAAAACAATTTATGTATAAACATTTTCGTGGATGATGATAACATTTTTTATTGATTCATTTTTATAAGTAATACAAGCAGTCATTTTTAGGAAAATATTTCTCAAATTATTTACTTTCGTGAAACAAATAGAACCAAAATATGAAAATCAATTAGCAAATAAGAAATTACTGAAAAATGGATTAATACATTAGGAGTGCCATAACTTTTGTACTATGCTCACCCGAGTGTCATAACTTTTTTTTTTCATTTATTTTAACCACAAATTTAAAGATATCGATCATTTGAGTGTTATCAATTATTTACCTCACTTGACAAGTTGACGTGATGTTAATTTATAATACATCATTCGACGTGACACATTGGAAAATTGAAGTCATCATTTGATAAGGCTTGAAAGTGCTTTTTTGCCTTGAAACCAATTCAAACACTCAATTTAATATTCAAGTACCATCAATCACAATTACAGCATCATTTCTCAAGGAACTAAGAAGCACTCGAAAGCCCATCACTTCATATATCCAACTAGTGCCAAAAGTCCTTCACACAGCAATCAGAACAAAGGAATGTCATCAACTCTCTCTTTTTTACCGGAACCGCGGAAGTCACTGTGCTTAGGGCCCCTCCTCCTACCCTACACTTTTCCTTTATTTCCTGGAGAAAGGGATAAAGCCACCGTGGGGGCCGGCGGGCCCGTTGCCCTTCCCACCACGGCAGCCCGCCGCTCGATGCTTAATATTATTTCCAGCAAATTCATGCCAAGTTTTCAAAATTCATGTACCGGCCAGCCAGCATGTTGCAGAATTATCTTCACCCGCCAACCTCCATGCTTCCCAAAAACATGGGAAGGAGAAAGCTCGGGAGGGTACAGGGTGACCGTGGCAAGACACACGGGGTGCAACAAGTCAATAAAAACACGAACTTATATATTATTCAATTATTCAATTTAACATTATTTTTTTCTTGTTCTTTCTTTCTTCCAAGTACCGTCTACTATATATATATATCTTAAATATATGTTTTTCACTTTGACTAGTAATAGAACATGCTGGTAAAATAGTTTACCTCCATATAGATGCTCACGAGGGTGAACTTTTAAATGGACACGAAAATGATAGAATATTTAAATATTAAATCAGGCAAACTGTTTTGAAGGCTAAAATTATTAAGTAAATGTGTGATTTATTATTTAAATATTTTAACATGATTTAATATTTAAATATTCTATCATTAGCACTAAGGCATGACTAAAAACAACCTAACCTAGCATTAATTGAAAGCTTGAAATATATAAATTGTTCAACAAATAGACGATGGTGGATCAATGTCGAGATCGAGAGAGAGAGAGAGAGAGAGAGAGAGAGGGAGGGAGGGGGCAGTTCCCGCAGAGGACGTGGGTGGCGTAAGAGAGACATGGCAGAAAAGTTTTTGAGCCCTCATTTGAGCGGGAAGAGCTCTTGAGCTTGGTGGGTTGTGTTTATTTGCCTTCGTTCGTTCTATTGCAACCCGTTTGAGTGTCTTCTTTGATTGCCTAACTAGAGATCTTGACGTTATTATTGACAAACTCCCCAAAATTGCAAAATAATTTTTTTTGAGTATCTACTTCTGATCCACCATCATCTATTTGTTGAACAATTTATATATTTCAAGCTTTCAATTAATGCTAGGTTAGGTTGTTTTTAGTCATGCTTTAGTGTTCATGATAGAATATTTAAATATTAAATGGGTTTGAATAATAGAACATGTCTCCCATTCAAACCAGGACTCCACCAAACTCCCTTTCCATCAAACGCACCATCTTACAACGCCAACAAATAGAAAAATCTGCTTTTCACATGTAAATTTTGGTGATTGCGATTTATTGAGACTAAGAATGATAATCAAAATGCAAGGTCGTTGTCCATGGATGTGCTACGATTGAAGCATAACAAAGGAGTCTAATACCTAAGTCACGACCTTAATTGCACGGATCTAGGACCAAAATTATTGTCAATCTAGTGTAATCACACGTACTAATGATAAAGTCAGATTTAAGAACCTTCAAATGTCTCACAACAGAACGCAAAATTTGGCTTACAACCCAAAACGGTCTCCCCTTTTGGCATCCATCAATAGAAACTGTTAGAGGTTCCACATATCAATAGAAATGTGCTTAAACCTCTAGAATTTAGGTGAAATGCATTGAGGATAAATGAAGAGAAGTCGTGTCACTCTTAAATTAATTAAAAAATGTGAGAAACTATTAAATAGTTGTGGCTTTCCATCCAAGCTCCACTCGCCAATTACCACATGTTCAAAATAAGTCATACTCATTAGAATTTTCAAAATTTCCTCCCTTCCCTCTCCTTACTCTCTCCCTCCATTATTAATTCCTTGTACGAGATCCCTATACCTAAGTCACAATTTTAATGGCACGGATCTATGACCATTTTTATTATCAAATTAGGGAAATTACATCTACTAATGTCAAAGTTGGATTGTATCCAAACTTTCAAACATTTCACAAAAGAACGCAAATTTTTTATTATTTTTTCTTTTTCTTTTTTCACTTCCTTCTCCTTCCTCTCACTGGTTGCCGCCAAAGACAGGGTTGCTAAGGGACCTCACCAGCCTCGAGGAAGCCTGGCCATGGCCAAACGACCTTGCCTAGGGCATTTAATATCATTCATTGTTTCAAGTTGATAAATTCGACTTCATTCCAATAATCGATAAAATTTAGAGAAAAAAACAAGCAATTTACATTATATATTCGCATGTTAGATGTGTCGGAAGAGAAAAGGAAAAAAAAGCTTGGGGGATGAATTATGTATCATGGGAAGCGTGATTCGAAACAAAAGATATTACTAACTTTTCTTCTTTCCAATTTATTATTTTTATCACTATTTATTATTTTTTAACATATATATATTCACCCCTCATTTTTTGAAAATTTTTAAAATTGACCTTGCATGTCTAAATCACTTGTCGGAAACTCGGTTGGAATTTTGACTCGAGTGTTAGAGAGTGTCAAAAAAATTGATCAGATGTTGAATTTTCCGACACGCTTTGATGGAGTATCGAAGAGTGCACAAGACTGTCGGAGTGTTAGACACAACACAAAAACTCACAAGGAGAGTCAATGCTTCTTGGGTTTGCTGCGGATTGTAAATGTCACCAAATCCCCGCAAAGAACCAAAACTAATGCCTCCAAAATCCAGCCGCTCCTAATCAATAGGGTGTCACTAGTACAAAATGGATGTAAGTTTGGTTTGGGTGGGTTTGAATAATACAATATGTCTCCCATTCAAACTAGGACTCCACCAAACTCTCTTTCCATCATACGCACTCTCTTACAATGCCAACAAATAGAAAAATCTGCTTTTTACATGTAAATTTTGGTGATTGTGATTTATTGAGACCAAAAAATCAAAATCAAAATGCAAGGTCGTTGTCCATGGATGAGCTACGATTGAAGCATAATGAAGGAGTCTAATACCTAAGTCACGACCTTAATTGCATGGATCTAGGAGCAAAATTATTGTCAATTTAGTTTAATCACATGTACTAATGATAAAGTGAGATTTTAAAAAGCTTCAAATGTCTCACAATAGAACGCAAAATTTGGCTTACAACCCAAAATAGTCCCCCCTTTTGGCATCCATCAATAGAAGCTGTTAGAGGTTCCACATGTCAACAGAAATATGCTTACACCTCTCAGATTTAGGTGAAATGCATTGAGGATAAACGAAGAGATGTCATGTCACTCTTAAATTATTTAATAAATGTGAGAAACTATTAAGTAGTTGTGGCTTTTCCATGCAAGCTCCACTCGCTAATTACCACGTGTTCGTAATAAGTCATACCCATTAGAGTTTTCAAAATTTCCTCCCTTCCCTCTCCTTACTATCTCTCCCTCCATTATTAATTCCTTGAACGAGACTCCTATACCAGAGTCACAATTTTAATGGCATAGATCTACATCCATTTTTATTATCAAATTAGTGAAATTACATCTACTAATGCTAAAGACAAATTCTATCCAAACTTTCAAACATTTGACAAAACAACACAAAATTTTTATTAATTTTTTTCTTTTTCTTTCTTCACTTCCTTCTCCTTCCTCTAACCGGTCGCCACCAAACGACCTTGCCTAGGCCAATTAATATGATTCATTTTTTTGACTTGATAAATTCAACTTCATTCTAATAATTCATAAAACTGAGAGAAAAAAAAACAAGCAATTTTACATTATGGATTCGCGTGTTAGATGTGTTGGAAGAGAAAAAGAAAAAGAAAACTTGGGGGATCAATTGTGTATCACGGGAAGCATAAGTCAAAACCAAAGAGAAAAAAACTCAGTTGCCGTCGTCGATCGGCATGAAGCTCGCGCGAGCAAATCACCCAATTCAATTCACTCTGATAGCCTCGACGGATGAAGCGAACCGCAGAAACCTGTTGCTTATCACGCCGAAGCCCAACGAGTAAAAGTGCCCCCACGAGGATGAAAAACCTCGTCTCTGCCTCGGACGATCTGTCCTGGTTCTAGTGCCAGTGCAGGTCCCTCGATGTCACGCCCCGATCCTCAGGCACGCGCACATCCCTTAGCTTTTGGTCGATTTTAAAATGCGATATCCCAGGACTATATATCGCCGACCCTTTCATTTATATATGCACATGCGGAAGCGGTTATAAATCCCGGACAATAAAACAATGGGATATACAAGTAGGACTAGGAAATTGAACCTGAAAACCAACACCCTTGCAATCATATACAAGCCATACTAAACGATTGGTTTCTATTCAAATTGATTCTATAACAATCGTCATCAGGATCTTACTCCGAATCATCCTCGGAGTTCTCCTTCACGTACTCCTCTTCAGGTTCCTCAACAGGGATCTTCTCATCAAATCCATGCTCCTTAGGTTCCTTATCCAGGTCCTGAAATGGTTATTCAATAACCACTGAGACAACGTCTCAGCAAGTTCTACCCTCTAAAGACCCGATTAGTAAACTAATACACCTTAGGGCTGCCTATGCACGACATGAGTCGAGGACTCACCTTGGCCTCGATTCCACCCGCATATTAGCACAGTTTAAATAGGCACCCAAGCAATCACATCACAAATCTAAACATCGATCAAATCGACTAGTCGATTATACCCCAACAAGACCACTCACGGTCATTTCCATTTGATCAATCAATTCACACAGCAGATCAAGGCAATGAATCACATCAAATCACACTTAGATCGAATCATCGATCAATCGACCTAGTCGATCACACGCCAACAAGACCACTCACGGTCATTCCCACTCATACCACAATTCCCCAATGCTGTACTCATTCACCAAATCACAGGTATTTCTCGGGCGTCGTTTTCGCCAATGACATACCGATCACCGACACCGTGCGTTCTTTAAGGCGCCGTTTTCACCAAATGATATCCTCGATCACCGAACCACGTGTCCTTTCTAGGCGCCGTTTTCGCCAAGGTGACATCGGCTATAGACAACACCGTGAGTTCTTTAAGGCGTCGTTTTCACCAGTGATATTTCCTTAATCACCGAACCACGTTTGTCTATAAGTCATTTACGTGCGTTCTTTAAGGCGCCGTTTTCGCCAAATGATACTTCCAATCACCGAACCACGTATGTCCAATAACATCGTACCTCATTGGTCTCAGCCAATAACATTCTCAGTTAACTCTCATCATTCTCTCTACTATATAGCCCATCAACGAATTGGCGCTATATACCCATACTCGCCAAGCACCAATCAAATATTCAATAACAAACAATTTAGGACAATTCCTAAAATTCCACAATTAATTCAATTCCACACAACGTAGAGCTCAAATAAATAAACGGGCTACACCACGACAATCAGCACGAAATTCCGGTCACTGGCCATCCCAGTTGAAATTCCGAGAATTAAATAATTAAATAATTAATTTCGAAAAATAAATAAATAAATGCAATAAATTAAATTTAGCACAATATAAAGCTCAATTAAATAAACGGACTGCGTCACGATCATCAACATAAAATCCCGGTCACTGGCCATCCCACTTGAATTTCCGGGAAATAAATAATTAAATAATTAATTTCGAAAATTAATATTTAATTCCCTAAAAATACCACTTAGGCCCGAATCGCTTAATTAACACCCGATAAGGGACGGAAAAATCCCAAGAAGCATCCAATAAATACTACATGCAATTCTCTATTTAATTACTCTAACCACACAACTAATATGCAAAGCAATTAACTAATAATCACTAATCAATTCTAATCTAACAACCTAATTACATTTAATTAACGCTAATCAACCTTTAAGTGTAATTAGCACACTAAGGAGGCATTAGTGAGTAAAACTCACACCAAAACGACGGGCTCGACGCGAGGGTCGACTTTCCCCAAAGCGGGCCGAGCATCCGGCTCGGGAAAACGGCCAAAACGGGCCAAAACCCTCGAGATACCCATTTTCTGCGCTCTCTGTTCGCTGCTGGAACAGCGGTTCCGGGCCGATTGAGGCGGCCAAGGGCGGCTGAGGGCGAGGCGGAGCTCCGGCGGGGTTGACGGTGGCCGGAGGTGGTCGGCCGGCGGCCGTAGGTGGCCGAACGGAACCAACCAGAGGCGAAACAGGGGCTGGACGGTGCTGCTGGGCGGCGAGGACGCGATCGTGAGGCGGTGGAGCGTGCGGCGTCGCGCGGGCGGCGGTTCGGCGCCTCCGGTGCGGCGGCGTCCGTGCAGCTGGTCGCGGCTCCTTCCGGCGACGCCGGACGCCGCTTCACTTTCTCGCTGTCTTCGGTTCGCACCAGCAAGAGGAGGAAGAGAGACAGGGGCGGAGGGTGCGCGGACGGCCGTGGAGCGGCGGCGGCGGCTCCCGGCCGGCGGCGACGACGGCGGCGAGAGGCGGCGACAGCAGCTCTTTCTCTCGCGGTCTTCAGCTCCCATGGAGGTTTGAAGAAAAGGAAGGAGATGGGGGATGCGTTCGGTCGACGGAGGGGAGAGGGGAGAAAGAGAAATTCAATTTTCCTTTCTTCTCTCTCACTCTCTCTCTCTCTCTTAGGTCAGCCATACGTGGGCCACCATGGCTGTCATCCACCCACATTTCTAGCCCAAAACTACCCCTTCTAGAAGCACTTAGGTAGGCTAAAGTGTGGGGGTAGAGGTGGCATACGAATTTTGCCAAGTTTCCCTTCCAATTGAGCCCTAATTCCTCTTGAATTGAATCAAATTGACCCCCATTAATTTATTCAATACTTCAATTGAATATTCTCCTCATCCAATAGCTCGTCTCGCATCTCAATTTTTGTATTCCATTTTAATCCCCGGCTCCAATTGCATAGAAATGACCTGATTAATTCAATTGAAATTAATACCGAAAATTCTGGATGTCACAACTCTTCCTCTCTTATAAAAATTTCGTCCTCGAAATTTAAACCTTCACCGATCCTTATACAAAAGGTGGGGTATTGTTGTCTCATCGAGTCTCACTTTTCCACGCCGATCGTTCGGTCTTGTGGCGTTGTCCGACCACTTTGACCAAGGAGATCATCTTTGTACACAAAATCTGCTCGTTGAACCAACTACTGAACTGAGCTTCTCACATAAGACACTCTGTCATCCACATCTGATCTCTTTTTCTCGACTCCCTAATAAACCTTCGAACCTCAACAATTCAAAATTTCTGACAGTTCTGAGTAGCCTTTACTCCGACAATCGATCCGACAACCGTAAACACCGATTTCGAGCGACTCGGACTTGCGATTTTCTAATTTCGATCTCATCTCAACCAACCGAAATCCCGTACACTCGTTTTGCACCGATTAAAAAGAAACTATCTCGACGATCTCGCTGAAACCGGGAACCTCCGGTCAAGATCCGATATAACTCGCACCGATCTTGGCAATTGCAATCGACTCATTATCGACTTTGGCTGTAATCTTTATTCACTTTCTTTTCACCACTGAAATTGCACCATCCGATATACACCGCTTAATAAAGAACCCTCTGAAAACTCTGCCAATTTATAATCTCTGATCTAGATTTGAAATATAATTCATCCCCGGCACTCCATGCCGGCGAATTATCTGATGCACACACACTTCGGTATACACACTTCGTGACAAGATATAATCTTTAATTTCTGAAATCGAATTTAGATTGGCGGTTAATTTCACTCCGACACGCTCTTAGTGTGACCTAGACTACTAGGTAGTGTTCGAGCTTTTTAGGACAAATGACCCGTGGTCGATTTTCTTCGAGCCACAATAAACCCACTCGACCCATTGACGACTCTCGATTGTCGTGGAAATCTCAAAGATTCAAATACGGACACAGGGCGCCAAAATGATAGAAACATCAAATTAGTGTCGGTCGATGAGAATTTTCCAATTTAGTGGAGTCACCCACGATCGGTCATTCATCTCGTCGAACCGATCTATCTTTGATTTCAAATCGATTTTATACTATGCCGCAATGATCTCTAAAGATGAGCACGGTCGAGAAGTCGATCCATGGTCGAATTCTCAAGTCTATTTGCCTTAAGGTCCTTAATAACTCACCTAGCTAGTCTAGTTATCTCATGAGTGGCCAACTCAGAGAAAAACACTATAGCCACATCGATGAAATGCCCAATTTATCTAATCGAAATCAGAGTCCAAAAATCTGGATATCACACACTCCAAACAAGATCTACTCGTACTGTACCAAAGTGGACCAACTCCATATATCGATCAACCACTATTCTCAAATGGTATCAGTAATCCCCTGAATCCTTAGTAAGCCCATCACAATGTTCCATTGTGATATATTTCTATTCCGACTTGAGACTCTCAAGTGATGGTAAAAATTCTCCCGATTCACATTACCGAGCTTCCACTTACTGACACTTCTGACACTTGCAACCTGCTCAGCAATATCTATCTTCATATCAGCTTACTAATTTAGCTGATGCCGATTCTGCTTTACTTGTACCATCTGGTCAAAACTGCAATACTATAGCGAACTTCCGACAAGATCTTTTCCCTGAGTGCTACACTGTCAAGTGTATTCAATCACTCATGGAACCCAAACGTTCCATCTTCAAAGTCTTAAAATCAGGTTCTTTCTTGCCGATCATCTTATAAGATCTTCGAACATCTCGTCTGTCAACTAGGTGATGATTCTAACTTGAACATTTGGCTCAATTTTGAGGGCGGCTATAAAATTCAAAATGTAGCCTACCTCAAATTTGAAAACCAAATTTCAAACCCTTTTCAAGTAAAGTCTAAACTTTAGTCAGTCTATGCACAATTGAAGACTCTCGTTCAACACATTAATGACTCATTTCGTTCCTCCAAGGTGATACCCGATATCACTATTATAGTTCGCCAAAATTCTGATTCACGATATCGTTTCGTATTCCACCTATTGGGTCTCAACTGTTGGAACGGTGATGGAACAATCTTTTCCCGTTGCATCAATACGTACCCCAGTCCTTTACAAGACACATCACTAAATACTTCATGCTTTTCAAAGCCAAATGAAGAGTTTAGCACAAGTACTATAGTCAGTTCTTGCTTAAGCTCTGGAAACTATCCTCGTACTTGTCTATGCTGATGAATTTCTCTTCTTTCTCAAGAGGTCAATCCCGCAATGATACCGATACTGAAAATTCTTTCACAATCCTTCGTAGTAATCATGTCCAATCCCCACAGCTTCGATCTCTAACACCGATGTTGATCTCGGTCCATTAACAACTGATTCGATCTTGGCTAGGTCCATGAAGATTCCTTTACCCGTAACCACACGACCATTCTTAAGGGCTTTCCGATCCTCAAAGACTTCATGAATACCCTAGAATGTCGCTACACCACACGATCACCATCGATCTAGATATTCTTTGAACACTCGGTTTGTCAAATCCATGATTTTGGAGCGTCCGTTATATCAAATGGCTTTACATTATTTTCACAAGGGCAAAATCAAGTGAGAAATGTCGTCTTCAAGATAACCTCCTTCCTGGTTCTCAATGAAGATAACCTGTCCTCAAGTTGATCCTTGAAGACATCAACACTCTTTATAAGAAGTCACCCAACTAAGTTGACAATGGTTGATGCATTATTGCAATGAACCATTTTCATTTCTCTTTCCACAAACTGATGTTCCTTAAAGCGATGCACTAACATGTAAGAATTCCTCATTCATCAATCTTCACATTCGTACTTTCGGTTCTATCAATTCAAACAACAATAACTAGTAAGAACTTTAGAGAATGGTTCTGTTCTAGGTGCTAGCTTGATCGTAAACTCTATCTCACTTATCGGCGATAGGCCCGACAATCCTTCCGGCAACACTTCTAGAAATTCTTGGACTACGAGAAGTCCTAAATTTTCAATTCTTTAATCTGTCTTATTTTTGACAATTGTCAAGTAACCTAGGTAACCTCCGTCTAACAAACGGATTGTCTCAAGTGACGAGGTCAAAGAAGTCAAGGACCCTTCTCAACTCTCGTAAAACTCGGTACTTCTACATGCTCCCGGAATAAGTCTGGGTTACTCTACCATAACAATTCATCACCATAAAATGCTCCGAGCCAATTCTTTCCACACTTAACGATAGAGTTGTACACCAACAGCCAATCAAGTATAACTCTAGTCAATGGTTCTTTTCCTACAAGCCTTAACAAACAACTGAAATTCCACACTTGCAATCCCAACATTCTCTGGCACTATTTTGATAAAATCACCTCAAAACATTCTTTCATTGAATAAGGCATAGTCGGTTCCGTTCCTGTTCCTTTTGCCATCTTGCTGGCGTTCTAACGGTAGTAACAGTGTTGGTGTTCTACTTAAACCCCAACCGATAGTCCCTCACTTGATGGCCGTGCTCACTACCATCAAAGCATGTTCTAGTCATTCTCGAACACATGATTAATCCATGCCTTTCTTCCATACTTTTGGCACTTACCCAGTGAGTCTTTTACCTCTTGTCAAGTGCCAACATGCATTAAATTTTTTGTACAAGAGATCTATCCCAGAAATTCCCACGGTGCGTTCTATGGCGCCGCGCTCCTAAACCTGTTCTACCAACAGTGACAGCAGTAACTGGTGTCAAGATTCCATCTTCTTATGCGGATACACCATAAATCACTGTCCGTACTGACGACGCTTACCACATTCTTGCCCTCAGAATACACGAGACTGATCCATATCGTCTTCCATGGAACAACATGTTCCATAAATCTGACATCGACTTCGACTATGCCACCTTTCCCATTTGGTGAAATAGAATACCATACTCTCAACATTAGTCTTTACCCTAATTGAATTCCCAATCTGCTTGCACCGAAACTGACTCGGATATCGAAATATATTCCCCGATCATCCTTCCAGGTTGGACCTCAACAAAGGTAGCAACCACAACAACTTGATCCGATCTTACCGGCTCATCCAGATCCCAAGAAACACTTGCATCAAATCAATCTTATCGAGCTTAAGATCTATCAATGCTGCTACATTAGTACCAACCCGCGGTGGCACTCTTACACTCAAACCGCGCAGTCAACACTCGCCTTCCGAATCCACAATAATTAAAAGCAAGCGATTCACACATGACAAACAATTCAACCAATCAGCTATCAAAGACATGCACCAGTCATGAATTTAAAGGTCTTTCCTACTACTATCCCATTAGGTCATCGCACCTTATCACTCCAATGCCTAACCATGGCTCTGATACCACAAAAAGGGGATGTCACGCCCCGATCCTCAGGCACGCGCACATCCCTTAGCTTTTGGTCGATTTTAAAATGCGATATCCCAGGACTATATATCGCCGACCCTTTCATTTATATATGCACATGCGGAAGCGGTTATAAATCCCTGCAGACAATAAAACAATGGGATATACAAGTAGGACTAGGAAATTGAACCTGAAAACCAACACCCTTGCAATCATATACAAGCCATACTAAACGATTGGTTTCTATTCAAATTGATTCTATAACAATCGTCATCGGGATCTTACTCCGAATCATCCTCGGAGTTCTCCTTCACGTACTCCTCTTCGGGTTCCTCAACAGGATCTTCTCATCAAATCCATGCTCCTTAGGTTCCTTATCCAGTCCGAAATGGTTATTCAATAACCATCGAGACAACGTCTCGGCAAGTTCTACCCTCTAAAGACCCGATTAGTAAACTAATACACCTTAGGGCTGCCTATGCACGACATGAGTCGAGGACTCACCTTGGCCTCGATTCCACCCGCATATTAGCACAGTTTAAATAGGCACCCAAGCAATCACATCACAAATCTAAACATCGATCAAATCGACTTAGTCGATTATACCCCAACAAGACCACTCACGGTCATTTCCATTTGATCAATCAATTCACACAGCAGATCAAGGCAATGAATCACATCAAATCACACTTAGATCGAATCATCGATCAATCGACCTAGTCGATCACACGCCAACAAGACCACTCACGGTCATTCCCACTCATACCACAATTCCCCAATGCTGTACTCATTCACCAAATCACAGGTATTTCTCGGGCGTCGTTTTCGCCAATGACATACCGATCACCGACACCGTGCGTTCTTTAAGGCGCCGTTTTCACCGTGATATCCTCGATCACCGAACCACGTGTCCTTTCTAGGGCGCCGTTTTCGCCAAGGTGACATCGGCTATAGACAACACCGTGAGTTCTTTAAGGCGTCGTTTTCACCAGTGATATTTCCTTAATCACCGAACCACGTTTGTCTATAAGTCATTTACGTGCGTTCTTTAAGGCGCCGTTTTCGCCAAATGATACTTCCAATCACCGAACCACGTATGTCCAATAACATCGTACCTCATTGGTCTCAGCCAATAACATTCTCAGTTAACTCTCATCATTCTCTCTACTATATAGCCCATCAACGAATTGGCGCTATATACCCATACTCGGCCAAGCACCAATCAAATATTCAATAACAAACAATTTAGGACAATTCCTAAAATTCCACAATTAATTCAATTCCACACAACGTAGAGCTCAAATAAATAAACGGGCTACACCACGACAATCAGCACGAAATTCTGGTCTTTGCCATCCAGTTGAAATTCCGAGAATTAAATAATTAAATAATTAATTTCGAAAAATAAATAAATAAATGCAATAAATTAAATTTAGCACAATATAAAGCTCAATTAAATAAACGGACTGCGTCACGATCATCAACATAAAATCCCGGTCACTGGCCATCCCACTTGAATTTCCGGGAAATAAATAATTAAATAATTAATTTCGAAAATTAATATTTAATTCCCTAAAAATACCACTTAGGCCCGAATCGCTTAATTAACACCCGATAAGGGACGGGAAAAATCCCAAGAAGCATCCAATAAATACTACATGCAATTCTCTATTTAATTACTCTAACCACACAACTAATATGCAAAGCAATTAACTAATAATCACTAATCAATTCTAATCTAACAACCTAATTACATTTAATTAACGCTAATCAACCTTTAAGTGTAATTAGCACACTAAGGAGGCATTAGTGAGTAAAACTCACACCAAAACGACGGGCTCGACGCGAGGGTCGACTTTCCCCAAAGCGGGCCGAGCATCCGGGCTCGGGAAAACGGCCAAAACGGGCCAAAACCCCTCGAGATACCCATTTTCTGCGCTCTCGTTCGCTGCTGGAACAGCGGTTCCGGGCCGATTGAGGCGGCCAAGGGCGGCGAGGGCGAGGCGGAGCTCCGGCGGGGTTGACGGTGGCGGAGGTGGTCGGCCGGCGGCCGTAGGTGGCCGAACGGAACCAACCGGAGGCGAAACAGCTGGGGCTGGACGGTGCTGCTGGGCGGCGAGGACGCGATCGTGAGGCGGTGGAGCGTGCGGCGCGCGCTGGCGGCGGTTCGGCGCCTCCGGTGCGGCGGCGTCCGAGTGCAGCTGGTCGCGGCTCCTTCCGGCGACGCTGGACGCCGCTTCACTTTCTGCTGTCTTCTGGTTCGCACCAGCAAGAGGAGGAAGAGAGACAGGGGGGCGGAGGGTGCGCGGACGGCCGTGGAGCGGCGGCGGCGGCTCCGGCCGGCGGGCGACGACGGCGGCGAGAGGCGGCGACAGCAGCTCTTTCTCGCTGGTCTTCAGCTCCCATGGAGGTTTGAAGAAAAGGAAGGAGATGGGGGATGCGTTCGGTCGACGGAGGGGAGAGGGGAGAAAGAGAAATTCAATTTTCCTTTTTCTCTCTCTCTCTCTCTCTCTCTCTTAGGTCAGCCATACGTGGGCCACCATGGCTGTCATCCACCCACATTTCTAGCCCAAAACTACCCCTTCTAGAAGCACTTAGGTAGGCTAAAGTGTGGGGGTAGAGGTGGCATACGAATTTTGCCAAGTTTCCCTTCCAATTGAGCCCTAATTCCTCTTGAATTGAATCAAATTGACCCCCATTAATTTATTCAATACTTCAATTGAATATTCTCCTCATCCAATAGCTCGTCTCGCATCTCAATTTTTGTATTCCATTTTAATCCCCGGCTCCAATTGCATAGAAATGACCTGATTAATTCAATTGAAATTAATACCGAAAATTCTGGATGTCACACTCGACGATGAGGCCAATGCCGGTGCCGCGTCGTACGGCCTCACTGTCCGTCGGAGAGAGAATGGCAATGAGCCATCTGGGGACGATGAGGTCAATATAGAAGCGTCCCGAAAAATCGGGTAGCATAGATGATTCCCGACTAAAAACTGAGGGAGGAGGTGGCGAAGTTGGGGGATGATCAAGGGCACGAGGGCATGCCCATTAAGGAATTTGCGACGGTGACGTATAATAGAGGGGTGTTATGGATGGAAAGAGGGGAAAGAGGTGGGGGAAGAATGCCAAGGAAGATGTTTCCTGTTTGACAGATTTTTTTTTTTTGGTCGATCTTACTTGATTTCTACTTTAATTCTCACTCTCGAATTTTTGACCTGGCTCCTTCTAGGGTGTGCGAGTCGAAACACACACTTGAAATTAAATCATCCCCACCTCAATCTCTTGAAAAGGTGGGGATCCCACCTCCTCTTCCATATTAGAAGGGTGGCCACGTGGTTCCTATTTGGCAGATTGAAAGGGGAGAAATTATATTTGAAGAAAGGAAGGGTAGTTGATGTCGTTGGACTGAAGATTTATGATATACTTATGGATGGGAGCAAAGCACTTATTTAAGCGGTAGATCAAGAATATCTTGAGACTGCATTATGCAAGCGTGGGCATCTGGTTTGCATTTTGTTTGGCGGTTATAAGCGTGTCAATGGGAGTCTAGTGGATAGGGATATTGACTGAGATACTGGTGTAGTCTGCGATGCTGATAGTCAGGAGTTGTTCAACGTGCGGATTGGTCAAATTGATGGAAGAACAGTAACAATTCGAACAATATCGAATCAACGCAGCGGAATAAAATAATCCCCCCTCTTGTGTAAACCTAATAGGAATCGATATAGTAGAGTAAAATAAATACCAAGCACGCAAACACAAGATGATTTTTTTTTACGTGGAAAACCTCCTCGATGTGAGGAGATCAAAAACCATGGGACCAGAGTCCACCCGAAATTCTTCACTATCAACAAAAATTGGTGAATAATGTTCTTTTCTAGCAAATACTAGAGGTACATAGTAGCAAAGACCTCAAGAATATAATTCTTGGTAATACACATGACTTTCACAAGAGATCAAGGATAAATCTAACCAAAAACGCAGGTTTTGATCAATCTATGAAAAATTTGATGTAGGGAGCTTCAATTGAAAATCAAACCGTTCATATTCGAGAAAATTGCGTCACGAACATACTGATAAAATTTCAGCTCAATCAAACCACGAATCGACTTCCGATGCTAGCTTGATGTAAATTAGATATTGCTCCAATCCCCGGGTTTTCTGCTTTCTCTTTTTCTCTCATTACTATTTCCTTTTGCGGTTACCACTTTATATATATATATTTCTCCATATAACTTATCATATGGGCTCAAGCCCTTTTTAGGCTTGCAACTTGTTGGGCTTCCACCACATAGGAGTGAACCCAGTTAACACAAATTGCTGTTGAGCATGTTAGAGATCCAATCTTAATTGGGGTTTTGCTTGGTGCATCAACAGTGTCAGAAAGATGGTAGGCATTCTTGTTTAACATGACTCCTATTTAGTATTTGGGCAGATTGAGGTCGTACTTATTCATGCATTTAGTGTTCGTAGTTGCTTGAGGTGATCGTGATGATGTCAAGTAAACTTTTAAGTTGTTTAGATTCATATTATGTCCATGTTGAGTTATTAAGTAAGTTCTACTTGCTGAAGCTATTCCCTTGTCAAATAAAGATATTGTGGTTTTGTTTTAAAATTTATCTCTCTTTGTCTGTCTATGTTATTGCAAAGTTGAATTAAGTCGATGAGAATAAAAAAAGAAGAGGGTAGAGAAGTAACAGAGTGATCAAAAGAGAAGATAGAGCACGGAGAAAACATTTTTCAGGTACTTTTTTGTTTTGTTTTTTATACTTGAAATGTACCAAATAATTGAATGCTCATGTAGTGAGCTGTAATGGCAGTAGGAACAAACCGCATGCTTGACTAGTTAGATCTCATTCTCATAACATAAACTTATTCCGTTGATACTCCAAAACCTCCTTGCAAGCATTTTGCTTTAAATGATTTTGATTTTTAGTTGTTTTGAAAATAGCTGTATGGCTGTTCCCTTTGAAAGTGGATCAAGATTGGTGACAGTGGTTTCGAAATGTTGTGCATGGTGGAAGTAGAGAGTGGATATCTGAAGATGGTGCAGGTTTTTTCTGGTCAGGTTGAATCATAAAGGTGCTACAGTTTGACTTATGCTAGCTTGTACCTGGCCTTCCGATTGTCAACATACAAATTTATGGACCGAAAAACATTGAAGTTTCTTAACATGGCAATTCTTAGATGCCGGTCTCTTGGTCGTGATACTACTTATTTGAGTCAAAAGGTAGACGAATGGTTCATCTCATCTTGAGTTGAGTCGAGAGGAGCTCCTTATGTAGTCGGTCAATGCTAAATTGTTCATCATTTTGTTTTTTGCTGAATTGTTCATCATTTTTGTTCTTTGCTGGGGATTTCTGTGCCATCAATTAGTGTCTCTGGATTGAATCAATCAACCAATCAATTAGTTTTTCTTGGTGCTTGATGCCTAGCAAATTATTCCTAGATGGGCAATTCAATAAGTTTGTTGCTTTAGGTTAATGTAGTTCTTTGGCATAGTTGATGAGCTGTAGTGGTGGTAAAAGCTTTAGAAATTGATGAATTTTATCTGATAAGGTTGATTTGATAATTTGGTCTTGGGTTGTAGAGAAGTTTCCTGTTAAACTTATTTGTTTGGTTCCCTTAATTATGTTAACTTGATAAACCTAACCAAATCGGTATTATATGTTAAGGCAATAATTTTGTTGTCAACAATAAGGCTATGATCCTTCTTGCACCTAATAAAAAATGTTGTAGCTGATAGTCGTTCAATGTCTTTGCAGTTTGCAATTTTCCCTCTAAGGAAATAATTTTCTTGCTTGATGTTAACGATTAAAGTGCTAAGTTACTCCTTAGCTTCTTCTATGTTATTGGTTTAGAGCCGCATCTCATAAATGATGAACTGACTCAATGGTTTGGTTTGACTTTTACCCTTATTAGATTGATTTTGGCGAAATAAATCATTCTTTTTTCTTTTTGTATACAGTATACACCAAACAGAACCAAGAACCACAAATATCCTAGTCAACATGAAATGAAATTGACTTCTATTAAGTACAGTTGAAACAAATTTATATTGGCACGGTTCAATTGTACTTTTAGTTCCCACTTTTTCTTGCTTGTCAACTCACTTATAAGTATTTGTAATTTACTCTAACTCTTATCTTGGATGGAAAATAGTGAAAGGGGTAAAAAGAGAACCCACCTGCAATGATTCTATTATTTGGGTTATTACACGGGAAGGGAATGGAAGAGAAATTTAGTTACTTCATCTTGGACTAAAAGAAGTTTCTCCAAAGTCAGAGATGAACAATGGAAGTTATCGTTTGCTGTACATATAGTTATAACCACAAGAGCATCCTTTGTGAGGAGTAGGAAACAAGAGAAAGAGAAAGGCTACTTCAGTCTATCAAATATATTTCATTTTCCTCCACATGGTTTTCTCTCTAGTATGCATTTAAGTCAATATTTCACCTTCCTATCTTTCTTTTTTTCTTTTTCAAATAGAGTGAGTGACCAAGCTTTTGACTCTCATTGTGGTGTACTTTTGATTACTTGTGAGAGAGAACGTGATGTGATTTTCATTGAAGTCGAGAGGATTGCATGCTCCGTGCTACTTTTTGGAGAAGCTATACCTTTTTTTTTCCTTAATCTGAAGTTGCGATGAAATTAAACAAGTAATGTGATTGTAATATGAAAATCTTCTTGTGATCACAACCATGTGCTCGAAATTTGAGTTAAGGCAAGATGAATCTGTGTGTAATTGGAGTCATGAGGGCTGAAGAAAGAAGGTAAGTGTGCGAGTCAACAAGCTAGATTGCCGGATTGGCTTTCTACTGCATCATCCTTTTTTGAATGTTAAATTGTTATGCAGCAGCAGGTTTTCATTTGTAACATGCACAATGTTTCTTTGATGTGGAACTGCATGTCAAATGCTCTCCTGCCATTTTTACTTTTCGTACATTTTCTTTTTCTAGAGCTTGCCTTTTTTTTTCCTTCCCCCCCCTTTTTGGAGTGGGGTTGGACAGCTGATGAGGTTATTAATCTTGTTTCTTAGGCTATACTCTAATCAATGCTCTCTAATAGGGTTAGCATTTTTGCATCTCTTTGGCATGTGGAAAAATAATAAATAGGTGTACATTAGAGCTCTATCGGTATAATTGGTGCATGCATAGATGGCACGACAAATAGTAAGGGGTCAATATTGAAATTGGAAATGACTGTTCAAGAAGGTCATGGTGGCTGCACATGTCACCACATGGGATACGATTTTTAAGCCTATTTTGGAGGAAGGAGTTTTCCGCTTCGAATGTCGCGGCAGTTCCTAATCTTTCTTTTGGCAACAACAAGGATAGGGACACACCTATACAGAGTCATCATGTCCCTTCTTATATCCCTTTTGGGTAGCAGATCGTCAAACTTGAGGTCAATCTTCGCATGCTCTTATTTCTTTCCCATGAATCAGTTGAATCCTTTCTTGGTTGATTTGTTGCGCTCTTCGGACTGTGACATTTCCAATATTTTTAGGAACTCACTTTGCTTGATTTATGTTTTCCAAGTGAGTACGTATTTTTGGAGTTCTTAATAACATTGTATTACATACGATTTAGCTGTCTGCTGGGACCAGTTTTTTAAGGGACTGGTGAAGTCAGTGGACAGCTTGAGCGTATGGGAAAATGAGTTAGTCCCTCATTCCCCAACTTTCCATACTAGCTTTTGCTTTATCTTTTCTTGAATGCTCAGTGATGTCTCCGGTTTTTGGTGTTTACATGGAACACTGACGCATGGGGTTATGGCCCTGGTACTAGAGGTGGCAAAATGGGTCATATATGGGTCACTTTTTTTTTAAGAAACTAGTTAAATAGGTTTAACAATTAAAGACTTAAGATATGTGGGTCTTAAGTGGGTTGGATTTAGAACTCATTTTCAACTAAAACCTCACAATCTCTCTCTTCCCATTTTTAACTTTACAATTTTTATTTTTATAAAAATCTAAATTATAACTATTTATTTTATTTTATTTTATTTTATTTTTTCTTGTTTATTTATTTTTCTTTCCTCTTCCTGCTTCCAATGGCCGGCGATTAGCCATGCAAGCCTCGAGCTCGCCGGATCTGCGGCGAGGCAATTAGTCAATTTAACATTAATTTTTTCTAGTTCTTTCTTTTTTCCAAGTACCGTCTAATATTTATATATATCTTAAATATATGTTTTTCACTTTGACTAGTAATAGAACACGCCGGCCAAATAGTTTACCTCCATATAGATACTCATGAGGGTTAACTTTTAAATGGACACAAAAATGATAGAATAATTAAATATTAAATCAGACAATCTGTTTTGAAAGCTAAAATTATTAAGTAAACGTGTGATTTATTATTTAAATATTTTAACATGAGCCAAACCAAACTTGCATGCATTTTGTACTAGTGACATGTCGCACCCCTCGACGGCCCCCGATCCGTTAGGGTCGCCACAGTTTGCTTACCTTTCCCTTTCCCTTATAACATGTCACTCTGATACTATTTCAATTACAGTGGGTCCATACAATCTGGGGGTTTACACACATTTTTTTTTTGAAAGGTCCATTGCGTAATTCATATAGCAGAAGCACATCCATCAACTCGCTTCCCTATATTCAGAAAATGATGCACACCAACTAAACATTTATAGGTAAAAGCCGCACACTTTTATTTACTTAAACCAGATATACATCATTCATCGGTACATCAAAATGCCATAGTCTTCTATACTCAGCTTTACATCAAAAGATGACCGACATCTCCTCCAACAGTCGTATACTTAAAGTCCATCGATCAGTGTCGGCGTCCAAAAGTTCATTCATTTGTTATCCTCCTCCTCGCGGTCATATCCAACCACTTGATTCATCTACTGGTGGCAGTGGTAATAGAGGTATATTATCTAGTCTGAAACGTTAATCCCAAAAGGGGTGAGTACAGTCACTCAGCAGGTAAAGGACCTAATAAACCACTCAATGCATCACACAATACAATCATAACAATCATAGCATAACACATATCATTCATGCATCCATGCATAACTTACCTTGAAGCCATGCATATGTCATCACACCACATGTACATACATCCTCATGTAATCATCACCATCATGTCATACATGTACCATCATGCCATAGGTGCACATACATCCATGCACTCACCATCATCATGTCATCATGTATCATCATGCCTTAGGTGCACATACATCCATGCACTCACCATCATCATGTCATACATGTATCATCATGCCATAGGTGCACAAACATCCATGCACTCATCATCATGCACTCATGCATACATGTTGCCATACTATGCATAATTCAATTTCAATTTCCCAATTTTATTCTTTCATTTTGAGCCACCGCATTTTTCTTTCCCGGGACCAATATTTGCATCCCACATTTATCGCTCGCACCCAACTTGGCATCGCGAGGAACCTTCGGCATTTAGCCATTTAAGGCCACCGAGCATCTGGCCCCCCACATTCCGAGCATCTCGCATCCCAACTAGTATCACGAGGCATCCCCCCGGGCACAAACCTCTGAGGCTTCCGGAATTACGTACCAACATACCACTAGGATCTCCCCCTCTGGAATTACGTACCATATAACACCAGGCATCTCGAAACTCCCGAGGACCCTTCGGAATTACTCCACTAGGCCACCGGGCATCCGGCACCCCCACATTCCGGGCATCCCGACACTCCCGGGGCATCGTCGGCTCACACCTGCGACAATCTTCTCATCACCACAATGCATATTCCCATACATCTCATTTTCAATTTCACATTCACAATTATGGCTCAATTTCAACATGGCATATAATGTGATGGCAAACAAGATCATTTTCATCATTTGATTCTTATATGCATTTCCAATCATCATCATATATGCAACAAGATCCAATCACTTATGACAACACAATCCATGGGGTCCATACAACATAGAATAATCCATACATCATCTCTTTTTGAAATTTACCAAATTCCAGCTTACACAATTTCGGAAAACACATAAATTAAATATCCATATGATCTTCAAAAATCATAAAATCAAAAAAGGTGATAGGAAAGACATAAAGGTAGAAATTCCATGAAGAACACATGCCCAAAAGAACTTCACACAAGACGATATGGCTCACACAATACAGCTTGCAAAATTCGGATAAAATCAGATTGCGCAGTTCTTGAAATATTTCGATTTAAATACCCGAACGGCCTCCAAAAATTATGAAATTTTACCAGGTGATATTCAAGACCCTAAGGTAGGTTTTTTATGAGACATCAAGGCCAGATTCGCTCTAGATAATTAACTATAAAATGACGAACTACTGTTCCTAGTACCGAACAGTCCAGTTTAACTGTCTCGGAAAAATCGAGGTTTCACCCACTTATTTTCCATCATTTCCTCTGAAATTTTGATATGTTTTGCCTTAAGAAGTCCAATACAACTTTCTTTAAGGGATCTAAGTAATATTCTCAACGGATAGTTACCTTATAGTTCACGAAGTCGCTGAGGTCTAGTACAATACTTCCAGATCTACCATCTTCAAAGGAATAATCGTTTCACTAGGCTACACTTGTTCGTTTTACCTCAAATTTGATTATGTTAGTTTTTAGGACGTTCTCTACAACTTTTGTGAAGAAGTCGAAGTGAGATTCTCAATAAAAGGTGACATGCAACACAAAAAACCACCAAGAGGTCAACAAAATAGTTCCAGATCTAGCATTTTCGTAGAGGAATGGTTTCGCCCCTTAAAACTCAACCATTTTGTCTCAAATTTTAGTATGTTGTATTTTGAGATGTTGTATACAACTTTTGTGAAGAAGTTTAAGCCAAAATCCGACTCAAAACCCACATGAAAGCCTCTACAACATTCTGGGTCAGGCGGCACACTCGAAAACAGAATATATTTTCAAGAACAACACACTCAAGCTTCGTTTCTCACACCCTAAACATCCGAGATTCACCACCATTCAAACACACAAGTAAGACACAACATGTAGGAGCAGAATATAGATCCCAACTTGCCTTTGTACCGAGCTACAACGAGCACGATGGTGGACGATGGACGCACGGCGATGAGCGACAGACGAGCGGACGGACGGACACACGGCTTCTTCCTCCTGTCTTTCGGTTCCTCACTCTTTTGGCAACTCCCTCTCTCTATCTCTCTCTCACTCTCTCAAAACCGGCCACTCCCCTCTCTCTCTTTCTTTTTGGTTGCTCATATACTTGCATGCATCCTCATTTTGCATGGGGGGCACTTGTCCCCAAGGAGGAGACAAGTGTCTCCCTTGTTGAAGACAATTGGAGGAGGCCATGCGGCTCCTTCTCCCCCCTCCATGCGTCGACAGCCCAATGGGCTTCATGGGCCGCTTTTTTGGCCCACTTTAGGCTCAACATTCTTGGTCCTAAAGTCCAAACTTAAATGGCCCAAGTTTATTTTTTTAATAATACATCTTAATCCTCATTTAAATAAATACCTAATTGCATAATAAAATGGCCAAAAGACTTTGTGACATTAATCCATAAAATCAAATCTATAAAGTGCATAGTCAAGAACAAAGTCTTCTTTATCAAATTGTCCTATAGCACCAACCTTGATCATCCATCAACATTTTCCACTTAAATAAATACATAACTTGCAAAATTAATAAGGCCATAAAACTTTTAGTCACAAATCCATAAATTCCAATTTATAATACACATGGCCAATGATAGAATTTTCTTTCCTATCACATAATTATCCATTAAAAGCTTGGCCATAAGTCTCATTGCAAATTATGGATCAAATGGCTACAATACATCTTGATGGTACTTCCATCACCTATTCATAGACCTTAATGTAACTAGAGGTTGTCATGAATTTTGGGATGCCACATGACACCCTATTGATTAGGAGTAGCTGGATTTTGGAGGCATTAGTTTTGGTTCTTTGTGGGCATTTTGTGACATTTACAATCTACAGCAAACCTAAAAAGCACTGACACTTTTTGGGAGTTTTCGTATCGTGTCTAACACTCCGACAGTCTTGTGCACTCTTCGATATTCCGTCAACACGTGTCAGAAAATTCAACATCTCATCAATTTTTTCGACACTCTTTGACACTCGACTCGAAATTCCAACTTGCGAGTTTCCGACATGTGATTTAGACACGTGAGGCCAATTTTAAAAGTTTTCAAAAAATGAGGGGTCAATATATATATGTTAAAAAAATAATAAATAAGGATAAAAATAATAAATGGGAAAGAAGAAATGTTAGTAATCTCTTTTGTGTCGACTCACGCTTCCCGTTATACACAATTCATCCCCCAAGTTTTTTTTTTCCTTTTCTCTACCGACACATCTAACATGCAAATCCATAATGTAAATTGCGTGTTTTTTTTTCTCTCAGTTTTATGTATTATCGGAATAAATTTGAATTTATCGAGTTGAAACAATGAATGATATTAATCGGCCTAGGCAAGTTCATTTGGCCATGGCCAGGCTTCCTCGAGGCTTGTGAGGTCCCACGGCAACCCTGCCTTTGGTGGCGACCGGTTAGAGGAAGGAGAAGGAAGTGAAGAAAGAAAAAGAAAAAAATAATGAAAAATTTGTGTTCATTTGTGAAATGTTTGAAAGTTTGGATAGAATCCACCTTTGACAATACTAGATGTAATTTCAGTAATTTGATAATAAAAATGGTTGTAGATCCGTGCCATTAAAATTTTGACTTAGGTATAGGAGTCTCGTTTAATGAATTAATTATGGAGGGAGAAAGTAAGGAGAGGGAAGGGAGGAAATTTTGAAAACTCTAATGAGTATGACTCCGTTTGAACACGTGGTAATTAGCGAGAGGAGCTTGTGCGGAAAGCCACGATATTTAATAGTTTCTCACATTTATTAAATAATTTAAGAATGACATCACATCTCTTCGTTTATCCTCAATGCATGTCACCTAAATTCCAGAGGTATATGCACATTTCTATTGATATGTGGAACCAAACTTAGATGCATTTTGTACTAGTGAAACCCTATCGATTAGGAACAGATGGACTTTTGGAGGCATTAGCTTTGGTTCTTTGGGGGGATTTTGTGACATGTACAATCTGCAGCAAACCTAAAGAGCACCGACACTGTTCAGGAGTTTTCATGTCATATCTAACACCTCGATAGTCTCATGCGTTCTTCGATACTCCATCAACACGTGTCGGAAAATTCAATATCTAATCAATTTTTTCGACACTCTATGACACTCGAGTCGAAATTCCGACTTGCGAGTTTCTGACATGTGATTTAGACACTCGAGGTCAATTTTAAAAATTTTCAAAAAATGACGGGTCAATATAAATATGAGAAAAAATAAAAAATAATGATAAAAAATAGTAAATGCAAAAGAAGAAAAGTTACTATCCTCTTTTGCTTCAACTCACGCTTTCGGTGATACACAATTCAACCCCCAAGTTTTTTTTTTTCATTTTCTCTTCCGACACATCTAACATGCGAATATATAATGTAAATTGCTTTTTTTTTTCTTCTCTAAGTTTTATGGATTAGTGGAATGAAGTTGAATTTATCAAGTTGAATCAATGAATGATATTAATCATCCTAGGCAAGGTCGTTTGGCCATGGCTAGGCTTCCCTGAGGCTGGTGAGGTCCCTTGGCAACCCTGCCTTTGGCGGGGACTGGTTAGAGGAAGGAGAAGGAAGTGAAGAAAGAAAAAGAAAAAAATAATAAAATATTTGTTTTCTTTTGTGGAATGTTTGAACGTTTGGATAGAATCCAACTTTGACAGTAGTAGATGTAATTTTACTAACTTAATAATGAAAATGGTTGTAGATCCGTGCCATTAAAATTGTGATTTAGGTATAGGAGTGTCGTTCAAGGAATTAATAATGGAGGGAGAGAGTAAGGAGGGGGAAGGGAGGAAATTTTGAAAACTCTAATGAGTATGACTCATTTCAAACACATAGTAATTAGCGAGTGGAGCTTGCGGGGAAAGCCAAAATTATTTAATAGTTTCTCACATTTATTAAATAATTTAGGAGTGACACAACATCTCTTCATTTATCCTCAATGCAGTTCACCTAAATCTAAGACGGGTAAGCACATTTCTGTTGACATGTGGAACCTGTAACAACTTCTATTGATGGGTGCCCAAAAGGAGGGACTGTTTTGTGTTGTAAGGCAAATTTTGCATTCTGTTGTCAGACTTTGAAGCTTTTTAAAATCTGACTTTATCATTAGTACATGTGATTAAACTAAATTGACAATAATTTTGCTCCTAGATCCTTTCAATTAAGGTCGTGACTTAGGTATTAGACTCCTTTGTTATGCTTCAATGGTAGCTCATCCACGGACCACAACCACCAAAATTGAGGTGTGAAAAGCAGATTTTTCTATTTGTTGGCATTGTAAGACAGTGCGTATGATGGAAAGGGAGTTTGGTGGAGTTCTAGTTTGAATGAGAGACATGTTCTATTATTCAAACCCACTCGAACCGAACTTACATGCATTTTGTACTAGTGATACCCTATTAATTAGGAGTGGCTGGATTTTGGAGGCATTAGTTTTGGTTCTTCGGTGCGATTTGGTGACATTTACAATTCACAGCAAACCTAAAGAGCACCGACACTGTTCGGGAGTTTTTGTGTCGTGTCTAACTCTCCGACAGTGTCGTGCGCTCTTCAATACTTCATCAACACGTGTTGGAAAATTCAACATCTGATCAATTTTCTCGACACTCTATGAACCTCGAGTCGAAAGTCCAACTTGCGAGTTTCCAATTTTTTGGGTTGTAGGCGAAATTTTGCATTCTATTGTGAGACATTTGAAAGTTCTTAAAATCTGACTTTATCATTAGTATGTGCGTTTTCACTAGATTGACAGTTAGTTTGCTCCTAGATCCATGCAATTAAGGTCGTGACTTGGGTATTAGACTCCTTCGTTATGGTTCAATGGGAGCTCATCCATGGACAAAGACCTTGCATTTTGATTATCATTTATTAGTCTCAATAAATCACAACCACCAAAATTTATATGTGAAAAGCAGATTTTTCTATTTGTTGGCATTGTATGATAGTGAGTATGATGGAAAGGGACTTTGGTAGAGTTCTAGTTTGAATGAGAGAGATGTTCTATATTTCAAACCCACTCGAACCAAACATACATGCATTTTGTACTAGTGACACCCTATTGATTAGGAGAGGCTGCATTTTGGAGACATTTGTTTTGGTTCTTTGGGAGGATTTTGTGACATATACAATCCGTAGCAAACTTAAACAGCACCGACACTATTCGGGAGTTTTCGTGGCATGTCTAACACCCCGATAGTCTCGTGTGCTCTCCGATACTCCTTCAACACGTGTCGGAAAATTCAAAATCTGATCAATTTTTTCGACACGCTATGACACTTGAGTCGAAATTATGACTTGCAAGTTCCCGACAAGAGATTTAGAGATGCGAGGTCAAATTTAAAAATTTTCAAAAAATGACAGGTCAATGTATATATCTCAAAAAAAAAAATACTAATAAAAATAGTAAATGGGAAAGAAGAAAAGTTAGTATTCTCTTTTGTTTTGACTTACCCTTCCCATGATACACACTTCATCCCCTAAGCTTTTTTTCTTTTCCTTTTCTCTTCCGACACATCTAACATGCGAATATATAATGTAAATTGCTTGTTTGTTTTTTTCTCTAAGTTTTATGGATTATTGGAATGAAGTTGAATTTATCAAGTTGAAACAATCAATGATATTAATCATCCTAGGCAAGGGCGTTTGGCCTTGCCTAGGCTTCCCCGAGGCTGGTTGGGCCCTCGGCAACCCCGCTTTGGCGGGGACTGGTTAGAGGAAGGAGAAGGAAGTGAAGAAACAAAATAATAATAATAATAAATTAGTTTTCTTTTGTGGAATGTTTGAAAGTTTGGATAGAATCCAACTTTGACATTAGTAGATGTAATTTCGCTAATTTAATAATAAAAATAGTTGTAGATCTGTGCCATTAAAATTGTGACTTAGGTATAGGAGTTTCGTTCAAGGAATTAATAATGGAGGGAGAGAGTAAGGAGAGGGAATGGAGGAAATTTTGAAAACTCTAATGAGTATGAGTCATTTCGAACTCGTGGTAATTAGCGAGTGGAGCTTGCAGGGAACGCCACAATTATTTAATAGTTTCTCACGTTTATTAAATAATTTAAGAGTGACACGGCATCTCTTTGTTTATCCTCAATGCATGTCACCAAAATTCTCGAGGTGTAAGCACATTTATGTTGATATGTAGATCCTCTAACAAATTATATTGATGGATGCCAAAAGGGGGGGACTGTTTTGGGTTGTAAGCCAAAATTTGCGTACTATTGTGAGTCATTTGAAGGTTCTTAAATTCTGACTTTATCATTAGTACGTGCGATTTCACTAGATTGACATTTATTTTGCTCCTAGATCCGTGCAATTAAGGTCGTGACTTGGGTATTAGACTCCTTCGTTATGGTTCAATCGTAGCTCATCGATAGACAACGACCTTGCATTTTGATTATGATTTCTCAGTCTCAATAAATCTCAACCACCAAAATTTACATGTGAAAAGCATATTTTTCTATTTGTTGGCATTGTAAGAGAGTGCGTATGATAGAAAAGGGAGTTTGGTAGAGTTCTAGTTTGAATGGGAGACATGTTCTATTATTCCTACCCACTCGAACCAAACTTACATGCATTTTGTACTAGTGACACCCTATTGATTAGCAGCAGATGGACTTTGGAGGCATTACTTTTGGTTCTTTGGGGGGATTTTGTGACATCTACAATCCGCAGCAAATCTAAAGAGCACCGACACTGTTCGGGAGTTTTTGTGTCATGTCTAACACCCCGATAGTCTCGTGCACTCTTCGATCCTCCTTCAACACATGTCGGAAAGTTCAATATCTGATCAATTTTTTCGACACTCTATGACACTCGAGTCGAAATTCCGACTTGCGAGTTTCCGACATGTGATTTAGACAAGCGATGTCAATTTTAAAAATTTTCAAAAAATGACGGGTCAATATATATATATATGAGAAAAAATAAAAAATAATGATAAAAATAGTAAATGCGAAAGAAGAAAAGTTAGTATTCTCTTTTGTTTCGACTCATGCTTCCGGTGATACACAATTCAACCCCCAAGCTTTTTTTTTTCCTTTTCTCTTCCGACACATGTAACATGCAAATATATAATGTAAATTGCTTGTTTTTTTTTTTTCTTCTTCTCTAAGTTTTATGGATTATTGGAATGAAGTTGAATTTATCAAGTTGAAACAATGAATGATATTAATCATCCTAGGCAAGGTTGTTTGGCCATGGCTAGGCTTCCCCGAGGCTGGTGAGGTCCCTCAGCAACCCTGCCTTTGGCGGGGATCGGTTAGAGGAAGGAGAAGGAAGTGAAGAAAGAACAAGAAAAAAATAATAAAAGATTTGTTTTCTTTTGTGGAATGTTTGAACGTTTGGATAGAATACAACTTTGACATTAGTAGATGTAATTTCACTAACTTAATAATGAAAATGGTTATAGATCCGTGCCATTAAAATTGTGATTTAGGTATAGGAGTTTCGTTCAAGGAATTAATAATGGAGGGAGAGAGTAAGGAGAGGGAAGGGAGGAAATTTTGAAAACTCTAATGAGTATGACTCATTTCGAACTCGTGGTAATTAGCGAGTGGAGCTTGCGGGGAAAGCCGCAATTATTTAATAGTTTCTCACATTTATTAAATAATTTAAGAGTGACACGATGTCTCTTTGTTTATCCTCAATGCATGTCACCTAAATTCTAGTGGTGTAAGCACTTTATGTTGATATCTAGAAACTCTAACAGTTTCTATTGATGGATGCCAAAAGGGGGGGACTGTTTTGGGTTTTAAGCCAAATTTTGCATTCTATTGTGAGACATTTGAAAGTTTTTAAAATCTGACTTTATCATTAGTACTTGCGATTTCACTAGATTGACAGTTATTTTGCTCCTAGATCCATGCAATTAAGGTCGTGACTTGGGTATTAGATTCCTTCCTTATGGTTCAATCGTAGCTCATCCATGGACAAAGACCTTGCATTTTGATTATCATTTATTAGTCTCAATAAATCACAACCACCAAAATTTACATGTGAAAAGCAGATTTTTCTATTTGTTGGCATTGTATGACAGTGAGTATGATGGAAAGTGTGTTTGGTGGAGTTCTAGTTTGAATGAGAGAGATGTTCTATTATTCAAACCCACTCGAACCGAACTTACATGCATTTTGTTGTAGTGACATCCTATTGATTAGGAGAGGCTGGATTTTGGAGACATTTGTTTTGGTTCTTTGGGGGATTTTGTGACATGTACAATCCGCAACAAACGTAAAGAGCACCGACACTATTCGGGAGTTTTAGTGCCATGTCTAACATCCTGATAGTCTCGTGCGCTCTTCGATACTCCACCAACACGTGTCGGAAAATTCAATATCTGATCAATTTTTTCGACACACTATGACACTGGTGTCAAAATTCCGACTTGCGAGTTTCCGACAAGCGATTTAGACACGCGAAGTCAATTTTAAAAATTTTCAAAAAATGACGTGTCAATGTATATATCTTTTAAAAAAATAATACTAATAAAAATAGTAAATGGGAAAGAAGAAACGTTAGTATTCTCCTTTCTTTCGACTCACCCTTCCCGTGATACACAATTCATCCCCTAAGATTTTGTTTTTTTTTTTTTTTTTTTCCTTTTCTCTTCCGAGACATCTAACACGTGAATATATAATCTAAATTTCTTGTTTGTTTTTATTCTCTAAGTTTTATGGATTATGGGAATGAAGTTGAATTTATAAAGTTGAAACAATGAATGATATTAATCGTCCTAGGCAAGGTCGTTTGGCGATGGACAGGCTCCCCCGAGGTTGGTGAGGTCCCTTGGCAACCCTGCTTTCAGTGGGGACTGGTTAGAGGAAGGAGAAGGAAGTGAAGAAAGATAAAGAAATATAATAATAAAAAAACTATTTTGTTTGTGGAATGTTGGAAATTTTGGATAGAATCCAACCTTGACATTAGTACATGTAATTTCACTAATTTAATAATAAAAATGGTTGTAGATCTGTGCCATTGAAATTGTGACTTAGTTATAGGAGTTTCCTTCAAGGAATTAATAATGGAGGGAGAGAGTAAGAAGAGGGAAGGGAGGAAATTTTGAAAACTATAATGAGTATGAGTCATTTCGAACTCGCAGTAATTAGCGAGTGGAGCTTGCAGGGAACGCCACAATTATTTAATAGTTTCTCACGTTTATTAAATAATTTAAGAGTGACACGGCATCTCTTTGTTTATCCTCAATGCATGTCACCTAAATTCTAGTGGTGTAAGCACTTTATGTTGATATTTAGAAACTCTAACAGTTTCCATTGATGGATGCCAAAAGGGGGGACTGTTTTGGGTTGTAAGCCAAATTTTGCATTCTATTGTGAGACATTTGAAAGTTCTTAAAATCTGACTTTATCATTAGTGCTTGCGATTTCACTAGATTGACAGTTATTTTGCTCCTAGATCCATGCAATTAAGGTCGTGACTTGGGTATTAGACTCCTTCGTTATGGTTCAATTGTAGCTCATCCATGGACAAAGACCTTGCATTTTGATTATCATTTATTAATCTCAATAAATCACAACCACCAAAATTTACATGTGAAAAGCGGATTTTTCTATTTGTTGGCATTGTCTGACAGTGCGTATGATGGAAAAGGGAGTTTGGTGGAGTTCTAGTTTGAATGGGAGAGATGTTCTATTATTCAAACCCACTCGAACCAAACTTAGATGCATTTTGTACTAGTGACACCCTATTGATTGGGAGAGGCTGGATTTTGGAGACATTTGTTTTGGTTCTTTGGGGGGATTTTGTGACATGTACAATCCACAGCAAACGTAAAGAGCACCGACACTATTCAGGAGTTTTTGTGGCATGTCTAATACCCCAATAGTCTCAGGTGCTCTTCGATACTCCTTCAACACGTGTCGGAAAATTCAATATCTGATCAATTTTTTCGACACACTATGACACTCGAGTCGAAAATTCCGACTTGCGAGTTTCCAACATTTGATTTAGACACGCGAGGTCAATTTTAAAAATTTTCAAAAAATGACGGGTCAATGTATGTATCTTAAAAAATAATAATAATACTAATAAAAATAGTAAATGAGAAAGAAGAAAAGTTAGCATTCTCTTTTATTTCGACTCACCCTTCTCGTGATACACAATTCATCCCCTAAGTTTTTTTTCTTTTCCTTTTCTCTTCCGACACATCTAACACGCAAATATATTATGTAAATTGCTTGTTTTTTTTACTCTAAGTTTTATGGATTATTGGAATGATGTTGAATTTATCAAGTTGAAACAATCAATGATATTAATCATCCTAGGCAGGGGCGTTTGGCCTTGCCCAGGCTTCCCTGAGGCTGCTAAGGTCCCTCGGCAACCCTGCTTTTGGCGGGGACCGGTTAGAGGAAGGAGAAGAAGGTGAAGAAAGAAAAAAATGATAATAATAATAAATTTGTTTTCTTTTGTGGAATGTTTGAAAGTTTGGATAGAATCCAATTGTGACATTAGTAGATGTAATTTCACTAATTTAATAATAAAAATGATTGTAGATCTGTGCCATTAAAATTGTGACTTAGGTATAGGAGTTTCGTTCAAGGAATTAATAATGGAGGGAGAGAGTAATGAGAGGGAGGGGAGGAAATTTTGAAAACTCTAATGAGTATGAGTCATTTCGAACTCGTGGTAATTAGCGAGTGGAGCTTGTGGGGAACGCCGCAATTATTTAATAGTTTCTCATGTTTAATAAATAATTTAAGAGTGACACGGCGTCTTTTTGTTTATCCTCAATGCATGTTACCAAAATTCTAGAGGTGTAAGCACATTTCTTTTGATATGTGGAACCTCTAATAGTTTCTATTGATGGATGTCGAAAGGGGGGATTGTTTTAGGTTGTATGCCAAATTTTGCGTTCTATTGTGAGACATTTGAAGGTTCTTAAAATTTTGACTTTGTCATTATTACGTGTGATTTCACTAGATTGACAATAATTTTGCTCCTAGATCCATGCAATTAAGGTCGTGACTTAGGTATTAGACTCCTTCGTTATGCTTCAATCGTAGCTCATCCATGGACAGCGACCTTGCATTTTGATTATGATTTCTCAGTCTCAATAAATCTCAACCACTAAAATTTACATGTGAAAAGCAAATTTTTCTATTTGTTGGCATTGTAAGACAGTGTGTATGATGAAAAGGGAGTTTGTTGGAGTTCTAGTTTGAATGGGAGACTTGTTCTACTATTCCAACCCACCCGAACCAAACTTACATGCGTTTTGTACTAGTGACACCCCATTGATTAGGAGCAGATGGACTTTGGAGGCATTAGTTTTGGTTAATTGGGGGGATTTTGTGACATGTACACTCCGCAGCAAACCTAAAGAGCACCGACACTGTTCGGTGAGGGCCCTCGGCAACCCTACCTTCGGGGGGACCGGTTAGAGGATGCAGAAAGAAGTGGAGAAAGATAAACAAAAAAATAATAAAAAATATGTTTTCTTTGTCGAATGTTGGAAAGTTTGGATAGAATCCAACTTTGACATTAGTGGATGTAATTTCACTAATTTAATAATAAAAATGGATGTAGATCCGTGCCATTAAAATTGTGAGTTAGGTATAGGAGATTCGTTCAAGGAATTAATAATGAAGGTAGAGAGTAAGAAGAGGTAAGGGAGGAAATTTTGAAAACTATAATGAGTATGACTCATTTCGAACACGTGGTAATTAGCGTGTGGAGCTTGCGGGTAAAGCTACAATTATTTAATAGTTTCTCAAATTTATTAAATAATTTAAGAGTGACACGATGTCTCTTTGTTTATCCTCAATGCATGTCACCTAAATTCTAGTGTTGTAGGCACATTTCTATTGATATGTGGAACCTCTAACAGTTTCGATTGATGAATGCCAAAAGGAGGGATTGTTTTGAGTTGCAAGCCAAATTTTGCGTTTTATTGTGAGACATTTGAAGGTTTTTAAAATCTGACTTTGTCATTAGTACGTGTGATTTCACTAGATTGACAATAGTTTTGCTCCTAGATTCGTGCAATTAAGGTCGTGACTTAGGTATTAGACTCCTTCGTTATGCCTCAATCGTAGCTCATCCATGGACAGCGACCTTGCATTTTGATTATGATTTCTCAGTCTCAATAAATCTCAACCACCAAAATTTACATGTGAAAAGCATATTTTTCTATTTGTTGGTATTGTAAGACAGTGCGTATGATGGAAAGGGAGTTTGGTGGAGTTCTAGTTTGAATGGGAGACATGTTCTATTATTCCAACCCACCCGAACCAAACTTACATGCATTGTGTACTAGTGACACCCTATTGATTAGGAGCATATGGACTTTGGAGGCATTAGTTTTGGTTATTTTGGGGGACTTTGTGACATGTAAAATCCACAGCAAACCTAAAGAGCACCGACACTATTCGGAAGTTTTCGTGTCATGTCTAACACTCTGATAGTCTGGTGTACTCTTCGATACTCTGTCAACATGTGTCAGAAAATTCAACATCTGATCAATTTTTTTCATACTCTATGACACTCGAGTCGAAATTTTGACTTGCGAGTTTCCAACATGTGATATAGACACGCGAGGTCAATTTGAAAAATTTTCAAAAAATAAGGGGTCAGTATAGATATGTTAAAAAATAACAAATAATTATAAAAATAAGAATTGGGAAAGAAGAAAGTTAGTATTCTCTTTGTTTCGACTCACGCTTCTCGTGATACACAATTCATCCCCCAAGCTTCTTTTTTTTCCTTTTCTCTTCCGACACATCTAACACACGAATATATAATGTAAATTGCTTTTTTCTTCTCTAAGTTTTATGGATTATTGGAATGAAGTTGAATTTATCAAGTTGAAACAATGAATGATATTAATCATCCTAGGCAAGGTCGTTTGGTCATGAGCAGGCTTCCCTGAGGTTGGTGAGGTCCCTCGGCAACCCTGCCTTTGGCAGGGACCGGTTAGAGGAAGGAGAAGGAAGTGAAGAAAGATAAAGATAAAAATAATAAAAAAATTGTTTTCTTTTGTGGAATGTTTGAAAGTTTGGATAGAATCCAACTTTGGCATTAGTAGATGTAATTCCACTAATTTAATAATAAAAATAGTTGTAGATCCGTGCCATTAAAATTGTGACTTAGGTATAGGAGTTTCGTTCAAGGAATTAATAATGGAGGGAGAGAGTAAGGAGAGGGAAGGGAGGAAATTTTGAAAACTTTAATGAGTATGACTCATTTCGAACATGTATTAATTAGCGAGTGGAGCTTGCGAGAAAGCCATAATTATTTAATAGTTTCTCACCTTTATTAAAAATAATTTAAGAGTGACACGACGTCTCTTTGTTTATCCTCAATGCATGTCACCTAAATTCTAGTGGTTTAAGCAAATTTCTATTGATATGTGGAACCTCTAACAGTTTCTATTGATGGATGCCAAAAGGGGGGACTTTTTTGGGTTGTAAGCCAAATTTTGTGTTCTATTGTGAGACATTTGAAGGTACTTAAAATCTGACTTTATCATTAATACATGCGATTTCACTAGATTGACAATTATTTTGCTCCTAGATTTGTGCAATTAAGGTCGTGACGTAGGTATTAGACTCCTTCATTATGCTTCAATGGTAGCTCATCCATGGACCATGACCTTGCATTTTGATTATGATTTGTTAGTCTCAATAAATCACAACCACCAAAATTTACACGTGAAAAGCAGATTTTTCTATTTGTTGGCATTGTAAGACAGTGCGTATGATGGAAAGGGAGTTTGGTGGAGTTCTAATTTGAATGAGAGACATGTTCTATTATTCAAACCCACTCGAACCAAACTTACATGCATTTTGTACTGGTGACACCCTATTGATTAGGAGAGGCTGGATTTTGGAGACATTAGTTTTGGTTCTTTGGGGGGATTTTGTTACATGTACAATCTGCAGGAAACCTAAAGAACACTGACATTGTTCAGGAGTTTTCGTGTCATGTCTAACACCACGACAGTCTCGTGCGCTCTTCGATACTACGTCAACACGTGTCGGAAAATTCAACATCTAATCAATTTTTTTGACGCTCTATGACACTCGAGTCGAAATTCCAACTTGCAACTTTCTGACAAGTGATTTAGACACGCGTGGTCAATTTTAAAAATTTTCAAAAAATTTTCAAAAAATGAGGGGTCAGTATATATATGTTTAAAAATAAATAATAATTATAAAAATAATAATTGGGAACGAAGAAAAGTCAGTATTCTCTTTGTTTCGACTCACGCTTCTCGTGATACACAATTCATCCCCCAAGCTTTTGTTTTTCCTTTTCTCTTCCTACACATCTAACACACGAATATATAATGTAAATTGCTTTTTTCTTCTCTAAGTTTTGTGGATTATTGGAATGAAGTTGAATTTATCGAGTTGAAACAATGAATGATATTAATCGTCCTAGGGAAGGTCGTTTGGTCATGGCTAGGCTTCCCCGAGGCTGGTGAGGTCCTCGGCAACCCCGCCTTTGGCAGGGACCAGTTAGAGGAAAGAGAAGGAAGTGAAGAAAGAAAAAGAAAACAATTTATTTTGTGGAATGTTTGAAAGTTTGGATAGAATCCAACTTTGACATTAGTAAATGTAATTCCACTAATTTAATAATAAAAATAGTTGTAGATCCATGCCATTAAAATTGTGACTTAGGTATGGGAGTTTTGTTCAAGGAATTAATAATGGTGGGAGAGAGTAAGGAGAGGGAAGGGAGGAAATTTTGAAAACTCTAATGAGTATGACTCATTTCGAACATGTATTAATTAGCGAGTGGAGCTTGCGAGAAAGCCACAATTATTTAATAGTTTCTCACATTCATTAAATAATTTAAGAGTGACATGACGTCTCTTTTGTTTATCCTAAATGCATGTCACCTAAATTCTAGTGGTGTAAGCATATTTCTATTGATATGTGGAACCTCTAACAGTTTCTATTTATGGATGCCAAAAGTGGGGATTGTTTTGAGTTGTAAGCCAAATTTTGCGTTCTATAATAAAATAATTTTAAAAAATATAATAATTTTATATAATTAAATTATAAAAATAATGAGAAGAAATTTTAAAAAAATATAATGAAATTATATCATAAAATTATATTGAAAATATAATAAAATTACTTATAAAATGATATTAAAATATGATAAAATTAATATTTTATAATTTTTTTTTTAAATAAGATTAAATTATAAATTTATTAAAAAATTAAAAGAAATTCTAATTCACAAAAAATTTAAAGTTCATAACAAACACATTTCTATTTTGGGAATAGGAATTTGAGTAGTTACCAAATGTCTTCAAATGCTCAGAAACTAATCAATAGAATAAAATAAAGAAGAATAATTTCTTAGTAGACATTATTCATGAGAACGGAATGGTTACCAAACGCAACCTAAGTTTTCATTAAGACCCAATTTGATTGAATTTGAAATTTTTAAGTTCAATTTCACCTTACCTTTTATATGTTTAAACAACCCATGTACAACCTAATTGTAGTAATATGAGTCAAAAAATGGGTCTATGATTCATTCCGACACCTCAAATTCCGAAGCACCTCGTTCTTATTCATCCAAATTAATCATGGTGTGTCGAGATGAGCTGGTTTGGAAAAAAAAAAGTGCATAAATTACAATGCTTAGAGGATGGCTAGAGTAAATAGGAAAAAATCTGCTCTAAAAGCAGCTACAAATTGTCGCCGTGAGGGGGCTCCAAACCAACCCCTATATAAAGGATATTTGGCATAAGTGACTCGCCACAGAATTCGCAATGGCTCTTCCGGCATTGTCAACAAGCTTCCTCCCCTCCTCAATTCACCATAATCAGCCCTCTCTCTTATTCTTTAGGCACCTCCGCTCCTCCTCCTCCGCCGCCACCTCCTCCACTGCCTCCAGTGCTCAATTCGTGACATGTGCTTCGAATATTGAAGTTCAAGAGATCGGGAGACATTCGGCGAATTGGCAACCTAGCGTTTGGGACTATGACTTTTTGCAGTCACTCAGCGTTAATTACATGGTAACGATTTTTCTTTTGTTTTTTTTTCGGCACAAAACCCAGCCTAGCTTAAGTACTATGGGAAATATTCACATTTGGTCGTCAAACTTGGAAAAATTTCCCAACAATTTTTCAGGTCTATGGTTCTAACAATTTCGGTAACAATTTATTCCATGATGGCACTGATTATTTGAGTATTATACTTTTCTTTGGCATCGATTAATACCTCGGCTTCACTTTGCCGTGCTCAAATTTAAGTTACCACGCGACGAAAAAAAAAAAAAAATATATATATATATATATATATATATAAATGAGTTTAGTGACCGAGGTGCACGGTTTCCCTATTTTCTACTTACTTTGGTGGGACGAGTCCATAAATCCCAAAACGACATGGAAACAAAGGACAAACTTTACTTTGAATCTGGTTTATGGATGTATACATCTTGTGTACTTCTATATACGATTTATATATGACATTCGAGATATGTAAAATCAATTTGTACCTTCATCCATTGCCAAAGTATCAAATGTACGGCCAACCGCAACAATATTCTATAGGAGATATCGATAAGCCTGGTCAAAATGGCATATTCTCAACAAAAAGGCAAGAGCTCAACAGTGCTTGTGCATCGACTTCGATTAAGATCTCATTTTTCAGATTTTTTCATGTGCTAGGAGGATAAATGTTCGGAGGAAGTCCAAAGGTTGAAGAAAGAAGTCAAGGGTCTATTCGACGGGGAGATGAGTCAAGTGGCCAAGCTCAAGTTCATTGACGTGGTTCAAAGACTAGGACTAAGATACCGATTTGAGGCGGAGATCAAGAATGCTCTAAGTTCCATCTATGACAACACCGAAGATGCTCAATTTTCGAACAATCTTGATTTTGTTTCCCTTCAATTCCGGCTATCCAATTTCGAACATGGATACAACATACCGTAAGGTACTTGTCAACTATAAAACTTTTGTAAATCATGTTGAGGCATCTAAATTTACCCTTCCATTCCTTTTGTTGGACATATAGATGTGTTTCAAAGATTTATGAGCAAGACGGGCACATTCAATGAATCGCTCAATGAAGATGTGAATGGGCTTCTTGGTCTTTATGAAGCTTCTTTTCATGGATTGGAAGGTGAAACCATACTCGATGAAGCTTGGACCTTTGCTTCTAAGCATTTGAAGGATCTAAACCTCAATGAAATTCCCACTAATTTAGCAAGTCACGTGAGTCATGCATTAGATATGCCAATCCACTGGAGGCTAAACAGGTTGGAGGCTCGGTGGTTCATTGACATGTACAAGAAACAGCAAGACATGATCACCTCTTTGCTACAATTGGCTAAATTAGACTTCAATTTAGTGCAGTCAGTCTACAAGAAGGAAGTCAGCAGTCTGGCAAGGTACACAATCAATCTGGCAGCGTGAGAGAGCATTTTGATTGACTTAATCATCATATGACAATTTTTTCAGGTGGTGGGTTGAACTTGGGGTGAACAAGATGACCTTCTGTAGGGACAGGATAGTGGAAAGCTATTTTTGGAGCAATAGTATGGTTTTCGAACCTCAACATACAGCTTTCAGAGAAATGAATGGGAAGCTCGCTAGTATGGTGGTACTTATTGATGATGTTTATGATATATATGGGACGCCAGAAGAACTTGAGCTCTTAACAGATTTCATTGTCAGGTTTGCCTAGTATCACCACTGTCATCATTTTCCCTTGTAACTATGACTACCAAGAAAATGACATAATTAATTAGTCTATGAATGTGATGGGAAAAAAATACTAAAAATTGTATATTATGAAATAAATTATTCAATACATTTTGGACATATCATGGTTTATGTTGGTGGTTTGGGCTAATAAAGTCATGGTTGGCATTAATCTTCGTTACTGTTACTAAGAAGTGTATTGAATGGCGGTAAATTTCGTAAAATTACTGAAATTGTGATAACATATCAAGGTGGGACATCACAGACATCGATAGACTTCCTCCAATAATAAGGAATAGTTTCATGGCCATGTACAACACGACCAATGAAATTGGGTATTGGACGATGAGAGAGCGAGGAATCAACCCCATCCCTTACATGCAGAAAGTGGTAATCTTGACTTGCTAAATCTTTCACCTGATAATTTCTAGTCCATGTCAGTCAATTCATTTTTCGACTTCTAACTTTCGTTATGACTTCTCTTTGAACGTTTGAGAGTCTGAAAAAGTATGAGAAAAGAACGTCCCTTGACTTGGTCATTGACACACTTTTCCGAATTTCAATCCTATAGTGGGCCGAAGAATGCAAGGCGTACCTGAAGGAGGTCCATTGGCGCAGCAAGGGCATTAAACCGACCCTGAAGGAATACATTGACGTTGCGACGAATTCATCCGGAGGGGTGGTTTTGATGTTGCCCAGTTACTTCCTAACCACAGATAAATTGACGGAAGAGGGACTTGATTACGTGTCGAAAATCCCAAGCGTCATGCGTTGTTCTAGCAAGATGCTTCGACTCATCAATGATCTCAGTACATCATCGGTAATTTACTTTTATATTGTTCTTCTCCTTGCAAATAGTGGCTCATAAGAAAAAAAGAGTACATCCTCTTTTTTATTTCTTCGATACAAAAGTGGGAAGAGTATTTGGACTTATGGTTATAACCCAACAATAATTATCCATGCTTAGCATGAAGTGGCACGAGGAGACAACTTGAAGGCACTAGAATGCTACATGAATGAAACCAGCGCGTCGGAAGAGGCCGCACGTGAACACATCATGCATATGGTGCGTGAGGCCTGGAAGTGGATGAATAGAGCCGTGTTTGAAGGCTACCGAATTCCCGGATTAGGGCCTTTTCTTGGTGCCTGTGTAAACACGGCACGAATTTGTCATACTTTTTACGGATGTGGAGACGGATTCGGCCAACCCAGTAATATTACCAAGGACTCTCTTGCGTCGGCTATATACGATCCCGTGCCCCTCGATTAGGCATGCATTATTGAGCAACGGTCTTGCTTGTGGAGAGACCCTTTGATCTTATGTGTCTTTCTTAGTATTTTAGGGTGGCTCTGTGAGCTCTAAAATGTCGAAACTGTTTTATTACATGAAGTCTATTGTTGGGCTTCGGCAGAGAAGCACATGCTATTCCGTGCTTTGTGTGGTGGCTGATTATGTAATCACAAACAATAAACAATATTTGACCACCGGCCGCGGTGGCCCCACTGGCTAAGACTCTATTGATCCTCAATGAAGAGGTGAAGGGTTCAAAATCCAGGGGAGGCGCTAGGTGTATTAAGTGTGACTCAGGGGTAATGGGTCCTCTTGCTTAAGTGTCATCTGGGGGTTTACGGCACGGCTATCGGCTGCAAGCCGGTTCCTCCAGCACAAAAAAAAAACAATATTCGTGATGATCGAATTTTTATTTATGTTGAATATTTAGTTTTTTGTATTGGAGAAAAATTGAAAAGAAAAGGACTATATAGAAGTAAATGAAAAATCGTTTGACTTCGACCAACGCTGGTTCAATGGAATTTGAAACGGTTGCTGCGCAGAAAGTTTTTATTTCTACCATCGAGTTTCATAGAAACGGTGTCCCAGAGATTCTCCAATGTCCAGAACAGTGCGAGGCTATTTTGGAAGGTTGAAATGTCGATGAATTAGATTAGACCGAGTATTTTCTTCTTCTCTAACGATTATACTATCTTTCTATATCGTTCTTTGCGTTTGAATTCAGAAAAATGAACACTTTGGAGTGCATCATTGTACAGATAAAAAAAAAGAAGTACGTTATTGCATTCTTATGGATGACATCATATCTTGTAGAAAGTTTCCTGAAAAATGTCTTGACTCATTACATCTTTTGTCTTTAATTTTTTTTTTTTGGTTTAATTATCCAAAAAATCCTAAATGCATTGTACGGTGATCAATTCAATCATAAATTTTTCAATTATAAAAATTCAGTTATAAATATTTCAATTACATTAGCTTAGTCAAACATTTTGAAGATTTGTCAATTTAATTCTAAAACTATTATTTGGATATTTAACCGGAGTGTCTACATTTTCAAACCGTCAAAAGGTTTAGGACATGAATATTATGATGGGAATAGGACATGGATATTATGATGTGAAAGTTATATATCTAATCTCTACAGCTTATTTGAAATTGTCAAAAGGTTTAAAAAAATTCCAAATAAAGGCCCTAAATATCATTGATTTTTCAAATAAGGGTTTGAAGTGAACCTTACCTTAAATAAAGACATAGTGCCCTCATTTTATTAAATAAAGGCCTAAAATGGACATTGTTTCAAATAATTACTTGAAGTGGCCATGTTAGTATCAAAGGACTTGAACTTTTCGACTAATCAAGGGCATTTCCGTCCTTTTGCTTTTTCTTATTTTCTTATTTTTTCCTTTTCTCTTTATGTTCATAAAAAGACAAACCAAAAAAAAAAGGCTAAAACTTAAAAAAAAAAAAAAAAACTTAGGTGCACGGTTAGCAACTAGCCCTCCCTCACTTGTGGTTGCTGCCCTGTCACTAGTGGGGCATCGAACATGGCTAACGAGGTTGTTGACCAAAGGTGAGAGCTTGGTCCTCACTAGATTCAAAAGAGGATTGCCGCCAATGTGTCCACCTTGCGTAGTCGCCGGCGATCCCGCTGGCCATGGCCAATGCCCCACCGACGATGGGGTGGTAGCCACAAGCAAGTGGACCTCCTACTAAGTTTTTTTATTTAATTTTTTTTTTTGTATGAGTGGTTTTTTTATTTTTTTTTATTTTTAGTCTTTATATTTTATTTTCTTAGTTTGTCTTTTTTATGCCAAAAAAGAGAGAAAAAAAAGGAAAAAATAAAGAAAATAAAGAAAGCAAAAGGATGGGAATACCCTTGATTGGCTGATGAGGTTAGGTCATTCTTTTAGATTAATATGGCTACTTCAAGGCCTTATTTGAGAAAATGAAAGCATTTCAATTTCTTATTTGAGATACGATTTACTTTATGCCATTATTTAAGAAATTGAGAGAATTTCAAGCCATTTTTTGGAATTTTTCCAAAGATTTAGTACTAAATTGATAAATCATTAAAATGTTTAGGATATGGATATTATGACATATCCAATCTCTACATCTTTGCTAGAAGAATTTCTACCTTGGCATATCCAAAGTGATTGGTAAAAAATGCTTAAACTATTTAAGTGCAATTAATCAAGTTTTGCAAGCTTGTTAACAAGTAGTGATCCAATGATTATCTAGTTTTCCACTCTAACAACTTCGAATCGACTTACCTCACCCAATTAGTAGCAGCATTCCAAGAAATAAAACTTACATATTCCCTCACATTTTGCGATTTTTCTTTTTATGCATTTATGAGTTGTCACACAGCATGAGATATTTAAGCCAGCCAAAAGCTCCCCCATAACCCAACGGATCCACAGTATACCAACTCATGTTCACCGCCAAGCGATTTATAAGCCGAGTCTTGCCTGCAAAATACATCAATCAATTAGCTCATCCCTGGCGACCAAAGAAAAACCATAAGAAAGAAAAAGGACCTGGTTTCTTGGATGTAACTGCATCTTCCTTCTTCTGAACTAAAGCATTGATATGGGAAGACTTGCCCAAAATTAGATGGACCCAGAATCGCAAAATTGGGCGCCATATTTTGGGACAGTTCTTGGCCCTCCCACTACTCTTCATGAACTCCACTTCCTTAATCTGGGTGTGACCCTCGGCTAGATCGAACCAGTGTTGGAAGAAGAAAACTTTCCGGATGATCTTGGTTGAGTCAGAGGTTGTCGGGCTTGCTATTTTGGTAGCGGAGGCATGGAAGCTAGGGTCGTGGTGGGTGGGCTACAAGAGAGGAGGGGTCTTGTGAGAGAACAAGAAGAGTGAGGGATTTGAAGATGGCCGAAGTGAGGGTTGAAGAAGAGAGGTTAAGTGCAAAGCAAAGAGGCATAATAGCCATTGTTGGATAGAGATGATTTGCTTAGCAGTGGAGGAAGCAAAGAAAAAGATATGAGGAAGCGAAGAGGCAAAGGGAGAGAGAGTGCGTGTCAAAAAGGGGGTTGAGCATGGTCTGGGTGGGCAGTTCCCACCTCGGAATCAGGAACAATCTATTAAGGATTGGTTCCAAAAATTTGGAATCGGGAACCGCTCATTGGTTCTATGGATCCACCCAAGAACCAGACTGGAGTGGGTCCTTGGAACCAATCCCATCAAACTTTATTCACACATTACAACATTTTCTAACAAATCAAAGTAAAGCAAAAACAAGAAAAAAAAATTCCTATTAGTAAAAAGATTGGACTCAAATTGAGAGTTGACATCGTAAGCCAACGGGTGTTGAGTTGAGAGTCAAAGCTGTGAGTGAGAGAGAGAGAAACAACTCGTATAAGATAAGAGTAAGACAAGACAAGCACTCGCTTAATAGGTATTAAATTTTAGATTAGGAATTTTAGGGTTTCATTTTTCTTAAATTTTTTTGTCATAAATTTTTATTAAAATTAAATATATATTTATATATTACCAGTTTAGTCGAGTGAGTGGGTGAGCGGATCCACATCTATAACCGAGAACCAGATCGGTATCCATCGATTTTAATAAATTGGAGCCGAGAACTGGATTGGTTCCCTTGGGAACTACAAGTTTTAGTTTAATTCGGTTTAGTTTCGAGCAGTTCGGGCGGTTGTTGGTTCTTTTCCACACCCAAAGTAAGGAAGCCTACTTCAACACTATTGGAGGGGAGAAAATATTAGGTGGGTCAGCCACAACATGTATGCCTCAACCAATCAGGAGGCTCCACTTGGCTCCATGTCAGTTAGTGGTCCCCATCGCTCTTTGTACATAGAAAATACTAATTGCCTCCTTGCATTAATGGTTGCACTAGACCTGTTGTGAAGAGTTTTATATAGCTAGAATAAGTACCTAGAGGGGGTTGAATGGGTATATAAACGATTTTTCTCAATAATTGCACAATACTAGACAGTTAAAAGATTTGAGACAAACAATAATCAAAGTAAGACTGAGAGAAGAGAAAATTGAACACGCGGTTTATAGTGGTTCGGCTTATTTCAAGCCTACGTCCACTCTTCTGCACTGACAACCTATTGGTTGGATTCCACTATGAACAAAGAGATGTTACAGCGTTGTTCTTCCTTGATTTGTCGGTGTAGATAATCTACCACACTTACTCAAGGTATCACTAAGTATAGACACTCTTTGTGTATTACAACTTCGCTCAAAATGTATCGACTAATAATTAAGGTGCTTCAGACTCTGGAATTTGTCTATCGATCATGCACTAAAGCAACTAGAACGTCTTCCTTTTACACTCCTTTATGCCATCATACCCGTTGGCACTTACCAAAGGAATTCCTCCAATCTACCCGTTGGACGGAATTAATCAAGAAGATCATTCGAGCTATTAAAGGAACCTGACGATAGCCCATCAATCATGTTCGCCCATACAATCAGGATCTTGGTTTCCAAGAATAGAACCTTCCAAGAATATTTCGTCGACCATCGGATCTTCAAACAATCTTGATTACGAATAAAAGAATCCGTTATAATTATCCAGCCAAGAGATCTTCTCCAGAGGATAGGACTAAATCCTCAACCAAATACTTCGGCTCTAAATTGCCTTCGTCACTAGATTAGAATAACTGTCAATGAGAATAGTCTTGAGTCTTGAGTCTTGAGTCTGGTGATCTGAAAGTCTTCAGACTCTAAACAGAAGGTCTGCATTTATCCAGATTAGACTGATAGAGACGTTTTGTCAGCTTCAAAATATTCTGGAAAGATTTCTCCAACAATCTCCCCATTTTTTATGGTGACAAAACTTTTTCTGTAGATTTGAACAACTTTGACCTACAAAATATTACTCAAGTAATATGGCTATCTCATAAAGATTAATAAAACAACTAGACTCTGCATCCACAGAAAATCGATTAGTCTTTCATGAGTAATACCATACAACAACACTTTGATATAAATGCAAATGGTCAAGCATCTATCAAAATCCACACTCAAGTCAGTCAAATTCAAGTTCACACCCAAGTTCACTCAAGTCATACTCAAAAACAAACATATTCAAACACAAAAAGAAATTTAGAGTATTTGGAGTTCAAATTGCAATTCTCCCCCTTTTGTCATCATTAAAAAGGTGAGAAAAGAGTCAAGTCTTCTTGGGAATGCGCACAATCTAAAAATCTCCCATCGACTGTACGATCCCTTCCAGCCGCTTCAAGTCTTCCCGTATATGAGCTACCTCTTCTCCTTTGGCATTGGCTTGAATTTGAAGAGCGAGGTCTTTCAATTGATCCGCGTGGTAACAGAAGATGCTTGTCCAGCATTCTTCATGACTTGAAGTTCACGGTCCGAGCATAGATTTGACCCTTCATTTCCAGGAAGAACATCAAGAATATGACGAAAATCTGTTGTATTGTCCGTCTGTGTGCTCGCATTTGCTCTATCGGATGGAGTGAGGTTAGACGATGGAACTTCTGTGTAATCTTGCAGATTTGATGTTGACGTATCATGTCCTTCGTCAGGCATTTGAGAAGCCTGAAAATCTTCTAGATTTGCTAGTGAGCGACTTACACCTTCACTGATGACAGCATGTGGTGTAGTCCTGCCTTGCTCGCCATCTCCCCCTGTCTCTAAGACCTCAAATGGGGAAGAGTGATGGTCATGCTCTTCAACATCTGCAGACTTTTCTTTTTCTGCTTCTCCTTCTTCTTCAGCTTCTTTCTCTTTCTCTTTCTCTTGCTGGTCCTCTGCTTCTCTGTTCTTTGCTTGCTTTTCTTCTTCTCTCTGTTCTTTTTCCTCTGCTTATTTTTCTTTAATCTATCATTCTGTTGATTCAGGTACAGAACGTCTAGTTCTTATTAATGCAGAGATAGTGAGATCTTCCTCTTCTTCTTCATCCTCCAAGATAAGAGTTCTTTTCTTTTTGGATGGAGCACTCATGGGCTCCTTCCCTTTTCTCTTAGATGCAGAAGATGCTGGAGTCTTCACTTTGAACTTCTCCATTGCCTTATCAAGCTCTTTCAGACGCATTTTTGTCAGCATTTTCAGACGTACCCCCATTTTGTCGCATGGTCGAACACAAAGAGTGTGTGGAGGTTCAATGTTCAAGTGTCTGAAGATCTTGGTCACAAGACCTTGGTAAGGCAATTGGCCCTTGTCCTTCGCCATTGATCTGCACATGTGAAAGATAATGGTGTGAGGGAGAGAGAACTTCTTCCTTGTATTGATCGCGTACATCAATTTCGCCTCGGAGTTAGACACGTCAGTCTTGGATGTAGACTTTGGCCTGATACAGTTGATCACAATTTTGTGAAGCAAGATGTTGATAGCATGCATTCTTCTGTAGGTAATTCTTCCCTCTGTAGCCCTGTCTTTGACAAGCTCCATTGTGGTACGAGCAATTGAAACTTTGATCGGTTGATAGCGTCCTCGTTCAACTCCAATTATGTCACCAACATGTCCACATCTACCACATGGTCTTGGTCTCGAACACTGAAAGATATTCTATTCGCATCTAATTGCGCATAACCGTCTGTGGTATCGGAGCAAAATTGCTCAAGTTGAAGCAGATTGAACTTTTCCCTTAAGTTCACATTAATGGCATTCAAGAAATCGAAATCAACACTTCTAGGGTTTATCACCTCTCGTTTCAATAGTCTGAAGAACAGATTCTCCTGTTCCTTCGATTTAAACAAATCCATCATTTTTCCCTTCACCTTCGTAGCAACACCCATTCTAGGTTGAAATTCACTGAACATTTTATCATCATCATTCCCGTCAGTAGGATTCAATCCTCCTACACGAGGGTCACTTGGAATGTTCGCAAGTGCTTCCTCGCCTTTCCTTTGGGAGCAATTCCCAAATCCTCCATTTTTCACGAAAGATATACTCATTCCCATAATTTTTATCTTTAAGGAAATCATCTATATAGTTCAGCGAGTACCGGTGCTTTTCAACGCACGATAGAGCTTGTAAATATAAGAGGGTTTTGGACTCTTACGGGTCTGCGTCCTCGATTATTTCTTCCTCCGGTTGTTGACCCGCACCACCGTGGGCTAGATGGTGAAGAGTGACTTGGTGGAGAGTGAATCGGCTCATGGTTGCCGACTCGGTAATTCTTCCTCTTCGGTGAGATCAAAATGGGTAGGCCCCTCCCTCATTCTCTGTGGTCCCCTGTTCGCGATTCTTGAAGACTTTCTAGAAGAAGACATCCTTCCTTGTCGTTGAAAGATTCTTTTACTCGCTTTCCCAAGAAAATATGACAACTTTCTCAAAGATGAACACGAAGTAGAGACATGATTGGGAGGAGAATGCCTTTTTAGGGTTTTGAAGTTTAAGCGAGGAAAACTATATATATATAACTCAGTTTAAAAAGGAAAAAACCAATCGGCACAAAGGAAAGTGAACAGACACCTCGTTTTAAAATCAATAAAGCGCCAAATAGAGGTTAATCGTTTTTGAAAAGACAAGATTCCGTTTTTCATGGAAATTATAAATTAACTGAACAAAAAATCATACCTTTTTGAGTTCGAATATAATAACAACGTACAGTCTATAGCCATGAATGATGAGTCTGAGGGTTGGAAAGTCTCTAGACTTTAACTTCCTCAAGCTTCAAAATGTTGAGTCTGGATTGGATAAAATCAAATTGATTTTTCTCCAAAGGCTTTGTGAATATATCCGCTAGTTGACTCTTTGAATCAACAAATTGAATCGAGATTTCTCCATTTTGAACAAGATCTCTGATAAAATGATGTCGAATCTCTATATGCTTTGCTCTTGAATGAAGGATTGGATTTTTAGTGAGATTGATTGCGCTGGTATTGTCACATCTGATCTCTGTGCATGAGTCTTCAATTCCAAAGTCTTGTAGCTGTTGTTTTATCCATTAAATTTGTGAACAGTAACTTCCAAGAGCTACATACTCTGCTTCCGTTGTTGAGAGAGCCACAGTGCTTTGTTTCCTTGAAAACCAAGACACTGTCCTGCTTCTAAGCAACTGGCAAGTTCCCGAAGTGCTTTTTCTATCGACTCTGCAACTGGCCAGATCTGCGTCTGAATATCCTAGAAGATTAAATTCTCCCTTAGGATACCATAGACCGATGCTTGAAGATGAAGCAACGTATTTGATAATACGTTTTGCAGCACTGAGATGGGATTCTCTAGGATCTGATTGAAACCTAGCACAGATGCAAACACTCAACAATATGTCAGGTCTAGAAGCGGTGAGATAAAGAAGTGAGCCAATGATGCTCCTGTACAGCTTTTGATCAACTTTCTTCCCTTCTTCATCTTTGTCAATCTTTAAAGAACTTGACATCGGTATGTTGGTCTTTTTGCATTTTTCCAGTCCAAACCTTTTGACAAGATCATTAGCATATTTTTCTTGATAAATAAAAATTCCTTCCTTCAATTGTTTTACTTGAAGACCAAGAAAGAATGTTAACTCTCCCATCATACTCATTTCAAACTCATCCCGCATAGACTTTGAAAATTTCTTGCTGAGACTTTCATTAGAGGATCCAAAAATAATATCGTCCACATATATTTGAACAAGTAAAAAGCATTTATTTTCCTTTTTGATAAATAAAGTAGTATCTACTTTACCTTTGACAAAACCATTCTGTATTAAAAACTTATTTAGTCTATTGTACAAGGCATTTTTTAGTCTAAAGACTGAGTCTGGCTTCTTTAGGTCTTCAAACCCTGGAGGTTGTTCCACGTAAACTTCCTCATGGATAAATCCATTTAGGAAGGCACTTTTGATGTCCATTTGGAATTACTTGAAATTTTTATAACAAGCAAACGCAAGTAATAGACAAATAGGTTCTAACCTTGCTATTGGAGCGTAAGTCTCATCATAGTCTATTCCTTCTTCTTGCGTATATTCCTTGGCCAAGAGTCTTGCTTTGTTTCGTACGACTTTTCCTTTCTCATTCATCTTGTTCCTGAACACCCATTTAGCTCCAATAATAGTTTTTCCTTTTGGTTTAGATGTCAATTCCCAGATATCATTAATGTTGAACTGTCTGAGTTCTTCTTGCATAGCTTCAATCCAGCTTTCATCTAATAAAGCTTCTTCTATACTTTTTGGTTAAATTTTAGAAATGAGAGCCACAGCACTAGACTCTTCACGCCTTTTGGATATGGTACGAATTCCTTCATTAATTTCGCCGATGAGATCTTTAGGATGACTGGACTTATGCTTCCAGTTATTGGTTGATTTGTCTGGTTGGTGATCTCTTTCTTTATTTGAATCTTCACGAACAGCTTGATGCTGATCTTCCAGAGTCTGAGATGCTTCTTGAGTTGAAACCTTTGGAGGGTCTGGGCAGGTTTAGACTCTTCATGATGAGTCTGACTGGATTTATCTTGCGTAGAGTCTTGAAATTTGACATTCATTGACTCTTCCACAGACTGACTCTTCTTGTTGTAGACTCTGTAGGCTTTGCTTGATATAGAATATCCAAAGAAGATGCCTTCATCTGATCTTTCTTCAAACTTACCAACTCGATCTTTAACATTTTTCAATATAAAGCATTTGCAACCAAACACATGAAAGTATGAAACAATAGGCTTCTTACCTTTGAATAACTTATAAGGGGTTTTCTCTAGAATAGGTCTTAAGAAGACTCTATTGATGATATAGCACGCTGTTGAAATGACTTCACCCAAAATCGTGAAGAAATCTTACTTTCAATTAAAAGAGTTCTAGCCATTTCTTGAAGAGATCTATTCTTTCTTTCCACAACTCCATTTTGCTTTGGAGTGTGTGGCGAAGAGAACACATGATTAAATCCAGATTTATCATAAAATTTTGTAAAATCTTGATTTTCAAATTCACCTCCATGATCTGTTCTTATACTTGAGATAACACACCATTTTTCATTTTGAACATTTTTAGCAAATTTTTCAAAATACGAGAAGGTTTCGGACTTACTTGCAAGGAAATATACCCAAGTAAAGCGGGAGTAATCGTCCACAATTACTAGGCAATATTTCTTACCTCCAATGCTCGAGTTCGGTTGGTCCGAAGAGATCCATATGCAGCAATCGTAGTACATGATTAGTAGAGACATGATTTATTGACTTAAATGAATTTCTTACTGCTTTCCCGAATACATGGAGTGCATGGATCGGACTTTTGGTAAGGTAATTTTGGTAGACCTCAAACAAGCTGCTTTTATGAGATTTTGGCTAATTGCTTCATGTTGACATGACCAAGCTTTCTGTGCCATAAGCTTGCTTCGTCTTGAATTGAGATTAGGCATTGCGATTCATTTGGTTTCACATCCAAAAGATAGATGTTTTCATGCCTTCGACCCATGAAAGACTGAGTAGAGTCTTTACTAGTTCCAGAACATATTCCTTCTTGAAAGAAGATCTTAAAACCAGTATCACACAATTGGTCGATCGAGAAGATTATAATTGAGTCATTCCACTAAGGAAACATTACTTATTGTGAGATTTCCAATTTTCACAGTTCTAAATCCCACAATACTTCCTTTGCTGCTTCCTCCAAATGAAACTTTTCCACCATTTACTTGGACAAGCTTTATGAAGCAATTTGAGTCTCCTGTCATGTGTCTTGAGCATCCACTGTCAATATACCATTTTACATTTTTCTTGACGGAGACCTGCATTTAAAAAAGAGTCTCAAGCTTTCTTTGGTACCCAAATTTTCTTGGGTCCTTTGGTGTTAGTAAGATAAACAGTATTAGCCCATGTTTTCTTAACGGTGTTTCCAAACCATAGGACACTCTTTTTCAAAGTGATCCGGACTGTTGCACTTTGAACACCTGAGGGCATTTCGACCCACAGACTTTACAAAAACTTTCTTGAAATGATTTTTGTAAGCCTCTCTCGATGGTCTTTGCTTGATTCTTTCTTTTACTTTAGGAAAATCAATCAAGGGAATAGTTTCTGCTGTCATAACTAGACCAGACTTATTGAAATAAGGTCTTTGAGCTGAAAGAATTTTTTCAAGTTTTTCGGACCCTATTGAAAATTTCTTTGAAATATTTGATAAGTCAGTTTTTAAAAGAGCATTTTCTTTCAAAAGACTATTTTCATTTTCTTTAAGAGTGGAAACATTCAAGTCTAAACTTTTAACTCTTTCTTCTAAAACGTTTTCCTTTTGTTTTAAAGCTAAGTTTTCCTTTTTAAGTTCGGAAATTCTTTTGAGAGAAGTCTTAAGATTAAGACACAGTTCATCAATGTATTTAAAAACTTTGACAAGAATTTTGAAATCACTTACCTCAAATTCATCGAGTCGATCCAGAATCTGAGAATCGATTGTGCCATCGAGACATAGATTGGCACACTCATTATCACTTTTTTCACACTCGTATCACTCCAGGTTTCGGCTTTAAGAGCTTTTCGAAACTTTTCAGCTTTTCCTCTCTTCTTCTTGAAGAGGAGGGTTAGTCCGATGTGTCCCTTTTTCTTACATTCAAAGCAAACTACATCTTTGTTAGGTTCCTCATCATCAACAAACTTGGTCTGCTATCTTTGAAAACTTTGTTTCTTTGAGTTGAATCTTCTTCTTTTTCTATTCAGTTTTCTGAATCTTCTTATCATGAGAGCAAGCTCCTCATCGTCCATATCATCTTGAGAATATGTATCATCAAAATCATCATTTGATTTTAATGCAATGGATTTCTTACCTCCTGGATCTTCGTCTTCATTGATTTGTTCGACTTCATAAGACCGAAGAGTTCCAATCAGCTCGTCGACAAATAGTGGCATGATTCTTTGCGTCTCCCTTATTGAAGTCTTTATGTGATTCTAATCCTTGGAGAGTCCACGCAGTAGCTTGTTTACCTTCATGGGATCAGAAATTTTTCGTCCTTGATTCTCAAGACCATTGACAATATCTATAAAACGGCTAAACATGTCAGTTATAGATTCTCCTGTTTTCATCTTGAAGGCTTCATATTGACTGAGGAGAATGTTAATTCTAGTTTCCTTCACTCGATCTGTTCCTTCATAGGTGATATGTAATATGTCCCAAACTTCTTTTGCTGTAACACAAGAAGATATTATGTTATATTCAGTTGGTGACAAAGCACAATATAAAGAATAAATTGATTTTGCATCGAGTGCTTGTCTCTTGAATATCTCTTCCTAAGTCATTCCGCTGGTCTCAACAGTTTCTTTCCCTCTTTTAGAGACTGATGCAACTATAGGAGTAATTCCTTTTTCTACAACGTCCCATTCCAGAGGATCCTTTGATCGTAGGAAGGCTTTCATCTTGTTTTTCCAGATGTTGTAATCATTCCCATCAAAGTAGGGTGGTCTGGTATTGCTTTGCCCTTCCACCAGCCCTGGTGCTAGTGTCACGGGTCGATCAATTTCGGTCGATCAAACACCGCGTGGCCTTAGGATCGGTGATCCCAAGTCAGCCTTACACACACACACTCGCTCGAACACAAGAACTGAATGGGCAAAGAGAGTGTATATTGCATGTGAACGAACTGTTTACAAAGAGGGAGAGGGATCCCTATTTATACATGAGCGGGTCATATCTCGACCGTGGATCGTCCCTCCGATCCAACGGTTCACTTTGAATTTGTATCATCATTACAAGCTATACAACAGGCTACTCGAAGGCTACTCAATGGTCTGCACACGGCAGGTCCTTGGGAACTCCATGGGTCGCACGGAAGCCCAAGGGTTGTGCGTGTCAGGCCTTGGGCAGACCATGGGCGTGTGTCAGAAGCAAGATCAGGTTTGCAGGTCTGTCTGACACGTGATCAGCCGAACCGTCACGGGCTGTGCGATCATCGTTCATGGGCCGCCCATGGGCTACGCTGGTCCTTCTCGCTCGTTCGCTCAAGGGTCGACCGTGGGCTGTTCTCGGGTAGCCCTTGTACGTGACACGGCCCGTCACGAACGATCTTGGGTCATGCTTTGTCCGTGGGCCGTGTCATTCTCCCCCACCTAATCAAGCGACGCCCTCGTCGCGTCCGTGGCATGGAAGTCTTCGATGTGCTTCTTGAATTGCCACAGAGCCTCGGAGGGTTCCCAGCTTGCTTCACTCTCGGGAAGGCCTCTCCACCGGACGAGGTATTCCTTCCTTGGTGCCCGATATTTCTTCCGTATGATCCGATCGGCCATGATGCACTCAACATCTCAATCATAGGAGGTCTTCGCCCCAAGGGGCGCTCGTTGTGATGTGCCCCGATCCGGATCATCCTCGTCCACATGAAACGGCTTTAGCATGCTCACGTGGAACACGGGGTGTAGCCTGAACTTGGGCGGTAAGTCCAGTTTGTATGCAACCATCCCAATCCACTGTATCACTCGGAAAGGGCCTTCATAGCGACAGATTAGCCCTTTGTTCATGTTCCTGTACCGAAGGGCTCACCGCAGTCCCGCCTTCCGTCGCTCGCTGCAGGCCTCCCCCATGCATCTCCCGCCCCTGTTCCACCTCGTCCAGCCACCGTGAGTGGCCGAGCAAGCCGCCGAAGCCGCTGTGCAGCCTCACCGGACCGCCACTTGCCTTCCCGACCCTTCTCCGCCCCTAACCATCTTTGTTTTCACCTATTTCGCAGCTGAACCAGCAAACCCACGAGTGGGTTTCCAGCCGGTTCGTGGGCTGTTTTGGGCCGTTTCCAGGCCCCGAACCCGAGCCGTGCTTTGGAATTTGTTGTTCCTCGTGTCGCCCCAGTAGGATTGATCCGATTTGCGCACGATTTGATGAGTAATCTCACTAATCTAGGATTAGTTGGCTAGTTATGCTTAAGGTTGGTTTAGTTTTAATTAATTATGTTTAGGTTGTTAGATTAGAATAAATTAGCAATTATTAGTCAATTGTTATGCGATTTAGATAAATTGATTGTGCAATTTGCAAGTAGACGTGGTCTACTAATTATTGGAAGTGCCTCAGGATTTTTACCGACCCTTACTGGGCTCCAATTAGGCTTTTCGGGCCTAAATGGAATTTTTAGTATTTAAATATTAATTTTCGGAATTAAATTAAATAATTAATTATTTTCCGAAAATTTAACCGAGATGGTCCGGAACCAGAAAATTATGCTGATAACTGTGGTGAAGTCCATTTATTTAATTGGGCTTTATTTTGAGCTAAATTGAATTTTTAATATTAATTATTTAATTTTCGAAATTAATAAATTAATTATTTATTTTCGGAAATTAAGATTTTGATGGCCGACGACCGAAATCTTGTGCTGATCGTCGTGGCACAGTCCGCTTATTTATTTGAGCTCCACGTTGTATGGAATTGAATAAATTGTGATATTTTAGGGATTTACCCTAAATTGATTGGAATTGATTGAGATTGAATTGTTGAATGGTAAATGGCCTAGTATGTTATTCAGCATTTACAATGCTTTGTTGAGTTGATTTAATTATTTGATTGAGAAATCGTTGGGCATTGGTTGTCGGTATTGAAAGTAGATTGGTAATCACTTGAAAGAGGACACGTGGGCTCGGTGAATTGGAATATCACCTGGAGAATGCATGTGAGTTCAGTGGTTGAATATGTCACCCTGGCGAAAAGGTCGCCTGAGCGAATGCACGTGGCTCGGAGACTCGGTATGTCATCCTAGAGAATGCACGTGGCTCGGTGACAAAGTTTGGCATCTAAAAGGGCACGTGGGCTCGGTGAATTGATGCATCACTTTGGTGAGATAGCACCTAAGAGAATGCACGTGGGCCCAGGCATCTAAAAGGGCACATGGGCTCGGTGAATTGATGCATCACTTTGGTGAGATAGCACCTTAGAGAATGCATGTGGGCCCGGGCATCGTAAAAAGGACACGTGGCTCGGTGATTTGATGCGTCACTTTGGTAAGCGAGTACCTTAGAGAATGCACGTGGGTCCAATATTCGAGAATGGCATCTAAAAGGGCACGTGGCTCGGTGACTTGATGTACCACCTTGGCGAAGAGGTCGCCTTAGAGAATGCACGTGGGCCCAAGGTTTGAGGCACCTAGCTTGGAGACTTGGAAGGTCATCCTGGAGAATGCACGTGGCCTAGCTTTTAGATACTCCTCATTGGGGATTGATTTGTATGACATGTAATCGACTGGTTCGATTTGTATTGAGTAAATGAGTGCCTATTGTGAATTGTACTGACTTGTAGGTGGGATATGAGGCCAAGGTAAGTCCTCTGCCCTGTGCGTGTTTAGGCGGCCTATGGTATAATGGTTTACTAATCGGGCTTAGTGGGGTAGAACTCGCTGAAACGTAATCTCATCCCAGTTTGGGGAAAACATTTCAGGACCCCGCTGAGGAGCTGAGAAGGAGGAGTCTAAGGAGGATTTTTGAAAGAAGAAGATAATCCTGAGAGGACTCTTGAGTACGGCCTGGATGGATTGAGATTCTATCTTCTTTTGAGATCTTCATTTTGATGTGAATAGAGATAGAGTAAAAAGTTGTGAAGTGCTCTGATTTATGTTTTGTATAAAAGTTTGGTTATAGGTTTCAGTATGAAAAATATGGCATTGCTTTTCTATCCCATCGTTTTATTGTCTGGGGATTTTAACTGCTTCTGCATGTGCTTAATAAATGAAAGGGTCGGCAATACATTATCCTAGGATATCGCATTATAAAATCGACCAAGCAAAGAAGGATGTGTGCGTGCCCGAGGATCGGGGCGTGACATCCAGTTTAAGTGGCATCATAGCAAAGTTGAAGATTGGAGTGATAAGGAGCGTTGACCATGGGATAGTTAGTAGGAAAGGCCTTTAAATTCATGCTGGTGCATGTCTGTGTTAGCTGAGTGTAAAATTGTTTGTTGTGTGCGGATAGCTCATCTTCTAATCCAGTGTGGGTTTGGAAGACGGGTTGCAGTGTAAAGACTGAACCATGAGCGAGCAGGAGCTGAGAACTCCTAGTAAGAGGGCAATGTCCTTTGTGACTTGGGATAAAGCACCGGCAAAGGTCGATACTTGAGGTGGTTGTGGTAGAGTGTTGGCTCTTGTCACGCCCCGATCCTCGGGTACGCGCCCATCCTTCCACTTGGTCGATTCTTAAAGTGCGATATCCCAGGACTAATTATCGCCGACCCTTTCTTTTTGTTACGCATGCGGAAGCGATTATAAATCCCGGACAATAAAACAATGGGATAGAAAGCAGGCCATATTTTTCATATTGAAATTCACAACCACACTTTCATTAACAGCATAACTTATAGTATATTTACAATACTATTTACAGCATAAAAGTCTCACACCTATCTACACTAAGACAGGGTTCACAAAAGGGATGGGATCTCAGTCCACATCCGGGTTATATTCAAGATCCCTCTCTGGATCATCTTCTACTTCAAAATACTTTCTCCCCTTCAAGCTCTTCCTCCTCAGCTTTTCCTCAGGGTCCTGAAATGGTTATTCAATAACCAATGAGACCACGTCTCAGCGAGTCCTACCCACTAAGACCCGATTAATAAACTAATACGCCATACGATTGCCTAAGCACACCACGAGTCAGAAGACTTACCTTGGCCTCAATTCCAACCTGCAATTCAAGGTTAAACACATATATTCAAACAATTCATGACATCCGATCAAGCACTGGCCAATCGATTAAATCGATTACATGTCAGTCAGACCCTCTCTGGGTCATTCCCACTCATACCACGATTTCCCAGTGGTGTACTCTTTCACCAAATCACATGTGTTTCTCGGGCGTCGTTTTCGCCAATGACATACCGATCACCGACACCATGCGTTCTTTAAGGTGCCGTTTTCACTGATGATATCCTTGATCACCGAACCACGTGTCCTTTCTAGGGCGCCGTTTTCGCCAAGGTGACTTCGACAATAGACAACATCGTGAGTTCTTTAAGGCGTCGTTTTCACCAGTGATATTTCCTTAATCACCGAACCACGTTTGTCTATAAGTCATTTACGTGCGTTCTTTAAGGCGCCGTTTTCGCCAGTGATACTTCCAATCACCGAACCACGTATGTCCAATAACATCGTACCTGATTGGTCTCAGCCAATAACATTCTCAGTTGTCTCTCATCATTCTCTCTACTATATAGCCCATCAACGTACTGGCGCTATATACCCATACTCGGCCAAGCACCAATCAAATATTCAATAACAAACAATTTAGGACAATTCCTAAATTCCACAATTAATTCAATTCCACACAACGTAGAGCTCAAATAAATAAACGGACTGCACCACGACAATCGGCACGAAATTCCGGTCACCGGCCATCCCGGCTGAATTTCCGGAAAAATAATTAATTAAATAAATAAATATCGAAAATAATTAAATAAACATTAAAAATCCAATTTAGGCCCATATTGCCTTATTGGAGCCCGAAACGGGTCAGGAAAAATCCCAAGATGCATTCGATAAATAACCAAACATTTCTACTTGCTAATAGCTAGGTCTAACCACCTAACATGCATCACTAAGTCACTAAATTAATTGTTCTAACCTAATCTAACCACCTAAGTGCATGTAATTAAATCTAACCAACCCTAAGGCATAATTAGCAAACTAATAAAGCATTAGTGAGTAAAACTCACTTGACAAAAGCGGAGATCGAATCACCGCAACGGCGACACGACGGCGGCCGAAATCGAACTTTCGACAACACCGGCGGGCTTGGGACCGGGCCTCGACCTTGGCTCAACAAATCTCAGCCCAAATGAGATTTGTTCTTGCACTGGAATGGGCCTGCTCTTGGACTTGGGCCTAGCTGCGATTGGGCTTCAAAAACTGGGCTTGAACTAAAACTGAATTGGGCCTGCCTTTCAAACAACTTGGGCTGAAGCTTGGGTCAAAATTTGCTGGGCTTCAATTCTAATTGATGATGGACTGAGTTTTCTTGGGCTGATGGGCCAACCAAGAAGCAACAAAAGCTGCCGATGGGCCTCTGGACTGCAAGATTAAGGTTGCTGAAATCTACGGCAGCTGGACTCCACGACGTTGAAGGCTGGGGTCGCTCGGTGGAAGGCACGTGCGGGTGGAAGAACGAAGAAGCTGAAGCTGCAAACACTGGCGTGGAGTTGCTGAGGAAGAAAACCTTCGGTCAACAAACGGTGGAGGAGAGGGCACCGTTGACTGGATCGTGGGCATGTGAGGTGGATTAAGTCAACAGGGCTTCGGTGGGGTTTGTTCTTCACGGATGAGGCGGCTACTTCATGCGCTTGAAGAAAAAGACGCGTGGAGGCTTCACTGGTCGCACGAAGAGAGGAAGCAAACCGTGGACGGTGCGGCTCCGTCCTGCAATGGTTGACGTTGGACTCGCGGCAAAAGAAGAAAGCTCGGTGGATGGCTTCGGTGGACGCTGGGTTGCAGTCGTTTACGGGGCAGAGAAGTGGAGAAGCTGGGTTTCTTTTTTCTCTGCTGGTGCTGGTGTCGCACGAAGGAATCGGGAGAGAGAAGCAGTTCACGGTAGCAAGATGGAGAGAGATTGGATGGGGATTGCTTCGCACGGTAGAGAGATCAAAACAAAAGCAGGAATAATGAGCGGATGGGAGGGTTGCCGAGCGTGAGAAGCCAGCTAAGAGGAGACAAGAAAATCAGAAATCTTAGCCAATACATTTAATGTTTGGGCCCCACAAGTCTACCATGCACTCCTCTTTGTCCCCTAATCAATTTCAAGCTTATCAACTCACAAATAAGAATTTTAAAGTCCAAAATTGCTGCCTCATCCAATCCTACGAATTTCACCATTTGAAATCCAATTTCTCCAATAAATTCCCAAATTGAGGTCCAATTTTGATGTAGAAAAATCCCAAATGATTTTCTATAAATCCCCGACACACAACGGCCCAGTCTGAAAGTCCAATTTCCCATTAGTTTAGCCAATCTGAACTTCTGCCAAATTTCCGCGACGTCCGAACCCAATTTCCGTAAAATTTCTCGAATCTCCGAAAATTTTCTGAGACTGAGTCGATGCTCCTAAAATTTATTGTGACATGGCCAAAGCTTCAATTTCTGAAATCGGACTCGAATTGGCGGTTAATTTTCATTCGGCGCGTTTTTAGCGTGACCTAGACTATCGGGTAGTTTTCAGAACTTTTTAAGACAAATGACCCGTGGTCGATTTTCTTCGAGCCACTATGAACCCACTCGACTCAATGGCGACTCTTGATTGTCGTGAAAATCTCGAGGATTCAAATACGGACACAGGGTACCAAAACAATAAGAAATCGGTCTAGTGCCGGTCAACGAGAATTTTCTAATTTAGTGGTGTCACCCACGATTAGCCACACATCTCAGTCGAACCGACCTATCTCTGATCTCTAATCGATTTTATACTGCGCCGCAATGGCCTCTAAAGATAGACACGGTCAAGAAGCCGATTCCTGATCGAGTTCTCAAGTCTATTGCCTTAAAATTCCTTAATAATTTCCCCAGTTAGTCTAGTTATCTCGAGAGTGATCGGCTCTGAGAATAACCCTATAGATGCGTCAATGAAATGCCCGATTTATTCAGTAGAAGACAGGGTTGAAAATTTGGGATGTCACAGCTCTGGCCAGCTCGAGTGTAAGAATACCACCGCAGGTTGGTACTAGTGTAGTAGCGTCGAATGATCCGATGTTCGATAAGATCGTGCTGATGCTAGTGTTCCTTAGGATCTGGATGAGCTAGCAAGCTCAGGATCAAGCCGCTGTATTGTCGCTATCATTACTATTGTTGTCGCTTCACCTACTGAGATCCAGAGTGGAGATGTGATCTAGGAGTCAGTCATTGCATTCGAGCCGAGGTATAGATCCAGTTCCGGCAGAAATGGAATCGATCAGAGAAAAGACTGAGGTCGAGAGAAAAGTATTCTATTCCACTCACGAGGAAGGGTGGGATAGTCAAGCCAGAACCGAGTCTAATAGATCGGGTTGTTCCGGACGTGATGATGGAGATCGGTCTAATGTCCTTCCTAGGATGCAAAATTGTTTGGAGTATAGCCAGCAGGGATATTTGGTCGAGAGTGGTCCTAGCAGACTGATGTGTGCTGTCACTTGGCAGGAGATACAAGACTCACATGATAAGTGTCAGAATTGTAGAAGGAAGAATGGATAAATTCAGTATCCGAGTATGACTAGAACATGTGGTGATGATGACCAGTGTGGCCATCAAGTGAAAGATTGTCAGTGGAAGTCTAAGGTAGCATACACATCGTTACTGCGGCTAGAACGCCACTAGGATGGCAAAAGAATTGGGAGTAGAATTGATCTTGCACCAATAAGAGAAAGAATGTGTTGAAGGTGATCTTATCAGAGTAACGTAGCCGAGTTCTGTGCTGAGTTGGTAGAACTTAAATTGTTGATGTAAAAGTGACAGAGGAGAAATCATTAGCAATAGTTGTGCTTGATTAGTTGCTGAAGTGTGAATTTGATGCCACATGAATAGTGTGGGCTTATGGAACATCTTGTGATAATGAATCATGGTCATTGAGTAATCCAGTTTAGTCTATTAACATGTGCAAGTGTCGAGGTTATGGGGAGTCGAAAAGAATCTTCAATTTCATTAATCTCATTGGCTGAAGGCAACATGTTTGTTAGACGGAGGTTGCCAAGGTTGCATGGTGATTGTCTTGGATATGAAAAATTGGAGAATTGAAGATGGAGGACATCTCAGTGGTCCAAGAATTTATAGATGTGTTTTCACAGGAATTGTCAAACCTATAATTAGAAAAAGAGATAGAAATCGCAATCGAACTAGCACCAGGATAGAGCTACTCCCGAAGGCTTCTTACCAGCTGTTGTTGTCTGAATTCGTAGAATTGAAGATGCAAATGTGAAGATTGGTGAATGAGGAATTCATGCATATTAGTGAATCACTTTGGGGAAACATCAGTTTTGTTTGTGAGAAAAAGAAAGATGGTTTGTTGCGAGTGTGCATCGACTGTCGTCAACTCAATTAGGTGAAGATCAAGGACAAGTATTCTTTGCCAAAGATCAATGAATGGTGTGACTAGTTATAAAGAGTATCGATGTTTTAAAGGTTGACTTGAGATTATGAAGTCGTCAGTTACGAACCAGGAATGAGGTTGTATGAAAGACAATTGTTCGTACTTGATATAGTCTTTACGAGAGAATTGTAAGATCATTTGGCCTAGTGAACACTCCAGTTGCTGTCATGGATTTGACAAACAGAATGTTCAAGGAATATCTGGATCAGTTTGTGATCGTGTTCATTGATGATATCTTGGTCTATTCGAGAAGTGATGAAGAGCATGAGAACCATCTAAGAGTAGTACTCCAGACCTTAAGAACTCATCAGTCATATGTTAAGTTTAGCAAATGCGAGTTTTGGTTGACTCGTGTTGTGTTCTTAGGTCATGTGATTTTTGGAGAAGGTATCTCCGTCGACCCGAGCAAAATAGAAGCCGTGATCAAGTGGCCGAGACTGACAACAGTGTCAGAGATCAGAAGTTTTCTGGGATTAGCAGGTTATTACAGACGGTTTGTGGAAGGATTCTCATCGATAGAGTCGCCTCTGACAAAGCTCACGAAGAAAAATGAGAAATTCATATGGACAGACAAGTGCTAGTGTACTTTTCAAGAGTTGAAGAAAAAGCTGACTACCGCATCTGTGCTGACGATTCCATTTGGTCCTGGAGGATTCGAGATCTATAGTGATGCGTCCTTCAGGGGACTGGGTTGCGTGCTGATGCAACATGGCAGAATCGTTGCATATGTTTCCCGGCAGTTGAGACCTCATGAATTGAATTATCCGACGCATGACTTAGAACTCGCAGCCATCATATTTGCGTTGAAGATTTGGAGGCACTACTTGTGTGGGGAAAAGTTTCAGATCTTCACGGACCATCAGAGTCTCAAGTATTTGTTCTATCAGAAGGAGTTGAATATGAGACAACGGCGATGGATGGAATTGCTGAAAGACTACGACTGTGACATTCTATATCACCCGGGAAAGGTGAACAAGGTCACTGATGCATTGAGTCGGAAGTCTTTAGTGGCACGGATCTTTGTTATGGAGTAGAACTTAATCAAGAGAGCTCGAGATTCGGAATTCAAATTTGAGGCAGGCCACCTTTCAAGTTTTATGGCCACCCTTAGAATTGAGCCAGATGTCCAAGTCAAAATCAAGCAACTTCAACCGACAGATCCAGACGTACAGAAAATTCTTCAAGAGGATACCGATAAAAGAAAGACTGATTTCCAAGTTTCTGATGATGGGGTACTTAGGCTTCGTGGACGTTTGGTTGTACCTGACGATGTAGAGCTTAGAGAATAAATTTTATCTGAAGCACATCGTAGCAATTACAGCGTTCATCTTGGAAGCACTAAAATGTATTAGAATTTGCGTCAACACTACTGGTGGTCAGGTATGAAGGCGGACATCGCCAAGCATGTGGCCAAGTGTTTGACTTGTTAGCAAGTAAAAGCCCAGCATTGCAAGCCGGGAGGATTTCTACAACCTCTCGCGATCCGAGAGTGGAAATGGGAGCGTATCACGATGGACTTCGTGACTGGACTACCAAGGAGTCAAAGGGGGAATGATTCGATTTGGGTAGTAGTCGACAGGCTGACAAAGTCGGCTCACTTCATCGCAGTTCGAAAGGACCTGAGTCTAGATAGACACGCAGACCTGTATGTGCGTCAAGTGGTTCGTATGCATGGAGTGCCAGTTACAATAACATTTGATAGAGACTCGAGATTTACTGCTGCTTTTTGGAAGAGCTTACAGAGTGCTTTAGGTACAAAGCTTCAGTGCAGTACGACATATCATCCTTAGACGGACGGCCAATCTGAAAGGACAATTCAGACTCTTGAAGACATGTTGAGAGCATGTGTAATAGACTTCAAAGGAAGTTGGGAGGATCAGCTTCATCTGGTGGAATTCGCCTACAACAACAGTTATCAGCAGAGCATCAAAATGGCTCCATTTGAAGCGTTGTATCGCAGAGCATGCAGAACTCCAATGTGTTGGAATGAAGTTGGAGAAAGGAAGATAACAGGCTCAGAGTTGGTTCAGCAATCAATAGATGCCATGGCAGTGATCAGAGACAGATTAAAGACAGCGCAGAGCAGGCAGAAAAGTTATATAGATAAGCGTCAAAGGTCTTTGGAATTCAAAGTTGGTGATCACGTTTTTCTGAAAGTGTCACCAATAAGGGGAACTTCGCGCTTTGGTAAGGAAGGCAAGCTAAGTCCGAGGTACGTAGGTCCGTTTGAGATTCTTGAAAGAATCAGAAACCTAGCGTATCGTCTTGCGTTGCCGCCAAGATTGGCACAAGTGCATGACGTCTTTCACGTGTCGGTGTTAAGGAAGTATGAGCCTGACTCGACCCACGTGCTCAATTTTGAGGAATTGGGCGTGGATGACCGTGTGTCATACGTTGAAAGCCTGGTTCAGATTGTCGATCGTAAAGAGCAAGTTCTGCGTACAAAGACCATCCCGTTGGTCAAAGTGGTCCGGCAACATCATGGCACTGAAGAAGTCACTTGGGAGACTGAAGAGTCAATGAGACAGTTGTACCCCCACATTTTTTGAACAAAGTGTAATGGTTTAAATTTTGAGGACGAAATTTTTATAAGAGGGGAAGAGTTGTGATATCCTGAAATTCGACCCCGTTTCGATAAAGTAAAATGGGCATTTCGCCGGCGTGCCTATGGCCCTTTTTCTTTGAGCTGATCACTCATGAGTTACCTAACCTATTGGGTAAAGCCGTTAAGGGATGTATCAGCTGTAAAATCCCTAAAAGCTACCTAATTGGTTGGATTGAGCTAAAATCACGTCTGATCGATTTTTAACCACGAAATTGAACTCAATTTCGGGAATCGAATTTTAAGCGCGTGATAATTCTTATTTTTAGGATCCTGTCTCATTGTCCGTCAAATTGTTGATGAGTCCGAAATTTCAATAAAGAAATTATCAGAAGAAAAAATTGAAGCCCGAAAGGAAATAGAAAGGGAAAGAGAAAAGAAAAGAAAAAGATTAAAGCTATTTCTTTTTTCTCTCTCTCCTCTCCCCTTTCCCTCCCCCCTTCGTGCGAATCCCCCACCGCCTACCTTCTCTCTCTTTTTTTACTTTTGACTGGTCAATCCTCATCTTCTTCTTCTCTCTCCTCTCTCTTCTCCCCCATCCCCACGTGACCGAACTCTTTCTTCTTCTCCTTCTTTCTTCTTCGTGGAAGTAGCGAACCAGGAGCAGAAGAAGAGCCGCACGATCGCAGCTCGCCATCGCCGCCCGTCCCATGGCTCGCACCCGCGACGCCCGCCCGTGCGCCCGCCGCTCGCCGCTCGCCGCCATCCCGCCGTCCGTCGCTCGCTGCAGGCCTCCCTCGTGCGTCTCCCGCCCCTGTTCTACCTCGTCCAGCCACCGTGAGTGGCCGAGCAAGCCACCGGAGCCGCCGTACAGCCTCACCGGACCGCCGCTTGCCTTCCCGACCCTTCTCCGCCCCTAACCATCCCTGTTTTCCCCTGTTTCGCAGCCGAACCAGCAAACCCACGAGTGGGTTTGCAGCCGGTTCGTGGGCCGTTTTGGGCCGTTTCCGGGCCCCGAACCCGAGCCGTGCTTTGGAATTTGTTGTTCCTTGCATCGCTCCCATCGGATTGATCCGATTTGTGCGCGATTTGGTGAGTAATCTCACTAATCCAGGATTAGTTGGCTAATTATGCTTAAGGTTGGTTTAGTTTTAATTAATTATTTTTAGGCTGTTAGATTAGAATAAATTAGCAATTATTTGTCAATTGTGATTCGATTTAGATAAATTGATTGTGCAATTAGCAAGTAGACGTGGTCTACTAATTATTGGAAGTGCCTCGGGATTTTTACCGACCCTTAGTGGGCTCCAATTAGGCTTTTCGGGCCTAAGTGGAATTTTTTAGTATTTAAATATTAATTTTCGGAATTAAATTAAATAATTATTTATTTTCCGAAAATTCAACTAATATGGTCCGGAACCGGAAAATTATGCTGATAACAGTGGTGAACTCCGTTTATTAATCAGGCTTTATTTTGAGCTAAATTGAATTTTAATATTAATTATTTAATTTTCGAAATTAATAAATTAATTATTTATTTTTCGGAAATTAGGATTTTGATGGCCGACGATTGAAATCTCGTGCTGATCATCATGGCACAATCCATTTATTTATTTGAGCTCCACGTTGTATGGAATTGAATAAATTGTGATATTTTAGGGATTTACCCTAAATTGATTGGAATTGATTGAGATTGAATTGTTGAATGGTAAATGGCCAAGTATGTTATTCAGCATTTACAATACTTTGTTGAGTTGATTTAATTATTTGATTGAGAAATCGTTGGGCATTGGTTGTCGGTATTGAAAGTAGATTGGTAATCACTTGAAAGAGGACACGTGGGCTTGGTGAATTGGAATATCACCTGGAGAATGCACGTGAGTTCAATGGTTGAATATGTCACCTTGGCGAAAAGGTCGCCTGAGAGAATGCACGTGGCTCGGAGACTCGGTATGTCATCTTGCAGAATGCACGTGGCTCGGTGACAGAGTTTGGCATCTAAAAGGGCACGTGGGCTCGATGAATTGATGCATCACTTTAGTGAGATAGCACCTAAGAGAATGCACATGGGCCTAGGCATCTAAAAGGGCACATGGGCTCGGTGAATTGATGCATCTCTTTGGTGAGATAGCACCTAAGAGAATGCACGTGGGCCCAGACATCTAAAAGGGCACATGGACTCGGTGAATTGATGCATAACTTTGGTGAGATAGCACCTTAGAGAATGCACGTGGGCCCGGGCATCGTAAAAGGGACACGTGGCTCGGTGATTTGATGCGTCACTTTGGTAAGCGAGTACCTTAGAGAATGCACGTGGGTCCAATATTCGAGAATGGCATCTAGAAGGGCACGTGGTTTGGTGACTTGATGTACTACCTTGGTGAAGAGGTCGCCTTAGAGAATGCACGTGGGCCCAAGGTTTGAGGCACCTGGCTCGGAGACTTGGAAGGTCATCCTGGAGAATGCACGTGGCCTAGCTTTTAGATACTCCTCAGTGGGGATTGATTTGTATGACATGTAATCGACTGGTTCGATTTGTATTGAGTAAATGAGTGCCTATTGTGAATTGTACTGACTTGCAGGTGAGATCTGAGGCCAAGGTAAGTCCTCTGCCCTGTGCATGTTTAGGCAGCCTATGGTATAATGGTTTACTAATCGGGCTTAGTGGAGTAGAACTCGCTGAAACGTAATCTCATCCCAGTTTGGGGAAAACATTTCAGGACCCCGCTGAGGTGCTGAGAAGGAGGAGTCTGAGGAGGATTTTTGGAAGAAGAAGATAATCCCGAGAGGACTCTTGAGTATGGCCTGGATGGATTGAGATTCTATCGTCTTTTGAGATCTTCATTTTGATGTGAATAGAGATAGAGTAAAAAGTTGTGAAGTGCTCTGATTTGTGTTTTGTATAAAAGTTTGGTTATAAGTTTCAGTATGAAAAATATGGCTCTGCTTTTCTATCCCATCGTTTTATTGCCTATGGATTTTAACTGCTTCAGCATGTGCTTAATAAATGAAAGGGTCGGCGATACATTGTCCTGGGATATCGCATTATAAAATCGACCAAGCAAAGAAGGATGTGTGCGTGCTCGAGGATCGGGGCGTGACAACTTGTGAGTATATGAAGCCAAACAATGAGAAGGAACCAAAGAAGAAGACTGCAGTCGAGCTCTAGCTTCAATCATCTGGAGCAACAAGAAGGCTCAAAAGCTTATCAAGAGTCAAAGCAACGTTCTTGCTTGGCCCTCAACATTTTTGCCTTTGTTTTTGTGAGAATTGATGGGAGATGAGATTTTGTGATTTTTCCTAAATTATGGAAATCATCATATCTTTAAAATACTTAAATATTAAATCACATATTTATGTAATAATTTAACATTTTTAAAATAGTTGACAGTGATCTTACAAAATCTAACATGATATCAAAACTAGTGCAATCCCTTTCGTGATTATGCATCCACCCTCATTAGTCAAATTTCACGTGCCGTGGTCAAAATGTCATGTGCTGCTCGTAATTATACTTGCAATTAAGATGGGGTGTTGAAACATGAGGGGATAGACCTTTCCCAACATCTCACTAAAGAACAATTAAGAGAAGTTGCACCAACCCCTCAAACGTTGCCCACTATGAAGAGATTGTTCAAAGAGCAATATTATGAGTCACATGTCAGACGTGATCAAGCTGATCGTCATCAATGCTATGTGTGATGTTTTCTCAAGACTAAGATCGTCTAATCAACCATCATTATCCAATCCAACGGTAATAGAGTATGTTCATAATTCCTCCTCTATTGTTGGTGCCAATAATATCAGTCAGAGTAATCAACCCCTCGTAAGAATTATGCAAAGGTCCGTTCTTCTAGTCAAAGTCACAACAACGAGAATAATCAGGCAAATATTAGTCAAAATTGTGGTGAATAACTATCACCTAGACGGGGTGAATAGGTGATTTTGCGGAAATTAAAGAATTTAAATAAATATTGCAATGAGACGATTTCTAATGAAGTGGTTAGATCTTACCAATGTACAATTTATCATAATTAATAAAGAGAGTAATGGATAGAGAATTGCACACAAAATTTTATAGTAGTTCAGCTTTTGCAAGCCTACGTACTATCCCGCAATGAGACAACTTGAAATTTTTTTATCAGAAACAAAGTCTCTAAGTTTTGTCAATCATCAAAACGACTTAGGGAATGTTTTCTCAACAATCTCCCCCATTTTTTATGATGACAAAACTTACACAAATGGAACTTTAAAAAATATAATTAAATTTAAATAGCTCTTGAAAATGCTGGTTTTAAAATGAGGCACGGTTAAACTATAAGAATGTTTGCATTGAAAGAATTTTAATGAAATTCTTATAGATAATACTTAGTATCAAAAGATAAGAAAAAATTAACCATTCCTCTTTGCTTTTGCTATGCTCAGAATCTTTAAGATCCTGCAAAAAGATTGTTAATGAAATTTGCAACCTCAATTACCTCAATTCTACAAGTCCACCTTCTCACCCTTTATGTCATCAATAAAAAATATACTAAATAAAGCATAATATCATAAGCAACTCATAGTACGAAGGTTAGTCCAATAAGTGCAAACAACAAACCTTAGACAGTTGGCGCCTTAATTTTATTTAGGTTTATTTTATTAATTAATTTTTTATTTTATTTTATTGTATTTTGTCTTTTCGAATAAATAAGATAATAAAAAAAAAAGCAAAAAAAAAAAAAGCACAGCAAAAGCCCAGCCCATTTTTCTCTCCGTCTCTTCCCCCTCCGCATGGGCCCCTACGGCCCATTTTCCTTCACCCTCGGCCAAGCCCCTTTCTCTCTTCTTCTTCCTCCTTCCCTTTCCTTCGCCGCTGCAACTCACGCGCGCAATGGAGGCCGACGCGCGAAGGACGGCCTACGGCCGAGGAGAGTAGGCCAATGTCGGTTGGAAATGATAAGATCTCAGGCGCCATTAATGTTGAGCGAGCTTCGCTGGAAAGCTCGATGGGACACCGGTTCAGCCGAGAGGAACTGGTGGGCAAGCCGGAGGCCGGCGGCTGAGATCCTTCGTCGACCGAATTTCCTTCGCCTATAAATAGGTGGCCGCAAGCATCGTCGGGCGTGGCGAGCTCGGAGATCTTTCACTGAGAGAAATCAGGAAAGATCGAAGGGCGAGCGCAGGGGAGAACTCGAGTGGCGAGCTAAGCCCACCCTCCATCGAGAGACTTCGGGGAAGGCCGGCGGTGAGCGACTTCGAGAGGGTCAGATCTGGCCGATGGAGGCTCGGATCTAGCCAGAGAGAGAGAGAGAATCAAGGCTAAGGAAGGTCCGACGGCCGAGATTTACGCCTCAGATCTGGAGTTCTTGCTGCTGTCGTTGCCGCCGGTTGCCGTGACTGATTTGCCGTCGCCTCAACCAAATCCCGACGTCATTGCCTCGAAGGATTGCTGTCGTTCCCCCCCGAAGTTGTTGCTGTGACCGATCCGCCGACGCCACACCAAATCTAGAAGCTCAGTGGCTGTCGTCGTTGCCCTGTCACCGCAACTGTTTGCCATAGACAGGTAACCGTAGCCGTCGCCGTCACCGGTCGCGTTGTTGCCATCACATTCCCCTTCTTGAACCGTATCGCCACCGACCACACCAACACAGCCGCGTTGTCGCTCATCCTTGCCATCCTCGTAAGCGGTTTGTCACCGTTGTCGCCGCCGTCACCGCCGTAATGCCTCGGTTTCCCTCCCTCGGCGCCGCGGATTCGCAAACCCTACGGTTTGCGATTTTCCAGGTCATTGAATCGGATCCGGGTCTCGGAATCAGGTAGGGTTTCGCGAGATCAAGGATGGCTAGAAACCGAGTCGTGAGGTCGGAGCCGGGTCGGGCGCGGATCGATTCGGGTAGGGTTTCCACGATTTTGGGGTCGGTATTTTGGGTCGACGAGTTGGGTAGGGTTTTGCCGAACCGGGTCGTTTGGTCGGCCCGGTTCATCTAGAAAGTGGGCTCCCGGGTCATGCGGTGTCGTTTTAAAAAATAAAAAAAAAAAATAATAATTTATTTTCTAAAAAATCAAAAAATGTTTGATTTTCGAAAAATATTTAAAAAACAGTAAAAAAATATTTTATTTTCCAAAAAAATCAAAAAATAATTAAATATCCAAAAAATATCCATTTTCCGAAAAAAAATAAAAAAAATTCCATATATTTCAAAAAAATGCCAAAAATCCAAAAAAAAAAAGCCAAAAATTCATGAAAAAACCAAAAAAATTTCAGAAAAAGCCAAAAAGACATGTATTTTTCCAAAATACCAAAAAATCCCAAAAAAAAATCCCTTTTTTTTTTTTTTGGGTAAAGGTAAGATTTGTATTGATTTTGCACAAAATACGAAGAAGCTTGGCACCAACAAAACAAACACTCGGGAGGACAGTCGCGGGAGAGTGAAAGGGTGCCAAGCGCCAAAAACTGGCTAGAACTAAGGACCATAGAAACTATGAAAGAAAAGACTAAACTAGAACTAAAGACCCTCTATTACTGGAAAATAGACGGACTCAAGTCCCAGCTCTGCTGCGAGTCTTCTATTCCTAGGGTTATCCACAATATTCTTGGTCGACGATTTATCCTTGAAGGCTTTACGGGAGATGCATCTTCATTGCCGGGACAAAAAGTGTTTGATCACGGAAGATGATGTTGTTACGCTCCTTCCATATGATATAACAAAGAGCTCCAAAGCTAAACCGGGCCATTACATCATAGAAGCTTTCGGTGGAGAAGCGACTAGCCACCCAATCCAAGTTCTCACACCACGGTTTGTTATGCCAGGTAATATTAAACTTCGACGCCCAATGGTTGGCAAGATCACCAGGGACACGGCAGGCAAAAAATAAATTATCCACAGAGTCCGGCCTACTCGAACAGAATGGACAATTGACAGAAGCGAGCCTACCAACCGAAGCGAGCAGGACCTGGGTCGGCAATCTGTTGCGGGTTATAAGCCACAAGTGGGATTGATATCTCGGAGGCATAGCTGAATTCCAAACAAAGGAAGACCAGGGAACAGCATTTGCTTTGGGCCTAAGGAGATCCCATGCCGATGCTGTAGAGAAACGACCAGAGGGGTTGCGGATCCATTGGATCCGGTCTTCTCGATGGTTGAAGGTAGGAAGGGGGTCCCACCACCCGGCATTAATATTAACAACGTACCAGCCCAATGGAGACGAGAAGGCTTCAGCTACAGAAGCAGACCGGGGAATACCAGAACGATAAATGTCCTGGTTAGAGAAGACCTTATAAAGCGGTCCATTAGAATGCCACGGATCAAACCAAAAAGAAACAGAGCGACCATTACCAATATCCCATCTGAGATGCGGCTGATAGAGGTCCCGCATCTGGAGGAGTTTTCTCCAGGCCCAGGAACAACACGTCGGAATAGGGACCACCCAGAAGTTCTTGCGATTTAAAAAAGTGGAGTGAATCCACTTGCACCACATGGACTCTTTGTCCGAGAAGAGAATCCAAATGTGTTTGAGCATTGAGGCAATGTTATTCTCCTTTAAAGACCTGATCCCAAGTCCACCTTCCTCCCTCGGTAAGCACACATCACTCCAGGAGACTTTAGCTCCCCCGGTACCCATCATAGGTCCTTTCCACAGAAATTGATGAAAAATTCTTTCAATACGCTCTAACACAGCACAAGGCAGGATAAATACACTTGCCCAATACACTTGAATAGAGTGGAGAACCGACTTTATAAGCTGGATTCTACCGGCAAACGACAAAAATCTGTGAGTCCAAGATTGGACACGCGTTGTAATTGCATTAACCAAAGCCACACAATCCGCTTTTGCTAATCTTGAAGAAATCACAGGGACTCCAAGATACCGGAATGGGAGGGTACCAACCTGGAATCCCAGCTTGCTGACGATGTCATTACGCAGGGTAGGCGATCCACCGGAAAAATATACCTCACTTTTCGTCAGATTCGGCTCCAAACCACTCCAACTAGAGAAGGAGTCAATGCCAGCTTTCAAAAGGTCTACCGAGGCGATGCTTGCTTCAGAAAATAACAGCACATCATCGGCAAAGAATAAGTGGGAGAGCTTGGTGGATTTACATCTCCAAAAGAACCGAAACAATGGATGACTTGTTTGGATATCCAGCAAACCAGTGAATACTTCCATTACTAAGGTGAATATATAGGGGGACATTGGATCTCCTTGACGTATACCTCTTCCACTTCCGAAAAATCCATGAAGCTCACCATTCAGAGATATGGAGAATCTCGGAGATTTAATGCATATCATAATTCGGTCTATGAAAATCTGGGGGAATCCGAACGCTTGCATACAAACTTCAATGAATTCCCAACACACCGTGTCATATGCCTTTCGAAAGTCTACTTTGATAGCACATTTGGCCCGGTATGGGTCATGATGGAAACCACTAAACAGCTCTTGGGCGAGCAAAATATTGTCACTTATAAGCCTTCCCTTGATAAAAGCACCTTGGGGAGGACTAATGATACTAGGCAGCACATGAGACATCCGGTTTGCAATGAGTTTAGTAATGCATTTATATATGGTGTTGCAGCAGGCAATTGGCCGAAAGTCATGGACATTTGAGGCATTAGGGATTTTGGGCACTAGAGCAAGGATGGTAGTATTAATCTGTTTCAATAACTCGCCCGTTTCAAAGAAATCTCGCACTGCCAGTAATACCGAAGCACCAACAATATCCCAAGAATGCTTGAAAAATTCAACGTTAAAACCATCAGGCCCAGGGGCTTTGCCTACCGAAAGAGAGAAAAGAGTATCCTTGATTTCCATATCCGAGATAGGTCTAGACAGATAACATACCTGGTCTGCATTGAGCGAATGCTTCAGGACCGCCCGAATCTGATCCAACGATGGAGAAGCCGAGGATCGGGGAGCAGCCAAAAGTTTGCTGAAGTGATCAACAAATAACTTTCGAACTTCTGCCGGCTCAGAGGTCGTGACACTACCATTGGTCAATGAGATAATTCTATTTTGAAGCTGCCTTCTGTTCACTACTTGGTGAAAGAACTTAGTATTTAGATCCCCATCTTTCAGCCAACGAACTCTAGATTTTTGACGATAGAACGATTCCTCTTGGAGCCTTAACACTGAAAAGGCTTGAATATGCAAATTTTCAGTCTCAGCAAGGGAAGGATTCATAGGATCAGCTTGAATAGCATCTTGAATAACCTGAAGGTTCCGCCTAGCTTCCTCAGTTCTGGCCGATAATTCGGAAAAAGAGTCCTTATTGAGCTGCTTGAGTCTGCACTTAAGGAGGCGAAGCTTGGCACATAAAATAAACATAGGCGACCCATAAGTGGAGGAAGCCCACACTTCCGAAACCAGATTGGTAAAGTCCGGGTGAGACATCCAATAGTTGAAGAACTTAAACGGTTTGGTCGACCTAGGGACAGGCATGATTTTCACCACCATCGGGGTGTGGTCCGAGATGCCAGGAGCTAAAAAGGAGGCTTCCGAGAAGGAAAACTCAGAGTTCCACTGGGCATTGACAAGGACTCTGTCAATTAAAAAAAAAAAAAAAAGCGTGGAAAATCTCAAAAGTGTTTTTCCTTCCAAAAATGCGTGGAAAATCTCTCGAACATCCAAAAAACCTCATGGTTTAAACAAGATTAGGTATCGAAAGGGCATTAGTGATTAATTAGTGTAATCAAGTCCCCGATCCTAATTTCTTTGGTTGCGCAGAAGCGAGTCTTCTTACAATACTTCGCTTGGGTTTCTAATCAACTCACCACAAATTGATTAGTGCTGACTCCATTTTAAAAATTAACTTGCAAGTTAAAAACTTGAACCATTAAGTTGCGAATTGGTGGATTTGGGAGAGTCCGGGCTTAATAAATTCAACCGAGCCATTAGCCTCCTTAGGCGTCCTTACCCGATTGCGGGCGCCGAAAAAAAAGAGGTCGCAACAGCTTGGCGACTTCACTTGGGATATTTGAGGACTTAGGCCGCTTTATCTTATTTAAGCACTTTACTGACTTGTTTTATTTTTTCTTTATGCAAGTTAGTAGCTTAGAAATTTATCTTAATTTTCGTTAAAATAAAATGTCTTGTGATTATAAACAATGTGCATGCTTTATTGTTTTATCACTACACATGGCACACACAACCCGGCCGCCAGACCTAAGCCGCCATAGGATTTCTAGGATGGTGTTAAGAAAGATACAACCTCGAACGCGAGACTGCGATGTAGAGGTTGCCTTTCTTTTCCCCGAATTTCTTAGCCAAGATTAGGAGGGTATGTTGCTAACGCGAGACTGCAACGGGCAGATACCTTTTTAATTTCAACAAAGCTTCTCAATTAGAAATCGAGCCACACGTCCCATCTACATGTCTCTGTGTTTGCCATTTTCTTTAAAAGCAAAGTAATTTATTTACTTTTACTCAGTCTTTTCTGGCTCATGGCAAAATAGGGTCAGGTTGTGTATTTCCCTTTCTTATATGTGACGGGAAGATTTGATATCCAGTTCATTCCTACCCCAAAGGGAGAGCTTCTCAGATGGTGGAAGCAGTTAAATCAGCTCGGCCGAGAGTGCGTCAAAGCAAGAATCGATCATCTCCTCCCATTGCTCCAAATCAATATCCACTCTAGGGTCATGCAAGCACTACCACATTTCTGGTGCCCTGAAGCGTCCACCTTCATGTTCGGCAAATTTGAACTAACAGTCTCGCCATAGGAATGCCCCTAGGAAGCGAGCTTGCCACGCCACCAATCGGCATTGACCCTGTGGTTAGTCTATCACGGTTTCTAAAAAATCATTCGATAAGAGAAATTGTTCAAGCCAACAACAATGCTTTTCCGCTATCATCTTTAACTGAATGCTTTGAAAAACAATCAATGACCCAAAAAGCCAAGATCTTCCTCTGAGCATTCTTTGGTTTTATTATCTTTCTCCCTCGAAAGAATGCTATAAATCCTTCAATCACATGGTTTTAGCCGAAACATTTTTATCCCTTAATCGTTTTAAAGAAAAAAAAGAAAAAATCATGAGGGCCGCCCTAGAAATTTTACAAATGTGGTTCTTTTCCCATATCAAAGGATTTGGGCACCTCATGCAAATATTTGAAATCAATGAATTCAAACACCCATTGCAAAAGTTTCAAAGGTTGGAAAAATACTCTCCCAACGAGGAATATTCTTGATGGATTAACTTATTAAGAAACCTTGTCCCCGAGACATTCCTATGGTGAGCTAAGTGGTTCATGGCAAGAGAGGTGCGCTTTGCACTTAATTATTACAACCCCATCCCATTACTGGGCCTCTCCGGAGTCACCTCATATTATCCATATAGGGTGGCTCGTCAGTATAGAGTCCTCCAAGAAATCCCGCCACCGCTCAAATCAAGATTGTTCTGTATCCTTTTCACCCATATAGACTACAACTACTTGGAGGAGATCTGCATAATTCAGAATACATGGAGTAGATGTCACCCTGAAAAGATTGTCATACCTAGAAGGTTGAAGGGGCAGGAAAAAGCTCATCATGCATCCACATTCTACATCCTTAACCATATAATTCTTGATGAGCTGCAACCAGTGATCCCTGATGTGGTTGATAAACTTACCCTGCAAGGGAAAATCAAATCTCTTGAAAAGAGCTTGGAGATAAGCAGGAGACACGTATCGAAGCTAGTACGAAGAAGCAAGCAGCTCCACAAGACTGGAACTTCCCATCACATATAAAAATGGACAGCGGGACTTTTGATGTGAATATTTCTAATGTGAATATCTAGGGTCGTTCTGACATGTGTAAAAAGCCCTTTTGGCATTGTATAAATCTCCTGTTAATAAATAAGAATGACTCCACCCTTGCTATGAGCCAATTTTCCATGGGTTTGCCTTCTTTACATTTTCCTCATTTTTTGTGCTGACAGGTAATCACATCATAGTCGTATTCGCCAAATCCAAAAGTTAGAATGGCTAATGAAAATATACCAAGCCATGTCAAGATTATGGAAAGTGAAATGAAGCAAGTCTTCAATGTGCTTAAACAACTCTCAAAGCAGATAGATTCCATCCAAGGCAAATTGGCTCCCACCCCAGCCTCAATCGAAGTATTGTTATCGCAATTGTCTACCCGAGGTGATCATGGAAGAGATACCGATGATAACATGCTCGAATTGGAGGATGATACGCACCAAATCATAGTTGAGAAAGCAAAGCCCAATAGTTTGTTTAAGACTGAACATGACAAACGCCTTGAGAAACTTGAAGAGAGGCTAAAACAATTGCAGGGCCTTCAAAATGCTACTCTAACAGACCTCTCCATCTACTCTAAAGTCAAAATGCCAAAAAAATTCAAAATGCCCGAGTTTGAGAAGTACGATGGCACGACCTGCCCAAGGGCTCACTTGCAAATGTATTTGGTTCGAATGACCCAGTGCGTTAATAATGTACCTTTAATAATCCAGTTGTTCCAGTCAAGCCTGGTAGGTCCCACCTTGAGGTGGTACATCAAAAAGAACATAAACCTCATCGAGACATGGAGTGAAGCAAGTGAGGCATTCCTTAAGCAGTACAAATTCATAATGGACATTACCCCTTCTTGTGATGATCTCGATCGCACAGAGAAAAAGCAGGAATCTTTCAAAGAATATGCTATTAGATGGAGGAATCTCGCCGCCCAGATCAGTCCTGAGCCAACTGACTTTGAATTGAGAAAAATGTTCATCAAAACCCTCCCCTATTAATACCGCAATCGGATGGTGACTACGATCGCTGAATCATTAAATCAACTCATTCCAGTAGGAGAGCATATTGAGATAGGTTTAAGGGACGGCTGGTTCACTAAGCTTGCACCTGTTAATAGAAGGCTCAACATGAAAAAAGATAAAGAACCCTTGATTGATGTCAATGCGACCCACACTGCAAACACTGGTTACCTCCCGACCGTTTAGACAAGCACAGGCCAACAACAGACTAATAGCCGTCCACCCCAGCGCTACAACAACCGAAGACAATTCACTCCACTTCCTGGATCCCCCTCCCAGGTTTTGGCAATCCTCCAAAACAAGAGCCTCCTTTCAACTGAGCCAAGATGACCCAACGCTGAAAACTTCTCCAGCTATGACCCATCCAAAAAATGTGACTATCACATGGGAGAAGTAGGCCATTCAACTGATGAGTGTTTCGTCCTTAAGCATCGGATCCAGAACTTGCTAGATACTAAGGCCTTCTCATTCCAAACTGCAAAGCCAAATGTCCAAAGCAATCTGCTCTCGGATCATGCTGACAAAGTAAACATGATATTCAGTTCTGAAGCCGGTCAAATCAGAAATGTCAATGCACATATTGTTGACATCTATCGAGGGCTAGTAGAAACTGGGTATTATTCGAGTGATGAAATAGCACCCTTTGCAACAATGGAGGAAAGGGTATTAAAAATGATAGAGGTCGGAATAATCGTGTACGCCAACCACGCCAGCATAGTTTCTACCATATCGCAAGTCCTCATCAACTGGAAGGAAGAATTTGCTGTGCTAAATGCGGAAAAGGAGAAGAAGGATTCCACCTCACTTGAGAGCGTCTTTGAAAGGAAGGGAGCCATTGTTCAAGCATCAACAGCAGAAACGGCTATAGTCATCGAGATCCCCCAGCCTTACAAATATGAGTACAACAATGCAGTACCATGGTCTTATGACCTTGATGTTGGTTTAGTCACGAGATCTAGGCGAACCTATGCTCAAGCAAATACTCAGTCTGCTAAGCCTGTCACTGACGAAGAAGCCAAGGAGTTTTTGGTCGTAGTTAAGGCCAGCGAATATAATGTGGTGGAACAGTTACGAAAATCACCAGCACAGATCTCTCTACTGGAATTGCTTCAGACATCTGTCAAGCACCAGAAATCCCTCATGAAAGTATTAAGTGAAGTACATGTCCCTGAAACGATTGAGCATGACAAACTCGAAGAATTTGTCAGTACCATCCTTCTAAAGGATCATATGGCATTTTCTAATGAAGAAATTCCTAAGGAGGGTAGAGGACACACCAAGGGCCTCTACATATCAGTCAAGTGCAACGCATCTCACGTTGCTCGAGTACTGATTGACAATAGATCTGTTCTTAACATATGTTCACTAGAGACACTTTGTTGCCTTAAAATAGAGAGATCATGGATCCAGGTACTCAAGACTTCTGTTCGAGCATTCGATGGAACAAAGAAGGAAATAGTGGGAGAGATCGAGCTCGACATTCAAATTGGCCAAACCATATTGAAAATTTTGTTTCAGGTAATGGATATCCCCACTGCATTCAATTTCCTCTTAGGGCGCCCATGGATCCACTTCGCAAGAGCAGTACCTTCAAGCCTCCACCAAAGTGTGAAGTTCGTGGTAAGAGGAAAACTAATCACGGTCCGAGGAGAAGAAGATCACCGCATCTACCACGAGACGGCCATCCCTTATGTTGAATCTAGTGACAAAAGTGAAGCCAGCTATCAATCATTCGAGCTCGTGTCTACTATACACGAAACTCGAGGGACTTTGCCCCTTGTCCCCATGGTATCAAATGCTGCAATCATGGTAGGAAAAATCATGGTTGGACATGCTTTCCTTCCAGGACAAGGGCTTGGTAAGAGAGGCCAAGGCATTCGTCAGCCTATTGAAGCCCTAAGGAGACCCTATGCTCTCGGTTTAGGATATTCCTCAAATAGAAAAGCAAAGAAAAAGACAGCCTTGTATACCCCCGTTCCGAGGAAACTTTCCCAAGCCCAGCTAGGATGATACATGAGCAAGAGGAAGTGAATACTTCAAAAAGGTTCAACCCCGGAAGCGCGAAATTGCCCATGATCTAGGAAGACACAACTTGGCCCTCACTTATAAAGAAAGAGGGGTCAGATGACATGACCACCATGTTCGGGGAAGCAGTTAGAAGAAACTTGCGATAACTTCTCGTTCATCCAGCTTCAACACCAAGTCGAAGAATTAAACGAGATTGTACACCATTTGACAGAAAACTTCGCTCAGGCTACCCGTGCATTCCATTCTCGTCAAAATGAGGAGCTAGTAGTAAATGAAGAAAACCCTACTAACACGACCTGGCAAGGGGCACAGCTACCCTTATCCCTAAAAAGCACTCGGCCATATTCGCCTCTTCCTAAATCAATGGCCATTATTTTCCCCATCCTCCTAGAGCAAGGGATAATCGGCAGGGAACTGAGCCATCCTACTCCCAAGTACTTCATTGATTATGATCCATCCAAACAATGTGATTATCATTCAAGGGAATTAGGATACTTGCTAGATGACTGCACCATCCTGAGAGACAAGGTTCAGGATCTTTTAGATGCTGGGGCATTCACATTCCGCTCTCCATGGCTGTGTTTTGGCAAGGATCACCTCCTTGTGGTACCCAGCACCCGTACCATGTTCCCCGAGCATGCTAAGGAAGCACGTAGAGGAAAGGCAATCATGAACACTTTGGGCCAACCAAGTGGTAAATGTCAGGAATGTCGCAAGTCACCGAGACTGGCACGGCGATGGTTGCAACATTGAGTTGGGCCAGAGAACCGCAAAGTAGCAACACTTTCTTTTGTCTCTTTCGGCTTAAACCCCACAAGGCAAGGACCACCACCTCAAAGTCTCCTCCTTTCTCTATATTTATGCATTGAGTAAGTGGATCCTTAAAATTCTGACTTCACCAGCCAAGCTCTCCTTTATATGTTGACCTCAAAGCCTTTTCTTTTTATTTGCGGGACATGCGGATGAGGTGTCCATGAACGTGGATCTTCACGGTGGTGCTCATGAAGACTTCATGAATCACGACTCTCGAATGGGCTTCTCGATCGTGAATTGTGAATTCCCCCGAGAAGGAAAATCCTCCCTTTCGTCTTTTCTTTTTTTTCTCTCTCCCTTCGCTCATGTCCTCACCTTATCGAATGAGGACAAAGTCCTTTGTTGACCTTGAATTGTGTTTTGCGAACACAAACTCGGAACACAAGGCGGGTAGGGATGCGGTGCTCCTCGTTGGACTGGACTTCTTTGGCGTCCTTTGGATGACCACCGGACTAAAGATCATTGGAATTGCTAAGGGGTCTTGCTTGGAGGCTATGGAGGTCGTCGAAGATTGATGTGTCACTGCAGTGGACAATTGGCAGCAGGGTTAGCATTGAGGGGCAGCCATGAACTCAGCAGAGTCACGATCGTGAAAGGGGTCTGGACCGTGACTCCTTCAGCTCCCTCTCTTTCACGTATGTTTTCTATATTGTGGCCGTATATTCAATGTGTGGCCTCCAAAACCCTACACGAGTAACCTTTTTTTAGGCCAAAAATTAGGGTTTTAATTTCCTTTTCAAATCAACATTTGCAAAGATTTCTTTTCTACACGCAATATCACTTTTTATTTTCCACATCTCTTAGGATTTTTTTCAAATTTGAAATCTCGCAAAGATGAGCCCATAATACGGGCTTGGGCCAATTTGCTCTCGTCGTGGGCTTAGTTTGACCTGTCCATTTAAAGCTTAGAACCCTTAATTCGAACCAATCCGCTACCGGTGTAATAAATAAATGCAACAAATGCAAATTAAAAGTAAATGCACCTAAATCTATATGTTATGCAATTAATATTTTTTCAGGGATAAAATTAACCCCTAATTTTTTTAATGCAATAAATGACTAATCGGGTCGCCAAAATTTAGGTGTCAACAGCTGCCCCTCTTTAAAGGTGAGCTCGTAGAGGTTGTCTTCAAAGACAAATTGAGACCTAAATTTTGACCATGCACATGTAGTGAATTATTTTTGTTTTGTTTTGTTTTTATTTTATTTTTTTGGAAAATGAATTCCATTTTGAAATGCAATTTATATGATGCATGGAAATGCTAATGCAAATGATAAATGAATATACCTGTAATAACTTACCTTCAAGGAGGATAGAGTAGTTCGAGGTAATTGGAGTTACATGTCTAGGACCCGTACCATTCTACGGTCGCCTAGAATAGTAACATGACTTTATGAAGAGACTGCTTTCCCGGGACCCATACCATTCTACGATCGCCCAGTATGGGGGTGTTTAGTTGTGTCTAGGACCCGTACCATTCTACAGTTGCCTAAATGGAAATTCATTTTCCATGACTTGTACCATTCTACGATCGCCTGAATAAGGAAATAGGTGTTGTCAAGGACACGTACCATTCTATGATCGCGTTGACGGGGATTCATTTTCCAGGACCCGTACCATTCTATGGTCGCCTGAATGAGAAAATAGGTGTTGTCTAGGACCCGTACCATTCTACGGTCGCCTGAATAAGGAATAGGTGTTGTCGTGGCCCCGTACCATTCTACGGTCGTCTGTTAGAGCAATAAATGTTGTTTAGGACCCGTACCATTCTACGGTCGCCTGAATAAGGAATAGGTGTTGTCGAGGACCCTACCATTCTACGATCGCCCTGACGGAAAATTCATTTTTCAGGACCCGTACCATTCTACGATCGCCTGTTAGAGTAATAAATGTTGTTTGGGACCCGTACCATTCTACGGTCGCCTAAACGGAGGTTTTGCTTGGCTAGGACCTAAACCATTCTTGGTTGCCCAGCGTTGCAGCATAGATCATTTGACTAGGACCCAAACCATTCTTTGATCGCCTTAATCAGACTGAATTTGGAAAAAAATATTTGGAGACAACTCAATCGAGTGTCGATGCAAAGGACTCTGGGCTGCGAAAGCATGCCAGGTCATGAAGAGGAACACCACGCTACGGAAGCACGTCGGGTCGATAAAAGGGACATCGGGCTATGAAGGCACGCCGAGTCATTGAAAAGGGACACTAGGCTACAAAAGCATGCTAGGTCAGGAACTCCGGGTTACGAAAGTGTGTCGGGTCAATAAAGGGGACTCTGGTCTACGAAGCATGCCAGGTCAATATAAAGGACATCGGGCTACAAAAGCACGCCGTGTCTATTAAAAAGGACTCTAGGCTATGAAAGCACGCTAGGTCAATATGAAGGACACCGGGCTACAAAAGCATGCCGGGTCTATTAAAGGGACTCTGGGCTACAAAAGCACACCGGGTCTATTAAAGGCAACATCGGGCTATGAAAGCACGCTTAGTCTATGAAAATGACTTTGGGCTACGAAAGCACGCCAGGTCGATATAATTGGATGGCTTGAGTAAGTCAAGTGTCGATGTACTTGAGAGAGAATACCTGCACAATGACAAGTATTTTAGAGTATGGTAGAGATATACTTACCTGATGATATCTCTAATTCTTGGGGATATGTCTTTTGGAATTTGGATATCCTATGGAGGTCTTTCACCTCATGGTGGAGGTTTCTCATCTCCTAATATCATGAAACATTCTGAAAGGAACTTGAATTACCTATTAGACATGATTTAGAGTAAAAACTTATATGCATTCATCAAAGAGATAGACAATCTGAGCTACTCTAGAATGCACATTTCAAAATTTAATGAGGTTTTCATCAACTCAATCGGGGTTCATGCATAATGACATTTGCATCACCCAAATGTTCACTGGAGAGAATTATCATTCAAGACAATCTTCACTCATGACATGGATTTCTTAAGAATACCAAATGAGGGACCTTTAGTTAGAAAGGACTTTCACTCACTCTCATTTAGAGGCTATTTTATGATAATCATTCCATCTCACTGTCATCATACCAACAAGGATCCAAGTTTTCTTGCAAGGTACGACCTTACCAATATGAGAGGTCTTTAATAAGGACTGTAATGTGGGCTCGGTCAACGGCTTAACAAAGGGACTCTTTGGGTCAAGGCTATTGAAAGAACAACTCTTTAATCATCTCTAGGTTTACAAGTCAAGAACCTTGCAAAATGAGAAAGAAATAATCTTGTTCGTACTTCTTCGAGCAATGCTTATAAACATATGAACTCCTATGTTAATTCAAGTGCCCTAATCTGAAGAGACTTTGTAAATGATGTAACGTAGGCTAGGTTCATGGGTTGAGAAATGAAAGGATCATTAGGCTCAAAGATGTGTAAAGGGTGAGAGTTGGTGATCATCTTGGCATTGCCACCAGTTTTATTTTTCATCATTGGGGATTGTCTTCATGAAATGCCCCATTGATTGTAAAAACTCAACTTTTGAGTTCTTTGACTATTGCTCCATCAGGATTCAATTCTTGCAATTGACAGTCACCTTATCTTGACTCTCTTTTCCATCTATGGGCATTAGCCTTGCTTTTACCAGGCACACCGCTTTTTCATGGCCCTAGTTCTTATTAATTTTTTTCACTTTTTTTGCATGGGGATTGGCCTTGCTTTTACCAGGCACACTGCTTTTTCATGCCTCTTAGTTCTATTTTGAATTCAATTCTTGCGCACAATGCATGCGTCAAGCAATTGCACTTTGAGTGACACTTGAACTTTTCAAGAGTCTTCATCTGCCTTTTGCTCGTGCCCCGGTGTGGGAGATGATCACTAACTGGGTTTAAAGAAATGAAATTGCAAGTTCAAGTGGGCTATGCAAAGGATATAAGTGTATAAGATAGAGAAAAAAAAAATGTTCTTTGTCATCCTAAGGCACTTAAATTAGCACACGAATTCAATGTAATAGTGTGACTTGAAGATTAATGCAAGTGAGAGCAAGAAATTCCTTTTCATTTTCCTCACCTCATAATGTTATCTTACCTCAAACTTGCCCCAATGTGGGGTGGTTCTTGACATGGGAAATTTGAAAGAATTTCCACAAGTGTATGGGGCTCAAAATGGTTAAGCAATGATTCTTTTGTAGTGTTTAGGATAGAGAAATGAATTGCCCCTCATCATTTTGGTCATCGTACCTTTTGCAAGAGAACTCTTTACCTCACAGATATGGAACTTCCTACATTTATCTCACAAGTGTATCAAGTGTATAAGTAAGGGACTGTGTATAGGATAGGGCTTGCCTTTCATCATCCTGATACATCTCATTTAGCATTCTTAAACATTGATGTCACTCCATTGAGTTGTCTATCTTGATAAATCTCCACATGAAATTGGTGAGCTAAATCAATATGAAAATTCTCTTTTCAAAAGAGTCCAGCAACTTTAAGCATGAAAAATGTTTGTGACTTCAAAACAAAAAATTTATTGCACTCAAAACATGGTTTTAAGCATTCATTCAGGGGATTGCTCCACAAAGGGATTGTCTTAGCAATGGATGTCCTTGGATTGTCTTTATCAATCAAAAGTGAAAATTCGCTTTTTGATTTGATGAATACTCCGTTCTTACTTTTGCCCCTACACAAGAGAACGTGCATGAATAGGATACTATGCAAATCAAAGTAAATTCAAATTGCACAACCATTTTGGCTCGGATCGAGATTTTGTCATTATTAGAATCTGTAGTGCCCCCAATCGTCATCTACAAGAAAAAGAACAAAGCGTCATCTCCCAAAATTATTTATGTTCAAAGACGAGATGTACCTCTTTCACCAAAGATGGATGATCCTCTTTTAACTTTCCCCTCATTTAATGGGCGAGAATGAAAATTCTGTCAAGCATGGAAATGGAACACACTTTGTTTGGCCCTTCAAGATGGATATTTCAAGTAGTATCGAGATGTGACCGACATTAACTCTTTTGAAACTTGTTGAGTAACAATTGAACCAATTGCAACCTGATGTGCCTTTTTTCAAATGCTTTCTTATTAGGTCAAGAAAGTAATGCTCTGAAACATTAAGTAAATGAGTTAGAAAATTAAACAAGACTAAACTAATGCATGCTCTTGAAAATGGCTTGAAAAATGATTTTTTTTTATTCTCTTTTTGGAATTTTTTGGATGAGGAAGCATGAAGAAGCCCAGTCTTCAGAATTCTCCTTGGATGATATTTTCTTTTCATTGTTGGATATCGTCACTAGGCTAGTTTGGTGTATCCTATCATGCCCTCAAAACAAAACTTGTAATTCTATTGATATTCATCAATCAAATTACATTTATTGGAATGAAATATGTGATATTCAAGCAAAAGAAATTAAAACTAATCCGTAAAAATTCCCACGCATGCCCCTAATTAAGTAAGGAAAACGAACTACTTAGGACCATGAATCATGTGTGCTCGAATTCTTCGCCCTCCTTAGTCTTGTGATGCGAACGCTCCAGATCAGAGATTCTTTCTTCTAGATATGCCACTAGTCTCTTCATGGTGGCACCAAATTCAGCTACCTTAGGAAAATAGGATGGTTCAAAAGTCCTCTTGGCTCTCTTCTTTGAGTCATAGTTTTTTACTGAAGATAGAGTACCTATATCATCCCGGCCCTTTTGCTTGACGAAACAAGCCACAGTAGCAGACAATTCATCAACTTGACTTTGGAGGTACACAATTCGTTTGTTTATATTGACAATGATATGGTCCAGCACCTCATTTTGATCCGCCATTTTAGCTCTCAATTGTGTACGGATGGGTGAGCAAGATCACCTAAAGCAAATAAATGGGAACGTGTAAGCATGAGGCGTAATTAGAAAGTCAATCCATGACAATGATCTAATCGATTTTTCAATTTCTTTTATTCATGAAAAGTTCGTACAAGAAGGGCTATTCCTAAAAAGAGCTAGAAAAATAAACACCCTAGCAAGATCAAATTTCCCAAACATGAACTGAAAACAAATTAACCAAAATTTTTTTTATTTTCCAAATGGTTCATTGCATGGCAATTTCCTCATTTCATTTTTGATTAACAAAGGAATTAGATCAAATGACTATCTTATATTGTCATGGACAGACCAAAAGCATGACAAAATAAATTACATGGTATAGGGATAGAAAACTTACTTCACCAAGAAAAATCAATGGCAATCACATAGACATGTGCATGAGATGTGAGGTTCAATTTCTAACTAGAAAGGCTAAGCAAGGTGGAGTTAAAAGGGTGGGATGACTTAGTTGCAGCCTCGCATACTAAGTCAAGTCCTCCTAACTCCGGTTGAATCAAGAATGATACACCAATGCGATGCAGCCTCGCGGGCAAAGGTAAACATTCTTAACACCAAGAAAAACTTTCGGGATTGAGTTGGGCAACCTCTACTACGCGGCCTCGCGGTCGAAGTCGTATCAAACTCAATACCATCCTAAATGTCCTAGTGCGGCCCAAGTTTGGCGGCAGGTTGTGTGTGCAATGATGTAGTGTTGAATGCAAGACATGCACAACAATTTAGATCAAGCAACACTTCAATAACTTGAATTTAAAACATTCATCCCCAACTCCAACCTGCAAGACAAAGGTTAGCAATCACTACTCCCTTTATACCTCCCAATCTGCAAGAACATTTAACACCTTAAAAGTTAGGGGCGTACCTAAAATCCTCGCTGCCAAACAAAAACATTTTTTCAAAAAGAAAATTAGCTTAAGTCCACTAAGAGTTTTAACTCAAGTCCCCAGCGGAGTTGCCAAGCTATCGCGACCAATTTTTCCGTGAACTACCTAGGGTTTGGCTAATGGATTGTTAAGCCTATACTTAATTCGGGCTCTCCCAAGCCCATACCAATTCGCGACTTAAGTTCAAGTTATTAACATGCGATTGATTTTCAATTAGGAGTCGCCACTAATATATTTTTAGTGGGTGGATTAGAAACCCAAGTAAAGTAACGGGAGATTCACTTTACTCCTACGAACCAGAGATTTATGAGTTCGGTACCTTTCTTTTTATTTTGAAAATTGTTTGGCAAGGAGTTTGGATTGATTTTAAATTTATTTCCCTAACATGTGAGGTGATCATGCGGGTGTGCAATCCACCAATTTAACACCCAGATAAATAATAAATAAATTACAAAAAAACTTACCTCAAAACAACGAAAGCATCTACAATGTTAAATTAAAATCCACATCAACAACCTTAGATATGGTTTCTAATTAATACGCAATTTCTTTTCTTTTCACTTAATTAATGAAAATCATGCAATATGCAATGCAGTATTAACTAAATGATCTAATTCTAATGACATGCAATTTCTAATCAAATGGACTCATCAACAATCACTAAATGGCATGCATTTCATGAATCTAATCCTAATGACATGCATGTGACATTTTTATTTTTATTTTTTTCTTAAAAGAATGCAATCTATCCTAAAGATTGAAACTAATTTATTCTAAGACACTTTTTTTATTTTTTTATGAAATTCGAAATTAGAAAATGTAAAAATTTATCTAACTAAATTAAGATTCTATCCAACTTATAGTAAGGAACCTAATTAAAACCAAAACATTATCTTAACTTAGCAATCTCTAGCCTAAGATGCAGTCTTTCTAAATCATTCTAAATTTCACATGAAATGTGCAAATGATGCCCTAATGCTACATATCCATGATGATTTTTTTAATTAATTTAAAATGTCAAATAATTAAACATGCAATTTAAGCTAATGAAAAAAAAAAATCTAACATCCTAAATTTATGTCTTTTTGGTATTTTTTTTCATTTCGACAATTTAGAGTAAATAAAAATGATTAGTCTAAATATGCATATTACCCTAACGCATGCAATATTCTAATATGAAGCTAAACTAACTCAAACATATTTCAAGATAAAAAAAATCAATCAAGATGAGACCTGCACCGAGCCATTCAGAATCATCAAATATACCATATCCATTGTTCAAATTTGGAAACGATATCTACTCAACTTGGTTGTTTTGCTAGTAAAATCGATAAATTGATCTTAAGCGTCAAACATCAAAATATCAATTTTATTCCCGCGTGATTAATTATTCCATCTAAAGTCTTATAGATGGAATAAAAAAATATATGCGGTTGCGCATTAGGAAATAAATCCTAATTGGGAGATATGTCTATCACTCATAGATATGCACGTTAGATACTAATAGACATATATTAGGCAGTAAAATATGCAAATATGCTAGAGATGTGCATCTTACCTAATCGAGGATATTCTTCCCAAATTTGAACCAAACACAATCAGATTGGGATCACAACGAGGGTAACACGGCAGCGAACGACAAGGATGGTTCACGGTAGCGAGCAGCGATGGCTCCCGGACGGGTAGCGAGACCACATCGGAATTCGCAGCTGAACGGTGACTTGATCATGGTGCTTGAGGCGCTCGATGGTGCTCACGACAGCAACTAGCGTGAGATTTAGATAACCTGCAAAAGAAAGTAGAAATTCTCCCAAGTTGCAGAGGAGGCCAACGCAAGATGATCACTCATGAACCAGACCTACGGAAAGCTTCGAGGGTGCTCTTGGAATGTCGGGAATGTCGCAAGTCACCAAGACTGGCACGGCGATGGCTGCAACGTTGAGTTGGAGCAGAGAACCGCAAAGTAGCAACACTTTCTTTTGTCTCTTTCGGCTTAAACCCCACAAGGCAAGGACCACAACCTCAAAGTCTCTTCCTTTCTTTATATTTATAAGTTGAGTAAGTGGATCCTTAAAATTCTGACTTCACCAGCCAAGCTCTCCTTTATATGTTGACCTCAAAGCCTTTTCTTTTTCATTTGCAGGACATGCGGATCAGGTGTCCATGAACGTGGATCTTCACGGTGGTGCTCATGAAGACTTCATGAATCACGACTCTCGAATGGGCTTCTCGATCGTGAATTGTGAATTCCCCTGAGAAGGAAAATCCTCCCTTTCGTCTTTTCTTTTTTCTCTCTCCCTTCTGCTCACGTCCTCACCTTATCAGAATGAGGACAAAGTCCTTTGTTGACCTTGAATTGTGTTTTGCGAACACGAACTGGAACACAAGGCGGGTGGGGACGCAGTGCTCCTCGCTGGACTGGACTTGCTGGCGTCACTGGATGACCACTGGACTGAAGATCATTGGAATTGCTAAGGGGTCTTGCTTGGAGGCTACGGAGGTCGTCGAAGATAGATGTGTCACTGCAGTGGACGATCGGCAGCAGGGTTAGCATTGAGGGGCAGCCATGAACTCAGCAGAGTGACGATCGTGAAAGGGGTCTGGACCATGACTCCTTCAACTCCCTCTCTTTCACGTGTGTTTTCTATATTGTGGCCGTATATTCAATGTGTGGCCTCCAAAACCCTACACGAGTAACCTTTTATAGGCCAAAAATTAGGGTTTTAATTTCCTTTTCAAATCAACATTCGCAAAGATTTCTTTTCCGCACGCAATATCACTTTTTATTTTCCACATCTCTTAGGATTTTTTTCAAATTTGAAATCTCACAAAGATGAGCCCATAATACGGGCTTGGGCCAATTTGCTCTCGTCGTGAGCTTAGTCTGACCTGTCCATTTAAAGCTTAGAACCCTTAATTCGAACCCATCCGCTACCGATCTAATAAATAAATGCAACAAATGCAAATTAAAAGTAAATGCACATAAATCTATATGTTATGCAATTAATATTTTTTCAGGGATAAAATTAACCCCAAATTTTTTTAATGCAATAAATGACTAATCGGGTCGTTAAAATTTAGGTGTCAACAAGAACATAGGCTCGCATGTGATCCAAGGTATGCTCCATGTTTGTCGTTCTGGCTTCCAAAGCTTCAACTTGGGTTATGAGAAACATGTTTGAGGTGTTCAATTCTCTTTCCATCCTATCCTTCTATTCTATCATTTTGAGTAAGGTCCGCAGAAATAGCCTATCTTTAGTGCTATCAGTAATAGGAATTCTTGATGGACCAATCTCTAGCCCGAGTTTCATCACCATATTGATGTCATGTTGCCTCTGCTTATTAGCATTAGACTCCCTCTCAATATTTTCAATTCCTTGCCTTTTATCCTACACAACTGGATCAGAAGTATGAGCAGGGTTAGTAATTTGCTCACCAGTGATGCCATGAGTTGCCGTAGTAGGGACTTCTTCAAAAGTAGATTCTGCAAATGGAAGAGTCATCACTCGAACTTCCTAAGTTTCTAGGACATCATGAAAAGCTCCAATCATGTCAGCAAGTTCAGAAGGAATGGAAATAGGGCCTACAATAATATGTCTTGAGAGTCAAGTACTTCTTGACTTCCTTGAGCCTTTTCAACGCTAACAATTTCTTCTTTGTCAGCCTCATCAGAAAATTCAATGGGAATATTTTCCACTAAGTCCTCAGCATGACCAAGCTCCCCCTCAGTAGGTATCGTAACTCTAGAGGAATCAGCTACAACAGCACCTATGTGTGAGGCAACATCCTGTTCTCCAACAGTGATTTGTTCTTGAACTGGTTCCTAATGCTCGGTGATAGTTTTGTCCAAAGCAAGCTCCTAATGTTCATTAGTATTGCTGCCACTTTCTAGATGATGAGTAAGATCAACATCCACCATGCTATCCTGATCATCAGTTCGTCTTAGTGGATCCTCAGCATCCTTTTGTTGTTGTTCTACAGTAGTATTATCCTCAATTTGTTCTATAGCCACTTTTGTTCATATTTCCACTTCGGCTTCGTTCTCTTCTTCAATATCATCATCAGTATCAAGTTGATATGCATCAATGATATCATCCAAATCTACTGTTTCTTCTTCAGACTCAATCAAGATTTCTTCATTGAGCCTTTGCAAGATTTCGACAGAAAGAGAGTTTGGGGGTATTATCAATTTTGAGCCTATGGCCTTCTATTGACTCGGGTTGTCCCATACCAATACCTCACGTGACATCATATGTTCATGTGTTTAATCATTTAAGCCTGTGCGAATTTTGACTAGAAAGTCACTACTAGCCCTTTTGGGATCGACTAGAAACCCAAAAAGATACATGAGAATATCTTACTATCTATGCAATCACATCTTCTAAACTTAGGAACTTGATTATGTTAGCACTAAGGCTCACATGCTTTCAGTATCTAACCTGATCACATGCTAGCTAACGCCATAGCAGCCTATCCAAGAGTTTTAATAGCATCATAACCATTCTAAAATAGGAAAGTAACATCCAAATTGGAAAGCACAATCAATTATATCATAATAGGAGGCATGCAACCATTGAACAGGACGGGACCTACTACGTGATCAAGACGTGCCCTGGTTTGTTGCCAGCATGCATGCGACCTTGTTTGCAACCGACTTAGCTTGATCAATGATTGGAACTTTCTATACTCAGCATTCCTCTCTATTAATCGTTACTATACTTTTTTTTTTTATTCCTCATATTTCAATTATCTTTTTTCATATCATCACGTGACTAGTTAGTTTCGCTATGCACTACCAAGTTGTGGTCCCATTGTCCACTTTACTTTGACGTCGAGTGTGCCCAAAAGAAGTTGTCGAATTTTTTTAGCATTGAATCAATTATTTAGATTTGCAAGTGTAGAATATCCAAATTTACGTTGAGCGAGCACATATTTCATGGATGAATTTCGACAATTAGATCCATTCATACCATTTAATTCTGTGTATACATGAATATTATGATTTGTGTCCAGTATAACATAAATCGGGGTAATAGCTACTATAAAATTAAATTTTTTTAAATGCTCAAACATTATTGAATTTAATAGCTAAGATAAGAAAGGACTGAAGACGAGTAAAGTAAATGGGAGGGCTTGTCCATTACATCATATTAGACTTTTTGGCCACGTCATATTCCAGACTTCTCACTCTCAAATTGTAAGGAGTGAAAACCGATGCTGTCAAGGTG